>CM035436.1:135261292-136606292 GCA_020310875.1 Ceratopteris richardii
GACTAGAAGCAGAAAAACATAGCAATCTGATGCAAAGGAGGCACTATTAGAGCCTAATCAGTACCAGAGGTGCATCTAATTTGCTATCACGGAAGGTCTGCACCAGCCCTTTTGGCATAGTTTTTGCTTGCTCAATATCAGCTCTCTCATCAATAAGTGCATCATGTAAATTTGCATCAGAAATGGAATAATATGCATCATCACATGAAACCTACAAAGGTTAAGAAGTTGCCTCATTAGGACCAGCACTAGAATGTCCAACTGTAAAAAGAGGCAGCAAAGTATCATTCATGTCTTTGGAGCTAGCAAATGTCTCCTTAGTACATGAAAGCAATCGCTGAAGAGCATCTTCAACAAAAACAACATCATGGCTAACCAAAATGCATTTATTCTATGGATGATACAAACGATATCCTTTACTTTCGGAGGTGTAACCAACAAAAATCCATTTTCCATTTTACTGCTTTATCAACCATTTTTCTGCGGTGTTGTTCAGGCACTAATGCATATGCCATACAACCAAAAACACGTAGATGAGCAACAGATGGCTTGCGATCATGCCAAGCCTCATATGGAGTGATAGACTGCAGTGCTTTAGTGGGACACCTATTAAGTACATATGTTGCACACATGACAACATCAAGCTAGAAGCTATGTGGTAAAGCCTGACTCTTGACCATACACCTCGCCATCTCCATGAGTGACATGTTCTTCCGTTCAGCAACTCCATTCTATTGAGGTGTATATGGCACTGTACACTAGTGTTTTATCCCACGTTCAGCTAGAAATGCATTAAAATTAGAAGACATATATTGCCCCCCTCGATCAGAACGGAGAGTGCCCATTTTACATGCTGATAGATTTTCAACCAAAACCAAAAATTGTTTGAAGCACATGAACACTTCGGACTTTGCTTTCAATGGATATACCCATGAATGCCGGGAAAAATCATCAATGAAAGTCACGAAGTAAAGATAATTTCCAAAAGAAGGTGTCTACATAGGACCATAGACATCACTATGTACAAGCTGCAATTTCTGAGTAGCCCGAACTGAACCATCTTTTGGAAATGAGGAACACTCCATTTTGCCCAAAATATAGCCTTCACAAACATGTTTTCTAGGTGCCTCAAGTTTGGGAAAAGAGGACACCATTTCAGATTCTACAGGCATAGCAGACTAGCAAAATTCAAATGACTAAAGTGTGCATGCCAAAGCTTTGCATTTGACATAACCTGAGAGTCATGTACTGCACATGCCAAATCATTCATAGATCTTTCATAGTCTATGAGCTTATACAACCCACGACCTAAAATGCTAGAAGCCATAATCACATTGCCATTTGATAGATCATGAACTGTACACCTGTCATCAATAAATTTCACTACCAAGCCAATCTTGGCTAAAGTTGAAACTGATAACAGATTCTTCTTGATCCCTAGCACAAATAAAGCATCTGACAAAGTGAATGAACTACCATCAACATAAGTCAAAATGATCTTACCAACTCCCATGACAAGATAAGAGGAGTTTTTGGCACATGCGATAGTATTCCCTGTAGGGGCAAGCTCGAGTGAAGTGAAGAAACTGCACTGTGAGGTGATATGTTTGATCACACCACTATCAAAGTACCAAACATCTGAGTCTATTGCAAACATGCACTACTCATGAGAAGATGGGTCAAAACTACAAACAGTAGTAAACGCCCATTATTCTTTCTACACAAGATTAGCACACTATTTTTTATGTATAGGCCTCTGCAACAACCATTCCAGCCTCTTTCTTCTTTGCCTCTTTAGTAGCTAGTTTTGGTTACTTCTTTATGATATGATCATTTCCTTTACAATACTTGCAAAATAATTTCTGCTTTTTTTATTTCTTTTCATCTTTGTCTTCCCTCTTCGATTGTGCAAAATAAGCAAATTTTCTGCTTACTAGTTGAAGAGCTCCATTTTCCTTTGCCCTTCTGACTAGCCAGGAAAGCTTGATCTGCACCATGCATAATGGACCTGTTGTGCATGGACTAATCTTCTTGCAATAGATTAAAGACTAACTCCTCAAATGACAAGTCATTTGGATTGTCTTTCATTATCAAACAAAGAGTAGAAGCAAAACTCTGATATGAATCAGGAAGACCATTCATAACAGTTTGCACAAGTGAGCTATCTAGTATAACCTCATCCACAGAAATCAATTGTTCCTTCAAGTCTTTGATCTTTGTTAGAAAACTGTCCATAGAATCACCTTCATTCATTGGCTCACTCTCCAACTGTTTTCGGAGGTAAGCAACACGAGCCTCATTCCTAGCTTGGTACAATGTGGTAAGTGTATCCCAAGCATCCTTAGCTGTTCTACAAGTGTGTATGTGAGGAATAATGGCACATTTGATAGACAAAGCTATCAATGCATGGGCTTGGACATCTCTACCATCGCAACGAATTTTATCTATGGTAGGTGCAGCAAAAACCGCAACACGAATAGGAATATGTAGAATATCATCATCTTTGGAACCTTCTACATCAACTTGAGTACCTATAGTTGTAACACTTGCAGGTGCGATATGACATTTTTCAACACCCTACACAATGTTCTATAGTCCTTTTGCAACCAATACATGTCGCATCATATAAGCCCATAACGGGTAGTTGGTACCATCCAACTTATCCTCAATAGCCAACATAAAGAATACATCACTACTTTCAACCATGGCCGGTGAATAAAATACTTGATGTACAAAATTGGTTGTATCTCAAAAAGTTGAATAGAACTGCCTAGACAAATTCTGATAGACCTGTAGTAGACTTCAAGACACTTATACTGGCAAACCAAAATTGGTATATATCTTTGCCACAAAAAGGCAAAATAGCTTGCACAAGTGCTACGATAATGCGTTCGAAGGCAGAAACAAGCTCATATAGCGATTTTAGCACCACATGGCAAAACTCTTTTGACCTCAAAAACACATTGAGTATGCTCACCAAAATTCATGCGATTCTGAGACTACAACCGAAGAGGTGTAGACAACATCCTAGATGAAGCGGTGACCTACTCTGATACCAATTGTTGGAGTTACACATCTGTGCAAGCATGCCAACAACTTACTGATGATCTAGCATCCACCCCCTCAATTTCCCATGCTGCCATGGAATAGATGTTTCCTCGACACAATCCCAATGAATATCCCATTAATTGCCACCTGGAACTAGAGTGGTCCATCCTTCATTTCTTAGTTATTTCCCTAAACCTCAAGCATCACATATGGCATCTCATGCTAGTTTTATTCCATAGTCACCCATGGTGCCCAAGGTTGGATCAACTCATTGATCATCCTTTTTCACCATGCTCATAAAGAATGCCAAAACATCATTTGGCAATAAGACCTTGGACACTACCCGAAACCCACCTCACCTACTTTCTTATCCATTTTGTACCCTAGAGAATTCCCCACTTCCACCCATGTATTGCTAATTCCATGATGGTTTTCTCAACTTGCCTTGCCCACAAAAGAAGAGGATGAGAGCATTAATCTCATCCTACATTGCTCTCATGGACTTGAAGTGGTTGTTAGCTCCTCGGCCTCCAAAGCATGTAATTCTAGACCCACCATGATTGCTAAGCCATCCACCATTCTCTCATCTTCTCCAATACATGAGACTTCTTTTTCATCTACTCTGGTTCCACCCTCCTCACCACCTTCCATTCCTCTGGGTGATGAGCATATGTAGGATGTTTCTCCATCTTCACTCCCACTCCCTTCTCTAGTTGCCATAGAAGTTGCCTCACCTGCTGCCCCTTCTCCTCCCTCCCATTCTCCAATCCTTGCCGACACTGCCGTGATCCCTTCTCTTGATCATGCTGCACTACTACCTACCCCTCCTTCATCACCATCATATTCCCCACCCAGTACTCCTCCAAGCACAGGATGGTTTACTCCTTCCTCGCTGGTATCTCCATGGAATTCTACTCAACTTGAACTGGATGCTGATGTTGATATCCCCAAATTGCCCTTTTAGCCCCTACTCACAAATTTTGGCAGTTTGGCATCAATGAGAAATGTGGTCTCCATGCGTTTGATCGACTGAGCACTTATCCCATCCATATGCAATCCCTCATCGCTCATGATATGGACCACTACCAACAAACTTGCAACTACCTCTGAGAACACAATGAGTGGCTACAACTTCAAGCTCAGCAGCTACAAGATGAGTTACAGAATCGAGTTTTCACTAATCATCAGCTTGGAGATGGACTCTACCAAGAGTCCCATCAAATGCAATATTTAAAAGACATTTTTTGAAGAAACAAGGCATGAGATAGAGAGTTGCAAGAAGAAAATGAATAATGTTCAGGAAGCCAATGCTGGACGTTCGCTCCAAATATAGAAATTGGAGAAAGAGACTATGGTTCAAGATGTCACCATCAACGAAATGAAGTTTCATTTACAAGAAGAGGCTCAAGACTACAAACATCTTCAATAGACTGCAAGTGCTCTAAAGGAAACAAATGAGTAGTTAACCACCAAGGCATATCAATAGGAACAACAAGTCCTTGCTATGCAGCAACACATTTTGGCCTTATAGAGGAGTTTAGAACAAGAAACACAATTGAAGGAACAAGCCAAGTAGACTGCTCAAACTAAAAAGCAATGTCAGAAGCACATATTTAAATAGTATTTTTACCTTCAAGGGGAGTTTGGCTTGCAGTTGCTAGAGCACAAAGTAAAGTCACTTTGTTTATAGCTTCAATCTCTAGTGCTACCTCTAATGGGATTGTTACTTTGTAGCCACATGAAGTCTAGTGCCTACTTAAAATAGTTACTTAAAAGATTCAGGCTACTTTCAAAGAAGCACATGATTCATTTAAAGTTGAAGTTTTCACTCTCTTTGATGAAGAACCGAAAGATGCACAATGAAATTCATTTTTTCTAGTTCATCTTTTTTGGGTTCAGTTCCTTCGTGCATGCCATTGTTAGCCGCCAGATGCCAGACTCTTAATATTTGTAAATATTAATCCGTTGAAACATCTCACCAAAGAGGTAGACCACTGATCTAACTATCTAAAGATTAATATAATACCACTCTATCTTAAGGTGTGCAAAAGATATAGGTATCGGATATGTTGGGATGTTAGTTTATGGCATCATAGACATAGTGCTTTCCTAATTGCTTACTCTTTGTTATCAAAGTATTTGATTATTTTTGTTGTGTAGTAGTTAATTGTTTTGTTATCTCTGAGTATTGGTGAATCTATGATTCAACAAATAGTAAACACGTTTTGTATTTGTGTATCTATAAAGGTTTGGTGTAGAAGATAACTTGAATATCATATTTGATAATCTGTTAAGTAATTTGATACTGACTATTTGGAGAAATTTTTACTAAATTCTCCCACCCAAGAACCCTGTCAACTGTTGGAAATTTAGTAGGCCCATACCTAATATCACAAGTCCATGGTTCTATAGGTCCATGATCTACAAATAAATAAACCTCCTTGGGAGTTAGATTATGCACTCCAGCCGTTGTACACTTGTTCATCAAATAAATAGCCGTACTAGTTGCTTCAGCCCAATAGTTTAGTGCCACCTTCATCTCCTTGAGCATGCATCTTATAACTTCTCTAATATGTCTATTTTTCCTTTCAGCTATTCCATTTTGTTGAGGTGTGTACCTACATGTACATTGTCGCTTGATGCCATTTTCATGAAGAAAATCTGAAAATTCTTTGGAGAAATATTCTCCTCCTCCATCGGACCTCAATGTCTTTATGTAGCGTCCTGTTTCCTTTTCTACCTATGCTTTAAATATCTTGAACATGGAGAACACATCTGATTTTTGTTTTATGCGGAACATCCATACTTTTCTTGAATGATCATCAATAAAAGTGACAAAATATCTATTACCAACCACTGATGGTTGTTGTGATGGTCCCCATACATCCATGTGTGTCAAGTCAAGGACATTCCTTTCCACATAGTTGCTCTTCTTGAATGGTTGTCGAGTTTGCTTTCTTAGTTGGCATGCTTCACAAAACTCATGTAGTCCAACATGATTGAATCTTGGAAGGCTTCTTACCAATTCATGGTTGCTCATGTCCTTGAGCTTGGGAATGTTGATATGTCCAAAAATTTTGTGCCACAAATCGATTTCAACAATCCTCTTGTTTCCAAACTGAATATACATCACCTTTCCATGTGGTTGTTCAATGTCCAAAGTGAACATCCTACCTTCTTTCCTTCCTTGAGCAATGACCTTGAATCCTTCTTTTGGATTCTTTATAAAGAAACCTTTTTCATTGAAGATAACATGATATCCTTTCTCTACCATTTGTCTTACTGAAATCAAATTCTTTGCAATAGTAGGAACATGAAGAACATCAACCAATACCTTCTTGTCTCCAAGCTTGATATCTCCAACATGCTCAATTGTGTGTTGAGTTTCATCACCGGTCTCCACACATCCTTTTCCACTTGGAGCTTGTAGCTTTGTGAATAAATCTCTCTGGCATGTCATATGGTTGCTGCAACCTGAATCTATGAACTTTTTTTTATCATCACGTCTTGGGTTGTTGTACTCATGCTTCATGGCAAGCATGGTTTTCTTGTTCCTTCACTTGATGTACTCGCATAGTTATTTTGGCTCCTTTGGTTGCCTCCATTCAGCCTTCCATTCTTTTGCCAACAATCATTTGCATAATCTCCTAGTTTACCAGAATGAACCTTGAACCTTTATGAGGATTGTATGAACCTCGAACTCTTCTTCTATTTCTTCCTCGACCTCTTCCATGTGTGTTGTCATTTGAGTTGTCCTTGTTGTCCTCCGAGTTGTGTTGGCTAGAGTTTGTGTTGTTGTAGCTGCTTCCTCTTCCTCTGGAGCCTCCTATTGAGTTCCTTCTTCTACCTCATCCTGCATATAACATTTGACTATGCATGTCCTTACCTTTGTTGCCTTCTCCTTGTTAAGCAACCTCTTCATCCACAAGATTTGGTATAATCTCATCGAATGTTGGTAGAGGGTCTCTATAAAGAATGTTTGTGATGAGGGACTTCCACTTTTCTTCACTCCTGAAGCCATTGAGGGCTGTTTGGATGATGTCTTCCTCTTCTATCTTGCATCCAACTAATGCTAGATGATCTCAAAGCTCCTTGATCCTCAATGTATACTCACTAATGCTTTGGTTTGAGCTTTTCTTCATGTTGTTGAGCTCGTTCTTGAGTTGCATCTTCCAAGACCTTGTTGAGGTAGCATATACCTTCTCCAATGCTTCCCAAACCTCCTTGGCTGTTTGTAAGCTTTGCACATGACCAATCATAGTGTTAGAAATAACTTGTGAAATGAGGAACATCACCCTTCGATTCCTCTCTTCCCAATCAGCAAATTGTCTCCTTTGTGCTGGAGTAATGTTGAGATCTTGAAGGTCCACCGGTTGTGGATCATCTCCAATAGCTAAACTCCATAAACCTTTACCTTTAAGGTAATTTGTCATTCTATACCTCCAAGACTGAAAATTATCTTTGTCTAACTTCTCAACTTGTTGTCCTAAATCAGCCATTGAAAACTTCCAAGATTGAAGTTTACCTCAAATACGTTGTGGTGCTCTTCCTTGACTTTACGAAAATACTTTGCCTCTTTGAACCCCAATGCTCTGATACCAATTGTTGGAGAATTCCTCTCCTATTTGTAGCGGAAAGTGTAGACCTTCTCAGGATCAAGACTTTTTCCAACAACTGAACCTTCAAATGAAAACTGGTACCAACTAAAAAATGCAATGAACTTCAAACTTTGATCACTCAAACTAGACACCTACAGCTTTTAAATGAGCTATCAAACACTTACTTTGGAGTATATTTTTGATGGTTGGCAACTCTTTGCCTCAAAACAGGCTACCTGTCCACTCTGTTAGGCTAAAAACTGGACTTCACTAAAAACTAAATAACTCACAGAACATAAAGCATTTCATACAATTGCTCTAGATAAGAGGAATTAATCAAGATAATCATTCCAACGAATGTTTAAGCTCTAAAATTGGATACATATATTGAGAGATATGACTCTCGCAAGTAGACTACCCAGAAATTGGTAGGCGGCTAGACATACTCTATGAGAGTGAACAGAATGAAATGACTCAAACCAAATGAACTAGCTACAAGGGGACTTCCACACCTTCTTCCTCTATACTTGAGTGTCCTAGCTTGCCTCTTTTGTAGCCAAGTGACCAAAAACTCTCATGATGAGTTTAAGAGCTCTTCTCCATAACTCTTCCACTACTTTGAGTAGCCACTCCTCTTCCAGTTCAACTTTTTTGGATTTGATTCTCTTTTAATTGATTCTCTTTTTATCAATTCTCTTTTGATCTCCACTACTTGTTGAAGTAAATGCTTGCATTTTTTCATTTTTGTACTTTCCTTTCATTTGAAGAAAATCCTTTTTGCAAAAATATATACGACCTTACTTCTTTATTTTTAACACTTTGCTTTGCTTTCCTTCTCTTCTTAATCAGGATTGCTCGAATGTTCTTTCGAGGGTTCTACAATAGAAATGTGTTGGAGTGGCACCTCATTGCTCATGGTTTTTCTTTTTTGTTGTCAAGGATGGAGAGCCCATTAGGTATTGGGAAAATGTTGAGCATGTCATGGTGTTGACTTGGCAAAGTGGTGCACATATGACCAAGGAGTTATTAGACAGTGGGTGCACAAGTAGTGCACATTGTGGGTGCACAGGTAGTTTAAAATCTGGATACTCACAATTGTCTTGTTGATGAATTCAATTACAAGTTTCAAAGGGTCTTTTGAAAGGGTTTTTAATCTTTCTTTACGTGTTTGAAAGGTTCATCTGAACCCTACCTTATATATACATTTTGGAGAATTGAAGGTCAAAAAGTGAAGAAGTTAAGTAAAAAAAAAAAAGCCTTTGTATGGCCCCCCATTAATTTGTTTTTTGTAAAGTCACTATGAGACAAAATAGGCTATCGTTGAAGCCGATATAAGAAGATATTGGTGTAAGGATTTTAGAGCAAAGCAAGGGAAATACATCATAGGAAGTACAAACGCTTGAGGAAATGCATCAAGGAGTGAGATGGTGGGTTGCATAACCAAGGCCAAGATACACTAAGATACACATGTGAATGCAATTCAACTGGCATATGCAAAGGAGTTGAAAAGCAAAACGAGTATATAAAAAGCATACACTAAGCAAAAGGGATCTAGAATATAGACATACACATGCTTAGAAATAGAACATGTAGAGGGTGAAAAGTTTAAAAGAGTGTGTAGAGAATTAGAGAACTAAGGGTTGTAAAGAGAGTATTCTATGCTCTCTTGTGTGCATAGACAAAAGTCATTTGAGATAGAACAAGCCCCAATCAACTAAAGAATCCCCCAAAAAATTCCATCTCTTCCTCCTAGAAACTGATTTTTTTTTAACTCTCAAAAATATCTCATTTGTTTTCAAAGTTGCTTCCCAAAACGCATAATAACTAAAAAGTAATTTTTCAAGTCACCTATCAACTGTCTACCCTCTTTCACCACTATTCAACATATCAAGGCTTCATTCCTTCCTGAACCTACTTATACTCACCTTCCACTACTGAGCACGAAGAGAATCATGAAGATGATCCTTCCAATGCATTCATAAAAATGTAGTATTTTAGTTTTTAGTATACATAGTGATTTATGCGTCCACTGTGTGATCATTTGCTCAGAATGATGTAGAGAGAAAGAGGATTATATTTTTAACTACTTTCATAAGAACAACTAAATCTACATACTTTCATCAACATAATGTAACTAGTTTAGCTTTCTTATTACATGGTTTTTCTCATCTCTATATTCTATGGTTCCTTTTTGTACAAAATAGGTGAATGGATTTAACACATATAGTTCATGTTATCCAATGTAAGTAATATTCTTCTACCTATGTGAGATTTATTTATTTTCCTATGATATATTCTTTCAATTTTATATTACATGGTCCTCACAAGATAGCAATGACTATGATGTATTGGAGGTATCCAATGTATGTATGATATTTTTTGGATAATGTGTATATTCCTTGTTGATCGCATTTGTGATTCCATAGCTTCTTTGCTTATAGATAAAAGGCATAGATATGATGCATGCATGTTAAATCAATGCATTCTTGTGTTCTTATGCATCGGCATAGTCTTCACACACATAGACACCTTTATATACATCTATGTGATTTGACTATTTACCTTATTTTGAATTAATAATTAACTATTAAATATAAAGATTATTTGATCACTTGTCCTAGTTCTTCACTATAAAAAGGCATCATTGTTAACCAAATCATTACTCACTTGAGTCTGATGTTTTAGAGGAAGCCACTACCTTGGTAGCATCTTGTTGTTGATTCATGTCTACTTCAAGTGAAATCAAGGCTTGTGCATCACCCTCTTCATGTTTCCTAAATTTTTCAAAGATCTTGGGTCAGAAGGGTCAATTGAGTTTACATAGCCTATTCACCCGTTTTCCATATCTCACTTCAACTATTGATCACCATACTCATTCATTTCAATACATTTTAACATACATGCACGACTATATTTAACATGTCTTGTCTTCATACCCCCATATCTAGATGCATGGATACCATGTGACATACTCATGTGCAATCATTGTGAGGCTTCATTTTGTAAGATCCTTCATCATTTCCAAAAGATTTCTTTCAAAGCAAGAGAGTCCCTTGATCAATCTATCATGAACATGCCACAACTCAAGAAGTGGAAGCTTGGAAAAAACTTTCTATCAAAGTTAGAAACCATTTCGGTTTCTTTTTAGTGAAAAAATTGACACAAATGATCTTCACCTCCCGATCTTCCATATACATGTAGGTGATCTTTCTTCAACATCATACTCCCCTGTATTGTTCAATCCACCCCGAAAAAGCTTTGTTGATGTACAAGCTTCCAACTTCTCCTCAATGTTGATAAATGGAGAAGATTGTATTTATATACATGATCTTCAAGTTGTACACTTCTTAAGACTTCGTGAATGTCTTACTCTACTCTAATTTGTTGAAATCGACTCTTGTACTTCCTTAGATCATGTGTCACAAGAAGTGGCAATTGTGTTCCATGAAATTTTGGAAACTACTAAGGAAAATCTCTTAGCAATTGATGCACCTATCTTTGGATGAGGGTGCATACAAAGAGGATCCAACATTGAGCAAAGAGATATACATAACCATAACAAAGAATCTACTTTAATCATCTCTAGTGTCGCAAAATCCGTTGATATTTTAGGTGCAATATACTTGTATGATTAAAAGAATATTTTATCCCATACCAAAATTATTGGAGCTATGTGTGGAAATATCAATGATTGAACATCACCATGAAGAGCTTGAAAACATCCTTTTAGAGTTTTAAGTGATGTCTCTTCCAATAATGATGATAAAAATATATCTAGAAATCATAAATGAAATTTTAATGCATACATATGCACTATAGAAAATAAATAAGTGTTATATTAAATGAAGTATACTCACAAATTGATGGAATTGTCCACATATTTGGCTTTTACAACTTCATGATAAAAATAGTGAAAGCATGTTTTACAAAAACCATAAACTTCTTTTTCTTGAATCCCAAAATCCTCCCTTCCTAATGATGGTTGATATTTCCATCATCACGGGCACAAACACGATGAGGACGACGTGTTGCATAGATACCCGTGAACCTTTAGAAAATGATTGCGTCACCCAACGTGCATCATCACTCTTGGTTTTATGGCGTAAGAAAGATATAATGTCATCCCTTGGATGTTTTTGTGTATATCTTTCCATTTGGAGTTGTGCGAGAGCTGTAAAGGCCTTAGGCACTATTACTATTGGGGAGATCCACTCGGCATGCTCAATTGGCACAATAAATACCACCTTCAACAAACGATCAAGTTCGGCCTTAACTTGTGCCACATAGTTAGGATTCATCCTGTAACTAGGTTGTTTGATAGGTCTCGCATCCGATTTCAGCACCACTCTATGTTGACAAATTCGTGGGTCAAGACCCTTCATGTCTTTGTAATCCCAAGTGAAGACATCTGAGAATTCACGTAGGAGTTGCACCAAATCATCTTGGAAGTTGTCTACTAATCCTGCCTTAATTTTTACTGGTCCCGGGTTGATCGTGTCACCCGAATTGTACGTTACCAGCTGATCCTCTGGTACATAGAGCTGTTGAGGCTTTGCCAAGTCATTAGTTGGCTGCAACAGTTGTTGTAATGTCGATTCATCCATAGTTATGTCAGCAACTGCTTCTGCTTCTTCGGTTAGTGGTACGACCATACAAGCTGCCGAACTCCAATTATCTGCTATTGACTGTAAGTCTACAGTACCTAATGCAATGAGGTCCTTATTTGTTTTGACGAAAGCCTCCTCCTCATCATCAGATAGCCCATCCAACATATGGAATGGCTCTGCTACATATGGGCGTGCGTGTAGATCACAAGGTTGCATAGCATCCTATGCAACAACATACTTCCGATGATTATTCTTAAAAATTAACTTCTGAGCTGACCAATCCTGCACGACCTTGGCTTGCTTTAGCCATGGTCGATCGAAGAGTAAGTTGTAGTCAAGGCTAGATTCGGGTAATTCGAGGAATACAAAAATCATTTTAAATGTAGTTCCGTGCAGGGTTATAAGAATATTTCGCACTAGTCCAACCGGATGGACTCTGGATTGATCTGCCATTCGCACAAAGAACTGCACTAGTTCAATTTGGGTCCAACCCAATTTCTTATAGAGTGTAGTTGTTGCAATATTCACTTAGACCCTCCATCAATTAAAACTTGTGAGATCTTCTGGTTCTTATATCCAACGGTGATCAGCCGAACAGTATGGTCCATCGTAGGATCCATCTCGGGTTATATGGTCACAATTGTCGGAGTACATGAAGGTCCGGGGCTGACCTGCTATTGGAATTGCTGTCGTACACTAGGAACTAGCACGAGAAAATGTCCCAGAGCAAGTGTGATTGAGGCCTTAGATATAACGTCCCATACGTGGTCTGTTTGTGTTGTGGTCATCACCGACTCTGGTTGAGATTCTAATATTGCCGGGGCAGAATTCTGTACATTTTGTCTCGCATTTGGCAAAGGAGGCTGAGTTACCGGAAGTGGGTCAGGGAACACCATCGGCTCCTTAGTTCTCCATTGACTGGCCTTTGTAAAAATCTGTTGTTGCTCACGAATTCTGGGCTCGAAAACTTCAACTGCTAGTTGCAACTGTTTTCCCGATCTTGTCTGTACTGCGGCTGCTTGTGAATCAACCGGGGAAATATAAACCATATTTGTCATAGGATTTTGCCTTTCCTTTTTTCTTTTGTCATATTCTGCGGCTTCTTTACAAAATCTACAAATATGCCCAAACCCACCGCAGAAACGACAACGAGGGGGTGGGAGTGAAGTACCTTCAGCCGATGTACCCGCCTGCCAGAGATTTTGATTGAAATTGTTACTTCGTGGATCCTGATAATTCCTGTATCCTTGGTGCTGGTTGGTTCGCAACTGTGGCAGTACGTAATGGTTGGTTGGTTGCCCTTGCTCCTGTATTATGACATTTACTACCGCTCTACTCTGCACCTTTGCATTGTATGCACAGGTTTCGGTTGAGTGCCCAGACGTGTTACAAATGGCACAATATATTTGGTTGAGAGCACATGTGGAACTAGTGTGACCCGGGTTCTTACACTTAGTACAGTACGCTTGTTTGGACGGATCCTCGGTCACGTTCTTACTTGCTTTCAACCATTCTAGATCCTCCGTAAACCCTCCAACTTTGTGCTCCAACTGTAAGGCCATTGCAATGACATCGTCCAATGTCATTCCTCCTACACATCGAATGATCATGATTTGTTTTAGCTGTGGATTCAATCCATTGATGAACCATTGTGTTATGAAATCGTCTGGTAGGTTGGCATGCGTCGGTGGCAGCTGCCGCAAGTGAGTTCTGAACAGTGTCGCATACTCCTGGACACTCTGGTGTGGTTTCTGTCGATTGTTTTACAAATAGTCAAAAATTTCTGCAGGATTCTTCTTCAAGCGAAACCTCTGTAGGAACGCATCATTCACATCATCATATTACCAAAATGATTAATATCGTATTCTGTCAGCCACCTTGCTGCTTCATTAACCAGCGTGGCCTAAAACACGATGGCCTTATACGCCGGATCTGGTGGGTGGTTCAATACTGCATAACTGATTTTGAATGTGCGAGCATGTGCGTCGGGGTCATCCCACAAAAATCCACCGAACTTCGTATAGGTTACTCCAGTTGGGACCAATCGCATGGACCGACTGGCTGTGGCTGCTGTTGTTGTTGCTGCTGAAATTGTGGTTGCGGCTGTAGCGGTGTTTGTTGCTGTTGCTATGAGCCACTCATGGCGCTATTGTTACTGGCATTGTTGCTACCTGTATTTTGAGGAGGTATCTCTTGATCTTCCAAGTCTGTATGGTCAGCCTGCTCACTTTCCGGTCCAAAAATATCGTCAAATCAATTGCTTAACTCGAAATCTAGCAGCCTTTCCTCAGATTTGGTGTCGAAATTAGGTAGACTTGCAATGAAAAGTGGTGAATGCTCTGTCACCAAAAAACTTCAAATTGTCACCGAGTGATACCAAACTTCCACCGAAACTCGCCGAAGTCTCACCGGACCAGGCGACACTATCACCGGAAACGTTCTCACCCGCTACCGTGAACCTATCATAAAAAATGGTCAAATTCTGACCAGATAGTGTAGAACTGACTCCGAATTGCGTCTCTGTACAACCAGAAATCACCGTATCTTCTGCAAACGGTACCTGACTCACATCGGAATTCACCGGAATCTCGTCATGTGCTACTGAACTAGCATCGGAATCACTATTGACTGGCTTCGATCCTAATGGAACTGGACTTAACTATCCAGTACTTCTACCACTAGGGGGGTGTTCCTAATAAGTTTGGAACTACCCAGGGATGTTGATCTCTGTGATATTTAGGGTATGATTCACCAGAGCGTGTTACCGGCATATATCCAAGAATTCTTCGGCAATCTTTAATCTTTTGTGCAAACAACTACTCCAATTCCCACAGAGAGTGCTAGTGTTAAAAGGTTGCTTTCGGTTAAGCCCTTTTAATCTCGTTTCTAGGTTCTTGGGATGGACAGGGGTCTGATAGTACAGAGGTCCTTTTCAATTTTTCCCAATTCAACATTCAAGTAATAACTAATTACTTTCCGATTGAATACTTATCACTGCGCAATGTGTCTACTTTATGTATCAAGCACTTACGGATTCGCACAAAATTGTTAAGGTTAATTGCATTGTTACGATAATTATGATTAAATATTGAAACTTAATAAGCAAAACATAGTACTCAAAATGCTTGAAACTCTGCAACACAGCATCTCCAACGTGGTCACCCAGACAGACAGTCTGGCGATTCCTCTCCCGTCGAAAAATACCTTGCTTGCCTTTTCATTACTCAAAAAAAAGGTTACATCTTTTCGCCACGCCTTTTCAGTGCATGCGAATATAGAAAAATAAAATTACAGAGAGATCCAATCCGACGGCTATCAATTCCATGGTCACAACTTGTGGTGGTTGGCTCATTTAACTATTCCCCTTATGCACCTGACTACAGTAGCTCCTTGTGATTTCCTGTGGACCCTCGAATGTCAAGAAATTTTTGTTCGACTGAAACAGATACTTACATAGGAACCAATCTTGTAAGCTCCAAAGTGGGACCTTCCCTTTCACGTTTTTGTGGATGCATCTGACATTTCTATAGAGAGTGTCCTTATGCAAGTTCAAGATAAATGGTTTCAATCGGTTTATTATGCTATTTGCCAATTAGCTCTACGTGAACAAAAGTATTCTATTACGGAGTGCGAATGTTTGGGATTGATCTATTCTGTGAAAAAATTCTGACACTACCTGTCTTGGCTGTAAATTACCTTCCATATGGAGCACTCTACGTTAACATATTTGGTGCATCAGTAAAATCTAGGTGGTAGATTTGCCTGATGGGTTTTCCTTCTATAGGAATTCGACTATGATGTGGTCCATTGTCCAGGATCTTCCCACGCAATTGTCATGCATACACACATACACATGCATACACAAATGCATATGCATACACACAAATGCATATGCATACAAACAAGCATGCATATGCATACAAACAAGCATGCATATGCATACACACATACATGCATATGCATACAAGCATGCATATGCATACACACATGCATACACACATGCATACACACATGCATATGCATACACACATGCATATGCATACACACATACACACATACACACATACACAATTCATATGCATATGCATACACATCTCTATATAACTAGTAGTTGCAACAACATCTAGACCAACAGGTGTTCACTGACCAGTAGTTGGGTGACACCTCGTACCAAGAATCAAAGAAAATGCAATATCGCAAAGGTTTCTTTTGAAGAATCCAAGGGAGAATCAGAAATGTATTGGAAGCAAGTCACCAACTTGTAGGAAGCCAATTCCCGCGACCTCCTATGCATCTAGGAGCTTGAAAAGGAAACTATGGTGTAGGTTGCCACAATCAATAATATGTGGTTTCAGCTTCAAGAGGAAGCTTGCTGAAGCACAAAGCCACTTAATTTTGAATCAAGCCTCCATATCCAATACCCTTGAAGGCTCTTACACTTTCCTACCAGAGGAAGTAGAGAAGCTCCTGAAAACAATATCTTAGAAAATTCATAACACTTTTGTAGAGTCCGTGATTCTTTTAAGAATGATGTATCGACACCCTTTGAAGATGAGCAAGATGATGTAGAATAAGTCCACAAATATTTTTGGATCCGATCCCTCCATGCATGCTATGTTAGTCGTCAGACACCTATGTAAAATATCCCAAAATGACTTTTCGAAGAGGTAGAGTCCCTAAATGTCACTCTTCATCTAATATACATTGTTATGTCTTGTGCGCACAAACTAGGGACAAAGTCATAGATAGGCACCGAACATGCCGGGCTATTTGTATTCTACCACACAGAGATAGTCTGCTTCTTCATATTGATGTACATTGTTGTCTGAAGTGTTATGTTCTATTGAATTAAGTAAGTTTGTTTGTTGTTCGATGAATTTAATCAGTATAACAATTACTCTGCTCGATGAAGTATAGAAGTGTATAATTTTTTTGGTGTAATTTGGTGAAGATAGCACAATTGATTACTGATAAGGTATTCATAAGTTTGATATATCAAGCCTAGTGAGATAGTTTGGGAAAAACATAAGGATCAAGCATAAGTGGATTCTGCCAGCCTAAGAACCACATCAACCTTATCTTATTGTTTAATCAGATTGGATAGTAGAGTTTAACACTAAAAAAGTGTTATAATTCAGAGATGTATATGCTTGGAGGAACAAGTTCCTTGCTCGAGGGATAGCCAAGGCCAAAAGCTAGAGAGTTTAGATGAGGTTCCCACTCGTGATGGCTAACTAAGTAGAAGAACCTTAGAGAGATCTCTAGATGGTGGCAAGACAAGGGCTATAAATATTTTGGGAGGTGAGTCCCATGTATGTCATTCTCCACTTCTCACAATTGGTACTAGAGCCTAAGAAGTAGGCTTGGGCAAGGTGGGTAGATTCCATAAGGCTCATGGGAACCCAAGCTCTAGAAACAAAAATTTGGTGTGTTGTATCCTAAGTGGTATAAATAGTGGCATGCTTTGATTTGGGAAGTTATCCCAATAAAGATTAGATTGTATCTCCGAATCAATAGGTCAGATTTAGATGTATAAGATATCGAAATATCTTGGAAGGAACTTTGCAATGAAAGAATTAGATTGAGGGTCCAAGAAACTTGGCATGGGTGAGAACTAGGTCCAAGATATTGACATTGAGAACAAGGGCTCAAGACACCAAGGTTACAAACAAGAAGGTTCAAGACACCAAGTGTTGGCAGTACAATCGGGAGTAGCCACAGGCATCGACGCAGAGGTAGCATGTAAAGAAGGGAATGTAGTGAGTTGCAAGGGCTAGACACTTCATTTTCTTCAAGCAGTATACTTCATGATATTCTATTCAAATTTCAAACAGTTATTATTATCACTCTTGTAGCATATGTACCATAAAACACCCAATTTTGTAGTTAGCAACTCCATTTTGTGCAAGCCAAGGGGCCCTGGACCTTGATGAGCCTAGGTAGAATGATCATACCAATTTTGGTTATTTCTAGACCTCATTTGGAACTCGAGGATCTATAAAAAGAGCTAGAGAGCTTATTTTTGAGGTTGGCAAGTTAGAGATTAGGCCTAAGTTATCCTAGGTATGAAACTGATCAAAGCTAGTCCATAATCTATAAAAAGATCCAGACAGCTCATTTTTGAGGTTGGCAAGTTAGAGATTAGAACTAAGTTAGAAATTAGCCTTTTGGCACAAGTGGTTAGCCCATCATCCCCTTGGATGCAACATTTGGCATTAGATCATTTTTGGTGGATGATCCACATAGAGATCTTGGGAAATCTCATAACTCTCTCTTCTCATGTATTTTGCTCCCTTCTCCTTGCTCCATGGGTACGGATATAGTGAGGAATGATTGTCCCAAATTTCGAAGCCTCTCTCTCTCCCTCCCCCACTCCCTTCCTTCCTCCCAAGAAAGATCAAAGAAGGGGAATGTCCATTTCTTGCAAACTTGATACACGACGTATTGTAAAACTAAGAAAAATCCAATATTTGACAACCAAGATCCACATGAACATATGCATGAGAAACCTATTATTTTTCCTATAGAATCAATAATTTATTCCATGTCATATACGAGAGAGAAAAGACGATATGATATGTCGATTTCAAAAGGAATTAGGATTCCAGTGCGGCATACTGAAGTTCTCCACCCGCCTGAGATAGTATCCTTCATGCTTAATAGCCCATGATCACACTTTGCTAGCCCATTTTACTCATTTTCCGTTATCAAAGATAGTGGAAAAAACAGACACTAATATGCAAAGCCACCAGCTTGAGATTCCCCAAGGTATTGCTCTTTATTGCATTAAGTGAACTTTTCCACAATAAGGTAAGCAGATTAGAAATCTATGCCGTGATCATGCATCAACCACCAATGCTTCCATAATCGTCTTTTGACAATGATAATGGTGCGAAGGTCTGATTGAAATCAGTGCCCTTCTCTTGAGCATGAAATTTGGAAAAATGCTTAGTCCTATAGTAATCAATTCTACCACCGGGCTTTGCATTTCAATTTATATACCCATTTAGTGCTAATGACCTTTTTTCTACTAGGCTAATCACATATATCCAAGTATCATTCTTCATAATAGCATCATATTTATTTTGATTGCAAAGCAACCATCCAAATTTATGAATTATGTGCTTCATCAAAAGAGAGCGGCTCGTTCTCCTCACAAAAGATTGAAAATAACCATAATAAAACAATGGAAAAGGAGAATTATGAGATACTAAATGTTTACGATATGGAAAAGGTGCATCTAACTTGCTAACTCTCAAATGCTACACCAACCATACAGGCATAGTGTTGGCCTCTTCAATGTCATATCTCTCATGAAAAAGTGCATCATGTTTATCAACATAGGAAATAAAATGATATCTATGCTCATTGGAAACCTGAATAGAAATCCTCACTAGAAGGTACACTTAACTACGGAGTAGCGGATAAATGCAAAAGAGTGTCATACACATCATTTGAGCTAATTGATGTGTGTATTTGAGCTAATTGATGTCTCCTTTGTACATGAAACTAGGGGTTGAAATGCATCTTGCATAGATACATCTCGGTTAAACAGAATCCTTTTATTAAGTGAAGGATACAAATGATAACCCTTACTTTCAAAGGTTTATTTAAATAAAATACATTTCACATCCTTATCATCCAACATTCTACATTGTTGCACAAGCACTAATGCATATGCCAAAAAACCAAAAACACAAAGATGAGCAACACGCATAGTATGTTAGTTGATACGAACTCCTCTAGATGTTTCCTGATGTAGATGACACCTCCTCCAAGAGTATAGCAACTCTTCCTCTAAGAGAGGACCTCCTTGATCTCCTTTCATTGAGCTTGAACTTCTTCAGAAGATATTGAGCTTGAACTCCTTGAGAAGATATCTCAACAATTAGCTTTGGCCATCCTTATATAGGTTTCAAGTTGATCAAGCGATGGCTTTTCATAAAAGCTATGAAGAAAAAACGTTGCAAATTTGGAACAGCAATCGCCGCCACTGTTGTGCATGCTTTTGAAAAAATAAATCAAATAGTATAAATGACCTAAGCGATCCGGTGTAAGGACCGTGTGCATCTCATCAAATATGACTGCAAAAAATGGCTTGAATATGGCTAGAATTTCCATAGTTGAACAGGGTGGACAAAGCAAGCACAGGGAGTAGATACAACTTGGTGCAAACACACAGAGAAAACAATAGCTAGTGATGGTCAGACAAAGAGGTTTCTTAACAAGCAGGAAGCACATCATCATGAAGGAAGAGAGGGACGGATGTAACGATGAACACAAGGTGAGGGAGATTATGCCATAACAATCATGAGAATCATGCAAACATGGGCAGCAAACAAATGATTGAACGTGGAAGACAACCAAAAAGGGCAAAGTTTTGACCCGTTGCCCAGATTTTTAACCGTTACTTTGGCAAGTGTCGACAATCAAAAACTTGACGATCCAAGCTATGTCAAACTTTGATAAGGACCAAACCAACGAACTTTGAATTTTCCTATGGCACAATCAGACTTAGAATAGAAAAACAGTATGAGAGGGTTATGAGATCTTGGGAAATCTCGTAACCCTCTGCTCTCATGCATTTTTCTCCCTTCTCCTTGCTCCATGGGGATGGATATGGTGAGGAATGATTGTCCTAAATTTCAAAGCCTCTCTCTTTCTCTCTCCCTCCCATCAATGATCAAAGAGAGGGAATATCCATTTCTTGCAAGCTTGATACACAACCTATTATAAAACTAAGCAAATCCAATATTTCGCAACCAAGATCCACATGAACATATGCATGAGCAACCTATTGTTTTTTCCATAGAATCAATAACTTGTTCCATGTCATATTTGAGAGAGAAAAGACGATATAGTATGTCCATTTCAAAAAGTATTAGGATTCCAATGCGGCATACTGAAGTTGTCCACCCAACAGAGATAGTATCCTTCATGCACCACACTTTAGTAGCCCATTTTACTCATCACACTTTAGTAGCCCATTTTACTCATTTTCCGTTATCAAAGATAGTGGAAAAGACAGACACTAATATGCAAAGCCACCAGCTTGAGATTCCCTAGGGTATTGCTCTTCATTGCATTTAGTGAACTTTTCCACAATAAGGTAAGCAGATTAGAAACCTATGCCGTGATCATGCATCAACCACCAATGCTTCCATAATCGTCTTTGTGCCCAATCTGACTATGATAATGGATACCATACAACACGTAGGTGCAAAGGTCTCATTGAAATCAATGCCCTTCTCTTGAGCATAAAGTCTTGAAAAATGCCCAGCCCTATAGTAGTCAATACTACCACCGGGCTTTCCTTTTCAGCTTATATACCCATTTAGTGCTAATGGCCTTTTTTCTACTAGGAAAATCACATATACGCCATCGAATTTTATGAATTATGTGCTTCATCAAAATAGAGAGACTTGTTCTCCTCACAGAGATTGAAAATAACCATAATAATCCAATGAAAAAGAAGAATTATGAGATCCTAAACGTTTACGATATGGAAAAGGTGCATCTAACTTGCTAACTCTCAAATACTACACCAACCTTTTAGCCATAGTGTTAGCCTCCTCAATTTCATATCTCTCATGAAAAAGTGCATCATTTTTATCAACGTAAGAAATAAAATGATATCTATGCTCATTGGAAACCTAAATGGACAGCCTCACTAGAAGATACACGTGACTACCTACTAGCGAATAAAGGCAAAAACACATGACTGCTGGATATTGTGGAGCGTCCTTCGGTTGGGATTCTCTACCTAGTCCTTTCATTCTTAATCGCATGCACCTAATGCATTCTAAAGCTTTCGCTTGGGCTTCGGCCTTGATTTTTTCCTCCTCTTCCTTTTGCGTCTTGGCAAGAGTTAGTTGTTTAACCATATCCTTAGTCAAGAGTTCTTGATATAGCTTAACTTTGCATCCACTAATATAATTAGGCATTACCTCTCCTTCTAAAGTTGCTAGTTGAATAGCACCGCTAGTAGATATCCTATTGATAATCATGGGTCCATATCCTCATTTCTCTAACTTACAGGCATGTTGTTTCAAGGTGTAAACTAACACCAAAACTCCTACTCGTAATCCTTTGTCCTTGATATGAGCATCAAAGTAGGCTTTCTGTCTTTTCTTAGTAGTATAGATTCCTGCTTCTACATGCAGTCTAGTCTCTCCTAGTCGTTCTAAGTCAAGTATTCTCGAGGAAAGTTCATGACCTATCCACTCATGCTCTTGAGCTATCTTGAGGGTGGGTATCAAAAAATCCAATGGCAGCACAACATTCTGACCAAATACCATGTGGAATGGTGTGACATTGAGCACTATTTTATATGCCACCCAATAGGCCCATAAGGCATTGTGTAATTGCTGATCCCAATCCGAATGCTTATTATTCACAATCTTGGTTAGTATGTTGCACAAAATTTTGTTAGTGTTCTAAACGTGTCCGTTGGCTTGTGGATGATATGGTTCAGATGTCTTATGTATTACCATGAAATCCTGTAGTAGATATTCAATAACCTCGTTCAGAAAATGAGTGGCCCTATCACTTACAAGCTCTATAGGAAGCCCATATTGTGTAAAGACATTCTCAAACAAGAATTTTTTAGTCGTGTGTGCATCATTCTTCTTTGTGGGCTTGGCCTCTACCCATTTAGTGAGATAGTCTCTAACAACTATGATGTACTTGGCATGGGAGTTCTTTGTAGGGGGGCTAATAGGTCCTACAAAATCTATTCCCCGTTTTGAGAATGCACGCCCTCCCATCATGGGTCGTAGGGGCATCTCGCCTCTACATGTAGGATAGTGAGCCCTTTGACATATGTCACATCGTCATACATATGTGTGAGAGTCCATATGGAGGGTGGACCATGATAATCCTGAAAATACTATGGCCTTAATAACACCGTCACGTCCAAAATGGCCACATGTTGCACCTTGATGGGCAACTTCGAAGAGGCTGAGATATTCACTCACGTGCACACATATCCTCAGATAATTGTCTCTCCCTCATCTATATAGATTATCACCAATGAGTTTATAATCTTGAGCCTCCTACTCGAGACTTCGTTTACGTGCCAGAGTCATGTCTTCTGGGAAAGTCTTCTTCCTTAGATAGTTAACCAAAGGTTCACTCCAATCTTGCATTAAGGCCACATGGTATAGAGTGGCGTGTTCTATCGGTAGTCTATTACAACACTTTGGACATTCATCGCAAAGTCATTGGACATCTTTTTTCATTGAGGGCCAATACATGCCTAACCTTTCCAAGTTCAGTAATGTCCCCTGTCTCGAATGATGTTGCCCTAGTGCACCTACATGTGCTAGTTGCAACCAATTGTCATACTCTTGTTCTTCTACATAATAAGCAAGGATATTCTGATGATCCTGCCTATATATACTACGTGCGAGGATTTGGTATCTCTGTGCTTTAACTACCTCCTTCTCTTGGGTTCTCACTTGAGAATTCTTAGGTCCATATGTCAATACTAGAACTAATGGCTTTGCCCATTTAGAAACAATTTTAACATTAAAAAGGTAAGCATCTAGTAACTCGTCTGCTACTCCAGTGGCTGCTTCTCTTGAAGTTATCCTCGAGAGATGGTCTGCTCTAAAGTGCGTTTTACCCTTCTTGACTAGGACTTAAAAGTCATACTCCATAAGTATTAGAAACCAATGTCTTAGCCTACCTGTGTTGTAGGGTTTGTTCACTAAATACAAGAGAGCATGATGGTCTGTACAGAGCCAAAACTTATTTGCCAATAAATAGTGGTGAGATTTCTTGATGGCATAGACCATTCCTAGCCCTTCTCGCTCCGTCGTGGTGTAATTTCTTTCTGCAACATTCAACTACCTATTGGCATATGCAATCGGTAGGTCAATATTCCCTTCGTTCGTGGGTTGTGCTAACACACAGCCTATGGCGTGATTAGAAGCATCTATGTGTACATGAAAAGGTTTGTTCTAGTCACGCACATCTAGAATAGGTGTGGAACACAATCATCATTTTAGTTCACTAAAGGAACTCTCACATTCTTCTGTCCACTCAAAGTTAGTTATCACGTTATATAGTGGTTTAGCAATGATTGCATACATATGTATGAATCGTCGTAAATACCTGCAATGACCCATAAATGCTTGTACTTCCTTTACATTCTTTGGCCTGAGTAATTCATTGATCACTCATACCTTATCCTCATTTGTGGAAGTTCCATTTTTCGAGACTATGTGACCAAGTATCTTACCTTGTCTTACGATAAAGACACACTTCTCAAGGTTTAAACAGACTTGATATTCCCTGTACTTATCGAAGATGCATTCAGGCTCAGGGATATGATATGTTCTAAGCATGGAGTGAGCACACATATCATCTATGTACACTTCTAAGTTCTTTCTCAGAAACTCTTTGAACATGTGGCACATCAACCTTTGGAAAGTTGCAAGTGCATTCATCAACCCAAAAGGCATCACACGAAATGCAAAGATACCCCACTCCATGGCAAAGTCCATCTAATGTTGGTCCTCGGGGGCAATGGTGACTTGGTTATAGCCTGAAAATCCGTCAAGGAAGCTATACACTTCCGTGCCTGCGACTCTTTCCAACAGGTGTTCTGTAATAGGTAGAGGGTAAGTGTCCCTAATGGTGGCAGCATTGACTTTCTTCAAATTAATACACACTCTCAACTTATCGACAGTCAGCGATACCCATTTAGTATGTTCTATCTCGATGAGTCTATCTATCTCTTCCTTGATCTTCAATGCATAGTTATCATTGTGCATATAAGGCTTTTGCTTAGTGGATTTAGCCTCATCTGTCATGGGTATTCTATGAGAACACATATCTAGATCTACCCCTTTCAGGTCTTTGTAACTCCAAGCAAACACATCCCTATACCTCTTCAGCAAGGTGATCCAACTTTCTTCCTCTGTAAGATCATGCCCTATGTACATACATCTCTCTTCTCCTCCCTCGATTGTCACTACTAGTTTTTTTGTATTCTCCTTGTTATCATAGGCTTCTCTGGAGTTTTTGTCTTTTGCTCTTCAACTTTGTATTTTTTAAAATTTTTTGGCGCTTCCATTAATGGTTCTTCTTCTTCTTCTTCTTCTTCTTGTCTCACCATTTTATCCTTTCTCACCTTTTGATTTTGTCGACTCGCACTTGAACTATCCTTTCCCTTCCTAGGGGTTGTGTGGTCAAGGGAAATGGCTTCTACCTAAAACCTAAAAATTTCCTCTTCAGTTGAACATTTGGGTCTATTAGATTCTACGTCCCATTCTTCCTCTTTCACTTGCTTGCTCCTCTCCGAGATCTCACATTTGAGTTTATCCTCTTCCATTTCCTCCCCTATAAGGTTTATAATAAAGATGGATATATCATACACATCTTCATCACAATGGGGGTCCATTGCTCTTCGTTAATTGCTATGTCCATTGTCACAAGAATCTCTGCCCAGCCATAGGGCTCAAATTCCTTGTCTGGAAACACTACTGTCGTGTACACTAGATCTTCAATAGGTCTAGAAGCTTGTCATATTCCTGAAATTCTTGCTTTCGTTCGCTCCTCCTCTTTTGCTGAAACTTTACACATCCATAGGTGTGTATTCTCATGCAGCCATGATGGATCTAATGCCAAGGAATGTACCGATTTCTTCTTATATTCATTCCTATGTACAATATTCCATTACAGGGGTGGTACATCCCTATCTGAGTAGCCCGTGATGTTCACTTTCGTGGTCACTCCTAGGTGTTGCAAGTACAAAGAGTTGGTTCCCCAATCTTGTACCACTTGCAATTGTCACATGAAAGGTCTAGCTAGAAGCATTTTATATGCTTGATTCTTCCCAAAATCACATATCGTGAAAGTGTGATCAAATTCTACCCCACAGGTGGATAGGGTAATTACTTCCAGTAATCCTAAGGTTCTTTCTATGTGCCCATTAGCCATTTGCAACTTCATTCTAGTAGGTCTAAGGGCTGGTTTACCCGAGTGCTTCCACAAGGAAGTGGTGGCAACAGCCACTCTTGCGCCTATGTCTAAGATGGCTTTGGTAGTCTAACCTTTGTAAGTGATAGGAAAATAAGAATTACCTTCCTCTCCGCAATTCTAGGAAGAATTGAGTCTTCTCCCCTAACTAGAATATGTTGGAATTAGACATCTACGGAAGCACGCGAACAACACAATGAAGAAGAAGAAGCTTGGAGGACAACACACAATACTGAATGTATTACTAGAGAATGTACAAAGATAAGTAGCCCATTAGGGCAATAGGCGTATATACAAGCTGGGGGAAAAAACTCCTAAAGAGGGAAAAAAGTACCCCGACGGTCCTAGTGTGTTCACACACATCGCTACCTAAATATATCAACAATTCCCCCCTGGGAGTGATGCGGTGAACAAGGAGCTGACACTCATGTATAAGGAAGTGCCAAGCTATGTGGAAATCACTCCACAAAAGGAAGTAAGCCTAAAGCTTTGCGGGAAGCTTCAAACTTCTCCCTAGGCAGAGCCTTCGTGAAAAGGTTTTCAATGTTCTCCTGCGTGGACACATATCCCAAGCTTATCTCCCCAGTAGAGAACCTCTCCCTGACATAGTGATAATGCACCTCAATGTGCTTAGTGCGAGCATGGAACACAGGGCTCCTCGCAACTGCCAATGCGCTCTGAGTGTTAGTGAAGATGGTGATGGCAGAAGTCTGACCAGCACCCAAATCAGCCATAAGGCATCTGAGCAACATACACTCAACAGTCGCTGTGAAAGCTGCCCTATACTCAGCCTCACAACTAGAAGTGGCCATAGTAGGTTGCTTCTTGCTCAACCAAGATATACATGAGCAACCAAGCATGAAGCAAAAGCCACTGGTGGACACACGAGTGTCATAGCAACCAGCCCAGTCTGAGTCAAAAAAAGCATGCAAATCTGGCGGTAGTGATCCCCCCTTGGGATAAAACAACCCAAGTAGCTGAGTACCACTCAAGTAGCGAAAGATGCGCTTAACCGCCTGCCAATGTTGACACCTGGGCATTGCATAAATCTGCTCATCTGTGAGACAGCAAACTGAATATCTCGCCTAGTAATGCATAAGTAAATCAAGCATCTAGCAGTTTGCTGATAGAGAACAGCGTCAAATGCATCTCCAGCATCATGAAGACTCAATCGTAAACCTGTATCCATAGGAGTGGCAATAGGTTGACAGTCTTCAAGGCCAAAACGCTGCAATAATGTGTCACTATATTTCATTTGACACAAAGCCATTCCACCATCAACTTGCATGAATTGAATGCCCAAATAGTGATGCAAATGCCCCAAATCAGACATCTCAAATGAGGCATGCAAATCAGCCTTAAAATCAGCAATATGCTTCTCAATAGGACCAATGAGCAGCATGTCATCAACATAGACAACAATGATCAGAAGCACATCATTAGCACGCTTAACATATAAGGTGCTTTCAGTTGGAGTGTTCTCAAAACCATGTGCAATCAGATAGGCATGTATCTTCTCATACCAAGTACGTGGTGCTTGCTTTAAACCATATAATGCCTTCTTTAACCTGCACACCTAGTTTTCATGCCCTTTCTACACAAAGCCACGAGGTTGAAAAACATACACTTCTTCATGCAAGTCACCATTCAGAAATGCTGTTTTAATGTCCAACTGATATACATTCCAACCATGATGAGCTGCAAGTGCACAGATGCTCCGAACAGTAGTCATACGGCATGTAGGTGCAAAGGTCTCATCGAAATCAATGCCTCTTTCCTACGCATAACCCTTTGCAACAAGCCTAGTGTTATACCTGTCAGCTGTACCATTAGGTTTACGCTTCAGCTTGTATACCCACTTAGTTAGCCAATGGCCTTCTTGCCAGGAGGCAAGTCACATAAAGACCAAGTACCATTCTTCATTATTGCATCGTATTCAGATTGCATAGGAGCCATCCAATTTTTTGAATTTGATGCTTCATCAAACGAAACAGGATCATTCTCATCACAGAGACTAGATGCAGCCATAACATAGCAATCTGATGCAAAAGAGGCACTATGAGAGCCTAAATGAGTACGATATGACAAAGGTGCATCTAATTTGCTGTCACGCAAAGTCTGCACCAACCATTTTGGCATATATTTTGCTTGCTCAATATCAGCTCTCTCATCAACTAGTGCATCATGTAAATCTGCATCAGAAATGGAATGATGTGCATCGTCACATGAAACCTGCAAAGGCTAAGAAGTTGCCTCATTGAGATGAGCACTAGAGTGTCCACCTATAAAAAGAGGCTGCAAAGTATCATACATGCCTTTGGAGCTAACAGATGTCTCCTTAGGACATGAAAGCAATGGCTGAATAGCATTTCCCACAAAAACAACATCACGGCTAACCAAAATGCATTTAGTCTGTGGATGATACAGAGGATAGCCTTTACTTTTAGAACTGTACCTAACAAAAATACATTTTACTGCTTTATCATCCAATTTTCTACGATGTTGTTCAGGCACTAATGCATATGCTTAACAACCAAAAACACGCAGATGAGCAACAGATGGCTTGTGGTCATGCCAAGCCTCATATGGAGTGATAGACTACAATGCTTTAGTGGGACACCTGTTCAGTACATATGCTGCACACATGACAACCTCAAGCCAGAAACTATGTGGTAAAGCCTGACTCTTGACCATACACCTCGCCATCTCCATGAGTGACATGTTCTTTCGTTCAGCAACTCCATTCTGTTGAGGTGTATACGGCAAACTGTACACTAAACACTGAGTCATAACAAACGAGAACAAAGACATGTTCTCCTTTACAAATTACAAAAGTATGTTAAAAATAAGGAAAAATTAGCCTATTTTCAATTGTTCCATAGAAATGATAAGGCCCATTTTAATTAGGGCATGAAAATCCTATGATTTTATTTCATGATACTTTGTTTCAATCTTTATTTCGATTTTTGTTTATAAAAACATGCTATATTCAACATCACAAATTCCAATTAGAACTTTAACGAATCTTAGATGATTAAGACTACATGATTTCATGAAAATGGAAATTGAAAAGTAATTCATTTTATTTCAAGCCCACATAAAGCATAATTCTATGCCATTTTAAAAAGGGATTAGAATACGTCTAAGAAGGATGCATTTTCCATGATGTTTTAAGACTTTTATGTGAAAAATAAGAGTGAATCATATAAGGAAGTCAACGCTCGCTCTTGACAATACAAAGCATAGTCATACAACAACCAGGTGGCCATATATGTGTACAAGTAATAATAGCCAATTATGCGAAAAAAAAACACCATGAGATGAAAATGAAATAGATGAGATTAAATTGACTATACATATTGAGAGAAAACACCATGCATATCATCATACATGATTCATTGATGTCTAATAACCCAAATGAAAGAGACTTTATTGTTCATCGTTGCACATTCTGTGAAATAAATCTATTAGTTTTTACATGCTAAGAGACTTCAATAAAACTTTGCTCAAGTTAGGTTAATCGAATACTCTAAGACATTTCTTTTTTCCTTGCCCCAAGTCTTTATCCTTTGAAAAATTGCATTTCTCTCCCTCTCTCCCCTTTCTCTCTCTCTGAGCATTATCATGGTCAACGTTAAAACGCAAGATAATATATCACGTTTGATATTACTTTGTGAGAACATATTGCACACATTGAAAGCAAAAGGTCTAGTCTTTTTTACTTTGTTAAAGTGAAAACTATACTTTTCAGCGAGAAGTCGATGCCTGGCATCGAGTTCTCGCTGAAAACTATACTTTTCAGCAAGTCGATGCCAGGCATCGACTTCTCACTGAAGTCGATGCCAGGCATCGACTTCTCACTGAGAATGAAAGAAAAAAAATATAAAATTCACTTTTTTCTCGCTGAAAAGTCTACACCAAGGTGTTGATGATCATCTATACTTTGTGGGCATGGAAAGACAACATGAGGTAAAATTTTCTTCTAACACACTCTATTAGTCGTGCCTCCCTCTAGAATTTGAGTATGCTTTGTTGTTAGTGAATTTTAGTCATCATTAGTGAGAGTTGATCCACTCAGGAACATCAATGCTCCAAATAAAGAGAGAAGAGAGCCTATCTATGCCACCTACAAGTCACACAATCCAAACATGCTAATGAGTGATGAGCTTTTCTCTATACTTCCATACCAAAGATATATGCACATAGAAGGTGTTTGGCAAGAATCACAGAAGTGGAGATAGTATGTCTCAATCCTCATTACTGCACTTTGATTCCCTTTCGCATGCACAAAGAGGTGTGATCATATTATCCATAATCAAAGCCTTGCCACAGACTATCTATTTGGCAATAATGAACAACATAGTATCATTTGTTTTCCTCTCATTTTCGGTGAGATTCCGATGTCTAGCATGGACATCTTTCCAAAATCTATATTTGTTGCTCTAAGAAAGTATGTAATATGTATTTCCATTAAAAGAATTTAGAAGGAAGAGTATGACGTAAGTGTTGATGTGTGAAAAATCACAAGAAATGAATTAATGTGACACTAGACAACCTCTATGGTCACCATTAACGCATTTCCACTCAAAACCTTGAGAAATGATAGCCAAAACCAAGAACTTTACTTCCTTAGATTTTTCGAGTCACTAAAAATGACATACCTTTAGTATTTTGCTAATTTCTCTTTGTTAAAATATCATTTCTCCAAGATCTTTTGGTGGATGAAATTAGCAAAGAAGAGCTTTCCAACAAGCTATCATATGCAAGAAACAGATCTCTATAACTCAAGATATAGCCTTCACAAGATGACCCTGTATGACTTCCAAAAGTGGAATTTTTGCTTGTTTTAGTAAATCTGACTGTCCAAAAATGAAAATTCGATGCCTAGCATCGACTTGCAACCAAAATTTGATGCCAAGCATCGACTTTGAGCTTTTTTAGCCATTTTTTTGTTCCTAAAATAGGCGCATTTAACACACATATGATGAAAACCACTTTTACGTGGGAAGTCGATGCCAGGCATCAACTTTATGCTGAAACTCGATGCCAGGCATCGAGTTGCTCCAAAAACCTCATGTTTCTAAGAAGTTCTAGCAGTACATAACACTCAGAGAATAAAACACGGTCAATTTTTAGTCTTTTCTAGCTCATTTCCTTTTTGATTGATCCAAGCTAAATGAGTATTCTCATAAAATAAGGCTTTTTATATCCATTTCATAATTCTCTCTTAAAAGTGTTAGATAAGGTACTCTAAAACTAGCAAAATTCTACTACCCTAAAGTAGTCAAAATTTTGAAAATATGTTCAAAATTTGCATATTTTTGGGGGGTTTTAGAAAACTTGTATACTCGTATAAAGAATTTTTTAACATCATGCAAAAAAAGGCTATTTTAGTGCATAGGGTTTCTCTTTTTATGACATAGTTCTCGTTTGTTATGACTCACTGTTACTAGTGTTTTATCCCACAGTCACCCAGAAATGCATTAAAATAAGAAGACATATATTCCCCCCTTCGATCAAAACGGAGGGTGCCTATTTTACATGCTGATAGATTTTCGACCAAAACCAAAAACTGTTTGAAGCACATGAACACTTCAGACTTTGCCTTCAATGGATATACCCATGCATGCCTCGAAAAATCATCGATGAAAGTCACGAAGTAAAGATAATTCCCAAAAGAAGGTGTCTGCATAGGACCAAATACATCACTATGTACAAGCTACAATTTCTTAGTAGCCCGAACTGAACCATCTTTTGGAAAGCACGAACGCTGCATTTTGCCCAAAATATGAACACTGCATTTTACCAAAATACAGCCTTCGCAAACATGTGTTCCAGGTGCCTTAAGTTTGGGCAAAGAGGACACCATTTCAGATTTCTGCAGGCATAGCAAACTAGCAAAATTCAGATGACCAAAGCGTGCATGCCAAAGCTTTGCATCTGACATAGCCTGAGAATCATTTACTGCACATGCCAAATCATTTATAGATCTTTCATAGTCTATGAGCTTATACAGCCCACGACATAGAATGCCAGAAGCAATAATCACATCGCCATTTGACAGATCATGAACTGTACACCTATCATCAACAAATTTCACAACCAAGCCAATCTTGGCTAATGTAGAAACTAATAACAAGTTCTTCTTGATCCCTGGCACAAATAAAGCATCTGACAAAGTGAAAGAACTACCATGAGCAATAGTCAAAATGATCTAACCAACTCCCATAACAGGATAAGAGGAGTTTTTGGCGCATGTAACAGTATTTCCTCTAGGGGCAGCCTCGAGTGAAGAGAAGAAACTGCATTGCGAGGTAATATGTTTGGTTGCCCCACTGTCAAAATACCAAACATCTGAATCTAATGTAGACATGCACTGCTCATGCAAAGATGGGTCAAAACTATAGACAGTAGTAAACGCCCATTCTTCTTCCTGCACAAGATTAGCAGACTCTGTTTTTGGTCTAGAGGCCTCTGCAACAACCATTCCAGCCTCTTTCTTCTTTGCCTCTTTAGCAGCCAGTTTTGGACAGTTCTTTATGATATAATCATTCCCTTTACAGTACTTACAAAACAATTTCTGCTTTTCTGATTTCTTCTCATCTTTATCTTCCTTCTTTGAATATTCAGAATTAGCAAATTTTCTGCTTACTAGTTGAAGAGCTTTGTATTCCTTTGCCCTTCTGACTAGCCAGGAAAGCTTGATCTGCAACTCGCATAATGGACATGTTCTGCCTGGACTGATCTTCCTGCAACAGAACAGAGACTAACTCTTCAAATGATAAGGCATTTGGATTGCCTTTCATCATCAACCGAAGAGTAGAAACAAAACTCTGATATGAATCAGGAAGACCATTCAGAACGGTCTGCACAAGTGCACTATCTGGTATAACCTCATCAGCAGAAATCAACTGTTCCTTCAAGTCTTTGATCTTCATTAGGAAACTGTCCATAGAATCACCTTCATTCATGTCCTCACTCTCCAACTGTTTTTGGAGGTAAGCAACACGAGCCTCATTCCTAGCTTGGTACAATGTGGTAAGTATATCCCAAGCATCCTTAGTTGTTCTGCAAGAACGAATGTGAGGAATAATGGCAAGTTTGACAAACAAAGCTATCAATGCATGTGCCTGGGCATCTCTGCCATCCCAATGAGTCTGCTCTACAGTAGGTGCAGCAGAAACCGCAGCACGAACAGGAATATGCAAAATATCAGCATTTTCGAAACCTTCTGCATCAACTTTAGTACCTGTAGTTGTAACAGTTGTAGGTGTGATATGACGTTTTTCAACACCATGCACAATGTTCCACAGTCCTTTTGCAACCAACACATGTCACATCATATAAGCCCATAACGGGTAGTTGGTACCATCCAACTTATCCTCAACAGCCAACATAGGGAATACATCATTGCTTTCAGCCATGGCCGGTGACTAAAATACCTTGATGCAGAAAATTCACTATATCTCAAAAAGTTGAACAAAACTGCCCATATGAATTCCACTAGACCTGTAGCAAACTTCGAGAGGCTTATATTGGCGAACAGAAACTGGTATATACCTTTGGCACAAAAGGACAAAATAACCTGCATAAGCACTACGATAGTGCATTCAAAGGCTGAAACGAGCTCAGATCGCGATTTTAGCACCACAAAGCGAAGCCGTTATGATCTCGAAAACACGCCGAGTATGCTCACCAAAATTCGTGCGATTCTGAGACTGCAACTGGAGGAGTGCCGATAGTGCCCTAGATGAAGCGATGACCTGCTCTGATACCAATTGGTGGAGTTAGATGTGTACGAAAGCACACGAACAGCACAAGGAAGAAGAAGAAGCTTGGAGCACAACACACAATACTGAATGTATTACTAGAGAATGTACAAAGATAAGTAACCCATTAGGGCAATAGGAGTATATACAAGTCGGGGGAAGAAAAACCTCCTAAAGAGGGAAAAAAGTGCACCAGCGGTCCTAGTGTGTTCACACACATCACTACCTCAATATATCAACAGAATAGTGAGGGCTCTCCCTTGGATTGATCTGTCTTCCCAATTTCTCGTGAAGTGAGGTAACTCTTGCAAGAAGTTAGATTTGAAACTCGTGCACTGACTGAACCTATCATCCACTTGATCTCCATAGATAGATGGGATGTCGACAGGGAACTGTTCTCCTCAGTCATCAATCTCTGGTATGGGTGGTCGTGCTTCCTCTTCCTTCCTCCATCTTTCCTCTTGAATCTCTCTTTAGATGGCATGTGAATCCATGTAGCCCGTTCAATAGTTTTTTGAGTCTGACCTAGCCCTTTCAGATGGATTTGTCTCTAAGGGGTCCTCTAGGCTAGTTTGGGTGCTAGAGCTAACCTTTGTTGTGTTTGATACTAATTGTTCCAAAATTTCCAATAATCCTTGGAAATGTAGTTGAGGTTTAGCCATGACTCCCCAATTGAGGTACCAGGATGCCTCAAACATTGTTTGAGTTAGTTCTACCAATTTCATGCACAGTTTGGTTCTCTCTATTTCCAAGTCGGCTCTAGGGTAGTTCTTACTGGATTCTTCTACATGTGGTCCTTCTTATATCCTAGCCTGATAAGCTTTGAGCATCATGTCAAGGTTTTTTGGGGTGGGTTCTGCTAGTACTAATCCTTGGTTTGGGGTTTCCACGTTTGGTTCAGCCTCTTGTGATGGCATTTCTAAAATCTTGGTTCTGGTTTCCCTCAGGCTTTCCTCCAACTCACTAATCTTTTTGCTCCATTTTCTCTTATGTTGTTCTCTTGACTCTTTCCAGGTTCCCGTCTTCTTTCCTCTTGATTCTCTTACATCACTGACTTCAACTATTCTTCTAGGGGTCTCTGGTTGCATCTACCTTTGTGCTTGGGCTCTAGTCACCGCCTGGATGGGTATGTACTGGGGTATGGAACCTTTGGTGTGCTGCACAATTCCTTTCACATTAATCGGGGTCACTTTCATGGGTGTATTAGTGGGGTTCTTAGGGAAATCTCTTATAAAATGATCCTTCCCACATTCAAGACAAAATCCTTGAATATTATAATATTGTGGTTGCACAGCGGGTGCAGCTTGTGGGAAATCACATATGAAATGGTCTCCCTAACACTTCAAACATGGTCCTTTAGGTCCTTGGGGTCTTGATTGTCTAGCATGTGGTCATGGTTAGGGTTAGTGTACATGACATGAGCGTAATCAGGTTCCCAATTTGGCTCATACACAGGACTCTTGTAATATGGATCTAGGTTTTTGGGTGACTGCGTATAGTATGCACGTGGGCTGTCTACATTGGTGGAATAAAAAATGTTTGAATAAGGGTCATTTTCTATGATCAAAGAGGTTGTAGGTACTAAAGCAATATTTGAATTCTCTTCAAGAGTGGCGTACTTCACAAAAACCACATTGCCAGGGGGTGGAGGTTGTTGTCCTAGGACAGGTTGGGTTCTAGGTTGTGCTTGATATGGAACTTGATAATGAGGGGGGGCACAATAGTATTGTTGTGGTTGGTACCCTTGGAAACTACCTAGCTGATATGGTCGAGGGTAACTCTGTCTAACCACCTGTTTATTATATGGACAATCTTGAGCCGTGTGGTTAGTGTACTTGTGCTCTATGGTACAATATAGGACATTGGAATTTCCTATGGGTTGCATTGCGTATGGACACATATTTGCCATGTGATCACCTGCACAAGTGTAACACCTTTGAGGGGGGGCCGATTTGATGCCAACCTTACTAGAGACTCCCAATTGTTTTTCCACTTATTCTTCCAAGTCCTCTATAGAATTGGAATGTCTGGATGAGGCTTTAGTTGTGCTATTCGAATCTTTATGCACCTTAGAGAGTTCTAGCTCTTGCCCTAGGTTATCCTCTATGTCTACACATATGTGCAAGCATTGATCCAAGGTCCTTGGTTCCTTCAGGAATACATATGATCTAAGCTTAGCACTCAATAGGCCATCAATGAACAAAGCTATGAGCTTAGCTGGAGTGGGTACTTCCGATGGAGGGCATCACTCTATGTAGCGTCTGAATCTATGTTCAACCATCCTTACTGTCTCTTGAGGTGTTTGTTTGAACATGTGTATCAACGATGATGTGTTGTGCCTCATTCCACTCTTGGAAAAATCCGTGATGAAGGCCTCCATCATATGGTCCTCTGGGTCCTTTCGATCATAAATCGTTCTTGCTCCAATAGCCATAGGGTGCTCCGGCTTATATCTCCAAAATGCTTCATCACTTTCTTTATTCCAAAATAGTTCTATGCTCCTATTGTCCTAGGGCATCCAATTAGGGGTCAACACTCTCATTTGCACGGGTTGGTTTCTAGGCATACTAGGTTCTTTGACTTGTTTCCCTTGTCCTTGCACTCCTAACTCTGAAGTTTCTACCACCTCAACCAATTCGTTCATTGACTCAGGCTAACTCGTGACTATGTACATGGTTCCTTCTTTGTCTATGTAAGCCTCATTTTTAAACTTCACCGTTTGATGCTCCAATCCAATGGGTTGGTCAGGGTTATGCAATTGGATTACTCACCTACAAAGGCCATCTTCATATACTCGTGCACCCAATCAATTCGTGCAGATGTACTCCAACTCAGTCTTGTAGGGTACCTCTATCTTCACTAAGTGGGCTACTCCAAACAAAACCCCTGGTCTCCCTGTGTTGAAAGACTCATCTGATTCGCTTGTGTTTGAGCTAGCCTCGTATGGATAATTGCCTGACTGTTGAGCCCACGATTGTGTTGTAGTTCTCATACTAGCCTTAGAATATCAAATACTCTGCTTATTAGTTTTCCCTAAGTGTTTCCCAGATCTAAGGTTCATTAATCCTTCTTTCATCCCTTCACACTCATCCTTTTGATTAGGTCAATCGCTTGGTTCTTTTGATATTCCCTTTGAGTTTCATGTCTTTTCCAAGTTTGTCGAAACGAATCGTTTTGGTTTTGATTTGTTTTAGCGATGCGTAATCATGTCACAAGGTTCTTTTGGGGCTATATCCCTATACCCGCTTGCTCTCTCTCTCTCTCTCTCTCTCTCTCTCTCTCTCTCTCTCTCTCTCTCTCTCTCTCGTCAACCACTTCTTACTTCTTATGCTAGAGTGAATCCTTACTACTATAAGAGTCTGAAGACCTCTACGATGGTCAGAAGGATCGCGATTTTTAGGTACCGTCATGATGGTGTGTCATCATCATGATGATGTGATGCGATCGCGATGGCGTGAGCCAATCGCCATGACGGTCAGTGACCATCGTGATGGTCAGACACAATCGCGATGATGAATCACCATCGTGATGGTCAACAAAACTTGTTATTTCAAAAAATTGAAGGTAGATCTGTGCAAGCGCTTACCTGGGCTCCTCTGTCATGCAAAAATTTCACCCAAATACTCACCTTTGTTTGACAGTCATGATGGTTAGCTTCTATGACAATTTTTTATAGAAAAATGGAGTTTTTACATGTGTTTCTTGTAGATCGGTGATGTCTAGAGGTTTCCCTGCAATGTTAGTGCACCAAAAAATGCAAACAATCACCTGTAAAATCGCTCTCTCACTCTGTCACACATGCAAATGAGGAAAAGTGAAGAGAAAGAGGGAATATGGCATATTTTTGGTATTTTTGTGGAGTTTGAGATGATGATGGGGAATGAAACTAGAGGGAAAGTGGAGCAAAAGCACACAAAAACTAACTACTAACAACAAAAGAACAAGACAATTTTACCTTCCAATGATTTTCTCCAACACACTTACCATCACATGCTCAACCTAGAACTCGTCCTCAGCAACAGTGCCAAATTTGGTGTCATTGTAGTACAATGGTGAGTACCAGCGTGAGGAGTTTCACCTCATAATTGTCAATCTGCAGAGAGGATAGGGCGATATGAAGATCAAGAGCAAGTGAAGTGTGCGAAGGTGATGGTGAGAAATGCAAATGCATAAACACACGTACACACACTCACAAGGAAAGTGGCGATGGAGATCAATGGAAGGCAAGAAAGTAACTCATATTCATCACACAATAGTTACAATAGGTCTACTAGCTCAATAGCTACTAGTTTCAAGAGTTTCAAAAAAGTTCAAAAAGCTCCCAAAATGAGCTCTCGAGCTCTATTTATAGTTTTTGCCTAGTTTTGATCGGTTTCACATCTAGTGACTGACATAGCTAAAAAATAGGTTCTACATCTAATTTGAGGTACCTAACAGCTTCCAAAAATTTTCATAATTGCTATGACCTACCTAGTTATACTCCTCAAGCTGGAGGACTCCTCCGCTTGCACAAAATGGAGTTGTGCATGTGATAATTGGATGTATGTACATATATTACATTGTTTTAGTGATAAAAGTCATTGTTTGGGTTATGAAATGGCCTATGTGCTTCCTCTGCATTTGTGATGAGATCCTGTGCTTAGTCCTTTGACTTGAACACCCCCTCGATCAAAATGGAGGGTGCCCATTTTACATGTTGATAGAGTTTAAGCCAAAACTAGAAAGTGTTTGAACCACATAAATACTTCAAACTTTGCTTTTAGTTGATACACCCATGCATGCCTAGAAAAATCATCAATAAAATTCACAAATTAAAGGTAGTTCCCAAAAGAGGGTGTCTACATAGGACAACAAACATCATTGTGAACAAGCTGCAATTTTTGAGTATCTTGAACTGAACAAGCTTTTGGAAAGGAAGAATGCTACATTTTTCCCAGAATAGAACCTTCATAAACACGTTTGCAAGGTAGCTCAAGGTTAAGCAGAGAGGACACCATTTCTTATTTTTGCAGGTGTAGAAAACTTGCATGATTCAGATGACCAAAGCATGCATGCCAAAGCTTTGCATCTGACATATCATGAGAATCTTGAACTGCACATGCTGAATCATTCATAGATTTTGCACAGTCTATAAGCTTATATAGCCCATAAAATGCTAGAAGCACTAATAACATCATCATTTGATAGATCATGAACTATACATCTCTCATCAACAAATTTGACAACCAAGCGGACCTTGGCTAATGCGAAAATTGATAACAAATTTTTCTTGATCCTTGGCACAAACAAAGAATCTAACAATGTAAAAGAACTACCATCAACAATAGTCAGAATGATCTTACCAACTCCCATTACAAGATAAGAGGAGTTGTTAGCACATGTGAAAGTATTCCCTGTAGGGGCAATCTCAAATGACCTAAAGACACTATGCTACGATGTAATATGTTTGGTGGCCCCACTATCAAAGTACCAAACATCCGATTATACTACAAACATACACTATTCATGAGAAGATGGGTCATAACTGCAAATAGTAGTAAACCCCTATTCTTCACTTGGTACCCAAAAACTATTTTGTTTGGAATAGAAAGGGATATTCACCATTATATGATGACTAGAACCAAACAATTAGACAAGGCCAAAGCTAGTGAAAAACTATAAAAAGAACTAGAGAAGTCATTTTTTCCATTATTTAGTTGAGCTTGTCAAGTTAGAGTTAGTAGGTTAGAGAAAGAGCTTCTTGAATAGTGTAATCAAGTGATTGAGAATCACAGCCTCCATTGTTCCTATCTTTGATATCCTGCCTTGTGTGTGTGTGTGTGCATGTATGTGCTTGTCACTCACATTTGCTTACCAAAATTAGTCATGATCTTCGTATCCTCCTCACATCTCCGTAGATTGACAAGTAAAGGAGGTGGTGCTCATGCTTGGGCTACAATGAGCAAATCTGAGGAATAATGGCTCATTTTATAAACAAATGTATCAATGCATGTACATATGCATATCTACCATCCCAAAAAAGCTACTCTATAGTAGGTGCAATAGGAACCACAATAGGACCACGAACATGAAGATCATCATCTTCACTACAACTAATTGCATCACGTGATGTCATAGTATTTGCAAGTCTAGGAGAAATTATTTCAAAATCCTCCACAATATACCAGAAGCCTTTGACTACCAATGCATAATGCATCATATATGCCCACAATGCGTAGTTAGACCTGTCCAACATATCCTCAATATTCAACATACAAAATTCATTATTGCTTTCAGCCATGGTCTATGACTATACCTTCATGCAAAAATCTATTATACTTACAAAATTTAAAAAGAATACCCAATCAAGTTCCACTAGACTTGTAGCAAACTTTGAGATGCTTGTATTGGCAAAACAAAAATCTTATGTGTGTGGCACAAAAAGATGAAATTGTTTGCATGATTAGTACAATAGTGTGTTCAAAGAATGGTGTTGATATATTTAGGTAATGATGTGTGTGAACAGACTAGGACCGTCGGGGCACTTTTTTCCCTCTTTAGGAGGTTTTCCCCCTGTTTATATATATATATATGTATATAGCCCTAATGGGTTACTTACCTTTGTACATTCTAGTGGTAATGCATTCAGTATTGTGTGTCATGCTCCAAGATTCTTCTTCTTCCTTGTGCTATTCGTGTGCTTCCACAGACGTCTAACTCCAACAATTGGTATCAAAGCAGGTCGCCACTTCATCTAGGGCATCATCGACACTCCTCGGACCATACTCTCAGAATCGCACGAAATTTGGTGTGCATGCTCAAGGTGATTTGGAGATCAAAACAACTTCGTTATGTGGTGCCCAAATCACGATTTGAGCTCATTTTAGCCTTCGCATGCACTATCATAGTGCTTGTGCAGGCTATTTTGTCTTTTTATGTCAAAGACATATATAGGTTTTGGTTCGCCAGTATAAGCATCTCAAAGTCTGCTACAAGTTTAGTAGAACTCAACAAGGTACTTTTGTTCAACTTTTTGAGATTTAGTGAATTTTCTACATCAAGGTATTTTAGTTAAAGGCCATGACTGAAAGCAGTGATGTATTCCGTATGTTGGTTGTTGAGGATAAGTTGGATGGTATGAATTACCCATTTTGGGCTTATATGATGCATCATGTATTGGTGGCAAAAGGACTATGGAATATTGTGCAGGGTGTTGGAAAATGTCCTATTACACATATATAATTAGAACATTGAATATGCAAGGACTGATCCCAAGACTTACGCCACTTAAAGTAGAAGTTATAAGCTTCCCAACAAGATGCACTAACACACTTACCCATCATTCATTATGGGTTATGAGTACTTGGCATGGAAACTTTGAAACCCATATTTGAAAGACCTATAGGATATCAAGGTTTGCAACATCATTACCTAGGGAGCATTTCATAAGCCAACAGCTACTCAAAATCAACATTGACAGCCTCTTTTGAGCAACTAGCAATTTTTGAAAGCTCACAGATACACCATCATGCTAGAATCCAAGGAAGAAGTACATGCAAAGGACTAAAACTTGCAAAGTCTAGCAATGAAAAAATGAAGAATAGCTACATTTTGAAGACAAACCGCTCTTCTTGATACATGATGGACACTACCTCTCAAATACTACTAGGAACACCCACTCCAACAAGGGTCTGTCATGAATGATAGACTCAAGAAGGGGGGGATGTTGGCACTCAAGGTCAAGCATAAGGCATGGGAACACATCAAAGACGTGGACACACAAGAAGAGAGAGCATGTAGGGATCTCCAAGAAGTATATGTCAATTGTTTAGAAGAAATCCCTATAAAAAACAGTTCTTTTGATCACTAAAAACCATTGTAAATATGATTTAACATTTTTCAAACTCCATTTTGTTGAAGCCAAGGCGTTTTGAAGCTTGGGGAGTATTAGAAGTATTTGTGTACCAATTTTCATGATTTTTAGACTCCGTTTGAGCCCTCAAATAAGCTGCTGAACCTAATTTTTCACTAGGCCAAACACTAGGTCTAGACAGGGCCAAAGCTAGTGAAAAACTATAAAAAGAGCTAGAGAGGTCATTTTTTACATTACGTAGTTGAGTTGGAAAGTTAGAATTAGCAAGTTAGAGAAAGAGCTTCTTGAAGAGTGTAATCGAGTGATTGAGAATCAAAGCTTCCATTGTTCCTATCTTTGATATCCTACCTTGTGTCTGTGTGTGCATGTACGTGCTTGTCACTCACATTTGCTCACCAAAATCACTCATGATCTTCATATCCTCCTCACATCTCTGTGGATTGACAAGTAAAGGAGGTGGTGTTCACGCTTGGGCTACAGTGAGCAAATCTAAGGGATAAAGGCTCATTTTATAAACAAAACTATCAATGCATGTACATATGCATATCTACCATCCCAAAAAATATACTCTATAGTAGGTGCAATAGGAACCACAATAGGACCAAGAACATGAAGATCATCATCTACACTACAACTTGCATCACCTAATGTCATATTATTTGCAAGTCTAGGAGAAATTATTTCAACACCCTGCACAATATGCCAAAAGCCTTTGACTACCGATGCATAATGCATCCTATATGCCCACAATGGCTAGTTAGAACTATCCAACATATCCTCAATATTCAACATACAAAATTCATTATTGCTTTCAACCATGGTTTATGACTATACCCTCATGCAAAAATCTATTATAGTTACAAAATTTAAATAGAATACCCAATCAAGATCCACTAGACTTGTAGCAAACTTTGAGATGCTTGTATTGGAAAACCAAAAAATGTATATATGTGGCACAAAAAGATGAAATTGTTGCATGATTAGTACAATAGTGTGTTCAAAGGTTGAAAGGTGTTAATATATTTAGGTAGTGATGTGTGTGAGCACACTAGGACCGTCAGGGCACTTTTTTCCCTCTTTAGGAGGTTTTTTCCCCTGATTTGTATATACGCCTATAGCCCTAATGGGTTACTTACCTTTGTACATTCTAGTCGTAATACATTCTGTATTGTGTGTCATGCTCCAAGCTTCTTCTTCTTCTTCCTTGTGTTGTTTGTGTGCCTCCACAAACATCTAACTCCAACAATTGGTATTAGAGCAGGTCGTTACTTCATCTAGGGCATTGTCGACACTCCTCCAGTCATAGTCTCAAAATCGCACGAAATTTGGTGAGAATGCTCAAGGTGATTTGGAGATCAAAACAACTTCATTATGTGGTGCTGAAATCATGATATGAGCTCATTTCAGCCTTCGAATGCGCTATCGTAGTGCTTGTGTAGGCTATTTGGTCTTTTTGTGTCAAAGATATATACAGGTTTTGGTTTGCGAGTATAAGCATCTCAAAGTCTGCTACAGGTTTGGCATAACTCAACAGGGTAGTTATGTTCAACTTTTTGAGCTACAATGAATTTTTTGCATCAGGGTATTTTAGTCAAAGGTCGTGGCTAGAAGCAATGATGTATTCTGTATGTTGGTTGTTGAGGATAAGTTGGATGGTATGAATTACCCATTGTGGGCTTATATGATGCATCATGTATTGGTCACAAAAGGACTGTGGAATATTGTGCAGGGTGTTGAAAAATGTCCTATTACACTTGCAAATATAGGTATTGAAGTTGTTGCAGATGGTGTTGAAGATGGTGATATTCTATAGATTCCTATTCATGCTACGATTCCTGTTGCATCTACTATAGAGAAAATTTGTTGCGATGGCAGAAATGCTTAGGCACATGCATTGATAGCATTGTCTGTCATACGTGCCATTATTCCTCACATTCGCCCTTGTAGAATAGCTCCTTGTTCACCGCATCACTCCCAGGGGGGCATTCCTTGATATATTTAGGTAGTGATGTGTGTGAACACACTAGGACCGCCATAGCACTTTTTTCCCTCTTTAGGAGGTTTTTTCCCCTGGCTTGTATATATGCATATAGCCCTAAAGGGTTACTTATCTTTGTACATTCTAGTGGTAATACATTCAGTACTGTGTGTTTTGCTTCAAGCTTCTTCTTCTTCTTTCTGGTGTTCATGTGCTTCCGAAGACGTCTAACTCCAACAAAAGGAGCTCTAATTCAAAATTTTGAATTCCTAATCAGCTTGAGGGTGCTTACCAAATTTCATGTGATTTTGAGAAAATGATCAAAAGGGTGTCGATGATGCCCTATAGAAGGCCGAGACTTGCTGTAATACCAATTCTTGGAGTCAAGGTCTACGGGAGACACAAACAACACAAGGAAGAAGAAAAAGCTTAGACCTCAACATTGAGTGTATTAATAGGTGAATGAACAAAGATGAGTATCATGTTAGGGTTATAGGCATACATGCAAGCTGAGGAAAAAAACATCTCAACGAGGAAAAAAAAGACTAAAAAATCCTACGTTTGTTCACACACATTACTATCAAAATATACTAACATCATCAACTTCTTTTCTTCATGGTGTGCCATCTCAACAATAAAAATGATGCTGATGTTGGAAAGGTCCTATTCATGTCAAAAAGACCCTCTAAAATTAAGAATACTATTTTCATTTTTTTTTTAAGGATGAAGCCTGCATTTTTCTTTTTAGCCTCTTCTTTTCCCTCTTTTTCTTCTTACTACTCCTAGATTCTTTCTAGTTAATCAACCCTTGTTTAAACGGCTTAGAACCATATTTTCTATATATAGGATTCTCCCAAGGATAAGTGTGAGTCCATCTTCTCTCTTTTTTTCTCTCATTTTGTTTTTATTCTAAGCACAAGATTCTAGAGCCGTCATCTTGATGATTGAGATTTTTCTCTTCCGTGTTCATACTATTTCCACTCGTCTCATTCCCCTCTTCTTCAATTTGGATTCTTCCTCTTGAGAATTCCATTAAATTTAATCTTTTTAATAGGATTGGCCTAGGTGCCTCCTTTTCTTTTTGTCATTTCTTTGAACCAAAATGACTTCCTCTTTATCAATACATATCTCATTCGTTCCTCTGCTTCTGTTTCATTCCTCTTTTAAAAGGAGAACTCTCTAATAATGTTAAATAGTATTATAAGAACATTTCATAACCTTGATGATTCTATGTTGTATTTCATAATTTGAAGGCCCCATTGTGACGAGAAATCAATCATGCAGTACGCCATTGGTTGGAATCCCAACTTAGATGCTAAATGAAGGTCTTATTCGAGCATTTACAACTTCTAAATAGCTTTGGCGAACTCCACTCATTCCCAAGTGATTTTGGTCGGAATGATAAGTAAAGCAAGTAAAAATTGGAGGTGCTTTAACTTATGGGACCCAGCTTATTTCAATTGGTGAATCTAAGCTCACCTTTTACCCTTTAACCCAATAGTTCTCATTTTGTTTGATATTATTGAGAATGGTTGGTTCAATAACTACCATGTTGGTGGATCCCATGCATCCCTGATGTATGGGAAAAAGGCCATAATGCTTGCAATGAACATTCATCTCTAGTTATCCACAAAAAGGCACACATCTCCATTGGCATATTTATAGATGATTTATGCACTAGTCTAGATATTGAGTTAGGCTAACATAACTCTAACTTGTAATCTCATGTCTAGAATTTTCTAGATCATCATCGAAGCTCTACCTTAGGAACACAGGTAGACAACACCATTGCTATTGTACTTGCTATTAGTAAGCTTTCTTTCTAATTATGCTATATATATATATATATATATATATATATATATATATATATATATATATATATATATATATATATATATATATATATATATATATATATATATATATATATATGTATGTATATATAGTTCATTCATCTCTGTTGCATGATTGATTTCTTACAATTGACACCCACAAGTGTGCGCAAAAGTAGCAAATATTTTATCCTTTTGTTCTATGAAACATTCAATCATCTTTCATATAATTATAAATTGCACATACAGGAGAGAAGCTTGTTTAATTGTTGGAAGTGGATATTTTCACCGTACGAATGAATCATGTTAGAGGTTTTGAGCAAGATGATTAATGAAATCAAAGATCAAGAAAATGTTTCTAAGTATGAGAAAAAGGTGTTTTAGATTCCTCGCCCTGAATTCTACAAGAAAATCATGAGGTCATAAAATCTTCTATAAGTTATGTAATTTAGTGGTAATAGAAAAGGAGCGATAGATATGCACGTATGTGAATTAAGGTTTTAAATATTTTGGCTGATTATATTGAAAGCTTGAAAATGCTTTGAAATAATACCAAGAGGACATTATAAAGAGATTTGAGGGTAAGCAACAGAGAAATATGAGACAAGAACATTTCTTCCTTTCTTACTACATCCCAAAAAACAAATGAACGAGAAGAGACAGAAAGAAGATAGAATAGGAGTATTCACGTACTTGGCCATTGCTTATGTGACTTAAGGCTTGAAAAAGTGTGACCGTTTATAGTGAAGGCTTGAAAATATTATAGTGAAGGCTTGAAAATAATCTCAAGAGAAAAATTATAATATCAAGAGAAAAGGCTTGAAGTAATATCAGCAAGATAGGAAAACGAAAAAAGAACATTTGTTCCTTCTTTGATACATTCTCAATCTTCCCAAAAAGAAAAAAAGAAGAAAAAAGAGAACAGGAAGATGCCAAGGAAGAGCATACAAAGAGTATGGTCCTCAACCTGAATCCACGATAAGGTCTACAAGATGCGGTAAGAAAATCCTCATGAGGTGCATCTTTGCATGCAAATCTGGACAAAGAAAAAGGTTACTCTGGTATTTTCCTTGAAAGACATGGCGAATGACATAAAGGAGACTCTCAGCTTTCTTGCTTTCCATTGATTTGCATTTCTCACCATCACCCTTGTGCATTTCACTTGCTCTTGGTCTTTATATCGGCCTACCCTCTCCGTGGATTGACAATTACGAGGTGGAACTCCTCACATTGGTACTCACCGTTGTACTAGAGTGACACCAAATTTGGTGCCGTTGTCGGGGACGAGTTGTGGGTTGAGTGTGTGATGGTAAGTGTGTTGGAGGAAATTGTTGGAAAGTAAAATTTTCTTGTTCATTGGTTAGTGGTTAGTTTATGTGTGTTCTACTCCAATTTCCCTCTAGCTTCATTCCCCATCATCATCTCAAACCCCAAAAAAATACCAAAAATATGCCATATTCCCTCTTTCTCTTCGTTTTTCCTCATTTGCATGTGTGGGAGAGTGAGAGAGAGATTTTACAAGTGATTGTTCATGTTTTTTCGTGCACTAACATTGTAGGGCAGCCTCTGAACATCACCGATCTGCAAGAAACACACGTAAAAGCTCCATTTTTCTATCAAAAACTGCCATAGAAACGGACCATCGTGACTGTCAGACAAAGGTGAGTATTTGGGTGAAATTTTTGCATGGCAGAGGAGCCTAGGTAAGCACTTGTAGAGATCTACATTCAATTTTTTGAAATCACAAGTTTCATTGACCATCGCGATAGTGACTCATCATCGCGACTATGTCTGACCATCATGACGGTCACTGACCGTCGTGGCAATTGGCTCACGCCATCATGATCGCATCACATCATCATGACGGTGACACACCATTGTGATGATACTTGACAATCGTGATCCTTGTGACCATCGTGGTCCTGATCGTCACCATTTGATCATCGTGGTTTGACCATCATGAATGTGACTCATCATCGCAATTTGACCATCACCTCCTGATCATCACAACTATGATTGATCATTGTAGCATTGACCATCATGATCTCTGGTCATTGTGGGCTGATCATCACAATGTTCACACCATCATGATGGTGACACATCATCGCGATTGTGCTTGAACATCGTGATGGTCAGATAGAATGCCAAAATTAGGGCTCTTCAAAAATTTTCCAAAATTTTGGGGCATTTTTGGCCATTAATTTTGAACTCTTTTGTGTTTGGCATAGGGCAAGGTGAGAAGCAACCAATACCAAGAATTTGTGGGCAAACGAGAATAGTTTCTTCAAGAATCCAGAAGAATGCAGTAAGTGGAACTTCAATTCTAATTAGGTAACTTCTTTGGGTGAATAAAATTTGTGATAAACAGAGTGTCTTAAGACTCCTATAGTAGTAAGGATTCACTCTAGCATAATAAGTAAGAAGTGGTTGATGAGAGAGAGAGAGAGAGCAAGCGGGTATAGGGATCTAGCCCCAAAAGAGCCTAGTGACGTGATTACACATCACTAAAACAAATCAAAGTTGAATATACAAAAATGATTCCTTTCGATAAACTTGGAAAAGACAAGAAACTCAAAGGGAATATCAAAAGAACCAAGTGATTGACCTAATCAAAAGGGTGAGTGTGAAGGGATGAAAGAAGGATTAATGAACCTTAGATTTGGGAAACACTTAAGGAAAACTCATAAGCGGAGTGTTTGACCTTCTAAGGCTAGTGTGAGAACTACAACACAATCATGGGCTCAACAGTTAGGTAATTATCCATACCAGGCTAGTTCAGACACGAGCGACTCAGATATGTCTTTGAATACAGGGAGATGAGGGGTTTCGTTTGGAGTAGCCCACTTGGTGAAGAGAGAGGGACCCTACAAGACTCAATTGGAGTGCATCCACACGAATCGATTGGGTGCACGAGTATATGAAGATGGCCTTTGTAGGTCAGTAATCCAATTGCATAAGCCTGACCAACCCATTGGATTGGAGCATCCAGCAGTGAAGTTTGAAAACGAGGCTTACATAGACAAAGAAGGAACCATGTACATAGTCATAAGTAAGCCTGACTCAACGAACAAATTTGGTCAGGTGCTAGAAGCTGCAGACTTTGGAGTAGAAGGACAAGGGAAACAAGTCAAAGAACCTAGTACGCCTAGAGCTGAATCCGTGCTAATGAGACTGTTGACCCCTAATTGGATATATATATATATATATATATATATATATATATATATATATATATATATATATATATATATATATATATATATATATATATATATATATATATATATATATATATATATATATATATATATATATACATACACACTCTTTTCTTCTCTGCTAGTTCATTCATCTCTGTTGCATGATTGATTTCTTACAATCGACACCCACAAGTGTGCGCAAAATTGGCAAATATTTTTATCCTTTTGCTCTATGAAACTTTAAATCATCTTTCAAATAATTATTAATTGCACATACAGGAGAGAAGCTTGTTTAATTGTTGGAAGTGGATATTTTCACCGTACGTATGAATCATATTAGAGGTCTGAGCAAGATGATTAATGAAATTAAAGATCAAGAAAATGTTTCTAAGTATGAGAAAAAGGTGTGTTAGATTCCTCGCCCTAAATTCTACAAGAATATCATGAGGTCCAAAAATCTTCTATAAGTTATGTAATTTAGTGCTAATAGAAAAGGAGCGATAGATATGCACGTATGTGAATTAAGGTTGTAAATGTTTTGGCTGATTATATTGAAAGCTTGAAAATGCTTTGAAATAATACCAAGAGGGACATTATAAAGAGATTTGAGGGTAACCAAGAGTGAAATATGAAGAACATTTCTTCCTTTCTTACTACATCCTCTATTCCCTCCTCCCAAAAAACAAAGGAACGAGAAGAGACAGAAAGAAGATAGAATAGGAGTATTCGCGTACTTGGGCATTGCTTATGTGACTTAAGGTTTGAAAAAGTGTGATTGTTTTATAGTGAAGGCTTCAAAATGCTTGAAAATAATATCAAGAGAAACATTATAAATAGATCTGAGGTTCAGCAAGAGAGGAAAACGAGAAAAGAACATTATTTCCTTCCTTGATACATTCTCAATCTTCCCAAAAAGAAAGAAGAAGAAAAAAGAGAATAGGAAGATGCCAAGGAAGAGCATACAAAGAGTATGGTCCTCAACCTAAATCCATGATAAGGTCTACAAAATGCGGTAACACAATCCTCATGAGGGGCATCTTTGCATGCAAATCTGGACAAAGAAAAAGGTTACTCTGGTATTTTCGTTGAAAGACATGGCGAAGGACGTAAAGCAGACTCTCAGCTTTATTATGGATGACTCCATTTACACAGAAATTTTGTACACATGTGGATTGTTTTCCATTTTCATTGTAGCCAGCATCATTCCTTGTTCATCAAATGTGGATTGTTGTACAATATTTTTGACATAGCATCAACCTGCAAAATGCGCATTAGAAGTGCTGCCAAATTTTCTCCATCGGCGAAGACTCAGTTTCCATCGTTCGATCATTATTTGCAAGACAAACCTTGAAATTGATCGGAAAGACAGGGAAACAAAGTTGTCTTATGCAAGTTTACCATCTGATGATGTAATAGTGCTAATTCAGACTGAATTATAGGAAACCGGTAAGGACAAGATTCACCAGAGATGTTGAGGCCTGTGTAACCAAGTGGTTTGATGCCTTGAGTCTTAAGGAGGAAGTCCTGAGTTGAAGTCTTGGCTGGAAATGTATCTATTAGTTCCTCACAGATGAGTGCCTCTACCAAGTCTTGGTTGGACATGTATCTATGAGTTCCTCACAGATGGGTGCCTCTACCATACGAGGTTGGGTGTGTGAGTGTGTTTTCAATTCATTGTACTCTCAAGAAAGAAAAAAATTCACCATATATATATATATATATATATATATATATATATATATATATATATATATATATATATATATATATATATAGTTAAATGATGCATCCATCTCCTGCGATAGATAATCTTATCCATGGTGGGAGAATTGCCATGAAGTGATTGGTAATATTTGATTTAATCACTGGTTTTTCTGAGAAAGAGGAAATGAAATTCTGGTATGAGTATGACAAAAAATTCAGATACTGAAAACATGTTTTTTTATCAAAAGTATCTTTATCCAAGATACAAGTACCTCTTGATCCTTTCTGCCTTTTGGATTCCAATAATAAGGACTGGATTTGAGTGAACTGATCTAAACTTGAAAGTGGCATGCAGATGAAGCTGCTCAGATGGCAAAAATGCAAGCATAAATGCTTCTACTCAGGCAATAGAACACTGAAATCCAAGATTCTCTGGTAGGTAGGGAAAATATTTTCGAAGAACAAGTCCAGGTGATGATGAATAAAATTAATGATCTTGAGATTTATATTGAAGAAGTTAAGGAATTAGATCGGTTGGAAGCAACTAAACAAATTCAAGATGTTCAAGATGAATTACGAAGAGTTCGTACGAACAAAGATGAGTTACAAAATCAGGTTGTCATGCTATTGATAGAGAGAGACTCATTATCCTCTCAGGTTCTACCACTAACAAAAAATCTAAAAGTAGCGTTGGCTAAGCTTAATGAATACAGGAGTTAGAACTACAGTTGAATGATACTAATCAGCTTATTTCAGACAATGTACAAATGTTGGAAGATAAAGAAGAGAGATTCACTGAAGTTAAACAAGTGCAGATAGAATTACAGACAACAACAATTCAAAATAAAATGTCTGTTTAGTACAAAAGGATTCAAAAAATCAAGAATTACAAAATAAAGCTAAAGAAACGGATGTTGCGACTAAAGCATTTTTGGAGCGCATGGCAACCAAATTTTGAGAGGAAAAGACTAAAGGAGCGGTCTAGAAATCGTAGTTAGTGGACAACCCTAGTGAAAAATACTTACAGAAAGTCTTACAATCAGAAGGAATACATCTTAGGAAAATTTTTGACAAATTTTTGTATGACTTAAATAGAATCTAGAATCCTCCTTCAAATACAGATAATGGAAAAAACAAACTATGACCTAAATATCCTAACCCTAAAAATGAAAAAAAAAAGTTATTTTTGCATATCCGTCTATCCTAAAATAATGGAAATTGACTAAAAATGAAGCAAACGCACTCCTAAACAAGAAAATAACACTTGAGAGTTCTTATCTCGCTTGATGCAATGCTACAAGCATGATGACTAATGCAACATGGCCTCGGCAACGACACCAAAATGTTCAATGTAGAGCCACTTGCACAACACATGTACCAATTCGTGTCAAGCAATGGATCCTCAGCCACATAATGTCAATCAAGGAGATGAATCACGCACACATACATAGATATACATACATACATACACGCACACACACACAGATATATATATATATATATATATATATATATATATATATATATATATATATATATATATATATATATATATATATATATATATATATATATATATATATATATATATAGTATAAGCTTAACTTCCACAAAAATTCAAAAGATGACTAAAACAGCTTGGAAAAGTGAAATTATTTGGAAAGATTCCAGTTGCAAAAATCGGCTCCTCCTTCGAATCCTCAACCATTGTCACAAAAGTGTCCACTGAATTTTCTTCATTCATATCCTCACTCTCTAACTATTTTCAAAGGTACCCAACATGAGCCTCATTTCTTGCCTAGTATATTAAGGTAAGAGTATGCCAAGCATCTTTGGTTGTTCTACATGATCAAAGGTGAGGGATAATGGCTCAATTAATAAACAACACTATGAATGTATGTACATATGCATATCTACCATCCCAACAAAGCTACTCTATAGTAGGTGCAATAGGAACCACAGTAGGACCAAGAACATGAAGGTCATCATCTTCACCATAACTTGCATCACTTGATGTCATAGTATTTGCAAATGTAGGAGAAATTATTTCAACATCCCACATAATTGCCACAAGCCTTTGGCTACCAATGCATGATGCATCATCTTTGCCCAGAATGGGTAGTTAGAACTATCCAACATATCCTCAATATTCAACATACAGGATTCATCATTTCTTTCACCCATGGCCTATGACATGGAATGCCCAATCAAGCTCCACTAGACTTCTAGAAAACTTTGAGATGCTTCTATTGGCAAACCACAAACTATATATGTGTGTGGCACAAAAAGAGGAAACTATCTACATAATCACTACAATAGTTTGTTTGAAGGCTGAAAGGAGCTCAAATAAAAATTTTGATGCCACATAGAAAAATTATTTCGAACTCCAAATCAGCTTGAGGATGCTCACCAAATTTCATGCGATCTTAGGAAAATGATAAAAAATGATGCCCTATAGATGGCTGAAAAACCTACTCTAATACCAATTGTTGGAGTTCAAGGACTATGGAAGCACACAAACAACACAAAGAAGAAGAAGAAGAAGCTTAGACCTCAACACTGAGAGTATTAATACGTGAATGTACAAAGATGAGTAGCATGTTAGGGTTATAGGCATAGATACAAGCCGAGGAAAAATAATCCTAAAGAGGGAAAATATTACTTGAAAATCCTAAGTTTGTTCACACAAATTACTATCAAAATATACTAACATCATCAACTTCTTTTCTTCATGATGTAGAATCTCAACAGTACAAATGATGGTGGTGTTGTAAGGTTCCTATTCATGTCAAAACGACCCTTTACAATTAAGAATACTATATTCAACACTACAAATCATGGTAGTGTTTTAAGGTTCCTATTCATGTCAAAACGACCCTTTAAAATTGAGAATACTATATTCTGTTTTTTAGGATGAAGCCTGCATTATCTTTTTAACCTCTTCTTCTTCCTCTTTTTCTTCTTACTATTCGTGGATTCTTTCCAGTTACTCAACCCTTGTTTAAAGGGCTTAGAACCATATTTTATATATATAGGCTTCTTCCAAGGATAAGAAAAATGTGAGTCCGTCTTCTCTCTCTTTTTTTGCTCTCATTTTGTTATGTTCATTCTCAGCACAAGATTCTAGAACCGTCATCTTGATGATAAAGATTTTTATATCTAGGTTCTCTTCCTTGTTCATACTATCCCCACTCGTCTCTTGAGAATTCCATTAAATTTAATATTTTTAATAGGACTGACCTAGGTGGCTCCTTTTCTTTTTGTCATTTCTTTGAACCAAAATGACTTCCTCTTTATCGATACATACCTCATTCGTTTCTTTGCTTGTTCGTCATTCCTCTTGTTCCTTCTTTCTAATTCTTTAATTTAAAGGAGAATTCTCTAATAATGTTAAATAGCATTATAAGATCATTGCCTACCCTTGATGATTCTATGTTGTATTTCATAATTTGAAGACCCCATTGTGAGGAGAAATCAATCATGCATCAGGCCATTGGTTGGAATCCCAACTTACATGCTAGATGAAGGTCATATTGGAGCATTTACACCTTGTAAATAGCTTTGGCGAACTCCAAAATGAAAAATATCCTAACCCTAAAAATGAAAAAAAAAAGTTATTTTTGCATATCCATCTATCCTAAAATAATGGAAATTGACTAAAAATGAAGCAAACGCACTCCTAAACAAGAAAATAACACTTGAGAGTTCTTATCTCGCATGATGCAATGCTACAAGCATGATGACTAATGCAACATGGCCTCGGCAATGACACCAAAATGTTCAATGTAAAGCCACTCGCACAACACATGTACCAATTTGTGTCAAGCAATGGATCCTCACCCACATAATGTCAATCAAGGAGATGATTCACGCACACGCACACATACATAGATATACATACATACACACACACACACACACACACACATATATATATATATATATATATATATATATATATATATATATATATATATATATATATATATATATATATATATATATATATATATATATATATATATATATATATATATATATATATATATATATAGTATAAGCTTAACTTTCACAAAAATTCAAAAGATGACTAAAACAGCTTGGAAAAGTGAAATTATTTGGAAAGATTCCAGTTGCAAAAATCGGCTCCTCCTTTGAATCCTCAACCATTGTCACAAAAGTGTCCACTGAATTTCCTTCATTCATATCCTCACTCTCTAACTATTTTCAAAGGTACCCAACATGAGCCTCATTTCTTGCCTAGTATATTAAGGTAAGAGTATGCCAAGCATCTTTGGTTGTTCTACATGATCAAAGGTGAGGGATAATGGCTCAATTAATAAACAACACTATGAATGTATGTACATATGCATATCTACCATCCCAACAAAGCTACTCTATAGTAGGTGCAATAGGAACCACAGTAGGTCCAAGAACATGAAGGTCATCATCTTCACCATAACTTGCATCACTTGATGTCATAGTATTTGCAAATGTAGGAGAAATTATTTCAACATCCCACATAATTGCCACAAGCCTTTGGCTACCAATGCATGATGCATCATCTTTGCCCACAATGGGTAGTTAGAACTATCCAACATATCCTCAATATTCAACATACAGGATTCATCATTTCTTTCACCCATGGCCTATGACATGGAATGCCCAATCAAGCTCCACTAGACTTATAGAAAACTTTGAGATGCTTCTATTGGCAAACCACAAACTATATATGTGTGTGGCACAAAAAGAGGAAACTATCTACATAATCACTACAATAGTTTGTTTGAAGGCTGAAAGGAGCTCAAATAAAAATTTTGATGCCACATAGAAAAATTATTTCGAACTCCAAATCAGCTTGAGGATGCTCACCAAATTTCATGCGATCTTAGGAAAATGATAAAAAATGATGCCCTATAGATGGCTGAAAAACCTACTCTAATACCAATTGTTGGAGTTCAAGGACTATGGAAGCACACAAACAACACAAAGAAGAAGAAGAAGCTTAGACCTCAACACTGAGTGTATTGAAACGTGAATGTACAAAGATGAGTAGCATGTTAGGGTTATAGGCATAGATACAAGCCGAGGAAAAATAATCCTAAAGAGGGAAAATATTAGTACATCCTCTCTTCCCCCTCCCCCCCCCAAAAAAAAAAGGAACGAGAAGAGATAGAAAGAAGATAGAATAGGAATATTCACGTACTTGGACATTGTTTATGTGACTAAAGGTTTAAAAAAATGCGATTGTTTATAGTGAAAGCTTGAAAATGATTAAAATTAATATCAAGAGAAACATTATAAAGAGATTGGCTTCTACTCTCTACCATTGCTATTGTACTCTTTTCTAATTATGCTATATCCATACTCTTTTTAGTACGAATTTTTCTAATTATACTATAACCGTACTCTTTTCTTCTTCTAATGCATTCATCTCTCTTGCGTGATTTCTTTCTTACAATTGACACCCACGAGTGTACTGTGTAAAAGTGGAAACTATGTTTATACTTTTGGTCTATGAAACGTTAAATCATTTATGATATCATTAAAGATTGGATATACTGAAGAGAATCTCGTCCAAATGTCGAAAGGGCCGTCTCGAGTAAAATGATTAATGATTTTAAAGATCAAGAAAATGTACGTAAGTAAGAGAAAAATCTATTTTTGGATCATCGTCCTTAAATCTACAAGAATATCACATGATCATAAAATCTTCTACAACTTATGTAATTTAGTGTCAAGAGACGAAGAGCGATAGATATGCACGTACTTGGACAATGTTTATGTAAATTATAGTTTAAAAAATTTTGGATGATTATAATGGAAGCTGGAAAATGCTTGAAAATAATATCAACAGGAACATGAGCCTATGTAACCTAGTGGTTTGATGCTTTGAGTCTCTAAGAGGAAGTTTTGAGTTCGAGTATTGGTTGGAGATAAGATGGGTGTGTGAGTGTGTTTCCAATTCATTGTACTCTCAAAAAAAAAGGGGACAAAAACATTGATTCCTTCTTTATTACATTCTCTATCTCCCCCTCCTCCCCCCCCAAAAAAAGAAGAAAAAAAGAGGCAGAAAGAAGAGAGAATAGGAAGATGCTAAGGAAGAGCATACAAAGACGATGGTCCTCAACCTAAATCCATGATAAGGTCTACAAAATGCAGTAAAAAACTGCACAAAAATTGTTATATACCTGGGAAATCCTCATGAGGGGCATCTTTGCTTGCAAATCTGGACAAAGAAAAAGTCTATTCTGGTATTTTCCTTGAAAGACATGGCGCATGACGTAAAGTAGACTCCGAGCTTTATTGTGGATGACTGCATTTACACAGGAATCTTGTACACATGTGGGTTGTTTTTCATTTTCATTGTAGGCCGCATCATTCCTTGTTCATCAAATGTGGATTGTTGTAGGATATTTTTGACACTGCATCAACCTGCAAAACGCGCATCAGAAGTCCTATCAAAATTTCTCCATTGGCGAAGACTCAGTTTCCATCGTTCAATCATCATTTGCAAGAAAAACCTTGAAATTGATTGGAAAGACAGGCAAACAAAGTTGTCTTATGCAAGTTTACCATCTTATGCTTGTGGATAATGATCCATAAGAATCAGATTGTCTGCCCAGAGTTCCGTAGTATATGTATACACATACATACATATGTACAGAAAATGTATGCATACTCTCTGTGTGTACTGTACACACACACATACATATATATATATATATATATATATATATATATATATATATATATATATATATATATATATATATATATATATATATATATGTATATATATATATATATATATAGAGAGAGAGAGAGAGAGAGTTAAATATGCATCCATCTCCTACGATAGAGAATCTTATCCATGGTGGGAGAATTGATATGTGAGGTGATTCGTAATATTTGATTTAATCGCTGGTTTTTCTGAGAAAGAGGAAACTAACTTCGGTATGAGTATAACAAAAATATTCAGATACTGAAAACAGGTTTTTTATCAAAACTATCTTTCTCCAAGACACAAGTACCCCTTGATCCTTTCTGCCTTTTGGATTCCAATAATACGGACTGGATTTGAGTGAAGTGATCTAAACTTGAAAGTGTCTATGGTAATGACGACCAGGATTCTTTGCTGATGGAAAGGTAAAACAATCTCCCAAGATAAGAGATCTCCACCGTTTAGACATCACTGTATTTATCTCCTCGAAAATAACAAGATGAAACCCAAATGGGTCCCACATGAGGGAGATGATAGATTTGTCCGCCTCATTTGTAATGCCTTCTAGCTTACCGAACTTGTCCCCTGCATTGTGGGATTTGGGGGGTCCCATGTGCACTAGTCCCATTCACTTGTAACTTTTCTCCTTTATTTTAATTAAAGTCCGGGAGAGTAGGCCAAGGCCGAACTTCCTTTTAAAAAAAAAAAAGCTCTTCTCCTTCCTTGCAGGGACTGACTTTGAATAACGAGAGCGACTGGGGATTTAGCTTTACAATCTAATTAAAATTATCTCATCGAAGATGGTATCGTTCTGTGTTCTAGCAAGGCATGCGCATTGAATCCCTATTCCATCTGATTGCGTAATGCAAACAAAATTTGTTCATTTCAATCTTTCAAGATATTGGAAGTGAACTTCTAAAAGAGAAAATGAATCTTTCAAGAATAATTGAACTAGTAAGTTGATCAATCAACTTCTTAAAGAGAAAATGAAACTAAGTATTTGTTTACTTCTTTATTTTTGTCATACAGGGAGTATGCAGGAAAAGATGTTTGGCCATCTCTTCCAGGAAGTATGAAAATCATATGCCGACAGAATAATCCCTTGGTTACCGATCGAAGTCCTTAACTAAAGCACACGGTTTAAAATAAACTTTGTCTCTGATGTGGCTAATCTTTTGGAAGCTAGTGAGAGTACCTGTGAAACGTTGCCATTGTCGTTCGACATAGCGTTATCTCTTGTGCGACTACTACTTTTCTAGACTTCACATATTATTGGATGCAATCCAGTCCATATACAAAAGAACAAAGCTGCATTTCGTAAAGATTCTACTTTTAAGGAGTCTGATACTCACCTCCAAAATGTGCATATTGTGCGTGTACTATTGGTAGAGAGGGGGGAGGGTAGAAAACAGAAAGAAACAAATCAGAGAGAGAGAGAGAGAGAGAGAGAGAGAGAGACTTTGGGATCCTTTGTCCATTCTTTGTGAAACTTTCTTGCAGCAGAGACACGCATCTTTATCATGGATTTAATAAGGATGGATCATGCATGTCATGAGATTCCTCTATGAGAGAGAGAGAGAGAGCTTTTAACCGTTTCTCTATTATAATCTGGAATCTGTTTTGGCACTGACGTGCATGCCTAGTTTAGACAGAAAATGCATGCATGTCACACGTTTCATATGTGTGAGAGAGAGAATCCGTTAGCCGTTCTATGGAGCTCTGATGGCATGCATGTTTTAGTTGGATACGATAACCAAGCATGTGATGCATTTTTTCAGAGACAACACGAGAAAGAGAAATTAAGAGCATCTGTGTCCGTATCTTGGTTGCTCTACATACCGCGCACGCCGACAAGTTAGAGAGTGGGGATTCAACTGTTGTGGGTTGGAGTTGGACACCCCTCACCATTTACTTGGTAAATATTAAAACCAGCTTCTTTAGGAGACCGTTGAGCGTTTGATTATCCAGTTCAAACCAGTTACTTGGTCTGGTCTTAGCATTGTCCTTCTTCTGTGTCTGTTTTAGCGAACTTTCAGGCTTTGTATATATCGTAATGTTGCTAAGCGTCCAATCTCTGGTTTGTGGGATTCGGACGGTCCATGGGTGTTATGTCAGAAGGGAAGGGAAAAATATGAAAAAGCATTGAGAAGCTTAGAGTGGAGACATAGCTTAGATGCTGAAAGCCGTCAGTTCAGACCGAATATGCGGAGAAATCGACCATGTCTAAGAATTCTATTACATGTCATGGCTATGTAGCAAACGGCGGAAATTTCAACAGATTATACTTTACACAAAATCTACGCAAATTAAACTGCTAGTTATCATAGTCTTGACTCCCATTCTTTGCGAACATGATCTAAGCATGATCTGTGAAACCGAAGATCTACAGCTGTGCCTCGCCGTGAACAATGAGTTCAGGAGCTCAAAGATGGCGCATGTTACGTGTCTTGCATATTTTAAGCCATCAAAATCAGAATGGTTGTGGTGGGTGGGGAAGGGGGAAATCCATGGAATCGAGAAGAATCTTTGAATTGAGCACAATCTTTCGGGCTCGGAGACTAGAATATTGCCTGCCCTGTTTCTGGAAAACTGCCCGTGAGGATAGTTGTCTGAGTTAAATTAATTATATCGACGTAGTTAATAATTAAACGCACAGGATCTTGATTTTTCTCCGAGTTAAGCGCACTTTTTCGACCTCGGAGAGAAAAAGATTCCCTGCTATGTAACACCATCATAAAGCTAATCAAATGCAGAAAGACCTGATTCCTGTTAGAATTAAGCACAATACTTTCACCGCGACATTAGAGCGCTTCCATACAAGCGCCTATCTGTATACTTATTTAACTTGATGACTAATTAATTATCATATGACTAATTAATTAAGCGAAGATCATCATATGACTAATTAATCAAGCAAAGAGGAATATCTTGATGCTTCGTTGGATTCAGCACATTCTCTCTTTCTTACAAATTCTCACAATAATCCCCACCATGTTTTTGCATTGCTAAGCTAATACAGTCACATAGTTAATTAACCGAATGCCGAATGTCTTGATCCTCCGAGAATTTCAAAGGAATCTTTGCGTTGTCATGTATACTTTTTTTTTTTTTATAAAAGGAAGTTCGGCCATGGCCTAATCTCCCGGACTTTCATTAAAATAATGAAAAAAAGTTACAGGTGAATGGGACTAGTGCCCTTGGGACCCCCCAAATCCCACAACGCAGGGGACGAATTCGATAAGCTAGAGGGCGTTACAAATGAGGTGTACAAAACTATCATCTCCTTCATGGGAGACCCATTTGGGTTTCAACTTGTTATCTATGAGGAGATAAATACAGTGATGTCTAAATGGAGGAGATTTCTTGTGTCGGGAGATTCTTTTACCTAGAAGAAACAATGATTTCTCAATCGACCATTCCTTTGGGGTTTGGCCAAAGTTGACAGCACAACGCTCCCTCCATATTTTCCAAAGAGTCTCGCCTCTGATGGCATTCCACAGCCTAGCGGAGGAGCCAACCGCCTCACCCAACAGCGCCTGTTGCCAATTGATTTGGTTCGAGAGACGCAGAATCCGTGTCACTTGATGCCAGATAACACGGGACTTGGGGCAATCGAAGAAGAGGTGAACAAGGTCTTCGATGCATCGATGGCACCGCTTGCACCAAGGAGGCACACCACAGATTTTGTTGGCCCTTGCGTTGTACCAGATACCTTTATGCAAGATTTGCCACATGAGAACGGATTTCTTGATCTCAATAAGGGGGTGCCAAATTGACATGAACTTAAGTTCCCATTGAAGTTTGGTCCAAGAAAGAGACCACACCTTCTTCAGAGTGAGATGAACATCTAAGTTCTCTTTGAAGTTGGGAATTCTAGATAGTTTCTTACCATTGCTCCATTTGAGGCCCTCAAGGCAAGGAAGATCCTGTCCGCAGAGAAGGTGGGTAGTTGAGTGGTCCCATGTTGAACACCTGTTTTGGAGGAGAGTCCATTCTTCGAGAGAAATTCTTTGTCTTGGGTCTAAGTCTTCAAATCTAATCCACTCTCCGGTCTCTTGTTTCCAGAGCTGTTTCCACTGTTTGAATCCCTTATTCCAAAGACGCTTAGTCGTTTGGAGGTTCCAATACTCCACCTCCCTTAAGCCGCTGATCGGGAACCAGATAGAGTCATTTTGTCTTATCCCCGCAGCCCACTTCCACTCTTCACTGACTCTGATGAATTGTTTAGCCTTGTTCCAACTCTTCCATAAGGAACACACGAGGCTAGAGCCTTTAGGGGACACCGGGTGGGGGGAGAACAAAAGCGTCAGGATCCCAATGTCCTTCCAGCCGGGAAGGCCAACCAGAGTAAGGTCTTTCGAATTTCTGAAGATCAATTTGGCCCAAGAGGACTCCCTATTGCACCAAGCCTTGATAAACCACTTTGCCGCCAGCTTGTCAGCTAACCCTGTGATATCCAAAATACCCAAGCCCCCTGAGTCTTTTGAGCTAATACAAGTTTCCCATTTGATTTTGGGAATCCCCCTCCTATTGGGGTCCCCAGTGCATAGGAAGTTTCTGCAGATCCTTTCCACTTTGGCCAATTCTTTCTCCTTAGATCTCCAACATGAGATATAGTAGATAATCGTAGAAAGCATAAATGTGGTGACAACCATAGCACGCCCTGCCAAGTTAGCTTGCATACCTTTCCAATGATTTAGTTTGTTATCGAGTTTGGATAGAATCCAGTTCCATCGTTGGTCCATCGAGATGTTGAAGCCCATCGGAATGCCGAGGAGACGGAAGACTAGTCCACTAGGGATAACTTGACACCCCTGATCAATCAACAGTTGGGGCGGAGGCCCATGGATCGCTCTAAAAGCAGTTTTAGCATGGTTGATTTTTGAACCTGACGCCTTACAAAAGGTGTCGAGGCAGTTCCAAAACACCTCAATGCAGTTTCTTTCGTTAAGAACAAAGGCATTCATGTCATCAGCAAAGAGTCTAGCAATCATCTGGTCCTGACCAAGGGGTAGGGAGAGACCTTTGAGATTTCCAGCATCCAAGTGATGCTTAAATAGGCGACTGAGGCCATCCGAGACGATAGTGAAGAGTAATGGAGCCAGAGGGCAACCTTGCCTGATAGATCTTTTTAAACGTATGGGTTCAGAGAGCTTACCGTTGATGTTTATTCTCGTTGAGGCATTTCCGAGTAGAGTGGAAACCATCTTCGTGAACTTTTGGCTGCATCCAAGATCTTTCAGAGATTGAAGAATAAAGTCCCATTCCAATCTGTCATATGCTTTGTCGAAGTCGACCTTAATGAATATCAGTTCTTGAGCAGACTCCTCAACAAACACAAGGCCTTCCCAAATATCGACAATTGCTTCAAGTATAGATCTACCTTTGATAAAACCCTTCTGGTCCTCACAAAGCCAAGACTTTAAATGACACGAGATTCTGTTGGCGATTACTTTGGCGATTATCTTGTACCCAGTTTGAAGCATGGTAATCGGCCGCCAGTTTTCAATTTTGTTCTTATCACCCCTTTTGTGAATTAATTTGATGACATCATTATTAAGACACTCAGGGAGGGCACCGAAGGAGAGAGCCTCTTCCCACACAAGACGCAGCGGGGTGGTCACCACATGCTTAAAGGACTTGAAAAACTCATTGGTGAGTCCATCAGGGCCCGGGCTCTTCCCATTGGGGAGAGAATCAATAAGCTCGATAATTTTGTTCTCTGAAATGTTAGCATCCAGCAGAGGAATCATGTTCGGAGGGATGCTAGGTTGAGCAACCCTTGAGATGGCTGCCATGCAATCACGTCTGTGCGGGGAAAGAGGAGTCGAGACCCCGAGAAGATGGGTGAAGTGCTCGACGATGAGAGATCTATTCTCTACTTCCGTGCTGCATTCGATCCCATTGTTGCAGACCAAGAAGGGGATGGCTTCCCTAGCTTGTTTTCTTTTAAGGATGTTACACATCTCTTTCGAAGGTTTGTCAGCCTTCCCCACCCACCAGTCTTTGAAAAAAATTTATAGATTTTTCCTTTACACTTCTTCCTCGAGTCTTAGTCTTCCCCTAACTTTCAGAAGCCCTTGCTGGCATTGCAAGTTACCTTTGTTCACTTCTTCTTCAAGACGTGAGAGCCTCCGATACACCTTTTCTCTCCTTTTATTTCGGATATCTCTTATGGCCTTATGCGTCCTGATCAAAATTTGTCTAGTTCTTTCCACCGCACTTCTCCAGCACTTAGCCGGATCATTACAGTGGGCAAAAGCCTCCGCCCAAACTGTGGAAATTTCTTGGTGGACAAAGGGGAGGGAAAAAGACGTCTGGCAAGCTTGAAACCAAGGAGCTTTTTGGAGCATGGGAACCGGTTTGAAGGAAAGAGTAATGGGGTAATGGTCTGAGATAGTCAGGTCCATGTGTTGGGAAATCGAAGGAATACCCCACTGGAGGATGGTGTTTTGGTCGATGTAACATCTATCAAGTCTAGCTTTCCTCAGAGAGTCCCCCAATTGGAGGTTAGACCAGGAGAACCCCTTCAAGTCTTTCACCTCAACTAGGTCGAGATGGAACTTGATTTTATCCCATATCTCTTTCTCCTGACCGTCAATAATTTTCCCCTTGTTATTCCAACGGTCCTCAGGAAATTCAACCATGTTGAAGTCCCCGCAGAGCAAAACACTGTGAGAGAGGGAGTCAAGGGAAGTCCAAGTGTCGATTCTGTCCGTCATATATTGAGACCACAGTGAACTGATTAGGTGGCCCGATAGAGGAAGCAATCCATCGATGATTCTGATCTTCACAAGTCGATTTCAATCTACCCGACCAGGAGTGACTAATACCGATGGCAGCACCCCCCGACCCCCTAGGGTGCGAAGTGGAGAGCCAAAGGTGGTTCGGAGAAATGCGTTTAAGCCGTTTCTGGAGATCCTCTGCGTTGATTTTAATCTCTTGTGAGCAGATAAGGTCAGGGTTGAGGCACTTGTCTTTGAACCATTGACCAAGAATCGCCGCTCTTGAAGGGTCCGACAAACCCCTGATGTTTAGCGAAGTGATTTTCATTATTGCTGGTTGCCCTCTTTGAGGGGAGGGGCCCGAACTTTTTTCTTCTTTTGATCTTCTTTTTTCCTCCCCGCTTCTTGATTTAGGATCCTACTCTTGAGGGGGCTCTTCCAAGGCATGCCTGACGGTTGTTTACCTTTAAGCTTTGACTTCATTTGAGGTAAGCTAGGCAAGCAAACCGGAAGAGTAGGGCCAAGAGAGGAGCTTTCACTGTCTGGGTTGTCTTCATTGCTAGTAGTGAAGCCATCCTCTTTACTGGTGGTGTAGCCTTCTTGGTTGTCTTCTTTGCTGGTAGAGCATCTGATGGAAATGTCTGCCGGATCTTCTTCGTCAAGGTTATCCCCTGGGAGGTCGACCTCATGAATCTCGTTTTCTAAGTTGCAGTACATGTTATGCGAAGGAGAAATGGTGGTAATGTTTCTTCCTATAGATCTTCGAGGGCTGACTTTCCTCCTACGTCTTACTTCGATGAATCCTTCTGAGTCTGTCTCTGCAACACGAGTGCCCGTTTCTTCCTCCATCAGAGGGGGAAGCCCCCGAGTGCCAGCTTGAGGTAAGAGATCCAAGGCCCCATCTAGTTTAAGCTTGTTCTTATTGGAATTTTGCTTCAGGGGGCAATCCTTGATCCTATGACCTTGGTGCCCACAATGGAAGCACGCATTGGGCAAATTCTTGTAAGTAATCTCTTGCATCCAATTCTTTCCATCGCCATAATTTACGGAGATCTTCGAGGGGAGGACCTGGTTCAAGTCTGCTTCAACGCAAATTTGTGGGTGCCATCGTGCATTGAAGGAGTATTGCACACCAGCATAGATTAACCCCCCAACATCCTCTCTTGAGGCCATAGGACGACCGATCGGTGACACGATTTCTCGAAGAAATCCGTACAAGAAATACGGCAGGTTGGGAAGTTCCACCCAAAGCGGGTAACGTAGAGGCTTTGATTTGTTCGGAACAAAGTCTGGGGTCCACTTGAATAGGCATAAGGTGGACCGGCCCACTTGCCAAGAACCGGCTTGCAGGGCTTGGAAGGCCATCTCTTCATTCTCAAACACTAGAAGAAGGTGATTCGCCGGCAGGAATTGGCATTTGCACACAATTAGACCACGCGGGAACCACTCCTTACGCAGCCAAGATCTCACATTTTCTAGAGGGGGTCTTGGGCCAAAGACTTGACCGATCAGACAAGTTTTCATCAATTCTTCTTGCTTTGCCGCCACTGACTCCATGCATAAAGAAACCACCGGAGGGGCGACGTCCGAAGGGCTGGAGCCCACTTCGAGAGGGCGCTGTGATTCGGGGGGAGCCACATTGTTTAGGACCAACGAGGGAAGAAGGGTTGACATTGCTTTCGATTGAACATAAGCCAGAGTCACTTTCTAGAATGATCACTTTTGAGTGCTTGCATTGAAAGCATTGAGAACTCGATTGCTGAAAATGAAAAGAGCTCCACGAGCGAATGATCTTTTACCTTTGCTTTCTTTTTTTTTTTTTACCTTTGTTTTCTCTTTTATTAGAATTAACTGCTAAAGAAATTTGAAGAATGGCTCAAACTGCCCTCCCGATACCGTGCCAAAAATCGAGTGCTAAATTGAAAGCAACTGAGGTAATTCACTCGCACGTGAAAGTGCGGCAACCGACTGACCACCTTGAGATGTGCATTACATCACATCCTGTCAAGCGCGCCAAGCTTGTCAATCGCACGATGGACTGAGCTCACGACGGACAGAACACACGCTTGTCAATCGCACGATGGACAGAACACACGACGGACAGAACACACGATGGACTGAACTCCCAAATGGACTGGTCTATCGCGACGCGCGCCAAGCTTGTCAATCGCACGATGGACAGAGCTCACGACGGACAGAAGTTACGATGGACTGAACTCCCGAGGGGCTGGTCTATCGCGATTGATGATCTTGTGTCCGTCTATCGCGACTGATGATCTTGTGTCGTCTATCGCGACTGATGACCCCCGCGACCCATACTTCAAAGCCATTCCAAACACTACCTCGCTACTGACTCAAAATTACGACCCTGCAGGTTTCTCACGCCGTCAATAAATCGTTGTCATGTATACTTGCAATTGTTCCCCTCACATCTTTCACAGATTATAGGTTGATGGCAACCCAAGTCGTTAGTGATTTGCTTGGTTTGCGTCCTTGATCGCATCATTGGATGCGCCGATCAGTGATTCCTTTTCATGGGGACGTCTTCACCCCGTGAATAGGTCGCACTCCACTTTGATTCGTGACTATATCTCAGTAGCTTGTTTTTTACCTTTTATTCCTCATTGACATCTCTCTCTCTCTCTCTCTCTCTCTCTCTCTCTCTCTCTCTCTCTCTCTCTCTCTCTCTCTCTCTCTCTCTCTCTCTCTCTCTCTCTCTCTCGCACACACACAAACAAACGTTTTTTCCTCGAATGAGTGCCCTGGCGATCTTCAGGTGTTTAGGGTTTAGGGTTTCTTCTGCGCTCCTTCTATGTTGAGGAGTCCTCCACGCGTTGTTGCCCCCTCACGGGGGGGTCTGTGCTGCTGCTTTCTCGCCGTAGCAATGGCGCTACATGAGGCGCTTAGGAATGGCATCACCGACACTACGTTTGACACCATGCTTAATCCTGTGTTCGACTCCAAAGGACTTCCCTCTGGTGCCTTACATCCGACTGCTCAATGCGTTGAGCATGGCAACAGTAATCCTATGTTTTCTCCTCAGAAACAGGTTGGTTTTTCTTATGCAACTGCAGTTCAGTCCTCGGTTCGGGCTCCCTTCTCCATGTTCAATACTCAAGGTCTATCAGGTATTCACTCTACCATTAGTAATAGCTGCAATAGAAAAGGAAAAAATAAAGTGCATGAGGGCGTCTCTGAGGACAATGGTTCTCCTCACTTTATTAACTTGGGAGATATTGAAGAGGATAAGGATGATTGCACTCTTATAATTGAAAGTTCCTCTTTAGAATCTTGGAATAATCATTTGTCTGAGAAGGTAGTGATTGGTCTTTGCCATGGTCCTCGGCCTGCTCTAGAAAACCTAAAATATTGGATGAAAATCAATTGGGAAAGCAGAGGTTTGTATGTCAAACACATACAGTACCTCTCCAATAATTACTTTCTCTTCCTTTTTGACGATGCCCATAATGCAATGTAGGTTATTGCAGAAGGACACTGGATCATAAGGAATACACCTATTTCCTTCTTTAAATGGCATCCTGGATTTAATCCTAGGGGGGCTAAACCCACCAAGGTTCCTGTTTGGGTTGAACTACCTAACTTGCCTGTAGAATTCTATCCCTGGCTTGAACAATTGGGTAATCTCATTGGTAAAGTCTTGGGTCAGAAACCTAAAAATGGGTTCAACCCTAAATGGGACCCTCAAATGCTTATCGAAGTTGACACTTCTAAAATTATTAAATCTGTTTTAGTTCTAAAGAAGTCTGAAGGTCTTAAACTACATGAACAGAAGGTCTTGTATAGGAACTTACCTAATGCCTGTTTTAATTGTTATAAACAAGGGCATCTGATCAGAGATTGCCCTAGCCTGATGGCAAATAAAATCAAAGACCTCAATAATGATGCTAACAAGAAGCCAGTTGTTAATAATTTAAAAGAGGAGGTTGCTCATTCAGATCAGACTGGTAAGAAGACTTCTTTTAAGAATAAGAGAAAAACCACCAGTAATGGGCAGAAACCTGAGGTTTTGGTTAAAGAAATTAGTAATCCTTATCAAATACTAGAAGATTTTGATAATTCAGATGTGGCAGGTTCAGGAAGCATTAGTAAGGATAATTCTGGACATATCTCCCTTGAGCATATTGTTAACTCTGGTGAAGAATCAGGTTGGACCACTGTTGGTAAAAGAGGTAGTAGTAAAACAGTTGGTAATCTTCCTACTCTCTCTGGTATGAATAATGTTATAGGAAATAACTCCAAAATCAGTGATGATATTTTTATTGATCAACTGAACAAAAGTGATGAAGACATATTGAAGGATGAACTAGATACTAACAATTTGGATGTGATTATGGCTTCTGACAATCCACTAGCTAAAGAAAAGACTAAATCAAAAAGCAAAGAGGTGGTAAGAAGCTCCACCTCGGCAGTCAAACCTCTCTGCAAGAACCATAAGAAGTAACTCTTCTCTTTCTTCTGTTTTTATGGACTGTCTCAAAATCGTTTCCCTTAATACGAAAGGTCTAACAGACCCGGTCAGAAGTAAAATTCTAAACAAATGGTTAACTGATTCTTCTTTGATGCCTGATTTTATATGTCTTCTGGAAATTAAAAGTAGTGGTTACAACCTTACTTCTAATCTCAAAGTTGTTAGCAGTTGTTCCTCCTGGTTTCATACCAACCACTGTGGTAAGGGTGGTGCAGCTATTGGAGTAAATGCCAACATGTATAATCTGGTTGAAGAAGTTCTGGTAAGTGACACCAATCAATGGGTGGCTCTCAGATGTAAGGAACCTTTGAATTTTACCATTGTGTGTGTTTATGCTGCTAACTGTTCTGCTATCAGAACCAAGTGCCGGGAAGAAATTGGCAAACTCTCAGGAGATATCATTCTCACTGGGGATTTCAACATGGTCACAAACTCGGGTGACAGAAATGGCAACACAAACAACATCCTTTCTGGTAATGAAAAAAATGTTTGGTTTAATATGATTCTTAATCATAATCTCATCGACTTATCTATCAACACTGGTCATACCTGGAATAATAGGAGTGACAACAAGTTTTTGTCTGCTAGACTTGATAGGATGTATATGAGTACTAATAGGGTTCAGTCCTTCTGGAACTATTACTGTGATGCTGATCCTTCCTTGCAGCTGTCTGATCATATTCCTTTAGTCGCTAAGTTTATGAGTAATAACCCTAGCTACAAGGCTGGTTGGCCTCACCTTGACATGTCTTTGATTAAAATTCCCATTGTGAAAGATCATATCACCTGTATTTTCAATAAACATTTTTTCAAGGGGTGTGCCCCTTTCAAAGCCTGGGAGGAGGCGGTCAAAGAAGTGCAGCGTGCCCTTACTATGTATAAAAGAAAGGCTAAACTCACTAGATATAAGAGAAGGATGATGATAATCAATGAGATTGAGAACATAAGGAACTCTAAAACTCCTGACCAAGTGAAAAATCTGAAGATCCTTGATTACCAGGAAAAAATAAGGCATGAAGATTATCTTCTTGCTCGTGGTGCCCTTGTCACGTCTAGAGAATTTTTGGCTGGTAAAATTGATAAGCCTAATAAGCATATGTTTGATCTTATGAGGAAGAAAAAAACCAGGGATTTCATCCCCCTGGTTAAAAAGAATAATGGTGATTTTACTACTTGCATGGAAGAAAACCTTTAGGAGGCTGTTTGTTCCTTTACCAATGTTTTCTCTGTGCTGCCCAAGAGAGGGGATCACATCTGGAGTGCAAGAGCTGCCATTGCCCAGAAAAGGAAGAAAATGGTTCCTCCTGGCTTGGTCTCCCTCCTTGATCTCCCCCTCTCTGCTGGTGAGGTTAGAGAAACCATTAGTAAATTGAGGCCTGGCAAGTCTCCTGGACATGATGGTATCCCCAATGAATTCTTTCAAGAGTTCAAAGAAGTTTTGGTGCCCATTATTCTCTGGATCTGGCAGGAAGCCATGAGAAGAGGTACTCTTTTCGCCTTCATTAATATTGGTGTCATTAAGTTAATTCACAAAAGAGGTTCTAAAGAAGATCTTAACAACTGGAGACCTATCTCTTGTCTGACTTCTCTTTATAAAATCTTTGCCTCCTCCCTGGCTAGAAGGTTGAGTCCTTTGATGGATAGTATCATTCTTCTTGAGCAAAAAGGTTTTATTAAAGGTAGGTTTATTCTTGATGCTATTATTTCCATGTGGGAAGGGTATGAGTATACCAAGGAGATGAACATTGACACCTTTTTCTTCAAAATTGATTTTGACAAGGCTTATGACAGGATTGAGTGGGAGTTTATTCTTCAATCCCTTCATGACATAGGTTTGGGTAAAAGTTTTATTAAGTACACTAGCATCTTGTTTGGTAATGCTCATTCTAAAGTTGCTATGAATGGTCAGCTTTCTTCTCCCTTTAAGATTTGTACATCTATTCGTCAGGGTTGCCCTTTAGCTACCCTTCTCTTTGCTATCACGTCTGATGCTCTTGGATGGCTTGTAAAAGACTCTATCAATCAAAATTGCATCAAGGGTATTGAGATTCCCCAAGCTCAGTCCCAATTGTGTCTTCAAACTTTTGCTGATGACACTAACCTTATTATGAAAGCTGAGGAGTCTTCTGCTGATGCTTTTCTTCAGTGTCTTAATACCTTTTGCTTGGCCAGTGGTTCTGTTGTTAATCATGAAAAGACTGGTTTTTTTCCTCTAATGGATGTATTCCACAATGTGTTAAAAATGCAGGTTGTGATATCATTAAAAAAGGCTATGTCTTCAGGTTGTTGGGCATCCCCATGGGCTTTGAAATTACTCAAGAACAAAGATGGAACTGGGTCCTGGACAAGTTTCAAAAAAAAAACTTTAAGTGGATTGATTTTCAGGCTAATATTGCTCAAAGATCCTTTATTCTCAAACATTATATTCTGCCTTGTCTAACCTACTTCTTGTCTTGTTGGCATCCTAATAAGAAGCAGCTGGCTCATGCTATCTCTCTTGCTCGAAGATTTTTATGGGGAGCAAATAAGATCCCCAAGGTGGCCTGGAAAACCTGTTGCATGAGGAAGTCTGAAGGTGGTCTGGGTTTGATTTGTCCTTCCAGAATGGCTACTCAGATGGCTCCTAAATGGATCTGTAGGGCAGTCTCTTCTAATGATTTTTGGGCCTGTCTCATCAAAAGGAATATTCCCAAATTTTGGGTTGCAGATAATAAGTGTTGGACTAATTTTGATATCTGGGATGTGATTGTCTCTCCTATCATTTTTGTGCCCAAAGGAAGTATGCTAGTGTGTAACTTTTGGAATTCCTGGATGACTATTAAAAAGGACTACAAATTACCTGTTTGGTTTCAGTTTAACTACCCCTTTTTGTTGCAGGACTCCCTTTGGATAGGATGGCATGTTAAAGAAACCAGCTCCCCCTTCCCTATCAGATGGAATAAATGTAGAAGGAAGGGATTCAACAAATGGAAAGACTTGATGTGCAATGGTAATCTTCTTGATGAGAGACAAATAATGAACATTGCCTCCTTGTCTTTTGCTTGTAAGCAGATTCTGCAAGTCAAAAAGACAGAGCTGATGGGAATGATAGCTACCGATCTGTGGGAGAAGTCTGTCAGTCTTGCTGAAGTTTCTCAGGATATGTTCAACAACTTCAAAAGATCTTGCAACAGTATCAAATTGCTGATTGGAAGACTTAACAGGAAATGGTCTCTCCACTGGACTACTCATCAATGGAGATATAGATTTCAGTGTTATGGTCCTTTCCTTTGGCCATTAAACACTCCTACCTTCTGTGGTTGATCCTTCACAGGGCTATTTGGACTAGAAGCAGGGCCAGGGAATTTAAAATTGATGTAGGAAATTGTCACTTCTGTGGTATGAATGAGGATTTGGAACACCTATTTTTCAAATGTAAAAATTCTGTCAGATACTGGAATGTCCTCTTCCTTTACTGTCAAACTGCTGGAATTAAGCCCCCAAACTCCAGAGTTCTTCTTATTGGAGAAGCTAATAAAATGGACATAGTACTCTGGCAATTGATGAGAGCTCACATCCTGTGGGCTATCTGGAAAGACAGGAACAATAAAATTTTTGATAAACATTGTAAAGATCATTTCTTCCCTTGTATGATGGGCTTGAATAGCCTTATTGATTGGTGTCTGAGAAACTCCTGTAGAAACTCCTTAGGTGATGTTAACCCCCATTCCTTGATTAAAAAGTACCCTTGTAATATGTGGAGATCCAAATTGCTCCAATCTCCTTCTGTTATTAGAGATAATATGTCCACATTCATCAGGTGGCATATTGAAGAGCTTAAGATGTAAGCTTCTCCTTCCTTTAGGAAGGCCCTCTGTCCTTTTTTTTCTCTTGCATCAATTTTAAATTTCCCGTTTCCTCAAAAAAAAAAAAAAAAAAACGTTTTTTCCTCGCTTTCCTTTTTTCTTTTAGCTTGACATGGCCATCAACTTAAATGCTCACACTTTCCGATGAGAGATCTGCTTCCTAGTCACCCACTACATTGACAACTTGCGAGAGGGTGAGCTGTTTGACTGAAAATTCACACACAGACTTTGTATGCCTTGAGGCTTGGACCACTCACCATGCGCATTGCCCACAGCGTTGAGTGATGATCATAAGCTGAATATTCCATTACACCATATAGAAAGTCAATAAAGTAATCTCACCTTGTCCGAGCTCTCTCTCTCTCACACACACACACACACACTTCTTCCGCCTTTTTCTGATCCCACACTCACATAGAGATTATCATCTTTCTATATTTAATATGGGCATATTAGTCTCCATCAGCAAAACATGCAAAAGATTCCCTTTTATCGCCCTTTACAATCTAGATTCTTGCGAACATATCCCACTTATTCTCACATGTTTATGTGAGGCCCACTCATTTCCTGGCTTTATCTTGAGAGCATATTCCCTGTTTGCTTTTGAAAAGGCCTTGCGCTTTGGACATTTCAGGGGTGTTGTCATCACATAAGCTTTCTTGTCATGTTAGTTCTATCCATAATTATTATCTCCAACCCCTTCTCTTTCTACAATCTGTCTTGGGCCCAGCTCACATAATCAAGTAGCATATACAAGGTCGATTTTTTATGGTATATCTAACCCTTCATGTATAAAGCATCCAGTTCACAGGCGATGGAGATTGCGACTCTTAATCACTTGGAGGTGACTTTGTTCTTGCGCGCACCCTCTTCCCAATGTATCCTTATGCTGTCAGATTGTTGTCATGTGACAAGTGTTTACTCCCACATGGATCTTTTCCTCAACGCTGCACTCATAAATATGGATTTAAGGTCGTTCACAACGATCAATGGAACGAAATTGAACTACTCTTTGCTCCATGTTCTTGTTCTGACATATTAATGGTGAAAGACTGATACATAGTTTTAGTACTGTAGTAACTTCGTGCCGAGAGACCAATCTCACCCCACAGTAAAGAAGCCATTGCAGCTTCTGCATAAGACCAATCTCACCCCACAGTAAAGAAGCCATTGCAGCTTCTGCATAAGTAGCTTGTCGAGAGACCAATCTCACCCCACAGTAAAGAAGGCATTGCAGCTTCTGCATAAGTAGCTTCTGCTCATTCACCTGTACAGTTGTTCTTTCAAAGTTAAAGCTCAGGAGACTAAGCCCTTGCCGAACCTCCATTTAAAGAAAAGAAAAAAGATAATTTGTCGAGATATTAAACCCCCGTTCTCTGATCATCAATTTGTTGCGGTATAAACCATCACGCTTGCCATGAAGATGAGAAAAAGCTACTACCTCATACTGAAATTTCCCTTTTGTGCATACAAAACCCCCTAATTGACTCAATTCGAAACCATTCTTAGAGTTCTCTTTCCTTCCTTCAGGGCACAAACAGTGAACAATCCCATTCGCTCCTGCCCCCTTTCCTTCTCTCATGTGGGCCTAATGACGTATATTCCTTAAAAAGTTGTCCTATCATGAACCAGGGGAAGAGAGTCTTTGCTCGTTTGTCACAATGAGCCTATGAATCATAATCCTTTGTTCTTTTCTTACTACTATTCTGAGCCAGTTCGTTAAGTAAAGGAAGCTGCATCTCAGCATCAGCCTGTACACTTCAAGAACATTTTGTATACATTCTGTTCATGCAAGCATGCACAATGACGACATATCAGCTTCTTCCTACATCCAACTCTAACCACATTCAAAGGTTATCTTCGCGGAAACTTTGAAAGACACAAATTTCCACCGTGTGAAGTACGAAGCTTGACCCATGAAGTTGTTGTTCGCCTTTTATAAGATTCTCCACTTCTATTCATGTTGCATGAGGGCATGGTTGTCCTTGCTTGTGGGATACCACGGTCGTAGTAGGTACTCTACCAATTCCTTTGCATACTTGTGATTTCAAGGTTGAAAAATGGGCCAAATCATCGAATTAAGAAGAAAGAAAGGAAAAGAAAAAAGTGCCGTCCTTTTAAAATTTTATTGCCCCATATAGTAGGTGAAAGGGGGTCCAGGAAACTGACCTTGAGGTTGAGGAGACCATGAAAACTAGATACTTGTATAAGCTTCCTCCGAATCCCTGATTCTTGCATCATACTTTTAGATACAATTGAAAGCGTGCTGCAAGAAATCTTGTACAATTATGCATGAATCTCTGAGAAGAATGATGAAAGTGGGCAATTCAGTGTCGAGCTCGTTCATATTTTAGACAATCAATCATCACTTCACATGCATTAACTTGATTTATTTATTTTTTTTTAATCCGTTGCATGAAATGGTGGAATATAAGATGTAGCATTGCGATCGATGGCCAAGGCATCACAAAGATTCTTGGGATGATAACCCGCTTTGAACAAGAGAAAGTAGGCATTATATATCTTAGTTAGCATCCTCTTTTTTGATATTGTGCTACTAAAGATGCTGCCATATTACCTGGTCAGAGAAAGCCTCTTCTGGCTGCGGATTCTTAAATATATCCCCACTACTTTAAATTCCATTTCTGTCACTTCGGTTAGTACTTGGATATGGCAAGATTCTGATCGGTTTACAAGCAGGTGAATGAGGAAGATGATGCAAAGCTGATGACTATACTTTCAGAACATGTAATTAGCTGATTACAGCACTTTCACTGAGCTTTTTACAATATCTAAGTAAAAGTGTTAGGGAGCACTACATAGTTCTGCAGATCTAATTATAATCGTAGGATCTCTCTCACTCATCACACCATAGCCAATAATATCTGTGTGAGATGTGTACATTCGCAGCGCATCGCCCTGTACATCGAGTCTGTGGGCTTACTCAATGCATCCACTCCGCGGTGAGCATAATCATAAGATTTAGAGGCCATGTCCCATAACCGAGTGATGGGAAGTATAATGTCTTCTCGACGGCGATAAATGCGCCTCCGAAGAGGATCGAGAAATCCATACCACCTTCTCCTACTTTATGTTGGAAATACTGGGGTGACTTACACCTGGAAAAGACAACTTCAGATATGCGCATCAAAGCTCTCTCTCTCTCTGTGTTAATAAGAAGGTTCAGAGTCCAGACGACGGTGGCAATAACAACTCAATGGAATTGGATCCACACAATGTCGATTTTTTTCGATATGAAACATGGATGTGAAATAACCTGGCAAGTCTACTTTGTGGGATACGGGTCCCTTAGGTACTATGCCAATTCACTTCACTTGTATAGTTGTTCTTTCAAAGTTAAAGCTCGGGGAGTAGGTGATTGCCGAACCTCCATTAAAAAAAAAGAATATCGTGTTGTTGTTGCTTCACGTGAACCTAATTGTAGTCCCTATTCATATAAGAGTGATATTTTTTTTTCAGACAAGAAAGATAAATTGAGTATTAGTAATGACTTATAGTTGTTCAGGGGCGGGCCCTCATCTCTGTACAGTTTTCCATCTATTACTCTCTATTTTGAGAGAGACGAGTTGTATAGGAACGATGTTGATCCAATTTACAATCGATATTTGAGTATAACAATAGACAGTGAAATATTTTTGAGAGTAAGCTATACTAAGACGCAATGGTTTCCACCTCATTCTGCTAAAGGGGTCTTTGGCTCTCCCTTTTTTGTTAAAAAGATGTTCAATTTTTCCATCTACTCTTCCCAATAGCTTGAATTAATTGCAAAGTACAACAATGAAGGGCATTGCACCCACGGGGCCCTCCAATCCCACACAAGAAAGATTTAAATGCCCAATACCTACTAGGAATGGGGAGAGCTTGAATGGAATGGCTCGCTAAGGATAGAGATCGGGTAGAGATGGCACTAAAGCAAGACGACGAGATTAGTTTCAACAAGATTTCCCAAAGGCACACTATTTCCCAAAGGAAACTAATTTTCATTTCTCACCATTACATGTGGATGAGGTAGGGTTGAATGCCTACTACCTACTAGGAATGAAGAGACCTCAAAGTCCCACTAAGGGTAGAGAGTAGGTAGGGGAGCCATTAAGTCCGAATGAGGAGACTATTTTCAACAAGATCGCTGAAAGGCCCAGTAATCCCCAAAGAAAACTGGGTTTTGTTTCTGACTATTATGTGTGGATGAGGGGTATCCTATTGTAATGAAGCAAGATAATAAGGAAAAACACTAGCTAGAGAGATGAATCTCCTCCCAACCTTATGCCTCTACATATATAGATCTTTCAAAGGGATTGCTCTCTATGGAAGGTGGATATTAACCATCCAAGTGTTATCCATGTAACTACATGTGGATCAAGTATCCTAGTTAACTAGAATTAAATCAAGTGGATGCTTCTAGAAGGCTCTAGAGCTCTTGGGGCAAAGCACTCTCTGATGACTCTCGTGGGACTTTAAGTCAAGTTCTCCCCCTTCCCATCCATATTAATAAACCACTAGGCCTAGCTACTTGCTTGTTTTGAGAGCACATTTACCTTTGCTTAAGTCTATCCTTGAGACTTTGATTGTATATGGGAATGATCAAACGGTGTCCAGTTTCAAATCTGTCTGAAACGACTCAACATCCATATCATATCCTCACTTCATAACATCCTTACCCCTTAGAAAATGTTTTCATCCTCAAAAATAGATATATATGCCAAACTGTAGGCATATCCCAGAGCCTCATGTTCTAACCTAGAATAATATGTTTCATCTCTATGGGGGATTCATCTTATATTCTTTATGAATAGAGGAGAATCTACTTATCTGTTCCCTGCCCAAATGATTCAAAACACCATCTGGCTTTGCACTTGAAAAATTGAAGCTAGTGCAAAGTAGGGAATAAATGACATGGGTGTGAAGCATCCATGCCCAGTTCATTGTTCTTACTACATGCTACTTGGGCATAGTGCAAGTATGGGCATCACTAATGCATGGAGTTAACAACTCGTGTGCGATTGTTATCCCTATCAAGACTTTCAAAATTTCATTCCAATTGGGTTTGAAACTATAACTTGAGGTTTGGAACTATAACTTGAGGTTGATCAGTACTATGATTCAGTTCCAACCAATATTTACTTGAATTCTCACCTGACTCAAGGACTACTTTGTCCGATTGGATTTGAAAATCCTATGTAAGATGGCATGTGTTCCTTATAGTTTTGATAAAAAACAATAAGGAGTAAGTGTTTCTTATAGTTTTCCTTTACTAGACCAAAACAAGTTCTAAGTGAAGTTTATCCGAATTATTTTTTCAAAGGATTTTACTTTAAGTAGGTTGGATTCTCAAGAAGCTTCTTGGAGTAAAAGTAATCATCATCCAATTTGCATCATCTTATGGACATGCGTACACAAAGAGTACAGAATCTGAAAACACACAAAAACATAGTTACACAATAGATGAGATAATACAAAGTATTGGGCCAAGCCTTTAAGGCTTCCTTCATCATTGGTATCATGCAGTTAAAAGAAAATATACATAGGGAAATGGAAGCATCAGGTGGGAGATAAATAAGTTAAAACATATTTAAACAATTGGTCCATCTCCAAGAATTCGAAAAATTGGAAAACAAAGCATGCAAGTTAAAAAAGGCATTATATGGTTTGAAGCAAGCACCACGTGCTTTGTATGATTAGATACATGCCTACTTGATTGGACATGGTTTTGAGAATAGTCCAATTGAGAGCACCTTATATGTTAAGCGTGCAAATGATGTGCTTTCAATCAGTGTTGTCTATGTTAATGGCATGTTACTCACTAGTCATAGAGAGAATCATACTGCTTATTTTAAGGATGATTTGCATACCTCTTTTGAAATGTCAGATTCGGGAAACTTGTATCATTATTTGGGCATTCAGCTTATGCAAGTTGATGGCCGAAGAGCTTTGTGTCGAAGAAAATATATTGGCACATTCTTGCAATGTTTTGGCCTTGAAGACTGCAAACTAAGTGCCAATCCTATGGAAACACGTTTATGGTTGAATGTTCTTGATGATTGAGATGCATTTGATGTAGTTCTATATTAGCATGTTGTTGGATGCTTTATTTACTTATGGATTACATGGCTTGATATTCAGCTTGCTATCTCTCATATGAGCAATTTTATGCATTTCCTAGGTGTCATGCATTGGCTGGTGGTTAAGCACATATTTTTCTACTTGAGTAGTACCCAACTACTTGGATTGTTTCAACCCAAGGAGGGATCACTACTACTAGATTTAAATGTTTTTTTGACTCTATCTGGGATGCCTATAACACTCATGCATCCACTAGTTGTTTTTTCTTCATGCGTCATGGCTCATGCATATCTTGGTTGAGCAAGAAGTCACCTACTATGGCCACTTCTAGTTGTGAGGCTGAGTATAGGGGAGCTTCCACAATGACTATGGAGTATGTGGGGTCAAATGCCTTTTGACTGATTTGGGTATTGGTCAGTCCTCTATCAAAACCATCTTCATTGACACTCAGAGTGCATTTGAAGTTGCAAGGAACCCTATATTCCATGATTTCCCTAAGCACATTGAGGTGCACCATCATTATGTGAAGGAGAGGTTCTCTATAGGAGAGATCAGTTTGACATATGTCCCCACACATGAGAACATTGCAGATCTTTTCACAGAGGCTCTACCTAGGGAGATGGTTGAAGCTTTTTGCAAAGATTTGGGCTTACTTACTTTTGTGGATTGGTTCCACATAGCTTGGCACTTCTTTATACATGAGTGCCAGCTCCTTGTTCACTGCAACACTCCTAGGGGGGGATTTGTTGATATATTCTGGTAGTGATATGTGTGAACTCAGTTAGGACCACTAGGGCGCTTTCTTCCTCTGCCTTGTAGATATGCCTATAACTGTAATGGGTTACCTATTTCTGTACATTCAATTGGTAATGTATTTAGTATCATGTGTTGTGATCCAAGCTTCTTCTTCTTCCTGGTGTTGTTTGTGCGCTTCCAAAGACCTCAAAATCCAATAAGTTGAGCATGCAAATTTGTGTCAAGTGTCATTGATACTTCATTGGAGCAATCTAGTAGTTGACTTTCTGATGACGAAGAAACTCCCTCAAGAGATTACTTTAGCATGAAGAAGAAATCTAGAGTAGGAAGTTCAATACTATAGACTCATTGGAGATAAACTTTACAGGTGTGCATGAGATGTGTTATATTCCATAGATGTACATGCTTGGAGGAATGAGAAGTTCCTTGCTCGGGGGATACCCAAGGCCAAAAGCCAGAGAGTCCATATGAGGTACCTACTCATGATGGCCAGATGAGTAGAGGGACCTTAGAGAGAACTCTAGATGGTGACTAGGAAAGGGCTATAAGTAGGCTGGGAGGTGAGTCCCAAGCATGTCATTCTCCACTTCTCACATTTGGTATCAGAGCATGAGGGGGAGAGAGACCTTGGGCAAGGGAAAGATTTCATACTAATTGCAGCGGGCATATTCATCTTCATCGTCCGCGAAAAAGTCGAGTAGCTATGGAGAAATCGAAGTATGAGAGGCATCTCAAATTTTCTGCAAAGGGTCCCACTTGTGAGTCAAAACCATCAAAACAAAAATGGCCACCGCTGCTCACAATTACACATGGATAGGCTTTCGTTCTTTCATGTATTCAACAACATCACAGAGGTGCAACTTGGAGGAATCTAACCCCTAACCTCCACATGGGAGTCGCATCCCTTATTGTTGACACTCAAGGTTAAGGACAAAGCATGGAAGTGCATCAATGAAGTGGACACACAAGAAGAACGAGCATGTAGGGAGCTCCAAGAAGCACATGTCAAATTTTCAAAAGAAATCCCTATAAAAATAGTGATTTTTATCAGTAAAAATCATTTTAAATACCATTTTCCATTTTTGTAACTCCATTTTGTTCAAGCCGAGGTGTCCTCGAGCTTGAGGACTATTAGAAGTACCATCTGTTTTAGACTCCGTTTGAGCCCCCAAATAAGCCTGGAACCTAATTTTCAACTAGGCCGAACACTAGGTCTGGACAGGGCCAAAATCACTCAAAAAATTATAAAAAGGGCTAGAGAGCTCATTTTTGAGGTTAGCTTGTTGTAGATTTGAGCTTTGTAAGAGAGTTCTTTTGTAATCAAAGATCTTCCATTGTTCCAATGTTTGCTCTTACCTTGTGTGCATGTGTGTGTATGTGTGTGCATGTTTGTGTGCTTTCACTCACGCACTTGTGCCATCACTTGCTCATAGTCTTCATACTAGTCCTCACGTCTCCGCGGATTGACATTTATGAGGTGTATCTCCTCACGTCAGAACTTGCCATTTGTAGCTCAGTGACGAGTAGCACCTCCTTTAATGTCAATCCGGGAAGACGTGAGGATGGTATGAAGACCTCGAGCCAGTGGAGGCACAAGTGCGTGAGTGAGAAGCACACAAGCATGCACACACATACACACACACACGCACACACGGCAAGATAAAGAGTGAGAATCAATGGAGTTCTAAGATTACTTTCAAGAAGCTCTTACAAGTTTGTTTCAATTACAATCTAACCTCAAAAATGAGCTCTCTAGCTCCTTTTATAGTTTTTGACTAGCTTTGGCCCTGTTCAGACCTAGTGTCCGGTCTAGTTAAAAATTAGGTTCCAGGGCTTATTTGAGGGCTCAAACGAGATCTAAAAATTACGAAAATTGGCAGGTAGATACTTCTAAAGCTCCTCAAGCTCAAGGACTCCTTGGCTTGCACAAAATGGAGCTACAAAAATATGAAATGGTATTTACAATGGTGTTTAGTGATGAGAATCACTTTTAATTGGTGTAAGGGTTTTTGAAAAGTTAAAGGGTTGCCTAAGTGCTAGATTTGCGTGAATGCTCATACTTGCTTCTTCATGAGGAAAATTATTGGCCTATTTTCCAGATCTTCTTTGACCGCCCTGTCTGCTTGTGTTGTCCCTTCGCTCTGACTCTCTTCGTCTTGTGGCTCCTTCGGTTCCCTGACTGCTGCCAACACCCCCCCCACTCTCGCGTCTGTCGCCCCTGACAGACCCTTGTCTAGAGGATTTTTGAACATAGTATTGGACGACATCGGAGGCTAGGTGGTGTTCTTCGAGTCGCAAGCCGCGTGCTAGATCTGTGAGCAAATCATCCCAATTCACAGGTCCGGGAACATCTGGATGAGGCACCCTCAATTGTTCGGAGTAAATAGTTCTCTCCAAAGCAAATAATTGGAGGAGATGTGATGGTCTGGGTATAAAGATTTCGGAGTGATATTCCCAGAATCCTGTGATGAACATCTCCTCAAATGTCTGTTTAAAGCAGGCTGGGAGGTACTTGATTCTGGCGTGCCACGCATATATTACTTCAATGGACGGGGTGTACACTAGATCCTGGTTTCTTGTCACAAAGCCTGCACCTGAGAAGTGAGGGTCCTTAATGTTCTTAAACGTCCTGAAAGTGATCAGCATTAATTCAAATATTTTCGTACACATCTGGGCCATCACATCAGGATTATTGCGTAGCCGAGTACTCCAGTGACGGATTGTAGAAATCATGTAGTTGACTGTGGGGGGTCCTCTTGGAGGTGCTAGGTAAACATAATTCAACCATTTTGTGCAGGCTTTGATGTCTCTGACGGCAATAGTGAATTCAGGCCAGGTGCGTCGTCGAAGAACTGGAATGTAACAAGGATTATATTTAATAAACAACGGCATATTATTCCAGGTTCGGACCATTTCAGGATACGTTTCCAAAAGCCTGATTCTCTAGGTGGGTTGATGGATGGACCCACGCTGAGCACTTTCCGGTATATCATCGGGCCCAAATTGTGTAGCAAATGTGGGAGGCTTGCCACATTGTCGTTGAATCTCCGCGTTGTAATCGGCCAAAAGTATACAGAATGGCACATATTGGTCATTATTGGTGCCGATCCATCTATGATGAGACATGCTTCTGAAGTATTCAGACTTTATGATAGTTTCTTCTAAGTTCGCTAGTGATTGGATCTGAATGGCCACCCGTTCTTCGTGAGTGTTCGCTGTCCTTTCCAGTGTCTGAAGCCACTCGGGTGCTTCCACTTCCAATGTGTCTAGTCCCTCTGAGGTTCGTCGCCCACCTGGCATTGGCATAGGAACATACGGTTCCTCGTTCAAATCATCTACCTCAATAGGGACCAGCTCTTCTTGCTCTGGTTCTACCACTGGAGATGGCTGCCTCTCGTATGTCAGTAACCTCTTTTGTAATTCTGCTACCTGCTCAGTTAAGGCCTTTACTTCGTCTGAGGTGGAGGTTGATGGGACACTCTTCAGTTGTTCTTCCTGTTCCTTAAGTCTGCTCTGAAGTGTGTCACGCTCTCGTTCCAAGTCATCATGGGCTTCCAGGAGATCTGCATAGCTTTCCAGAATGGTTTTCATCGTCTCCGTGGGAACTGCTTTGAACTGCTCTGGATCTATCTCGTGAGGGGAGCCTTCCATTGCTGCTTCCAGATTCTCTTCATTTTGTTTTTGCAGTCTCTTGTTCTCCTCCAGTGCTGTGGCCATATGTTTCCGTAGTAACGCCAAGTTGCGTCTGACTCGTAGGTTATCGGCCTGGTATACTTCGAGCAAAGCTTCTAGTTGTTTGACACCTGATTCTGTTGATGGTTGGGGTGCCTCCAATAGTGTTTGGTGAGCCTGCTCAAGCGTTGTATAGCGTTGATTCACTTCTGCATTTTCCTCTTGTAGAATGTGAAATTGCCTTTGTAAGTTCTGATGGTGTGTTTTTAGTTGCTGATACCGGCCGTCCAGAGCTCTGTACTCATTCTGGAGCTGATATACACATTGATTTAATGCTAAAAATATGCTATTTACATTAAATAATGCTGGGAGGGGTGAAGATGCAGGGGGAATGGGGGCGGGAAGGGGAGTTGTGAATGATGTGGATGCAAGTGGAGATGTGGGTGGCGGGGGTATGGGAGATGAAGGTGGCATGGGGGGAGGGAGCGGTGTTGTGGCAGGAGATGTTTCCATAGTGTCAATTGTTTGAGTGACAGTGTAGATGGGGATAGTGGGTGGAGTGGATGTGACGTCAGTGAAAAGAGTGGTGAAAGTGGGCATGGTGACTCCCCCGAATTGGATTCCCGGAGAGAGTGGGATGCCCATGACAATGGTGGTGGTAGTGGACGTGGTAGTGCTAGTGTCATGTGGTGGAGTGAATTGTGTAGTGCGAGGTGGGGATGGTGGTGACAGTGGTGCTTCCTGATGTTCTTCTGCTTGCGTTGTCTCTCCTGGTGCTGATACATTGATATGAATTTGTTTCCCGGACCTCCTGGGACGAACGGGAACCCTCTTCTCAAATCTGTGAATGTAGGCCATTGCCTCATGGATGGCCTCATCCACTCCTACTGCATCGGCATGAAGGTTTATGGACTCAATGAACATATCGTCCACACCTTCCTCAGCTAGCAACTGGTTCATGAGCTTCTTGCCCGATTCCAATGACATCTTATGCTGTTCTTGAACTAGTTGCATGGTTCGATATAGCCTTTTGATTTGTGCAGAATATGCAGGGGCACTTGCCAGCTCTGAAAGTTCGTCATATTCTTGTTCCTCGTAGGCATCTTCTTCTTGTTCAGTCTCTTGTTCCTCGACGTCGACTTCTACCACTTCTGGTCGGGTGGGGGCTGCTGTTGTTGTCTGGGGTTGAGGTTGTGTTTCCGTCTCGAGATTAGAGTCATAGATCAGTCTAGCCACTTCTTCATCCGTGAGATCGTTGAGAGTAAAACCTTGTGGAAACTCCAGATCTGATGGGACGGGTGGAAATACCAGATTAGGTCCATCTGTGCTTGGTCTTGGTAGCCGGATGGTGAATGGCCTAATGCGTCGTGTCTGGGGAAGGGTAATTTCTGGTGTAGTGGTGGCTCCCCTTGGTTGAGCACAGGGTAATTGTACTCCCCCCCTCATCTTCTTTGGTGGGGGACCTACTGCTGACAGTCTTCTCTGGAATTCCTGGGCGCGGGGCCATATGAGTGCCCGCTGAATAGGCACGTCATAAGCCAGACATCGGTAGATTATCTTTGTTAGAGCACAACATCCATGAAGCACATTCTTTTGCTTCTTGTTCCACCTTTGATGGGCTAGGTGAATCTGATCGATGATCCAGTGTGGCACATTGATGGGAAGGCTTTCTATCTCTGCTAGATACAAGCTGAACCAAATTTTCTTTGGGGGCATGGTGAATCTTTCCTGGGCGGGGAAAGCAAAATGTTGCATGACGGTCCGTAGGTGCAGGGCGATGGTCGGTGTCATTGCTACCATATCCTTTAGCTTATTAAGATCTTTGTGTTTCATTCTACCTGGAACCATGGTTTCCTTTTCAGTGGGGATGTGCATGCCATACATGCCCAATGCTTCTCGTACCAGATTAAGGGTCAGCTTGAATCTTTTAAGCTCATGACCCGGCAGCAGTGAGGGTAACACAAAGGTGCTGTCGCCTCCCTTGGCCCTGCTTGGCGTGATGGTACTTATAAGATATGAACAACGTAAGAAATCCGGCTTTGGTAAGTGGGCCCTGAAATAATTGTCCAAGCCGGCTTTGGTCCATACTGATCGCATGACTTCGGCGTTTTGATAGCTTTCGAACTCGCGCGTGAAAAAGTGGTAACGTCCCCATTTACCATTAAATTCCAATTCAGCTTCCCAGAAATAGGTTCCATCGCCCAATGGTCCAGCGACATCACTGAACCAGTGAGCGTGTTTACCTACTTGAGAAGTGTGCCCTTGAGGAGGATCCTGAATGGGGAGCACATGCACAGCTTGAAGTTCTTGCGGCCTTGCGTTGAGATGTGGCTCGAGGAGGAGTGTTTCTATGTCCACAATCTGTGCACCGGATCCGGCTTGAGAACTGGCACCGCCTGCTTCTGCCATGGCCCTGTTTGCTGGTTGGTTCTGTGAGAATATAGAACCACGTGTTAACATCGTAATGGACAGAATAAATCCGTTGTTGTCCCCGTTACAACATTAACATGAGGTAGATGGTGAGTTAATGGTTAGTAAGTGCACAAAGACACAGTGTGTGTAGTTAATGCTTGGGTAGTCCTAGGAGACTAATGCAGTTAGTAAGTGGGGATGAATTTACAAATTGGGGTCGGGGGGTTTATTACAGGTCTTAGGCTGCCAAATGCAGTGGATGGGTTTTGTTTTTGGTTTCATAGAGACTCTAGAGAGCTTTATAGGTGTATCGGCTTGAAAATGAGGCCTTTTAGGGACCCATTTACAAGCGATTATGTTCGTGCTCATGGGCCTTGGTGTGTTCCTGAGTGTTGAAAAGGAGTGGATGCCAGCTGTGCGAGTGAATGGGTTACGCTGTATAGGTTGTGACCTTGGCGTAGCTATTTGCGCCCGCAAACAAGCCTTAGGCACCCAAATTTGTCTTGACTGTGGGCTAGCCTTCATCGACTTCTTGGGCACCCAAATAGATTTCACGTTAGCAGAAGAATTTCTGAAAGACTTCTTATTAGTGTCGTGTTGTTCGTTACTAATAAGAGGCCTTGCCCGTGTGGTTGGCTTGAGTGCAACCGGGTGTTCGCCTTTCCGCACCCACACTTGGTTTACTTGCTGAGACATTTTTCTGTGCAGGTACTTTTGATTTCCAGCATAGGTAGTACTCTGCTTCTTCTGCCTTTGATCCACCTTTGGTTGCTGCCTCCTTCTGGCCTTTGGAAAAGAAGGGAGTTCCGTTGCATCCCTGACTCCTTTTTTGAGAATATCATTCCTCTGCAACACATAGTTTTGGACAAGAACAGCATGGTCAACTTCATGTGCACCCCTGGAGGGACAAGGAGTCTGTGCCTTTCCTAGTTCCTTGAGTGCTCCATTATCTAACTCTATTGTAATTCGACTATGATTGACCCATACCTGAAGAAGTCCACTTCTTAGGTTTAAGTTGACTGCTTGGTCATAGATCCAGTCTTGACCCAAGACAAGAGGTTCCATGAGGTCCTCATCTTGACACACTAGTACTTTAACTGTCATTGCCTCATTATGAATGTAGAGGGGAAGTTCCACCTCGCCCATGCAAGGGGTTTCCATGCCTTCCAATCCTATGAGATATGCTTCCACAGGATTGACAGTTAACTGCAACTCTTGACAGTAAGACACTCTAACAGCACTAGTGGCTGCACCTGAGTCAATCAAGGCTCTTACGGTCCTTGCACTCTTTCCTTGTCCTATATCTATGGTTATGAAAGGACGTCGATCGGTTATCTTATGTGAGCTAACACCTGAAACTTCACACATAGCCATGTCATGTCTTTGATCTGCGTATGCATCTTGCCTAGGGTGCTCTCTACCTTGCCTTCATAACCTCATCCTTCTGATGCGTTCTAAAGCTTCTGCTTGAGCTTCTTCTCGAATTCGCTTTTCTTCCTCTTTGCGTTTCTTAGCAGTGTTGAGTCGGCTGAGCATTTCCTCCGTGAGGGGTTCCTGATACAACTTGACTCTGCAACCGCTAATGTAATTTGGGAGAACATCACCCTCTAATGTGGCCAGTTGTACTGCTCCACTCGTGGAGATCCTATTGATGATCATAGGTCTGTAGCCTCTCTTTTCTAGCTTCCTTGCGTGTTGTTTCAGTGTATAGACTAAAACTAGATCTCCTGCTTTCAAGCCCTTATCCTTCACATGGGCATCAAAGTATGCCTTCTGCCTCTTCTTAGCTGCATAGATTCCTGCAGCTGCTCTCAGTCTTGTTTCTCCTAATCGTTCAAGGTCAAAGATCCTAGAGGAGAGCTCATGACCTGTCCATTCGTGCTCTTGTGCTACTCTCAATGTAGGAATCAAGAAGTCCAAGGGTAGCACAGCGTTTTGGCCAAACACCATCTGAAAGGGGGTGGCTTGGAGTACCGTTTTGTAGGCAACTCGGTATGCCCAAACAGCATGGTGTAGCTGTTTGTCCCAATCAGAGCGTTTCGTGTTCACTAATTTTGTCAGTACATTGCATAAGATCTTATTAGTGCTCTCAGCTTGTCCATTAGCTTGAGGGTGATAGGGGGCAGACTTCTTGTGTATTACCAAGAATTCTTGGAGTAGATTTTCAATCACTTCGTTCAAGAAATGAGTGCCTCTATCACTTACAAGCTCTATAGGTAGCCCATATCTTGTGAACACATTCTCAAACAAGAATTTAGCAGTTGTCTGAGCGTCATTCTTTGTCGTAGCTTTCACCTCTATCCACTTAGTTAGATAGTCTGTTGCAACAATGATGTATTCCGCATGAGAACCCTTGGCTGGGGGATTAATAGGACCTACAAAGTCTATTCCCCACTTAGAGAATGCACGTCCACCCATCATAGGTTTCAGTGGCATCTCATCTTTTCGTATAGGATACTGAGTTCTCTGACAGACATCACATCGTTTCACATAGGTATGTGCGTCCATGTGAAGGGTAGGCCACCAAAAGCCCGCAAATAGTATTGCCTTGATCACCCGATCTGGTCCAAAGTGTCCTCCTGCTACACCTTGGTGAGCAGCTTCCAAGATCTTAAGATATTCACTTTCATGGAGACATAGCCTTAGGTAACCATCTTTACCACGCTTATATAGATTATCACCAATGAGTGAGTAATCCAGAGCTTCTTGTTCTAAACTCCTTTTCCTAGCCAGAGTCATGTCTGGAGGGAATGCTTTCGTCCTCAGGAAGGATACTAGTGGTTCACTCCAATCTGGCACTATGGATACTTGATAAAGAGTAGCGTGTTCCACAGGTGGTTTAGTGCAGCAGATTGGGCATTCCTTGCACAACTTTTGGACATCCGCTTCCATAGTTGGCCAATGCACTGCGAATCTCCTTAGTGTTTGTAAGGTTTGTTGCTTTGAATGGTGTTGCTCTAGTGCACCTACATGTGCTAAATGCAACCATTTATTGTACTCGTCCTCTTCCACACAACAAGCTAAGATTCCTTGATCTGTGTGCTTGTACATGCTTCCTGCCATGATGTGGTACTTTTGGGCTTTAACAACCTCTCTATTCCGTGTGTTTACTACTGGATGGTTAGGCCCGTATGTCAATACTGGTACCAATGGCTTAGCCCACTGCGGTACAACTTCCAAATTAAACAAGTAAGCATCAGGAAGATCATCCGACACTCCTTGTGGGGCTTCTCCCGATGTGAGCCTAGAGAGATGATCTGCTCTTAAATGAGTCCTCCCTTTTCTAACCACTACCTCAAAGTCATATTCCATGAGCAAGAGAACCATCTCACTAATCTTCCTGTATTGCACGGCTTGTTTACGAGGTATAGCAATGCCTGATGATCAGTAAAAAATTTAAACTTATTTGCAAGCAAATAGTGTCTAAATTTCTTAACTGCATATACCATGCCTAAACCTTCTCGCTCTGTAGTGGTGTAATTCCGTTCAGCCGCATTCAATTGTCTACTGGCGTAGGCAATTGGAAGATCCATATTACCTTCACCAGTAGGTTGTGCCAGCACACATCCAATGGCGTAATTGGATGCGTCCACGTGAACATGGAATGGCTTATTCCAATCTGGTGTGGTCAAGATTGGTGATGAACATAATCTTCGTTTAAGCTCCTGGAAGGAATTCTCACATTCCTCCGTCCACTCAAAGTTAGTCAGAAGTCCGTACATGGGCTTTGCAATGACAGCATACATGTGTATAAATCGTTGGTAATAGCCACAATGCCCCATGAAAGCTTGTACTTCCTTGACATTCTTTGGCCTAGGTAGCTCTGCTATCGCTCTCACTTTCTCTTCATCAGTAGATATGCCATTCTTTGACACTATGTGTCCTAGAATCTTGCCTTGTCTGACCATAAAAACGCACTTTTCTGGGTTCAGGCAGACTTGATATTCTCTACATTTGTCAAAGATTTGTCTGAGTTCAGGAATATGGGTTTGTCTAATGTTGGAATGAGCACAAAGATCATCAACATAGACTTCTAAATTCTTCCTCAGGAACTCTTTAAATACATGGCACATTAGTCTCTGGAAGGTAGCTGGTGCGTTGGTAAGCCCAAATGGCATTACACGAAAGGCAAATATACCCCACTCTGTGGCAAAAGCTGTTTTATGCTGATCTTCTAGAGCTATGGCTACTTGATTGTAGCCCGAAAATCCATCAAGGAAGCTGTACACTTCCTTGCCTGCTACTCTTTCTAAGAGATGTTCTGTGATGGGAAGCGGATAGTTATCTCGAATTGTGGCTGCATTAACCTTCTTCAAGTTAATGCACACACGCAGCTTGCCATTCTTCTTGGGCACCACTACGATGGGGGATACCCACTCAGTGTGCTCGATTTCATAGATAAATCCAGCTTCAACCAGTCTATCTATCTCTTCTTCGATCTTAGCAGCATAATTATCGTTATATGTATAGGGCTTTTGCTTAGAGGATTTAGCATCTGAGGTCATGGGAATGGTGTGTGAGCATATGTCCGGGTCAACACCTTTCAAATCCTTGTAACTCCAAGCGAATACATCTCTGTATTCTCTTAGCAAGGCAATCAACGCATGCTCTTCTTCCTCTGTTAGGTCATGGCCTATGTACGTGCATCTCTCCTCTCCTTCTTCTAGGGCCACTACTATTTTCTTGGTGGTTTCTTTGTTATCATAGGCCTCTCCTACTTGTGCCTCGCGTTTAGGCATTCTTATCATGACTCTCCTGTCGTCTATCTCATACTTCTTAAAATTTTCTGGGACCTCAAACAAAGATTCTTCCTCTTCTGGTGAGACTTCTCTCTTCTTTCGTTTCTTCCCTTCTTCCTTCGGGGTCACATGTGTGGCTAATCTTACATAATTTGTAAGCTCTCCATGCCTCTGGGGTTGAAATTCTACTTCGTGGAAGTATTCTTCATCTGATGCAAAAGGTGGGTCCATAATGATTGACTCTAGATCGGAGTCACTTGCATCCTCAAATGCATCAGGGCTAGGTTCGCATTCTTCTAGAACTGCCTCTCCCATGATTGGCTCTATGGAGAAGACTGAAATGTCATAGCCATCCTCATCACAGTGGGGTGTCCATTGTTCTTCATTGATGGCTACGTCCATTGTTGCTAAGATTTCTGCCCAACCGTGAGGTTCAAATTCTTCGTCTGGAAAAACTACAGGTGCATAGGCTGGGTCTTGGATTGATCTATGGGTTTCTTTTGCACCTACCTCTCTGGCTTTTTCTCTCTTCTCTTCGTCTACTGCTACTTTGCACATCCATAAGTGGGTGTCTTCATGCATCCATGAGGATCATGATCCTATGGAATGCACCGATTCCGTATCATCTTTGGCTCTATGGATGGGATTCCATTGGATGGGAGGGACATCTCTATGAGAGTAATCTTTGAGATTTACTTTGGTTGTAACACCTAAGTGTTGCAAATACAAGGAGTTGGTTCCCCAGTCCTGTACCACTTGCAACTGTCGCATAAATGGTCTTCCCAAAATCATCTCATAGGCATGATTTTTGCTAAAGTCACATATAGCAAATGTATGCTCAAACTCGACACCACAAGTGGTGAGAGTTATTCCTTCTAGCAATCCTAAGGGTCTCTCAATATGACCATCTGCCATCTGCAATTTCATTCTCGTTGGCCTGAGTGCTGGCTTGCCCCAACGCTTCCATAGGGAAGTGGTAGCAATTGCAACTCCTGCGCCTGAGTCCAAAATTGCCTTGGTGGTGTAGTCCTGGTAGGTAATGGGAAGATAGGTATTACCTTCTTCACCTTCACACATGTCTCCTATCTTATCCAAGGGTATTTCTCGCACTATCCTATGTGATCCTACCTGGGAACGAGGTTTTGCTATCCCTGGTACTTGGTTGGCGACATGTTTCCACACTTCTGGTCTAACCTTAAGCAGCTCTTCCAAAGTGAGATTGCACTGCACTTTGGTGTTCTTCACTACCTCTGTGTTCCTAGGTATGACTGAGTCTTTGTTTCTTACCATGATTGTAGGTGCTCTCATGCAGGTGGACTTTGCTTCCCATGGGCCTGTGAAATGGGGTAGTTCCTGTAAGGAATTAGACTCGAAGTCTAATCTTTCTTGAGATTGGACACTCTCCTGCTCTCCATAAATGGATGGGATGTCTTGTGGGAATTGGTCATGTGCAGCATCCACAAGTTCAATGGGAGGAGGGACTTCACTTTCCTTAGCCCATTTGTCTTCTTGAATCTCGCATAGGAATTCTGGTGTGAACCGATTCATAGAAGATGATGTGTCCGGCTCCGTAGAGTTAGGCACATAGGCTTCTTGAGCAGGAATGCTTACTCTTTCACTTACTTTGCCCTTGTGTTGAGAGGCTGGTTCCTTTTGTGATTGTGCCATTAGATTCTCTACTCCTTCTAGGGAGGAGAAATTGTCTGGTTCAATGGAATTTGGCACATAAGCTTTCGGTGGGGGATGGGTCATATTTTTACTTTGATTTTTTTCTTCCTTGGCAGATCTAGCAATTATGCCCTCTAACTTCTCTAGAAGTCCATCCAAGTGTAATTGCGTCTTAGCTGAGCCCGAGTAATTGAAAAGGCGACTGGCTTCAAACATAGTCTGAGCCAATGCGACCATTTTCGCGCAAAGCTTGGTTCTTTCTATCTCTAGGTCAGCTCTAGGGTAACACTTGTCATGATCTGTGACATTTGGCCCTTCTTGAATTCTGGCCTGATATGCTTTAAGCATCATGTCTATGTCTTCTGGAATGGGATCAGCTAATACGGATCCTACTCTAGGGGGTGGTGGAATCATATGAGGTGGGTTGGAAGGTGGCGGGTTGGATGGCGATGGGAATGGTGGTGGTGGGATAGTGTGAGAGGGGGTTTGAGAGGTGAGTTCAGTTATCTTGGCTTTGGTTTCTCTTATGCTTTCCTCGAGTTCACTCATCTTTTTAGCCCATTGTCTTTTCATTCTTTCCCGACTATCTTTCCATGCTCTAGTCCTTTTCTTTGTTATGCTCTCGGTTTCACTAGCCTCTGGGTTCTTATCCTGGGTTGCTCCTTGGTTCTGTTGCAATGCTTGAGCTCTAGTGACTACTTCTACTGGTGCAGTGGAAGTCACGCTCCCTGTGGAGTCTACCACTAACCCAATAACGTTGATAGGAGTGATTTTTGGCATATTATTGGGGTTCTTTGGGCAATCTCGTAAGAGATGCTCCTTTCCACAATCTTGGCAAAAGCCTTGGATCGTCACTGACTGGGGTTGTGTAGGTGGAGGCAAGGGACAATCATGAATGAGGTGATCTCCTTGACATCTGTAGCACGGTCCTCTAGGTAATGGGGGTCTTACCTACCTTGGTTGAGGTCTAGGGTTGGGGTTTGTATACATGACGTTTGTGTAATCTGACTCCCAACTAGGTTCATTTGGCTCTTCACTGTAATAGGACTCACCATGTTCTGGAGACTGCATGTAGTACGCCTGGGGACTATCAACATGTGTAGAATCAAAGCTATGGTCACTCGGGTCACTTTCAGAAAGCAAGGGTGTTACAGGGACTATAGCTCTATTTAGGTTTTCTTCTGCAACAGCATACTTTACCGGAATCATGTTAGCTGGGGCTGGGGGTTGTTGTGCTAGCACAGGCTGAGGCCTTTGTTGGTTTTGATATTGTGGTTGATAATTTTGTTGTGGCCTACCATATGGCTGTGGAGGGTACTGGTTCTGGTATCTTCCCTGTGGTGGATAGGGTTGAGGATAGGTTTGCCTAACTGTTTGCTTATTGTAGGGGCAGTCTTGTGCGGTGTGATTGGTGTATCTCCGTTCTATGGTGCAGTACTGGCTACTAAGATTTACTTGGGTTTGAGCCATAATGGGACATACATTCGCCATGTGGTCGCCGCCACAAGTATAGCACCTTTTCACAGGGGCAAACCTTGGGATTTGTTTGCTAGTTACACCTAATTTCTGAGCTACTTTCTCTGCAAGTTCCTCAATTGATGTGGATTGCGTGGAAGAGAGGCTAGAGGCACTATCTGAATCTTTGTATATCTTGGAAAGCTCTAACTCCTCCCCTAGGTTATCCTCAATGTCAATACACATGCGTACACACTCTTCTATGGTCCTAGGGTCCTTCAAGTACACATATGATCTTAATTTGGTACTTACCAATCCATCCAAGAATAAAGCCACTTGCTTGGCTGGTGTGGGTAACTCCGAAACAGGGCACCTTTCAAGATATTGCCTAAATCTCCTTCCTGCAAGTCTCACGGTCTCTTGCGGGGTTTGCTTGAAGCTGTGAATCAACGAGGAGGTATTATGCCTTATGCCACTCTTAGAGAATTCAATAATGAAGGCTTCTAGGAGTTGGTCTATGCTCCTGAACTGCCTCTCATTTAGTGGCTGAAACCATGTCAGGGCAGTGTTCCTAAGGGTCAGACCAAAGGCATTGTACTGCGTGAATAGATCCTCCACTTGTTCAGCTCTCAAGACTTGCCTAAAATCAGCCACATGATCGTATGGATCTCCAGTACCATCGAAGTAGTTCTTCATGGACTTAACTAGCTGAGTCGGTCTCAAAGTCCTTGTGTGCTCTCTAGGTCGTGGTAGAGGGAACTCATCCACATTTCTTTGATTTCTGTGAGCTCTAAGTATCTCAGGTTCTACTCTATTCGTTTCCGTCCTCGTTCTTTCTCTACCCACTGGGTTAGCAAAGCTTACTTCTGGTCTATCCCTACTTTTGTCTCTTTGAGTTCCATGAGCTTGGGATGTTCCAGCTCCAGGGTGACCATAGGATACATTCGATCTTGGTTGGGGGAAAACGAATTCACCCTTCCAAGTGTAAGCATCCCTATCATTTTCCGTAACCACAAAGATCCTTTCCGAAGCGTGATCTAAGTAGGTCACTCTGCCTGGGCTATCAGGATCCTTAAACTCATAGATCATGATTGTTCCTATATCCATTGGCCGATCCGATTTATACCTCCAAAAGGCCTCGTTAGTCTCTCGGTTCAGAAGCAGATGTATGCTCTTGTTGTCTTGGGGAACCCACTCAGGTGTGATAATCCTAGTGAGAACAGATTTGCCTCGGGGGGTTCTAGGTTCTACACCCATGTTTCCTTGTTCCAAGTCACCTAAGTCCGCCTCTGAGATTACGTTCCCAAATTCATCTGTCCTATCTGGGTGACTGGTGACTACGTATATGGTTCCTTCTTTATCCAAGTATGCTCCATTTTCAAACTTGACTGCTGGGTGCTCTAGTCCTATGGATTGGTCAGGGTTTTTAATCTGTACCACAGACCTTCCTAGGCCGTCCTCATAGATGCTAGCACCTAATCGGTTGGTCCTAAGGTATTCCAACTGTGTTTTGTAAGGGCCTTCTACCCTGTGCAAGTATGGCACTCCCGAACTTCCTGTTGGTCTCTCCATGCCTTGAGACATCTCTGATTCACTAGTATCCGAGCTAGGGTAATGCGAGTGGTGACTCAACTGCTGGGCCCAAGACCTTGCAGTATGATTGACACTAGCCTCAGAAGACCTAAGGCTTTGTCTCTCTCTTACTAGGTGTCGTCTTGATCTAAGGTTCATATGCCTAATTGATTAACCCAATTTTTCCCAGGTACAACCATGTTTCTGAGTCCTTTGGTATCGGTTACTTGGTTCTTTTTATGTGGATTAGCGTGTTTATACTCTTGTCTGATATCACGTCGTCAGGAATACTTGAGTTTACTTTTGCACTTTAGTTTGGTCGTTTTCACGCTAGGTTCTTTTCCTGTAAGGGTGTCGTTAGCACACACACAGGTTATCTCTTGACTTGCACTTGATTTCTTAGATAGTCTTTGATTTATCTCGTGCCTATCGTTGCCTGGAATTACTTCTAACACTACCCGCACTTAGCCTAAACTAAGAATTGATTGAGGGTGTTGCGGGTTTTCCAACCTTGAGTTCCTTTCCTTGTATTGTTGCCCTGGTGTGCCCAGGACGCGTGTTCCCGAGCCTGCACTTACTCTTGCTTTGCGTACCCTTCGCTGCTCTCAAAGGACCTGTAAAAGGCCCACTGTTAGCTCAAGACTTAAATTCAAAAGACAGAACCAATCACTTTTATTCATGTAACACTTCACCAATTTGCACTATGACTTTTTGGACACAACTCTAGAGACCCCTGAACTTTGTTCCCCCTGGGTATGGTCAACTTCAAAATACCCTATCTAATATTCCTGATCTTAATTTAACCGTAACCAGTCGATGTTTTTGTTGTACTCCCTGCGAGCTTTCCAACAAAACAAAAATCACGGCAAACGGATTTCGTATGAGAAAGTTATGCCAGTTCAGGGTTTTGGGACTCAAACAGGATTAAACTAGGTTAACAGGCAGACAAGAATTCGCGAGTTACTTGGGTCATGCCCTCGTAATGCAATACTACACCCTTGTGTTTGTCCCACACTTGGCCAAAATTTAAACCACTATTTTTGCCTTAAGAATTTGACCTAATTTGCCCTTCTAACGTGTTCGCAAAGTCTATCGGTCGCGATTGACAGGTCAGTTGCGATCGACGTGTCGATCGCGATTGACAGGTCCGTCGTGGCTGTCAGTCGCGATTGACTAGTCAGTCGCGATTGACAGGGGTTACGAAAAGTCAATCGGTCGTGGTCAAAGGGTCGTTGACTCTGTCGGTCGCGATTGATGGGTCGATCGCGATTGATAGGTCGGTCGCGAGGGTCTGTCGGTCGTGGTCAAACAATCGTTGACTGTGTCGATCGCGATTGACAGAGCCGTCGTGGTCTGTCCGTCGTGGTCAAACAGTCGTTGATTGTGTCGATCACGATTGATGAGTCGATCGCGATTGATGACTCGATCGCGATTGACACGTGTCACGCGTATGGTCCGTCGGTCGCGGTCAATCGGTCGTTGACTCTGTCGGTCGCGATTGACAGAGCCGTCGTGGGCTGTCGATCGTGATTGACGTGTCGATCGCGATTGACAGGTCTGTCCGTCGTGGTTTGTCGGTCGCAATTGACAGAGCGATCGCGATTGACAGAAATCTGAGGAGTTTCAAAATTCTAAGCACATTTTTGGGAAGCTCTAGGCCTGTAGATCATGGTTTTGCACTTTGTTTGGTAATTTGAGCGTTTTTTCTGTCGGTCGCGATTGACAGAAGTCGGCGACACACAGACAGTTACTTCGAATTCCGTACCTGCACAGAGTGCTGGGGACGATGATGTGACCTGTACCTGCAAGACAGCTCAAGAAACATGCAAAAACAGCACACGCAATTTCGCTCTCTCGCTCTCTCTCACAAGTGAAATGAGGGAAATGAGGTGGAGATGGGGATATAGTCAAAAAACTGAAATTTTCGCGATGATGAAGATGGAGGTGGAAGATGGTGATGAGGAAGATGGTGATGATGATGGTGAAGAAAAAACAAGAAAATAGATGAAAGTGAAGAAAATACCTACAACTCCAACGCGTCAACTCTACGTCTTACCATCACACGCTCGTCCTCAAAGCTCGATCCCCGGCAACGGCGCCAAAATTTGGTGTAGCTCAGTGACGAGTAGCACCTCCTTTAATGTCAATCCGTGAAGACGTGAGGATGGTATGAAGACCTCGAGCCAGTGGAGGCACAAGTGCATGAGTGAGAAGCACACAAGCATGCACACACATACACACACACACGCACACACGGCAAGACAAAGAGTGAGAATCAATGGAGTTCTTAGATTACTTTCAAGAAGCTCTTACAAGTTTGTTTCAATTACAATCTAACCTCAAAAATGAGCTCTCTAGCTCCTTTTATAGTTTTTGACTAGCTTTGGCCCTGTTCAGACCTAGTGTCCGGTCTAGTTAAAAACTAGGCTCCAGGGCTTATTTGAGGGCTCAAACGAGATCTAAAAATTACGAAAATTGGCAGGTAGATAGTTCTAAAGCTCCTCAAGCTCAAGGACTCCTTGGCTTGCACAAAATGGAGCTACAAAAATATGAAATGGTATTTACAATGGTGTTTAGTGATGAGAATCACTTTTAATTGGTGTAAGGGTTTTTGAAAAGTTAAAGGGTTGCCTAAGTGCTAGATTTGCGTGAATGCTCATACTTTCTTCTTCATGAGGAAAATTATTGGCCTATTTGCCAGATCTTCTTTGACCGCCCTGTCTGCTTGTGCTGTCCCTTCGCTCTGACTCTCTTCGTCTTGTGGCTCCTTCGGTTCCCTGACTGCTGCCAACACCATTGTGCTAGAGTGACATCAAATTTGGTGCCGTTGCTGGGGAGAGAGCTTGGAGGACGAGCGTGTTACGGTAAGACGTAGAGTAGCAATGTTGGAAGGTAAAAAAATCACCAATTTCAGTTCAGTTTTTGAGTTTTTCTTCATCTTCATCTTCATCATCACCACCATCTTCTCCCATCTTCATCCTCTCTGATTTTTTTCGTTTTTGACTGAACATCCACCTCGTTTGTCACTTATGGCGGTGAGCAAGAAGCTTAAAGGGAGTGCGGAGCTAAAACATTGAAGAAATGGTCTTGAAATCCACTTAAAACATCAAAAACTGAGTGAGGTATCGTGCGGACTGAGACTACCTACATTTGCTATCACGAGTGCAATATCGGGGAATAGGTGAGAGTTTTTGCATCTACAGGCACATAGGAGTGACAAGGAGAACATAAGGTACATATATTTGCAAAGACTTTTGGATTTGGACCTCAAAAACTCCAAGTATCGTGTCTGATTGAGATTTGGTATCGTGATACCAGAACTCTCGTGTATTGCGATACTTGTCGAGGTATCGTAACGTGCATAGCCACTTGAGGTATCATGATACCATTCTGGTATCATATCGTCATGTACTGGTATCGTGATCACAATTGCCCCGGTGGTATCATATCGTGGTCCACTTGGTATCGTATCGTGTTAGTCACAGTTAGTCACGGTATCATATCATTGGACGAGTTGGTATCGTATCATCGACCAAGTTGGTATCGTATCGCCTCCTGTTTTGGTATCGTATCATCCGATCCTTTAGTATCGTATCGCTCAAGGAATCAGTATCATATCATGAGTTACTTCAGTATCATATTGTGTGATTTCTGGTATCATATCACGAGGTCAAGTGGTATCGTATCGTTTATAGACTAGTATCATATCGTGAAGTTGGTATCATATCGTGTCAATCAGAGGTAGCGTATCGTGGCCACTTCCAGTATCATATCGTCTACATAGCAGTATCGTATCGTGGAAGTTGGTATTGCTTTGGTGGTATCATATCGTCTAAGGTGGTATCATCTGTAGTGGTATCACGTATCGTGGAAAATAGAGGTATTCTATCGTGAAAATCTAGTATCATATCGCCTGTCCTGAGGTACTCCCAGAGGGATCCTATTTCCCTGTTTTAACCCCTAGAACCCTGAATTGGCATAACTTTCTCATATGAAATCCGTTTGTAGTGATTTTGGGTCCGTTGGAAATCTTTTGGGGAGTACTACAAAAGTATCAGGTGGAAAAACTAATACGTGGACTATTAGGTATAGTATTTCGAAGTTGACCCTCATGTGGACTAGGAAACCAAGGAGTTCCAAAGAATTTTGAGCAATACAAGACAACCTTGGGTCTAGAAGACAAAGCTTATGAACCTGAGATCTAGCAGACACTTAGGCAAGGATAGACAAAGCATTAGATCATTTGAGGCTAGTGTCAACCATACAGCTAAGTCTTGGGCTCAACAACTTAGTGGTAATCCCTACACGCTAAGTTTTGAAACAAGTGACTCAGAAATGTCTTTTAGCATGGAAAGACCCACACGTACCTCAAGTACTGCCTATTTAGAAGTTCCCTATAAGACACAATTGGAATATATCAAGAGCAAATGATTAGGAGAACACATCTATGAGGATGGTCTGAGGTGATCAGTGGTCCAACTCAAAAATCCAGATCAACCTTTTGGACTTGAACACCCTATGGTCAAGTTCGAAGAGGGTTCATACATTGATAAGGAAGGAACCATGTATGAGGTTACCAGCTTACCAGACAAGACATATGAGTTTGGAAATATCATTCCTAAGAATGATATAGGAGACTTAGAGCAAGGAGACCTATGAAGGGAACCCAAGACTCCTAGAGGTAAGTCAGTCTTGACTAGAGTAATCACTCTAGATTGGATTCCCCAAGACAACAAAAGCATAGAACTATTCATGAATAGAGAAACAAAGGAAGCCTTTTGGAGATTCAAGCCAGATCAAACTATCCCAATAATCCCCATCTACGAGTTCAAAGATCTTGAGACACCAAGCAAAGTTGTATATCTAGATAACACATCTGAGAAAATGTTCTTGGTAATAGAGCAGGATAGGCATGCATACACTTGGCAAGGTGAATCGATTTTCCCTCCACCAAGATCTAGTGTTTCCCATGGTATCCAAGGAGCAGGATCATCCAAGGCTCATGAAAACCAGTAGCAAAGAACCAGAGAGAGACCCGAGGTGAGTGTTGCACATACAGTGGATAGAGACCGGTCAGGATTTGAACATGAAAGCCCTGAAAGGGAGAGACATAGAGCATGTCACGAGGAAGGAGATAAGGAAGAGAGCTCACACACACACTCTCACTCTCAAGGAGAAGCACACACACAGATTGAGGCAAGGAAGAAGGATCTTCTTCTTCTTCTTCTATTACATAAAAGGAATGTACAAGAATGATCTAAAAACAAGAATACAACCAGTGCAATATATAAAGACCAGTACATAAGGAAAAACCTAATGTCCACGAATGAGTAAGCTGGCAAGAAACAAATGTGCCATCATTCTCGATAGATAAATCTAATAAAGCTCAATGAAGTATCCCTGACATATACCGACGTGACCACTATACATGTCAGAGAAACTAAAAACTGGTACGTGTCATCCTGGATCATCACATGTTGAGCTTGATATCTCAACACTCCCCCTCAAGCTCAATGCCATATCTTGTAATCCAAGCATCTTCCAAAACTTCTTCAACTTCTCAGCTCCAAGTGCTTTGGTGAAAATATCAGCAACCTGCTCATTTGTTCTCACATAAACAAGATCAATATCACCTGCTAATACCTTCTCTATGATGAAGTGATAATGTACCTCGATATGCTTTGTTCTAGCATGAAAAACAGGGTTCCGTGCTAACTGTATGCTGCTAAGATTATCACGATAGATAGTGATAGGCTTTTGCACTTCAACACCTAAATCTGCAAGTAACATCTCCAGCCATGATGCCTCACATGCTGCCATTGCAGCACCTCTATACTCAGCCTCTGTACTCGACAAAGCAACAGTGGGTTGCTTCTTACTGCTCCATGTAATAGCTGCACCTCCAAGTGAGAAAAGAAAGCCACTAGTAGATCTTCTATCTGGAGTACTACCAGCCCAATCTGCATCGGTGTATCCATGAACCTGCAAATCTACACCAGCTTCATAAAACAATGCATAATCCAAAGTAGCACTCACAACGTAGAGTGCGCCTCAGAGCATCCAAATGTGGCTTCCTGGGAACCTGCATAAACTGACTTTCAAGTCCAACAGTGTAGCTTAAATCAGGCCTTGTAATTGTAAGATATATAAGACTTCCCACAATTTTCCTGTACATAGTAGCATTTTCCAATGCTTCACCTGATGTAGTATGCAATTTCAAATTCTGATCTAAAGGCATAGAAATTGGCTTACAATCAGCCATACCATACTTTTGCAGCATATTCAAGGCATATTGCCTTTGCGACATCCATATACATGTTTCTGTATGTATAAACTCAATGCCCAAGAAATAGCGCAGCACACCAAGATCTTTCATGTCAAATTCCTGCATAAGAAGTTTCTTTACCTCTTTGATGCTTTCTTCATTATCACCACCTACAATCAGATCATCAACATAAATAGCCACAATAGTGATGCCATCATCAGCCTTATAGTGAATGATCTGCATCACACATAGAAAACCCAATGCTGGTTAAGTAATAAGCAATCCTTGCATGCCATGGACGCAGAGCCTGCTTCAGCCCATACAAAGCCTTTTGCAACCTGCAAACATATTCTGGATGCTTTGAATCTTCATATCCTTGTGGCTGGTCCATATATACTTCTTCCCATAACTCACCATGTAGGAAAGCATTCTTCACATCCATCTTATGCAAAGTCCATCCTTTTGTTGTAGCTAATGCAACAAGTGTTCTGACAGTAGAGATTTTAGCTACAGGGCTAAATGTTTCCTCATAATCAATGCCATATGTCTGTGCATAACCTTTAGCTACCAATCGTGCTTTATACCTGCTTATGCTACCATCAACATTATGCTTTACCTTGTAAACCCATTTGCAACCTATGGATTTCTTTCCTTGCGGCAATGGAACCAGCTTCCATGTATCATTTCCATAAAGTGCAGCCATCTCCTCATCCATAGCTTTTTCCCAATCTGCATTACCAATTGCATCTTCAAAACAAGAAGGTTCAACATCTTGTATTACCTTTGTCATGTAGGCACAATGGCGAGCCATGTAACTATCATATGTCAATCGTTGCACTGAATTACGCATCCTCCCAGATCTTCTTGGTCCTGGGTCACTTCTTCTTGTATCATTTGCATGTGCCCTTATTACTCCCGGAGTCTTCACAGAGGGCAATCCAAGTTCCTCATCAAGACTCTTTTCTGAACCGCTTGAATCTCCATCAACGTCTTCAAAACCTGCACCTGTTTTACTACCAGCAGAAAGCTTTTCTTTACCTTTCTTGGATGTATTTGATGAATTTGCTAGACTGAAATTTCCACGCAATCTTCCACTCCATGGATTTGAGTTGGAACTATTGCTTGGTGATGCATCCGGTCCACTCAAAACTTGAGATTCTGCACTAGATTTTTCAGCATTTTCTTTGTCATTTGGTTCAAGATTCAGTCCTTCTTTGGCATCTGCATAGAAGCTTGACATTTCATCAAATACCACATCTCTGCTCACCTTCACCTGTCGTGTGAGTGGGTTATAACATTTGTACCCCTTTTGCTCAAGGGAATATCCAATGAAGACACATTTTTCTGCTTTCGGATCAAGCTTCGTCCTCAACTCATCTGGAACATGTACATATGCAATACAGCCAAAAACTTTTAGATGTGATAAGTTTGGCTTTTTACCTGTAAACTTCTCTTCAGGTGTAACTTGATGTACAGCAGCAGTTGGAGTTCTGTTCATGATGTATACAGCAGTATGCACAGCTTCTGCCCAATAACAATGAGGCATATTCTTCTCAGCCATCAAGGCTCTTGCTATTTCTACAAAATGTCTATTTTTGCGTTCAACAACACCATTCTGTTGTGGTGTGTACCTGCATGAAAACTGACGCCGAATTCCATGATTTTTTAGAAAACTGCTAAACTCATTTGACATGTATTCACCTCCTCCATGAGATCTTAATGTTTGAATGTACTTCCCTGTCTGCTTTTCCACCATAACTTTAAAATTCTGGAAGTGATTAAACACCTCGCTCTTCTCTTTCATGAAATATACCCATACTTTGCGTGTATGGTCATCAATGAAAGTAACATAAAACCTGCAACCGCCCATAGATGTGGTCTTTGCTGGACCCCAAACATCTGTATGTACTACTTCTAGTACATTCTCACTAACATGATTGTCATGTGGAAATGATGCTCTTGATTGTTTACCAAATTGACATGCTACACATACCTTTTGCATTTCTGCAACTTTGAAATTTGGTAGTCCATGGACAATCTCCTTTGACTGCATCAGTTTCAGCCTTTGCAAGTTTGCATGTCCAATCCGTTTGTGCCATATCTCTATATCTCCAATAACTCCTGCACCTTTTGCAAACATGGCTGCATTCATTTCAAGAATCTTCACATTTAAGTTGAACATCCTACCCACTTTGTTTCCTTTGGCAACCAATCGTCCATCGTGCTTGTACTCTTCTACGTATAATCCATCAGCATTGAACCTGACTTGTAATCCCTGGTCAACCATTTGTCCAACAGAAACCAGATTCTTTGTTATATTTGGAACATGCAGCACATCAGCAAGATGTTTTACCTTTCCATCCTCCATAGACAATGCTATGTTTCCTGTATGCTCAATAGGATGCGATGTGTCATCACCTGTTTCAACATATCCAGGAACTGGCATTTTCTGCCAACTACTAAACCATTCTGCATGACTGGTCATGTGATTTGAAGCACCTGAATCAACATACCAGACATCGTATTCATCATGTGATGTTGAACCATAAATAGCTTCTCAGAATCATCTGCACTTGTGGATGCATAGTTGTTTTGCTGCCTTCTGTTATTTTGATTCTTTAACCTTCAATCACGTTCAAAGTGTCCAGGTTTACCACAATTCCAGCATCCTTTACTATCATTACCTGAATCATTTCTTTGGAAATTTCTGCGACCTCTTTGGCTCCCCCTACCTCGAAACTGTCCTCTTCCTCCTGCATGATTTTGTTGTTGACCTTGGTCTTGGTTACTGTTTCCTCTTCCACTTCCAAAACCTCTACCTCTGCCAAAGTAGAATACCTGCTCAGAACTGGGCTTTCCTTGGGAGTTTGAATCCTCACCAAGATTCTTTTCTTCAATGATCAGCATAGAGACCAAATTAGCAAAATTTGGAATATTTTCCCTGGTATGTATAGAAGTTCTGAATTGCTTATATGCAGCTCCTAAACCACGAAGGCACACTTCCACCTTATCATCATCATCTACATTCACGCCAATAGATGCAAGTAACTCACATATGCTTTTGATTTTTAGAGTGTAGTCACTTACCGACATGCTCTTTTTCTCCAATGTATGCAGCTCGTTCTTGAGTTGCAATTTCCGTGCCTTTGTATTGGTCTCGTACAAAGTGACCAAACTGTTCCAAGCCTCTTTTGGAGTCTTGGCATCCTGTATGTGTCCAATCATGCTATCCTGTATGCTAACAGATAGCCAATACATTACCTTTCGTGCTCCTTGATTCCATTCCTCATATGCTCTTAACTGTTCTGCAGTCCGATTCCTTTTTGGTAACTGCGGAGCATTTTCATTCTCTCCTTCGATGTACTTCCAGTAGCCTTTTCCCATCAGGAAATTCGTCATTCTGAATCTCCAAGCATGGAAGTTGTTCTTGTCCAGCTTATCACTCATAAGCTGACTCATTCCATCTGCATTTGCCATTTCTGCAACAATTCACAACACTGCAACACACTACAAGCAGCACTTCTGCTTGAACAATGTCGCACTATGACGTGACAGTTCGATCTCAGAAAAACACAGTTTTTGTGTATCAACAGTACACAGAATCGCTTGAAATTCTAAATCTGGAATATATGAGTGTCACCGAACACAACGCAAGTTACAGTTTCTGAAACTGACCTGGTTTTTCTGTGGGCCCCACCTTGCGGGCTCGAAACAGAGGTCGAGATGGTTCCGAAACTTTGATCTGATAAAAACATGTGACCCTAAAGGGATAACTCTCAAAAATATTTTGAGGTCTTCTACCTTCACGGCGATTTTTGTAGCAAACGGAGGCTGTTTGTAAAATCGCGTTTTCTCCATGCCTTGCCGCGTAGTCTTCACCGTCGCCTTCTCCACGAGCTCTCTACAGCCACGCTGGCTCTGATACCATGTCACGAGGAAGGAGATAAGGAAGAGAGCTCACACACACACTCTCAGTCTCAAGGAGAAGCACACACACAGATTGAGGCAAGGAAGAAGGATCTTCTTCTTCTTCTTCTATTACATAAAAGGAATGTACAAGAATGACCTAAAAACAAGAATACAACCAGTGCAATATATAAAGACCAGTGTCGTCGAGATTTGCTCTCCTCTCTCACTTGTGAAGGCCTACAAAAAACATATTTGGCGAAGGTAGCCATAATTCCCCGAGAAGTCCAGGATGCATCAAGGATGTCAAAGGAAGGTCACATACAAAGTTTCAAAGAAATCAAGAAAGTTCATGGTAGCGGTCAAAGCTGGTCAAAGTTGGGAAATTAGGGCAAAAATTTCATTGTCACCAAATTAGATGAAAATCCATATACTTGTAAAGATTGTCAAAGGCAGTCTATAGCCCAAATTTCAGCAGAAAATGGATTTTGTAGCACATTAATATGCTATGTTCATTTTGTAAAAATGTAATTTTTCTAGTTTGACCCTACAAATTCTTGTATAGAAAATTATGTTAGCCATATGGTTTGGCATGTATAAAGATCATATGTGGCTACATATTTGTACAAATTTTCAAGGCTATCAGAGCTTCCTAGACACCTTAATGCCACCTTGCAAGCTTCCAAATGTAGTCAAACTTGTACAAGGGAGATTCAGATGGGAGTTCTTCCTGCATATTCCTGAAGGAGATCTTTGGAAACATAGTCCTACAAAGTTTCATCTTCATCAAAGTCTTTTTGGAGGGTCAAAGAGCACAAAGTCCAGTTTTCAAGGTCACCGCAGTTTTTTAGAATAAGAAAATTGAAGGCTTGAAGGGCTGCCATATGTCAAAATATGATTGAACCATGGTGTACGGTCAAGATGAGCTCCTATTCAAGGGTGGAGATGCACTAAAGCATAAAGGAAGGAGGATCCACGAATTTTTTCCATAAAAGAAGACTTTGTTGACAGTTAAAGATCAATAATGCAAAGTTTCTCCAAAAATAGTGGCTTATCTTATCCGAATTGATGTCAGCACTGATCCGACGGTCCAGATCATCCCCAGATCCAATGGTGGAGAATGAGGGCGCCTAAATTTCACTCCTTTACTCTAGATTTGATAGAAAGAACAATTCCAAGCCATTGATTTGATTAATCAAATGGTTGTAATCGAAAGTAGTGATCATAGAGTTGAGAGTTGATTTCTCTAGATCCAAGGGCCCAAATTCATTCAAAAAACTATATAAACCCCCCTCCAAACTCCTAGAGCATGATTGTTAGGCATCCATAGGGCTCATGCTAGCTTACGGTTTCCTTGAGACGATCACCCTCGGTTGAGCGAGTGAGGATCCAAGGTGAGCTAGTATGAGTATAGAACCTAGTTTCAAATTTAAGTTAGAACTCCAATCTAGGATAGGCTCTTGAAACCAGCATCTCTATCTTGACTCACCCTCGGTGGAGCGTGTGAGTGAGTTAGAGCTGATTTTAATGAGTCTTAGACTTCTTTAGTTAGACGTTACGAGCTTAGACAGACATAGGGTCACTGGAGTGGAACTCACCTTCTTACGTGTGACATTCGGTTGAACTGTCATGGTTTGAGGGTCGGAACCACCTTTGATCAGTAGACTGCTTAGCATGACGTACCACGACGATCTTTTACATGTAACTTAATTCAAATTCTTTTAATTCATGTCACTTGTCACTTGTCTCGTCACCTCTCTCAGTCTCTTAAGTATTTTTACATGTCTTCTATTTCTTCTATGTGTGAGAAGGCTCCGTAGTATTGCGTTGAACCAGTGAGGATGTTTCTTTGAGCTTGTGAGTAAAATCCATCATCATAATTCACTTGCATGCATATAATCCATGCAAATCCATACATATTTATTAGTTTCTGAAAGTGTATAAGAAGCTCCAATATTGGACCATTCTTCCTTTCGAAACTGATTTATGTGTAAGGATTCCATCTATTCTCGTCATGCATACATATCATCCAAAGAAGGCTATACATATGGATTAGAATTAGGAAGTGTTTAAGAAGCTCCTCCAATGGACCATTCTTCCTTCCAAATTTGATTCGTGTGTATGGTTCTCTTTCATTCTTATCATTCATGTCATCAATCTAACTTGCACACCTACATTCCCATTTCCTTAATTATTTCAACATCTCTCTCTTCTCCATACTCAACATTAATTTCACCTTCAGATCTTTAAACCTTCCAACATTCATTAGCTTCATACACCCTGTGTGTGCCACGACCGGACCTGATCCACCCGGATTGCGATCACCTCCACACCAGTACATAAGGAAAAACCTAATGTCCGCGAATGAGTGAGTTGGCAAGAAACAAATGTGCCATCACTCTCGATAGATAAATCTAATAAAGCTCAATGAAGTATCCCTGACATATACTGAGGTGACCACTATACATGTCAGAGAAACGAAAAACTGGTATGTGTCATCCTGGATCATCACATGTTGAGCTTGATATCTCAACAGAGCACATAAGCATCAAAGAGATGAACATGAGTTTCCATTGCCTAGACCCCGAGAGCACCCAAGAACCCTTAGACGCTCTCAAGTGGTTAAAGCAATGAAGAACTATTTTGATGGATTTGGAGACCATTATGATCATGTGGCCAAGTTCAAACAAGTGTTAAGAGCTGAGCAAGTTGAGGACTTGTTCACTCCGTTCGAGGCATTTGGTTTGACTCTTAAGGGTACTGCCTTAGCTTGGTTTCAACCTCTAAAGAGTCGCAACTATAGAGAGATATGCCAACTGCTAGAAGAATTCATTGTAGAATTTTCCAAGAGTGGCATCAGACATAACACATCATCCTTGATCCATAGCTTCAAGCACACACCTCAAGAAATAGTGCGACTTGCACGAAGACGGTTCACATAGTACTTAGAAAGATGCCTTATCCTAGAGCTACCCACACCAGCCAAACAAGTAGCTTTGTTTTTAGATGGATTGCTAAGCACCAAGTTGAGATCATATGTGTACTTGAAAGAGCCTAGATCCATAGAAGAGTGTGTGTGTGTGTATATGTATTGACATAGAAGACAATTCGGGTGAGGAGTTAAGGCTATCCAAACTCTATAAAGATTCAGACATTTCTACTAGTCATACTTCGAGGACCTCCACAGAGATAGATGAGATAGCTGAGCAGGTTGCCAAGAAGCTAGAAGTTCAAAATAGACAAACATCAAGGGTCACCTCATTGAAGCAATGTTACAACTGTGGAGGAGACCACATGGCTAATGTTTTCCCAATGATGGCTCATCCCAAGGAAACCCTAATGTTCTATATTGCAACATTGAGAGGAAATACACAAACCACACAGCTCAATATTGTCCCTACAATAGATAGGCTGTCAGACAAAATTATGAGCAACCTTACCAGTAAAGTAGGTATCAGAATCAATACCAACAGCCATATTATAGGCCACAACAACAATATCAAGCACCATATAGGCCACAACCAATCCTAGGAAACCAACCATCAACTCTTGCCAATGTGATCCCAGTTAAATATGCAATGGCAGAGAAGAACCTTAATAGAGCATTGGTGCCACTAACCTCATTGGTCTTAGAAAATGACTGTCATGCTCATAGTTCAGATTACTCTCACAAAGATAGTCCACAAGCTTATTACACAGAGTCACCAGAGCATAGTGAGGCTTATTCCTATCAATACGAGACACCACTTATGCAACAAAATTGGGAGCCAGAATACCCCAATGTCATGTATACAAATCCCAAACCCAGGCCCCAAGTGAGACAAGTAACACCAAAAGCCCCTAGAGGTCCATGTTTTAGATGTCAGGGCGACCATTTCATTCGAGAATGTCCCCATTCACAGTCTCTGGGACAAGGACAAAACATCACAATACAAGGCTTTTGTCCTGAGTGTGGCAAAGAACATCTTCCAAGAGAGTGTCCTAGGAATACCTCTAGTTTGCCCAAGGTTACACCCATCCATGTGGTAGGCTTAGTGGCAGATTCAAGTTCAAGTAGTGGTAATGTGGCTCCTGTACAAGTAGTTACTAGGGCACAAGCATTAAAACAAGATAAACCAGTAGAGCAATCAAAGTCAAGTGAATCAGGAGATCCTAGTAAGAGGAAAATAAGAACATGGAAGGATACTTAGGAGAAAGCCAATCGCAAGTGGAACGAAAATTTATCCAAACTAGAAGAAATCCTTAGAGACGCCAAAACAAAAATAGAAGACATTTCATCTCAAAGCCCCTCGCATGCCGAAGCCCCATCCACTCCACCTCATCCCACGCCACCACTCATTGTAAATAAACCACAACTAGGGTCTGTTCTTGCAGATCCAACCCCACCCCACAATGCTTGGACATGATGTTCAAGGCCTACCAGGCTTGACTTCAAGAAGGGCCAATAGCTACAAATCTAGACAAGAGTTACCCTAGAGCAAATTTAGAGATTGAACGGATAAAAATGTGCATGAAAATGGTAGACTTGGCTCAAGCTATGCTTGAGACCAGTCAACAGTTCAATCAGACAAACTCTATCAAGCCAAATTTGCATTTCCAAGGCTTACTAGAAAGATTGGAGCAGCTGGTAAACAAGTCCCAGCTTTGTTTACCGCCACAAGCTCAACTAGTTATTGAAAGAGGAAGCTCACCACCAGCAAAAGTTTACGTTCCTGATTCCATAGATAAGGGAGCACCTCTTTCAATTCAACAATACTCTCAAGAGTTCTTGCAGGAAAAACAAGAGGAGAAATGGGCCACGGAGAAGGGTAATCCACCTCCTATTCCCAAAATTGATGATCTTCACGATGAATTTCCCGAAGACATTCCATCTATCTATGGAGACCAACTAGAGCAACAAGAAGATGAAATATTAGATTTTGAATCTAATTCTTTACAAAAGTTGCCACAATTCACAGGCCCATGGAGATACCTCTCGATAACATAGGAGACATGCGTGAAGGTGAAGAAGGTAATACTTATCTTCCGATCACCTACCAGGGTTACACAACCAAAGCAATTGTTGATTCAGGTGCTGGTGTTGCTATTGCGACCACCCCCTTTGTGGAAGCCATGGGGCAAACCCACATTAAGAGCAACTAGAATGAAGCTTCAAATGGCAGATGGTCATTTTGAAAGACATCTAGGATTGCTTGAAGGGATAACTCTAACCACTTGTGGTGTAGAGTTTGAACACACATTTGCTATATGTGACTTTGAAAAAAATAATGTCTATGAGATGATCCTGGGAAGGCCCTTCCTAGGACAATTGCAAATAGTACAGGATTGGGGAGCCAACTCCTTGTGCTTACAGCACTTAGGGGTCACAACCAAGGTCAATTTGAAGGATTACACCTTTAGAGATGTACCACCCCTATAGTGGAATCCTATCCTCATTTGTGGATGTGCAAGGTCGTAGAGGAAGAGAAAAGACACCTAAAAGCGAGAGAAGAAGGAACTTCCCCAGGAGATAGACCAATTAAAGACCCAACCTATACACCGATGATATTTCGAGATGAGGAATTTGAGCCTCATGGTTGGGCAAAAGTCTTAGCTACCATGGACATTGCAGTCAATGAAGAACAATGGACACCTCATTGTGATGAGGAGGGTTATGATATTTCAGTGTTCATGTGTCAACCCTTGTTGGAAGAATGTGACCCTAGTGATGTCATAGAAGAAGACGAGAACAATGATGATCTAGAGTCCATTGTGATGGATAGTTGCTTTAACTCAGATTTAGAGGATGTAGGAGTGTTCAACCAACAAGAAGAAGAACCTCTCACCAGCATTAAAACCCTAAATTCAAAGGATGGAAGTGAAGGTAGTAAAAAGAAACAAAACGAAAAGCAGTGAAATAAGAAGAGGAATCATTGTTCGAAGTACCAGAAAATTTCAAGAAATACAAAGTGGAAGACCAAAAAAATTAGTATGAATGCCTAAGAGAGAGGCCATTATAGGAGAAGCATATGACAATAAAGAAAAGACCAAAAAGATTGTAGTGACCATTGAAGGGAATGAAGAGGGACGTACGTACATAAGAGATGACCTAAGCACAAAAGAAGAAATAGAGCTTATAGCTCTATTAAGGGAATATAGGGACGTTTTTGCATGGCACTATAGAGACTTGAAGGGAGTAGATCTAAAAATTTGCTCTCATACTATCCCCATGACTACTGATGCCAAACCCACCAAACAAAAGCCCTACACATATAATGACACATGTAGCTAAAATAAAAGAAGAAATCAACAGGCTGATTGAAGCTCAATTTATCTATGAGATTGAGAATACTGAATGGGTGTCCCCCATTGTAGTGGTGCCCAAGAATGCTGCTATGATTCAAGATAGTTATCCGCTTCCAATCACTGAACATCTATTGGAGTGTGTTGCAGGCAAGGAAGTTTATAGCTTCCTTGATGGATTTTCATGTTACAACCAAGTAGCCATTGCCCCAGAAGATCAACACAAAACAACTTTTGCCACAGAGTAGGGGATCTTTGCATTCCACGTGATGCCATTTGGGCTCACCAATGCACCTACAATATTCCAAAGGCTCATGTGTCATGTCTTCAAAGAGTTCTTGCAAAAGAGCCTAGAAGTATATGTGGATGATTTATGTGCTCATTCCCAAGAAAGAAGATACCACATCCCTGAGCTCAGAGAGATCTTCAACAAGTATAGAGAATATCGAGTGTGTGTGAACCCAGAGAAGTGTGTATTCATGGTACGACAAGGTAAAATCTTAGGTCAGATTGTTTCTAAGAATGGAATATTGACAGATGAGGACAAAGTAAGAGCCATAGCAGAGCTGCCCAGGATAAGGAATGTTAAAGAGGTACAAGCCTTTATGGGCCATTGTGGATATTACGCAGGTTCATCCACATGTATGTAATCATAGCCAAACCTCTTTATGCCTTGCTGACAAACTTTGAGTGGAAAAATGAATGCGAAAATTCCTTCAATAAGCTGAAGAGACGTTTGTGCACAACTCCAATATTGACCACTCCTAATTGGAATAAGCCATTCCATGTCCACGTCGATGCATCCAATTATGCAATAGGATGTGTGCTATCACAACCAACAGGTGAAGGACATTTAGATTTGTCTATAGCATATGCTAGTAGGCAATTGAACGTTGCTGAACGAAACTACACCACAACTGAAAGAGAATTTTTAGGCATGGTATATGCTGTAAAGAAGTTTAGACACTATCTATTGGCTAACAAGCTCAAATTTTTCACCGATCATTAAGCTTTATTGTATTTGGTCAATAAACCTTGCAATACCGGACACTTAGTAAGGTGGTTCCTCTTACTAATGGAATATGATTTTGAAGTGGTTGTTAGGAGAGGTAGGACCCACCTCAGGGCAGATCACCTTTCTCGCATAACTTCAGGAGATTCACCGCAAGGAGTGTCTGATGAACTACCTGATGCTTATCTGTTGAATTTAGAAGTTGTTCCTAAATGGGCAAATAAGTTGGTACCAGTCCTATCCTTCGGACCTGCAAATAAGAATGTAAAAACAAACAAAGATGAAATTGTAAAATCAAAAAAATATCAAATATTGGCAGGAACCATGTACAAACAAGATACAGAGGTCGTACTAGCTTGTTGTGTCAAGGATGACAAACATAGTAGTTGGTTGCAACAAGCCCATGAAGAATTGCTAGGAAATCACTATTCTAAACAACGAACATTGCAGAATCTAAAACATTTAGGAGTGTATTGGCCCAACATGGATAAAGAAATTCATGAGTGGATTAAGAATTGTCCAACGTGCAAAGAGAGATCCCTAGTGTAGAATGCCATCCTTTATCACGTGTCGTTAGTTCCAGATTGGAGTGCTCCATTGATAGAATTTATGAGATCAGGAACACTATCCAATGAGGCTAGTCTAGAAAGAAAACAATGCATGGAGCAAGAGGCTCAAGACTATGCCTTAGTTGGAGACAACTTATATCGAAGAGGAAAAGATATTTACTTGAGACTGTCCGTTCACGAATCAGATTATTTGGAAGTCTTAGAAACTGCACATAGCGGTGTTGTAGGTGGACACTTTGGGCCTAATCGAGCAATCAAGACCATTCTATTCTCAGGACTTTGGTGGCCAACTCTTCATATGGATGCACATACCTATGTGAAGAAATGTGACACATGCCAACGTGCACAACATCTGATAAGGAAAGATAAGATGCCTTTGAGGCCAATGATGGGAGGATGTGCATTTTCGAAGTGGGATATAGACTTTGTAGGTCCCATTAATCCCCCAGTTAGGAACTCCCATGCGGAATACATTATTGTAGCCACTGATTACCTTACCAAGTGGGTGGAAGTAAAAGCCACATCAAAGAATGATGCTCAAACGACGGCTAAGTTCTTATTCGAGAATGTGTTCACTAGATATAGGTTACCAATAGAGTTAGTAAGTGATAGAGGTATGCACTTCTTGAATGAAGTCATTGAAAACCTTCTCCAAGAATTATTGGTGATACATAAGAAGTCCGGCCCCTATCATCCACAAGCTAACGGACAAGCTAAGAGCACAAATAAGATCCTATGTAATGTGTTGACAAAACTCATAAATAATAAATGCTCTAATTGGGGCAAACAACTTCATCATGTTGTTTGGCATTATCGAGTTGCCTACAAAATGGTACTCAATGCCACCCCATTTCAGATGGTCTTTGGACAGAATGTTGTGCTACCATTAGATTTTCTAATCCCAGCCTTGAAAGTAGCACAAAAGCATGAGTGGAATGGACATGACTTGTCCTCTAGGATCTTTGATCTAGAATGCTTAGGTGAGACGAGGCTATGAGCGGCAGCAAGCATTTATGCTGCAAAGAAACGACAAAAGGCATACTTTGATGCCCATATAAAAGATAAAGGATTGAAAGAAGGAGATCTAGTGTTGGTTTATACGCTAAAGCAACATGCTCGTAAATTGGAAAAAAGAGGATATGGACCCATGATCATTAATCAAATTTCCACTAGTAGTGCAATTCAATTGGCCACTCTAGAAGGTGACATCTTGCCAAACTATATTAGTGGATGTAGAGTCAAGCTCTATCAAGAACCTCTTACAGAGGATATGCTAATGAGACTCAACACAGCTAAGAAGCGAAAAGAAGAAGAGTTGAGAGTTAAAGAAGAAGCACAAGAAAAGGCTAGAGAGCGCATTAGATGAAATAAGTTGAGGTGACTGAGCCTAGATGTCAACCTGAAAGCACCAAAATATCACATGGACATGTGCCAAAAATCGGGCATAATTACTTCTCGAATAATTGATCGATGCCCCTTTGTGACCATGAAGGTAGGACAAGGAAAGAGTGTAAGGACTGTGAGAGGATTGGTTGACTAAGGTGCAGCAACTTGTGTGATCAAACTTTGATACTACCAAGACCTGCAATTGGACATCAAGCCCATAGAAGCCTATCTCATAGGATTGGGAGGTGTGGAAACCCCTTGTTTGGGCGAGGTGGAAATTCCCATCTACCTTCAAGATGTTCCAATGAAAGTCAAAATGCTAGTATGTCACGATGAAGACCTTATGGAACCACTTGTCTTGGGTCAAGATTGGATTTATGAACATACACTCAACTTGAACCTAAGAAGTCAACTTCTTCAAGTTTGGGTACAAGAACAATGCATTACCTTAGAATTAGAGAATTGCATGCTCACAAATCAAGATGTCACACATTCTCTTAATTCTTCCAGGACTCATCTTAGCAAAAACATTTATGAAAATTGGTAGGATGGTACTTCTAATACTCCTCAAGCTTGGGGACTCCTCAGCTTCAACAAAATGGAGTTAGAAAAATGGAAAATGGTATTTATAATGATTTTTAGTGATAAAAATCACTATTTTTATAGGGATTTCTTCTGAAAAAATTTGAATGTGCTTCTTGGAGCTCCCTACATGGTCATTCTCCTTGTGTGTCCACTTCCTTGATGCGCTTCCATGCTTTGTCCTTAACTTTGAGTGTCAACACTCCCCCCCTCTAGAGTCTGTTGTCCCTAACAGACCCTTGTTGTAGTGGTTGTTCCATGTAGTACTTTGAGAGGTAGAGTTCCTCATGTCTCCGCCAGAGTGTTCTGTCTTCCACTTGTAGCAGGGTCACTTGTCCCATTCCTCATGTTTAGTCCCTCTATATATATATTTCTTCCTTGATTCCAACATGAGAGTGTATTGGTGAGTTTTCAAAAATTGTGAGCTGCTCAAAAGATGTTATCACAGTTGATTGTGAGTAGCTCTCGGTGGTGGATTGCTTCCTTGTTGTTGTTGTTGTCACCTTGATGTCCTCTGGTTGTCAAAGATGGCTTCCCAAGTTTTCATTCCAAGTACTTGTGACCCATAATGAAGGATGGGTAAGTGTATTAGTGCATGGTTTGAAAATATTATGTGCCTTGTGCACAGCCTTGTAATGTAGCCCTATACATGCATACTTGGGAAATGCATTGGAAGAATTATGGTGCAAGAATTTGGGTCTTGAGCTAAGTGCTCAAGGGTATGCCGATGAAGAGGTTTCCTAATCTATCATGGTTATAGTGTTGTTGAAGCATACACGTCTTACCATGGTGAAAGGTCCGTTGATCTTCATCTCTTCGTGTTCTACTTTCATCATGGTGTTTGACCATTGGTTTGTCGTTTTTGTTGATGGATGTCCTTGCTGATGGTTCATTGATGAGCTTCTTCAAGCACACAGTCTTGTTTAGTTCTTTTATTTTCTTTTTTCTTTTGGAACAATGGCAAAAAACAAGACAAGAAGAAAGAGGTTAGTATCAAGAAAATATTTTACATGTGGAAATTGTGTCTCATGTGCCTGGGATTTCTCAATTGTGTCTATGCACAGCCATGTAATGTGGCCCTATAATAATGCATACTTCAGAAATGCATGACCTAAATGGTGTAAAAGACAAGGTTATGCCAAAGGTACATGCTTTTTCCTAGTCAAGGCTTCTGATGTTACTTGCAGACTTGATGCAATCTTTGTTTGGAGGTGGCGATTGGATCATGACATGATGTAATCCTCCCTATAGGAATCCATTTTAGAATAGTAGTTGGCCTTATACTTCTCGTTGAACAAGTCCTGGTTGCTTGGTTTTTGTCTTCGCATGGTTGGCTTGCCTGGGTGGTAATTGTGTTGGCAAGGTAGGGGGGTTGCTCTCCTTTTTGTACCCAAGTCTGCTTCATGCCCTAACTACTTTCTACTTGAAGTCCCTTTGCCGACTTGATATAGTAGTTGTCATGTATTGTTTTGCTTGCCTTGTTGGTTGAGTTGTTGTGATGGCATTAGTGTTTGCACCAGAGGAGGAGTCAGCTTGTCTTTGAGCCTATTCATCCATGATTGAGTTCGCCTGGAACATAGAGCTTTTGACACATACGGGCCAAAACCACTCAAAAAACTATAAAAAGGGCTGGAGAGCTCGTTTTTTAGCTTAGCTTGTTGTAGATTTGAGCTTTGTAAGAGAGTTCTTTTCTAATTGAAGATCTTCCATTGTTCCACTGTTTGCTCTTACCTTGTGCGCATGTGTGTGCATGTTTGTGTGCTTTCACTCACGCACTTGTGCCATCACTTGCTCATAGTCTTCATACTAGTTCCCACGTCTCCGTGGATTGACATTTATGAGGTGTATCTCCTCACGTTGGAACTTGCCATTGTGCTAGAGTGACACTTACCCACTATGCCAATGTCACTTGATGTGGTTTTTGCACATAAATCTAATATAACATGTCATGTTGCACATGCAATGAAGAGAGAAAGAGAGATTTATTAGAGATAAAGGGAAAGAAAGAGAAGGAGAAAGAGAATAAGGAAAGAAAGAGAGAGAAAGAAAGAGAAGGAGGAAGAGAAAGAAAGAAAGAGGAGAAAGAGAAAAAACAAGAAAGAGGAGAGAGAGAAAGAAAGAAAGAGGAGAAAGAGAAAAAAAGAGAGAGGAGAAAGAGAAAAAACAAGAAAGAGAAGGAAAAAGTAAGAAAGAGAAGGAGAAGAAGTAAAGAGAGAAAGATAAAGAAATTAAGAGAAGGAGAAAGAGAAAGAAAGAGAAAGCGAAAGAAAGAGAAAGAGAAAGAAACAGAAAAAAGAGATAAAAAGAGAGAAGCCATGAGAGATAGGGAAAAAGAAAGAGATGGAGAGAGAGAGAGAGAGATAGAAAAAGAGATGAAAAAAGAGAGGTAGAGAGAAAGAGATAAACGAATATGAAGGAGAAAGAAATGGATGAATAAAGATGAGGAGAGAAGATGAAGAGAGAGAAGGAAAAGATTAGAAAGAGAGAACACAGTAAAGAAAAAGCATGGTTAGCATACCTACCTTTACTAAATGGGATATAACTGTTTCATATGATGTCCATATTGGATAGTTCCACTTGGTATAGAAAGTAGACTCCAAGATCTTTCAAATGCATAGCATTGCATAATTAAAAACCACGTGTAGAGAGTATTTAATTTTTTGCATACTTCTTCAAAGAGGTATGCTGCCCACTCACCTAGCTCCATTGTTTTGGCCATAATTTCCTCATAGAATATCCAAATCACAAAATTAAAACTGGTATGGATTCTAGACTCGAAGCCCTTTCTTGTGCCTAAATGGGCACCATAGTTTGACAATTTCAAGCCATCTCTACACAAGCATTTAGATGGATGTTGACTAGCAAGAAACTCTTTTTGACTTACTTGAGTATCCAATTATGCTAATTAGGAGTTTCTAATCATATTTTGAACCATTTTGGATATGAATGAATTAATTTTCATACCTTTGCATCATATTTTTTCTCTTAAATATATTCATTTGAATACTTTTTGCATCAAAGTTTATAATTTTGCATTGTATTCTCTTCCACTTTTATGAAACCAACATTGGAATGTGCATGAAAGTTAGTTTTTACATGAATTTATCCATGCACATGAAGTTATGCTAACTTATGTTCATTCATAAAAGCATGCGCAGGTTGTTGTTGTGTGTCTCAAGATCTTTGTGGAGGTATTCAAGGTGTTCGAGTGAGAAAAGATCTTGTTATGAGGGCATGTAGTGCCCAACAACACATATTGGAAAATTTTCTTATTTGCAGGTTCCTAGAGTTAAGAAAGTGGTTTTCTTACCACTATGCTGATTCCTATCATTGTATCATGGTTATTATTTTTTTAGGTTTCATTTTCCTGGGGAAGTGGTGCTGAAATTTTTGTAGCCACATGGTGTTATATGCCATGTGAGAACTAGAGTGATGTTGTGTTGTAAGAGAGAGGAATCCTTATGTGTGCAAGAAAACTAAAAGCATATAAAGTGACTGAAGTAGAGAAGAAGATGCATGAGTGGATGCATGCATACATAGATGATATGATTTCTAGAAAGGTGAAGTACATGATGCATTTTTTGTCTATAGAAGATCATTTTTATGTATCACCATGATGAGTTAGGGTGAGCATGAGGTATGTGATAGAAGTAACATGAATAGGCTAATTTTGCTTTTAGAAAGTAAATGACAAAGGTATATTACTAAAGAACAATTAAGATGTATTTTTGTCCACTAACGCATGAGCACATGAATAGTTCTTCCTGTGAGTCTATGTACTTGATATAGAAGTTTATCCCGAGTCAGCACAAGAGTGCCATGGTTATGATTATCAATACTAGAAATAAGTTCTTGTATATGATTTTTTGTGATGAGGCTAATGAATGTGCAAGAAGCACAATAATTATAATGACATCCATAGATATTCACTTTCACTAAAAAGTGGATACTATGTAAAGAATTGATTTTCCATTACATGATTTGGATTGTTAATTGTTTTTCATTGATCTAGATGATCATTATATGTGTGGATATGTCTCCATTTCATATTCCATCCAAGAAAATGAATGAATATGTCTAATCATAAGGATTAACATGTCTCGTCATTTTTAGATTTGAAAAAAAGTTGAGCAAATAGTTAGGGAGGTAGCAACCTCATAGAGATTTAGATGCTGCTCTTTGAGCGAATGCCCAAGTTTATTGAACTTTGGAGGTCAAGTACCTCATAGGTGTTTCTTTAAGCTGACCAATTTTCAAGTAATTTGGATACTTTTACAAGGGTCAAATGAGATCATCACTAGAAATGTTGCTAATAGAGGTAGGTCTGTTACAAGTGGCATAGGTCTGTTACAAAGGGTGTTTCTCTTTATTGGTAGATCCAAATTGAATTATGTTTGTTGTACATGAAAGCTTGATCCATGCAAATTGCATAATAATTTTCATTATTTTCAGAGATCATTTGATAGGTCAAACAATCTCTGCACATCAAAGTGCAGCCTCTGGAATTTATGAAATAACCAGAGACCATGTCACTTAGAGATGATTGGTTCTCTTAGTTCAATTATTCAAATTGGATGACTTTTCTTTATACGATTACTTACACATTTCCAGATTATGTATAGAAAATATCAAGAATAAATGTGTCTCCATTTAGGAGATATAAAGAAAAGAGTAAAAGTTAGCCTCTAGATATTTAAAATATTTCAGGCATAGAGGCTTAGTATTTGGGTCATTGTGAAAGCCTAAAATGTCCAAATACTATGAAATTTATATCAATAATATATGGATAGTAATTACTATATGCTAGTAAAATCTGGAAGAAATTGGAAATCAATTCATAGGTCAAATGATCTATTCTTCTCAAAACAATCTTTGGCGAGGATTTGCCAAAGAGTGATACATGTGTCTAATGGACACATGATTATTTCATATTGGAAGCATCAATTTCAAACCTTTTTCTTGGAGAAGCTAATCCAGTATAGATCCTATAATATACCTAAAATTCGAAGGTTTTGGAATTTATCTTCATAGTTAGAAGATATTCTAAAAGTGTAGCAGCATTGTTTCTAGGCTCACCTAAGCACAGGTGTAGCAGAGATAGAATGATACATTTGAATGAGTATTTGATTGAATTTTAAATTGATATTTTGTGAGACCAAATGAGATAAGTCAATATAGATTTGGGCCTAAAGAAAATGAAATTAGAAGTTTGTTTGATCAGTCTAAATGCTTCAAGAAGATGACCCTGTACATTTTCAAAGTTGGTCATCAAGTGTTTGACCCTTCCAATGAAATGGTGATAAAATTATGAGGAAATGTCCAAATCAAATGATTTTTAAGCCTAATGAAAGCTTGAAAAAATCTTTATAAGGAACATTTCATAGGTCTTTCTTGAGTAAAAGGTAGTTAAAGTTAAGTTTTAATGTGTTGCTGTTGAAAATTGTTCATGCATGAGAGGTTGTTGAAAGGAAAAGATCTTCCACAAGTTTTTATGATATTTGTTTGATATGGTGTGATCCCCATGGGCTAGCCATGCCCTAGATACTTTTTTATTGATCATTGGTTTATGGTGACCATTCTCAGTAGGAATGAGTTGATGTTACAGATATTTATGAGTGATAGAGTCATAAGAATGACTTTGTTCTTTCCATAGAGGGAGGGAAGCACTACAGGAACACTTCATGATTTAATTATTATCATTGATGTTTGTGAGTAATCACCGATTTATTCTTGTATTTTTGAGAGACATGTTTGACTTTAATCTCATACATGCATCTATGTGGGATATAAAGTTTGGTGGTATGGGACATCAAACTTTGTATTCTACCTAGGTGTAGGACAGATGGTATGCAAGAGAAGTCTCTAAGAATGTATTTTTCATCTTCTTATTATTAGACAATAGAGGGGCAATTGAGACAGTCACTCTGTGTGTGATCACAAACAAGGCAAGTCCATAGACAAGTAGCCTAGAAGTGGAAAGGCAAGGTTTACACATAAGAACTATGAATAGGCAATTGCATTGAGAAGAAATTCATAGTGTGTACTACTTTATTTGATATGCCTAAGGTTAGGCCATGGTTCATACATGTGTGTATGACGTGAGCTAGATGCTTGGCCTAGTAGGCTATGAGTGTGCACACATTTACTTACCATTTTTCAGTGTATTTTGTTGACTCATATTATGGTCCTCATTATATCTAGGAGTGCCAAATTATTAAAGTAGTTTGCTAAAGACACCTCATTCCTAGTTGGGAATGATTTGATCATAGTGATGATCACACAATGGTGGTCAGATATAAAGAAAGTTTCATCCACTTGGAACATCTTGCATGTTACTTTTTGAGAAGGTGGTGGTAGTTCCACTAGTTCCTATACTATCTTCGCACGTCTTCACTTGGCATGATGGACTTAGTTCTAGAGAGTGGATTGGGATTTACTTTGTATAGGAGATATTTTGATCCGTGCTTTGGATTATTATATATGATAGATCGAGATTTTGATCCATAGTTTGGATGTGATAGATTGACATCTTGGTCCATAGTCTAGATCATTGATAGATTATCATCTTGGATTCACAGTTTGGATCATGATGAGACTTTCTTGAGATTCATTTCATTAGAGCGAGTAAATCAAGAACATTTAGTTGAGTTTAGAGATTAAGCACTATTTGGAAAAGATTTCCATTTACTTTTAGTATTTTTCCACAGAGATTGAGGACATAATCAGATTGACTATGTGACAAGCTATCAATGGCTATTTCAGGGAGACAAGGGCAAGCTATCAAGGTCTCTACAGGTGACAAGCGATCACAAGTAAGTGGTCAAGGTGTAGGCTTAGGGAGTCGGAGGATATTCCGAGTACTTATGCTACACACATCTGGACTCATTGGGCCTCAGAGGGATTCCTATAATGTGCCCAAGGCAGGGACTACTATTTATTGGTGGAAATGCTAGATAGGAAGTAGAGAGACCAGTTGTCTACTTTTTGATTATCTAGTATTTTAGACACCTAGCACACTCTACTCTTATAATCTGGAATCACAGATTCTAATTCCTAGGTTTATAGATCCTTCTATATCATTGAGGACAATGATCTTTAGAAGGGGGAGAGAGTGTTATATTCCAGAGATGTACATGCTTGGAGGAACGAGAAGTTCCTTGCTCGAGGGATGGCCAAGGCCAAAAGCTAGAGAGTTCCTACGAGCTACCTACTCATGATGGCCATATAAGTAGAGGGACCTTAGAGAGAACTCTAGATGGTGACTAGTCAAGGGCTATAAAAAGGTTGGGAGGTGAGTCCCAGACATGTCATTCTCCACTTCTCACAAGATGGATATCTCAAACTATGTGTGCATGAAAGAAAATACTTGAAAATCTTAGAAACTACACACCAAAGTGTTGCAAGGGGGCACTTTGAACCCGACTGAGTGATCAAAGCTATCTTATTTTAAGGTTTTTGGTGGCCTACCCTTCAGATGATGCATAGACCTATGTGAAGTGATGCGACATATGTCAGAGGACAAAATATCCTATATGTAAAGATGAGATGCCACTGAGACCCATGATGGGAGGATATGCATTTTGTAGGTGGGGAATAGACTTCGTTGGTCCTATTAACCCCCCAACCAAGAATTCACATGTCGAGTATGTCATAGGTACCACATATTGTCTAACTAAATGTGTAGAGCTAAAAACAACAAGAAAGAATGATGCTCAAAGAACGAACAAAATTTCTATTTGAAAATGTTTTTACACGATATGGGTGGCTGATAGAACTAGTAAGAAATAATGGCACTCACTTCTTGAACAAGGTCATTGAATATCTATTACAAGAATTCATGGTCATTCACAAGAAGTTTACCCCTTATCATCTACAGGCCAATGGATAGGCCAAAAGCACAAATAGTTGCCTATAAAATGATACTCATTGCTACTCCCTTTCATATGGTTTTTGGTCAAAATGTGGTGCTCCCATTACACTTTTTGATACCCACTATCAAGGTGGCACAAGAGCATCAGTGGATTGGTCATGAGCTATCTTCCAGGATCTTTGATTTAGAAGGATTGGGAAGCTTTAGATTGAGAGTAGCTACAAGAATATATGCTACAAAGAAAATGCAAAAAGGAACATTTGGATGCACATGTGAAAGATAAGGGCTTGAAAGTGGGAGACTTAATTTTTGTATACACCCTGAAGCAACATGCACTGAAACTAGAGAAGCATGGTTATGGACCCATGATAATCAATAGGATATCAACAAGAGGAGCCATCCAATTGGCCACCTTAGAAGGATATGTATTACCAAACTATATCAATGGATGTAGGCTAAAGCTTTACCATGAAGCATTGACTGAGGAGATGCTAAGCCAACTTAATATAGCTAAGAAGCACAAGAAAGAAGAGAAAAGAATTTGTGAAGAAGCATAGGTAGATCCCTTAGAGTGCAATAGACATATGAATTTGAGCCTAGGTATGCTAATCATGAAGCCCCAAGCAATCATATGGCTATGTGACAAGTAATGAGAAACCCCTCTCATAACATGATAGATAGATGACCTTTTGTCTCAATAGAGTTAGGACATGGTATGACTACTAAGATAATAAGGGCATTGATTGATTCAGGTGCAACAATAAGTGCTATCAGATACTCCAAGTGTCAAGACTTGGGACTATCAATTAATCCTATTGAAGCTTATATTTTAGGATTAGGAGGAGTGGAAACCCCTTGTATCGGTGAGATTGAGCTTCCCAGATCCATTCAAGATGTCTTGATGACAATTAAAACACTAGAATGCCATGATGAAGACCTCACTAAATCTTTCATCCTTAGTTAGGACTAGATCTATGATCATGCAGTCAACTTAAATCTAAGAAGTGAACTTCTTCATGTTTGGGTAAAGAAACAATGTTTTGTAATAGAGATAGACAATGGCACATTCGCTGATTTAGACATCTCATTAGTGCATAGTCCACCTAAGGTTAATCATGAAGAAATAGATGTTGTTATTATCCAAAGTTATGCAATGTAGCAAGAGTCAACTGTTGAAGAACAAGCAAGAGAGAGGATGGAAATATCTTCTTTTCCAAAGACAATGGGGATCCCAACATTTCAACATGAGAATTTTGACAAGCGGCATAAGAGGACAGGTGTATCAAGAAGACAAGTAGCATCTCAAGGCAAAGCGGTCCACGATGTGAAGTAGATTTGGTTATGCAAGGGGGATCATCCCATTGCTCCCTTGCTAGGACAACCATTACTAAAAGCACAACCAAAGAAGTCAAGGCAACCAATCACAACACATCAAAGATCTCATTCACAGAGAATATTCTCCATCAAGGTACCAAAACAATCGATGAATCTTGACCATGACACTAGAAAAATATAGGTGCCTAAGACCTGTTTATGAGCTCAGATAGACAGAATGAGCTCAGATAGACACACATGAGCTCAGATAGACACACATGAGCTCATGTGGTCTAATCAATACTCATTGATTTCAACCCCCTGGAAACCTATACTTAAAGCTATTGTAAACAAACCTTCATGTAAAGTAAATCTTAGAACAACTTGGAAATGGGTACCTAAACAATTCCATCTAGAAGAAGGTAGTGTTAGTGGAGTATTTTAGTGCATGATTACCCAAGCCAGATTTTAGGTGCTTTTATTACTTGATATAAACCTTACAACCTAGCAATGTGAAAAATGTGCAAAGCATCTTTGTCATTCCCTCCTTAATGCACAACAATGAACTAAAGAGTTTTAGCGTCTCCCTTAATTTAGTTAGAGTAAGCCCTTAACATGTAGGGAATGCACATTCATATAGAGAAGGAGAGGATGATGCTAGACAACATGGAGAATCACAACCTAACTAAGCTTAAAGACATGGCCATAGTGACCTCGAACATAGTAGTTTATCTCAGAATATGTATGCAAAACTTTGTCTTTCCTAGTCAAGAACATTTTATGCAAAAACACAAGAGATTATGGTTTAGCCTATATCTAGCAGAGACCTCCAATCTCACCATCAACCTCCCCATTTGGATTATTGAGAAAATACATGCAGCTAGTAATAGGTGGCCTCATAAAGCAATACTGAATGGATTTTGTGCTCACTTGCATAATTTATGGATTTTTAGCTTATAACATACCAATTCAGAGAGCCTTGTCTTGGAATAGGTTCTAGCAACTTAAGAGTAGAAAGGCCTCTGCACCCCCATCTAAGAGGATGTGAGGATCCATCTTGTGTGCCCAACCCAAAGGAGCCACCCTGACTCCAAACATCTCACCAGTAGGGGAACACCTTCTGTGACATTTACAATTAGACTTCCAAGGAGAAGCACAACTAATCAATAGGTTGTACTAGCAATACCTATTGATGTGGAGTTTTCGAGGCCTATTGGCCTCAATGGATTAGGAAACATTGATTTCCAATAGCTTATGAGAGAGGTAGACTTTGACTCAAAAGATGAAATAGAAGGCAACGATAAAAAACAACAATAGAAAGAAGAGCAACACCAATAGCAGAAGCAAGAAAGAGAAGAAGAGGGAGACAAAGGTGAAGAAGGCACCCCCACATATACAACATAGCTCTATAGATTACACAATAGCATAGAGAGTGTACATGTGAGAGGTAGACTCTTCCTACATAGCAACCATTTTCTCATGAACCAAATATTGGAAGATGAAGGTGTCGATCCACCGTACATTGAGTCCCTCCAACTATTAACAGACACTTGTGGGGCAGTTGAAGCTATCAATCATATGTTGCAAAGACCTTTCCCACAAGATGATGAAAGACATATCAATACCTAGCACACAGAAGGTAAAAATATAAAAACTCCCTATCGCAAGTTGAAGGAGCATTCATCACTCAAGTAGAGACCATTGTGACTCAAGAGGTGAGGACAACAGCCACAACCGCTCTTTCAACAACCATTATCAACCTTAGAGTTGAGACCTTTGTAAAAACCTCACCAATCTCACCACCTCATCCCCCATCTCCAACCAAAGATCAAGAATCCCACCCTACCACCACAACCATAATAGTAACCCAACTGAAAAAACCAATCTTCTACACCCCACCTTGTTCATCTCCTTGTAGTGAAGATATTGTAACAACTCCCACTACTAGAGTATCTATAACCCAGCCTATCTTTAGCTTTCGAGCTCCACTATCCCATTCCTAGCTCTTCTCATCAATCACTAATCCATTGTACAATACATCATCTTCTGTAGTGGAACCCCCTTTAGGTCACCCACTGCAACATCTAGTAGTAGGTCACCCAATCCCCACCTCCACCATGCTAGGTTGCCTAGAATCACAATCCACCCAAACCTTTGTTCCACTGATGCCAACTAGATTCCCACCTTTCCTATCAAGACTTTGATACTTAGTGTTCTTCAACCTATAGCCTCTCTCTTTGTGACCACCTTCCAATCCCAATCACCATCGCCACCAATTGTAATATCTAACCTCTTCATGAACACCATGAGCACTGCACCTACCATCCTCATATGCATGGTAGATCCTGCACACACAATCACATCTGATCCCATGGACATTTCACCACCCAGAGCACCTCCCACACCCCCCACACTTCCACCTTCTCCCATTCCCCCTCCACCAACATCACCTACACCCACAAAACCACTATGCATGGCATCCACAATTCCCATCCCCATTCTCCCTCCCATTGCGTTTCCACCTGTAAATATAGTATCTATGAATGTATATACTGCATTTAATACAATGATTCAACGTGAAAGTCAATTAAGATAGCAATATTAGAACTTGAAAGAGGACAATGTAGAAATCCATGGTCAATCTCTCTGACCCCAAGAATGAGTGAAAGAATTAGAGGAAAGCAACAGGGCATTGCAAGAGCAATACCACACTCTGCAGTAGGCCCTTAATGAACTTGATTTTAAAGTGCACAATATTGATCAAAAAGCCATAAAGAAATCTAAGTGCACTTGCACATAAAAATGGAGTGCAATGCCAAAATCCAAAGGAATATGGCTCTTTTAGGATGACATATGGTAACTGCCTTGGAAGAGAACAAGCACCTACAATAACAAAGCTAGCATAATTTTGAAGTAGCTATTGAGAGTACCCTAGGTGCATAGATAAGTCCATCTATATTCTGAGCGATCCCATCTAAGAATATATGCACCATACTAGAAGAAAACACCAACCTTTTGGACTCTTACAACCAACTAGTTGAAGAGATCAAGCAGCTACACTACAAGCAACCCACAGCAAGTGTCCATGTCCTAGAGGTGGTCCTGATTACTATCGAATCACCAAAGATAATAGCATTTTGGAACCAAATAGAAGAATTACATGCAAAATTACTTCAGTACAAGCGACCTTCACCATCAAAAGAGCCTAAACCCAAGGAGATAGTGGAGATACCTCGTGAGCAAACTTTGAAAACATGTATGAAACCTATCCAGTGTGAGGAGGACTCATCACTAGGGAAGGTTGATAAAAATCTCAGGCACCTAGGCCACAATGGCTTAAATAGGTAGAAGAAATTGGATTCATGTGTTGGAGGAGATGGTAGACACCTTCCAGAGATGAGATGGTGCTGCGAACTCCTGCTTCACATCAGCTAAAGTTGAGTTGAGGAGTGCAAAGTACATCTCTTGAGCTTTCTAGGAAGCACAAATAATCAGCCAAGTACCTTGGAATATGATCCTCAAATCATTGGATCAAAACATACGAGTAGGAGTTTCAGCTACGAACCAAAACTTCATATTTTGGTCACTAGACTTGCTCAATGAACAATACTCCTTCTCTGCTAGCAACTGAGTAAAATCCTTTTGGGCATATCTAATTAGCTTGGATAGATAACTTATGGACCATGCTAAGAGAATGATGCTTAGCAAGTTAGAGGTGAATCCTGACATTTTTGGGTACTAGCAGTATGCAGACCAGTGAGCACTATTTAGCTCATAACTCAAGATTTGATCAACAATGATAATGAAACTCAATAGCAAATAAATAGACAGTCCAACTAATCTATAACAACTTTAATCATATCAAATGATCAAGTATACACTGAGAAACAACTCAGAGAAGTTCACTATTTTGAGTGGTACATGAAAGAGTAGAAGATATGAGATATGAGCAAACTATATGTATTAATGAACATAGATTACATTGACATTGGCAATGAATGATTGCACAATGTGATGGCAATGATAGATCTATGATGTGAGCTCAATATCAAATTAGAATCCCTCTAAATATATCTTCAAATCGGACTACTACAATGCAACTTTTGAAGTCAACTTTTTTAGCTAAAGTAGGAGCTCTTTTTTGAATTTTGAAGTTCAAACTTCTACCAAAACGTATCTCTAGATTTTAGGATCTCAATATCCATCTAACTCACCAATAGTTTGTGAAAATATTCTCCTAAAAACTTGTGATTGAAATGATTCCATATGTGCACTTTTACAAGTAGTAAAAAAAAGGTCAATCTGTACAAGAGATCATTCATGTGCTTATAAATGAATGTACATATGAGCCTTAAGATAAATTATCAAGCATTTAGGCTCGGAGTAATTACACCATAGCTCCCCCTAAATCCTAATATGCTTGGGCTTTAATTCTCTTTAATCCCTTGCAATCCAATCATCATCTTGAACCTGTTCAATTTAGTTCCATCCAAAGATTTGGTTAGCATATTTTCACATTGCAAGTTGGTTGATACATAGTACAATTGTATTTCCTTGCTAAATAGCTTCTCTCTCACATAATTATAATGCACTTTAATGTGCTTAGTCCTTGCATGATATACAAGTTTAACAGCCAAATGAAGTGAGCTAGTGTTATCTCCAAAGATCATTGGAGTGCATGTATGTATCCTCAATTCTAAGTAGAGTAGCTTTAACCACATTGCCTCTTGTGTTGCATTTGCTAGGCCTCTATATTCAGCTTTAGTTGGTGACAATGCCACAATTGATTTTTTCTTTGATGAACATGAAATCAACTTTGATCCTACAAAAGATAAGTAGCCAAAGGTGCTCCTCCTATCATCTTTTGAGCCAACCAAATCTGCATCAGAGTATAGTTTGATATTCAAGTCAAATGTGAATGGATAAAATAACCCTTCATTTATGGTATCCTTCAAGTACTTTAAGATCCTTTTGGTAGCTTCCATGTGAGGTTTTGTTGGTGTATGCATGAATTGACTCAATGTACTTACTCCATAGCATATGCCTACTCTTGTTAGGGTTGCATAATTGAGACTCCTAGCAAGACTTTGATAACCTGTATTGTCTTCAAGTAGCTCTCCTTCATGAGTACTGAGTTTTTGGTTCAATTCCATGGGTGTACCTACACTTTCTGAATTTTCCATCTTGAACTTAACTAGCATATCATGGATATACTTCCTTTGAGTAATGAAAACACCAGAATCTGTATAAACTATCTCTAAACCAAGAAAATATGTAAGCAATCCAAGATCATTGATCTTGAAGTCTTCCTTCATCTGAGTTTTGACCTTCTTGATGCCATTGGCATCATTCCCTATAATAATGATATCATTTTCTCAACACGTGGAATGGGTAAATTCTAGTAAAAGCAAAGCCAAAGATGTGTTAAAACAAGTTTTTTGTGTAAAGTGCAAAAATCCCAGGCATGTAGCCACAAATTGTGCTTTAAATCAAGTATATTGTGCAATTTGCATAAATGGGAGCCACTCTATCGATATGTGTCCCTATAATGCTAAGGCACAAAATCGATTGGTGGTGAATGCAGTCATATTGGAAACTAGTGAACCCAAAATGAACTATGTTCCTCATCAGATGTGGAATACCACTTATTCCTCATACACAAATTTCAAAGCACCATGGATCAGAAACTACCATTCACAATGTTGGAATCAAGGAACTGCAAACACAACTAATTGGGCATTCCAACCAAGATATCATTTCTGTGGGGAACTGGATCACATCCGTTGGCATTGCAAAGGTGCTCAAGATTATGATAAAAGAAAGAAGGACCGCCAAAACCACACCATGAATACGGTACTAATTTCATGTGTTGAGGCACAAACAACTACCATCCAAACTCTTCCAGTAAGATCCTGCAACTAGCTACTGAGATCTTTGAACCAGGATTCAAGGAGCGATAGAGAACATTTTCCAAGGTAGCCAAGTGGGCTTAATCTAAAGCCTTCTTCTCTCGTGACCTAGTACCAATCACTCTTCAGAAAGCAAAAGCTTCTACATCAAAAGTACCAAAACCAGCAACAGTGGATGTACCTAAATCATTAAGAACATCACCGAAAGGGCCAAGTCCGAGTACAACCTAGGATATATTGTCCAAAGCACCAATTACCATACCTTTCGGGCAACTATTGTCGCTTGTTCTAGGCAGCAGGCAACAGTTTCAGTAGCAAATTCACATGGATCCGATTTCCACACCAACTGCAGCCATGATCCATCCCAGACTGCACACAACTATGGACCATGTGGTCATGTTAATGCCAGTATGGTATAAGAATCATAAAATTACTCAAGTAGTTATTGATGGTGGTTCCGATGTTAATATCACCACTGCAGCCTTATGCAAGAAATTAGGGTGTAACAAATTTGAACCTATTAAATTATTTGTTAGGATGCCAGACCATTCTAGAGTCCATCTGGTGGGCTTAGTTAGAAATATTCTGATTACATTGCAAGGTGCACTTTTCCATATACATTTGTTTGTTATCTTGGACGTGCTTGAGTCGATTTTAGATTATAACTTACTATTTGGTTGTCCATGGTTAAAGCAGGCCAAGGTCCAGCAACACTGGTCGTCTCATGAATTAATTTTTAAATGTAACCATAGAAAATATATTATAACCCTTGACAAGATTAAAGCATGTGAACTACATGCTAAGGCCTATGTTGCAAAAGCAGTCTATATGTTGGATGGTCTTTCTGATGATGAGGAAACTGCTTTCCTCTCTGCTAATCAGGATTTACTTTCCTTAGGCACAGTTGATCTACAACATGTATTGGATCAATTGTCCCTACCTTCTTGCATTGTGCAACCAACTAAGAAAGAGACCGAAATATTGTCGAGCACCTTATTGAATCTCGAAGACTTATCAAAATATATACATTAGGGGATGGATAATAATTTTAGCCCACAAACGTATGTTCCTAAAGATCAACTCATCACTTGCAACTTAGGAGATGATGTCAACCCGTAACCTATTAAAATTAAAGTTGGGTTGGAAGAATATTTCAAAAGGGATCTACTAGCATTATTAACTGAGTTCATTGACATTTGTGCTTGGGACTATAAAGATATGAAAGCCCTAGATCCTAGGATCCATCAGCACCAAGTGGTCTTGAAACTAGACACTTGCCTAGCTAAACAACAGAGTTACCACATGAACCTACATTATGCTAAGCAAGTTAAAGAGGAATTAGATCGTTTGCTTCAGGTTCAGTTTATAGTTCTAGTTGACCATGCTAAGTGGATATCTCCGATTTGTATCATTCCCAAAAAGAATAAACAACTATGCATTTGTGTAGGCTACCTAAAATTCATGTTGCTACTATACCTGATCCCTTCCCTCTACCATTCTTAGACAGTATGCTTGATGAAGTCACCAAATGGGAAATGTACTCTTTTTTAGATGGATATAGTGGTTATAATCAGACATGGAGAGCAAAGACGAAGTCTGAGAAGAGGCACCAGACATGCCAGGTTGTCTATGTTCTACCGCACCGAGATAGTTCGATTCCAGATATCACTTTGTATTAAAGCCTTGAAATCTCTCTCTACTGTCTGGTTAAGTAAGTCAAAACTTCTATTTGGTACTTGGAATAGTAGTTGGGTTATTTGTGAGGGATATAGTTATTTAGTTTCTCTGGTGTGATTCGGTGAATCTAGCACAATGGATTCTTGATACTGTATTGATAATTCAATAAGTGAATTTGGTGAAGTAAACTATGAGAAACACAGGAATCCAACCTTTACTGGATTATTCTACCCCAAGAACCCTGTCAACCTATCTTGCTCCTTAATTGAACTGGATAGTAGAGGTTAATAGGAGCTATTGGTGCATGGAGCAAGCCTAAGTTCTTATCTTTATGTAGTAGGACTTCACAGGGTGCTTGAGGCACAAGCTTAAACATAAACTTATATACACTGAATGAGTTCTACGGTTAATGTTAGAAGTTACCTTGGTCAAAATTGAAGAGGATATTTGGATAGAATATCATGGTCATAATGAGATTTGAACTCTCTGACTTAGCAAGGAAAGGATTTGAAACCACAACCTCACATTCACAAGTCAAGTGTCTTACCATTACACTATTCACATGTGTTGTCACTCTACTCCTTTTTACTTATATCTAACATAACTTTCATCTTTCTTAATTTTTCAAATCCCAAGAACTACCCTTCAATTCCCCATTTTAATTCAAGAATTCTTGAGGTTCTTTTCATATCTTTAGCAAGGGGGTTTCTTCTTCAACACACCCATGGACCTTGTGCATACTATGGAGTACTTTGGGGATCACCTCTACCTAGGGTACCAGTCAAACAACAATTGGACCTCATATGGCATGAACTCAGAGGCACACAAAAAGAGATCAAAGAACATGATCAATTACTTCAAAAGATGCATTCCGAGAAGGACAACATTATACAAGTGGTGAAGACCATTATTATTACTCAATCTGATTGGACACATTCCAAGATCCACATAAAGAATATCCAAATCTCGTGGTTTGATGGATGTAAGGAGGGACAACCTATTTTATCATGGTTATCCTAGTTTGACAATTTTAATTCATATGAATCCTACTTGAAAATTAATAAAGTGAAGTTTGCTACTAATTATCTAGTAGCAAAAGACCAACTTTGATAGACATATCAAATGGCCCTCTTTTATTTCAAAATTTTCCGCCTATGATTGAGTATCAACCTCACAAAGTTAATATTTTAGCATATGCTCTTAGTCATTTTCCATAATCATAGTTACATTTTATATTTTTTCATAAGATTTCTACCATTCATATTCATTTATTTCATGATATGGTTCATCCTTATGATTCATGTTTATATTTTTCACATGCATGGAATGACTTCAACAATTTTTCATTTTCAACTAATGAATATTATACATTTCATAATGGTCTTATTGTATTTTCAACACAAATTATTCATCACTTAGGCTTTTATAGATTTTTAATGAAGGAAATGTATGAACCACCTTATATGGGACATAGGGGCATACAAAGCACAACATCTTCTTGGAAAGATTTCTTCTTTTGGACCCATATGGAAAAGATATTGCACATTATGTTTCCCAATGTATTGTGTGTCAACATGTTAAATGTTATTATGGTAAAACATTTGGATTGTTAATTGCACTAGCTATTCTCAATAAACCATGGGAACAAATTGTTATGATTTTTATTATTGATCTTTCTATGAATTCATCTCATAATGACCTAATTTTAATAAATGATTATAGTTTTAGTATGCATATTTCATTCCATATAAAAAGATCTTATCTACACTTCAGGTTGCTAAATTGTTTATTGAAGGTATTTTCCCATATCATGGTTTCCCAAAGATCATGTTGACTAACTGTGATGTTTGTTTTTGCAATCATCTTTGGGTTGAATTATTTCAACATTTTGGTTCAAAAATAGATTTTAGTTTACCATTTCATCCTAAAAGTAATGGGCAAGATCACATTTCTATACTTCACAAAGTTCACAAGCACATTAAGAAAATTCAAGAACGTTAAACTCGTATTGTTAATAATAAATGGATAGCAAAGAAAATATTTAATGAAAATGATTTATTATGGTCACCTAACATTCAACGATTTTTTAAAATTATTCTAGAACATCATAAATTTAAACTTGCACCATGCTATTATGGACCATTTCACATTATTCAAAAGATCAATGAAAATTCATTTAGATCAAATATACCATCTAACAAGAATATACATAATTATCTTCATATTAGTTTATTAAAACCTTTCAAAGAAACTTCACCACTAATTGCTATTCTTGATGATCCTCCTTTGCTTGAAGAAGAATCTCAGATATTAATTCCTAATAAAATAATTGATCATGATGTAACCACTACACATATAGGTACTCAATATCATAGATATTTAATAAAGTATAAAAATCATTTTGTAGAAGAATCTTAGTGTATTCACTATACTTCATTCACGCCTCATTATAATCACTTAATTTCTATATTCATTTAAAATCACAATAATATAACTCTCCAAGTGTACATTTCCATGCATCTGCTTTTACATGGAACATGCTTACTTTTGTTTAGTGATGGGACATGTGATTGGCCATTCATGTCTATTTCATTTATTATCACCTTAAGTAATTTGCTTTTCCAATTGGGGGGTATGCTATCACTTAGAATGTTGAATCTTGGAGTTTTTTTATATTTTAACATGATTTGTGGTTTTACATAGCAGCTAAAGGTTTGTGAGGGTGTGGATTGGCATGGAATTATTTGGATGTATCTAGATGCAAATAAGAGGTTATATTTCCCATTTTGATAGATTTGTGTTGCAAGGCGGTGGTGTTGTATGTCTGCAAGAGATCATGGATGAGTGTTTGTTCAATGATATGTAAAACTCTTGCCAAATCAGCCTCGAGTCTTTCCCAATCTATAGTCTGAGGTTCGTCATGTGATGCGAGTCGATAATGTGTGGAATACATTAGCTATTCACTAGTGAAGAGTTGTAATAAGTGAGCTGGTCTATTGATGAACACCTCATAGTAGTACTCCCAAAATCCCATAGTAAACATTTCTTTGGAGGTCAATTTATAACATGTGGGTAAGTATTTAATCCTATAGTGCCACACATAACACATCTTAGCAATGATGTTTTTACTCATATCATAGACAAGGTCACCGTTGCCATGCTCAAATCCTAGGCTGTATACATGAGGTAGTTTTATGTGTCTGAATATTTTGAATGTGGTCTCCATAATGTCAAAAATCTTAATAGTTGTCTATGTTGCACTATTGTTCATGCAGTGAAGCTGGTGGAGCCCGTATCCTATTGTCATCATCATGTATCCAAATGAAGGGGTTACATGTGGGGGTGTGAAATATGGATAGTTTAGCCAGTCTCGGCACTGTTTATTGCTTTATACTTTGATGGCAAAAGTAGTTCAAGAGTGACCGTGGGTACCAGACCATAACAATGGTTGTATTTGAGGTGCAAGGGAGCCTTGTTCCATGTGTACAACATTTTGGGATACTTTTGTAGAGGTTCTTTGTGCCTGTTAGGTTGGAGAAGTTTACCTTGTTGAGCCTCTAGAGGTAGATTGACTAGTTTGAAGTGTGTGGCATGTGTAGGTTTCTTTTCGGTGGCCTTCTCAATCGCCAAACTATACTCAACCATATAGAGAAAGTATGGCTTGTATTGAAGTTCATGGATATATATATATATATATATATATATATATATATATATATATATATTTGTGGTGCTAACTGTGTGAGATATGGAGATTGAAGTATTTTTCTTTGATCACTACCATTGCATATAGTTGTGCTTATACCCTCACTGAATGAGTTTTCCCCAATTCCTCTACAGGTTTCATCCATGATGGGTGGGGAGCAGAAATGTGTCTTGGTTGTCTTCAGACATACGTCCACCAAGGGCAGGTTGGGGTTCATATTCTTCTTCAAAAGTTGCCTCCACCAAGATGGGGATTGTTTCTTTGTCAGTTGGGATTTCAAGTGGGAAGTTTGGTTGAGGGATCTCCAATGTATCAAGTATTTGAGCTTGGAGCTGAGCGTGTGTTCGTAATGTAGTCAATTCTTCCAATATTTTTGATGGCATGACTTCTTGAATTCTGGGTGGTTGAATAGGTGCCCAGAGTTGGAGAGTTGCATTGTCTCTTTTAAGTACCTGATAGTCCTCTTGTAGTTTGCCATAATCCGCTAGTAAATGTGCATGGTCTTCTAACAACATCTGCATAGTTTTTGATGGAACAACCTTAAAGCAACTAGGACTAATTAGTTCATCAGGCTTGTCCATGGCTACTTTGAAATTCTCTCTATTTTGTTCTTATAGGCATTGATTCTCGTCTTTTTTCACTGCAAGATGTCATTTTAACAGTCCCATTTTGTACGTTAATGTGGCATTCCTCACAATCTAGACTCGTAAATGTTCTTCTACTTCCGTGATGGCTTCTTTTTCTTTCTGTTCAAACTCCAAATCCATGGAGTGATATGCATCATGGAGCTCTTGATGTTGTGCATTTAGAGAGGCATTCTTGATGGTTAGCGAATTTAGGCTTGCCTGCAAATGTGTCATTATCTGCTGCAATATTTGGTAGTTATGTCATAATGCTACAAATTCCTCGCAAACTTGGTGCATGCAAGAAAACATTTGTTGAAATGAATTATCTATAAGGGATGATGATAGTAATGATGGTGTGTTAAACAATTAAGGTTGTGTAGTGGTTGATGGAGAGGGAAAGGGAAATGGGTGCGAGATTATGGATGCTATGGTGGTAGTTGAAAAGTGTGTGGATGTGAGTGTGTGTAGTGGGGTGGTGGATGTGAGTGTCAGTGCGATGGATGGTGAGATGTCCATATTGCTAGATGTGTGATCAAGTGAGCTAATGGTGAATAGTGGAGTGGCAGAGGGTGGTTGCATGGGTGTAAACAGAGGGTTTCAAATGTAGACTAATATATTACATGTTGAGATTCATGAACTCATTGATGTAGAGGAGAAGATGGTGATAATGTACTAGGATTGGAAGGTGTCACAGGTGAAAAATTCATGGGATGTTGTAATGGGAAGGAAGGTTGTTGGGGAAAGGGAATGGGAGTAATGGAAGGGGTGAGGAAAGGATTGGGGGGATTATCATCATGGTAATGGGTGTAGCGGGTTCAACGGGAGAAGTGGAAATGGAATGTACTAGGGCTTCTGCTATGGCACTCGAGATGGGTTGAGCTAAAGAGGATGAGCTAGGATGTACAAGGGAAGTGGAATGTACAAGAGATTAGAGGGTTCCTTTGAAGGTTGAGGCGATTTCCATGGTGGTGGAGGGTATGGATGTCAAGGGTTGTGGAGGAGAGTCGATGATAATAGTTTCACCTTGGGAAAGTGAATCAGCAATTACACATGCTTCTTTGTGGCACCAAGAGGACTGGGTATTGGTTGAGACATGGATATATTCCCCTAACCTTGACATGAGGCAGATACATCTAGGATCAAATTATGGTTGGGATATTCTTCTTAAGAAATGAAGTGCTTCTATTGTACCCATTGAGTGGACTAGTTCATTGAAAGCATTTATAAAAGAAGCTTCAAACCCTCTGTTGGGCAATTCTTATTGTAGAATTTCTTTACTCTACTGCTCTACAATCCATCTGTTCGCCCACATAACTTGCATATTTCTATACAACTTTTGAATGGCAATTGTGTATGCACATGCATCTGATGTATCATGTTCTCTTGTACAAGTGTCACCTTGGGAAGTATGTTGCTTCTCATGTTCATGTTAATCGCCTGCTTGTGAGTCTTGACTATGCTCTCTTCATTGTCACCTTCATCATTGGTCATTTTTTGGTTGTCCTCATTTGAGCTTGATACTACTTGTTCATGCCCTTGTTCAAGTGGGGATCTGGGGTAGCTCGGTCGTTCATATTCTTGTGAGAAAAATTATGCCTCCAAAAATTGAAAGTCACTTGAAAATGCATCTTGCATCTCAAAATCTAATGTTGTATTCAGAGGTTCTGCCTCTAGATTGGGTATGGAGAATGTGAATGCTTCCTCACCAATATTGGTTGGGGCTTCTCTAGCATCCATAGTAGGGGCCTCGGTGGTAGTTGTAGGGGTGGCTTCAAAGGTTATAACTGCACTACTAGTTCCTTCTAGTGTGATGGGGCATGATAGATGAATCAAAATGGGAGGTATTATCACTAGAGGTTCCGTTGGAGATTGTTTTGATGAAGGTTGAGGTGATGGTGATTCTGGGACATGTAAGCATGGGATCGTACCCCTCATACATTTTCCATTCCTTGACTTTGTTGACTTATAGGCTTTCTTGGAGGCTCATTTAAATTTCTTCAACTCTTCACTAGTCAAGGCATGCTCAATACACATGTACACAATCCTGATGGTTGCACAACAAGCATGAAAAACTCTTTTTTGTGCCCAGCTTTGTTGTGCCAAATACAATTGCTCTTGAATCCAGTTGGCAAGATCAATTGTTTGCGGTTCCATATTTGCCAAGTATAATCCAAACCAAACACATTTCTAAGGCAGTGTAAAATGGTCCTATGTCGAGAAGGCGAAGTGTTGCATACATAATCGTAATGGCTTTGATAGCTTCTGTGTTATAGCTTAAATATCTGCCCATTTGAGAACATCACCTTTCTTCGTCGGCTCTGAAATGAGCCTCTCCCTTTATGTTGGTGTATGCATACCATGGATTTTGAGTGCGGCCTTGATGAGATCTACAGAGAGGTAGAACTTCTTGAATGGTGGGTCCACAACTAGTGATGGCAAAATGAATGTGCCGGGTAACTCTTTCCTAATAGGGGATTGCAGTGTGGTGACCAAATAAAAACAATGATAAAAATTGGGTTTCGGGAGGGGAGCATTGAAGTATTCTATAAATCCTACCCTTGCCCAAATTGGTCGTAACTCTTCTAAATTTTGAAGGGCCTTGAAATCCCAGGAAAAGAATTGATACCTTCCCCAAGTATCTCCACTAAAACATAAGGTGGCATCATAGATGTGATCTGTGTCGGCCAATGGTCTTGTTAAGCCTTGAAATGAGTGTGATTTACTATGTACTTTCTCAATTCTTCCGATGGGAGGATCATCAATAGGCTTTGGCCCCATGAAGTCTTGAAATTCCAGAGGTCACATTGAGGGATGAGCTTCCGCCAATAAGTTCTCAAAACCCATTGCTGGCATATTGTGTTGATATATTTAGGTAGTGATGTGTGTGAATACTCTAGGACCGTCGGGGCACTTTTTTCCCTCTTTAGGAGGTTTTTTTCCCCCGGCTTGTATATACGCCTATTGCCCTAATGGGCTACTTATCTTTGTACATTCTCTAGTAATACATTCAGTATTGTGTGTTTGTGCTCCAAGCTTCTTCTCCTTCCTTGTGTTGTTCGTGTGCTTCCGTAGACATCTATCTCCAACAATTGGTATCAGAGCAGGTCGTCGCTTCTTCTAGGGTGCCGTCGACACTCCTCCGTTTGCAGTCTCAGATTCGCACGAAATTTGGTGACCATACTCAGGGTGTTTCCAAGATCAAAACAGCTTCGTTATGTGGTGCTGAAATCGCGATCTGAGCTCGTTTCGGCCTCCGAACGCACTATCGCACTGCTTGTGCAGGCTATTTCGTCCTTTTGTGCCAAAGGTATATACCAATTTTTGTTCGCCAGTTTAAGCGTCTCGAAGTCTGCTACAGGTCTAGCAGAACTTGTCTGGGCAGTTCTGTTCAACTTTTTGAGATAGTCAATTTTCTGCATCAAGGTATTCTAGTCACTGGCCATGGCTGAAAGCAGTGATGTATTCCGTATGTTGGCTGTTGAGGATAAGTTGGATGGTACCAACTACCCATTATGGGCTTATATGATGCGACATGTACTGGTTGCAAAAGGATTGTGGAACATTGTGCAGGGTGTTGAAAGACGTCCTCTTACACCTGTAACGACAGGTACTGCAAATACAGGTGTTGGAGCTGATGAAGATGGTGTCGAAGATGATATTCTGCAGATTCCTGTTCGTGCTGCTGTTTCTGTTGCACCTACTGCAGAGCAGATTCGTTGGGATGGCAGAGATGCCCAGGCACATGCATTGATAGCTTTGTTTGTCAAACGTGCCATTATTCCTCACATTCGCTCTTGCAGAACAACAAAGGATGCTTGGGATACACTTACCACTTTGTACCAAGCTAGGAATGAGGCTCGTGTTGCTTACCTCCGAAAACAGTTGGAGAGTGAGCACATGAATGAAGGTGATTCTATGGACAGTTTTCTTAAAAAGATCAAAGACCTGAAGGAACAATTGATTTCTACTGATGAGGTTATACCAGATAGCTCACTTGTGCAGACCGTTCTGAATGGTCTTCCTGATTCATATCAGAGTTTTGCCTCTACTCTTCGGTTGATGATGAAAGGCAATCCGAATGCCTTGTCATTTGAGGAATTAGTCTCTGTTCTGTTGCAGGAAGATCAGTCCAGGCAGAACAGGTCCATTATGCGTGTTGCAGATCAAGCTTTCCTAGCTAGTCAGAAGGGAAAAGGAAAATGGAGCTCTTCTACTAGTAAGCAGAAATATGCAAATGCTGCACAATTGAAGAACCAGGATAAAGATGAGAAGAAATCAGAAAAGCAGAAATTGTTCTGCAAGTACTGTAAAGGAAATGATCATATTATAAAGAACTATCCAAAACTGGCTGCTAAAGAGGCAAAGAAGAAAGAGGCTGAAATGGTTGTTGCAGAGGCCTCTACACCAAAAATAGAGTCTGCAAATCTTGTGTAGGAAGAAGAATGGGCGTTTACTACTGTCTGCAGTTTTGACCCATCTTCTCATGATCAGTGCATGTCTGCAGTAGACTCAGATGTTTGGTACTTTGACAGTGGGGCGACCAAACATATTACCTCGCAGCGTAGTTTCTTCTCTTCACTCGAGCCTGCCCCTACAGGGAATACTGTCACATGCGCCAATAATTCCTCTTATCCTGTTATGGGAGTTGGTAAGATCATTCTGACTACTGCTGATGGTAGTTCTTTCACTTTGTCAGATGCTTTATTTGTGCCAAGGATAAAAAAGAACCTGTTATCAGTTTCTGCATTAGCCAAGATTGGCTTGGTTGTGAAATTCGTTGATGACAGGTGTACAGTCCATGATCTCTCAAATGGCGATGTGATTATTGCTTCTGGCATTTTATGTCGTGGGCTGTATAAGCTCATAGACTATGAAAGATTTGTGAATGGTTCGGCATGTGCAGTTCATGATTCTCAAGCTATGTTAGATGCAAAGCTTTGGCATGCACGCTTTGCTAGTTTGTTACGCCTGTAGAAATCTGAAATGGTGTCCTCTTTGCCCAAACTTGAGGCACTTGGAAAACATGTTTGTGAAGGCTGTATTTTGGGCAAAATGCAGCGTTCTTCCTTTCCAAAAGATGGTTCAGTTCGGGCTACGCAGAAATTGCAGCTTGTACATAGTGATGTCTGTGGTCCTATGCAGTCACCCTCTTTTGGAAATTACCTTTACTTCGTGACTTTCATTGATGATTTTTCCAGGCATGCATGGGTATATCCACTCAAAGCAAAGTCCGAAGTGTTCATGTGCTTCAAACCGTTTTTGGTTTTGGCTGAAAATCTGTCAGCATGTAAAATGGGCACCCTCCGTTCTGATCGAGGGGGGGAATATATGTCTTCATATTTTAATGCATTTCTGGCTGAACGTGGGATAAAACACCAGTGTATAGTGCCGTATACACCTCAACAGAATGGAGTTGCTGAACGAAAGAACAGGTCACTCATGGAGATGGCGAGGTGCATGGTCAAAAGTCAGGCTTTACCACATAGTTTCTGGCTTGAGGCTATCATGTGTGCAGCATATGTACTGAACAGGTGTCCCATTAAAGCGTTGCAGTCTATCACTCCATATGAGGCTTGGCATGACCGCAAGCCATCTGTTGCTCATCTGCGTGTTTTTGGTTGTTTGGCATATGCATTAGTGCCTGAACAACATCGCAGAAAATTGGATGATAAGGTAGTAAAATGTATTTTTGTTGGGTACAGTTCTAAAAGTAAAGGATATCGTCTGTATCATCCACAGACTAAACACATTCTCGTTAGCTGTGATGTTGTCTTTGAGGAAGATGCTATTCAGCCATTGCTTTCATGTACTAAGGAGACATCTGTTAGCTCCAAAGACATGTATGATACTTTGATGCCTCTTTTTACAGGTGGACAGGCTAGTGCTGGTCCTAATGAGGCAACTTCTCAGCCTTTGCAGGTTTCATATGATGATGTAGATCATTCCATTTTTGATGCAGATTTACATGATGCACTTGTTGATGAGAGAGCTGATATTGAGTAGGCAAAAACTATGCCAAAATGGCTGGTGCAGACTTTGCGTGATAGCAAATTAGATGCACCTTTGTCATATCGTACTCGTTCAGGCTCTCATAGTGCCTCCTTTGCATCAGATTGCTATGATATGGCTGCATCTAGTCTCTGTGATGAGAATGAGCTTGTTTCTTTTGATGAAGCACAAAATTCAGAAAATTGGATGGCTGCTATGCAATCTGAATATGATGCTATAATGAAGAATGGTACATGGTCTTTATGTGACTTGCCTCCTGGCAAGAAGGCCATTGGCACTAAGTGGGTATACAAGCTGAAGCGTAAACCTGATGGTACAGTTGACAGGTATAAGGCTAGGCTTGTTGCAAAGGGTTATGCACAGGAAAGTGGCATTGATTTTGATGAGACCTTTGCACCTACATGCCGTATGACTACTGTTCGGAGCATTTGTGCACTTGCAGCCCATCATGGTTGGAATGTACATCAGTTGGACATTAAAACAACATTTCTGAATGGTGACTTGCATGAAGAAGTGTATGTTTTTCAGCCCCGTGGTTTTATGCAGAAAGGGCATGAAAACCAGGTTTGCAGGTTAAAGAAGGCATTATATGGTTTAAAGCAAGCACCACGTGCTTGGTATGAGAAGATACATGCCTATCTGATTGCACATGGTTTTGAGAACAGTTCAACTGAAAGCACCTTATATGTTAAACGTGCTAATGATGTGCTTCTGATCATTGTTGTCTATGTTGATGACATGCTGCTCACTGGTCCTATTGAGACACATATTGCTGATTTTAAGGCTGATTTGCATGCCTCATTTGAGATGTCTGATTTGAAGCATTTGCATCACTATTTGGGCATTTAGTTTATGCACGTTGATGGTGGAATGGCTTTGTGTCAAACGAAATATATTGACACATTATTGCAGCGTTTTGGCCTTGAAGACTGTAAGCCTATTGCCACTCCTATGGAGACAGGTTTACGATTGAGTCTTCATGATGCTGGAGATGCATTTGATGTTGTTCTCTATCAGCAGGCTGTTGGATGCTTGATTTACTTATGCATTACTCGGCTAGATATTCAGTTTGCTGTCTCACAGATGAGCAGGTTTATGCATTGCCCAAGAGTCATGCATTGGAAAGCGGTTAAGCGCATCTTTCGCTACTTGAGTGGTACTCGGCTACTTGGGTTGTTTTATCCCAAGGGAGGATCACTACCGGCAGATTTGCATGCTTTTTCTGACTCAGATTGGGTTGGTTGCTATGACACTCGTGTGTCCACCAGTGGTTTTGGCTTCATGCTTGGTAGCTCATGTATATCTTGGTTGAGCAAGAAGCAGCCTACTATGGCCACTTCCAGTTGTGAGGCTGAGTATAGGGCAGCTTTCACAGTGACTGTTGAGTGTGTGTGGCTCAGACGCCTTATGGCTGATTTGGGTGTTGGCCAGTCTTTTGCCACCACCATCTTCACTGACAGTTTGGCAGTTGCGAGGAACCCTGTGTTCCATGCTCGCACTAAGCACATTGAGGTGCATTATCACTATGTCAAGGAGAGGTTCTCTGCTGGGGAGATCAGCTTGGCATATGTGCCCACGCAGGAGAACATTGCAGACCTTTTCACAAAGGCTCTGCCTAGGGAGAAGTTTGAAGCTTTCCGCAAAGCTTTGGGCTTACTTCCTTTTGTGGAGTGATTTCCACATAGCTTGGCACTTCCTTATACATGAGTGCCAGCTCCTTGTTCACCGCATCACTCCCAAGGGGGATTTGTTGATATATTTAGGTAGTGATGTGTGTGAACACTCTAGGACCGCCAAGGCACTTTTTTCCTTCTTTAGGAGGTTTTTTTCCCCTGGCTTGTATATACGCCTATTGCCCTAATGGGCTACTTATCTTTGTACATTCTCTAGTAATACATTCAGTATTGTGTGTTTGTGCTCCAAGCTTCTTCTCCTTCCTTGTGCTGTTCGCGTGCTTCCGCAGACGTCTATCTCCAACATGTTGGTGCTAGCCTTAGAGTTTCCTTCAGCTTGCATGGTGATCAAAATGTGTGTGTAAAGGATCTACTTCAAAAGGATAACACATAAGCATGGAAATTAACCATTATAGTGAGACCACAACCTGTTTCCATAACCGATGCATAACGAGTGTAGTTGTGTGTTGTGAGGTGATTTACGTAATGGCCGCATAGTAACTAATGTGGGTCTAAAGACTTCCTACATGCACTAAATAATGCATACATTTCTTTCCATGATATGTCATTACAGGAGATAATGAGTTAGTGGAGGTGGATTTGCACAAGGTTTAGGTGTCAATGAATTATTACAAGGTTAAAGGTTAGTTGTAAGAGATGGTATATTGTACAAAGGGGTGTATGGGAGTTTCTAGATGCTTTTAGGCACCCACTTTCTAAGATTTGGTGAATGGATAGGATTCCTTTGATGAGGTACAAAGGATGAATCTAGCAGTGGTAAGATCGGTGAGTGGTGTGATTTTAGAGGGGTGGTTATTACAAGGCTTGGCTGTTGAGCTATCTGATAGACTTTGGGCACACAAATTCGAGTGGGGTGGGTCTTGGCTATCAAATACTTCTTAAGTACCCATATTTTTTGGAATTCTCATTGGGAAAGAAGAAGATCGAGGGGATGTCAAACATTGAATTTGACTTTGCTTTGGCTTCTTTACTTCATGGCCTACAGTAGTGAACATGGCCGGTGCTTGCTAACCTTTTGGTACCCATACTTGCTTTGCACTGGTTATCTTGGGATACTTGTGCTGCCCCCACCATGGGATAGTCTAGGGAGGTTGTCATCCATTCAGATTTTCAAGTCTACTATTCTATGGTGGTGGTTGAGAGGTTGGGTTGACACTCTACTTTGGAACAGAAGGGAGGTCCAACACTCGCATGACTTGCCCATCAAGAAGTGAGGCATTCTATACAACAAATCTAGGTAGGTATGCAGGAAGTGTGGAGGATGGGCCCGAGGAGACTATTGTCCCCATTTGTCCGCTGATGTAGCCCACCTATCTGCTAATAGTCCCCATCTAACCCTAGTGGTCGTTGGAGGGGGGATTTGACCAAAAACCTTTCCGTCCTCCTTAGTATCCATCATATATGGGTTGGGGTCACTCTTCTCTTGTTGGGCATAGTTAGGGAAATCCAGCAGTACCACTCGCTACTAGCCTAGTATCTTGAGCTAAAGGGAGCATTTTCTAAGATTTAATTCTAGTGAATGATCATATAACCAATATTGGCCAAGAATTAAGGGTTCTATCAGGTCATCATCATGGCACACTATGAGCTTCACGATGAAGGTTACATCATGTGTGAGGATAGGAAGGTCCACCTCACCCATGCAAGGGGTTTCCATGCCTCCTAGCCCTATGAGGTATGCATCGGTTAGCCACATTTCTAGTCCCATGTCTTGACGGTGAGACCACCTAATTGCACTAGTCGTAGCACCTGAGTCAAGTAAATCCCTAATCTCTTGGCATGTATTGCATTACCTTAGCATCATTGTAATGAATGGTCTTCTATCCACTCTGCTAGGGTGAGTAGATAACTTTGTTTGACACATGGCCATAGGATATCTAGGGGCTTCTACGTTGGTATATGGGGTTCATTTAGAGCCTTCAAACTAGTCATAGCATTCTCTCCCTAATCCTTGTCTTCTTAATCTCATATATTTAATGTGTTCTAAGGCCTCAGCCTGAGCATCCTCTCATATTCTCTTCACTTCCTCCTTGTGCTTCTTGGCCATCGTGAGTGGTCTAAGCATATCCTCAATAAGAGGTTTTTGATACAACTTGATTCTATTGAGATATCAAGCTCAACATGTGATGATCCAGGATGACACGTATCAGTTTTTCGTTTCTCTGACATGTATAGTGGTCACACCGGTATATGTTGGGGATACTTCATTAAGTTGTACTAGATTTATCTACCGAGAGTGATGGCACATTTGTTTCCTGCCAACTCACTCATTTGTGGACATTAGGTTTTTCCTTATGTATTGGTCTTTATATATTGCATCTGTTGTATTCTTGTTTTTAGGTCATTCTTGTAAATTCCTTTTTATGTAATAGAAGAAGAAGAAGAAGAAGAAGAAGAAGAGGATCATGTTTCCTTCCCTCAATCTGAGTGTGTACTCTTTGATTGTGAGAGTGTGTGTGTAAGCTCTCTTCCTTATCTCCTTCATCATGACATGGTATCAGAGCTAGCGTAGCTATAGAGAGCTGGTGGAGTAGGTGATGGTGAAGAGTACGCAGCAAGGCATGGAGAAAATGTGATTCACAAATGATCTCCATTTGCTATGAAAACCGGCATGAAGGTAGAAGACCTCAAAATATTTTTGAGATTTATCCCTTTAGGCTCACTTGTTTTTGTCAGATCAAAGTTTCGGAGCCATCTTGACCTCTGTTTCAAGCTTGCAAGGTGGGGCCCACAAAAAAACCAGGTCAATTTCAAAAACTCTAACTTGCATCGTGTTTGGCAACACTCATATACTCCATATCTAAAATTTCAAGCAATTTCGTGTACTGTTAATACACGAAAACTGTGATCTTCTGAGATCGAATTGTCACCTCATAGTGCGACAGTGTTCAAGCAGAAGTGTTGCTTGTAGTGTTTTGCAGTGTAGTGAATTGCTACAGAAATGGAAAACATAGATGGAAAGAGTCACCTTATGAGTGATAAACTAGACAAGAACAGCTTCCATGCTTGGAGATTCAAAATGATGAATTTTCTGATGGGAAAAGGCTACTGGAAATACATCGAAGCAGAGAACAAAAATGCTCCACAGTTACCAGAGAGGAATCAGACTGCGGAACAGTTAAGAGCATGTGAGGAATGGAATCAAGGAGCATGAAAGGTAATGTATTGGCTATCTGTTAGCATACAAGATAGCATGATTGGCACATACAGGATGTCAAGACTCCAAAAGAGGCTTGGAAGAGTTTGGTCACATTGTACGAGACCAATACAAAGGCACAAAAATTGCAACTCAAGAACGAGCTGCATGCATTGGAGAAAAAGAGCATGTCAGCAAGTGACTACACTCTGAAAATCAAAAGCATATGTGAGTCAGTTGCATCTATTGGCATGAATGTAGATGATGATGATAAGGTGGAAGTGTGCCTTTGTGGTGTAGGAGCTGCATATAAGCAGTTCAGAACTTCTTTACAGACTAGGAAAAATATTCTGAATTTTGTTGATCGGGTATCTATGTTGATTATTGAAGAAAAGAATCTCCGTGAGGATTCGAATTCCCAAGGAAAATCTAGTTCTGAGTTGGTATTCTACTCTAGTAGAGGAAGAGGTAGAGGTAGAGGTCTCGGAAGTGGAAGAGGAAACAATAAACACGACCAAAGTCAACAAGAGAATCATACAAGAGGAAGAGGACAGTTTCAAGGCAGGGGGAGCCAAAGAGGCCACATAAATTTCCAAAGAAATGATTTAGATAATGATAGTAAAGGATGCTTGAATTGTGATAAGCATGGACACTTTGAACGTGATTGCAGGTTGAATAATCACAATAACAAAAGGCAGCAAAAAAACTATGCATCCACAAGTGCAGATGATTCTGAGAAGTTGTTCATCGTTAAACATCACATGATGAATACGATGTCTGCTGGCATTTACAAATCAAATGATAATGTCTCGTATGTTGATTTAGGTGCTTCAAATCACATGACCAGTCATGCGGAAGTACTTTGCAAAAATTGCTAGTTCCTGGATATGTTGAAATAGGTGATGACACATCACACCCTATCAAGCATACAGGAAATATAGCACTGTCTATGGAGGATGGGAAGGTAAAACACCTTGCTAACGTGCTACATGTTCCAAATATAACAAAGAATCTAGTTTTGTTGGACAAATGGTTGACAAGGGATTACAACTCAGGTTCAATGCTGATGGGTTATATGTAGAAGAATACAAAGGGGATGGAAGATTGATTGCCAAAGGAAACAAAGTGGGTAGGATGTTCACCTTAAATGTGAAAATTCTTGAAATGAATGCAGCCCTGTTTTCAAAAGGTGTAGGAGTTATTGCTCATATAGAGATCTAGCACAAACGAATTGGACATGAAAACTTGTAAAGGCTGAAATTGATGCAGTCAAAGGAGATTATCCATGGACTACCAAATTTCAAGGTTGCAGAGATGCAAAAGGTATATGAAGCATGTCAATTTGGTAAACAGTCAAGATCATCATTTTCGCATGACAAGCCTGTTAGTGAGAATGTGCTAGAAATAGTACATACAGATGTTTGGGGTCTTGCAAAGACCACATCCATGGGTGGTTGCAGGTTTTATGTTACTTTCATTGATGACCATACACGAAAAGTGTGGGTCTATTTCATGAAAGAGAAGACTGAGGTATTCACTCACTTTGAGAATTTTAAAGCTATGGTGGAAAAGCAGATAGGGAAATATATTCAGACATTAAGATCAGATGGAGGAGGTGAATACATGTCAAATGCATTTGGCAATTTTCTAAAAAGTCATGGAATTCAACATCAGTTTTCATGCAGGTACACACACACAACACAATGGCATTGCTGAATGCAAAAATAGACATATTGCAAAGATAGCAAGAGCCTTGATGGCTGAAAAGAATATGCCTCATTGTTATTGGGCAAAAGTTGTGCATATGGTTGTATACATCATGAACAAAGCTCCAACTGCTGTTGTACATCAAGTGACACATGAAGAGAAGTTCCAAATGAAGTGAGGACGAAGCTTCATCCAAAAGCAAAAAAATGTGCCTTCATTGGATACTCCCTTGAGCAAAACAGATATAAATGTTATAACCCACTCACATGACAAGTGAAGGTGAGCAGAGATGTGGTATTTGATGAAATGTCAAGCTTCTATGCAAATGCCAAAGAAGGATTGAATCTTGAACAAAATGACAAAGAAAATACTGAAAAATCAAGTGCAAAATCCCAAACTTTGAGTGGAAAAGATGCATCACCAAGCAATAGTTCCAACTCAAATCCATGGAGTGGAAGATTGCGTGGCAATTTTTGTCCAACAACTTCATCAAATACATCCTAGAAAAGTAAAGAAAAACTTTCTGCTGGTCATAAAACATGTGCAGGTTTTGAAGACCTTGAGATTCAAGTGGTTTTGAAAAGAGTCTTGATGAGGAACTTGGATTGCCCTCTCTGAAGACTCCAAGAGTAAGAAAGACACATGCAGATGATACAAGGAGAATTGACCCAGGACCAAGAAGATCTGGGAGGATACGAAATTCAGTGCAATGATTGACATATGATAGTTACATGGCTCGTCATTGTGCCTACATGACAAAGGTAATACAACATGTTGAACCTTCTTGTTTTGAAGATGCAATTGGAAATGGAGATTGGGAAAAAGCTACGGATGAAGATATGGCTACACTTTATGGAAATGATACATGGAAGCTGGTTCCATTGCCACAAGGAAAGAAACCCATAGGCGGCAAGCACAATGCTGATGGTAGCATAAGCATGTATAAAGCACGTTTGGTAGCAAAAGGATACGCACAAACGTATGGCATTGATTATGAGGAAACATTTAGCCTTGTATCTAAAATGTCTACTCTTAGAACACTTGTTGCATTAGCTACAACAAAAGGATGGACTTTGCATCAAATGAATGTGAAGAATGCTTTCTTACATGGTGAGTTACAGGAAGAAGTATACATGGATCAACCACAAGGATATGAAGATTTAAAGCATCCAGAATATGTTTGCAGGTTGCAAAAGGCTTTGTATGGGTTGAAGCAAGCTCCTCATGCATGGCATGCAAAGATTGCTGATTACTTAACCACCATTGGGTTTTCTATGTGTGATGTAAATCATTCACTATATGCAAGGAAGGGTGATGATGGCATCACGATTGTGTCTTTTTATGTTGATGACTTGATTGTAGGTGGTGATAATGAACAAAGCATCAAAGAGGTAAAGAAACTTCTTATGCAGGAATTTGACATGAAAGATCTTGGTGTGCTATGCTATTTCTTAGGCATTGAATTTATACATACAGAAACAAGTATATGGATGTCACAAAGGCAATATGCCTTGAAGATGTTGCAAAAGTATGGTATGGCTGATTGTAAGCCAATTTTTATGCCATTAGATCAAAATTTGAAGTTAGATACTACATCAGGTGAAGCATTGGAAAATGTTACTATGTACAGGAAAATTGTGGGAAGTTTGATATATCTCACAATTACGAGGGTTGATCTTAGCTACACTAATGGACTTGAAAGTCAATTTATGTAGGTTCCTAGGAAGCCACATTTGGATGCACTGAGGTGCACTCTATGTCATGTGAGTGCTACTTTAATGCGTTATTTTATGAAGCTGGTGTAGATTTGCAGGTTCATGGATACACCGATGCAGATTGGGTTGGTAGCATTCCAGATATAAGATCTACTTGGCTTTCTATTCTCACTTGGGAGTGTAGATATTACATGGAGTAGCAAGAAGCAACCCGCTATTGCTTTTTCAAGTACAGAGGCTGAGTATAGAGGTGCTACAATGGCAGCATGTGAGGCATCATGGCTAGAGATGCTACTTGCAAATTAAGGTGTGGAAGTGCAAAAGCCTATCACTATCTCATGTGATAATCTTAGCAGTATATAGTTAGCACGGAACCCTATTTCTCATGCTAGAACAAAGTATATGGAGGTACATTATCACGTCATCAGAGAGAAGGTATTAGCAAGTGATATTGATCTTGTTTATGTGAGAACAAATGAGCAGGTTGCTGATATTTTCACTAAAGCACTTGGAGTAGAGAAGCTGAAGAAGTTTCAAAAGATGCTTGGATTAGAGGACATGACATTGAGCTTGAGGGGGAGTGTTGAGATATCAAGCTCAACATGTGATGATCCAAGATGACACGTATCAGTTTTTCATTTCTTTGACATGTATAGTGGTCACACAGATATATATCACGGATACTTCATTGAGTTGTACTAGACTTATCTATTGAGAGTGATGGCACATGTGTTTCTTTCCAGCTCACTCATTTGTGGACATTACGTTTTTCCTTATGCATTGGTCTTTATATATTGCGCTTGCTGTACTCTTTTTTTTAGGTCATTCTTATACATTCCTTTTGATGTAATAAAAGAAGAAGAAGAAGAAGATCATTCTTCCTTGCCTCAATCTGAGTGTGTGCTTCTCTTTGATTGTGAGAGTGTGTGTGTGTGTGAGCTCTCTTCCTTATCTCCTTCCTCGTGATAGATTCTACACAAGCTAGTATAATTAAGCCTTATCTCTCCTTCTAGTGTGGCTAGTTGTACCACCCCACTTGTTGAAATCTTATTTATAATTGTAAGTCCATAAATAGGTTTTTGTTCCTTCTTATCTACATATATGCCTACTACCACTCTCAACCTGATCTCTCCTAATTGTTCCAAGTCCATGATCCTTGATGATAACTCGTGGCTAGTCCATTGATGCTCTTGTGCAACCTTAAGGATGGGTATCAAAAAATCCAAGGGAAGCACTACATTTTGACCAAAAACCATTTGAAAGGGAGTTGCATTGAGTACGGTCTTGTAAGCCACTAGATATGTGTTAGAATAGGATTTTTTGTAAAAAAACCCATTATCTTATAAAATGTTTACTAGAGTGATGTAAAAATGAGGAAGAGTCTTCCTCATGTGTAGAGAAACTATATGTATTTTTTAGAGAATTTTTACAAGCTCTTCAAGCACATATTTTTAGATTAGAAGTTTAAAGGAACAAATTTCAAGTGTGAAAAGGGACACTTGAAAAAGCATAAAAGACCAAATTTTGTATTTTGTAGAGGTTGCTATCATTTCGTACTCTTATGACATGTGAATGAAGAGCTTCAGCTTGAAAGTCGTGTCTCTCTTTTCTATAGTGTTCATGATTGATTCTTGAGTCTTTTTCATGTGTTATCCATGGAATTTGCTAGTTTAACTTGTGTATTACTATCAGTATATTGAGTGATTATATGCATGAGATCATTGCAGGAAATGGAAATTCTCAGTTTTATCAAAATCATGATCGTCTTGTATGGGTGATATAGGTACTAGAATTTTATTTTGAGTTGATATTGGTAATCTACAAGAAAAATGCCACACTTTAGGCATAAGAATCAGTTAAAAAGCTATTGATTAGCTCAAGATACAAGAAACCCTAGTTTTCGTACTCCTTTTTCACATTCCTCTTAGAAATCAAAATTGTTTTTACATTTTCTTGGATTCCATTAACTAGAAGGGGCTGTGGTCTTAGCATACTTCCCTGATTGACAAATTTAAGATGTGAGAGTTAATCCTTTATGCTATGATGATTGGAGAGGACAGCTCCGAAGGATAACAAACATCTTTTTGGCGTCATTGCTGGGGAAGTTAGCAAAGCTTCCATTGAAGTTTTTGACCTTGCTCGATCTTCCATTGTTGATGGTAAATAAACACATTTGGAGAAGGTACTACTCTAATATCTCCCATGTGAACTTGGAAAAGTAGGTAATAAGCTTTGGGAAAAGAAGGCTTAAATTTACCTTTTAGGAGGTGTGAGTGTTTATCTTTGTGCAAATGGATGGTTGCTCATGCTTTTCATAAGTATAGTGTAGGTCTTTTGAAAAAAGATGGTTTGATTTGCTGAATGGAAAGTTGAATGTGTTTATCTTTGCATATTTAGATTGCTTTTTGACCAAGTACTAAGCAATTTTGTTGGTCATTGGGAAAGACAACTGTAGCTCAGTGATGAGTAGCACCTCCTTTAATGTCAATCCGGGAAGACGTGAGGATGGTATGAAGACCTCGAGCAAGTGGCGACACAAGTGCGTGAGTGAGAAGCACACAAGCATGCACACACATACACACACACGCGCACACACGGCAAGACAAAGAGAGAGAATCAATGGAGTTCTTTAGATTACTTTCAATAGCTCTTACAAGTTCGTTTCAATTACAATCTAACCTCAAAAATGAGCTCTCTAGCTCTTTTTATAGTTTTTGACTAGCTTTTGGCCCTGTCCAGACCTAGTGTCCGGCCTAGTTAAAAATTAGGTTCCAGGGCCAATTTGAGGGCTCAAACGGAGTCTAAAAAATACGAAAATTGATATGTAGGTACTTCTAAGGCTCCTCAAGCTCAAGGACTCCTTGGCTTGCACAAAATGGAGCTACAAAAATATGAAATGGTATTTACAATGATTGTTAGTGATAAGAATCACTGTTAAAAGATGTAGATTGGAAAAATTGAAGGGCCTATCTGCCAGATTTGCGTCGACTGCTTTGTCTACTTACTCCTTCACCTTGTTCTGACTCTCTCCGTTGGCTTCCTTGTCTCGTCAATCCTTGGGTTCCCTGGCTTCCTTGTCTAGTCAGTCCTTGGGTGCCCATACTGCTCTCAACACCCCCCCCTCTCTCGCGTCTGTCGTCCCTGACAGACCCTTGTTGCTGGGGGTGTTGGATGTAATATTCCACAACCTGAGTGGCAAGCTGATGTTCTTGTAAGCGTAGTCCTCTGGCCAAATCTGTCATCATACGATCCCAATCGATTGGTCCTGGAACATCCGGATGTGGCAGACGTAACTGATCTGCATGGATCGCTTGTTCTACTGCAAATAGATGTAGCAAATGTGTGGGTCTGGGAATGAAAATTTCGGAATTGTATTCCCAGAAGCCCGTAGAGAACATTTCCTCAAATGTTTGCTTGAAGCATGCGGGCAAGTACTTGATTCGTGCATGCCAAGCAAAGATAACAGTGACCGAGGGGGTTTGGCTCATGTCGTAGACTAAATCCTTGTTGCCTTGGGCGAATCCAGGAGCGGAGATGTATGGAGCTTGGACATTCCGAAAGGTTTTGAAGACAATGGTCATGAGCTCAAATATCTTCATACACATTTTCGCTGCTATATCAGGTACATTGTTTAGGCGTGCGGACCAGTGCCGAATGGTTGATATCATGTAGGCTACGGTTGGAGGTCCTCGAGGTGGAGCAAAATATGGGTAGTTAACCCAAGCGGAGCACTCTTTATTGTTGCGTACCTTGATTGCAAATGCTTGCCAGGATCTGCGACGTACCACTGGACAATAGCATGGATTATACTTGATGTAGAGTGGCATGGTAGCCCAGGTACTCATCATCTCTGGGTAATCGGTGAGTAAACGTGCACGCCAATTAGGTTGGAAAATCGAGCCAGCACGTGCATCGGTCGGTAAATCCCCTATCTCAAATTGAGTAGCGAATGTGGGCTCCTTCCCTGTATGTCTTTTGACTTCTGCATTATAATCATGTAGTAAGACAAAATAAGGCATGTATTGCGATTCTGATGTTGTGATTAACCGTTGATGGGATAACTGTTGAAAGTAGGAAGACCGAAGGACCGTTTCTTCCAGATTCGTGAGAGATTGCATTTGCACGGCCACACGATCATCATGTGTCTTACCCACTTTCTCGACCCTTCTGACCCAATCTGGAACTTGAATTTCTAACGTGTCTTGTCCTTCTTCTGTAGTTCGACCACCAGGCGTCGGCATAGGCTCGTAGGGCTCTTCGTAGCTGTCCTCGACGGGGATTTCCACTACTGTTTCAGGTTCTGGTTCTTCAATGGGCGAGGGTGGTCGTTCATATGGTAGGAGGCGTGCTTGGAGTTCTGCCACCTGTTTCCGAAGGGTCTCCATTTCTTCTGTAGATTGTTGCAAGATTACCGGTTCCTGTTGAGCAGTGGGTACACTAGCTAACTATTTCTTTAGATCGGCACATTCAGTCTCTAGTTTCTCATATGACTCCAGGAAATTTGCATGCTCCTCAAGTAAAATGCGGATGTCTTCTGATGGAACTGCTCTATATCTGGTAGGGCTAATGGTTGCTCCTACGGTTCCTTCCATAGCCGCTTCAAAGTTGTCCTGATTTTGTTGTTGAAGTCGTTTGTTTTCCTCTAGTGCTGCGGCCATATGCTTTCTTAATAGCCCAATGTTGCGTCTGAGCGTGGCATTAGATATCATTTGCGCTTGAAGCACTGTTTCTAGCTCCTTAACTGCTTGGTCATCTACAGTTGATGCCTTTGATTCCAATTCGGAGTGAGCCTGCTGTAGTGTGGTATGCTCGTCTAGGAGCGTCAGGTAGTCAGCCTCAACAGTGGAGACTCTAGCTTGGAGGCGTTGAGATTCTGCCTGGAGGGTAGCATTGCGTTCTTCTAATTGATGGAAGTCTTGTTGTAGCTGATGTGCACACTGAAGTAATGTGTCGAACGTACTATTTACATTATGAGATGCAAGGGAAATAGTTTGAAATGCAGAGGAGGTGGGATTGGGTAGGGGGGTAGTGAATGCTGTGTGTGCCACTGATGTGAGTGGTGAGGTGGGGGGCAAGGGAGGGGAAGGTGGGGAAATCGTGGGGAGAGGTGCTGTGGTTGGTGAAATGTCCATTGGATCAGACAAGGTGGTGTGTGCAGGGGCTACCATATAGGTGCGTATGGTAGGTGAAGTGAGTGTGGTGTCCGTGTAAATTGATGTCGTTGCGAACATCGGAGGAAGGTGGCTTTGAAACATGGGAGAGCGGAAGAACTGCTCCACAAAGGACGGGTATTGTGGTGGTGAGGTCCGGTTGAAAGAGGTGTAGGGGCCAGCTGGGAAGTGAGGGTTATGGAATGGAGGTACTCGTATTGGGGGGTAGGTCGGGAAACACAGGGTTCCTTCCGTGGGTGCTGGGTTTCCAACTACGCTGGTAATTATGGGATGGCCAGTCATGGGTTCAGCGGATAGATGGGACGAAGTGTACAAGGGATTGGTGACGAAGGAGAAGAGGGTGTCTTGTGAGGTGGGTTCTCGAAATGAGAATGATTTGAATGAGGATGGATTATAAGTGGAGGTAGAGGTGATGACTGTCGTTTCTTCCAAGGTGGGAGGTGGTGGCGGGGGAGGAGAAGGTGGTGATGGAGGACGCTGGGGTGAGATGGGTGATGTCTGAACGAAGGTTTCAGCGGAGAGGTCAGTGGTGGTTGTGGGAGTGGCTGTGGTCTCAATAGGTACTTCTGGTTCTGTGACGGGTATCCTGATAGTCTTACCTGCTCGTGGTAACGTGTCCACTCTCCGTTTGTCATACCTTACGGACTGGCGGACTGCGGTGTGGACAGCCTCTGGAACTCCTAAAGAGTCTGACACTAATTTGAGGGTGTCAATGAAATGTTGGTCCACTCCTTCATCTGATAGCATTTCTTGCATCAAAGCTTGGCCTGATACCAGAGAGAGCTGATGCCTTTCTTGTACTGCTTTGATAGTGTCGTATAGCCTTCTTAGTTGAGCTGTATATGCAGGTGCACCTACAAGTTCTGGCACCTCTTGTTGCTCCTCTTGTTGCTCTTGATCATATTCCTCCTCATCATCCTCCTGCTCCTCATCTCCGTCATCTTCTTCCTCCACTTCAACAGGGGTGACAGGGGCTTGGGAGGTTGTGGCCTGCGTTTGTACATTTTCCGCTTGTTGTGCCTCTGCTGTCTCCAGCTCTACATCTTGTAGTAGTTGTTCGAAGTCTTCATTAGTGAGTTCTTCCAAAGCTGCACCACAAGGAAATTCGAGATCCGTTGGGATGGGAGGAAATAGCAAAGTGGAACCATCGGTGCTGCGTCTTGGAAGCCGGAGTGTGAATGGTCGGACTCTTCGGGGTGGCGGGGTGACCTCTGGTGTTAGGGTGGCTCCACGTGGCTGAGCACATGGGACTTGGACCGTGCCTCTCATCTTCTTCGAAGGGGGTCCAGTGGATGTCCTGCCTCGAAACTGCTCTACCCGATTCCACATCAGGGCTCGTTGGATTGGGATGTCATAAGCCAAACACCTATAGATGATTCTTGTCAGAGCACAGCAACCATATAAAACCTGTTTCCGCGGCCAGCGTTTGTGAGCTAAGTGTATCTGATCAATTATCCAGTGGGGTAGGTTGATGGTGAGGCTCTGAGTCTCTGCCAGATACAGGCTAAACCAAATCTTTTTGTGCGGCATGGTGAATCTATCCTGCGCCGGGAAAGCAAAGTGTTGCATGCACATGCGAAGGTGTATTGCAATATTAGGCGTCATGGATACCATGTCTTTGAGTTTGGTGAGACTTCGATTCTTCATGTAGTCCGGTACTAGGGTTTCCTTTTCTGTAGGAATATGCATGCCGCGCATATCCAGAGCTTCTCTCACCAAATTGTTTGATAGCCTAAACCTCTTGAGCTCATTCCCCTTTGTCAGAGATGGAATCACAAATGAGCTTGCACCTTTTGGGTTCGGATTTGGAGTCAAGGTGTTGATGAGATAGTAGCATCGCATGAAGTCAGGTTTTGGGAGTCGGGCACTGAAATAGGCACTCAATCCGGCTTTTTCCCATATCGGACGTAGACTTTCCGCATTTTGTAACTTCTCAAATTCTCTTGTAAAGAAATGGTATCTGCCTTGCTTTCCATTGTAGTCCAACTCTGATTCCCATAGATACGTTCCTTCCCCCAAAGGTCCTGCTACTTCGGTAAACCAATGTGAAGTCTTTCCCACGGGCATGGTGTGGCCACGCGGAGGGTCCGCAATAGGTATGATTTTGACGGCCTGCAACTCTTCTGGTCTTTCGACTGTCTCAGGCAAAACGGGTAAACTGTCCAAGTCCACCACTTGCGGGTTTGTTTCTGTGTGAGAGCTAGTTCCTGCGGCCTCCGCCATGTTGAAAATGTCGCAGCTGATTCTGTGAGAATATATGAATAAACGTTAACATTGCAATGGACACAAAAATGACATGGTGTCCCTTGTTACAATATTAACTTAAAGTTCTGGAGTGGTTAGGAGTTAACAAGTGCTCGGTGCTGGTGTGTGTAGTTAGGAGTTAGGTAGACCTAAGAACTAAGCGAAATGATGTGATAAGAGTGAAGCGGTTAGTAGGTGGTCATGGATTTACAATAGGGTCAGGGGGTTTGTTACAAGTCTTGGGCTGCCAAATGCAGTGGATGGGTTTTACTCGTGGTTCCGTAGAGATGCTCGAGAGCTTTATAGGTGTGTCAGCTTTAACCTGAGGCCTTTTAGGGGCCCATTTACAACTGATTCTGTTCGTGTTCATGTGCCTTGGTGTTGAAAATGAGTGGATGTAGGCTGTGCGAGTGAATGGATCATGCTGTGTGGGGTGTGTTCTTGATATAGCTATCTGAGCCCGCAAACAAGCCTTAGGCACCCAAATTTGTCTTGATTGTGGGCTAGCCTTCATCGACCTTTTGGGCACCCAAATAGATTTCACTTTAGCCGAAGAATTTCCGGAAGACCTCTTATTAGTGACGTGTCGATGGTTATTAATAAGAGGCTTCGCCCGTTCTGTTGGCGTGGGTGCAACCGGGTGTTCGCCTTTTCGCACCCACACTTGGTTCACTTGTTGAGACATTCTGCTGCGCAGGTTCTTTTGATGTCCGGCAGAGGTAGTACTCTGCTTCTTCTGCCTTTGCTCCACCTTTGGTTGTTGCCTTCTTCTGGCCTTTGGAAAAGAAGGGAGTTCCGATGCATCCCTGACTTCTTTTTTGCAAATATCATTCTTCTGCAACACAGGGTTTTGAACAAGAACAGCATGGTCATCTTCATGTGCACCCCTGGAGGGACCAGGAGTCTGTGCCTTTCCTAGTTCCTTGAGTGCTCCTTTATCCAATTCTATTGTAATTCGACTATGATTGACCCATACGTGAAGAAGTCCACTTCTTAGGTTTAAGTTGACTGCTTGATCATAGATCCAGTCTTGACCCAAGACAAGAGGTTCAGTGAGATCCTCATCGTGACACACTAGTGCTTTAACTGTCATTGCCTCATCATGAATGTAGAGGGGAAGTTCCACCTCGCCCATGCAAGGGGTTTCCACGCCTCCCAATCCTATGAGATATGCTTCCACAGGATTGACAGTTAACTGTAACTCTTGACAGTAAGACACTCTAACAGCACTAGTGGCTGCACCTGAGTCAATCAAGGCTTTTACAGTCCTTGCACTCTTTTCTTGTCCTATTCTTAGGGTTACGAAAGGACGTCGATCAGTTATCCTAGGTGAGCTGGTTCCTGCAACTTCACACATTGCCATATGATATCCTTGGTCTGCATAGTCATCTATCCTAGGCTGCTCTCTACCTTGCCTTCGTAATTTCATCCTTCTGATGCGTTCTAAAGCTTCTGCTTGAGCTTCTTCTCTAATTCGCTTCTCTTCCTCTTTGCGTTTCTTAGCAGTGTTGAGTCGGCTGAGCATTTCCTCCGTGAGGGGTTCCTGATACAACTTGACTCTGCATCCGCTAATATAATTAGGGAGGACATCACCCTCTAATGTGGCCAATTGTACTGCTCCGCCCGTGGAGATCCTATTGATGATCATAGGTCCGTAGCCTCTCTTTTCTAGCTTCCTCGCGTGTTGTTTTAGTGTATAGACTAAGACTAGATCTCCTGCTTTCAAGCCTTTATCCTTTACGTGGGCATCGAAGTATGCCTTCTGTCTCTTCTTGGCTGCATATATTCCTGCAGCGGCTCTCAGTCTTGTTTCCCCTAATCGTTCAAGGTCAAAGATCCTAGAGGAGAGCTCATGACCTGTCCATTCGTGCTCTTGTGCTACTTTCAATGTAGGGATCAAGAAGTCCAAAGGTAACACAGCGTTTTGACCGAATACCATCTGAAAGGGAGTGGCTTGGAGTACCGTTTTGTAGGCAACTCGGTATGCCCAAACAGCATGGTGTAGCTGTTTGTCCCAATCAGAGCGTTTAGTGTTCACTAATTTCGTCAGTACATTGCATAAGATCTTATTAGTGCTCTCAGCTTGCCCATTAGCTTGAGGGTGATAAGGGGCAGACTTCTTGTGTATTACCAAGAATTCTTGGAGCAGATTTTCAATCACTTCGTTCAAGAAATGAGTGCCTCTATCGCTTACAAGCTCTATAGGTAGTCCGTATCTCGTGAATACATTCTCAAACAAGAATTTGGCAGTTGTTTGAGCATCGTTTTTTGTTGTAGCTTTTACCTCTACCCACTTGGTGAGATAATCTGTTGCCACAATGATGTATTCCGCATGAGAACCCTTAGCTGGGGGATTAATAGGACCTAGGAAGTCTATTCCCCACTTAGAGAATGCACGTCCACCCATCATAGGTTTCAGTGGCATCTCATCTTTGCGTATAGGATACTGAGTCCTCTGACAGACATCACACCGTTTCACATAGGTATGTGCATCCATGTGAAGGGTAGGCCACCAAAAGCCCGCAAACAATATTGCCTTGATCACCCGATCTGGTCCAAAGTGTCCTCCTGCTACACCTTGGTGAGCAGTCTCCAAGATTTTGAGATATTCACTTTCATGGACGCATAACCTCAGGTAACCATCTTTACCGCGCTTATATAGATTATCACCTATAAGTGAGTAATCTTGGGCTTCTTGTTCTAAACTCCTTTTCCTAGCTAGAGTCATATCTGGAGGGAATGTGTTTGTCCTCAAGAATGACACTAGAGGTTTACTCCAATCTGGCACAATGGATACTTGATAGAGAGTGGCATGTTCCACAGGTGGTTTAGTGCAACAGATTGGGCATTCCTTGCACAACTTTTGGACATCTGCTTCCATAGTTGGCCAATGCACTCCGAATCTCTTTAGAGTCTGCAACGTTCGTTGTTTGGAATGGTGTTGCTCTAACGCACCTACATGTGCTAATTGCAACCATTTAGCGTACTCATCCTCTTCTACGCAACACGCCAAGATCCCTTGATCTGTGTGCTTGTACATGCTTCCTGCCATGATGTGGTACTTTTGGGCTTTTACAACCTCTCTATTCCGTGTGTTTACCACTGGATGGTTAGGCCCGTAGGTCAATACTGGTACTATTGGCTTGGCCCACTGCGGCACCACTTCCAAATTAAACAGGTAAGCATCAGGAAGGTCATCTGATACTCCTTGTGGGGCTTCTCCCGATGTGAGCCTAGAGAGATGATCTGCTCTCAAGTGAGTCCTACCTTTTCTTACCACAACCTCAAAGTCATATTCCATTAGCAAGAGAAACCATCTCACTAATCTTCCTGTATTGCATGGCTTGTTTACGAGATATAATAATGCCTGATGATCAGTAAAAAATTTAAACTTATTTGCAAGTAAATAGTGTCTAAATTTCTTGACTGCATATACCATGCCTAGTCCCTCGCGCTCTGTAGTGGTGTAATTCCGTTCAGCCGCATTCAATTGTCTACTGGCATAGGCAATTGGAAGATCCATATTACCTTCACCAGTAGGTTGTGCAAGCACACATCCAATGGCATAATTGGATGCATCCACATGAACATGGAATGGCTTATTCCAATCTGGTGTGGTCAAGATTGGTGCTGAACATAATCTTCGTTTAAGCTCTTGGAAGGAATTCTCACATTCATCCGTCCACTCAAAGTTTGTCAGAAGTCCGTACATGGGTTTTGCAATGACAGCATACATGTGTATAAATCGTCGATAATAACCACAATGCCCCATGAAAGCTTGTACTTCCTTGACATTCCTTGGCCTAGGTAGCTCTGCTATGGCTCTCACTTTCTCTTCGTCAGTAGATATGCCATTCTTTGACACTATGTGTCCTAGAATCTTGCCTTGCCTGACCATAAAAACGCACTTCTCTGGGTTCAGGCAGACTTGATATTCTCTACATTTGTCAAAGATCTGTCTGAGTTCCGGGATATGAGTTTGTCTAACATTGGAATGAGCACAAAGATCATCAACATAGACTTCTAAACTCTTCCTCAGGAATTCCTTAAACACATGGCACATCAACCTCTGGAAGGTAGCTGGTGCATTGGTAAGCCCAAATGGCATTACTCTAAAAGCAAAAATGCCCCATTCTGTGGCAAAGGCTGTCTTGTGCTGATCCTCTGGAGCTATGGCTACTTGATTGTAGCCAGAAAATCCATCAAGGAAGCTGTACACTTCCTTGCCTGCCACTCTTTCTAAGAGATGCTCTGTGATGGGAAGCGGATAGTTATCTCGAATTGTGGCGGCATTAACCTTTTTCAAGTTAATGCACACACGCAGTTTGCCATTCTTCTTGGGCACCACTACGATGGGGGATACCCATTCAGTGTGCTCAATTTCATAGATAAATCCAGCTTCAACCAGTCTATCTATTTCTTCCTTGATCTTAGCGGCGTAATTATCGTTATATGTATAAGGCTTTTGCTTAGAGGGTTTAGCATCTGAGGTCATGGGAATAGTGTGTGAGCATATGTCCGGGTCAACCCCTTTCAAATCCTTGTAACTCCAAGCGAATACATCTCTGTATTCTCTTAGCAAGGCAATCAATTCATGCTCTTCTTCTTCTGTCAGATCATGGCCTATATACGTGCATCTCTCCTCTCCTTCTTCTATGGCCACTACTATTTTCTTGGTGGTTTCTTTGTTATCATAGGCCTCTCCTGATTGTGCTTCTCGTTTAGGCATTCTTATCATGACTCTCCTGTCGTCTATCTCATACTTCTTAAAATTTTCTGGGACCTCAAACAAAGATTCTTCCTCCTCTGGTGAGACTTCTTTCTTCTTTCGTTTCTTTCCTTCTTCCTTCGGGGTCACATGTGTTGCTAATCTTACGTCATTTGTCACTTCTCCATGCCTCTGGGGTTGAAATTCTACTTCATAGAAGTATTCTTCATCTGATGCAAATGGTGGGTCCATAATGATTGACTCTAGATCGGAGTCACTTGCATCCTCAAATGCATCAGGGCTAGGTTCGCATTCTTCTAGAACTGCCTCTCCCATGATTGGCTCTATGGAGAAGACTGAAATATCATAGCCATCCTCATCACAGTGAGGTGTCCATTGTTCTTCGTTGATGGCTACGTCCATTGTTGCTAAGATTTCTGCCCAACCGTGAGGTTCAAATTCTTCGTCTGGAAAAACTACAGGTGCATAGGCTGGGTCTTGAATGGGTCTATGGGTTTCGTTTGCACCTATTTCTCTGGCCTTTTCTCTCTTCTCTTCTTCTACTGCTACCTTGCACATCCATAAGTGAGTATCTTCATGCATCCATGAGGATCCAGACCCTATGGAATGCACAGATTCTGTATCATCTTTGGCTCTATGGATGGGATTCCACTGGATAGGAGGTACATCCCTATGAGAGTAATCTTTGAGATTGACTTTGGTCGTAACACCCAAGTGCTGCAAGTACAAAGAATTGGTTCCCCAATCCTGTACCACTTGCAACTGTCGCATAAATGGTCTTCCCAAAATCATCTCATAGGCATGATTTTTGCTGAAGTCACATATAGCAAAACTATGCTCAAACTCGACACCACAAGTGGTGAGAGTTATTCCTTCTAGCAATCCTAGGGGTCTCTCTATGTGACCATCTGCCATTTGCAATTTCATCCTCGTTGGCCTGAGTGCTGGCTTGCCCCAACGCTTCCATAAGGAGGTAGTGGCAATTGCAACTCCTGCACCTGAGTCCAAAATTGCCTTTGTGGTGTAGTCCTGGTAGGTAATGGGAAGATAGGTGTTCCCTTCTTCACCTTCGCACATTTCTCCTATCTTATCCAAGGGAATTTCTGGCACTGTCCTATGGGATCCTACCCGGGAACGTGGTTGTGCAATTTCAGTTACTTGACTAGCTACATATTTCCGCGCTTCTGGTCTATCCTTGGGCAGTTCTTCCAAAGTGAGATCGCGTGGCACCTTGGTGTTCGTTACTACCTCCGTGTTCCTTGGTATGACTGAGTCGTCGTTCCTTACCATGACTGTCGGTGCTCTCATACATGTGGACTTTGCTTCCCATGGGCCTGTGAAGTGAGGTAGCTCTTGTATGGAGTTAGACTCGAAGTCCAATCTCTCGTGGGACTGAGCACTCTCATGTTCCCCGTAAATAGATGGGATGTCTTGTGGGAATTGATCGTGTGCATCATCCACAAGTTCAAAAGGAGGAGCGACTTCACTTTCGTTATCCCATTTATCTTCTTGAATCTCTCGTAGGAAGTCTGGTGCAAACCTATTCATAGAAGAAGAAGTGTCTGGCTCCGTAGAATTAGGCACATAAGCAACCTGGGAAGGAGGGCTTATTCTATCGTTGGCTCTCTCCTTGTTCCCATAGATGGCTGGAGCACAAGCTTCTTGGGGAGGGTTACTTATTCTATTACTTTTCCGAACAGGCTCATGCGCTCTCTGAGGAGGAGTGTGGGTCACCTGTGGAGGTACATAAGCTTTCGGGGGAGGCTCAAGTGACTTTTGAGGGGGAAGATAAGCTTCTTGAGGAGGCACATGGGCTTCCTGAAGAGGCTGGCTTATCAGTTCTCTTACCCTCTCCTTTCGTTGAGGGGCAGGTTCCTTCTCTGATTGTGCAATTAACTTCTCTATTCTTTCCAGCAGTCCATCAAAGTGTAACTGCGTCTTAGCTGAACTGGAAATGTTAAATAGGCGGCTGGCCTCAAACATGGTCTGAGCCAATTCCACCATTTTGGCACAAATCTTAGTTCATTCAAGCTCTAGCTCGGCTCTAGGGTAGCACTTTTCATGATCGGTGATGGTTGGCCCTTCTTGGATTCTGGCCTGATATGCTTTAAGCATCATATTAAGGTCCTCGGGAGTGGGGTCAGCTAGGACTGATCCTACTCTAGGGGGTGGTGGGATTTGATGAGGCGGTGGGGAAAGTGGTGGGTTGGATGGAGGTGGGAGTGGTGGAGGCGGGGTAAAGTGAGAGGGAGTTGGAGCTGTGAGTTCAGTTATCCTCGCTTTGGTTTCTCTTATGCTTTCTTCAAGTTCGTTTATCTTTTTTGCCCATTGTCTTTTCATTCTTTCCCGACTATCTTTCCATGCTCTAGTCCTTTTCTTTGTTACGCTCTCGGTTTCACTAGCCTCTGGGCCCTTTTCCTGGCTTGTCTCTTGGTTTTGCTGCAATGCCTGAGCTCTAGTGACTACCTGCACTGGTGCAGTGGAAGTGACGCTTCCTGAGGAATCTACAACCAAACCAATCACATTGATAGGAGTGATTTTTGGCATATTATTGGGGTTCTTAGGGCAATCTCGTAAGAGATGTTCTTTTCCACAATCTTGGCAGAAACCTTGGATAGTCACTGACTGGGGTTGTGTAGGTGGAGGTAAGGGACAATCACGAATGAGGTGATCCCCCTGACATCGGTAGCATGGTCCTCTAGGAAAGGGTGGTCGTACCTGCCTAGGTTGAGGCCTAGGGTTGGGGTTTGCATACATGACGTTCGTGTAATCTGACTCCCAACTAGGCTCACTTGGTTCTTCACTATAGTAGGACTCACCATGTTCTGGAGACTGCATGTAGTAAGCCTGGGGACTATCGACATGTGTAGAATCAAAGCTATGGTCACTCGGGTCACTTTCTGAGATCAATGGGGTTACTGGAACTATGGCCCTATTCAGGTTTTCTTCTGCAACAACATACTTTACTGGAATCACGTTAGAGGGGTTTGGAGGCTGTTGAGCTAGCACCGGTTGGGGTCTCTGTTGGGCCAGATATTGTGGTTGGTAGGTTTGTTGGGGTCTAGCATATTGTGGTGGTGGAGGGTACTGGTTCTGGTATCTTCCTTGTTGGTAGGGCTGAGGGTAGGGTTGCCTAACAGTCTGCTTGTTGTAAGGGCAATCTTGCGCAGTGTGGTTTGTGTACTTCCGTTCTATAGTGCAGTACTGGCTACTAGGGTTAACTTGGGGTTGAGCCATAATGGGACAGACGTTCGCCATATGGTCACCACCGCATGTATAGCACCTTTTCACAGGGGCAAACCTTGGGATCTGTTTGCTAGTTACACCTAATTTCTGAGCTACCTTCTCAGCGAGTTCCTCAATTGATGTAGATTGCGTGGAAGAGTGGCCAGATGCGCTATCTGAATCTTTATAGATTTTGGAAAGCTCTAGCTCTTCCCCTAGGTTATCTTCAATGTCAATGCACATGCGTACACACTCTTCTATAGTCCTAGGGTCCTTCAGATACACATAGGATCTCAATTTCGTACTCAGCAATCCATCGAGGAATAAGGCTACCTGTTTAGCAGATGTGGGTAACTCCGAAATAGGGCACCTTTCCAGATATTGTCTAAATCTTCTTCCGGCCAATCTGACAGTCTCTTGGGGGGTTTGCTTGAAGCTGTGAATCAGTGAGGAGGTGTTGTGTCTTATGCCACTCTTGGAGAACTCAATAATAAATGCTTCTAGGAGTTGGTCTATGCTCCTGAACTGGCGCTCATCCAATGGCTGAAACCATGTAAGTGCCGTATTCCTCAGGGTTAGACCGAAGGCATTGTACTGCGTGAACAGATCTTCCACTTGTTCAGCTCTCAAGACTTGCTTGAATTCTGCCACGTGATCATAGGGATCTCCTGTGCCATCAAAGTAATTCTTCATGGACTTAACTAGCTGAGTCGGTCTCAGGGTTCTTGCGTGCTCTCTAGGCCTCGGCAGAGGGAATCCATCTACATTTCTTTGGTTCCTGTTGGCTCTATGCATCTCAGGTTCTATCCTATTCGTCTCTGTTCTCGTTCTTTCTCTGCCTACAGGGTTGGCGAAACTTACTTCTGGTCTATCCCTACTTCTGTCTCTTTGCGTACCATGAGCTTGGGAAGTTCCAGCCCCAGGGTGACCATAGGATACATTTGATCGTGGTTGGGGGAAAATAAATTCACCCTTCCAAGTGTAGGCATGCCTATCATTTTCTGTCACCACAAAGATCCGTTCTGAAGCATGATCTAAGTAGGTCACTCTGCCTGGGCTATCCGGATCCTTAAACTCATAGATCATGATATTTCCTATGTCTGTTGGCTGATTAGACTTATACCTCCAAAAGGCTTCATCAGTTTCTCGATTGAGGAGCAACTCTATGCTCTTGTTGTCTTGGGGAACCCATTCAGGCGTGATAATCCTAGTGAGAACTGATTTACCTCGAGGGGTTCTAGGTTCCGCACCCATGTTCCCTTGTTCCAGGTCACCTAAGTCCGCTTCTGAGATTACATTCCCAAAGTCATCGGTCCTATCAGGGTGACTAGTGACTACATATATAGTTCCTTCTTTGTCCAGGTATGCACCATTTTCAAACTTGACAGCTGGGTGCTCTAGTCCAATGGATTGATCAGGGTTTTTAATCTGGACCACAGATCTTCCTAAGCCGTCCTCATAGATGCTAGCACCTAATCGGTTGGTCCTAAGGTACTCCAGCTGCGTTTTGTAAGGGCCTTCTACCCTGTATAGGTAAGGCACTCCTGAACTTCCCGTAGGTCTGTCCATGCCTTGGGACATTTCTGACTCACTGGTCTCAGAGCTAGGGTAGTTTGAACGGTGGCTCAACTGCTGGGCCCAAGACCTTGCAGTGTGATTGACACTAGCCTCTGAAGACCTAAGGCTTTGTCTCTCTCGTGCTAGGTGTCGTCCTGATCTAAGGTTCATATGCCTAACTGATTAGCCCAATTTTTTTTTTTTTTTTTTTTCAGAGTACAACCTCGTTGCCAATCAATTGGTACCAGTCACTTGATTCTTTTTAGTTAATTATTGTGTTTATGGTCTTGTCTGATATCACGTCGTCGGAATACTTGAGTGTTCTTCGTAATTTCAGGTTGATCGTTCCACGTTAGGTTCTTTTCCCTTAGGTTATCGACAGTACAGTAACTAAGTTTTAAGCTTGAACTTGAGTTCTTTAATAGTCTTCAACTTGATAACTGCCTATCGTTGCCCTGGCTTACTCCTATCTCTACTCGTTCTTAGCTTGAGCTAGGAAATGACAGAGGGAGTTGAGAATATTCCAACCTTACTTGTTGATCCCTTGCTTTATGGTGCTCAAGAACCCGGTTCTCAAGTTTGCAAAGAAACCTTGCTTTGTATGCTCTCTGTTGCTCTCAATGGACCTATAAAAGTCCCACGGTTAGCTCAATGCTTAGATTCAAAGGACACAACCAACCACTTTCATTCATGTAACATAAACACATATTTGCCTTGTGACTTTTAGGAAAATAATTCTAAAGACCCCTGACTTTGATCCCCCTGGGTATGGTCAACTTCAAAATACCCTATCTAAAAATCAATGCATTATCTTTATAAAAAACAGTTGAGGGCGTGTAGTATATGCTACGAGCTTTCCAACAAGCCCTAGAGCTCAAAAAATGGATCTCGTATGAAAAAGTTGTGACCGTTCAGGGTTCTAGGGTTACGACAGGGTTCAAACAGGATCACTGTGCAACAGGTTTTCCCCAAGTTGTTTTCCTAAGACTTCCCCATGTGCTCAAGAGCATAATATTTGTGACCAAAATTAGCCCAATTTTTCAATTAACAAACCTTAAAAATTTTGGCTAAAATTGGCTGTCAATCGTGATGGATAGGGCTGTCAATCGCGATGGACACTCAGTCAATCGCGATGGACAGAGAATTCAGTCGGTCGCGATGGACACCCAATTCAATCAATCGCGATGGACAGGCAGTCAATCGCGATGGACAGGGGGTTGAGTCAATCGCGATGGACAGGCAGTCGGTCGCGATGGACTGGCAGTCAATCGCGATGGACAGAGACTTCAGTCAATCGCGATGGACAGGGGGTTGAGTCAATCGCGATGGACAGGCAGTCAATCGCGATGGTCAGAGACTTCAGTCAATCGCGATGGACAGGCAGTCAATCGCGATGGACAGAAGGCGGCGACTGCGAGACAGTTTCGTCGAGTTCCGTACCTGCGCGGGAAGCTGGAGATGGTGATGTGACCTGTACCTGCAAGATAGCTCAAGAAACATGCAAAAACAGCACATGCAATTTCGCTCTCTCGCTCTCTCTCACAAGTGAAATGAGGGAAATGAGGTGGAGGTGGGGATATAGTCAAAAAACTGAAATTTTTGCGATGATGGAGATGGACGTGGGAGATGGTGATGATGATGATGGTGATGGAGATGGTGAAGAAAGTAAAAGAAAATCTATGAGAGTGAAGAAAATACCTACAACTCCAACGCGTCAACTCTACGTCTTACCATCACACGCTCGTCCTCAAAGCTCGATCCCCGGCAACGGCGCCAAAATTTGGTGTAGCTCAGTGATGAGTAGCACCTCCTTTAATGTCAATCCGGGAAGACGTGAGGATGGTATGAAGACCTCGAGCAAGTGGCGACACAAGTGCGTGAGTGAGAAGCACACAAGCATGCACACACATACACACACACGCGCACACACGGCAAGACAAAGAGAGAGAATCAATGGAGTTCTTTAGATTACTTTCAATAGCTCTTACAAGTTCGTTTCAATTACAATCTAACCTCAAAAATGAGCTCTCTAGCTCTTTTTATAGTTTTTGACTAGCTTTTGGCCCTGTCCAGACCTAGTGTCCGGCCTAGTTAAAAATTAGGTTCCAGGGCCAATTTGAGGGCTCAAACGGAGTCTAAAAAATACGAAAATTGATATGTAGGTACTTCTAAGGCTCCTCAAGCTCAAGGACTCCTTGGCTTGCACAAAATGGAGCTACAAAAATATGAAATGGTATTTACAATGATTGTTAGTGATAAGAATCACTGTTAAAAGATGTAGATTGGAAAAATTGAAGGGCCTATCTGCCAGATTTGCGTCGACTGCTTTGTCTACTTACTCCTTCACCTTGTTCTGACTCTCTCCGTTGGCTTCCTTGTCTCGTCAATCCTTGGGTTCCCTGGCTTCCTTGTCTAGTCAGTCCTTGGGTGCCCATACTGCTCTCAACAACAACATTATTTGCTAAAAGGAAATTCAAGCTAAGTAGCTATATGAAAATTGATTGTGCCATTTACTTGTCCTAGGTGAATTGTTAATCTTTTAGAAAAGATTGCTTTTGATACTTGAAGAAAAGTTTGTGGATATATCTTTGCAAAAATTTATAGTTGCACTTGCCATTATACACTTTTCTTGAAGAACTCTTTTCCATAGTCAAACCGAGAGTACAACTTGTGCAGCCAATTTCATTTCCCAAGATTGGTGGATCTTCAAAAGAAAACCCCAGGTAAAATGGTTTCATTTTATTTAGGACAGAAAATACCAAAAAAATCATAAAAATTGGATTAAAATTGCAAATAAATTTCTTTTTTGTAATGGATTGATGGACGAGGTGTGTGAAGTGGGGTGAATGAGAGAAATCTGATGGAGAACTCAAAAAATCAGAGATATTCCATGAAAAGTCAAAATTATTTGTTTTCTTAAACTTTCTTTCAAAAATCCAAAAAATATATGAATTTTTTATGTTTTGCAATTGACATTTGGAATAAGATTTGTTGAAGCACGTTAGAAAAGACCAAGCTCAAAGAGGAAGCAAAAAACACAATTTGCAAGAAGAATCAGAAAATCACGATTTTCATATCAGAATTGCAATTTTTAGCAAGATGGTAAATTTGCTTCAATTGTGCTTTTGGGTATCCAAGTTAATAAGATGTTGTGAAGTGCATGCAAATTGAAAAAATTAAGTTTGAGCCTTCATTGATTGAAAATTGACAAATTTTAACAACTCACACAGAATCCTGATTTTCATCCTCAGAGGTGAATATGGGAATTTGATCAAAAGTGGATGATGTGACATAAATTTTTTAATGACTATGCATGGTTATGATAATGTCAAATCTTGAAGTCCAAATCATTAAATTCATCCAGAATCGTGATTTCCAACATACTATAAAAGCATAAGTTTCATTTGAAAACTCATTTGAGTGATTGTGAGTGTGCGAGAGTGAGTGATAGAGAGCAAAAGGAGTCACAATTTTCACTAGACATAAAAAGCACGAGTTCTAGCTATCAAGGTGGAAAGATATTTTAATGATAGATTTAGTTTTCCATTAATTAAAGTTTAATAAATCATTTTTGCACAAGAAAATCACATAAATCACCAAAAACATAGAATCACGATTTTTAGACTTTGAGTTTTTCAAACTATTTTTTGTAGTTACATCACACTGCACAGAATCGCGATTTTGTGCAAGGGTCCAAAATCGTGATTTCTAGAAACACGATTTTCATCAAAAAATCGTGTTTTCTATGATTGTTAGCAATCATGATTGTCTAGAAATCCAAAATCATGAAAAACATGATTTTTACTCAAAATCATGAAAAACACAATTTTCATCCAAAGTCATGAAAAAACACAATTTTGGATCAAAATCCTGAAAAACACAATTTTCATCCAAAGTCGTGAAAAAAAATACACGATTTTGGATCAAAATCGTGAAAAACACAATTCTTTGCACAGAATCGTGAAAATCACAATTGTGGACTCAAAATTGTGGAAAACATGATTTTGGTCCCTAATTGAGAAGAACACTATTATATAAACATTAAAGTTGTGATTTTGGTGCAAACCAATAAACACGATTTTGACCCATAACTCTTCTTTTCGAAAATCGTGAAAAACATGATTCTAGACTAGAATCATGAAAATCACGATTCTCAACCAAAATCATGAAAAACACAATTTTGGAACTAAACCGTGGGAAACATGGTTTTTAGTAATAACAAAAGTTAACACCTCATTGGACACACCAAAATCGTGATTTTTTTGAAGTAAATCAAGAAAACATGATTTTGATAAGAAAATCACGATTTTCATCAGAAAATCATGATTTTGATAAAACCCTATTTTTGACTTGAAAAAATAAGCCGTATACTTTGAGTAAGTTTGAGGTGTTACAAGTATATAGTTTGTGAAATAAACGCCTTGTCAATACATAAATCACCAAAATCTTGATTTTTAATAAAACACGATTTTGGTCCAATTTGATAAGGAAACTCATTTTCTATATGAGCTTCTTGAGAAAATAGTCAAAATCCATAGAATATATAGTTTATTGGAAGAAAATTGTAATTTCCGTCACAGAAACATTATAAAAACAACAAAATCATGGTTTCAAGCCAGAACACGATTTTGGTTTGTTTGGAGAAGAAAACTCAAGTTTTAGTTGAGTTTCTTGTTTTACAAGCCTTGAGTTCCACAAGACTAGGAAGTCTTGTGGAGAAAAATTAGAGTATCACCTCAAAGTTGTCATAAAAATACCAAAATCATGAGTTCAAGTCGAAACACGATTTTGGTCAATTTAGATTAAAAACATCAACTTTTAGTATGGTTTTTTGGTAAGTCTACATAAACAAAAGGAATTTCACAGATTTTACATAATAAAAGTTCTAGAATTCACATATACATTGAAAATCATGGTTTTTGGGGAAAACACAATTTTCATCAAGAGAAAAAAAATCAATAATAAAACAAGTGCATATACAAGGGAGTCCATCTGGAGAACTAAGGAAGAGTGGGAGAAGTTGCAAAACATTGCAAGCACTCAGAGTAAACAAATTAGGGTTTTTCCTAGAGGAATTTGGGAAATAGATCAATTGTTGAAATTGTGAGGGTTTTGAATGATTTTGAGATTAGGCACTAAACTATCACATCTTCAAACAAAGTTGCAACCAAAAGGGAACTCATATCAGATTGATTATCAAGAGGAGGAGCTAAATCACACAATCAACATGGAAAACCTAAACATGGGAAATGAGAATCTAGACACAGATGACTACAGGAATATGCTCAAATACATGTGCACAAATAGGTTTGGAGCCTATGTGTACTAGGATGGCATGCATAAGTCTCTCATTAGGTTAAGAAACTTAGAGATTCCTCTGAATCTGATGCCAATGGCACAATTCAGAGATGGCAGGTATGAGGATAGACAATGATGTGTCTACATATTCACACATGATCTAGAAAATTCCAATGATCTTGGTTAGTGCGCAAATAAGAGACCTTGGGATCAAGACCTAGGGCAAACAGATATGCCACGGCCAAGTAGGAATCACACTCCCATTGAGACACAAAAGGAAAGAAGAGCATATACCTCTCCTAATCCTTTTGAAAAGGAAGGAGATGAGATGCCTGAATTTCCAATTAGAAGGAGGCCACAATAGCAAAACCAAGGTAGGATGCTCAGACCCTATGAGGTAAGTAAGTGCATGAAAAACAAGTATGAGGGTTACTCAGATCCTCATGCACATGCTGTTGAGTTCAGATAGTTGATTAGGGCTAAAGAGGTAGAGGACTATAAAGTTCAATTTCAAGTTTTTGGCCTAACCTTAACTAGTCGAGCATTGTCTTGGTTTATACCATTGAGGAAGGAAATATACCCTTACATAGAGTCATTTCTTGAAGCCTTCATAGGGGAGTTTTTCAAAACTAGAATCAAACATAGTATAACAACTCTGATACATAGTTTCAAGCAACAAAAAGATGAAAATGTGAGAGAGGCTGCTAAAAGATTTAAGCAATACATTGATAAGTGTGATTTAAGAGAACCAGACCTACAAGCCTTAGACTTGGGTAATGGAAGAATTGAAATGGATACATCTACATTCATGTATATAACTAACAATTATATGTCCAATCAGAGATCCCAGTTTAAGGTTAGTCAAAAGATAACCTATTATAGATATGGGGGAGAACACTTCATTTGGGATTGCCCACAACCTCCAACATTGAGAGTAGAAGGAGATTTTTGTAAGGATTTTGGTAGGGAACATCTAATCAAAGATTTTGCTCTAGCACAATGGTGAGAACCATGTTAAGAAGCTCCACCTCCTTAATGTCAATCCGCGGAAGAGATAGGAGTGATATGAAGATCGTGAACGTGAGATGAAGTGAGAGTGAAGGTCAGAAGCATAGAAATGCACACACACATACACACACACAACGAAGAGACAAGAAAGACACAATGGAAGGTGAGAAATCAACTCTATTACTCAAGAACACTCTTACAAGCTCAAAATAGCTCTAAGCTCTTCTCTACTCAAACAAGCTAACCTCAAAAATGAGCTCTCTAGCTCTTTTTATAGATTCTAGACTAGTTTTGACCGGTTTCACATCTATTGATCGGCATAATTAAAAAATATGTCCTAAGTGCTACTTGAAAGGGTAAACGGTGTCTAAAAATAACCAAAATTGGTACGCTCATTCTACCTAAGCTTCTCAAGCTCGAGGACTCATCGGCTTGCACAAAATGGAGCTATAAATTACAAAAAGGGTTTTTCTATGTTACATATGTTACAATAGTGATGAAAATCACTGTTGGAGGTTTTGAAAAGTATTTATAAAACATAGATCTTTGAAAAATTAATTCGACTGACTCCCTGCTCTGTCTTTACATGCTTCCGCATCTTCTATGCCTCTGGCTGCTGCCAACACCCCCCTCCCTCTCGCTTCTGTCATCCTTGACAGAACCTTGTTGTGAGGTCTGTCGGATATAGTTCTGTAGTAGTTCCTAAGCAAGGGTGTGTTCTGATATTCAAATGCCTCGGGCCAAATCTGCCTCGAGTTTCTTCCAATCAATTGGTTGCGGTTCATCGGATGGTGGGAGTCGATAATGCGTGGAATATACCATCTGTTCACAGGAAAATAATTGTAAGAGGTGTGTGGGCCTGATGATGAACACTTTCGAATGGTATTCCCAGAAACCGGTTGTGAACATTTCTTCGAAGGTTTGCTTGTAGCACGCCGGTAGGTACTTGATTCTGCAATGCCACGCATAACACACCCGTAGCGATGGGGTTGTACTACCATGCTCGAAGCCCGGGGTGTTTACATGTGGTGCCTTGATGCGTCTGAAGACTTTAAAAACCATCTGCGTCATGTCAAATATCTTGACAGTCATGTGCGTTGCTATCTCGTCCATGTGTTTTAAGCGAGGGAGCCAGTGAAGAATCGTTGCCATCATGTATCCGATTGTAGGTGGTCCTGTGGGTGGAGTGAAGTATGGGTAGTTTAGGCAATCCTAGCATTGCTTGTTGTTTTGTACCTTAATTGCAAATGCCTTCCAGGAACGGCGACGTGGCACTGGTCCCCAACATGGGTTGTATTTTAAGTGTAGTGGTGCCTTGGCCCATGTACTCATCATCTCTGGATAATTCTGTAAGAGATCCTTGCGCCAATCTGGTTGATAGATTTCTCCTTGCTGCGCATCTGTTGGCAAATCGTCAGGCTCAAATTGAGTAGCGTGAGAGGGTTTCTTGCCTGTTTCTTTCTATATGGCCAATTGATATTCTGCCATTAACATAAAATATGATTTGTACTGTAGCTCATGCCCTGATATGTATCTGCGAGGGGCCAAATGAGCAATGCGAGGGGCCAAATGAGCAAAATAAGGAGACTGTAAAATTCTTTCTTCAATCATTGCCATAGCGTGTAGCTGTGCCTCTACCCTTGCTGAGTGGGTTGTTCCAAGTTCTTCGATTGTCTTCATCCATGTGGGAGTTGGAAGTTCGAAAGTCGTCTGGCCTTCAGCCGTGACTCACCCGCCTGGGATGGGTTGGGGTTCATATGCTTCTTCAAAAGTTTCCTCCATCGGAATAGTGACTGTTTCTTCCTCTACTGGTAGGTCCGGTGGGGAGTCTGGTCTGGGTGGTGCTTCATATACTTCTATCTGTGATTGAAGAGTAGATACCTGGGCCTGTAATGCGTCGAGTTCCTCTAGGATGTCAGGAGATGGGTCCGCAGGGGCTGGTAGTCCTTGTTGTACTGGTGCTCTTAGCTGGAGTGTCTTGTGTTCCTCCTTGAGCTTCTAAAACTCCTCGTTCATGCTGTCGTATTCATCTAACAATTTGACATGATCATCTAACAACATTTTCATAGATTCCGAGGGCACGGCCTTGAAGCGACTAGGGCTCAATGGTTGGTCTGGCTGATCTAGAGCAGCTTCTAAATTCTCTCTGTTCTGTTCTTGTAAACGCTGATTCTCTTCTTTCGCTGCTGCCAAGTGTCTTCTGAGTAAGCCCATGTTCCTAGTGAGCGTTGCATTGCGAATAGTATGTGCCCTTAACAAGTTATCGATATCCGTGACAGCTTCTTTCGTCTTTTCTTTACTTTCTAATTCCAGTTTATGATATGCCTCTCGTAGCTCTTGGTAGCGGGTGTTCAATGAGGCATTCTCGATGGATAGTGAATTGAGCTGCGATTGTAGATCATTTGTTGTCTTTTGTAGCTGCTGATAATTAGTTCCGAGAGATGTGAACTCATCTCTTACTTGAGTCATACACGTGAACATCTGTCGAAATGTTGTGTCTATGGTGGGTGATAATATTAATGATGGAGTGAATGCAGTTGCGGTGTATGTGGGTGTTGATGCAAAGGGTAAGGGAAATGGGGACGGGAATGTTGATGCAGTGGTGACCGTGGAAAAACTTGAGGTGCATAAATATGGTGGTGCCATGAATGAAGTGAGTGGTGGTGCGGTGGCCGGTGATATATCCATGTTGTTGGATGTGGTGTCCAGTGCGGTGACTGTGAATAATGGCGTGAGAGTGGATGTGTGTGTGGGTGTAAATACTGGATTTACAAAGGTTGAAGAGTAATTTACAGTTGGGGTCTCTTGTATGCCGTGGTGGAAAGGGGAAAGAGGAATTACGGTGGGTCGAGGAGGTGAGACTAGGGAGAAGGTTAATGGAGGTGGGAATGGGAAAAGGGGTCTTGGAGGTGTGGGGAAGGACGGGAAGGATGGAGGAAAAATTGGACTGGATAAAAAGGTGGATGTTTGAGGAGGAAAACTAGGTTGAGTGGGTGTGGACATGTTGAGAGGAATGGATGTTACAAGGGCTTTTGCTACTGTGCTATCCAAAGATGTGGATGGTCTGGGAGAGATCGGATGTACAGGGGAGATTGGAGATACGGGAGGTGAAAGAGGAGCGGTTGGGGTGGCGGGTACTTCGGCTACAGTGGTGGTATATACAGTAGTAGTGTGGGGTGGGGAATCGACAAGGATAGCTTCTTCTGCCAATGATCCTTCAGGGACTAGACGTGCTTCCTTGGCCTGTTCTGAAGATTGTGCACATGTGGGTACATGAATGTATTCACCAGGTTTGGTTAGTAGACGGACTCTTCCAGGGTCATACTACGGTAATGGTTTCCTCTGCAAATATCGTAAGGCTTTTGTGGATCCCACTGATTTGACCAGTTCTCTAAAGCCTCTGATGTATACTTCTTCAAATCCGCCTGAGACAAGTTCATGTTCTATAAGTGCTCGACTCTCTTCCCCCGTTAACTTCTTACGTGCCCAAACTTTCTCCATGGTGCGATATAGCTTCTTGATGGCTAGCGTATAAGCTGCTGGTTCAAAGGTTTCATCTTCATGCGTACTGGTATCACCCTGGGTGTCGGTACGCTGTCCTTGTTCATCTGTCTGCACATGTTCTTGGGATTCATGAGTGCCCTGGCTGGCTTCGTCATCGCCTTCGTCATCATCTGTCTCTATTCTTTCTTCCTTGGAACTAGACACTACTTGTCCTTGTGGCTGATCTCGGGGCGTGGTTGGGTAGATTGGAGGTTCATATGCTTGAGAGAAAATCTGGCCTTCTGAAAACTGAAATTCATTGGAGAAAGCATCCTACATTTCAAAATCAAAGGTTGTATCCAGTGGCTCTGCTTCTAGGTTGGGTATAAGAAAAGAAAAAGCTTCCGCACCAATAGTGGTGGGAACTTCTGCTGCAGTGGTGGTAGGTTCCTGAACTGATGTTGCCTGTGAGGTAACTGCACTGGTAGTGCCTTCCATTACAACTCGTCTTGATAATCGTATGCAAATAGGTTGTACCGTTGGAGTGGCTTCTGTCGGAGACTACTCTAGAGAGGGTTGTGGTGAGGGTGATTCTGGCACCTGAAGGCAGGGGATAGTTCCTCTCATTCGCTTTCCTGCTCTTCCTTTGCTGGCCTTCCTAGCTTTCTTTGTTGTTCCCTTGAATGCTTTCAGCTCCTCGCTTGTCATTGCACACTCGATAGGTAAATCGTATGCCAAACACATATATACGATGCGCATGAGAGCGCAACATCCATTGATTACCTTCTTTCTTGCCCATCTATGTTGGGCTAAGTAGAGCTGATCAATTTTCCAGCTAGCCAAATCAACTATTTGTGGTTCAGTACATGCTAAATATAAACCAAACCATATACGTTTGTGGGGCATGGTGAATCTATCCTGAGCGGGGAAAGCAAAATGCTGATACATATCCTTAATGGCTTAGAGAGCTCACGTGTGATTGCTGAAATATCTTCCCACTTAGTAACATCTCCACGTTTCATTGGCTCTAGAACCAACCTTTCTCGTTCTGTTGGAGTGTGTGTACCATGGATCTTGATTGCCGCACGAATCAGATCTTTAGAAAGGTAAAACCTCTTATATGGCGGATCATTTACTAATGACGGCAAAATGAATGTTCCTGGTAGATCCTTGTTCTCCGAAGCTATCAAAGTGGTGATTAAGTAATAGCATCTGTAGAAGTCGGGTTTAGGCAACGGATCACTGAAATATTTTGTAAAGCCTGCTCTTGCCCAAACATGCATTAAATCTTTTGTGTTCTGTAGTCCTTCGAATTCTCTTGAGAAGAATTGATACTTGGCCCAAGTACGGTGATCAAACATCAAATTGGCCTCAAAGATGAAATCTGCATCCGCTAACGGTCCTGCTAATCCTTGGAACTAGTGAGAATTGCGATGAATCTTTTCTATATATCCCCTAGGAGCGTCGTCAATCGGCATGGGTCGTGGAAATCCCTGAAATTCTTGGGGTTGAGCCGTAGGATGGGGCTCCGCTAGTAGTTCTCCAATATTGGCCATAGGTACACTAGGGCCAGCTTCTGATGGTCCTTCTGCCTGCATGATGATTGATGCAAATGCATAGTAGATCTGCTACATAAGATTAACACATTAGTATGGAAATTAATTATGATCCCATTAAAGTGAGACCGCAATCCCTTTCCATAACTGATGTGTAACCCCTGTAGCCAAGTGTTGTGATGTGGTTTATGGAATGATTGTTGCAAAACTAATGCAGGTCTCTAGACACCTACATGCTTCAGATGATGCATACATTTCTTGATGAGGTGTTATTACAAGTGATGGTGGGTTATAGTGTGTGGATTTGTACAAGGTTCAGTCATGAATGAGTTATTACAAGGTTGTAGATTAGTCGGGGTGGGAGTTATGTTAGACAATGGGTTAGGAGAAGACTTCTGGATACGTTTCGATATCCACTTCCTAAGAGTTTTTGAGTGGGTGGAATGTTTCGTCTAAGGCACAAAAGTTGAGATCGGATGTGGTGGGGTTAAAGGGTGAAGAGATTTCTGAGGGTTATATATTACATGGCTTGAGGGTCGAGCTATGAGACACTGTTTGGGTACCCAAATCTGCATGGGTGTGGGTTGGTTTGTAAGGTATTTCTTGGCGATCCAAATCTGTCGAATATTCGTACTTGTAGAAGAAGGTCGGGAAGGCTTTGGATATTGCTTCTGCTTCTGCCTTGACTTCTTCTTGTCAATGTCTACTTTGTTGAAATCATTTGGTGCTTTCTATCCTTTTGGCACCCATATTTGCCTCATGGCTCTTGCTGTGTGATGCTGATACTGCTTTCTTCTTTGTGTCGTATGATATTGTCGTCGGTCTGGGTTCCTTTGTCGTGGTTGACTCCTTTGTGGTTGAGGTTGAGAGGTCGGATGGACACTCTGCTTTGGAAAAGAAGGGAGGTCCAACACTTGCGAAACTTGCCCATTAGGAAGTGAGGCATTCTATACCATAGATCTAGGCCAGTCCGCAGTAAGTGTGGAAGGATGGGCACCATAGCGTGTTTTGCCCATGTGGGCATTGATGAAGTCCGCTGACCGCTGATCGTCCCCATCTGTCTGCTGATTGAGCCCATTTGACCACTGATGGTGTCCATTTGACCAAGCGATTGGGCGGTTGCCCCTTCTAATTTGTAGGAAGCCCCAGGGAAAATCTCCTGACGTCCTTCTGATTGATAATTGTCTATCGCCAAGCCTGCATGGGTTGGAGTAGACGTAACGTGACTCATTTCTATTCTTGAGTCCTTATAGTGGGACCATCTAATCGCACTAGTCGTAGCACCTGAGTCAATTAAAGCCCTGAGCTCTTGGCAAGGATTGTCGTGCTCTAGCCTGACTATAATGAATGGTCTCCGATCCACTATGCTAGGATGAGTACTTGACTTTGCTTGAAACATGGCCATGGGGTATCTGGGTGTTGTTTCCAAATGGTTATAATGTTCTCTCCCTAGTCCTTGGCTTCTTAACTTCATGCGCTTAATGTGTTCTATAGCTTCTGCCTGAGCTTCAGCTCGTATTCTATTTTCTTCCTCCTTACGCTTCCTTGCCAACGTGAGTCATCTAAGCATATCCTCAGTAAGAGGTTCTTGGTATAGCCTGACTCTACAGCCACTAATGTAATTAGGCATTATATCTCCTTCTAAGGTGGCTAATTGTAGTGCTCCACTTGTCGAGAGTCTGTTAATGATCATAGGTCCATAACCTCGCTTTTCTAACTTCCGTGCATGTTGCTTCAGCGTATATACTAGAACTAAATCTCCTTCTTTCAAGCCTTTATCTTTCACATGCGCATCGAAATAGGCTTTCTGTCGCTTCTTAGCTGCGTATATTCCTGCTGCTGCTTTTAGTGGGGTTTCTCCTAATCGTTCCAAGTCCATTATTCTTGCTGATAATTCATGGCCGATCCACTGATGTTCTTGTGCAACCTTAAGGGTCGGTATCAAGAAGTCCAAAGGAAGCACATCATTCTGACCAAAAACCATCTGAAAGGGAGTTGCATTGAGTACGGTCTTGTAGGCCACTCGATATGCCCAAACAGCGTGGTGTAACTGTTTGTCCCAATCTGAACGTTTGTTGTTCACGAGTTTCGTCAGTACATTACAAAGAATCTTGTTAGTGCTTTCAGCCTGACCATTAGCCTGAGGATGATATGGTGCGGATTTCTTGTGAATCACCATAAAATCCTGTAACAAATATTCAATGACTTGGTTTCGAAAGTGAGTTCCTCGATCACTCACTAACTCTATAGGCAATCCATATCTTGTAAAGACATTTTCAAATAAGAATTTTGCAGTCATGTGTGCATCATTTTTTTCGTGGCTTTTGCCTCTACCCATTTGGTAAGATAATCGATCGCAACAATAATGTATTCCGCATGTGTACCTTTTGCAGGGGGGTAATGGGTCCTACAAAGTCTATACCCCACTTAGAAAATGCATGTCCTCCCATCATAGGTTTCAATGGCATTTCATCTCTGCGAGTAGGAAATTGAGTTCTTTGGCACACATCACATCTCTTAACATAGGTATGTGCATCCATGTGAAGAGTGGGCCACCATAATCCTGCAAAGAGGATGGCTTTGATGATCCTATCAGGTCCAAAATGACCTCTTGCAACACCTTGGTGTGCAGTCTCTAGTACACTCAAGTAATCACTTTCATGAACACATTATCTTAGGTATCCATCTCATCCTCGTTTGTATAGATTATTGCCAATAAGTGAATAGTCTTGAGCTTCCTGCTCTAGACTGTGTTGCCATGCTAAAGTCATTCCTTGAGGGAATGTGTTCGTCCTCAAGTATGTCACTAAAGGTTCACTCCAGTCTGGTGTGAGAGACACATGATATAATGTAGCATGTTCTACTGGTGGTCTTTCACAACAAACAGGGCATTCTTTACACAACTTGTAGACATCTGCTTCCATAGGAGGCCAATATACTCCTAGTCTATGCAGAGTCTGCAATGTACGATGTTTTGAATGATGTTGCTTTAATGCACCTATGTGTGCTAATTGCAACCAATTTGCCTGTTCCGATTCATCTACACAACAAGAAAGAATCTTTTGATTATCTTGTTTATATATACTTCCTGCTATGATTTGGTATCTTTGAGACTTGGTAATTTCTCCTTCCTTGATCCTTATCCTAGGATTCTTGGGTCCATACGTGAGAATAGGGACTATAGGCTTAGCCCATTCTGGTGCTATCTCAAGGTTAAACAAATATGCATCTGGTAATTCATCCGCTATCCCTTGAGGAGCTTCTCCTGAGGTTAATCTTGAAAGGTGGTCAGCTCTGAGATGTGTCTTTCCTTTCCTGACTACTACTTCAAAATCGTACTCCATGAGTAATAGAAACCAACGTATTAATCGTCCTATGTTACATGGTTTATTGACTAAGTACAACAATGCTTGATGATCTGTAAAGAAATTGAACTTGTTTGCCAACAGATAATGCTTGAATTTCTTTACGGCGTAGATCATTCCTAATCCTTCTCGCTCCGTAGTGGTGTAATTTCTTTCTGCGGTGTTCAACTGTCTGCTTGCATAAGCTATGGCGAGATCTATATTACCTTCATTCGTGGGTTATGCTAACACACATCCTATGGCAAAGTTGGATGCATCCACATGTACATGGAATGGCTTACTCGAATCTGGGGTGGTCAATATAGGTGCTGAGCACAAACGTCTTTTAAGTTCATTAAATGAATTCTCACACTCATCTGTCCATTCAAAATTGGTCAAAAGAGAGTACAGAGGCTTGGCTACGATTGCATACATGTGTATGAATCGTCTATAATAACCACAATGTCCCATAAATGCATGTACTTCTTTTACGTTATTTGGTCTAGGTAGATCTACAATTACTTTCACTTTTTCTTCATCTGTTCAAATTCCATTCTTTGACACAATGTGTCCTAGAATTTTGCCTTGTCTGACCATGAAAACGCACTTTTTTGGGTTCAAGCAAACCTGATATTCTTGACATTTGTCAAATACTTGTCTTAATTCTGGAATATGTGTCTGCCTGATATTTGAATGAGCACATAAGTCATCGACATAAACTTCCAAATTCTTGCGTAAGAATTCCTTAAAAACGTGACACATGAGTCGCTAGAAAGTGGCGGGTGCATTTGTTAGGGAAAAAGGCATTACACGAAATGCAAAAATGCCCCATTCTGTGGCAAAAGCCATCTTGTGTTGGTCTTCTGGAGCAATGGCTACCTGATTATAGCCTGAAAAACCATCAAGAAAGCTATAAACTTCCTTGCTTGCAACTCTTTCCAATAGGTGTTCTGTGATAGGAAGAGGATAACTGTCTCTAATCGTGGCAGCATTAACTTTTTTAAGGTTAATACACACACGCAATTTTCCATTCTTCTTGGGCACAACCACAATGGGGGATACCCATTCGGTATGCTCAATTTCGTAAATGAATCCTGCTTCTATCAAACGATCTATCTCCTCTTTAATCTTCGCAGCGTAATTATCATTGTACGTGTATGGCTTCTGTTTCATGGGTTTTGCATCTGGAGTCATAGGTATTCTATGAGAACATATATCCGGATCTACTCCTTTCAAATCTTTGTAACTCCAAGCGAACACACCTCTATATTCGCACAATAGGGCAACTAATTCTTCTTCTTCTTCATTCCTCAAATCAAGCCCAATGTATGTACATTTTCCTTCTTCTCCTTCTATGGCAACTATGATTTTTTTGGTTTTCTCTCGGTTATCATATACTTCTCCAATGTCAGCTTTTCTCTTAGGCATTCGTACCATGATTCGTCTATCTTCTATTTCATATTTCTTGAAGTTCTCTAGAACCTCAAACAAAGATTCTTCCTCTTCTAACATGGTTTCTTTCTTCTTTCTTTTCTTTCCTTCACTCTTAGTGGTCACTTGAGTGGCTAACCTCACCTCATTCATTATTTCTTCGTGTCTCTGCGGTTGAGTTTCTACTTCGTAGAAGTATTCTTCCTCTGATGCAAAAGGAGGATCCATAATAATTGAATCTAAATCGAAGTCACTTGCATCCTCAAATGCATCAGTGCTAGGTTCACACTCTTCTAGAATTGCATCACACATGATTGGCTCTATTGTAAAGACTGATATGTCATAGCCATCCTCGTCACAGTGGGGTGTCCATTGTTCTTCATTGATGGCTACATCCATGGTTGCTAGGATTTCTGCCCAACCATGGGGTTCAAATTCTTCGTCTGGGAATACTACAGGTGCATAAGCTGGGTCTTGAAGGGTTTGTGGATGTTGTTCTGCACCTAAAGTCCTGGCTTCTAATCGTTCTTCCTCTTGTTTGGCTACTTTACACATCCATTGAGTGTCCTCGTGCAACCATGAGGGGTCTGATTCCAGCGAGTGTACTGATTCCGTTTGTACCTGTGTCTTATGGATGGTATTCCATTGTATTGGGGGTACATCTTGATGTGAATAGTCTTTAAGATTGACTTTGGTAGTCACTCCTAAATGTTGCAAGTACAAAGAATTAGTTCCCCAATCCTGTACAATTTGCAACTGATGCATGAATGGTCATCCCAATATCATCTCATAAACATGATTTTTAGCAAAATCACAAATGGCAAAGGTATGCTCAAATTCCACACCACAAGTGGTGAGAGATATGCCTTCTAGTAAGCCTAATGGTTTTTCTATGTGTACGTCAGCCATTTGTAGCTTCATCCTGGTGGGTCTCAATGCTGGCTTACCCCAACGTTTCCATAAGGCAGTGGTAGCTATGGCTACTCCGGCTCTTGAGTCTAAGATGGCTTTCGTGGTGTAGCCCTGATGGGTTATTGGAAGATAAGTGTTACCTTCCTCTCCTTCACTTACATCTCCGATCTTTTCTACGGGTATCTCTGGTACCTTCTTATGTGATCCTATCTGCGAGGGAGTAGTAGCAAGCTCAGGGAATTGATTTGCTACATGTTTCCATAGTTCTGTTTTTACCTTTAACAACTCTTCTAGGGTGAGATTACATTGTACCTTGGTATGCTTGATCACTTCTGTGTTTCTAGGGATCACTGATTCTTCATTCCTCACTATTATCATGGGTGCTCTCATACTTATAGACTAAGCTTCCCAAGGTCCTGTGAACTGAGGTAGTTCTTGCAAAGAATTGGATTCAAAACCTGTATGTTCACTCAGTTGTTCTTCCTCTACATCATCGTAAATAGAGGCAATGTCTTGGGGAAATTGTTCCTGCAAGTTGTCTATTTCTTGAATAGGAGGATGGGTTCCTTGTTCTTTTCTCCACTTCTCTTCTTGTATCTCTCTCAAAAATTCATGTGAGTATTTATGTATGGAAGACAGGTTGTCTTCACCTTCTGTGTTTGGCACTTGAGACAAGGATGGTGCGTTCCTTTCCTGTGTCTCTGAGGCAATAGGGTTCCTATACTGATTCTTTTTCTCCTTGCTATCAATCAAGTACTCTAGCCTCTCCATTAATCCTTGAAAGTGTAATTCCGGTTTCGCCATGTAATTCCAATTTAGATATCTAGAGGCTTTGAACATTGCTTGTGCTAATTCTACCATCTTCATGCAAAGCTTAGTCTTCTCAATTTCTAAGTTTGCTCGAGGGTAGTTCTTACTCATTTCCGCTACTTGAGGTCCTTCTTTTAATCTGGCTTGATACGCATGAAACATCATGTCAAGGTTTTCTGGTATGGGTTCAGCTAAAACTGATCCTGATTTTTGAGCTAGGTTTTCTTTATTCAATTCCTGTGAAGTCAGCTCTAGGATTTTGGCGCTGAGTACTTAAGATGTACATCGTCCCTTCCTTGTCTATGTACGCATCTCTTTCGAATTTCACCACTGGACGTTCCAATCCAATGGGTTGATCGGGGTTGTGCATTTGCACCACTTGTCTTCGCAAACCATCCTCATAGATGCGAGCACCTAAGCGGTTGGTTTGGAGAAACTCTAACTGAGTTCTATAGGGTCCTTCAGGTTTTTCTAAATATGCTACGTTTGACCCTCCTTCTGGTCTTTCTGTGCTAAATGCCATTTCTGATTCACTCGTATCTGAGCTCTCGTAGGGGTAATTACTATTCAATTGCTGAGCCCAGGATCGTGCAGTAGTGCCTACACTTGCTTCTGATGATCTAAGGCTTCGTCGGTCTGACTTACCTATATACTTACCCGATCTAAGGTTCATGAATTTACTTCGCGGCACTCTCTGATCGTCAATGTTCCTTGTTTCTAATTGCTTGGTTCTTTTTAAGTGTCTTTAGGTTCTTGTCTAGATATATGCATCAGGAATTGACTTTCTATGGTACTTTTGAGTTCTCGTTCTGTCAGACTTAAGTTCTTTTTCTTTAGGTTTTCGTATCACACGCCTTCACTTTAGTCTTGTACTTGAAAAATTAAAAATCTCTTGAACTTGGTGCGTTCCTACCATCGTTAATCCACAATGCTAACGTTTAGCCTAAGCTAATAATTGACCGAGGGGGTTGAGTAATCTTCCAACCTCAAGTCAGCTGCTTTGGTTGCTCTGATGCCCAAGAAGCCACGCTTCCCAAGCCCTGCGTCCTTCACTGCCTTGCTTTGCCTTGCTGTGTTTGCCCTTGATTGCCCTTGCTAGACCTGGAAAAATCCAATATTAGACCAATTTCACATGATCAAGCACTTGAGTATTTACACCCTTAAAGGTCCTTTCCCTTTTGCCCAAATTTTTTGTGCTGCCCCCTGCCTTTTCTAGTCCCACACTAGGTCAACCTCAAATTAGCTTATCTAAAAATCAATGTATTCTGTTGGCAGTCAAGGAACTGAAGGACTCACAAGACAAGGAAGTCAACGAAGGGAGTCGGAGCGAAGAGAAGGCACAAGCAGACAGAGTAGTCAAAGAAGATCTGGCAAGTAGGCCATCTAAATTTTTCATGCAACAAAGAGGTGGGCACACAAGAAGAAGGAGCAAGTAGGGAGCTCCAGGAAATGTATGTCAAAATGTTAGAAGAAATCCCTACAAAAATAGTGATTTTCATCACTAAAAACCATTGTAAATACCATTTCATATTTTTATAGCTCCATTTTGTGCAAGCCAAGGAGTCTTTGAGCTTGAGGAGCTTTAGAAGTACCTACCTATCAGTTTTCACATTTTTTAGACTCCGTTTGAACCTCCAAATAGGCCAGAGAACCTAATTTTTAACTAGGCCAGACATTAGGTCTGGACAAGGCCAAAAACTAGTCAAAAACTATAAATAGAGCTAGAGAGCTCATTTTTGGGGGTATCTTGTAATAGATTTGAACTTGTATGAGCATTTTGGAAGTAATCTAAAAGAACTCCATTGTCCCTCTCTTTGCTCTTGCCTTGTGTGCGCGTGTGTGTGTATGTGTGTGCATGTTAGTGTGCTTCTCACTCACGCACTTGTGCCTTCACTTGCTCGAGGTCATCATACCATCCTCACGTCTTCCCGGATTGACATTAGAGGAGGTGCTACTCATCACTGAGCTACACCAAATTTTGGCGCCGTTGCCGGGGATCGAGCTTGAGGATGAGCGTGTGATGGTAAGATGTAGAGTTGTGACGTTGGCATTGTAGGTAATCTCTTTACGTTTTCTTATTTTTGTCTTTCTTACCTCACCATCATCATCACCATCATCATCCTCACCATATCCGATCTCCATCTCCATCATCGCAAAAATTTCAGTTTTTGATCATATCACCTTCTACCTCCCATTTCCCTCATTCCACTTGTGAGAGAGAGGGAGAGAGCGACTTGTGTGCTTGGATTTTTTGCTTGTTTCTTGAGCACTCTTGTAGGTTGTTGCTGTATCACCCTGTCAAGCAGGCTACGCAGGTCCATTGAGAGCTCTTGAAGGCATCCAAAGCAAGGGGTAATCTGCAAGCTTGAGAACTAGGTTCTTGAGCACCAAAGAGCACGGGATCTGCAAGAGAGGTTGGAATATTCTCAACGCCCTCTGTCCATTCCTAGCATAGGCTAAGCTATCTAAGAAATCAAGTTCAAGTCAAGAGATAACCTGTGTGTGACCGACAATTTCAAAGGAAAAGAACCTAACGTAAGACGATCAACATTCAAGTGCGGAAATTAACTCAAGTGTTCCTGACGACGTGATATCAGACAAGATCATAAACACAATAATCAACTAAAAAGAATCAAGTGATTGATACAAAAGAACTCAGCAACGAGGTTGTACCTTGGGTAAAAATTAGGATTGCTCAGCAAAGCATATGAACCTTAGATCAGGACGACACCTAGGAAGAGATAGACAGAGTCTTAGATCTTCAGAGGCTAGTGTCAATCATACTGCTAGGTCTTGGGCCCAGCAGTTGAGCCATTATTTGCACTACCCTATCTCTGAAACTAGTGAGTCAGAGATGTCCCACGGTATGGAGAGACCTACAGGAAGTTCAGGTGTGCCATACTTACATAGGGTAGAAGGCCTCTACAAGACGCAGCTGGAATACCTTAGGACCAACCGATTAGGTGCTAGCATCTATGAGGACGGCCTAGGAAGATCTGTAATCCAGATCAAAAACCCAGATCAATCCATTGGACTAGAGCACCTACCTGTCAAGTTTGAAAATGGAGCATACTTGGACAAAGAAAGAACAATATATGTAGTCACCAGTCATCCAGATAGGATAGACGAATTTGGAAATGTGATCCCGGAAACAGATTTAGGTGACCTGGAGCAAGGAAACATCGATGTAGAACCTAGAACCCCCCGAGGCAAATCTGTTCTCACTAGGATTATCACACCAGAGTGGATTTCCCAAGACAATAAGAGCATAGATCTACTCGTGAACCAAGAGACTGATGAAGCCTTTTGGAGGTATAGATCTGATTAGCTGAATGAGGTGGAACAATCATGATATATGAGTTCAAAGATCCTGATAGCCCAGGCAGAGTGACCTACTTAGATCACGCTTCAGAGAGGATCTTTGTGGTTATAGAAAATGATAGGCATGTTTACACTTGGAAAGGTGAATTTATTTTCCCCCAACCAAGATCGAATGTGTCCTTTGGTCACCCAAGAGCTGGAACATCCCAAGCTCACGGAGCTCAAAGAGACAGACATAGAGATAGACCGGAGGTAAGCTTTGCCAACCTAGTGGGAAGAGAAAGAACGAGAACGGAAGCAAATAGAGTGGAACCTGAGGGACTTAGAGCCCCAAGGAACCAAAGGAATGCGGATGAATTTCCTCTACCAAGACCTAGAGAGCACACGAGGACTTTGAGCCCGACTCAGCTAGTTAAGTCCATGAAGAACTACTTCGATGGCACAGGAGACCCATATGATCATGTGGCCGAGTTTAGGCAAGTCTTTAGAGCTGAGCAAGTTGAGGACCTATTCACGCAGTATAATGCCTTTGGTCTGACCCTTAGGAACACAACCCTTACATGGTTTCAACCATTGAATGAGAGACAGTTCAGGAGCATAGACCAACTCCTAGAGGCTTTCATCATTGAATTCTCTAAAAGTGGCATAAGGCATAAGCATAATACTTCCTCATTGATACATAGCTTCAAGCAGAACCCTCAAGAGACCGTGAGACTTGCAGGAAGAAGATTTAGGCAATATCTTGAGAGATGCCCTGTCCATGAGTTACCCACACCAGCCAAACAAGTGGCTTTATTCTTGGATGGATTGCTAAGTACCAAATTGAGGTCATATGTGTACTTGAAGGACCCTAGGACTATAGAAGAGTGTGTACGCATGTGCATCGACATCGAGGATAACCTACGGGAGGAGTTAGAGCTTTCCAAAATCTACAGAGATTCTGATAGTGCCTCTAGCCTCTCTTCCTCGCAATCCACATCAATTGAGGAACTTGCGGAGAAAGTAGCTCAAAAACTAGGTGTCATTAGCAAATAAATCCCAAGGTTTGCCCCAGTAAAGAGGTGCTATACTTGCGGTGGTGACCATATGGCGAACGTATGTCCCATCATGGCTCAACCCCAAGTGAACCCTAGTAGCCAATATTGCACCATAGAACGGAGATACACAAATCACACAGCACAAGACTGCCCATACAATAAGCAAGCAGTTAGGCAAACCTACCCCCCAACCCTATCCACAACAGGGAAGATACCAGAACCAGTACCCTCCACAGCAATATGGTAGGCCACAACAACCTTATCAACAACCCTACCAAAACCAACAAAGGCCTCAACCTGTGTTAGCTCAACAACCTCCAACCCTAGCTAACGTGATTCCTATAAAGTATGCAGCTGTTGAGGAAAATTTGAATAGAGCCATAGTCCTCGTGACTCCATTGCTTTCAGAAAGTGACCCGAGTAATCATAGCTTTGATTCCACTCACATAGATAGTCCATAGGCTTACTACATGCAGTCTCCTGAACATGGTGAGTCCTACTATAGTGAAGAACCGAGTGAACCTAGTTGGGAGCCAGATTACAAAAATGTCATGTACGCAAACCCCAACTCTAGACCTCAATCTAGGCAGGTAAGACCCCCATTCCCTAGAGGGCCATGCTACAGATGTCAAGGAGATCACCTCATTCGTGATTGCACCATGCCGGCACCCACACAACCCCAGTCAGTAACAATCCAAGGCTTTTATCAAGATTGCGGCAAAGAGCATCTCTTACGAGATTGCCCAAAGAATCCCAATAATATGCCAAAAATCACTCCTATTAATGTTATTGGATTAGTTGTAGACTCCACAGGAAGTGTGACTTCCACAACACCAGTGCAAGTGGTCACTAGAGCTCAAGCATTGTAGCAAAACCAAGGGGTAAGCCAGGAAAAGAGCTCAGATGCTAGTGAAACTGAGAGCATAACCAAGAAGAGGACTAGAGCCTGGAGAGATAGTAGAGAAAGAATGAAGAGGCAATGGGCTAAGAAGATGGGTGAACTCGAGGAAAGCCTAAGAGAAACAAAAGCCAGGATAGTTGAACTCACATCTCAAACTCCCCTCACACTACTCCACCCCCACCATTCCCATCACCATTCGATCCAACACCTTCCAACCCACCTCACACGATTCCACCACCCCCTAGAGTAGGATCAGTTTTAGCAGATCCCACTCCTGAGGACCTAACTATGATGCTTAAGGCATATCAAGCCAGAATCCAAGAAGGGCCAAATGTGACAGATCATGAAAAGTGTTACCCAAGAGCGGAACTAGAGCTTGAACGAACCAAGATTTGTGCTAAGATGGTGGAATTGGCTCAAACCATGTTTGAAGCCAATCGCCTCTTTAACATCTCTAGTTCAGCTAAGACGCAGTTGCACTTTGAGGTACTGCTAGAAAGATTGGAAAGATTGATTGCACAATCAGAAAAGGAACCCACCCCTCCAAGTAAAGGCAAGACAAGTAAGAGAGTAAGCCTTCCTGCCCAGGAAGCTTATGCGCCTAACTCTACGGGGCCAGACACATCTTCTTCTATGAATCGGTTCACACCAGAATTCCTACGAAAGATTCAAGAAGACAAATGGGCTAAAGAAAGTGAAGTCCCTCCTCCCATTGAACTTGTGGATGATGCACATGACCAATTCCCACAAGACATCCCATCCATTTATGAAGAGCAGGAGAGCACTCAATCTCAGGAGAGATTAGACTTTGAATCTAATTCCATACAAGAACTACCCCATTTCACAGTCCCATGGGAGGCAAAGTCCACGTGTATGAGAGCACCCACGGTCATGGTACGAAACGAAGACTCAGTCATACCTAGGAAAACGGAGGTAGTGAAAAACACTAAAGTGTAGTGCAACCTCACTTTAGAAGAGCTACTCAAAGTTAGGCCAGAGTTATGGAAACATGTAGCTAAGCAAGTGCCAGAAGTAGTGAAACCTCGTTCCAAGGTAGGATCACATAGAACATTGCCAAAAATTCCTCTAGACAAGATAGGAGACATGAGCGAAGGAGAAGAAGGAAACACCTATCTTCCCATTACCCATCAGGGGTACACAACCAAGGCAATTCTCAACTCAGGTGCAAGAGTTGCAATTGCTACCACTTCCCTATGGAAGCGTTAGGGCAAGCCAGCACTTAGGCCAACGAGAATGAAATTGCAAATGGCTGACGGTCACATAGAGAGACCCTTGGGTTTGCTAGAAGGAATAACTCTCACCACATGTGGTGTTGAGTTTGAGCACACATTTGCTATCTGTGACTTTAGTAAGAACCATGCCTATGAGATGATTTTGGGAAGACCATTTATGCGACAGTTGCAAGTAGTACAAGATTGGGGAGCCAATTCCTTGTATTTTCAATACTTAGGTGTTACGACTAAAGTCAATCTCAAGGATTACTCTCATAGAGACGTACCCCCCATCCAATGGAACCCCATCCATAGAGCCAAAGAGGATACGGAGTTTGTGCATTCCATAGGATCAGGATCCTCATGGATGCATGAAGACACCCACTTATGGATGTGCAAAGTAGCCGTAGAAGAAGAGAAGAGAGAAAAAGCCAGAGAGGTAGGTGCGAAGGAAACACATAGATCAATTCAAGACCCAGCCTATGCACCTGTAGTATTTCCAGATGAAGAATTTGAACCTCACGGCTGGGCAGAAATTTTAGCAACAATGGATGTAGCCATCAATGAAGAACAATGGACACCCCACTGTGATGAGGATGGCTATGACATTTCAGTCTTCTCCATAGAACCAATCATGGGAGAGGCAGTTTTAGAAGAGTGTGAACCTAGCCCTGATGCATGTGAGGATGCAAGTGACTCCGATCTAGAGTCAATCATTACGGACCCACCTTTTGCATCAGATGAAGAATACTTCTATGAAGTAGAATTTCAACCCCAGAGACACAAAGAGCTTACTAATGATGTGAGGTTAACCACACAAGTGACCACCAAGAGTGAGGGCAAGAAAAGGAAGAAGAGAGAAGTCCCACCAGAAGAGGAAGAGTCTTTGTTTGAGGTCCTTGACAATTTTAAAAAGTATGAGATAGACGACAGGAGAATCATGATAAGAATGCCTAAACGAGAGGCACAATCAGGAGAGGCCTATGATAGCAAAGAAACCACCAAGAAAATAGTGGTAGCCCTAGAAGAAGGAGAGGAGAGATGTACTTACATAGGACATGACCTGACGGAAGAAGAAGAGCGCGAATTGATAGCCTTGCTAAGAGAATACAGAGATGTATTTGCTTGGAGCTACAAGGACCTGAAAGGTGTAGACCCTGACATATGCTCTCACACCATTCCCATGACCGCAGAGGCCAAACCATCCAAGCAGAAGCCATACACTTATAACGATAACTACGCTGCTAAGATCAAAGAGGAGATAGATAGACTGGTAGAAGCTGGATTCATCTATGAAATTGAGCACACTGAGTGGGTATCCCCCATTGTAGTGGTGCCCAAGAAGAATGGAAAGTTACGTGTGTGCATTAACTTGAAGAAGGTTAATGCAGCCACTATTCGAGACAACTATCCGCTTCCTATCACTGAGCATCTGCTAGAAAGAGTAGCAGGCAAGGAAGTGTACAGCTTCCTTGATGGATTTTCGGGCTACAATCAGGTAGCCATTGCTCCGGAAGACCAGCATAAGACAGCTTTTGCCACAGAATGGGGCATATTCGCCTTTAGGGTAATGCCATTTGGGCTTACAAATGCTCCTGCAACCTTCCAAAGATTGATGTGTCACGTGTTTAAAGAGTTCCTGCGGAAGAATTTAGAAGTCTATGTTGATGACCTTTGTGCTCATTCCAACATTAGACAGACACATATACCAGAACTCAGGCAAATCTTTGACAAATGTAGAGAATATCAAGTCTGCCTGAACCCAGAAAAGTGTGTTTTCATGGTCAGGCAAGGCAAAATTCTAGGACACATAGTGTCAAAGAATGGCATATCCACGGATGAGGAGAAAGTGAGAGCCATAGCAGAGCTACCTAGGCCAAAGAATGTCAAGGAAGTACAAGCTTTCATGGGGCATTGTGGTTATTATCGATGCTTTATACACATGTATGCCATCATTGCCAAGCCTCTGTACGGACTTTTGACTAACTTTGAGTGGACTGATGAATGTGAAAACTCTTTTAATGAGCTCAAAAGAAGATTGTGTTCAGCACCAATCCTGACACACCAGACTGGAATAAGCCCATTCATGTTCATGTAGATGCATCCAATTATGCTATTGGATGTGTGCTTGCACAACCTACGGGTGAAGGTAACATGGATCTTCCAATTGCCTATGCTAGTAGGCAGTTGAATGCAGCTGAACGAAATTATACCACCATTGAACGAGAAGGATTAGGCATGGTGTATGCGGTCAAAAAGTTTAGACATTACTTGCTTGCAAATAAGTTTAAATTTTTGACGGATCATCAGGCATTATTATACTTGGTAAACAAACCATGCAATACAGGCCGATTAGTAAGATGGTTCCTCTTGCTAATGGAATATGACTTTGAGGTCGTGGTGAGGAAAGGCAAGACTCACTTGAGAGCAGACCACCTCTCTAGGTTCACATCTGGAGAAGCCCCACAAGGAGTATCAGATGAACTTCCTGATGCTTACTTGTTTAATTTGGAAGTTGTACCTCAGTGGGCTAAGCCATTAGTGCCAGTGTTGACATACGGGCCTAACCACCCAGTCATAAACACTCAAGATAGGGAGGTAGTAAAAGCCAAAAAGTACCATATCATGGCAGGAAGTATGTACAAGCATACAGATCAAGGGATCCTAGCTTGTTGTGTGGAAGAGGACGCAAAATGGTTGCAATTAGCACATGTAGGTGCATTAGAGCAACACTACTCAAAGCAACGAACCCTACAGACACTAAGGAGACTCGGAGTGCATTGGACGACGATGGAAGCTAATGTCCAAAAGTTGTGCAAGGAATGCCCAATCTGCTTCACTAAACCACCTATGGAACATGCCACTCTTTATCAAGTGTCCATAGTGCCAGATTGGAGTGAACCACTAGTAGCCTTCCTGAGGACGAGCACATTCCCTCCAGTTATGACCCTGACGAGGCAAAGAAGTTTAGAACAAGAAGCCCTAGACTACTCACTTATTGGTGATAATTTATACAAGTGTGGTAAAGATGGGTACCTGAGGCTATGTGTCCATGAGAGCGAGTATCTTAAGATCTTGGAAATTGCTCACCAAGGTGAAGCAGGAGGACATTTTGGACCAGATCAAGTGATCAAGGCTATACTATTTGGAGGTCTTTGGTGGCCTACCCTTTGTTGAGATATCAAGCTCAACATGTGATGATCCAAGATGACACGTACTAGTTTTTCATTTCTCTGACATGTATAGTGGTCATACCGATATATGTCAGGGACACTTCATTGAGCTTTATTAGATTTATCTACTGAGAGTGATGGCACATGGTTTTTACTTATGTACTGATCTTTATGTATTGCACTTGTTGTATTCTTGTTTTTAGGGTCATTCTTGTACATTCCTTTTATGTAATAAAAGAAGAAGAAGAAGATCATTCTTCCTTGCCTCAATCTGTGTGTGTGCTTCTCCTTGAGAGTGAGAGTGTGTGTGTGAGCTCTCCTCCTTATCTCCTTCCTCGTGACATGGTATCAGAGCCAGTGTGGCTGTAGAGAGCTCGTGGAGAAGGCGACGGTGAAGACTACACGGCAAGGCGTGGAGAAAATGTGATTTCACAAACGGCCTCTGTTTGCTACGAAAATTGCCGTGAAGGTAGAAGACCTCAAAATATTTTTGAGAGTTATCCCTTTAGGGTTACTTGTTTTTGTCAGATCGAAGTTTTGGAGCCATCTCGACCTCCATTTCGAGCCCGCAAGGTGGGGCCCATAGAAAAACCAGGTCAGTTTCACAAACTGTAACTTGCGTTGTGTTCGGCGACACTCATATATTCCAGATCTAGAATTTCAAGCGATTCCGTGTACTGTTGATACACAAAAGCTGTGTTTTTCTGAGATCGAACTATCACATCATAGTGCAACAGTGTTCAAGCAGAAGTGCTGCTTGTAGTGTTTTGCAGTGTTGTGAATTGTTGCAAAAATGGAAAACGCAGATGGAATGAGTCAGCTTATGAGCGATAAGCTGGACAAGAACAACTTCCATGCTTGGAGATTCAAAATGACGAATTTCTTGATGGGAAAAGGCTACTGGAAGTATATCGAAGGAGAGAATGAAAATGCTCCGTAGTTACCAGAAAGGAATCGGACTGCAGATCAGTTAAGAGCATATGAGGAATGGAATCAAGGAGCACGAAAGGTAATGTATTGGCTATCTGTTAGCATACTGGATAGCATGATTGGACACATACAGGATGCCAAGACTCCAAAAGAGGCTTGGAACAGCTTGGTCACCTTGTATGAGACTAATACAAAGGCACAAAAATTGCAACTCAAGAACGAGCTGCATACATTGGAAAAGAAGAGCATGACGATAAGTGACTACACTCTTAAAATCAAAGGCATATGTGAGTCACTTGCATCTATTGGCGTGAATGTAGATGATGATGATAAGGTGGAAGTGTGCCTTCGTGGTTTAGGAGCTGCATATAAGCAGTTCAGAACTTCCATACAAACCAGGCAAAATATTCCGAATTTCACTGATCTGGTATCTATGCTGATTATTGAAGAAAAGAATCTTGGTGAGGACTCAAACTCCCAAGGAAAGCCCAGTTCTGAGCAGGTATTCTACTCTGGCAGAGGAAGAGGCAGAGGTAGAGGTTTTGGAAGTGGAAGAGGAAACAGTAACCAAGACCAAGGTTAACAACAGAATCATGCAGGAGGAAGAGGACAGTTTCGAGGCAGGGGGAGCCAAAGAGGTCGCAGAAATTTCCAAAGAAATGATTCAGGTAATGATAGTAAAGGATGTTGGAATTGTGGTAAACCTGGACACTTTGAACGTGATTGTAGGTTAAAGAATCAAAATAACAGAAGGCAGCAAAACAACTATGCATCCACAAGTGCAGATGATTCTGAGAAGCTGTTTATGGTTCAACATCATATGATGAATACGATGTCTGCTGGTGTTTCAAAATCGAATGATAATGTCTGGTATGTTGATTCAAGTGCTTCAAATCACATGACCAGTCATGTAAAATGGTTTAGTAGTTTTCAAAAAATGCCAGTTCCTGGATATGTTGAAACAGGTGATGATACATCGCATCCTATTGAGCATACAGGAAACATAGCATTGTCTATGGAGGACGGGAAGGTAAAACATCTTGCTGATGTGTTGCATGTTCCAAATATAACAAAGAATCTGGTTTCTGTTGGACAAATGGTTGACCAAGGATTACAAGTCAGGTTCAATGCTAATGGATTATATGTAGATGAGTACAAGCAGGATGGACGATTGGTTGCCAAAGGAAACAAAGTGGGTAGGATGTTCACCTTAAATGTGAAGATTCCTGAAATGAATGCAGCCATGTTTGCAAAAGGTTCAGGAGTTATTGCACATATAGAGATATGGCACAAACGGATTGGATATGCAAACTTGCAAAGGCTGAAAATGATGCAGTCAAAGGAGATTGTCCATGGACTACCAAATTTCAAAGTTGCAGAAATGCAAAAGGTATGTGCAGCATGTCAATTTGGTAAACAGTCAAGAGCATCATTTCCACATGACAAGCATGTCAGTGAGAATGTACGTACATACAGATGTTTGGGGTCCAGCAAAGACCACATCTATGGGCGGTTGCAGGTTTTATGTTACCTTCATTGATGATCATACATGCAAACTATGGGTATATTTCATGAAAGAGAAGAGCGAAGTGTTCACTCACTTCCAAAATTTTAAAGCTATGTGGAAAGCAGACAAGGAAGTACATTCAAATATTAAGATCTGATGGAGGAGGTGAATACATGTTGCCCTTTGTGACGACTCCAGGAGTAAGAAGGGCACATGCAGATGATACAAGAAGAAGTGACCAAGGACCAAAAAGATCTGGGAGGATGCGTAATTCAGTGCAACGATTGACATATGATAGTTACATGGCTCGCCATTGTGCCTACATGACAAAGGTAATACAAGATGCTGAACCTTCTTGTTTTGAAGATGCAATTGGTAATGCAGATTGGGAAAAAGCTATGGATGAGGAGATGGTTGCACTTTATGGAAATGATACATGGAAGCTAGTTCCATTGCCACAAGGAAAGAAATCCATAGGCTGCAAATGGGTTTACAAGGTAAAGCATAATGCTTATGGTAGCATAAGCAGGTATAAAGCACGATTGGTAGCTAAAGGTTATGCACAAACATATGGCATTGATTATGAGGAAACATTTAGCCCTGTAGCTAAAATGTCTACTATTAGAACACTTGTTGCATTAGCTACAGCAAAAGGATGGAATTTGCATCAGATGGATGTGAAGAATGCTTTCCTACATGGTGAGTTACAGGAAGAAGTATATATGGACCAGCCACAAGGATATGAAGATTCAAAACATCCAGAATATGTTTGCAGACTACAAAAGGCTTTGTATGGGCTGAAGCAAGCCCCTCGTGCATGGCATGCAAGGATTGCTGATTACTAAACCAGCATTGGGTTCTCTATGTGTGATGCAGATCACTCACTATATGCAAGGAAGGCTGATGATGGCATCACTATTGTGGTTATTTATGTTGATGACCTGATTGTAGGTGGTGATAATGAAGAAAGCATCAAAGAGGTAAAGAAACGTCTTATGCAGGAATTCGACATGAAAGAACTTGGTGTGTTGCGCTATTTCTTGGGCATTGAGTTTATACATACAAAAACAGGTATATGGATGTCGCAAAGGCAATATGCCTTGAATATGCTGCAAAAGTATGGTATGGCTGATTGTAAGCCAATTTCTATGCCATTAGATCAGAATTTGAAATTGGATACTACGTCAGGTGAAGCATTGGAAAATGCTACTATGTATAGGAAAATTGTGGGAAGTCTTATATATCTCACAATTACAAGGCTTGATCTAAGTTATACTGTTGGACTTGAAAGTCAGTTTATGCAGGTTTCTAGGAAGCCACATTTGGATGCTCTGAGGCGCACTCTACGTTATGTAAGTGCTACTTTGGATTATGCATTGTTTTATGAAGCTGGTGTGGAGTTGCAGGTTCATGGATACACCGATGCAGATTGGGCTGGTACTACTCTAGATAGAAGATCTACTAGTGGCTTTCTTTTCTCACTTGGAGGTGCAGCTATTACATGGAGCAGCAAGAAGCAACCCACTATTGCTTTGTTGAGTACAGAGGCTGAGTATAGAGGTGCTACAATGGCAGCATGTGAGGCATCATGGCTGGAGAAGTTACTTGCAAATTTAGGTGTGGAAGTGCAAAATCCTATCACTATCTATTGTGATAATCTTAGCAGCATACAGTTAGCACGGAACCCGGTTTTCCATGCTAGAACAAAGCATATGGAGGTACATTATCACTTCATCAGAGAGAAGGTATTAGCAGGTGATATTGATCTTGTTTATGTGAGAACAGATGAGCAGGTTGCTGATATTTTCACCAAAGCACTTGGAGCTGAGAAGTTAAAGAAGTTTCGAGAGATGCTTGGATTACAGGATATGGCGTTGAGCTTGAGGGGGAGTGTTGAGATATCAAGCTCAACATGTGATGATCCAGGATGACACGTACCAGTTTTTCGTTTCTCTGACATGTATAGTGGTCATACCGATAGATGTCAGGGATACTTCATTGAGCTTTATTAGATTTATCTACCAAGAGTGATGGCACATTTGTTCCTTGCCAGCTCACTCATTCGCGGATATTAGGTTTTTCCTTATGTACTGATCTTTATATATTGCACTTGTTGTATTCTTGTTTTTAGGGTCATTCTTGTACATTTCTTTTATGTAATAGAAGAAGAAGAAGAAGATCATTCTTCCTTGCCTCAATCTGTGTGTGTGCTTCTCCTTGAGAGTGAGAGTGTGTGTGTGAGCTCTCCTCCTTATCTCCTTCCTCGTGACACCCTTCACATGGATGCACATACCTATGTGAAGAGATGTGATGTTTGTCAGCAAACTCAGTATCCTATACGCAAAGATGAGATGCCTCTAAAACCTATGATGGGTGGACGTGCATTCTCTAAATGGGGAATAGACTTTGTAGGTCCTATTAATCCCCCAGCTAAGGGTTCCCATGCTGAGTATATCATTGTTGCCACAGACTATCTAACCAAGTGGGTAGAAGTAAAAGCTACCACAAAGAACGATGCTCAAACAATAGCTAAGTTCTTATTTGAGAATGTGTTCACAAGATATGGGCTACCTATAGAGTTAGTCAGTGATAGAGGGACTCACTTCTTGAATGAAGTTATTGAAAATCTGCTCCAAGAATTCTTGGTTATACACAAGAAGTCTGCCCCCTATCACCCACAAGCTAATGGGCAAGCCGAAAGCACAAATAAGATTTTGTGCAATGTATTGACCAAATTAGTGAATAATAAACGCTCTTATTGGGACAAACAGCTACACCATGTTGTTTGGGCATATCGAGTTGCCTATAAAACGGTACTCCAAGCCACTCCCTTTTAGATGGTATTTGGTCAAAATGCAGTGCTACCATTGGACTTCTTGATACCTACACTGAAAGTAGCACAGGAGCATGAATGGATGGGTCATGAACTCTCTTTGAGGATTCTTGATCTGGAACGACTAGGTGAAACAAGACTAAGAGCGGCAGCGGGAATATATGAAGCTAAGAAAAGATAGAAGGCATACTTTGATGCCCACGTCAAGGATAAAGGTTTGAAGGCAAGAGATTTAGTTTTAGTCTACACTTTGAAGCAACATGCAAGAAAATTAGAGAAACGTGGCTATGGACCTATGATCATAAATAGGATCTCAACGAGTGGAGCAATACAACTGGCCACCTTAGAAGGTGATATTCTTCCGAGCTACATCAGCGGGTACAGAGTCAAATTATATCAAGAAACCCTGACTGAAGAGATGCTAAATCGACTTAACACTGCCAAGAAACGCAAGGAAGAAGAAAAGCGAATTCGAGAAGAGGTGCAAGCAGAAGCTTTAGAACGCATCCGAAGGATGAAGTTGAGAAGGCAGGGTAGAGATCAGCCTAGGACAGATGACTATGCAGCTCAAGGATATCATGTGGCTATGTGCGAAGTTTCAAGTAATAATTCTCATAGAATAATTTATCAACGTCCTTTTGTAACCTTAGAGATAGGACAAGGAAAGAGTGCAAGGACTCTAAGGGCCTTGATTGACTCAGGTGCAGCCACTAGTGCTATTAAATTTTCTTATTGTCAAAAGTTGAAATTAAATGTCAATCCTATAGAAGCGTATCTTATAGGATTGGGAGGTTTGGAAACCCCTTGCATGGGCGAGGTGGAACTTCCCCTCTATATTCATGATGTTTTACTGACAGTTAAAGTACTAGTGTGTCAAGACGAGGATCTCATCGAACCTCTTGTCTTGGGTCAAGACTTGATCTATGATGTCAAGGAACTAGGAAAGGCACAAACTCCTGGTCCTTCCAGGGGTACACATGAAGCTGACAATGCTATTCTTGTCCAAAACTATGTGATGCAGAAGGATGGTTGTCTTAACAAGCATAAATCAAACTACAAGCATAAGAGTACAACGGAACTCCCTTCTTTTCCAAAAGCCATAGGGATGCAACAACCAAAGGCGGATCAAATGCACAAGAAGCAGCCGACTTATGCTCGAGGCACAAAGAAAATATGAAGCACGGTGTCTCAACCACCAAAACAAGTGTGGGTATGGAAAGGCGAGCATCTGATTGCGGTCAAGCCACCACAACTGGCTCAACTTCCTATTAGTGCTCGACAACACGAAACTAATAAGAAGTCGTCCAAAAATTCTTCTGTGAAAGTGAGGTTTATCTGGGTACCCAAGAAGTCGATGAAGGCCCGCCCACAATCACGACAAATTTGGGTGCCCAAGGCTTGCTTGCGGGCTCAAATAGCTACACCGAAACCACACCCGGCACAACATGGTTCACTTACTCGAACATCGGATACCCATTCTTATACATCACGCAAGAACACATATTCTCCCATGAGCACACGTAGAATCACTTGTAAATGGGTCCCTAAAAAGCCTCATTTCCAAGCAAACACTCTTATAAAGCCCTCCAGAGTCTCCATAAAATCAAGACCAACAGCCATTCTGTTTGTTTGGAAGCCCAAAGCGTGTAAAAAACCCCCCGACCCCATTTGTAAATTCACCACCACCTACTAACTGCATCATTCGCACACTGCATCTCTCCATTTAGCTCTTAGGACAATCGATCCACTAACCACACCCACAATCACCGAGCACTCATTGACTAACTAACATATCACTAAAACCTCTTGTTAATGTTGTAACGGGGACACATGACCACTTGATGTCCATTTGCAATGTTAACATTCATTTGTATATTCTCACAGAACCGATGACCAGTCCCATCAATATGGCCGAGGCTGCAGGAACTAGCTCCCAGGCAGGCACCAGCCCTCAAATCATGGACATTGAAAGTCTTCCCATTGAGGAGGAATTGAAGGAACGTCCAGTGGCATTGAGAGCCTTACATGCCATACCAGTGTAGAATCCTCCACAGGGGCATACAATGCCAATCAGCAAAAACTCACATTGGTTCAGTGACGTGGCAAGACCTCTAGGAGAAGGCACTTACCTGTGGGAGGTAGAGATAGAGTTCAATGGGCACTGGGGTAGGTATCACTTCTTCACCAGGGAGTTTGAGAGACTGCAAAATAATGAAGGGCTGAAACCGATATGGAAGAAGGCGGGACTGTACCATTACTTCAAAGCCCAATTGCCGAAGCCCGACTTTCTGAGGTGCTCATATTTGATTAGCACCCTCACTCCAAGCAAAGAGAAAAAGGGATACAACACTTTTGTCCTCCCATCTCTCACAAGGGGCAATGAGCTGAAATGGTTCAGATTGATGAACAACTTGGTGAGGGAAGCTCTCGACATGAAAGGTATGCATATTCCCACCAAGAAAGAGACTATGGTCCCCGACAACATGAAGAACAGGAATCTGGCGAAACTAAAAGACATGGTGGCAATGACACCTACTATTGTCGTTCATCTTCGGATGTGCATGCAGCATTTCGCATTCCCCATGCAAGAGAGGTTCACAATGCTGTTGGAGGATAAACACTCCTATGTGCACAACAAAAGCAAATGAACCCTCTTAGGATCCTGAAATTTTTCAGACATAGGTTCTGTATTTTCTGAGTTTCTCTGAGTATATGCAGAGAATGAAAATGAAATTTTGCAGGCATAAACTAGACTTTAAGAGCTTTCAAATGAGAGTAAAATCACTCCATTTGAATACTGGATGATGCCTCAACCAGCTGCAACAAAACAGATAACTTGATCTCTTCACAGAGTATGAGCTAACTGGACAGACACTGTTCTGGAAATTTCTCTGCACATGTGCAGGCACTGAACCTGAGACTTATACCAGACAAAGTAGAACTTATAAGCTTTCCAACAAGACAAAAATCATTGCAAATGGATTCCGGATGAAGGAGAAACAACAATTACAAGACCGGGGGGTCTGCCAAAAACATCTAGATAGATAGAGTGTGTAAAAGTGAAATTTCTGCAAAATATGCAGAGAACAGCTAGTAGGGGGTGTGCTTAAGCAAGGGGGCAGCTTGGGCACGTATTTCCACGACTCTAAGTCATAATACAACTCATTAGAGGTTTTAAAGACCTCATACTAACCTCTTTAACCAATCAAAAGCATATACATGTCAAAAGTGAGGTCCAATCACATCAAGAGGTGAGCTAAATCTTCTCTAATCAACTTCTTTCCATTATGGGCATAATTGGATGCCTCAAACTCGTGGAAATCAGCCTCCTTTGATTGTGGATGATGTGGAAGGTTCAATTTGGGGCATGTTCCCACACTCTTGAGCTTGAAAAACTTTCAACACTCCCCCTCAAGCTCAAGTCTTTTCCTTTGTTGCTTCAACCTATGTCTCTTATGTTGATAGCTTCCTTGAATCCTCCAAGCTTTGTATCTTCAAGAAACTTTGTCATCATGTCTGCAACCTGCATTTTAGTGTTCACATACCTTATATCTAGCTCTTTTGCCATCACCTTTTCTCTAACGAAGTGGTAATGAACCTCTATGTGCTTGCTCCTTGCATGAAACATGGGATTGTTAGCTAGATAGATGCTTGAAATGTTGTCTCCATAAAGAGGAAACTCCTGCACTTCCACTTCCAAGTCCTTAAGTAGCTTCTTAAGCCATAATAGCTCACATGTAGCCAATGCTAAACCTCTGTACTCAGCCTCTGTGGATGAAAGAGCAACAGTGGGTTGCTTCTTAGAGCTCCAAGAGATCACTTTTGTACCTATCATGAAAACATAACCCGATGTACTCCTTCGATCATCCTTGCTACCTGCCCAATCAGCATCACTATATCCTTTGACACTTAGATCAGCATCATATGAGTAAAATAGACCTTGGTTGATGGTGTGCTTGATGTAACGAAGCACCTTTCTTGCCGCCATAAGATGATCATGAGTAGGTGCATGCAAAAATTGAGAGAGAACACCTACTACATATGCAAGATCAGGTCTAGTGAATGTAGCATAAATTAATGAACCAATTATGCTTCTATATAGTGTAATATCTTGTATAGCCTCTCCTTGACCTGCAACCAACTTTGTATTGGGCTCCATGGGCTGAGAAAGTGGCTTACAACCACTCATACCAAACCTGTATAGCACATCCAACAAGTATTTTCTTTGAATCAAGAAGATGCCATTGTGTGCATAGATTACCTCTATTCCCAAGAAGTACTTTAGTGTTCCAAGATCAGATATCTTGAACTCCTTCCCTAGCTTTGATTTGATATCTTTAATACCTGCAATATCACTTCCTGTGATGATCAAATCGTCCACATAGATGCATATGTATACCATCTTGTCTCCTTGCTTCTTCATGTAAAGTGATGGATCTGCAACACTTTCTTTGTATCCACAACTTGATAAATAATCCACTAACCTCTGATTCCAGGCCCTTGGGGCTTGCTTTAGTCCATATAATGCTTTCCTTAGCTTGCAAACATGATTTGGGTACCTCATACTAGCAAATCCTTGAGGTTGGCTCATGTAGACTACTTCTTCAAGCTCTCCATTGAGGAAGGCATTCTTCACATCCAACTGATATAAGCTCCATTTCCTTGATGTGGCCACTGCAATCAAAGTCCTAATTGTTGGCATCTTGGCTACGGGGCTGAAAGTTTCATCATAATCTATCCCGTAGCTTTGGGAGAAGCCTTTCGCCACCAACCTTGCTTTGTACCTAGCAATGGAACCATCTGAATTTCTTTTAATTTTGTAAACCCACTTATTACCTATCACCTTCATGCCTTCTTGAGCTGGTACCAAGCTCCAAGTATGGTTCTCATCAAGTGCTTTGAGCTCTTCCTTCATTGCCTCTTGCCATTCCTTGCAATCCTTAGCTTCTTCATAACTAGTTGGTTCCTTGTCCTTGATTACCTGAGTCATGTATGCATAATGCTTTGCAATGAAATTATCATATGTTAACCTTTGTACTGGATATCTTACTCTTGAAGACCTTCTTTCACTTCCTTTGGGTGTGGTTGCCATCTTCTTTCTTTGTTTTGCCACTCCTGGAGTTTGAATTTCTTCTATCTCTTCATCTTCCAACATGCTCTCGTCCACATAGCTTCCTTCTTCAATTGAAATCTTCTCTTTGCCTTTGACTTTGCTTTCTTCAGAGCTGGTCTCTCTTTCCCTAAGCCTTCCACTCCATGGTGAGGGTGTCCTTGTGTTGCATGAGTTGCTTGGACCACTCAAATCCATGCTTTCTTGAACTCTAACATCATTCTTCAAATCTGTCTCACCTATGTCTTCAACCTGCAATGGACTTGTGCATGCATACCAAGGCTTCAACTCATCAAAGACAACATCCCTACTTACCTTCAGCTCCTTGGTGATGGGATTATAGCATTTATACCCCTTTTGTTCCATAGAATATCCCAAAAAAATACACCTTTCAGATTTGGCATCTAACTTTGACCTCAACTCTTGAGGTACATGTACATAGCATATACAACCAAAGACTCTAAGATGTGAAATGCAAGGTTTTCTTCCACTCCATGCTTCCTCAGGGGTTAGATGATGTATACCTGATGTAGGACATCTATTCATGATGTATGTGGCTGTATATGTAGCCTCTCCCCAATAACAATGCGGCATATTCATTTCATTGAGCATACACCTTGCTACCTCTGCTATGTGTCTGTTCTTTCTCTCTGCTACCCCATTTTGTTGAGGGGTATACCTCCATGTAAATTGTCTTTTGATTCCATTGACCTGCAAAAATTCAGAAAATTCATGGGAGAAGTACTCTCCCCCTCCATCGGATCTCAAAGTTTTGATAAACTTGCCAGATTCCTTCTCCACCTGTGCTTTGAATTTCTTGAAGTAGTGGAACACATCTGATTTGTTTCTAATGCAATACAACCACACTTTCCTTGAAAAGTCATCAATGAAGGTTACAAAATACCTATTTCCAGCAAGGGATGCTTCTCTTGTTGGACCCCAAACATCCGTGTGAATGAGGTCTAAAACATTTGCACTTACATAGGTACTCTTCTTGAAGGGCAGCCTTGATTGTTTTCCTTGTTGGCAAGCTACACAAATTTCATGCAACATTTTAGATGTAAAATTTGGTAGGCCTCTTACCAAGCTCCTCCTTTGCATGTCCTTGAGCTTTTGTAGGTTGATGTGACCTATTCGTTTATGCCATAGATCCAAATCTGCTATCCTCTTGTCTCCATATGTGACATACATTGAATGGTGTGGCTGATTTATGTCCATTGTGAACATTCTCCCTTGCTTTTTTCCTTTTGCTATGAGCTTGAAACCTGCCCTTGGATCCTCAACAAAACATCCTCTTTCATTGAACCTAACTTGATAGCCTTTTTCTACCATTTGGCCTACCGAAATCAAGTTTTTGGTAATAGTAGGGACATGTAATACCTCTGATAAGCACTTTGCTCTTTGATTTCCTTCCAAACTGATATCTCCCACATGTTGAATGGTATGCTCTGAGTTATCACCTGTTTCCACATGCCCTTGATGCTTTGGGACCTGCAAATTACTAAAAAGATCCTTTCGACATGACATATGATTGCTACATCCACTGTCTACATACCATACATCTTCACTAGCTTGAGTTGTATCTTCACCATACCTCATGGCAAGTAAATAATCATTCCCTTGGCTGAATGATGTGTTTGCATAATTACCTTGCCCTCTATAATTGTTGTTGTTGCTTTGATTCCCTTGTCTTTGAGCTCTATGATAGCATTCATTTGCAAAATGACCGGGCTTACCGCATACAAAGCATCCATTTGAAGTGGCTTGTCCTCTTCCACCAAATCTTGCACCTCTTCCTCTATTTGTGGCTCTTCCACCTCTTTGACCTGCATTTTCTTGTTGTCCTTGACCTCCTTGGTTGCTTTGATATCTTCCTCTTCCTCTTGTAGCACCTCGGTTGTGTCTTCCTCTTCCTCTACCTGCATACAACAATTGCCCTTGGCTATCCTTGGCATTATGACCACCAAGGTTCATCTCCTCTGTCACCATGAGAGTGATTAGTTGATCAAAATCAGGAAGAGAGTCCCTTACATACACTGAAGTTGTGAAAGTCCTCCATTTTTCATCATCCCTAAGTCCATTTAGGGTGTGGGCGACAAGATCGTCATCATCTAGGGCACAACCGATTGACCCTAGTGCATCTGCAAGCTCTTTAACCTTTAATATGTAATCATTAGCACCTTGAGAGGGGCTTTTCCTAAGATTATTTAGCTCATTCTTGAGCTGAATTTTTCTAGCTTTTGTGGAGGTTGAATACAATCTCTCCAAGCACTCCCACACCTTCTTCGATGTATCCAAATCTTGAATATGCCCTACCATAGAGTTGCTAATATGCTGAGATAAAATGAAAATGACCCTTTTGTCCCTTTCATCCCACTCTCTCACTGCTCTTCTCTGATCATTGGTTGGATTTACCTCATCTATGTAGGGTTTTGGCTCTCCACCACTCACAAGTCCCCACAAACCTTTCCCCATCAAAAAATTGCTTATTCTAAATCGCCACGGTTGGTAGTTTCCTTTTTTGAGCTTCTCAATCTGAGCATTGAGATCAGCCATGGTGCCTCCTAACTCTTTTGAACCTCCCCCTTGATGCAATGAAGTTGAAAAGGATGGCTTTTACCTCAAAAAATAGAGCTACTCCTCTTGATGAAGCTTCGTCTTTGATTTGATGATGTATTTGCTTCCCCTTGTTGTTGACGTGCCCGTTCTTTGCTTCCTTCCTTCAAAATTTGATGAAGTCTTCACTTCACTTCAGTAGCTCCTTCTTCTCTCTTTGATACTCCACTTATAGCTCTGATACCACTGTTGGAGGATAAACACTCCTATGTGCACAACAAAAGCAAATGAACCCTCCTAGGATCCTGAAATTTTTCAGACATAGGTTCTGTATTTTCTGAGTTTCTCTGAGTATATGCAGAGAATGAAAATGAAATTTTGCAGGCATAAACTAGACTTTAAGAGCTTTCAAATGAGAGTAAAATCACTCCATTTGAATACTGGATGATGCCTCAACCAGCTGCAACAAAACAGATAACTTGATCTCTTCACAGAGTATGAGCTAACTGGACAGACACTGTTCTGGAAATTTCTCTGCACATGTGCAGGCACTGAACCTGAGACTTATACCAGACAAAATAGAACTTATAAGCTTTCCAACAAGACAAAAATCATTGCAAATGGATTTCGGATGAAGGAGAAACAACAATTACAAGACCGGGGGGTCTGCCAAAAACATCTAGATAGATAGAGTGTGTAAAAGTGAAATTTCTGCAAAATATGCAGAGAACAGCTAGTAGGGGGTGTGCTTAAGCAAGGGGGCAGCTTGGGCACGTATTTCCACGACTCTAAGTCATAATACAACTCATTAGAGGTTTTAAAGACCTCATACTAACCTCTTTAACCAATCAAAAGCATATACATGTCAAAAGTGAGGTCCAATCACATCAAGAGGTGAGCTAAATCTTCTCTAATCAACTTCTTTCCATTATGGGCATAATTGGATGCCTCAAACTCGTGGAAATCAGCCTCCTTTGATTGTGGATGATGTGGAAGGTTCAATTTGGGGCATGTTCCCACACTCTTGAGCTTGAAAAACTTTCAACAAATGCCACCCAAGAAGATATGATTCAGTTTATATTTAGCAGATGCCTTCGATTTGACAATCAACATGCCTCACTAGATTATTGAACAAATCCACGGCTCATCAACGGTGGTATAAGAAGCAAAAGTCGGTACTGTATGGATGTTGTGCTCTCACAAGGATTGTTTACAGATGCTTGGCATATGATGTGCCAGTTCAAAGGGCACTTATTTGGACCAGGGTGCAAGAATTCCAATGTAGACTATCCACCGCAGGGCCTCCATCCAAGAAAATGAGAGGTGCAGTTCAGATGCCCTGTGCACAAGCCCGTGGTGCAACACTGACACCAGAGACAACTCCATAGCTTCCACGGCATGTGCAACCCTTCACTATCAGATTACCAAGACATAGCACAGATGGACCGAATCTGGTGTTTCCACCTATACCAACCAACTTAGAGTTTCCTCATGGCTTTACATTGGAAGATCTAACTGATGAAGAGGTAGATAGAATAATCAATGCTACGAATTTAGAAGTGGAGGCAGAGCAGGCAAGCGGGCAGCAGACAGTCGCAGACCAACCCCACCCCGTCCAAGTAGAAGTAGTCGAAGTGCAGGATGATGAAGAAGACGAGCAAGAGGATGAACAAGAGGGACTATCAGACGAAGAAGAGCAGGAATATGAGCAAGAAGTTCTACAGGAACTTGAGGGTGCCCCGACTTATATGAAGCAATTGAAAAAGCTGTATGATACTATCAACCGAGTTCAAGAACATCACAAACTGTCCCTGGTAGCAGGAAAAGCCCTCATGAACCAAATCCTTGAGGAGGAAGGTGTGGATGAACAATACCGAGCAACCCTTGACATGATATCTGATGCGTTGGGGGTACCTGAGATGGTGCATACCGCTCTCGCATATTCACGATGATCGGAGCGACGATACGGCAGACGCCCCCCTCGATCAGGAAAACAAATGAATGTATTAGTATCAGAACCACAGGGCACCACATCCACAACCACGGGCACAACTCATACCATTCATGACACTGAGGAAACCCATACATCCAGTGCACCCCCGTCACCCCTCTTACCCCCTCTCCCTCCAACTCCGCCACTTTCACCTCCCACAACCAGTGAAACCACTAATGTCACCACTTCAGGATCCACTTCCCATACCAAAGCACAGACCGTTATTCAACCCACACAACCTACACAACCGCTCACCACCTCTCTTGTTCACACTACTACTGACTCTGTAATTCTAACTGTAGCCACAGAAAACCCCGTTCCCCCGATCACACTTCCTGGCGGTTCATATTCACAACTACACACACCACTTTACACCTTCACCACCATCACTGCACCCACAACTCCCATGTTCATAATCACTCCCACGACTGCATCCACTTTTGATCTCATGGACATATCATCCACCTCCGCACCTCTCCCTCCCCCCATACGTCCACAGTCTCCCATTCCCCCACCACAAACTTCACCCTTTTCAAGCACAGCATACACACTCCCATTCCCTTTTCCCTTCCCTTCTGCATTCAACACCTTTCCCACATCCACTCCCATTAATAATGTATTTAATAACATGTACCAGTGTATGTCTCAGCTACAACAGCATTATCAGCACCTAGATGCTCAACATACAAGTCTGTTCAGAAGCCATGAAACATTACAAGGAAGATTCATTGACTTAGAGAGGGAAAAGCAGCTACTACAACAACAATATGCCACTTTGCAGGAACAAAATGAGGAGTTAGTAGCCAATCCACCCCAGTCAGATACTGAAGAAAAACAACAACTCGATGACATGTTACATGCGCAGATCACAGACAATCTCAAACTTTGATGCAACCTCGCCTTACTACAAAAGCACATGTCTGCAACACTCGAAGAGAATAAAAGACTTCAGAAACAGAACGAAGAGAACCTGGAAGCAGCAATGGAAGGTTCCCCGCATGAAATCGACCTAGAGAATTTCAAGGCTATTCCATCTGAAAGTATGCAAATCGTCTTGGAAACCCATGCCAACCTCCTAGAAGCCCACGCAGCATTAGAAAGAGAAAGAGATGATCTACTAAAGCAACTGCCAACTCAGCAGAAGTCACCAAGCAAAGTCACAACCGCAGTCGACACATCTGTAGAAGTCGCAGAACTCAGAGCAGAACTAGAAGAACTATGAAGTAAAGTTCTTCAATACGAATGTCAACCCTCTCCCCTGGCGGAACCGGAACCTGAAGACTTAGTGCCAATTCAAGTGGAGGAGATCTTTGAAGACCCATATGTTCCCATGCCAACACCTGACGGTAAGCAAACAGAAGAAGGAATGGACACTTTTGAGATCGAAGTGCCTGAATGGATGCAAAGGTTGGAGAAGGTTGCTACAACCCATGATGAGAGAGTTGCAGTTCAGATAGCATCTATGTCACGATTAACTACATGATTTCAACCATTCGACACTGGGCAGTCAGGTTCAAGAATGTCCTAGATGTCATGGCACAGATGTGCCTAAAAAGTTTTGAGCTCATGCTAGTTACATTCAGGACACATTTAAGAACATCAAAGAACCTCATCTTTCGGCTATTGGATTTAATGAAGGGAATCAGGACCTTGTCTACGATATGAGCACCACACCATCCATTAACGTCGTATACGCGTGGCATGCTCGTATAAAGTATCTACCTACCTGCTTCAAACAGACATTTGAAGAAATGTTCATCACTGGGTTCTGGGAATATCATTCCGAGATATTCATTCCCAGACCATCTCATCTATTACAGTTATTTGCGGTGGAACAAGCCCTACATTCAGAAAAGCTACGTATGCCACATCAAGAAGTTCCAAGGCCAGTAGACTGGGATGCCCTACTCACTGATTTGGCCAAAGGGTTGAGAATAGCAGAACATCATTTAGCCACCGACGTTGTGGAGTACTACATGCAACGACCCACTCAACAAGGGTCTGTCAGAGACGACATACGCGAGAGAGGGGGGGGTGTTGGCAGTCAAGGAACTGAAGGACTCACAAGACAAGGAAGTCAACGAAGGGAGTCGAAGCGAAGAGAAGGTACAAGCAGATAGAGTAGTCAAAGAAGATCTGGCAAGTAGGCCATCTAAAATTTTCATGCATCAAAGAGGTGGGCACACAAGAAGAAGGAGCAAGTAGGGAGCTCCAGGAAATGTATGTCAAAACGTTAGAAGAAATCCCTACAAAATAGTGATTTTCATCACTAAAAACCATTGTAAATACCATTTCATATTTTTGTAGCTCCATTTTGTGCAAGCGAAGGAGTCCTTGAGCTTGAGGAGCTTTAGAAGTACCTACCTATCAGTTTTCACATTTTTGAGACTCCGTTTGAACCTCCAAATAGGCGAGAGAACCTAATTTTTAACTAGGCCGGACACTAGGTCTGGACAAGGCCAAAAACTAGTCAAAAACTATAAATAGAGCTAGAGAGCTCATTTTTGGGGGTAGCTTGTAATAGATTTAAACTTGTATGAGAATTTTGGAAGTAATCTAAAAGAACTCCATTGTCCCTCTCTTTGCTCTTGCTTTATGTGCACGTGTGTGTGTATGTGTGTGCATGTTAGTGTGCTTCTCACTCACGCACTTGTGCCTTCACTTGCTCGAGGTCATCATACCATCCTCACGTCTTCCCAGATTGACATTAAAGGAGGTGCTACTCATGACTGAGCTACATATTCTTTATGAAAAAAATAGTTCAGGTCAAGTAGTACTCGTAAAGAGCTTTATAACGAGCTATAAAGCTCAAAAAACGGACTTCGGATGAAAAAGATATGACCATTCAGGCTCTCGGGGGTAAAAACTGACAAACAGGTTTTTCTTCAAATATGATCTAAGGGGTCTCCTATGAGTCTAATCACCCAAAAATTTTCAAAAAATAGCCCCAAAATTGGCCAAAAATTGAAACCCTAAAATTTGTGTTTGGGGTGAGCAATTGCGATGGTCTAAGATAATCGCGATGGTCTGGGACCATCACGATGGTCCAGGTGAACCGTTGGGATGGCCTGGCACAATCGGGATGGTCCGAAGGAGCGAACAGTCGCGATGGTCTGAAAGTGGATGATCGCGATGGCGTGAATGTGAACTGTCGTGATGGTCTGAAAGTGGATGATCGCGATGGTCCAAAAATGAACCGTCGCGATGGCGTTAGTCAACGATCAATGCGAACTGTCACGATGGTCCATGTGAACCGTCGCGATGGTCACGGGCGCGATGGCATGAGCCAATCGCGATGGTCTGATTTTGAGTCGTCGCGATGGCGTACTTGGGACAGTCGCGATGGCGTGACTAGTGAGTAATCACGATGGTCTAGCTTGCCACGTGGCAACGTCGGCACGATGGCCTGAGCCAATCGCGATGGCGTGGGGTCGACGAGATCGTCGTGATGGTCAAGGACCGTCGCGATGATTCAAGTGAACCGTCGCGATGGCATGAGATCGTCGCGATGGTCCGACCGAGCCATCGCGATGGCGTGAGCCAATCGCGATGGTCTGAGCCAATCGCGATGGTCTGAGCCAATCGCGATGATCCACCAAAGTATGAATTTTGCAAATGCGTTTGTGGATCCTTGTATGCGCGTGTGTCGCCTACCTCGTGGTGAACTCGCTTACCAAAAATTCTGAAGTTGGCAGACCATCGCGATGGTCTGACACCCACAGCAGATCTCTGACAGAAAGTGAAATTTTACCTTTTTGCAGCCTTCCTGATGCACTGGAGCACTATACCTGCAAGAAAACTCAAAAACACAGTAGCACATGCAAGCACAAAAGCTCTCTCTCTCGCACATGCACAAATGAGGGGAAATGAGGAGAATGGGTGAATATGGTGAATTTTCTGATTTTTTTGGAGTTGAAGATGATGCGGTGATGAAGATGGAGTGTGGGGGAGGTGAAAAACACTAAAAACTAACTAAAAACAACAAAAAAACTGAAATTTTTACCTTCCAACGCCACTTCTTGCTGTACTCTTACCATCACACATTCGTCCTTGACTCGATCCCCGGCAACGGCGCCAAATTTGGTGTTGCTCTAGCATAATGGTGAGAACCACGTTAAGAAGCTCCACCTCCTTAATGTCAATCCGCGGAAGAGATAGGAGTGATATGAAGATCGTGAACGTGAGATGAAGTGAGAGTGAAGGTGAGAAGCATAGAAATGCACAAACACATACACACACACAACGAAGAGACAAGCAAGACACAATGGAAGGTGAGAAATCAACTCTATTACTCAAGGACACTCTTACAAGCTCAAAATAGCTCTAAGCTCTTCTCTACTCAAACAAGCTAACCTCAAAAATGAGCTCTCTAGCTCTTTTTATAGATTCCAGACTAGTTTTGACCGGTTTCACATCTAGTGATCGGCATAGTTAAAAAATATGTCCTAAGTGCTATTTGAAAGGGTAAACGGTGTCTAAAAATAACCAAAATTGGTATGCTCATTCTACCTAAGCTCCTCAAGCTCAAGGACTCCTCGGCTTGCACAAAATGGATCTATAAATTACAAAAAGGTTTTTCTATGTTACATATGTTACAATAGGGATGAAAATCACTGTTGAAGGTTTTGAAAAGTATTTATAAAACATAGATCTTTGAAAAATTAATTCGACTGACTCCCTACTCTATCTTTACATGCTTCCGCGTCTTCTATGCCTCTAGCTGATGCCAACAAAAGACTACCCAAGAAATCCACACAGCACATCTAATAATATACCATTAAAATCAGTACATATAGTGGAACAAGAATATTTGAGTGGAAGTGAGCCAATGGCATTGCATGCAATAACTAGAGCTCATGCCAAGGAGCAGGGCATGATACTTGACACACATTCTTTGGAGAACAAGAAAAAAACTATCTTCAAAGGAGAGGAAAAATAGACAGAAGGGTAGATGAGAGAGAAAGATAAGAGCAGGGAAAACTCTAACACCAGATGAGGAACCAGTTGATAATTTAAACCCTAGACAACATCAAAACAAAGAGAAAATAGGAAAAGGGAAGAACTCAAAGTGCTTGAACACCTTGATGGAAGCTTATAAGGGTAGGATAGAAGAGGGACCAAACCGTGTAGATCATATAACAGCCTATCCTATGCCAGATATTGAGGAGGAGAGAATGCAAAGGTGCAAACAAATTATTAGAGAAACTCAACACAATCTGGAGCAAACAGAAAATCAAATGGAGACATTTGCTTATTCAAATTCACAACCACCCAAGAAAGACTTAGGAAGTATTGAGAACTCCGGGGAGGAGGGAGATACTGTATAACAATCCAATTTAATTTAGTAGAACATTGTAAAATCCAATGTCAAACAACATGGAAGGAGTTAGTAAAGCAAAACCCATAGTTGCATCACAACCTAGCTAACTGGGTAGTAAACTCACATTGGAAACATATAAAACCTCAGGATATAGAAGATTTGATGTACATACCTATTGACAGGATAGAAGGCTATTGTGAGGGTGAGGAAGGAAACTCAATCTTGAAAGTGAACCCATACTCTCAAAGTGAACCCATACTCCAAGTTTGTGACAAAGCTCAATTCTTAGAAGGAATACATGCTCAAAATGCCATAAAAGATAAAATCTCGAAAACCTACAAGAAATGTGCACACAAGGAGATCACTGAAGATCCAAAACGTGGAAAGAGTAAGAAAATGAAGGAACATGAGAAACCTAGAGGGGAAGAACAAAAATTTGATGTACCCTCAAATTTCAAAACTTATGAGGCGGAGGATAGAATACTTCTTAAGATGAAACCAAAGAGGGACAAAAAGAAAGGGGAATCTTATGACAATGAAGAACATACAACTAAGGTGGTAATTACTTAGGAGGAGGGAGAAGAAAGGCATATTGTCATAGTAGATGACATGACAAATCAAGAAGAGCAAGCATTGGTCAAATTGGCTAAAGAGTATAGGGATGTGTTTGCATATAGTTATAAGGATTTGAAAGGTATAGATCCGAAAATTTGTGAACACAAGATTCCTATCACTCTAGATGCAAAACCTAGCAAACAGAGACACTATACATTTGATGATAAATACTCTGCCAAGATAAAGGAGGAGATTGATAAATTATTGGCTGCCAATTTCATTTATGAAATTGAGTATACTGAATGGATATCTCCTATAGTTGTTGTTCCTAAGAAGAATGGAAAAATTAGGGTTTGTATTAACTTGAAAAAAGTTAATGCAGCAACTATAAGGGATAGTTACCCATTGCCAATAATTGATCATCTCTTGGAGAGAGTAGCTGGAAAGGAGGTTTAAAGTTTCTTGGATGGATTTTCAGGATATAACCAAGTTCTTATTGCTTTGGAAGATCAACACAAGATAGCATTTTCCACTGAATGGGGAATATATGCATATAGGGTGATGCCTTTTGGATTAACCAATGCACCAGCCATATTTCAGAGGTTAATGTGTCATGTGTTAAGAGATTCTCTTAGAACCATGATGGAGATTTATGTAGATGATCTATGTACTTTTTCAGATAAGAGACAAAATCATCTACAAGACTTGGAGAACATATTCAAGAAATGTAGAACCTACAAAGTATGTTTGAGTCTTGAAAAATGTGTCTTCTTTGTCAGGCAAGGAAGAATGTAGGCCACATATTTTCCAAAAATGGGATCTCCACTGATGAGAGTAAAATTAAAGCTATTGTGGACCTACCTAAGCCAACTAATGTGAAGGAACTCCAGACCTTCATGGGTCATTGTGGATACTATAGGAAATTTGTGCATAAATTTGCAGACATTGCAAAACCTCTTTATGCACTAATTACAAAGTTTGAATGGACCCAAGAATGTGATAAAGCCTTTGAAACCCTAAAAAAATTGTTTGGTTACAACACCCATTTTGAAAACCCCACAGTGGGATCAAGTTTGTCATGTCCATGTTGATGCCTCTAACTTTGCTTTAGGATGTGTTCTTGCATAACCTATTGAAGGAAGCAAGTTGGATTTTCCAATTGCTTATGCCAGTAGACAATTGAACCAAGCTAAGAGGAACAATACAACCACTGAGAGGGAGGGACTAGGAATGGTATTTGCTATAAAAAAGTATAGGCATTATCTTCTAGCCAACAAGTTCAATTTTTTTGTGGATCACCAAGCACTGTTGTACTTGGTGAATAAACCTTGCCACACAAGAAGAATAGTGAGATAGTTCTTACTTCTCATGGAATTTGATTTTGAAGTGGTAGTGAGGCAAGGGAAAACACATCAGAGAGAAGACCATTTTTCTAGGATACAAACCAAAGAACAAGATTCTCCTATAGATGATGAGTTGTCAGATGCTTACCTATTCAAGGTAGAAAGCATTCCCAATTGGGCAATAACATCTAGTATATGATCAATGTCTACCCCTCATAATTGTATGAACATGTTGTAACGCCCCCATTATGAGGAGAAGCCAATCGTGCATACCCAAGTGATGGGAATCCCAACTTGCATGTTGGATGAAGGTCATATTGGACCATGTAAGGTATTGTAAGTAAAGGGAGTTACTAGGGTCCCCGATTGTGGGGTCCGGGGCAGCGATGAGCAGCCCTGGTTGGGAGTTCAAGGGGGCCAGCGGGCCCCCTGGCTGGGGGGTCCCAGGGGGCCAGCATACCCCCTAGTGGGAGTCCGAGGGCAGCACCCCTGAAGCAATAGTAAAGGGAATATTCCATGGAATATTCCCTCTCGAAGTCAAAAATCATTTATGTTTGTTAGCTCGGTTTAATCGACCTAAGCCGTGTATGGCAATTACGTGGGCGGTGGCCGCCCATGTACAACCGTCCATGGAAGGTTACCCATTATCCTATAAATAGATGACTTTTGCACTACCTCAGACATCGAATCGAGTCAGCATACCTCTACCTTGTATCTCCCTATCTAGAGTTGTCTAGATCACCATTTAAGCTCTACCTTGAGAGCACACGGGTAGACAACACCATCATCTTTGTACTTGTTGTTAGTAGAAAATTGTTGAGATTCTCCTATATATGTTATCTTCTCTACTGCTCTTGTGTTATATTGCGTAACTATTGTCTAACATGGTATCAGAGCCGTAAGGTTTGAATAGCTTGAGAAGTATCAGTGTTTAAGCCTACTAGCAGACTACAATCTTCGTAGATCTTTAGAATGATTACATGTTGGCTTCATCCTCAAACACTGGTCTTGGTGCTTCAGCTAATGTTAATGCTGCACCTATTCGAATTCATCCACTTGCATTCACTGAAGGGAAGCTAGATGGAACCAACTATACACTTTGGAAATTCAAAGTTTCTGCAATTTTGGACTCATATACAGGAATTTGCTTCTATTGTTAAAAGAAATGCCATGCCATCAAGGATTGCAGAAAGAAGCAAGCTGATGAACAAAATGGGACTATAAAATCATCATAGAAGAACAAAGAGTCTGCAAACAACACAGAGGTGGAACTATGGGTAGCTATTGAAGAGGTATGCTCATTCGCTCAAGCTCATGTTGATGAACCATGGATTTTAGATAGTGGAGGTTCTTGCCATATGACCACTAAGTATAGTTCCCTAGTGCCTCTATAGGAATCCATCAATGTAGTGGTGGGAAATGACTCCAAGTGTCCATTGGAAGGAACATGAACCATCTCTTTTATCACTTCTCCAGGTGTTGAGAAAAAGTTATCTGATGTTCTCTATGTACCTACACTTAAAAGAAATTTGTTCTTAGTTTTTGCAATAATAGATTGTGTACTCGAAGTTCACTTCAATAAGAGTGGTGCAAAAATCATGGATTCATCAAGTATGTAGTAGGTAAAGGCATAAGACGTGATAACTTGTATGAGTTAAGTGCCTTAACTGCTACAGAAGATAAATATGTAAGTAGGTTATGGCACCAACGATTTGGGCATCTTGGATTTGCAGTTTTGAAGGAGATGCAAAGAACAGGGATGGCTGCTCATTTTCTTGCATTTTTAGAGCTAGCAGGAACCTTGTGAAGCTTGTATGATGGGCAAGAAACAATGAAAGGCATTTCCACGAGAGACCAACAATCAATCTCAAGCTCCTTTGGAGTTGGTACATGCTGATCTCTACGGAAAAATGTATACACCTGCTTTAGGAGGATCTTTCTATTTTTTGCTGTTAGTCAACGATTATAGTAGAAAGATGTGGGTTTATTTCAGGGAGAGAGAAAAACCACTTTCCACCTCATCAAATCCGTCCATCTTTATGAATAAAAAAATTACTTTTTTGAAAAAGTCTCTTTTTCAGCTATTCTGTATTCAAAATGGCCCATACTTTTATGTATATGTCAGAAGTTACTTTTTTTAGTCTTGTTTTTATAAAAAACACTTTAAAAAAACATACTTTTCAAAATCCCTCCAAAAGTTAAGTGCCACATCATCAAACTCGTAACTTTGGTTGCCCCAAAACATGAATTAAAAGAAAAAAATTATTTCCCCTCTTACACACTGAAAAAAGTCATTTTGACCTACCCACATACCAGAACACACTTTTTTTCTTGCACACAGCTACTGTACAAGCCATTCCAACAATCTCTATGCTTCTTCCGGTACATGCTCGTGTTCCAACAAAATTTGCACCAACAACTAGAGATAGCAATGACATAGATTCTCAAAATGAACGATGTGCAATTGGAGAGAAGAATATTGATCTTTGGGTCAATGGTACTTTGTATACCTTAGATCCAATCTCCACATTTCTACAATTCCTTGGTAGCAGTAAAGATGGACTGCTAGGCTATTGCAAGCAATTGTCTAACCATTCTACATATATAGAAAATTATTGGATGCAACAATGTCATCACAACCATTTCAGGATACAAAGTTTAGAGAATGCTATACACACTTTAGAAAGTGCTATCAAATCTTTGGATGAGCACAACAATAGACTCCAACAAGATGTGGAAGAAAAGGAGAGCACAATTACAAAGTTAAAAGCCAATATGACACAACCAAAAGAGACTCCACTTGGGATGAGATATAGGAAATGAGCATTATCATCCTTTCAAGCTCTTTCAACTGGTGGTGGAGCACAGAAGTCACGTGTTTCATGCACTTAGGTATGTTTTTTGCTTGTTTATTTATGTTAAAAGACTTTTAGATTGAGTTTCTTATTGTACAGGTCATTTGTTGAAGATGCCAATGCTTCCTCAACAATGGAGGATCAATTGAAGTTTCTAAATTATTGTCTTAGCAAAAAACATGTGCTTATGATTTGGATTCACCAATAGAAAATCACATCAAAACCAAAGTGATTAAAGATTTTGCAGGCAACTTAGAAGATATTATTAGTCCTAGTGAGGTATAGATGGTATGTGATGAAGCAGGTGTTAGTACTAGAGCATACATTGCATTGTACAATCTTTTGAAGCAGGTTCTGCAAAACAAAGGTATTTTCCAAAGCATTTTTCCATGCCCTTACAAGATATTTCTAAAGAAGAAGATGACCAATGAGGATGTAGGCAATACTTTTGGAAATTACCTGCATATAGAAGATGTTATGCCTACATCCATTTATCATTCCTCTACATCAAAGAAAGAGTTGAAAAATGCATCTAGGAAGGGATTCATCTACACAAAGTACAACAATATATTTGTCAATTTGGAGAGGCTTCAAAAGGAAATGGTTAAATTTCACAAATCCACAATTGAAGGTATATTCATTGTTGTGATAATGAAATTCATAGTATTTTTATTAATATAATGTTTGCTATTTGATGTAGATTGTGGTTCCAAACTCAAATTTGTATTGAAGCTAGATGAATGTCAAATCATAAAGGGATGACATATGGAGAGGTTTAGTGTGACACTCATGAACGAAGCTATGGCCCATGCCATTATTGATGAAAGTGAAGAATCTACCCATCACTTTACATATAGTGTCCAATCCGAGAAAGATATATGGTGGTTAGGTGCTATTGAAGTATCTAAAGAATCCAATTATGTTCTTACATGGATTTTTAGTAGGACCCCATGGATCACAGAGGTGATAACTTCTCAAATTAATGGTGCCAAAATCACTGTAGAATGCCTAGGTGATTTTAAGGAGAGTGGCACTTAGCTGGAGGCTTAAAGACTATCAAATGCATGTTAGGGTGCAAACAAGGTGCATCTTCTCTCTATCCTTGTCCATATTGCACATGAGGTTATAAACAAACAAAGAGAAAACAAAACAACATAGATGATTTAGCTGATGACATAGATGCATCTCCATCTACTGAATGGGATATACTTTTAATGAGGTGTCCCATGTTAGGTACACCTAATCATGACATGTCAGATAAGGATTGGAATCCCATTATTCCATTCCCTTTAGTCAATGGCCACTTTTGCACCTTGCATAGCTTCATGAGAATTTTCGATAGACTATTGAAGCTCCATGAAGCCATGAAGCCAGTTGATAAATCTATTCAAGCTATAAAGAAATTGGAGGAAGTACTTAATTCAATTGGTTTTCATGGTGGAAACGTAACCCTAGTTGTTAAGAAAGTTGGAGCATCTCAAAATAGTTTGCAACAAGTGTCAATGATAGGGAATAAAGCAAGACATTTTTTTAGAAGAGGTACTAGCACTCAAAATAATGAACATTATGAGCTGTGGAAATACCTATGCATGATCACAACAGACAATGACTCTCAAGTTGATCTTTTTAATAAGAGAAAGAAGCTTTGGTTGAGCTTGGATAAGTTGGTAGGCTTAATGGGTCTGACTAGGTCTAGTGCTATTCAACATCAATTTTTTCAAGAGACATTAGTGGAGTTCACCAAGTGTTTCATTCAATCTTGGGGAGAGAGCAATATAACACACTACATTGTAAGTGTAATCTTCTTCTAAAAGTGCTCATTGCACTTACCTTTTTCCAATGTACTTAACAATTTTTAGCATATTTTATTTGCACATGGAGCTTATTTCATGCATCGATATGGGTCGTTAGAGATTTTCAGTACCCAAGGAATGGAAAAGTCACACTACAAAGCGAGGGGTGTCTACTTCAGAAACACGTGACATGGTGGTGGTCCAATGCAATCAAACTACATGGAGGAGATGTTTAATTGGTTTTACCGCATTACATTCTCGAGAAAATTTTTTGTGGAACGACTTAGGGATTCAAAATTGGCAAAACTTGCGAGCATGATGCAACACAAGATTTCCAGTGAGAAATGGAAGTCATCATTAGGACCTCTCCATCATGCTCAATGGTGTGCTAAGAGACTACAAGAAGGCTCAACTTGGAAGTAAAGTGAATTCGTTATTTCCCAATATGTGGTAAAACCTATGATTATTGTAATCTTGGTTTCAATGAGTTATTATTTATATTATAATATTCAGTATGCTTTTAAATAGGTTTTGTCCATTCTAGTGTGAACAAACAGTTAAAAAAAAACTCTATAAATAGAGAGAACTCACTTCATTTCACACTTTTTGAAACTCAAGAGAATGGCACGCACGCACCAAGAAAATTGCAAGGAAAGATCGTGTGTTCTTTCCTAGCCCTCATCTAGCAACACAATGCCCACCATAGTTGCAACCCCCCCAAAGACCCCGAAGTGGTTACCAGAGCACATATGTGCCTGTGTCACATGATGGAACACCACCTGGGAGCAATCCATCACGAGAATATGAAGTGTCCAATAGACAAGAGTATTTCACTCCAAGTCGATCAGAGTCAGATTCAGATGATGAGCCACCAACAAGGACACACATCAAGGCAAGACCCAAACAAAAGCTGATGAGAAGGGCGATCACGAGTCATCCCCTAATGATGAAAGCAGCAATCAACCACCATGGAATGATATACACATTCCAATGAGCCATAGGGTGACACATGGAGGCAAGACACTTCCACAAGGACAAGGGCAAATACCAATAGAGGAGGAAAGAGAGCAAAGTCAACAACCACATCGACAACAAAATGTGCAAGATGAAGCTGGACCCTCGTGTACATCGGAGAAAGAAAAACTATCAACTAGGATGTAGACCTCAACGACAACCGAACATACCTCCCAACACAAGAGCTCCACAAAGACAAAGGAGGCACTGCAGGGCTTTCATAGAGATATGACACTACCAAAAGTCTGTTGAACTACTCATACCATGAAGAGCTTTTGCAAGGGTAGTAAAAGAAGAACTACAAAGCTACTGTGCATGTCTACGAATACAAGGGATAGCACTTGAAGCGCTTCAAGAGGAAGTTGAGGCCTACCTCATCTCCATGCTTGAGGACTCTAACCTATGTCCTATCCATGCCAAGAGAGTAACCATACAACCCAAGGACATTCAGCTAGCAAGAAGAATTAGAGGAAATAACCCATGACATGTGTATATTGTACCCTTTGATAGGCATACTTTGCGATTTAATACAATGATTAATAGAAAATTTTGTTTTTATCTATATGTTCTTTGTGCCTTTTTTTCTCTCTCTCTCACTATCTCTATCTTTGACTCTCCACCATAAGTGTATGCAAATAAATTTTGCTTCAGTAAGTTATATATGGAATGAGTTGAACCTACATGCATTTGCCTATTGTTTTTTGACTAGATATGTACATGTTGTACCTAATATTGCCCCAGAGGTCATTTTCATGCAAAAAAAACCCCAGCCATAGAAACGCGAGATTCAGCCCTACAAATTTTTCGCATGGTTGAATCCCGCATTTTCGTAGCTGGTTTTTTTTTTTGCAATTTATGGCCTTGTTTATGCACCCTATGTATAGATGAGATGTTAAGAGTGTATAATACTGAGGTTAGTCACTCCAGGAAATCCTTGGCTTGCACAAAATTCAGTGTATAGTTGATGCCACCCATAAGCAAGAGAAATTGAATAATATCATACTATCCTACACTTTGGAGCCCTCAAAAACACTAAAAAAGGCCAAAAAGCCCCAACCACGGAAACACGGGAATCAACCCTCCAAAGTTTTTGCAGGGCTGATTCTCATGTTTCTGTGGCTGGGGCTTTTTTGGCCTATTTTATGCTTTTTAAGATACCACATACCATAATCAACACTTAAATGAAGAAAAAAACTTAAAATTACATAGAATTTGTGGAGACAATGGTAGGTTCAATTTATGAAGCACATTTCATACACAGGACTAGACAAAATAGGAAAAACTAAAGTTTGTATTATCCAAACGTTTACATCATTTCCCAGTTGCCTTCAATTTCTCTACAAGTTTCTTTCTCCTTTGGAGAGATTGAGGTAGCTGGTAAGTCAATACAAATCTTGATATTACATGGGAGTCTTGCATTCCCAGAGCCATGGCAATACTTATTTGCCCTAGTACTTTTCCTCTAAAGTTAAGTCCTAATGTAGTTACAACTAAGGATTTCCTAACCAAAATGACACAATTGATGCCTTGGGTAATTGTACATAGACACAAAATTTTGCTAAGGGCCTTCAAGCACCAAGTCATGAAGTGCCCATCCGGACTGTAGTCTTTATGTATGATAACAAAATCATCCTTTGGAAACTTTTCGATGTAGTTTGCCAAGGATGAACCACTCCCACGAGAAGCTCGATCCCCACCGGATCTTGCCCCAAATTTGTCTAGCTCAATTGCCTCCTATTAAGAAAGAAAATGAGAATTCAAGCTCTTACTTTGTTAACTTAAAATATTCATTTATTTAATTTAATTACCACTTACATCATGAAGCTTGTCTTCTTCCTCACCTCTTCCAAGGGCATCAAGATCAATGCTAGAGTGGGACATGTGTTGTCAAGCGGAACATCTGACATTGTGGAGAAAATACTCAGGCATTCGTCTAGACGTAGACTGAATGCCTTCTCAATATCATGAAGAAAAATAAATTCCTCTCCATCCACAATGATGATTGAGAGATATTCAATTTCCACCTCTGGTAATGCGGGCTCAGAGGGGTTGAGATTTGAAGGCGGGGCCTCCTCCATGCTTGATAGCTCATGTAGTTTGTCCTCAACACCACTAGGGAAGTCTTGGTGAATTGTAATGCTTTCTTTTGCAAAATTTATGGCCTTTGGTTGAGGTTCATTCTTCTCCTTAACAAAGCCCCCTGTGACAAGGTTGGGGAGATCGATGGGTGTAGGTTCGGGCTCCTCATTGATGATAAAATATGTTGTTGCAATGTAGGAAAGCTATTTTGTACCCATCCTCTTATTTTTGTTAAGTTTCTTTATTAATGGCATAGAGTCATCTAATAAGTGCCATGCGTTTTCAACAATTTCCATGAAGCGCTTAAGATGCTTCATGAAGGCTTCATCGCCTTTGTGTATGTAGAGTAAAAGGTCACATGGGCCCATTTACCCTCATAATTTGGTATTTCTATAGAGTAACACATGATGTAGTACTCAAGAAACTCGATGATTTCCTCGAGCACATCAGAGTTCAGTTGAATTGTTTAGTCTAGATCAGGGACTCTAGACAATAGATCATACAAGTGTGTTTAACCTTTGAACTCAGTTGATTCCAAGAAATCATTGAAGAGTTCTCAAGGACGTTTGGGTTGTAGGGTACTGGAGGTTTGAGGCAACCCTTGCACGTGATACCAGCTTGTGTGCATGCTTTGCGAGTGCAAGTTCTATCTCTTCTTGGTTGCAAAAGTGAGAAATGAGAGAATAAGTGTTGCTTTTATAGTAGTTTCAAAATTTTTAAGTGAGTGGACCCATTTTTAAAACTAAAACTGATACATTCCAATAAAAGAATTGTTTGTTATTGACTTTGGAGTTGTCCTCTCCAATCATGAAGTACAATAGAATCAACAAATCATCTTTATTTTGTCAATCCTCGGAATATCCATAAGACCACAACCCCTTCTAGATGATAGATTCATAGAAATAAGAGATTGATGGCTGGAATTCTGAGAAAATGAAAATGAAAAGGAAATATCTAGGGTTTACCTTATCTAGAGCAAATCTTCATCATTTTCTATGATCTTTGTGTCTAATTCATGTTATTTTCTCATTAGAATACAATTATGAAATCAGAATTGGAAAATATCACCTGCATCACAGAGACGAGACAATCGCGATTCTGTACCAGTAGACGATTTTCACATTTCTGCATCATTCTTCAATTCTTCTTCACTCAATACATCAGTAATCATCTCTCTTCATACATCTTACTCAGCTTTACACAAATGAAACTCACAAATCTCCATGACTAAGCAAGAAATAAGATCTCACATCAATAGAAACACACATAACAGCAGAAAACACGATTTCAGTAGAAACTCTCTCTTCTCTATTGATAGCATGAGCAAATGACTAACCAACCTCTCCAAAATAGAGAAATTTGATTTATATACATTTTCAAGTGTCCTCTTTCACACTTGAATTTTGGTCCTTTCCTCTATTACTCTAAAAATATGCTATCTAAGAGTTTCCAAAAATTCTAGAAAAAATACATAAGATTCTATCCTACATAAGGAAGACTCTTCCTTATTTTTACAACAATTGCATCAACATTTCTACAAATTTCTATCATTTTACAATATTTTTCCTTCAAGAAAGATTTCCAAAAATGCATCTTCCAACATCCTTCCCCTCCTAAACCTTTCGGCTCCTGACGAAACATTTTCCTGCTCCTCTGCACTGATCACTTCTCTTTATTTCTTCTTTCTTTGATATACTTGTGACAGCAAATCATGACTTTTTCTTTCTGTTATATTTAGATTATTGACCATTTCAAATAATGCCTTTCTCCATTGGACTGCAGCTTCTGGTTTATCTATGACATCCTTCTTCAAGTATTTTGTAGAGGCAGCTTCATATGCAGTAAGTCTGGTGTGTACTTGAGCCAAGAAGACTCAAGGACTTGTGCCAATGAGACTATACCTCAATTGCCACACAAGTGCATATAGTGGGATCTTTAACACACATTTAAATGTCAATCCTAAGGAACGACTTACCAAGTGTATGAAGACGTGTGCACACGTGATGGAAAACGAAGTGGTTTAGCTAACATGCATGAGAAAAGACTACTACTTCTCACACCTAATGAATTACTGAAAGTGTTGCCACAAGCCTCTTTTCAGCAGTTTTGGTATTTTGAGGTTTTCTCCCAGCCCAGAACTCCGAACATAGGCAATAGGGTACTCGTTTTGAAGCTCTCGACGAGACGCATCCAACGGTGGTGGTTTCACTCAATTCTGACTACTCTGCTTCAAGTTATGGCAGAAACAGTGAATGACGGGAATCCCAAATACCCGCGCCACAGCTTCTCCTAGCTTACACACGCACTACAGCAGCTCAAAACAAAGGGGATGGGGTAGACAACAGTCCTACACATGCATTTCAAGCATCACACACACATACAAGAGCAAAATGAAGATCAAAATCAGCAAGAAAGAGGCAAACTCGAAAATTCAGAAGTGCTCCTTCTTCACAATGACAAAAAGTTCTTTACAAAGAGTCACTTTTGACTTATATACTAGTGCCCTAAGTTTGGTCCTTTCACACAAGTGACCGGCACTTTATTCACTAAAAGACTAATTTCCTACTATTGTACATGGGTCAATCACTAATCTTCTGTGGGGATGCATCTAGAGGACTCCTCTAGTGCATTTACAACGGAAAATATATACAAGAGTGGTTATGATACAAAAGTTGTGCGTCCAAATCGGAAAAATTTTGGGGCCCGTCTTTTTCTCTGCTTTGTGCGCTCTTTAGCTCTGCAACGCTCTCCCCCTCTTCGTCTCTGTCGTCCCTTGACAGACTTTGCTTCTCGCACGCGTCCAGTGGTCCGTGTTGCCTGATTCTTGATCTTGCATTACGTTTTAGAGGCGCTCTGCTTTTCTCCGCACGCTCCCCTTGGTCAGTGTTGTCTGCAGTTAAACAGACATGCAGATTCGATGGCCTTCTTGATTCAAGCTCTACTACTCGAGAGCCTGTTGCACTTGTCTTGCCTGTTGACTTGGGTTGCCACGCACGCCACCAGTGACTAGGAATGTGCTGTTCTTAGTCACCCTCTTAAACTTTTCAGCCTCTACCCCTTTATAACTTTTGGTCCTCTGATTTGTCCTGGTTGCACACATCTGACCCTGTTGTATTGCTTTGAGGTTGTTTACTTCTTTCCACCGTGCATGACTTGGTTGTTTTCTCTTTTCGCCTGATGCGTGCCCCTGCGGGGCTCTCTGCAGAGATGGGTAATGCGCCCCTACGGGGCTTCCTGCAGAGATGTGTATCTATTGCACCGTCTTAGACTTTGATTTTCTTCTTCTTTTCTTTTTGCTTGATTGCCCCTCTACACGTCCCTCCTCCTGAACTCTATCGTCCTCGACAGGCTTTCTGTGGCGACGTGTGTATGTTTGAATGGCGGTTTGCTCTCGTTGGTTCAGCAGATTCGCGTGACATAGCATGAATTCCTTCCATTGCTGAGACTTGACTCCGTCTTCTGGCGCCTGTCTATGATCGGCAAAGAAACTTGTTTCATAGGCCACCAGTCTTGCATTCAAGTTGGAAGTCATTTTAACAAAAATTTCTGAATCCATTTCGAAGAAGCCTGTAAAAAATGCTTCTTCAAAGGTCTGCATATATGTCGATGGCAAAAACATAAGGCGAGAATAATATGCCATAATGGTAAGTCGGCATGGAATGGTAGATAAATAAAAAATAAGAGCCTCAGACCCTTGCATAATGCCGATGAAATTCAAGAATGTATATTTAGCATGCTGGAACACCTTCAACACTGTAATGAGCATGCTGAATATTTTGTTGGTCATCTTGACGGCTAAGTCCGGAACTGTAGCATATCTTGCAATCCAAAATTCCATTGTCTTCACCATATATTCTTCTGTAGGTAGGTAATTATGTGGCGGACTAGGTAGTAACGGATAGTTAAGCCACTGATTATTGATATTGCCTTGACGTTGTCCTTCCCAAAATTGCGTCCAAGAGCGTCTGTGGGGTACAGGACAAAAAGATGGATTTACTTGAAGTGCATATGGTGATGCTTCCCACTGTACCCGCAATGTCGGATTCCTCTCCAAAATTTTTCGCCTCCATATTGGATCCGCCTTCTCAAATTCCTCTTGAGTATAATTGAAAGTGTCATGCTGGAATTGAAGGTTGTGGTCCGGATCTTTGTTCGTTGCAGACTTTATATACATCCGCGTCTGTTCTTTAAGTAGACCGTATGGTACATTGAATGGCTTCAAAATTTGATCTAATTGTTTGTTTTCGATCTGAGCTTCTTTCATTATCTGGATAATTTGATCTTCAAAATCAGCGGTGAGCTGGGACACCAGTAGTGCCCTTTCTGGTCGGCTTAATTCTGCAATGTCCCGATTATTATAATCAATGTGGACCTCCTGAGCCTGTCTTATCGGTGAATGGTATGAGGGGGAAGAGAGAGGACGTACCTCAGTCTCCACAGCAGCCTCCGCAGCATGTGGAACTACTGGTGTCCCCTGCTTTCCTTTTAGCTCTATCTGCTCCTGAAGCCGTTTGATGATTTCATCCTTATTCTTAAGTTCTTCTTCAGCCTTTGTAATCTTTTCCTGATGTTTGATTAATTCCTGGGCAACTATGTTCATGTGATCTGTGTCTTCTTTGCACTGTCGGAAATAATCATCTTTTCCATTTCTTGCGTAGAGCTGCAGTGTCATTCATATACCTTTGTTCCCAATCAGCAATGATTTCTTGCTCCTGTTTGAGCTGATCTGCCATCTTGGTTATCTTTTCTTCCATTTCTTTTATATCCTCGTTTGATTTATCAGTATCTGCCGGTGGTTGATCACTGAGGAGAGCTGTCATGAGCTCCTTGTTCCTGTCCCTTAAGTGGTCTGCTTCCTCCATACTCACCTTGAGTTGTGATTCGAGTACCTTACTACGAGCATGGATCCTTGTTTTCTCTTTTTCGGACATGTCTAGTTTCTTCGTGAGCTCCAAAACTTGCTCTTTTAGTTTGGCATTTTCCGTTTCTAATATTCTGTATTGTGTTTTGGTCGTTTTTATTTCCTCGTGTTTCTTTAAAACTTGAGCTTCTGCTTCTGATAATTTTTTAGCCAGATTCATACCTTCTTTTTGAAGCTCCTGCTTTTCGAGCATGGCTTGGTCGTAATCTTCATCAGCATCAAGCATCAATTGTTGAGTGTCTAGTGCAGTTCGAATCATATCCTGCACCACAGGCTTGAGCTGAGCTATATCAACATTCAGCCATGTCTTTGGTACATTTGGGGTTTCTCCTGTATGTACATCTTGTCCCTTTTCGACGTGGATCGTTTCGTTATGTGGTTGTCGGACCTGTAGTTGTACTTGTGGTTCGTCTGCTTTTTCATTTAAGATGGTAGTTTTAGTGGCACTTCCCTGAAAAGTTACATCCATGGGGGATGGTTCTGCCACAACCCTTAGTGGAGTGAAGGGTTCTTCATCTTCTTCCTGAGGCTTATCCTCTGATATCATTAAATGTTCCTCATCATTAGATTTGCCCTCCTTGGTGTGGGTAGTGGAGGCATCTTTTGGTTGAATGGGATGCTGTTTTTCTTCTCGTGCCTTCTTGTTGGTTGTATTTTGGTCTACCAGTGGTGATTGAGTTTTTTCCTTGTGGCCTTCTTGGTCTTCGTCATAGTCTACTTCATTTAATTCGGCCCACTGGCCATCATCCTTCGATTCACTACGAATATCTGTATTTAATAACGAAGTGTCTGGTTCTTCTTTGGCGTCTGAGGATGAACTAGTATTATCTAAACCGATTTCTCGATATCTGTGGACTTTTGTGAGCTTGCTTCTCGGGTCTGTAGCTTGTCGTGACTGTTGATAGTGATGACCCTGCACTGGCAGATTAATTTGTCCTTCTGTATATTTGTGAGTCTCCTCCAGTGCTTGAGTTAATTCTTCTTCCGTGATCTTTTTAGTCCCTTGAGTGGTGGTTGTAGGAAGTACATGTACTCTCTTTGTTTTTGATACTTCCTCTTCTACTTGTTGGACTTCTCGAGGTCGTTTTGTGCCTCTCATTGTGCCTCTCATTCGGGGTTGAGAGCTTGTTTCTGCTTCTTCTACTTGTTTGCTTCCTTTCTTCTGTTTCGGTACAGTAGCTGCTTTGACAAATTGGGCCAACTCCATTGAAGATGGCATCTCCTGTAAGTACTCGCGCATGCCCAATGCGTGGTAAATCATAATTGTTAGGGCAGTAGTTCCGTTGAGGAATTTCTTATTATCCCATTTCTTCTTTGCCTCAAATAATCTTTCTTGCACATAGGGTGTGAGGTTAACCTGATTGCCTATCTGTTTTATGGCATGAGACAATAATTGCACAATGATTTTTTGAGGGGTTGTGTATCTATTCATGCTCGGGAAGCAGAAGTGTTGGTGAATCAATCTGACTTCTTCTTCGATGTCCACCCTATTGATGTCAACGAAAGTTCTTGTTTTTGCTCCACGACTCTCTTCCTTGACCGTGTTGACACCATTCTTTTCCCATCCAAATGCTTCTTTGATTAAGTCGTGGGAAAATTGAATGACCACCCATTCTCCATTCTTATCCATCACATTGGCTTCTGGTACCAATGGATCATGTAGTGCTGGTCGTAGGGTGTTCATGACTTGTGTACAGCGTTGGAAATCCGGTTTATAGATAGGTAGTTCAAAATACTTATGAATTCTTGCTTTCTTCATGATGTCGATTATGGATGGCAGTCCATGTAAAACTTTGAAGTCCTAGGACATGATCGGAAAGTGATGCTCTGTGTTCATGATCTTTATGTTGGCCAAGAAGAGATATTCCTCAACTGGCTGCTCATCTCTGAACCAATGGCCTTTTGCTTTCGTAAGACATTGGGGAGGAAATTCCTGGACCTCTTCTTGGATTGTAGCTTCAGAGTCTTCAGAAGCCATCTGCACTTACAAGGAAAAGTGCATTAGCTCGAAAGACCTTTATGAGACCATGCAGTGTATTGTTGCGATTATGGTCGCTCGTCACTCCGTTCCCCATTATTGCATGAGTGAGATCTCTTACCGCCTCTTTTTATATTTTTTCCTGAAAGAAGACAATCATTAGTATAGCCGAAGCACAGTTTATGTACATAGTATGTCCATTCCTATCAGGTTTCAGCTAAGATCTAGTCTCACTTGGAGATCGTGCACCACTAGTTTGATAATGTACATCCAGTGCCAAATGCTTGGCCCTGTATTGCGGCCCTATCATGCTTACTTGAGGTGCATCAGATACTACATGAGTGCAATCGGATGCTTTATCTCCTAGATCATCCGCTCCTCGTGGTAGCTTTGGTTTCCAGATCCATTTTGAGAACACTGAGAGAGGTCGCTTGGTTTTCTCGATTCGTACAGCTGCTCGTGTTCCATTTGCTTTATCCATTGCCCGAGTGAATTTGGCATTGCTCTTCGATTTTCTCTGATGACTCTTATGTATTGTTGACTTTTGCCTTGTCTGATGTGGTATCTCCTCCTTTGTCCTTACAGCCTGTTTAGCTGCTTGTATGATCTTTTTGGGAATCCATATCTGATGTCGCGATCTTTGAGCTTTAAGCAAGGGCTTGGGAATCCATACTTGCACTGATTCTTTTCGTCTGTAGTTCCTTGCAGCTGGTTTGGTGATGCCTTTTTCCCTCCTCCGAGTGGGTGTGGACGTTTCTTGACTCTGTATCTGATCCTTGCGTACCCACTTATATTTGGGTGGGTCTTGGGTTGATAATCTGCTTGTTGGTTGCCAATAGTGCGATCTTTGGATGTTTCGAGCCTGCGTGGGAGAGCACGTCTCCTCAATGGTTGGCTTTTCCACAATTGCATTGGATAACTTCGACTCTATTGTGGACGTCGCTAGGATGGAAGTTTCAGCTTCTATGTATTTGCTTTCTGAGTGGTGAGCATAGTGGGTACTTTCTTTTGTCGTTTTTTGCACCTCCTCTGATCTTGGCATTAACATGGTTTGGTTACATGGTTTCTCTTCAAGTAAGCTGAAAATCTCCTTATGTCCTATCGTAGCTGAAATATAACCTTGAGCTAGATGGATACACGCCTCTGTCTCAATGATCCAGTCGTGTCCTAGAATGAAGTCTTCTATCAAATCTTCATCCTCACACACTAGGACTCTCTGTTCCATGGAGGAATTTCCTAGGTGGAGGGATACATTCGTGGTTCCAATACATTCTATGGTGTGACCTCCAATTCCTATTAATTGGGCTTTTGTGGGATTCAATTCTAATTGCACCTCGTCTGCTATTCTCTTTCGCATGCAGCTAAGGCCTGCTCCTGAGTCTATCAATGCATCTATCAATTTGTACTCTGCCTTGCCAATCCCTAGGTTTAGTTAAGGTTGCGTTTTACACATACCCGTTGTATCATGAGTTTTGACCTGATAGTTTGCCATAGGGATGGGCTCTTCTCCTTGGAGATAGCGTTCATCTCTTTGCCTGATCCACTCTTTCCGTTTCCTAATGCGTTCTAGTGCTTCCTGTCGAGCTTCCTCTCTAATTCGCTCTTCTTCCTTTTTCCTATTTTGAGCACCTAACAGTCGCGCTAGCATTTGATCAGTCACGGGCTCCATGAATCGTCTTACTCTGCATCCACTGATGTAGTTGGGGAGAATGTCTCCGTCTAGTGTGGCGAGATTGACTGCACCACTAGTAGAGATTCGATTTATAATCAAGGGTCCATATCCGCGTTTTTGTAGCTTCTTTGCATGTTGTTTTAGGGTGTATACTAGGACTAGGTCGCCTGCTTTAAGTCCCTTGTCTTTTATATGTGCATCATAATATGCTTTCTGTCTCCGTTTAGCAGCGTAAATGCCTGCTACAGCTTGCAATCTAGTCTCGTGTAACTTCTCAATTTGATCTAGTTGTTGGGACAATTCATGACCGTTCCACTCATATTGCTGGGCCACTTTCAATGTAGGTACTAAGAAGTCAATTGGCAAAATTGCATTTTGCCCATACACTAAATTGAAAGGTGTGGTTCCAATGGCCGTTTTATATGCAACTCGGAATGCCCAAATTGCATGATGCAATTGTTTGTCCCAATCTGACCTTCCATTATTGACAATCTTTGTCAATATAGTACATAGTACCTTGTTGGAACTTTCAGCTTGTCCATTAGCTTGAGGATGGTATGGGGCTGATTTTTTATGAATCACTAAAAAGTCATTCATTAGCGACTCAATTACTTCGTTTAGGAAATGCGTTCCTCGATCACTCACAATCTCGATCGGTAGTCCAAAGCGTGTGAAAATATGCTCAAAGAGAAATTTTGCTGTAGTTTGAGCATCATTCTTTCTAGTGGCTTTTGCTTCTACCCACTTGGTTAAGTAGTCGGTGGCTACTATGATGTACTCCGCATGTGATCCTTTTGCCGGTGGATTGATAGGTCCTATGAAATCAATACCCCACTTGGTAAATGCTCTTGCACAAACCATGGGTCTTAAAGGCATGTCGTCTCTTCGAATAGGATATTTCGCTCTCTGGCATGTTTCGCAGCTTCTCACATATGTCTCCGCATCCATATGTAGATTTGGCCACCACAAACCTGCAAAGAGAATCATCTTGACAGTTCTGTCTGCCGAAAAATGTCCTCCAGCAGCTCCTGCGTGTGCCATCTCTAATATGGGAAGATATTCTCCTTCATGCACACACAATCTGAGTTGATTGTCTTTTCCTCTTCTAAACAATTGTTTTCCCATTATCACATAATCCTTGCTCATTTCTTCTAGGGATCGCTTTCTTGCTAAACTAGCTCCTATTTCGTGCTCTTTCGTTTTGAGGAATTGTACTAATGTTTTACTCCAATTAGGCGCTATGGTCGAAAAAGGTAAGGACATGTGATCCTCCGGGATAGTCTCTTTGCATTCTGCACAATTAATTACATAATCGTGAACGTCTTTTGGCATGTCAGGCCAATATACACCTAACCTTTTTAATTCTCGAATTGTTCCATGCATCCCTTGATGGGCTCTCCACTTGTTTACGTGTGCTTGCTGAATTAGTTGCTTCTGTTCGTCCTCCTCGACACATCTTAATAAGACACCGTTGGGTTCCTTATAATACATGCTTCCAGCAACAATGTGTAAATTTCTTGTTTGAAGAATCTCTTTTTTGATGTCCTTATTTATTGAGTGTTGAGGGCCATGGGTGAGTATAGGAATTAGTCATTCCGCCCACTTTGGACATACTTCAAGATTACACAAATACGTATCTGGTAAATCATCCGGTACTCCGCTAGGTGGTTCTCCATGCGTTAGCCTTGAAAGGTGATCTGCTCTTACATGTGTGTTTCCCTTTTTGACTATTACCTCAAAGTCGAACTCCATTAATAGTAAGAACCCTCGTACCAACCTTCCCGTGTTGCAAGGCTTATTGACTAAATACAACAAAGCCTGATGGTCTATGAAGAACTTGAATTTGTTGGCTAAGAGGTAGTGTCTAAACTTCTTCACTGCATAAACCATTCCTAAGCCTTCTCTTTCAGTAGTCGTATAATTTCTTTCTGCTTGGTTTAATTGTCTACTCGCATAAGCGATTGGATGGTCAAGCTTCCCTTCGTCAGCCGGTTGAGCTAGGATACATCCAATGGCATAGTTCGAAGCATCAACATGAATATGAAAAGGCTTGCTCCAGTTGGGTGATTTCAGAATTGGGGCTGTACTCAACCGCTTCTTAAGCTCGTTGAAGGCCTTCTCACACTCGTCTGTCCAAGTGAACTGAGTTAATAGACCATATAAAGGCTTAGCTATTATGGCATACATGTGAATAAACCTACGGTAATATCCACAGTGTCCCATAAAGGCTTGTACTTCCTTTGCATTCTTGGGTCTTGGTAGCTCTAAGATAACTTTAATCTTCTCTTCGTCCGTGGATATTCCATTCCTTGAAACGATGTGTCCTAGGATTTTTCCTTGTCGCACCATGAAGACACATTTCTCAGGGTTCAGGCAAACTCTGTACTGTCTACATTTATTGAATATTTTTCTCAATTCCGGTATATGGTCTGGTCGTTGATTTGAGTATGTACAAAGGTCATCTACGTACACTTCCATACTTTTTCTCAGAAATTCTTTGAATACATGACACATCAGTCGTTGGAAGGTGGCTGGCGCATTAGTGAGCCCAAAAGGCATTACTCTAAATGCATAGACTCCCCATTCAGTCGCGAATGCGGTTTTATGCTGGTCCTCAGTTGCAATAGCTACTTGGTTGTAACCAGAGAATCCATCCAAGAAGCTATAGACCTCCTTGCCGGCAACTCTTTCCAAAAGATGGTCTGTGATGGGTAATGGGAAACTATCACGTATAGTTGCTGCATTTACCTTTTTCAAGTTGATACACACCCTTAGTTTTCCGTTTTTCTTAGGCACTACTACTAGTGGCGATACCCATTCTGTGTGTTCAATCTCATAAATGAATCCTGCCGCTAGTAGTTTGTCAATTTCTTCCTTTATTTTTGCTGCGTAAACTTCATTATACGTATAAGGGCGTTGTTTAGAAGGTTTTGCATCTGCTGTCATAGGGATTCGATGAGCGCATATGCTGGGTTCTACACCCTTGAGGTCTTTGTATGTCCAGGCAAACACGTCTCGATATTCTCAGATCAGTCGTATGAGATCCTCTTCTTCCTCTTCCGATACATCTTTCCCAATATATGTGCACCTCTCTTCTTCGTCTTCTATCGTCACAACAATTTTCTTGGTTTGTTCCTTGTTGTCATAGGCTTCTCCATCCCGGGCCTCTCGTTTAGGCATTTGAGTGGCTATTTTTCTTTCTTCCACTTCGTATCTTTTAAAATGTTCTGGGACTTCGAATCGGGCTGGATCCGGTTCCACTTTACTCGTGTCCTCTCTATGCTCATGTATTATTGGGATGGTTTCGATTGTTAAGACTTTTGTTGGTCTTTCTTTTGATTCTTTTCGCATAGTTTTTAAATATTGTTCCTCAGAATCAAACTCTAGTTCCATTTCTATGCTTTCGTACTCTTCTTTCCACTCTTTCTCTTCAATTTCCCCTTCTTCTACTTCTTGGAGGACAACCATGTAGAGGTTCATGTCATATCCTTCTTTGTCTATACAATCGTTCATCGTCAATACTTCCTCATTCACACACACATCTAATGTGGCTAGAATTTCCATCCAACCATGTGGTTCGAAGAGTTCGCCTGAAAAAATTTGAGGCATGTAATCGGGGTCTTCTATCGATCGATAGTTAGGGTGTCCTATTGGCCACATTTGTTTTTTACACTCCTCCTTCTTTGCTTCTTTGCACATCCACAACTAGGCATCCTCGTGCATCCAAGATTGGTCACTTGATCCAACACTGTGAATGGATAGGTCATCTTCTTCTTTGTGGACTGGATTCCATTGTAATGGAGGGACATCCCGATAAGCGAATGTGTGCAAATTTATCTTGGTGGTGTTTCCTTGATGTTGTAGATATAATGAATCTCTGCCCCAATCCTGTACTACTCGCATTTGTCTCATGAAGGGTCGTCCTAATATCATCTCATAGTTGTTTGCTTGCTCGAATTTACATATGGCTAGTGTGTATTCAAATTCCACTCCACATGTTGTTAACTTAATTCCTTCCAATATTCCTAGGGGTCTCTCCACATGACCGTCTGCTAATTGGAGTTTCATGCGAGTGGGTCGTAAGGCTGGTTTTCCCCACTTTTCCCAAATCTCCTTTGTTGCAATTCCTACCCCTGCTCCTGTGTCTAAGATAGCTTTGGTCATGTACCCATTGTAGATGACAGGTAAACAGGTATTCCCTTCATCCCCTTCACTGAACTCTCCTACTTTATCGACTGGAACTTGTATTGTGGACTTATTTTCCATTTCCTTTTCTTTTGATCCTCCATTCTTTGGTCGTGTTTTTAATTGGTCTGCCATTTGCTTCCATAACTGAGGTTTAAGTCGAAGCAATTCTTCCACCGTCAATTGGCATTGCACTTTGGTCTTCTTTAGTTCCGTTAGGTTATGCGAACTCTCTTTTCCCTTTTCTTTTCCTTTTCCATGCACCGTGGGTGCTCGTATTATTACTGACTCTCTTTCGTACTCTCCCATATAATTAGGCAATGTTGAAATGCTTATGGTCTCCTCTCTACCTCTATCGAGTCTTGAGACCTCCTCGTAGACTTCCTCGAGGTTAGGATGGGGTTGACAGTCTTCCACATCTATTTCATCAAATGGTGGTGGATCGACACCATTCTTCTTCCATTGCTCTTCTCTGATTCTATCCCACAAGTCCTTGGGCCAATCTGCTTCTAGTCTGGTATGGCTGATATAGGGTCATCTTGTGCTGTCTCTTGTTCACCTTGGGAATCTTCTTTTCTAAGTTCTTTATCCTTTGGTTTGATGCATTCTTCATAAGGTTCCTGTGCAATCCTTGTCTCTGGTAGGGTTGGGATAGTCTTTTCTAGGGTTGTTTGTGCTACTTCTATGAGTTTTCTGCATATGGCTAGTCTCTCCTTTTCTAATTCCCCTTTAGGGTAGATTTTTTCATGTTGCTCTATGTTCGGTCCCATTTTGATTCTAGCTTGGTATGCTTTTAACCACATATCCAAGTCGTCCGGTTTTGGGTCTGCTAGAATTGATCCGGGCTTCTCCCTATCTGAGCCAGGTTCGGTTAGCTCAGGGGTCTCCTTAGACTTCTCTTGTTCTTTGTGTTTATTTGATTTTTCGATTTGCTTTTTACTGTTTGTACTCTTGTTCTTTGCCCATTTATCCTTGAGTTTCTCTCGTCTTTCCTTCCATTTCTGAGCTTTCGTGTTGCGGGAATTTTCACATGGGTCCTCAGAATCTTCCACTATCTGAGTTGAATGGCTTATTTTCTTGTTGTTTTTTTGTTCCTCTTCCGAGTGCTGTTCTCTTTTTTGTTTTGTTTGGGCTCTAGTGATGGCTTTTAGTGGCACTGTGTACTCCTTATCACTTCCAGATCCTTCTATGACCTCCATTGATTGGTGCAGAATCTTGATTTTTTACAGGGTTCTTAGGGCAATCCCTAAAAAGATGTTCCTTTCCGCAATCACTGCAATATCCTTCCCAGATTCTAGGTGGTGGAGGGTTGCATGGTCGAGGGCACTCTCTAATGAAATGGTCTCCTCCACATCTATAGCATGGTCCTCTCTGTACTGGTGGTCTACTGGGTGGTCTCATGGGTTGTTGTGCCTTAGGAGCTGTATACATTAGAGTGGAAGTCTCTGCTCCATAAGTCTGATCATAGCCTTCATACCCATAGTATGTAGTCTCATATGCCGGTTCGTATTCCATCATGTAGGCTTCATACGGATAGTACTCACTTGGTAGGGTTTCGTATCCAAGGTTTGTTGATTCTATCTGGGTCATTGTCGTGGCTGGTACTATAGCTCTTTCTAGATTTTCTTCTGGTTGCGCATACTTTACTGATACTACTTGTTGAGGTTGCGACGGTTGGGGTCCTAGCACTGGTTGTGGTGGTGGGTATGGTATCTGTTCAATTGGTCTAGGTACTCCCGTCTGTGTTGGATAAGGGTTGTATCTTGGGATCTCTCTGTTCGGGTCTCTAGGTGGATATCCATACGGTCGATACTGAGGTGGTTGGAAAGGGCGTGTTTGCCTATTAAATGGACAGTTCTCAGTAGTGTGATTAGTGTATTTCTGTTCTATGTGACAGTACCAAGAAGTCCCTTGTTGTGGCTGCCTGTTGTATGGATAAGCTGGTTGTGCACTGCCCCCTCCTCGAACACACAGGTGAGTGAGGTGATCTCCTCCACATAAGCTACATCTCCGTAGCATAGGCAATCTTTGAGCTGGGTGTTGATAAGCTCTTTGTCCCTGAGCCCCTAATTTCTTGGCTAATAGCTCTGCTAACTCTTCCACATGATTGGAGTTGGAAGAGATGGTACTCCTTGAATCGTCCGATTTAGTGTGGCTGGACTTGTTGTTGAGGTCCTCGGCCAAGTTATCTTCCAAATCAATACACTCCTGAAGACACTCACTCAAAGTTTGTAGTCTTTTCACGTACACTAGCGTTCTCAAGGTTCCGTTAGTGAGCCCATCCAAAAATAATGAAATCATTTTTTGTTGAGTCGGTCTCTCTGTCACTGGGCATCTATCCACGTACTGGTTGAATCTTCTGGCAGCAGTCTTCACCGTTTCATTAGGATTTTGTTTGAAGCTGTGAATTAACGATTTGATTCCTCTCTTAGTGAATTCTCCTATAAATTCTTGAAAAAATTGTTCCATGTTTCCAAATTGATTGGGATCTAAGGGTTGGAACCAGGTCAGAGCTGTTCCTATGAGGGTGAGTCCAAACGCCTCATACTGTACGAAGAAGTCGTCCACTTGTTCCGCTCTTAGGACTTGTTTGAATTCTGCAATGTGATCATAGGGTTCTCCCGATCCATCATAAGGGTTTCGTACACACTTTGCCACTTGAATAGGCCTCAGCCTTCTAATCGGTTCAGGTGGTCTGGGCATCACAGGAAGAATAGGGACAGCTGGTCGTATTGGTGGCATTCCAGGCTGTCTTTCTATCGGTGGTTGTGGTCTTACCGGTGGTCTGTACTGATTTCCTATCCCTGGTTGGGTCTGATAATGTGCTTGTATTCCTGGCGTGGCAAATTGTACGTGAGCATGATTAGGTACGCTCCTATGGCTGGTCTGTCCTGATGCAGTATTTTCAGTTTCTTCTTGATTTCCAAATGGATTTTGTGAGGTTGTTGCCTGCTCTCTCTGAGGAAACACAGGTGTACCCATATATCTTAATCGAGACCTGTCTAAGACACTCACAGGCCAATACCTCCTTTGATCTTTATCCAGGTATGTGAGTCTAGTCTCGTCATCCGGGTCCTTCAGCTCATAGAATGTCATGGGGTTTTCTTCTCTCCCTGGAACAGGTGAATCGGTTTGCAACAATAAGTTTGATCCGTGAATCATATAGACTTCTAACAAATAGTCGTCTTGAGGTATCAAGTCACCTCTCAAGACACGTGACACTCGGGATCTGCCTCTAGGGGTGGTCACAAACTCTTCTGGTTGTGTCCTTCCTAGGTTTTCAGGGTCTAAGAGTTCCCCTCTTTCATTGATCCTTTCCGGGAATTCGGTTACAATGTAGATTTGGCCAACTTTGTCAACATATGCACCTCCTTCGTATTTGACAGCTGGTCGGGGTACAATTATGGCATTCTGGGAAGTTACCATCCTGGCCACAGACCTATTTAACCCATCCAGGTAGATTGGAATCTCCTGGGCATTGGTGGACACATACTGCAAGGAAGTACGGTATTCCCCCTCCACAGTAGTCATGAAGCTTCTCGTTGGTGTGGGACCTTGCATGTCTTCCGAAGCCATGTGTAATTCCTCTTCAGACTCACTAGAGGTCTCAGCGTAGGTAGAGTGATGGCTAGCTTGGGCTGCACTTCCCACTGAAGATATGACACTCCTTCGACTACTTAGAACTCTTCCTGACCTCAAGTTCATTCACTCTCCTAAGCCTCTCTTTATGCTTCCTAAATTCCCCTTGGGTAGCTCTCCCAATGACTCAATTTGTATGCCAAAAGAAGGGGTTAATCTGGGCGATACCACTTCCTGACGATACTGCTCTCGGCGATACTGCACTGACCACGATACGATACCAGAGGTCTATGCGATACGATACATACAAGATCGACGATACGATACTAGAGACTCAAGGCGATACGATATCACCGCGATAAGTGCGATCGCGACACCAACCTTGGCGACACGATACCACTACGGTGTCGCGATACCAAGATAAGTAACCAACGATACGATACTTGGGGAGGGTACGATCGCGATACCAAAGTAGTGTCGCGATACCAATGTATCAGACGATACGATACCACCCGGTAAAGTGAGGTCGCGATACTAAAAACTTAGGCGATACGACACCACAATGGTGTCGGGATACCAAGTGTTAGTACCAGACGATACGATACCAGGGATCGGATACGATCGCGATACCAACTCAGTGTCGCGATACCGAAATAGTGTCGCGATACCACGGCTGGTATCCAACGATACGACACCTCTGGCGAGTGTCGCGATACAAGGGAATTTTGGTATTGCGATACCAAAACTCAACCGATCGCGATACTCAAGCCAAAAGGTCTCCAAATTTGAAAATTTTTATAACCCCTTGCACCTCTCACCCTTCTCCTCACTCCTAGGCCTCTGTCTCTCACAAAAAATGCAAACCTTCAGAAATTTTCCCCCTCGCGATACTGCGCATACCTTTTAATCATTTGTTTGTGCAAGTTTAGAGAGTTTTAGGTAAATGTTCTTGTTAAAATCTTACCTCTATCTACCCTTGCTTGCTCTTTGAACTCTCACACAAGCTCTGAAGGTCGGAAGCACACGATACTGCACGCACGATACCGATCGCTGTCGCAGACGATACCAGTGAGCAGTGAAGTATCAAATGAATCAATTTTTTGGTTTTTATACTTTTTTGGACAGAACTTGAAATTTTGGAAATTTTTTGGTGATTTTTGGGGATTTTGGTCTACTCCTACTCCTCTTCTCCTCACTTCTCCTCTCCTTCTAACCTAACCCTAACTCCTCCTTCTCTTCCCTCCTCCTAAACCTAAACCTAAAACTTATCACACACACCTCGAAGATGAGAAGTGACAAGTGCTGAACTGATGGACTACTTGCCAAAGGATGAATTTGCGTCTACAAGTACGATTCGATCACACTCGCTCTATAACTATCACGAAGGCACCTTGGTTGAGTGACTCCCCGGCAACGGCGCCAAAAACGTGTGTACTTGAGCCAAGAAGACTCAAGGACTTGTGCCAATGAGACTATACCTCAATTGCCACACAAGTGCATATAGTGGGATCTTTAACACACATTTAAATGTCAATCTTAAGGAACGACTTACCAAGTGTATGAAGACATGTGCACACGTGATGGAAAACGAAGTGGTTTAGCTAACATGCATGAGAAAAGACTACTACTTCTCACACCTAATGAATTACTGAAAGTGTTGCCGCAAGCCTCTTTTCAGCAGTTTTGGTATTTTGAGGTTTTCTCCCAGCCCAGAACTCCGAACATAGGCAATAGGGTACTCGTTTCGAAGCTCTCGACGAGACGCATCCAACGGTGGTGGTTTCACTCAATTCTGACCACTCTGCTTCAAGTTACGGTAGAAACAGTGAATGACGGGAATCCCAAATACCCGCGCCACAGCTTCTCCTAGCTTACACACGCACTACAGCAGCTCAAAACAAAGGGGATGGGGTAGACAACAGTCCTACACATGCATTTCAAGCATCACACACACATACAAGAGCAAAATGAAGATCAAAATCAGCAAGAAAGAGGCAACTCGAAAATTCAGAAGTGCTCCTTCTTCACAATGACAAAAAGTTCTTTACAAAGAGTCACTTTTGACTTATATACTAGTGCCCTAAGTTTGGTCCTTTCACACAAGTGACCGGCACTTTATTCACTAAAAGACTAATTTCCTACTATTGTACATGGGTCAATCACTAATCTTCTGTGGGGATGCATCTAGAGGACTCCTCTAGTGCATTTACAACGGAAAATATATACAAGAGTGGTTATGATACAAAAGTTGTGCGTCCAAATCGGAAAAATTTTGGGGCCCGTCTTTTTCTCTGCTTTGTGTGCTCTTTAGCTCTGCAACATCTGGATTTAGTAATAACTGACAGATTTCCAAAAATCTCTGACTCTCTTTCAAAAAATCCGTAATCAAAGGCATCTTCAAAAATTTGCAAGTAATGACTGCCCAAAAATATCACTCTGCTGTAATATGCCATTAAGCAGATTATGTCAAGTGTTTCGCTCAAATCAAATAATAATGCATCTGTTGGAGAATTAAAGCCGATATAATTCAGTGTTCTGATATCTGTGTCGGTATAAGTTTCTATACAGGCCAAAATTAACCTCATTATTCTTATAAGTAGAATGCAAGCCGGGTCATTGACATCTTTGTATGTAGTTATTACAGACTCAGCAGTATTCACCATATAGCTCTTGGTAGGCCATGTTCCTGCCTTAGGACCTGCTACTTTTGGAAAATTCATCCACTTTGGAGGAATTTGACCTTCTCTTCTTCTATCCCAAAAAGTTGTCCATTCTCTTCGTCCTGCTACTGGACAATAGGCTGGATTGATCTTTACATGAAGAGGTGCCTCTTTCCAGATTTTCCTACATTCTTTGTTGGCATCCAACCATTTATTTCTCCACTTAGGGTTGGCTCTCTCAAATAGTTCTTTGGTGACATTGATGTCCTCTTCATACTCAAAGTATTTGTTTGGAGGTAGCCCAACTCTGGCCATCTGGTAGTTCTTTATGCTCTCCAAAATCATACAGAATGGTATCCCCAATCCATCTGCTGCCCAGTGATGTTGATCTGGATTGATTCCCTTATTCAATGCGAATGTGACAATTTGTTCTTCGTACTCATCATGCATCTTTCTGATAAACTCCATTCTAGAATCTCTACTTGTCAGCAATTTATTTACAAAATCCTCTGAATATTCTTCTTCTGATTTTTTATCTGTTGGTTCATTGTCATGTTGTATTCCCTCCAAATTGTCTATCCCATGTTCTTCTTCATGTGTGGTTTCCACATGTGTCTCTTCCTGGATTTGTGGCTTATTCAACTTCTTCTGCAATTCTTCTATAGACAACATCAGACTTCCATTCTGTTGTGCCCATAATTCTCTTTCTTTTTTCCACTCATTCTGTTCCTTTTCCCTCTTTGACTGCCATTCATTTCTTTCCTTTTCCATATCCAGGTGTAGCTTATTATAGCCTCTCATAGATGTAGCAGCATGTGTACTAGCCTATCTTTCTAATTCTTTGGCTTCTTTCAATTCTCTTTGTAATGACTGAATCTCTTTGAGTAATCCTTCCTTTTCTCCCTCTGTTATCTGGGCTGTCTGACTTTCCTCCTTCAACTGCCCTTCCTCCAATAGTAGCTTATTGATTTCTTCATTAGCTTTAGTCAAAATCTGATAGGAAGTTTGTAGAGTTCTATATCTTCCCTTAATCATTCTCAATTCTTTTTCCAATTTATCATTCTGCTCTGTTAGTTGCATACTCTTCTCTTCCAAGTATTTTGAGCTAACTCCAACTTATCTGTTTTGATCTATCTTTTTGAGAGTGATATTCCAAGGTACATAGGGTGTCTAATACATCCATTGGCAAGCTAAAAGGGCCCACCATATACTCCTGGAGTTCATTTGGCTGGTGTAGATCAAGGATTTTGCAACACCTCTTCATCTTCAAGCACATACCTATCCATCTCTTCACACATCTCTGCAATCGATGATAGGTGTGCAACCATACCCCTATGATGCATCTCCTTTAGTATAGGGTATCCAATGTGGCCGAATCTCTCATGCCCTAGATTATTTGTGCCCACACTTGTACTGGCTATAAGAGCACACAACTCATACAGGTTGTTCCTCCTTATGCTAGTCCCAACAATGTTGTTGTTACTGTCGACAATCTTAGTTCTTCTCTTATTGAAAGATACTTGATGACCTTGACCAATTATAGAAGCTACTGAAAGTATATTTCATCTGATTTGAAGAACATACAACACATTTGAAAGCTTTCTGACATCGCCATTAGAGTTAATGAAAGAAACCATACCCTCGCCCTTTGCAAGACATCTTGCATTGTTTCCTACCTTTATTGTGATGGGTTCCTTTAGAGGTTGTAAGGAATCGTAAAGGTTTTTTCTACTCATCATGTGATGAGATGCACCATTTTCCAACACCCATGAGTCATCCATTCCTAAATCTTCAATCGAGGAGCACACCTCCTCTATCATAACAAATAATTCAAGCTTTCTTTCTACTATGTTGGCATATGCCTTGCCCTTGCCACCTTTTGAAGAGCCAATCTTCTCTTTTGCCTTCCTGATGTGATGGATTCTCTATCTTTTCTTCTTGTAGTAGAAATACTCTCCCGTGAACTTCTTTTTCTCATTCTTCTTTTTGTCTCCATCTTTTGAAGGGTCCGCTTTGCCTCCTTTGGCACTTGCAGTGAATGCAACATCTCCTTTCCTACCACCACTCCTTGCCTTGAGCTAGAGCTCTTATTTAAAACTCTGATATGAATCAGGAAGACCATTGAGAATGGTCTGCACAAGTGCGCTATCTGGTATAACCTCATCAGTAGAAATCAATTGTTCCTTCAAGTCTTTGATCTTCATTAGGAAACTGTCCATAGAATCACCTTCATTCATGTGCTCACTCTCCAACTGTTTTCGGAGGTAAGCAACAGGAGCCTCATTCCTAGCTTGGTACAATGTGGTAAGTGTATCCCAAGCATCCTTAGCTGTTCTGCAAGAGCGAATATGAGGAATAATGGCACATTTGACAGACAAAGCTATCAATGCATGTGTCTGGGCATCTCTGCCATCCCAACGAATTTGCTCTGCAGTAGGTGCAGCAAAAACCGCAGCACGAATAGGAATACGCAAAATATCATCATCTTCGACACCTTCTGCATCAGCTTTAGTACCTACAGTTGTAACATTTGCAGGTGTGATAGGACATTTTTCCACACCCTGCACAATGTTCCACAATCCTTTTGCAACCAACACAGTCACATCATATAAGCCCATAATGGGTAGTTGGTACCATCCAACTTATCCTCAACAGCCAACATACGGAATACATCACTGCTTTTAGCCATGGCCGGTGACTAAAATACCTTGATGCAGAATATTGACTGTATCTTAAAAAGTTGAACAGAACTGTCGAGACGAATTCCACTAGACCTGTAGCAGACGATAGTGCATTCGGAGGCCGAAACGAGCTCAGATCGCAATTTCGGCACCACAAAGCGAAGATGTTTTGATCTCTGAAACACCCTGAGTATGCTCACCAAATTTCATGCGAATCTAAGACTGCAACCGGAGGAGTGCCAACGATGCCCTAGATGAAGCGACCTGCTCTAATACCAATTGTTGGAGTTAGACGTCTACGGAAGCACATGAACAACACAAGGAAGAAGAAGAAGCTTGGAGCACAACACACAATACTGAATGTATTACTATAGAATGTACAAAGATAAGTAGCCCATTAGGGCAATAGGCGTATATACAAGCCGGGGGAAAAAAACCTCCTAAAGAGGGACAAAAGTGCCCGGGCGGTCCTAGTGTGTTCACACACATCACTACCTAAATATATCAACAGAAACCGCAGCACGAATAGGAATATGCAGAATATCATCATCTTCGACACCTTCTGCATCAGTTTCAGTACCTGCAGTTATAACAGTTGCAGGTGTGATAGGACGTTTTTCCACACCCTGCACAATGTTCCACAGTCCTTTTGCAACCAACACATGTCACATCATATAAGCCCATAACGGGTAGTTGGTACCATCCGACTTATCCTGAACATCCAACATACGCAATACATCATCGCTTTCAGCCATGGCCAGTGACTAAAATACCTTGATGCAGAAAATTGATTGTATCTCAAAAGGTTGAATTGAACTGCCCAGATGAATTCTGCTAGACCTGTAGCAGATTTTGAGATGCTTATACTGGTGAATAGAAACTAGTATATACCTTTGGCACAAAAAGATGAAATAGCATGCACAAGCACTACGATAGTGCGTTCGGAGGCCGAAACGAGCACCCTAGATTGCTCACCAAAATTTGTGCGATTCTGAGACTGCAAGCGAAGGAGTGTCGATGACACCCTAGATGAAGCGATGACATGCTCTGATATCAAGTGGAGTTAGACGTCTGCAGAAGCACACAAACAACACAAGGAAGGAGAAGAACCTTGGATCACAACACACAATACTGAATGTATTATTAAAGAATCTACAAAGATAAGTAACCCATTAGGGAAATAGGCGTATATACAAGCCGGGGGAAAAAAACCTCCTAAAGAGGGAAAAAAGTGCCCCGGCAGCCCTAGAGTGTTCACACATATCACTACCTAAATATATCAACACAGTACATACAGATGTTTGGGGTCCTCTAAAGACCACATATATGGGTGGCTACAGGTTTTATGTTACTTTCATTGATGACCATACATGGAAATTGTGGGTATATTTCATGAAAGAGAAGAGTGAGGTATTCACTCACTTCCAAAATGTTAAAGCTATAGTGGAAAAGCAGACAGGGAATTATATTCAGATTTAAGATATGATGGAGGAGGTGAATACATGTCAAATGAGTTCAGCAATTTTCTAAAAAGTCATCGAATTCGACATTAGTTTTCATGCATGTACACACCACAAGAGAATGGCATTGCCGAACTAAAAAATAGACATATTGTAGAAATAGCAAGAGCCTTGATGGCTGAGAAGAATATGCCTCATTGTTATTGGGTAGAAGTTGTGCATACGATTGTATACATCATGAATAGAATTCCAACTCTTGCTATACATCGGGTTACACATGAAGAGAAGTTCATAGGTAAAAAGTAAAACTTATCACATACAAAAGTTTTTGGTTGTATTGCATATGTACATGTTCCAGATGAGTTGAGGACAAAGCTTGATCCAAAAGCAGAAAAATGTGTCTTCATTGGATACTCCCTTGAGCAAAAGGGATATTAATGTTATAACCCACTCACACGATAGGTGAAGGTGAGAAGAGATGTGGTATTTGATGAAATGTCAAGGTTCTATGCAGATGCCAAAGAAGGACTGAATCTTGAACCAAATGACAAAGAAAATGCTGGAAAATCAAGTGCAAAATCTCAAGTTTTAAGTGGACCAGATGCATCAGCAAGCAATAGTTCCAAATCAAATCAATGGAGTGCAGATTGCACAAAAATTTTAGTCCAACAAATTCATCAAATACATTCAAGAAAGGTAAAGAAAAGCTTTCTGCTGGTAGTAAAACATGTGCAAGTTTTGAAGACATTGATGGAGATTCAAGCAGTTCAAAAAAGAGTCTTGATGAGGAACTTGGATTCCCCTCTGTGAAGACTCCAGAAGTTAGAAAAGCACATGCAGATGATACAAGGAGAAGTGACCCAGGATAAAGAAGATTTGAGAGGATGCAAAATTCAATGCAACAATTGACGTATGACAGTTATATGGCTCGTCATTGTGCCTACATGGCCAAGGTAATACAAAATGTTGAACCTTCTTGTGTTCAAGAAGCAATTGGAAATGCAGATTGGGAAAAAGCTATGGATGAGGAGATGGCTGCACTTTATGGAAACGAAACTTGAAAGCTAGTTCCGTTGCCACAAGGAAAGAAACCCATAGGGTACAAGTGGGTTTACAAGGTAAAGCACAATGCTGATGGTAGCATAAGCAAATACAAAGCACAATTGGTAGCAAAAGGATATGCGCATTGATTATGAGGAAACATTCAGCCCTGTAGCTAAAATGTCTACTGTTAGAACACTTGTTGCATTAGCTACAGCAAGAGGATGGACCTTGCATCAGATGGATGTGAAGAATGCTTTCCTAAATGGTGAGTTACAGAAAGAAGTATACATGGATGAGCCACAAGGATATGAAGATTCAAATAATCCAGAATATGTTTGCAGGTTGCAAAAGGCATTGTATGGGTTGAAGCAAGATCCTCTTGCATGGCATGCAAGGATTGCTGATTACTTAACCACCATTGGGTTTTCTATGTGTGATGCAGATCATTCACTATATGCAAGGAACGATGATGATGCATCACAATTGTGGCTATTTATGTTGACGACTTGATTGTAGGTGGTGATAATGAAGAAATCATTAAAGAGGTAAAGCAACTTCTTATGTAGGAATTTGACATGAAAGATCTTGGTGTGCTGCATTATTTCTTGGGCATTGCATTTATACATATACAAATAGGTATATGAATGTCACAAAGGCAATATGCCTTGAATATGCTACAAAAATATGGTATGGTTGGTTGCAAACCAATTTCTATGCCATTAGATCAGAATTGGAAGTTAGATACTACATGAGGTGAAGCATTGGAAAATGCTACTATGTACAGGAAAATTGTGGGACGCTTGATATATCTCACAATTATGAGGCCTAATCTTAGCTACACTATTGGACTTGAAACTCAATTTACGTAGGTTCCCAGGAAGCCACATTTGGATGCTTTGAGGTGCACTCTATGTTATGTGAGTGCTACTTTGGATTATATAAAGCTGGTGTTGATTTGCAGGTTCATGGATACATCGATGCAGATTATGCTGGTAGCATTCCAGATAGAAGATCTATGAGTGGCTTTCTATTCTCACTTGGGAGTGCAACTATTACATGGAGTAATAAGAAGCAACCCACTGTTGCTTTTTCCAGTACAGAGGCTGAGTATAGAGGTGCTGCAAAAGAAGCATATGAGGCATCATGGCTGAAGACGCTACTTGCAGATTTAGGTGTGGAAGTGCAAAAGCCTATCACCATATACTGTGATAATCTTAGCATCATATAGTTAGCACAAAACCCTTTTTTTCATGCTAGAACAAAGCATATCGAGGTACATTGTCACTTCATTAGAGAGAAGGTATTAGTAGGTGATATTGATCTTGTTTATGTGAGAAAATAGGTTGCTGATATTTGCACTAAAGCAAAGATGGTTGGATTAGAGGATATGATATTGAGCTTGAGGGGGAGTGTTGAGATATCAAGCTCAACATGTGATGATTCAGGATGACACATATCAATTTTTCCATTTCTCTGACATGTATAGTGATCATGCCAATATATACTAGGGATACTTTATTGAGTTGTACTAGATTTCTACCGAGAGTGATGGCACATTTGTTTCTTGCCAGCTCACTCATTCACAGACATTAGTTTTTTTGTTATGTACAGATCTTTATATATTGCACTTGTTGTATTCTTGTTTAAAGGTCATTTTTGTACATTCCTTTTCTTTAATAGAAGAAGAAGAAGAAGAAGAAGAAGAAGAAGAAGAAGAAGAAGAAGATTATTTTTCCTTGCCTCAATTTGTGTGTGATCTCTCTTCCTTATCTCCTTCCTCGTGACACTCTACACTCCTCACATTAAGGTTCTATGGGGAAACCGTGCAACACCATATGGCCTTTATTTTCACCTTGAATGGCAACCCAATGGCTTGGAAGTTTATTCCCTACCTAACCTCATGGCTAGGCTCACAAACATCATTTATAACCATCAATGGTCACACATAGACCTCATCTAACTTAGAAGTTAGGGTTCCACAAATGTCTCGACTCTCACAATGGCTTCTCCTCATAATGGGGGCCTTACAGCTTAGAACACCATGGATTATTTGTGCTCACTTGAGGGTGGAATATTGAGAATATCTAACAGTTTATGAGCCACTATCAGTTTATGCTTGATCCATTTACTCTTGTAGAAGTCTTCAAAGCTCCTTTGATGTAAAATCACCACCACCATTTGACCTAAATTCCTTTATGATCTTTCTTGTTTCAGTTTCAAAATGCTATAACCAGTCTTTGAGTTTCAAAATTCTTGATCCTTATTACAAGGGAATTAACACATGTAATGAGAGTCACCATTGTCCAACACTCATATGTCAACTATTATTATTCTTCAATAGAGAAGCATACCTTCTCTATTGGCACAAAGGATCAAGCTTAGTTCCTATTATATTTGGGTAGCTGCTTGCACGTGCACAAAGAATCATTACATTGGGGTTATTAGGGTTGGGCATTGCTTTAGGCTCTTGATCAATCCTAAGCACAAACTCAAGTATATCATAAGAATCATATATAGAAACAAATCTAGATTTTCTCTTGGTAAGAGATATAAAATAGAAACATATCACGTGATGCCTAATTCCCTCATCCATACAAATATTTATTCAATCCATAGAATTTCTTAAACTTTCCTTCCCTACTTTGGCAAGGACCTTATTCAAATTAAACCTTTTCTTTATGAGATATATATTGGTATCAATGTTATCTTTTTTAATAATTGTGGGATAAGTAAGTATTGAGAATCTTTCAAATTTGTTCTCTAAAATAAGTATGTCAATCGTTCTCTTGATATTTTTAAAGATTCAATGTATTTATAAGGTTATATCTTATGCATAAGCACCACACCACATGGTTAAGATAAAAATGAATATCTACAATTATGAAACATGACATGTTGAGCTATTATATTCTTCAAAAAGGTATTCCAAATCTTATGTGCACTTCCTACTAAAGGTACCAAATTATTTAGAATACTTGGTATGATTATGTGGAAACATATTTTTATGTTCACTTATCAATAACAAGAAAAACATAGGATATTTGTGGAAAATCCTACAATCTAGTGTAATGCTAGTATGAAGCTCATCTCCAAATAATCCATATTTTTAATCAAGTTTATCGATCAGATGAAATATGTAATATTTTTGAGATATAACACAAGAAAATTGAATATGAAGAATCATGTTGTAAGAAGATCTTCCCATGAGAGTAGACCATTTCTAAGTTGGTATTTAGGATCGTAATCTAATAATGTACAGGAAGTTATTCATTCTGAACCCGTTTCTTTTCCTTCACACATACACATACTCACACTTTCTCCTGTTTATCCCCTATTCTCCCTCCCCATTGAGTAGGTGACAAATTTAGTCATATTCTTCATGAAAAAATTATTTGTATAGGCACACTATTTTCTACTTTAACTAAGGTTTGATATCAAGAGAAAAATATTTTTAAATTTAAACATTGGTATTGATATATATACATCTCCTAACTCATGCAAAGAATTTCAACACATTGGCACACATGCCATGTACAATATAGAAAACGTGTTGAATGCCCAATATTTCCACTTCGCTCAATGTGGATATAACAATATATATCCTGCCACACACAAAATAATCAATAGAAAATGTGGCATCACTCCTCAATTATGCATAAAGTTTCCCCATCCTATAAGATTTTCTTTATCCCATTTTGAGACAATGTCTTGCATGCAAAGGCCATGAAAGATTTTTTATAAAACTTGTTCTCAAAATAGATGATGTGATGAGAAATATCTTATATCATAGTTTTTTTTTTAAGAGACAAAGCTAACTAAGATTCTTTAATGAATTATGAACTTGGATAATATAAATTCCGCAAAGATTGAGGTACACACATGATGACCCATAAACTCAATTATATCCTTTGGATTTACATGACTATATTGACAAAAGAAACACGAAAATCTTAGATCTATTGGTTTCTTATACAAGGAATCCCAATGAGAATTGAATCATTCTCATCATAGATTCCACTATTCATAGAATACAACAATCCGTTTGTATGCCTAAAAATGATAAAATATGATGTACAAGTTTTATTATCATACTATTTTGAATCCCATTGAGAGTTCATCTCTCTTGATTGGTTCTTTTCTTCTTTATATGATCATCCAATGAAAATGAAACAATATGATATGATGCACTATTGGAATGAATGTAAGAGTAGCTTAAAATAGTAAATTCTAGTGAAGATTTTATGAAGAAAGAACACAAAAAATGTATTTTAGGCATTGTAAATTATCCCATTTTTTGTAAAAATGTGGAACAATCTTCCGCATGATATTATCAACCTTATGTATTTTTTATAAAGAATTTTTGGAGCTCTCTAGAATATGTATTTTTAGTTTACAAGATAGAAGGAAAGAATTTTAAAGTGTAAAGATGGACACTTGAATTGGTCTAAAAGACAAGGAAAGCCATTTTGTAAGGAGAAATCATTTGGATGAAAGGTAAAGTTTAGGGATCTCGTCCAAAAGTAAATCTCTTCACTTTACTTATGATTTTGAAGTGATAATGGTGAGTGTTTTCCATCGATTTATCTTAGATATTTGTCATTTTGTGTGTATATGACTTTCATTGATCTACTTTAAGTCTAAGCGTTTTTCAATCAAAGTTAGAATTTGATTTCTCATGACTGTCTGAAGTTGCAAAAATCATAATTCTCTTGTCAAGGGATAAAAAATAGATAAATTAACTAATTAATTAATTAATCACACACACATATATATATATATACATATATATATATATATATATATATATATATATATATATATATATATATATATATATATATATATATATATATATATATATATATATATATATATATATAACTTATGAAAAATGTCACACTTTAGGCACTTTAATCATTGAAAAAGTCTAGTACTATCTATAATTATGATAAAAAGAAGATTTATGCACAAAGGTAAGTATTTGAATTCCTTTCCTTAAAGTGTGTTGATTAATAAATGTGCGGATCTTTGATTGATAGTGTTACACTTATGTGTTCCTCGTGTAGCTTTGATGTGGACCTTTTCCCTATACATGGGCACTTTTTACTCTAGTGTTGGCTAGAGGTTTTTTCCCCATGTTACCACATACTTGATACTCTCATATGTGGTGGTACTTTGTACTTAGGGATATTATTCAGCTCTTACTTCAGTTCAGTTCATCGATCAATAGAGAGAGCTATTCTAGCCATCGTCTTCTCTGTGTGTCTTGCTGCGTTTGTGCTCCTTGTGTGTGCTTCTTGTGTGTCTCTCGCACTTCTACACACACCCAACAGTGGTATCAAAGCAGGTTCAGCTTCTTCTCAAGTTTCGGTTTTTCGCGTCGCGGCATGCGTGCACTTTAACAGTGCAAATCGACTTCAGAGCATAGAAGTGTGAATTTCAGCAGCCCGGAAACATTTCCATCAGGCGCGCTGGGGTTTTACCCCCATTTCGAAGCCATTCGTGCAGGCAGAATCGCCATCAGAGTGACGGTTTGTGAGCTGAAATTTCAGCACTCATTTCAATTTTTGTCGAAGTGAAGATTTTGTCACATTCTTGTTCCTTAGTGAAATGGCGGGCAACAATGACTTGTTTGGCATGCTTCAAGCTGAAGATAAGCTTGATGGGACCAACTATCCGATGTGGTCTTACATGATGAAGCACGTTCTTGTTGCAAAACAACTTTGGAACATAGTGGTAGATGTAGATCGAAGACCGGCAGGTGCTTCTACTTCACAGTCTACTGTCACAGATGGAGCTTCTTCTTCGAGTACAGTGGTTTCTCCTTCTCCACCTACACAGGAGCAGCTTAGATGGGATGGAAAAGATGCTCAAGCTCATGCTTTGATTGTGCTTTCAGTGAAGCGTCATATAGTTCCACACATTCGGTCATGTTCTAAATCACGACAGGCATGGGACACTCTTGCTTCTTTGTATGCCGTGCGTAATGAAGCACGTGTTGCATACTTGAGGAAGCAACTTGAGGATGTATGTATGGCTGAAAATGAGTCAGTGGATGTGTATGTGACACGCATCAAGGACTTGAAAGAGCAATTGGCAAACATAGATGAGATCATTCTGGATGCATCACTCATTTCTACATTGTTGAAAGGATTACCGAAATCTTTTCAAAGCTTTGCTACTACACTTCGTTTGGTTGCAAAAGGAAATCCTAATATGTATGCATTTGATGAGGTTGTGTCTCTTCTTTTGCAAGAAGAGCAATCTAGAGTGAATAGGAGTGGTTTGATTGAAGGAACGCAAGCACTTGCTATCTCACAAAAGGGGAAAAGCAAGTATGGTTCAGCTTTTGGTTCATCAAAACCAAAGCCTCAAGCTTCCTCTTCCTCTCATTCCTCTAATGATGTTGATTTGCAAAAGAAGAAGAGATGCAAATATTGCTGGAAGGTTGGTCATACTATTGATGAGTGTAGAAAGCTTGCTAAATGCAATGAAAAGAAGAAGGAATCGGGCATGTCTATTGCTGAAAATTCAGCAAATGCAAAGAATGATGAAGCTAACATGGCTCAAGATTTTTGGGCATGTGTTGTTACATGTCATTATGATGCTTCTTTACATTCTAAATGTATGGTTGTGAGTGAGGCTGACTCGGATTGGTTCTTTGATAGTGGTGCTTCAAAGCACATAACATCATGCAAAAGATTTTTTACCTCTTTGAAAGATGCACCTAAAGGAGGACATGTGGTGTGTGCGGCAAACAATGCCTCTTATCCTATCATTGGAGTAGGAGAAATTGAGCTTACGGCTGCAAATGGAGGTGTGATTCTCTTGAAAAATGCATTGTATGTGCCCGGTATCAAGAAGAACTTAATTTCAGTTCCGTTGATTGCCAAAGCTGGACTTCATGTACACTTTGTTGATGATAAGTGTATGTTTCATGATTTCAGCAATGGCGATGTTATCGTGATGTCCGGTACATTATGTGATGGTTTGTATCACATGGATACATACAAGAGGGTTGGAGCTTTGGCATGCTCGTTTTGGTCATTTAAACTTCAATAGTTTGCTCTACTTGCAAAAGAAGGACATGGTTATTGGCTTGCCTACACTTGAGTCCATTGAAAAGCATGCATGTGAAGGTTGCATTCTTGGAAAAATGCATCGTGCTTCTTTTCCAAAAGATAGTCACACACACACTACAAGAAAATTGCAACTTGTTCATAGTGATGTATGTGGTCCGATCAAGACTCCATCTTTTGGGAAGCATGTATATTTTGTTACCTTCATTGATGATGCTACTCGCCATACATGGGTGTATCCTATGAAAGCAAAGAATGAGGTATTTTCTTGCTTCAAATCATTTTTAGCTATGGCTGAAATTTTTTATTCACAAAAGCTTTTGACTCTACGCACGGATCGTGGTGGTGAGTACATGTCACATGATTTTAATGCTTTTCTTCGTGAAAGAGGTATTTCACACCAATGTACGGTGCCATATACACCTCAACAAAATGGTGTTGCCGAGCGTAAAAATAGAACTTTACTTGAAATGGCACGATGTATGGTTAAAGGAAAGCATCTTCCTCATAAGTTTTGCATGGAAGCGGTCATGTGTGCAAATTATGTGTTGAATCGCTGCCCTACAAAAGCATTGAGAGTCATCACTCCTTATGAGGCTTGGAATGGTCATAAGCCTATGGTTAGTCATATGCGTGTGTTTGGTTGTTTGGCATATGCTTTTGTGCCATCACAACAACGTCACAAACTTGATGACAAGGCAAAGAAATGTATATTTGTTGGTTATAGTGCTGAAAGTAAGGGATATCGGTTGTACCATCCATTGATGAACACAATTATTGTGAGTCGAGATGTGGTATTTGCTGAAAATTCAGTTTTCCCTCTACCTGAATGCAAAAAATTGCCAACAGTTAGCTCACAAGATGTGTTCGATACACTCATGCCTTTGTTCCAAAATGGTGCGCTTGACTATGGCCATGTAGACCAGCCAACTGAGGTTCAAAGGGCTGAAAAATTCCAGCCAAATAGGGCTGAAAATGTGGATAATTTTCAGCCAAACATGGCTGAAAAAATTCAGCCAAAAAATGTCAAAACTGTTGGAAATTTCCAGCCACATATGGCTGAACATATGCGACAAAATATGGCTGAAACTGAGCATGAAATTCAGCCCACGCATGATGTACATATTGAAGATGTTTTACATAATGAATGCATGTCTATCAAGAGTGCACAATCTATGCCAAAGTGGCTGAAACAAACTTTGCAGGACAGCCAATTGAGTGCACCTTTACTTGGTAGAACAAGGTCAAGCTCTCACCATGCATCAAGTAATCTTGTGGATTATTCTCTTATTGCTACAGCATGTAATGAAGAGCCACTTTCTTTTGAAGATGCATGTGACGATCCACAATGGATGAGTGCTATGCAATCAGAAATGGATTCCATACATAGGAATGGTACTTGGGAGTTATGTGAATTGCCAAAAGGAAAGAATGCCATTGGTACAAAGTGGGTTTACAAGACTAAGAGAAAATCTGATGGTAGCATTGATCGCTACAAAGCTAGATTGGTTGCCAAAGGATATGTGCAACAATATGGCATTGACTATGAGGAAACTTTTGCACCTACTTCACGCATGACTACCATTCGTACCGTGGTTGCATTGGCTGCCCATCGAGGTTGGAAAGTGCATAAATTGGACATAAAAACAGCCTTCTTGAATGGAGATTTGCAAGAAGAGGTCTATGTGAAGCAACCTCCTGGATTTGCTATGAAAGGGAAAGAGCATATGGTTTGTTGCTTGCATAAAGCTTTGTATGGTCTCAAGCAAGCTCCACGTGCATGGTATGACAAAATACATAAGCACTTGATTGCTCTTGGCTTCACATGTAGTCCGATTGAAAGCACACTCTATGTACGCAAAAATGGGGCTGATCTTATAGTGCTTGTTCTTTACGTTGATGACATACTCTTGACTGGGTCATGTGATGCAAAACTTGACATTCTTATGGCTGATTTGCAGCATACTTTTGATGTCACTTATCTTGGTCTTTTGAGCTACTATCTTGGCATCCAGTTTGTATCCGTTGAGGGGGGAATTGTTATGCATCAAGCAAAGTATGTTGAAAAACTACATCAGCATTTTGACTTTGAGGATTGCAAGCCAGTTTCCACACCAGTTGAGACAGGATTTAGATTCTCAGTTGAGGATTCCAGTGATGCATTTGACACTTCTCTTTATCAGCAGGCTGTGGGATGTCTTATATATGCATGCAACACAAGGCCGGATATACAGTATGGAGTTTCCTAGTTGAGTCGATTCATGCATAGTCCTGGCACTAAGCATTGGCAAGCGGTGAAACGTGTGTTTAGATATCTTCGAGGCACTTTGAGCTTAGGTCTCTTTTATGGCAGAGATGTTCAGCCATGCTTGCACGCTTTTACAGATAGTGATTGGGTTGGTTGTTATGATACTCGCGTGTCCACTAGTGGTAATTTCTTTTTCCTTGGAGACTCATGCATATCTTGGTTGAGTAAGAAGCAACCTACAGTGGCGACATCGAGTTGTGAAGCTGAGTACAGGGCAGTTTTCACAGCTACAGTGGAGTGTATATGGCTGAGACACTTATTGATGGATCTTTGCATGGAGATTGATGCTGCTACGCATATTCTCGCAGATAGTCAGAGTTTGGCTGTTGCACGAAACCCAGTGTTTGATGCACGGACCAAACATATTGAGGTGCATTATCACTATGTGAGAGAGCGCCTTCATGTAGGAGATATTGATTTGGTATATGTGCCTACACAAGATAATGTGGCAGACATATTCACCAAAGCTCTTCCACGGGAAAAGTTTGAAGCTTTTCGCAAAGCTTTAGGCTTATTACCTTGTGGGGGCTGATCTGTCACTCCCTGTATGTGTTCACATCATTCGCTCCAGGGGGGTTTGTTACACTTATGTGTTCCTCATGTAGCTTTGATGTGAACCTTTTCCCTATACATGGGCACTTTTTACTCTAGTGCTGGCTAGAGGTTTTTTCCCCATGTTACCACATACTTGATACTCTCATATGTGGTGGTACTTTGTACTTAGAGATATTATTCAGCTCTTACTTCAGTTCAGTTCATTGATCAATAGAGAGAGCTATTCCAGCCATCATCTTCTCCGTGTGTCTTGCTGCGTTTGTGCTCCTTGTGTGTGCTTCTTGTGTGTCTCTCGCACTTCTACACACACCCAACAGATAGATCTTGTAAACCATTGATTAGAAAGACGCTAGGGTTTTTGTATACTTCTCTGATTGACAATTTAATGTTTGTGATTATTGGTCTTTCGTGCTATACTTTTTGGAGAGGAAAACTCCAAAGTATAACAAAAAATTTTGGTGTCATTGTCAAGGAAGGTACTTTGAACCTTGCTAGATATTTCTAATAGATGGTAATAAATACTTGCACAAAGGTGCTTTTGAAATCATCAAACTTAAAATTAGAGAAAAAGGTGAGTATAACTTTGATCTTAGGAAGATTTGTTCATTCATCTCATTGATTTCCTTAAAAAGGGCTTTTTCTTTATTTTCATTCTCATTGATGCAAATCATTATCTTTTGGGTAAGATCTTTAGCTTAACTTAGAAAAAGTTGAGGTGAAAGGAAGGCATGGAAGGAAAACTAGGGAGATTCATAAAATAAATTCACATGAAATTCATAAAAACTTTGAGCATCTTTTTTTGAAACAATTTTGTTGAAAAGAATAAGTAGTTGTTGGAGTTTGAGGTCTACGGAAGCATGCAAACAAAACAAGGAAGAAGAAGAAGCTTGGAGCACAACACATAATGCTGAATGTATTACCAAGTGAATGTACAAAGATTAGTTACACATTATGTTTATGGGCATATATAAAAGAGGGGACCCCCTAAAGAGGGAAAAAAGAGCCCCGATGGTCCTAAGTATGTTCACACACATCATTACCAAAATATATCAACAAATCCCCACAGAGTGATGTGGAGAAAAAGGATTTGGCACTCATGTATAATGAAGTGCCAAGCTATGTGGAAAGAGATCAATCCATAAAACGAAGTAAACCCAAAGCTTTGCGAAAAGCTTCAAACTTCTCTCAAGGCAAAGCTTTGTGTGAACACATATGCCAAACTAATCTCTCCAACAGAGAACCTCTCCTTGAAATAATAAGAATGCACCTCAATGCGCTTTGTGCAAGCATGGAACACAAGGTTCCTCACAATTGCTAATGCACTCTAACTATCACTAAAGATGGTGGTGGTAGAAGACTCACCAAAAGCCAAATTATCCAAAAGTCATCTGAGCCACACACACTCAACACTCGTTGTGAAAGTTGGCCTACACTAATCCTCATAGCTAGAAGTGGCCACAGTAGGCTACTTCTTGCTCAACCAAGATATGCTTGAGCTACCAAGCATGAAGAAAAAATCACTAGTGGACACAGAAGTGTCATAACAACCCACCTAGTTAAAGTAAAAAAAAAGCATGTAAAGCTGGCAGTAGTGATCCCCCTTGGGATAGAACAATCCCAATAGTCGAGTACCACTCAAGTGGTGAAAGATGTGCTTAACAGTTTGCCAATGCTTCACACCTAGGCAATGCATAAACTTGCTCATTTGAGTTCAAAAAGTTGAATATCTATCCAAGTTATGAATAATTAAATCAAGCATCCAACAGCTTGCTGATAAAGAACAAAATACCATGCATCTTTAGCATAATGAAGACTCAATCGTAAACATGTTTCCATAAGAATGGCAATAGATTTGCAATCTTCCATGCCAAAACACTGCAATAATGTGTCAACATATTTTGTTTTACACAAAGCTATTCCCTCATCAACTTGCATAAGTTGAATGCCCAAATAATTATGCAAATTCCCTAAATCTGAAATCTCAAAGGAGGTATGAAAATCAGCCTTAAATTCATCTATTCTCATTAGGACCACTAAGCGACATGTTACACCATACACAACAATTATCAATAGTACATCATCCATATGCTTCACATGTAGGGTGCTTTTACTTGGGTTGTTCTCAAAACCATGTGCAATCAAGTAGACATGTATCTTTTCATACCAAGCATGTGGTGCTTGCTTCAAACCATATAATGCCTTTTTCAACCTACACACTTTGTTTTCAAGTCCAATCTACACAAAACCACAAGGCTGAAATACATACACTTATTCATGTAAGTCACCATTTAGAAATGCAATTTTAATGTCCAAGTGATGTACATTCCAACCATGATGAGCTACAAGTACAGTGGTCATTCAACATGTGGTTGTAAAGGCCTCATCAAAATCAATGCCTCTCTCTTGAGCATAACCTTTGCCAACAAGCCTAGCTTTATACCTGTCAACTATTCCATAAGGTTTATGCTTTAGCTTGTACACACATTTAGTGTTGGTGGTCTTTCTTCCTAGAGGAAAATCACATAAAGACCAAATACCATTCTTCATAATAGCATCATATTCTGATTCTGTAGTAGCCATCCAATTTTTTGAATTTTGTGCTTCATCAAAAGAAACAGGCTCATTCTCATCAAAGAGAATAGAGGGAGCCACTCAGTAGCAATTTGGTGCAAAAAATCACTATGAGATCTTGAACAAGTATGATATGAGAGAGTTGCATCTAACTTGCTATCTTGCGAAGTCTCTACCTACCATTTAGGCATAGTTTTTTCGTCCTCTATATCAATCCTCTCATCAACAAGTGCATCATGTAAATCTACATAAGGATGGAATGATCTCCATCATCATGTGGAACTTGTAAAGGCTAATAAATTGACTCATTTGGACTAGCACTTGACTATCCATGTGCAAAAAGAGGAAGAAAAGTGTCATACACATCTTTGGGCCTAGCAGATGTCTCCTTAGTGCATGAAAGTAATGGATAAATTGCATCTTCCACGGAGAAAACATCACGGACTTTGTCCAAATCATCAATTGTTGATTGTCCTGCACCAACAGTTAATGGAATCCAAGAAAATGTAAAAGCAATTTTGATTTCTGAGAAGAATGTGAAAAAGGAGTAGGAAAACTAGGGTTTATTGTATCTTGAGCTACTCAATGGCTTTTTCAGTGATTCTTATGCCTAAAGTGTGGCATTTCTCCTTTAGATTACAAATATGAACTCAGAAATAAACTTCAGTACATGTATCACCAAGATGAGACAATCGTGAGTTTGATAAAACTGAGAATTTCCATTTCTAGTAATGATCTCATGCATGTAATCACTCAATATACTGATGATCACCTCTTGTTGTAAACTCCACTCAGTAATACACAAGTTAAACCAGCAAATTCCATGGATAACACATGAAAAAGACTCAAGAATCAATCACGAACACTCAAAGAAAAGAGAGACATAACTTTTAAATTGAAGCTCTTCATTCACATGTCATAAGAGTACAAAATGATAACAACCTCTACACAATACAAGATTTTATCTTTTATACTTTTTCAAGTGTCCCTTTTGACACTTGAAATTTGGTTCTTTTAACTTCTAATCTAAAAGTATGTGCTTGAAGAGCTTCTAAAAATTCTCTAAAAAATACATCTAGTTTCTCTACATATGAGGAAGACTCTTCCTCATTTTTACATCATTCTGGTAAATACTTTACAAGATAATGGGTTTTTTACAAAAAATTTATATTCTAACATTTTCTTCCCCTTCGAGACTTTTTGGCAGTGGATTGACAAAAAGTCTTTTCTTCAGCAGCTTCCCTTTACATGGCTTTTTCTTTCTATTAAGTTCAAATTGTTCACCATCTCAAAAAATGCTTTCCTCCACTGGACTGTTGCCTCTGGCCTGACTATTACATCCTTCTTCAGGTATTCTATATATGCAGCTTCATAGGCAGTCAACCTTGACTTGGTTACTACTAATAGGTTTCCAAAAATTTCTGAATCCCTTTCAAAAAATCCGTAATCAAAAGCATCTTCAAAGATCTGTAAATAATGGCTTCCTAGAAATACAACTCTGCTACATTAGGCCATGAGACATATCCTATCAAGTGTCTCACTCATGTCAAAAAGCAATGCATCTGTAGGTGAATTAAATCCTATGTAGTTTAATATTCTTACATCCATGTCAGTGAAGGTCTCTATACATGTGAGGATTAACCTCATAATTCTCACTTCTAATATACAAGTTGGGTCATTTACATCTTTGTATGCTGATATGATAGACTTTGTTGTGTCTACCATGTACTTCTTTGTTCGCCATGATCCTTTTTTAGGTCCTACCACTTTAGGAAAGTTCAGCCATCTTGTTGGAATCAATCCTTCATTTCTTCTCTTCCAGTAGTCAGGCCATTCTCTTCTCCTTGCAACTAGACAATATGCTGGATTAAAAAGGAGCCTCTTTCCATATTTTCTTGTTGTCCTTGTTGTTATCCAACCACCTATTTCTCCACTTTGGATTGGCTTTCTCAAAAAGTTCTTTTGTAACTGATATGTCTTCTTCATATTCTAGGTGCTTGTTAGGTGGTAGTCCAACTCTTGCAGTCTGATAAATTTTTATGATTTCCAGGATCATGCAAAATGAAATGCCAAGTCTATCAGCTACCTAATGATGTTGATCTGGACTGACACTATTTTCCAAAGCAAATTTCACTATTTGTTTCTCATACTCATTGTGCATTTTTCTAATGAACTCCATTCTAGACTCTGTGCTTGTTAACAACATCTGCACAAATTCCTCAGGGTGGTCTTCCACCTGTCTTTTAGCTATTACTCTGTAAGTATCCTTTGGTGGTGGTGATAGTTCCCTTTTTCTAATACTCTTTTGCTGCTTGTTCATGTGACTTCTCTACTTGTTCTCTTTCCTTTTCGACTTGATTTTCCAATTGCTTCTTTAATTCTGATACTTCTTTCATCAATCCAATCTTCTGTGAATGTAATAACTCTTTTTCACTCTTCCATTCTTCCGTCTCTTTAACTATATCCTTGTGTAGCTTGTTGTAACCTCTCATTGCAGTTGCAGCATGTGTACTTGCGTGTTTCTCCATATCTTTTGTCTCCTTCAGCTCCTCCTGTAACCTTTGCACTTCTTTCTTTAGTTTTTCTAGCTCTTCTTGATCAACACTAGTTGCTTGACTATCCACCTTTACCTGTCCTTCATCCATTAATAACTTGTTGATCTTTTCATTAGCTCTTACCATTATTTGATAAGAATTTTGCAATATTTTGTACTTGGTCTCCATTCTCTTCAATTCACCTTCCACCTTAGTGATGTGTTCAATCTGCTTTGCAGACTTTTCTTCCATATTGAACAACCTTTCTAGTAGACTGTCATTTTTTTTCTTGAATTTCTTTTATTTGTTCACTCATCTTCTCTTTCTCCTTCTTTTGCTCCTCTATGACTCTGCTTCTGTTGGCAGTAGCCAAAGGCATAGACAACGTGGAAGTATGTGAAGGTGGATTACAATGAAGTAGTGGGGAGCCAGGCGAGTTATTTTTTCAAAGAAATATGTTTTATAATACTTTTCAAAACCCTCAACACTGATTTTCATCACTCTTGTACCATATGTAACATAGAACAACACTTTTGTAATTTGTAGCTCCATTTTGTGCAAGCCAAGCAGTCCTCAAGCTTGAGGAGCTTAGGTAGAACAAGCGTACCAATTTTGGCTATTTTTAGACCTCATTTAGACCTTCAAATAGCACTAGAACCTATTTTTTTAACTATGCCGGTCACTAGATGTGAAACCAGTCAAAAATAGTCTAAAAACTATAAACAGAGCTAGAGAGCTCATTTTTTAGGTTAGCTAGTGTGAGCTTAGAGCTATTTTGAGCTTATAATAGTGATCTTAAGCAATAGAGTCTTTTTCCTATCTTCCATTGTGTCTTGCTTGTCTCTTCATTGTGTGTGTGTATGTGTGTGTGCATCTCTATGCTTCTCACCTTCACTCTCACTACATCTCTTCTGGGGATTGACATTAAGGAGGTAGAGCTTCTTAATGTGGTGCTTACCATCACACTAGAGCAACAGCTTCCTTTTATAAATTCAAACTCAGTAGCCATACTTGATATTATCATGCTTCTGCTTGATGGCCTAAAGTACTCTATATTGTTCATGATTATTTTACAAGCACTTCTGATGTCCTTGGGTATCCTCTCCAGACCATAACGAAGGTCTAATTGCTTGAGTTCAATCTATTTTTCTTCTTCAATTTTCTCATCTTTTTCTGCTTCTTCATAGATAGGCACTTGATCTATTTTCAAGTCTGATTCTTTTTCTTCTTCTATATCCTCTTCAACCTCTTTATTAGGTTCAACTTCTTTACATTCATCTCTGACTTCCTGTGTCTTTTCTGCTTCTACATGTTCCTCTTCATATGCTTCCTCTTCACCCTATTGTTCTTGCTAATTCTCTTCTACCTGCTTTTCTTCTTCTTCTTGGTAGTCATCTCCTATTATTATATCATCCACATCCATAGGTTCATTACCTGTTTCTTATTTATCTGCTTGCTCTTCTTCTTCTGTCTGCTTTCCCAAGTCTAATAGAACCTCTTCAATTTTCCTACTCACATCTACCTCTTTTTCTTTTTGATGGGCTTCTTCTTCAGTCCTCTCTTGTACCTTATTTTCTTCATTCCTTTGTGCTTTAGTCTCTTCCACTAATGGCTGGCAATAGGGTTTTTCTAAAGGTTTAGTCAATATAGGCTTAGCCCTTATATCTATAATTCCTTCACAACCTCCTTCATTCAATGTGGTCTCTTCTTCTATCAATTTTCCTTTACCCTTCAACTTCCTCTTTTCTTCTTCAAGACTCACACTCTTTGTATGTTCTTCCACAATCTTGACTTCTTTCGAGCTTCCAACTGGTTTCTCTGCTCGTTTATCTGCTTCCAATACCTGTGCAGTTTTGATTGGTGTGCTTGGTATAGATAAATTTAGACTTCTTAGTAAAAATCCCTCTATGTGAGTGTGTTGGCAATAGCCAAAGGCACAGATGATGAAGAAGCATGTGAAGGCAGATTACGATGAAGCAGTGGAGAACGAGGCAGTTTATCTTTTCCAAGAAATATATTTCATATTACTTTTTCAAAACCCTCAATAGTGATTTTCATCGCTCTTGTATCATATGTAACATGGAAGCACATACTTTTGTAATTATATGCTCCCTTTTGTGCAAGCTGAGGAGTCATCAAGCTTGAGGAGCTTAGATAGAACAAGCATACCATTTTTAGTTATTTTTGGATCTCGTTTACACCTTCAAATAGGGTCTAGAACCTAATTTTTAACTATGTCGCACACTATATGTGAAACCGGTCAAAACTTGTCAAAAAACTATAAATAGAGCTAGAGAGCTCATTTTTTAGGTTAGCTTGTATGATTAGAGAAGAGCTTAGAGGTATTTTGAGTTTGTAAGAGTGTTCTTGAGTAATAGAATCTACTTTCAACCTTCCATCATGTCTTGCTTGTCTCGTTCTCTATGCTTCTCACCTACACTCTCACTACATCCCGCGTTCACGATCTTCATATCACTCTTATCTCTTCCACGGATTGACATTAAGGAGGTGGAGCTTCTTTGCATCGTGCTTACCATCGTACTAGAGCAACACCAAATTTGGCGCCGTTGTCAGGGATTGAGTCTAGGACGAATGTGTGATGGTAAGAGTATAGCAAGAATGGCGTTGGAAGGTAAAATTTTCAGTTTTGTTGTTGTTTTTAAGTAGTTTTTTGTGTTTCTCATCTCCTCTACACTCCTTCATCAGCACATCATCTTCTTCCACTCCAAAAAATGAGAAATTTCACCATATCCACCTATCTTCCTCATTTTCCCTCATTTGTGCATGCGAGATAGAGAGAGAGCATCGCGATTGTGTCACACCATCACGATTGGCTCATGCGATCGTGATGACTCGATCAGACCATCGTGATGGTCTCGGACCATTGTGACAGTTCACTTGAATCACTGACCATCGCGACGATCTCGTCAACCCCACACCATCAGGATTGGCCCACGCCATCATGACGACTCACCTGGCACATGTCAAAATAGATCATCGCAACGATACCAGGTACGCCATCACGAAGTTTCAAGTTCACACCATCGTGATTGGCTCAAGGCATCGCACTTTGTGACCATCGCGACGGGCTCACGCCATCACGACCGTTATGTTGACCGTCAACCATCGTGACGGGCTCAACCCATCGCGATTTCTCACTAGACAGACCATCGCGATGCTTCACCTTTGACCATCACGATGCCTTGCACCATTGGACCATCGCGATGGTTCAACTGGACCATCGTGACGGTCCCAGACCATCGGGATTATCTCAAACCATTGCGATTGTCCACCTAGAATTCCAAAATTAGGGTTTGATTTTTTGGGCTATTTTGAGGCTATCTTCAGTGAATTTTTGGGTGATTAAGATTATTGGAGACCCCTTAGCTCGTAATTGAAGAAAAACCTCTTTGTCAATTTTTACCGCCGAGGGCCTGAACATTCATAACTTCTTCATCCGAAGTTTGTTTTTTGAGCTTTATAGCTCATTAGAAAGCTCTTTTCGAGTGCTAGGCGAACTCAACTCTTTTTTTAAGAAAAACGTGTTGATATTTGGATAGGATAATTTGAGGTTGACCCATTTGTGGGACTAGAAAAGAAAGGGGGCATTTGGGAAATTTGACCAAAGAAGAAGGAACCCTTAAAAGTGTATATATCCATGTTCTTGAGGATTGATTTAAGAATTGGTCTAAACATTGGATTTTGACAAGTGTAGAAAGAGCTATCCACGGGCAATCAAAGCAAGGCGGGTGAAGAACGCAAGTCTTGGGAAGTGCGAATTCTTGGGCATCAGAGCTATCAACGAAGCTGACTTGAGGTTGGAAGAATACTCAACCCCCTCAGTCAATTATTAGCTTAGGCTAAATGTTTAGCATTGTGGTTTAAATTAGGATGACGATAGGAACACATCAAGTCCAAGAGACTTAATTTTTCAAGTTCAAGACGAAGATAAAAGTGTGCTATATGAAAACCTAAAGGAAAGAACTTAAGTATGATGGAACGAGAACTCAAAAGTACAACAAAAAGTCGACTCTTGATGTATACATTGAAAACAAGATAAGAATCTAAAGGAATTCAAAATGAAACAAGCAAATAAGAACAAAGAAACATTGACGATCAGAGTATGTATTGAGTGATTCAAGAAGTAAATTCATGAACCTTAGATCGGGCAAGCATATAGGTAATTCAAACCGACAAAGCCTTAGATCATTAGAAGCAAGTGTAGGAACTACTGCACGTTCGTGGGCACAATAGTTGAGTAGTTAACCTTATGAGTTGGGCTCAAAAACCAGTGAATCAGAAATGGCTTTTAGCATGGAAAGACTAGAAGGAGGGTTAAACATAGCATATTTGGAAAGAGCCAAAGGACCCTACAGAACCCAACTACAATATGTATGAACCAACCACTTAGGTGCTCGCATCTATGAGGATGGTTTGCACCATGATGAGGACCTGATAGAACCCCTAATCCTTGGCCAAGATTGGCTATACGATCACTCAATGGACCTAAATCTTAGAAAATGCTCCTTGCAAATTGGAACCTTAGACTAGCAGCGACTGATACTGCTTGACTTCCCTAATAGCACTCCGCCTGAGGTATGTAACCCTAGACCATATGAAATGCATGCGATGGAGGACCGGAAGCTTTTTGACCAGATCCCTCAGCTAAGCACGCTCTTTCCAAAGTCAACCCATGAGAGCTTGATGATGAATAGTTGCCAGACAAAAGGATGTCAGGAGATCTTCCCCCTGTCTACCATCAATGGTAAGGTGGACTGCATCAGCGACCAAATGGGCACTATGGCCTATAGTACCCATCCTTCCACACTTACTACGGATTGGCCTAGATCTGTGGTACAGAATGCCTCACTTCCTAATGGGCAAGTTTCACAAGTGCTGGACCTCACTTCTTTTCCAAAGCAGAGTGTCAACCAGACCTCTGACCCCCAACCATGAAGGAGTCAACCACGATTGAGGAACCCAAACCCGCGATCATACCAGACAATGCAAAGAAGGTAGTAGTATTATCATCCCAAAACAAGCGGCATGAAGCAAGTATGGGTGCCGAAAGGAACGAAAGCACTGATAATTTTAAACAATGCAGACAATGATAAGATGAAGTTTCAGCAGAATCAAAGGAAATATTCAACATCCCATCGATCTTCTTCTATGAGTACGAACATTCGATAGATTTGGATAGCCAAGCATTACTTAACCAATTGACCCACACCCATGCAGATATGGGTACCCAAGCAATGTATTATAGCCCAACACTCAAGCCATGTAACATACAACCCTCAAAAATCTCTTCCACCCTCAACACCACCACATCCAATATCACCTTTTGTCCCTAATCAGAAACATACCACCCATTCAACTCTTAGGAAATGGATACCAAAATGTATTCAGAAGCCTCCTCATGACCCGTTGTCTAACATTACTCCCATCCAGAATAATCAAACCCCCTATAATAATTCTTTCACAAGTGAACTTTGTATAAATGCAACCACATTAACCCAACATCACTTGTAATAACATCTCATCAAGCAATGTATGCACTCTCTAAAGCATGTAGGTGTCTAGAGACCTGCATTAGTTTTGCAAAAATCATTTTATAAATCACCTCACAACACTCGACTTCACGGGTTACACATCGGTTATGGAAAGGGATTGCGGTCTCACTTTAATGGGATCATGATTAATTTCCATACTAATGTACTAATCTTTTGTAGCATATCTCCTCCACATTTGCATCACTCATCATGCAGATAGAAGGACCTTCCGAAGCTGGCCCAGTGCATCTGTGGTCAATTTTGGCAATTTACTAAATGAACCACATCCTACATTACAACCACCGGAGTTTCAAGGCTTCCTAGGAACCAATGCCGATCGATGATCCTCCTATGGGATACACCAAAAAAGTTCACCATAATTCTCATTGGTTCCAAGGATTAGTAGGACCTTTAGCGGATGTAGACTTCATCTTGGATGCCATTCTGACTTTTGATAATAATAAGTGGGGCAAGTATCAATTTTTCTCCAGAGAATTTGAATAGCTCCAAAATACAAAGGAGTTAAAGCACATTTGGAGTAGAGCAGGTTTTATGGAATACTTCAGTGACCCATTACCCAAACCTGATTTTTATAGATGCTACTACTTGTTAACTACACTTCAAGAATGAGAGAACAAGGATCCACGGAGAACTCCCGCCTCATGATCGTTTCACTATTCCTCACAAGCATATTTGGTTCGGATTATATTTAGCATGCATTGGGGCCACAAACCATAGATCTTGCCAGTTGGATTATCAAGCAGTTGTATTTAGCTCAACAACAATGGGAAAGAAAACATGTCATCCACGATTGTTGCGCTCTCACCCAAATTGTCTACATGTGTTTGGCATATGATTAGCCTATAGAATGTGCAATGACTAGTGAAGAATTGAAAGCATTCAAAGGAACCGCCAAGAAGGCTAAGAAGGCTAAGAAAGCTAGCAAGGGACAGGCAGGCAAATGCATGCACTGATATATTCCCTGTTTGCAAGTTCTAGAGTCCCCGTCACCTCAGTCGTCCCCACAACAGTCTCCAACATAACCCCTCGCACCTATACAACCCATCCATATATGCTTGTCACGATCGGTTATCACAGAAGGTACTATTAGCGTTGTTAATGCTTCCCACCACCATCGGTGCAGAAGCATTCACTTTCCCTATACCCAACTTGGAGGCAGAACCCACGAACACCACCTTTGACTTTGAAATGCATGATGCTTTCTCCAGTGAATTCCAATTTTCAAAGGGTCAATTTTTCTCGCAGGAGTATGAATGTCCCAGTTACCCTACCACACCCGTTCCACAAGAGCAAGTAGTCTCCAGCTCAAAAGAAGAGAGGACAGAAACTGACCATGAAGAGGCTGATGATGAAGCTAGTCAGGGTAGCCACGAATCTCAAGCAGATGTGCAGAATGACGAACAAGAATAGCAAACTAAGGCTCAAGGTGACATAGGTACGCACAAAGAAGACACCTTTGAAGCTTCCACCTACACTTTGGCAATCAAGAACTATATCGCACTATGCAGGCAGTCTGGGCATGCAAACAACTCTTAGAAGACAAAATTCAAGCAATTCTAGAATACGAACTTGCTATCGAGGGGTTCAAAGACGCTTACATTCAAAGCTTCAAGGAATTGGTTAAATCAGTCGGAACCAATGAAGCACTTTGCTATTTGTAGAGGAAACCACTACTGAAGTTTGACCCAAGACGAATCCGTTTGCTATCCAAACCGGGTCATTATATTCGTGTACCAACAGATGCCCAATCTTCACACCATGCTAGGCAAGCATGACTTATTCTGGAAGACCCTCTTGAAGAAGTGATCATAGTCATCGACTCCCCTCCTCATCCTTCTACTCTAACTACAACTACCACCGTCGAAGTACCCACTACCCCACCTGCTCCTCTTTCACCTCTAGCCCCTCCAGTTTCCCTTGTACACCCCACTGCTCCTAGATCGTCCACGTCCATAGCAAGTATTGTAGCCAAAGCCCTTGTTGCCTCAACCCCTCAAACTCTTGTCGTACTCATTACACCTATCCTTACCCTTTTAGCTCCTCCTATTCTGACCAATCCATTTCTCACTCCATCCTTTCCTTCTTTCCCCATTCCTCCAAGACCTATATTCCCATTTCCCCCTCCAATGACCTTCTCCCCCGTTTCACCTCCCCACCCAACAATCTTTCCTTTATCCTCCCCTCTCCAACAAGCAATATGTGAAACCCCATCTGTAATTTATTCATCCACCTTTGTAAATCCGATATTCACACCCACTCACAAACCCACTATCACACCACTTTTCACAATCACGGCATTCGACACCACATCCAGTGACATGGACATTTCACCACCCACCTAACGATCACTCACCTCATCTATTTCATAACCCCATTTAGGCACATCGCACTTCTCCATGGTCACCACTACATCCACTTTTCCATCCCTCTTTCCCCTTCCCCTTGCATCAACCACCACACCCACATCATCCTCACTCACTCCACCATTAATATTGTTGCCCACAATCGACACCACCTTCTGCCAAATGTTTTCTTGCATGAAACAAGTCCGAGATGAATTTGCATCTCTCGAGATCTGCTACCAGACACTACAGCAAACCACTACAGATTTACACGTGAAATTAAACTCGTTAACCATCGAGAACACCTCACTTAATGCATGATATCAAGAGCTACATGAAGCCTATCACTCCCTCAAACTAGAAAGTGAACAAAAGACGAAGGAAGCAATTACCGATATCGACAGCTTGTTACGGGCTCAGACGATTAGAAATGGGATACTTACTCAAAACATGGGACTGTTAGGATGCCACCTCGCAGCAGCTAAAGAAGAGAACCAGCGATTGTAAGAACAGAACAGAGAAAATTTGGAAGCAACTCTAGATCAACTGGATGAACTTCTGAGTCCCAGCCACTTTAAAGTAGTACCATCGGAGTCCATGCATATATTATTGGATGATCATTCACGACTCTTAGAAGATTATGATAAGATGAATGAAGCATATCAAAAACTCCAGGACGATCATAAAATGCTATTGTTACGTGCACCTGCATAGCAACCACCACCAGCTCCTGAGGCCACATCTCTAGAGATCATAGAAGAACTCAATGTTTTACGTGCTTAGGTACTTACTCTTCAAGCGCAGATTGTTGTTTTCTCCGAGCCCTCTAGGCCTGATTCCCCACTTGAACTCCCAAATGATGAAGAAACTATGCCTATCCCAGTGGAGGAAACTTATGAAGAAGCTTACGAACCACAACCCATCCCAGGTGGACGTGTCATGGTTGAAGGCCAAGACACTTTCGAACTCCCTACTCCCACATGGATGAAGTCAGTAAAAGAACTTGGACAGACCCACTCAGCACGAGTGGAGGCACAATTACATGCCATGGCTATGATAGGGGATAGCATTTTACAATCACCTTACTTTGCTCACTTTGCCCCTCAAAGGTATATCTCAGGCCATGAGCTTCAATATAAATTGTATTTCATGCTAATGGCATAATATCAATTGGCGATTGAAAAGGAGATGGGCAAGAATCCATCACATGCAACTCAGTTCGAGCCTGACGACTTGCCATTGGAAGGACAAAAAGGTGAAATCTTCCAACCAACTTGGCGCCAAGAGTTGTTACAAACATATCAAAAAATGATGAGCACATGGTTCAAGGCACCCTTGCATTTGAAGTATAACCCATGTTGGGGATCTATACCAAGACGCCGCTCCTGGAAGGCATTTGCAATCAAATTTCATAATAATAAGCAGTGCCAGGACTGGCTTAATTACACATACTTCACTCCACCCCACGAACACCCACAGTTGGATACATGAGGGCCACGACTCATCATTGGCTCCCCCGCTTACACTTCATGGATGATGTTGCCACACATATGACTGTCAAAATATTTGATATGATGCAAAGAATATTTAAAATCTTTCGCCACGTTAAAGCACCGCATGTTAACACCCCAGGATTTGAGCATGGTAACCAAGACTTAGCCTATGATATGAGCATGACACCATCGCTCCGAGTGTGTTATGCTTGGCACTATTGAATCAAGTATTTATTGGCATGCTATAACACTACATTCGAAGAGATGTTTACTACTCGATTTTGGGAGTACCATTCTGAGGTGTTCATAAGCAAGCCCACACACCTACTCCAATTATTTGCCTGTGAACAACTAGTGTACTCCACACACTATCGACTTCCACCACTCGATGAACCTCAACCCATAGATTAGGAAAAACTTGAAGTTGACCTTGCTCGAGGTATTCGCATCGTAGAGCACACCCTCGCTCATGACCTCCTACAAAACCATATCCGACAGACCTCGCAACAAGGTTCTATCCAAGACGACAGAAGCGAGAGGGAGGGGGGTGTTAGTAGTAGCCAAAGGCATAGACGACGAGGAAGCATGTGAAGGCAGATTACAATGAAGTAGTGGGGAGCCAGGCGGTTTATTTTTTCCAAGAATTATGTTTTATATTACTTTTTCAAAACCCTCAATAGTGCTTTTCATCACTCTTGTATCATATTTAACATAGAAGCAACACTTTTGTAATTATATGCTCCCTTTTGTGCAAGCGGAGGAATCCTTGAGCTTGATGAGCTTAGATAGAACAAGCGTACCAATTTTGGTTATTTTTGTTGAGATAGATGGATGGACAGTCCAAGAAATGAGTAGGTACTGCCAAATCTTGCTTTGTACCAGCCCCTTGTAGCTTTAGAGTTGAGTTTTAGGCCCTCTTAGCTTTCCAATGACACTAAATAAGTGCCTATGTACTTTGCAAATGATGTAAGAAAAGATTGAACCAAAACAGACTATGTCCAAGTTGAAGGATCAATGAAAACCTTCTATTTTTGTTCACACACCTCCTGCTTATTATGTGCACTACTCCCAGTATAGTAGGAATTAGAAAACTTTCTTTTAGAGGTATCTAATTAGCTTAGTAAGCTAATGATTCCAAGTGGAATCACTTAAAATGATGCCCTATACATAGAGCAATCAGTTTAATAATTTAATCATGATGCCCTCGATTTTTTAGGACCTCTGTAGAGTTCGACTAGTGCGTGCTTCCACACACTTTTATCCAAATTGGCTGAATATATTTCCTTCCAAATTTGTGAACATATAGAATACTTGGAGCTGATTCCAACAAGCTATAGAACATTGAAAATGGTGAAGAAATGAGTGAGATATGAGCAGTACACATTGACTGTTATGAATGACTATGACAGAGAGATCATAGATGAGCAATGTAGATCTATTGTATTAATGAACAATGTTGTACAAGATCATAGGCTTGACAATCATAGTCTAATGATGGTGAGTAGTGTAGGCTACAATGTAGACCTCACTCTCTTACAAAATGGCAATGGAGAACTCAGGGATTTGAGACTTCTGCACGCAACTTTTTTCAAGCCACTTTTATAAGTGCTATATTCAAATTTGAATTTGAATTCAACTTTTGGCTCCCTCTAAAAGTAGTCCTTCAATCTAGGAAATATTCCCTCAATGAAGTAGTTACTTTTCTATGTAACAAGCCCACGAGTTTTTGGTAGGTGATTACAAATATTCTCTCAAGTGAAGAAATGACTTTTACAAATGGTAAAGATGAAAGATCTTCCTAGCAATGGTTTCCATGGAGCTTCATATGTTTATGAAATTCAAGCCAAATGTGTAGGCTTGCATTTTGCACCAACAGCTCCCCCTCAAGCCAAACATTTTGTCTTGGTCTTCATCTTCAATCTTCATGAATGTCCTGCAATCCAATCATTGACTTAAATCTGCAAAGCTTTGTACCATCTAATGCTTTAGTCAATAAGTCTGCACATTGCATATTGGTTGACACATATGCCAATTGAATCTCCTTGCTCAATAGCTTCTCTCTCACATAATGATAGTGGACCTCTATGTACTTGGTCCTAGCATGATAAATAGGATTTGTTGCAAGATGTAATGAGCTTGTATTATCCCCAAAAATGATTGGAGATGTAGTATGCAAACCTAAATTGTATACAATAATCTGATCCATATGGCCTCTTGAGTAGCATTGGCCAATCCTCTATACTCTGCCTCTATGGAAGATAAAGCAATAGTAGGTTGCTTCTTTGAAGACCATGATATAGGTTTGTCACCTGCAAAAGGTAGGTATCCTAAGGTACTTCTTCTAACATCTTTGCAACCTGCCCAATCTGCATCTGAATATATCTTGATGTCCAAGTTTGAGGTATAAGAAAAGTACAATCCTTGATTTTGAGTGCCCTTAAGGTACTTCAAAATCCTTTTCGTAGCTTCCATATGAGGTGCCCTAGGGTTGTGCATGAACAAACTTAGAAAACTTGCTCCATAAGCAATATCAATCCTTGTTAATGTAGCATAGTTCAATATTCCCACTATGCTTTGGTAACCTGCAATATTCTCAAGCACATCACCTTCATGAGCACTTAACTTTTGGTTTACCTCCATTGGAGTACTTGCAACTTTGGCATCCTGCAAATGAAACTTCTTTAACATATCCTGTATATATTTTCTCTGAGTAATGTAAATTCCAGAGTTAGTGTAGACTAACTCAAGTCCAAGAAAATATTTTAGTGTTCCAAGGTCACTAATTTTGAACTCCTGCATCATCTGATTCTTAATCTGTTTGATGCCATTAGCATCATTACCTGTGAGTATGATATCATCAACATATACACATAGGTATATTACCTCTGAATTACTTCTTCTAATGAACAAGGAAGTATCTTCTTTACTCATAATACAACCCTAATCCTGAAGATATGTAGTCAACCTATGGTTCCATGCCCTAGGTACCTGCTTCAATCCATAAAAACCTTTGTTCAATTTACATACATATGTTACCTTGCTTGGATCCTCATAACCAGGAGGTTGAGACGTGTACACCTCCTCTGAAATCCATCCATTTACAAATGCATTTTTTACATCCAATTGATACATGTTCCAATTCTTTGATGTAGCCACACTTACCAAAACCCTGATGGTTGGCATTATGGCCACAGGTGAGAAGGTTTCTTCATAATCAATTCCTTGGGTTTGTGCAAAACCCTTAGCCACAATTCTAGCTTTGTACCTTCTTATTGATCCATCATAATTCCTTTTGATCTTATAGATCCATCTAGAACCAACTACCTTCATAGACTCCTTCTTTGACACTAGCTTCCAAGTATCATTCTCCTTGAGTGCTTCAATTTCCTCATCCATAGCTTCCTTCCATTTTGCCTTGGTCTTTGCTTCTTCATATGATGATGGCTCTTCAAATGACAAGTATTTTGCAAGATAAACAGAGTGCTTAGTAACTAGGCAAGTGTCATACCCATATCAAATTGGCTTCTTGCTCTCCCTTTGTGATCTTCTGATTGCTTGGTTGGATGATTCAGGTATATCCTCCAATTTCTTCATCTTGACTTTGCCTTTGGACTTCCATGCCTTGAACTCTTCTAGGTTGATGATGTCCTCATCATCTGAGTTGATATCTCCATTCTAAGTAGGCTCCTCCTTAGTGAGGCTTGGAAATTCCTCTTCCAGGTCATAAGGTAGTTTTACTTTCCTGCATTCACTATCAAACCAAGAGTCGTTCTCATCAAAGACAACATCTCTACTGACCATGAATCCTTTGTTTGAAGCGTTGTAGAACCTATATCCTTTCTGATTCAATTCATACCCTATGAAGATGCACTTCTCTGCCTTAGGGTCTAGCTTACCTCTTATCTGAGAAGGGATATGCACATAAGCTACACATCCAAAGATCCTGCAATGATCAAGTGAAGGTTTTCCCATGCCATGCTTCATATGGGGTCATCCCATCAAGAGATTTGGATGGCAACCTGTTTACAAGATAAGTGGTAGTAGATACACTCTCTGCCCACAAGTAATTAGGTAGTTTTTTCTCATTTAACATTGACCTAGTTGTTTCAACAATTAATCCATCTCTCCTCTCTGCCACCCCATTTTGCTCAGGGGTATACCTTGTTGTAATTTGACTCTTGATTCCTTTGTCCTGCAAGAATGCATCAAACTCATTTGAGAAGTACTCACCTCCTCCATCTGACCTTAATCTCTTTAGTTTTCTCCCTGTTTGGTTTTCAACAAGTACAAGATACTTTTTAAAGAAATTGAATACTTCGACTTTGTGCTTCATAAAGTACAATACAGTCCACCTACTGTAATCATCAATGAAAGATACATAGTACCTTGATCCAGAAATTGAGGGATCCTTACTTGGCCCCCATACATCTGTATGGACAAGCTCTAGGTAGTCCTCATGCATGTAGCCTTTCCTTGAGAAGGGTAACCTGTGAGATTTTCCAAACTGACAAGCACCACATTTATAAATCATGTGTTGCTTGGATACATTAGGTATGCCAAGTACACATTGGTCTCTACATATTTGTTTTAAAGTTCTTTCACCAACGTGCCCTAATCTCTTGTGCCAAATTTCAAGTTCTGAGAGTGTTTGATCTTTGTAACTATAGAGTGCAATATTCCTTGTATGTTCAAGTTCAAAAGTGAATAATCTACCTATCTTTTCTCCTTTGGCAATTCTCTTGAATCCATGTTGGGGATCCTCCACAAATGCTCCATATTGGTTGAACCTGACCTGCAAACCCTTTTCCACAATCTGTCCAACACTCATCAAATTCTTGGTAATTGTAGGTACATATAAAACCCTTCTCAACAGATTCGTGTTTCCATCTGAGGACTTAACATTTCCTACTTTAATCAGTGAGTGCTTGGTGTGATCACCTGTTTGTACCTGATGCTTACCCTTTGGTTCCTCAATGTTAGAGAGAAGAGCTACATTGTCTGCCACATGGTTTGAGCATCCTGAGTCAATGTAGAAGAGATGGTCATCATTTATACTTGGTTTTGAAGTCATGTTCATAATCAGAAGAGAATCTTCTTGCTTCTCTGTGTAGTTGTTGTAATCCTTCCTTGATTTTCAGCCTCCTTGGTAGTTGTTATTGTAGTTGTTGTTGTAGTTGTTATTGTATCCTTGATGGTGATTGAATCTTCCTCTTGATTGTGTGTATCCACCTCTTTGATATCCTCTACCTCTCTGATTCTTGAAGTTCCTGTAACACTCATCTGTAGTATGATTTGACAATCCACAAATATTACATGGTGAGGATTTATAGGGTCTCCCCCTACCTTGCTTACCTCCTCTGCTCCTTCCTCTTGAGGTTCTACCTCTCCCTGCATAGTTGGCTTGGGAGGTAGTTCCTTCATCTTCAACCTTTTTGTTCTTCCCTTTCTCTTTGGATTTACTTTTATCAGTGTATAGGGTAGAAGAGCTATTACCTCTTAATGAATCTCCATTCTTGTTGAGCTTGGCTTCATGGGTAAATAGTTGCCCCATGAGTGTGGTAAGGTCTAGAATCTACATGTCCATGTACAAATCCATGGCAGTTGTGAAGCTCTCCCATGTGTCATCAGCTTTAATGCCATTGATGATCACTTGTCTTACCATCTGCTCCTCTTCAATTTCTTCCCCTATGCTTGGAAATTCATCTGATACATCTTTGACTTTTGTCACATACTCTAAGATGCCTTGCTTGGGTTGCTTTCTTTGAGTGGTAAACGCAATCCACAAATGGCTCTTCCTAGCCCTTGTGTTGGAAGAGAAATATGAAGACAATGTTTCCCAAGTCTCTTGGGAAGTCTTACAGTTCCTAATATGTGGAAGAAGAAAATCAGAGATTGAGTTAAGTAAGTAAGACGTTACTAATGGGTCCTTGGCACACCATGTGTTGAGTCTTTCATGCTCCTCTCTTGTAGGTTGTCCTTTGCTTCTGAATATGAGCATCTCCTCATCTCCTGAGATGTATCCATAAAGGCTCCTTTCTTGAAAGTATGTCTTCATCCTCAAGGACCATGCTTGGAAGTTGTTCTTGTCCAATTTATCAATGAAAGAAGGAAAACCATCTCCCATTTTACCTTAACTTTGCTATGATACCACTGTTGGGATAGATGGATGGACACTCCAAGAAATGAGTAGGTACTGCCAAATCTTGCTTTCTATCAGCCCCTTGTAGCTTCAGAGTTGAGTTGTAGGCCCTCTTAGCTTTCCAATGACACTAAATAAGTGCCTATGTACTTTGGAAATGATGTGAGAAAAGATTGAACCAAAATAGACTATTTCCAAGTTGAAGGATCAATGAAAACCTTCTACTTTTGATCACACACCTGTTGCTTATTATGCTCACTGCTTCCAATACAGTAGGAATTAAAAAAATTCCTTTTACATGTATCTAATTAGCTTAGTAAGCTAATGATTCCAAGTGGAATCACTTAAAATTATGCACTATACACAGAGCAATCAATTTAGTAATTGAATCATTACCCCCAATTTTTTATGACCTTTGCAGAGTTTGACCAGTGAGTGTTTCGACATGCTTTTCTCCTAATTGGCTGAATAGATTTCCTTCAAATTTTTGTGCATGTAGAATACTTGGAGCTAATTCCAAGAAGCTATAGAACATTTAAAATGATGAAGAAATGACTGAGATATGAGCAGTACAAGTTGACTGTTATGAATGACTATGACAGAGAGATCATAGATGAGCAATGTAGATCTATTGTATTAATGAACAATGTTGTACAAGATCATAGGCTTGACAATCATAGCCTAATGATGGTGAGTAGTGTAGGCCACAATGTAGACCTCACTCTCTTACAAAATGGCAATGGAGAACTCGGGGATTTGAGACTTCTGCATGCGACTTTTTTCAAGCCACTTTTATAAGTGCTATATTCAAATTTGAATTTGAATTCAACTTTTGGATCTCTCTAAAAGTATTCCTTCAATCTAGGAAATATTCCCTCAATGAAGTAGTTACTTTTCTATCTAACAAGCCCATGAGGTTTTGGTAGGTGATTACAAATATTCTCTGAAGTCAAAAAATGACTTTTACAAATGGTAAAGATGAAAGATCTTCCTACCAATGGTTTCCATGGAGCTTCATATGTTTATGAACTTCAAGGCAAATGTGTAGGCTTGCACTTTGCACCAAATTTTTTTGGATCTCGTTTACACCTTCAAATAGGGTCTAGAACCTAATTTTTAACTATGTCGGACACTAGATGTGAAACTGGTCAAAACTAGTCAAAAAACTATAAATAGAGCTAGAGAGCTCATTTTTTAGGTGAGTTTGTATGAGTAGAGAAGAGCTTAGAGGTATTTTGAGTTTGTAAGAGTGTTCTTGAGTAATAGAATCTACTTTGAACCTTCCATTGTGTCTTGCTTGTCTCTTCCTTGTGTGTGTATGTGTGTGTGCATCTCTATGCTTCTCACCTTCGCTCTCACTACATCTCACATTCACGATCTTCATATAACTCCTATCTCTTCCACGGATTGACATTAAAGGTGGAGCTTCTTAATGGGGTGATTACCATTGTACTAGAGAAAGACAATGTCATAATCACATGACACTCTAGATGATGCTGCTTCTTTTTCCTTCATTCTAGTTTGATCCACTGAAGTTGTTTCTTTGCCTTTTCCACCTATATTATCCTGTTGAATTTCAGCCAGCACTTATGGAGATGATTGTTCCACTACATTCCCTTTATCTTTCTTGGTTGGTTCTTCTTTTGAACAGTCTTCCTTAGCACTTTTTTTCGTGCCACTATAGTAGTCCTGGTCTCATGAGGCCCTTGTAACTCCTTGAAGTATGCTACTAACTCAACTTCCTTTCTAACAAACATCTCCTCAGTCTCTGCAGACATCATTTAATCATGGAGTTCTTCATAATGTTCTATTTCTTCTTGTCTCCAGTGAGTGGCCTTGTCTGAGTAGCTTTCCGACATCTTTTGATATTGAGCCTCATATAGAGCTCTCTTGTCACTACCTTGAATCAAATAAGTATATATCTGTTCTTTACTTGTTTGAGGTGGATGTGGTTCCTTATCAGCCTACACTTTCTTTTGAGCAACTACATTCTCTTCTTTGGTGGCCTCTTCCTGTTCCAACTCCACCTTCCTTGGATCTGTTCTTCTTTTCTTTCTAGGCACCACCTCTTCAGTCACAATATTCCTCTTCATTCCCTATCCTCTCATTCCTATTTTAATCCCATATTCTCCTGCCTGAAGAACTTTAGATGGACTTTTTATACCTGCCTTTAAACTTTTGAAGTACTAGGCTTCAGGTGCCAGCTTCAGTTCATCTTCCATGCCCAAGATGTGATATATGATTCTTGTCAAAAATTGGGCTCCATTCATAAATTTCTTTTGTTGCCAGTGCTTTGGAGTTTCCTTCAACTGTTCATGAATGTATGGTGTCACATCCATGACTCCAAAAGGATTAGATTTATTCTTATTGTTCAACATGATGAGTGTGACTAGTTTGTGAGGCATAGTATATCTAGGCAACTTAGGGAAGCAAAAGAATTGTAAGAACTTTCTAGTGGAAAACTCTTCATTTTCCTTGCCTTTGAAATCAATAAACTTTGAAAATCCTTCATAGGTGGTTTCTTACATAAACATCAATTGAATATTGTAGAGATGGGAAGGTGCATTATAATGATGAAGCACTCTAACCCCTTATTTTGTGGACACACATGTAGATCTAATAGGATCTTCCTCCCAATCATGTGGCCATCTATATAGACATAATATGTGGTTAGTGGAGAACTATATCCTCAAATATTTTCCCACCTACCCCTCCTATCAAAGGATTGATCCATGATGTGAAGTCTCAAAGTGATTATAATATTTTCTTCTCCTTAGTTTCGTTTTATTCTCAAAAGGTATTGGAAAATTTCTATGAAAGTTTCTCTAATGGTCACTCCCATTGGCCATACGTATCCTATGCATGGTCGTTTATATGATTTGCTTCCACATATCCTTCCTCTTAAGAAAACTCTTAAAAGGTAAAACATAATCCGAAAATGATCTCTAAATAATACTCACCTTTTTCCACATAGCGCTATCCTCAGATCTATCTTTTCACCTAACTAGGAAATTGTTGTATCATTGACTTCTAATTAATTTTTATTGGGTCTGTATCGTCATTTTTGGATCATGTGGAATATATTAAATTGTGATAGGCTATAGAATCTCTCCTAGCATTCATTTTATTTGGCTTACATGAAAACTTGGATGAGTTTGAGTACCTTATGGAAGAGGAGTTAGTATTCCATCTTTCCTATTCACTTAAATATTGTGAGTGGACCATAGTACCTAAGAGATCACGTAGGAGAAGGTCCAATTATTATGGCTTGAAATCTTCTTGATACTCTAAGATAGACTCAGTGTCCTACTTCACAACTAGGTTCTCTTCTCTAAGGAATATCTAGATATATCTTGAGCTTTCCTAACACTTTTAATAGGAAGTCTAATCATATCGTTCATATTCTCCACAAATTCCATTGCTACATGGATCCACTCATACTACAACCTTACTCTAAGATAGACTCATTGTCCTAGTTCACAACTAGATTCTATTCTCTAAGGATCTAGCTATATCTTGAGCTTTCCTAACACTTTTGTAGGAAGTCTAGTCATATTGTTCATATTCTCCAGGATTTTCCTTGCAATATGGATCCACTCATGATACAACCTTACTACATAAGGAGCTCTTGGTTGAAACCCATACACCGCATCAATACTTTTTCATGCAAAAAGTGGTTAATGCTATTTTATTAAAACTCTATAATAAGTAAGCACCCTTCCCAATTGTTATTATAGCTCCCCTAAAGTCTTATACATGTGTAGTGGAGCTTGAAAGGGTATGTTCGTTTAGTTTTCCTTTAAAATATCAAGGTACAACCACTATCCATGGTGGATATTGATGATGTATCCATATGTTGGCTATTAAGGACCATTTGGATCATTCCAATTGCCATTATAAACATATATTATGCAATGTGTGAGGGTAGAAGAAGACATGTGGAATATTCTACAATATAAAAAAATATGTCATGTTTAAATGAAGTAGATGGTGTTTGGAATTTTGTTCTAATTTTGATGAAGTTTCTATTCTGACTATGTCAAACACACCAATAGTATCATCCAAAACCATTGTAGAGAAAGTTTGAACACATAGTATAGTTGCACAAGCAAATGCTCTTGTTGCCTTTTCTATTAAGCATGCCACTATCCATACATTCACTTATGGAAAAAATAAGAATTCTTTGGATGATGCTGCTTACCTTGTAAAACAATTGGAGAGTGATTTTATGCATGAACATATTTCAATGGATAATTTTTTGACAAGGATCTAGGATATAAAAGTATAGTTGATTGTTGTAGCGGAGATATTGCTAGGAAGTTCACTTGTGTAGACTATTCTTAATGGGTTTCCTGATTCCTATCTAGACTTGTGTCCCTACTCTTTTTCTTAATGAAGAAATGAAATCCTAGTGCCTTATCAATTCAGAAATTTCTTTTTGTGCTTTTTCAAGATCAACAAAGAAAGAAAAGAAATTCCAATATGCATGTTGTATATCAAGATTTTGGTGATAGTCAAAAGGGCAAGAGTAAACGTAGTTCTTCCTCTAGTAAATAGAGCTATGAATGTTTCACAATCAAAGAATGAAGAAAGGATGAGAAGAAGTAAACAAAAAAAAATAATTCAAGTATTTTAAGACAAATGATTACATGAGCATGAATTATCCAAAACAATATGTTAAAGAGGCAAAGAAGAAAGAGGTTAGGATGGTTGTTTTGGATGTCCACCACTTCTTAAGAGTGAGATTGCTGACCTTGTGAAATATGAGGAATGGGCTCCTGCTAGATAGTGTATTTATGATCCATTAGCTCATGATGATTTTATCTTGTGTGAGCTCAATCGAGATCAAATTAATTTTATACCGAAAATTTCGATGTTTTGATAGCTCAATATCTATAAAATACAAAGATTTCATTGTCATGGGAGTGAAGCCTCTATCCTGCCAATCCATTTATTGCATAATGTTTTTATCCACAAAACTAGAGGTATCTAGAAAAATTGTTGTAATAATAGAGTGTTCATACTTTACAGGGTTTCTCATTTGCAATGGATGATCATACAAAGAAGACAAGGAACAAACAAGAGGGATCAGCTCTCAATGGGAATCAAAATAGTGTGATAATGAAACTTGTACATCATACTTTATCAGTTTCAAGCATATAAAAGGATTTTTGTATTATATAAATGATGCATTCGTGATGAGAATGATCTTATTTGATAAAAGATGTCCAATATTTTCATGATTCTTTTGTTTGTATTGTCATGTAAATCCAAAGAATATGTCTCATCATGTATGTACCTCAATCTTTTTGCAAAGTTTGTAATATGTAAGTTCATAGTGTACGGGGGAATCTTCATTTGCTTTGTCTCTTTCAAAACAAACAATTCATTAGCATATTGGTCCACAAAATGTTTATCAAATTCTTTCATGCTCTTTGCATGCACGAGTTTGTCTCTTAATATGGTAGCAAAATCTCACAGAAAGGGGACCCTTTTTGCATAATTGATCATGTGCAGACATAGTCCCTACATTTTTTCTACATTGTACGTGGAATGATTGTGAATGTGTTGAATTTCTTCACATGATGTAGAGGAATTTCTTCACATGATGTAGAGGAGCTACATACATTAATCCCAAACACCGAATTTGAAAATATTTTTCTCTTGACATCAAAGTAGAAATTATTTCGCCTATACAACTAGTTTTGTCATCAAGATTATGGTTAAACTTGTCACCTAGTTGGGGGGGAGGGGAGAAAGAGGGAGAAAAGAAAGGTGTGAGTGTGAAGGAAAAAAGGTTCGAGAGTCACTTCTTATAATCATCGTAATAAAGAAGTTCCTGTACACTATTACATTATGTTCATAAAGTGGAGGTTTTTATCATCCAAGTTTAGCGTTTCCTAGAATATAGCGAAAAATTGAATTGATTTTTTAAAGAAAAAGTAATCTACTTTTATGGAAGACCTTCATCGAGCATGATTTTTCATACTTATAATTCATGTTTTATGTCTCGAGAATATTATAGGAGGGTTTCCATACATTAAAAAAATTTCATGGCGGATAAATTTCATTCTTGATAAATTTCATTCTTGATAGTTTACCATGGATTATTTTGAGATGAGCTTGCGACTAGTATTAGAATAAATTATAGGGTTTTTTCAAAAATATCCCCGTTCTCATTGATAAGTTTATGATAAGAGACTCGGGCTGATCAAGGCATAGAACTTAGCTTATTTGGTACAATCCTACTATCAAAAGCTAGTGCCCTCTATTAGGAAGTGCATAAGGAGTTAAATACCTTTTTAGAGGATATATGAGTTCAACATGTCATACTTCGTAGGTGTAGATATACATTTTTATCCTACCATTACTGCAAAATATGGCCGATGGATGCCAAAAGATTACGAAGAAATTGGCGAGCATCAATAGACCCATCAAAAGGCCACATGGGGAAATGAAAACATGGCTTCTGACTTAGATACCAATAGAGCTAGTGTAGTACTTTGATAGGGCACATCAAGACCCAAAACTTTTTTAAATTATTGTTTTGATCCATCGATGGTGCTAAAATGAGACTATTGATGGGCCTAGAAAAAAACATGAGAGGATAATTCTCTGCAATTTCACTTTCATTTAGTAGATAACTTTGAATTGCACTCAATAGACACTCATTCAAGCTTATTGCCACTCTTATGAAACTGTTCTTGCACTCGGATCTCCTCTTGCTATTTATATCTCCTCTTGGAACTCAGATCTACATCAAGGTAAGGCGCATTTTCTTCTTTTTCTTCAGTACACACACATACACAGCATATAGAGACAAAGCTAGACATACAGACACACATATACACACAATTACATGCACACATATACACACAAAATTACACACACACACTTATACACACATACACATATACACACACACATACACACACACACACATACATATATATATATATATATATATATATATATATATATATATATATATATATATATATATATATATATATATATATATATATATATATATATATATATATATATATATATATATACACACACACTTACAAACACATATAGGCACACAATTACACAAAAACACTTATACACACATACACATACCTCCACACACACACACACACTCACTTACACACATCACACATATGTACACATACATACACACACATATACACACACATACACAAACATATACACACACTTATGCACACATACGCACATGCCCACACACATATATACATACACACTTACACAAACATGCATACATACATACACACCTACACACACATTCAAACACAAATAAACGCACTAATGCACACATATATTCACACACTTATGCACATGGCTTACACAAAGATGCATACACACATATATATATGTATAGATACATGCACATACACATGTACACACAAATATACATTCTATTTTCATGTAATCCTTGTTGTAGTTGTATATAGTTTTAGGTTTAGATTTATGTAGGAATCTTCAGGCACTTTCATCTACACACACTACACCCACATACACACACACTACACACACATACACACACATGCATACATGCATATATACGTACACTTACATACATATATACATATGTACATGCATACATACATATGTACATGCATACATACATACATACACACATCATACATACATACATACATACACACACATACAAACACACTAGACACACATACACACACATGCATACATGCATATATACGTACACTTACGTACATACATACATATGTACATGCATACATACATACATACACACATCATACATACATACATACATACATACATACATACATACATACATATATACATACATGCATACATATATACATTATATACATATAAACATTACATACATATATTGTTTCCTCTCGTAGAACCATGGTGAGCACTACATCAACGAGGATCCTACCTGTAGCTCAGTGATGAGTAGCACCTCTTTTAATGTCAATCCAGGAAGATGTGAGGATGGTATGAAGACCTTGAACACGTGATGGCACAAGTGTGTGAGTGAGAAGCACACTAACATACACACACATACACACACATGCGCACACAAGGTAAGACAAAGAGAGAAACAATGGAGTTCTTTACATTACTCAAAAAGTCTCATACAAGCTCAAATCTACAACAAGCTAACCCCAAAACTGAGCTCTCTAGCTCTCTTTATAGTTTTTCACTAGCTTTGGCCCTGTCCAGACCTACTGTCCGGCCTAGTTACAAAATTAGGTTCTAGGGCCTATTTTGTCATGAGGAAGGAGATAAGGAAGAGAGCTCACACGCACACTCTCACTCTCAAGGAGAAGCACACACACAGATTGAGGCAAGGAAGAATGATCTTCTTCTTCTTCTATATAAAAGGAATGTACAAGAATGACCTAAAAAACAAGAATGCAACAAGTGCAATATATAAAGATCAGTACATAAGGAAAAACCTAGTATCCGCGAATGAGTGAGCTGGCAAGAAACAAATGTGCGATCACTCTCGGTAGATAAATCTAATAAAGCTCAATGAAGTATCCCTGACATATATCGGTATGACCACTATACATGTCAGAGAAACGAAAAACTGGTACATGTCATCCTGGATCATCACATGTTGAGCTTGATATCTCAACACTCCCCCTCAAGCTCAATGCCATATCCTGTAATCCAAGCATCTCTCGAAACTTCTTTAACTTCTCAGCTCCAAGTGATTTGGTGAAAATATCAGCAACCTGCTCATCTGTTCTCACATAAACAAGATCAATATCACCTGCTAATACCTTCTCTTTGATGAAGTGATAATGTACCTTGATATGCTTTGTTCTAGTATGGAAAACAGGGTTCCGTGCTAACGGTATGCTGGTAAGATTATCACAATAGATAGTGATAGGCTTTTGCACTTCCACACCTAAATCTGCAAGTAACATCTCCAGCCATGATGCCTCACATGCTGCCATTGCAGCACCTCTATACTCAGCCTCTGTACTCGACAAAGCAACAGTGGGTTGCTTCTTGCTGCTCCATGTAATAGCTACACCTCCAAGTGAGAACAGAAAGCCACTAGTAGATCTTCTATCTCGAGTACTACCAGCCCAATCTGCATCCGTGTATCCATGAACCTGCAACTCCACACCAGCTTCATAAAACAATGCATAATCCAAAGTAGCACTCACATAACGTAGAGTGCGCCTCAGAGCATCCAAATGTGGCTTCCTGGGAACCTGCATAAATTGACTTTCAAGTCCAACATTATAACTTAGATCAGGCCTTGTAATTGTGAGATATATAAGACTTCCCACAATTTTCATGTACATAGTAGCATTTTCCAATGCTTCACCTGATGTAGTATCCAATTTTAAATTCTGATCTAATGGCATAGAAATTGGCTTACAATCATCCATACCATACTTTTGCAGCATATTCAAGGCATATTTCCTTTGCGACATCCATATACCTGTTTCTGTATGTATAAACTCAACGCCCAAGAAATAGCGTAGCATACCAAGATCTCTCATGTGGAATTCCTACATAAGAAGTTTCTTTACCTCTTTGATGCTTTCTTCATTATCACCACCTACAATCAGGTCATCAACATAAATAGCCACAATAGTGATGCCATCATCAGCCTTCCTTCCATATAGTGAGTGATCTGCATCACACATAGAGAACCCAATGCTGGTTAAGTAATCAGCAATCCTTGCATGCCATGCACGAGGGGCTTGCTTCAGCCCATACAAAGCCTTTTGCAACCTGCAAACATATTCTGGATGCTTTGAATCTTCATATCCTTGTGGCTGGTCCATATATACTTCTTCCTGTAACTCGCCATGTAGGAAAGCATTCTTCACATCCATCTGATGCAAAGTCCATCCTTTTGTTGTAGCTAATGCAACAAGTGTTCTGACAGTAGACATTTTAGCTACAGGGCTGAATGTTTCCTCATAATCAATGCCATATGTCTGTGCATAACCTTTAGCTACCAATCGTGCTTTATACCTGCTTATGCTACCATCAGCATTATGCTTTACCTTGTAAACCCATTTGCAGCCTATGGATTTCTTTCCTTGTTGCAATGGAACCAGCTTCCATGTATCATTTCCATAAAGTGCAGCCATCTCCTCATCCATAGCTTTTTCCCAATCTGCATTACCAATTGCATCTTCAAAACAAGAAGGTTCAGCATCTTGTATTACCTTTGTCATGTAGGCACAATGGCGAGCCATGTAACTATCATATGTCAATCGTTGCACTGAATTACGCATCCTCCCAGATCTTCTTGGTCATGGGTCACTTCTTCTTGTATCATCTACATGTGCCCTTCTTACTCCTGGAGTCTTCACAGAGGGCAATCCAAGTTCCTCATCAATACTCTTTTCTGAACCACTTGAATCTCCATCAACATCTTCAAAACCTGCACCTGTTTTACTACCAGCAGAAAGCTTTTCTTTACCTTTCTTGGATGTATTTGATGAATTTGCTGGACTGAAATTTCCACGCAATCTTCCACTCCATGGATTTGAGTTGGAACTATTGCTTGGTGATGCATCCGGTCCACTCAAAACTTGAGATTCTGCACTAGATTTTTCAGCATTTTCTTTGTCATTTGGTTCAAGATTCAATCCTTCTTTGGCATCTGCATAGAAGCTTGACATTTCATCAAATACCACATCTCTGCTCACCTTCACCTGTCGTGTGAGTGGGTTATAACATTTGTACCCCTTTTGCTCAAGGGAATATCCAATGAAGACACATTTTTCTGCTTTTGGATCAAGCTTCGTCCTCAACTCATCTGGAACATGTACATATGCAATACAGCCAAAAACTTTCAGATGTGATAAGTTTGGCTTTTTACCTGTAAACTTCTCTTCAGGTGTAACTTGATATACAGCAGTAGATGGAGTTCTGTTCATGATGTATACAGCAGTATGCACAGCTTCTGCCCAATAACAATGAGGCATATTCTTCTCAGCCATCAAGGCTCTTGCTATTTCTACAATATGTCTATTTTTGCCTTCAACAACACCATTCTGTTGTGGTGTGTACCTGCATGAAAATTGACGCCGAATTCCATGATTTTTTAGAAAACTGATGAACTCATTTGACATGTATTCACCTCCTCCATCAGATCTTAATGTTTGAATGTACTTCCCTGTCTTCTTTTCCACCATAGCTTTAAAATTTTGGAAGTGAGTGAACACCTCGCTCTTCTCTTTCATGAAATATACCCATACTTTGCATGTATGATCATCAATGAAGGTTCTATAAAACCTGCAACTGCCCATAGATGTGGTCTTTGCTGGACCGCAAACATCTGTATGTACTACTTCTACTACATTCTCACTAACATGCTTGTCATGTGGAAATGATGCTCTTGATTGTTTACCAAATTGACATGCTGCACATACCTTTTGCATTTCTGCAACTTTGAAATTTGGTAGTCCATGGACAATCTCCTTTGACTACATCATTTTCAGCCTTTGCAGGTTTGCATGTCCAATCCGTTTGTGCCATATCTCTATATCTGCAATAACTCCTGCACCTTTTGCAAACATGGCTGCATTCATTTCAGGAATCTTCACATTTAAGGTGAACATCCTACCCACTTTGTTTCCTTTGGCAACCAATCGTCCATCCTACTTGTACTCTTCTACATATAATCCATCAGCATTGAACCTGACTTGTACTCCCTGGTCAACCATTTGTCCAACAGAAACCAAATTCTTTGTTATATTTGGAATATGCACGATGTATCATCACCTGTTTCAACATATCCAGGAACTGGCATTTTTTGCAAACTAATAAACCATTCTGCATGACTAGTCATGTGATTTGAAGCACCTGAATCAACATACCAAACGTTATCATTCAATTTTGAAACACCAGCAGACATCATATTCATCATGTGATGTTGAACCATAAACAGCTTCTCAGAATCATCTGCACTTGTGGATGCATAGTTGTTTTGCTGCCTTCTGTTATTTTGATTCTTTAACCTGCAATCACGTTCAAAGTGTCCAGGTTTACCATATTCCAGCATCCTTTACTATCATTACCTGAATCATTTCTTTGGAAATTTTTGCGACCTCTTTGGCTCCCCCTGCCTCGAAACTGTCCTCTTCCTCATGCATGATTCTGTTGTTGACCTTGGTCTTGGTTACTGTTTCCTCTTCCACTTCCAAAACCTCTACCTCTGCCTCTTCCTCTGCCAGAGTAGAATACCTGCTCAGAGCTGGGCTTTCCTTGGGAGTTTGAGTCCTCACCAAGATTCTTTTCTTCAATAATCAGCATAGATACTAGATCAGCAAAATTCGGAATATTTTCCTTGGTTTGTATGGAAGTTCTGAACTGCTTATATGCAGCTCCTAAACCACGAAGCTCAACTTCCACCTTATCATCATCATCTACATTCACGCCAATAGATGCAAGTGACTCACATATGCCTTTGACTTTAAGAGTGTAGTCATTTACCGACATGCTCTTCTTTTCCAATGTATGCAGCTCGTTCTTGAATTGCAATTTATGTGTCTTTGTATTAGTCTCATACAAAGTGACCAAGCTGTTCCAAGCCTCTTTTGGAGTCTTGGCATCGTGTATGTGTCCAATCATGCTATCATGTATGCTAACAAATAGCCAATACATTACCTTTCGTGCTCCTTGATTCCATTCGTCATATGCTCTTAACTGATCTGTAGTCCGATTCCTTTCTAGATATGAAAATTGATAGGTAGGTACTTCTAATGCTCCTCAAGCTCAAGGACTCCTTGGCTTGCACAAAATGGAGCTACAAAAATATGCAATGGTATTTACAATGGCTTTTACTGATGAAAATCACTATTTTTGTAGGGATTTCTTCGAAAAATTTGATATGTGTTCCTTGGAGCTCCCTATATGTTCCTCCTTCTTGTAGGTTCACTTCGTTGATGTGTTCCTGTACCTCATTCTTGATCTTGAGTGTTAACACTCCCCCCCCCCTCGAGTCTGTCATCCCTGACAGACCCCTGTTGTAGTGGTTGTTCCAGGTAGTGCTTTGGGAGGTAGAGTCCATTCTGTATGAACAAGAGCCATCTATTGTCCACTTGTAGTAGGGTCGGTTGTTGGGTTCTTCATTTGTCACTACAAGACTTTGTAAGTTGCAGTCCCTTGGTATGTGCAGCTTTCTTGGATTCCAACATGAATGCCTCATTGTGAGTCGTCAATAGTTGCTAGCTTTGCAAAGGAGCATATCCATGTTGCTTGTGAGCAACTATTAGTTTCGGATTGTTTTCTAGGTATGGAGGTTGTCCCATTGCTTCTTTAGGCTTTGAATACCTTTCTCATCTGTACCTGTAAGAATTATATCATCAACAAATATGCACATGTAAATGAACCCATCATCACTTGCTTTAACAAGCAAGCTACTATCTGCCTTAGACACTTGAAATCCAAGTTCTTTCAAGAACTTCACAAGTCTATAATTCCATGCCCTTGGGGCCTGCTTCAACCCATACAAAGCTCTCTTGAGCTTACATACATGATCTGGATACCTTCCATCTCTGAATCCTTGAGGTTGCTCCATGAAAACATCATCTGAAATATAACCATTCAAAAAAGCATTCCTCACATCTAATTGACATAATTTCCAACCTTTACATGCAGCAATGGCTATGAGTGTCCTGATGGTTATCTTTGCCACAGGGCTATAAGTCTCATCATAATCAATACCATATGTTTGAGCAAACCCTTTCACAACAAGTCTAGCTTTATACCTAGGCACACTTCCATCTGCAAACCTCTTTGTCTTGTAGACCCATTTGCATCCAATGATCTTCTGACTATTTGGTTTAGGAACCAAATCCCATGTCTGATTCTCCATTAATGCATCATATTCTTCCTGCATAGCTTTCTCCCAATTTTCCTTACCTTTCGCCTCTTCATATGTGGAAGGGTCTTCATCTGTCTTTATCATGTAAGCATAGTCTTTGGTAGCCAAAAAAGAAGCATCATAGCTATACCTTGTAGGTTGCCACTTGTGTCTTGATGACCTTCTAAGTTCTCCACTCCTTGAGGTTTCTGGTTCTTCACACTCAGGATCAAATCTTGGCATTTCTTCAACTTCAACCTGCACTTCATTATTCTCATCTTCATCAAATATCTGAACCTTTGATTTACCCTTCTTTTGACTCACAACTTCTTCATCACCTATATTAATATTAATTGTACCTGCATACCAAGTACCTTGCTCATCAAATGTAACATCTTTTGATACAATAAATTGTTTTGTGGATGGACTCCACAACCTATATCCCATCTGCTTATCATCATAACCAATGAATACATATTTTTCAGCTTTAGGTTCTAACTTGTGTCTTAATTGTGATGGCTCATATGGTGTCATACCCTGCAAGGCTTTACATGGTAGCCTATTGACCAAATAAGTAGCTGTATTTACAGCCTCAGCCCACAAATAATTTGGACAATTTTTCTCCTTCATCATTGACCTTGCAAACTCAACAAGAGTTCTATTTCTTCTCTCTGCTACACCATTTTGTTGAGGAGAGTACCTGTAAGTAATTTCCCTTTTTATACCTGCATTCCACAAGTAATCACTGAACTCATTAGAGAAATACTCTCCCCCTCCATCTGACCTTAGTCTCTTCAATTTATGACCTGTAATTCTTTCTGCATACACATGATAATGTTTGAATGTATTGAATACTTGTGACTTATCTTTGATCACATAGATAGTGATCCATCTGGTAGCATCATCAACATAAATCATATAGTACCTTGAACCATTGATACTAAAATCCTTTGATGGTCCCCACACATCTGTGTGTACCAACTCAAGCTTCTCTGAATACATGAAACCATGCTTGGAGTAAGAAATTGCTTATGAGCCTTACCTAATTGACATGCCTCACATCTGTATGTCATATGTTGACCTGCAACATTAGGCAATCCAAGCACTGAACCATTGTTATTCATATCTTTGATACCTCTTTCATTGAAGTGTCCAAGCCTCTTGTGCCAAAGATCTAACTTAGAGATCTTATGTCCTCCATAAGTGAACAAGGCATGACCAACATTACCTTGAATCTTCAATGTGAACAACCTTCCTTCTTTCTTCCCTGAAACAATTTGTTTATACCCATTTCTAGGGTCTTCCACAAACACTCCTTCATTAGTGAATCTAACTTCATAACCTTTTTCAACAATTTGTCCTACATTTATCAGATTCTTAGGAATTGTAGGAACATACAAGACCTTACTCAAGAGAGTACTTCCATCCTTGGCCTTCACTGATCCAATTGACTTCACATTATGCTTTGTATTGTCACCTGTTTGAACAACATGATTAGATAACTTATTTTCCAAATCAGTCATCAATGCTATGTTACCACTCAGGTGATTGCTCCACCCTGAGTCAATGTAGAAGACTCTTTGGTCTTCACTTTTCCTTTCACAAGTTGCATTCATTATCAATGTTGAATCCTCCTTTTGATCTGAAGCATAATTGTAGTAGGTATTATTGTATTGTTGACTTTGAAATCCTCTACCTGCATTTCTTCCAAAGTAACCCCTACTACCTCTTCCTCTAAAGTTACCTCTTTGATTTCTGCCACCTCTTCCTCTTGAATTAAAGTTCTGATTATATCCACCATTACTCTGAGTATTATGCCAACAATCATTAGCTAAATAATTTGTCTTAGCACAAATCCAGCAAGCTTTGACTCCATCTTTATTATTACTGCCTCTTTCTCTACCTTTGACACCTCCTCTTCCTCTTAGGAAGTTGGCTTGACTAGTTGTGCCTTCATCTTCATTTGCTTGTTGCTTTCCTTTGCTATTTTTCTTCTTGTCCTTTGAGTACATTGCATGACCTGTACTCTTGTCACCTTTACCTTTGACATCCTGCTCAAAGGTTAACATATGTCCTAGCAACTGATTTAAGTCAGGAGTAAAATGATCAAGTCATAATTCAGTAGATAGAATGAATGGCTTCCATTTGTCATCTCCTCTCAAACCTGTGAGGATTTGCCTTACCAACTTATCCTCCTCAATGTCTTCATCAATAGCTCCTAATGCATCTACAATGTCCTTCATTCTGGTTACATAATCTGAAATGGATTGAGGCTTTCTTCTTGAATGTAGTAAATTCTACCCACAAGGATGCCTTCCTAGACTTTGTGGTATTTTGGAAATGCTCCTCCAAAGCATTCCATATATCACTTGCACTTTCAAGACCTCTAATGTGAGGTAGCAAGTAGTCATTGACTGCCATATAGATAATGCTCCCAGCTTGAGCATCTCTCTTCATCCAATTCTTCAAATCTGATAATTCCTCCCTAGTTGGAACCATAGGATCTCTAAATTGAGGCTTTTCTTCTTCTCCTGTGATGTAGGCTATCAAGTCTTTGCTCATTAGATGAGCTTCATCCTCATTGACCATGCTGGATAGTTCTCTCTATCCAATTTCTCTATCTGAAGAGAATCTCCCATCTTTTCTTCACCTATGTATTGAATTCTTCAATCTTTATAAAATATAAGGTTACCTTTACTTCGAATGACACTCCTTTTGTCTTCCTTTGTGTTGTATGACCTCCTTCTCAAGCTTTGCCCTCAAGCTTTCACCTTTTGAACATTCAGATGTTGAATTTTGTATGTCTGCAGCAGTCAAAGTCTTCCTTTCCTCAATTTTGATACTTCCTGCTCTGATACCACTGATGGAGAGTGTTAATCTCCAAAAGAACAAGCTATCCTTGATGTTAGACCACCTCTATATCAAGAATAACTTTAAACTCCAACCAATTTTGGAAGACAAGCACCAAATTATCAAGAAATTAGCTAATTGTGAAGAAAGTCATTTCTCAGAAAAGTCTACTGCACCTTAATCACTCATTGACTAATCATTCGTGTAAAATTTTTTATAAAACTTTGTAGAATGTTTCAGCTAAAGATTGCACACCTCCTCCAAGTTAAAACACTTCAAAAGCTTGAGTAGATTATGAGAAATGATTCAAACAATCTACCTATGTCTGAAACTGTCTCTCTGTATAGTCGACTTTGAGACCTGCAACTTCTAAGACATGGTTCTCCAAAAGTAGAACCCGTTTAAGCAAATGCTTTTAGACATAGATGGCTTACCTCTCAACTTAGATTTTGAGTCCTCACTGATACAAAAATTTAATCTGTGCAGCGAGAAATGATCAAATCATTGATCATAAAAAATGCGCCTGTTTCAGAAAACTGTGAACACTCTTTTACATATGAATGTTCCTACTTATAATTCTCACATCCTGTTTACAATTAAGCTCTCAAACTTTAACCATAGACTCATTAACTATAGACTTAGACATCTACAAAAGGATTCTTGAAATGATCAAGCACAGAAGGAGAATGCATAGAAACATCGGGCGTAACTTCTCTTCATTTCTGGAAACAATTACATCTAGATGAGAGAGCTATTCTAATCTCTTCATAAGTGTCTAATGACTACTAATTCTACTCAATTCTCATGCTCTACATTCTCCCTCATACTTGTCCCGACATTTTCCAAGTATATATATAGACAAAAATTTACAAGCTTATGCCTACTCAAAGATATAAGTGAACTATCTCTGACAAAATGTACATATGTGTACACATCTTCCAAATTCTGAATGTGTCCTTCCTTCATGCTTCACAACTTGTTCTCTTCTCAAATCCTTGACTTCATTTCCATGTCAAAACATCAATTGGTGATTGTCCTGCACCAACACAAAGATCCTGATAGCCCAAGCAAAGTGACCTATTTAGACAATACTTCAGAGAGGATCTTTGTGGTCACAGAGCATGGTAGGCATGCCTACACTTAGAAGGGTGAATTTATTTTCCCCCAACCAAGTTCTAATGTCTCTTTTGGCCACAAAGGAGCTGGAACATCCCAAGCTCATGGAGCTCAAAGGGACAGAAGTAGAGACAGGCCTGAGGTATGTTTTGCCAACACCTTGGGAAGAGAAAGGACGAGAACGGAAATGGATAGAGTGGAACTTGAGAGACCTAGAGCCCCAAGAAACCAAAGAAATGTAGATGAATTCCCTCTACCAAGGCCTAGAGAGCACACGAGGACCTTGAGACCTACACAGGTAGTTAAGTCCATGAAGAATTACTTCGATGGCACTGGAGACCCATATGATCATGTGGCCGAGTTTAGGCAAGTCTTGAGAGTTGAACAAGTTGTGGACATATTCACGCACTACAATGCTTTTGGTCTAACCCTTAGGAACACAACCCTTATGTGGTTTCAACCACTAAACGAGAGACACTTCAGGAACATAGACCAACATCTAGAGGTTTTCATTACCAAATTCTCTAAGAGTGGCATAAGGCATAATACTTCCTCACTAATGCACAGCTTCAAGTAGACACCTCAAGAGACCGTGAGACTTGCAGGAAGAAGGTTTAGGAAATACTTAGAGAGATGTCCTATTCCTGAGTTACCCACACTAGCCAAACAGGTGGCTTTATTCTTGGATGGATTGCTAAGTACCAAATTGAGATCATATATGTACTTGAAGGACCCTAGGACCATAGAAGAGTGTGTACGCATGTGCATCGACATTGAGGACAACCTAGGGGAGGAATTAGAACTTTCAAAAATCTACAGAGATTCAGATAGCTCTACTAGCCTCACTTCCACGCAATCCACATCTATTGAGGAACTCACTGAGAAAGTAGCTCAAAAGTTAGGAGTCTCAAGCAAACAAATATCAAGGTTTGCCCAAGTGAAAAGATGCTACACATGTGGAGGTGACCACATGGCGAACGTATTTCCCATTATGGCTCAACCCCAGGTGAATCCTAGTAGCCAGTACTGCAGCATAGAGCGAATATACACCAACCACACCGCACAAGACTGCCCCTATAACAAACAAACTGTGAGACAAAATTACCCTCAACCATATCCACAACAGGTCAGGTACCAAAATCAGTATCCATCACAGCAGTACAGTAGGCCCCAACAACCCTATCAGCCACCCTATCAAGGGTAGCAGAGACCTCAACCAGTTATAGCACAACCCCCCGCTCCAGCTAATGTGATTCCTGTAAAGTATGCAACTGCAAAAGAAAATCTAAATAGAGCCATAGTCCCAATCACTCCATTGCTTTCAGAAAGTGACCCTAGTGATCATAGATTTGACTCTACTCATGTTGATAGTCCCCAGGCTTACTACATGCAGTCACCAGAGCATAACGAGTCATATTACTATGAAGATCCGAGTGACGCTAGTTGGGAGCCAGAGTATGCAAATGTCATGTATGCAAATCCCAAATCTAGACCTCAACCTAGGCAAGTAAGACCCCCATTTCCTAGAGGACCATGCTACAGATGTCAGGGAGATCACCTCATTCGTGATTGCCCAATGCCTGCCCCTACACAGCCCCGATCGGTGACAATTCAAGGTTTTTGTCAAGATTGCGGAAAGGATCATCTCTTACGAGATTGCCCAAAGAACCCCAACAATATGCCAAAAATCACTCCTATCAACGTGATTGGATTGGTGGTAGACTCTATAGGAAGTGTAACCTCCACGGTGCCAGTGGAAGTGGTCACCAGAGCTCAGGCTTTCCAGCAGAACCAAGGTTTAAGCCAAGAAAAGAGTGTTGAGGTTAGTGAAATGGAGAGCATAGCCAAGAAACGAACGAGAGCCTGGCAAGATAGCCGAGAAAGGATGAAAAGACAATGGTCTAAGAAGATGAGCGAATTAGAGGAAAGTATAAGAGAAACAAAAGCAAAAAATTGTTGAACTCATCTCTCAACCAAACTCTCACATGCCACCACCACCTCCATCCTTATCACCTTCTCCATCACCCTCCATCCCACCTCATCCAATTCCACCACCCCCTAGAGTAGGATCAGTATTAGCTGACCCCACTCCAGAGGACATAGACATGATGCTTAAAGCATATCAGGCCAGAATCTAAGAAGGGCCAAACGTGACAGATCATGAAAAATGTTACCCTAGAGCTGATTTAGAGATGGAGAGAACCAAGCTTTGTGCTAAAATGGTAGCATTGGCTCAGACCATGTTTGAATCGAGTCGCCTCTTTAACTTCTCTAGTTCAGCTAAGACACATTTACACTTTGATGGACTGTTAGAAAGATTGGAGAGGCTGATTGCATAGTCAGAAAAGGACCCCGCCTCTCAAAGTAAGGACAAGGCAAGCGAAAGAATAAGCATTCCCCCCCAGGAGGCTTATGTGCCTAATTCCACTGAACCAGACACCTCTTCTTCTATGAATAGGTACTCACCAGAATTCCTACGAGAGATTCAAGAAGAGAAATGGGCTAAGGAGAGTGAAGTTTCTCCTCCCATTGAACTTGTGGATGATGCGCATGATCAATTCCCACAAGACATTCCTTCCATTTATGAGGAGCAAGAGAGTGCCCAATCCATGGGAAGCTAAGTCTACTTGCATGAGAGCTCCCACAGTCATAGTAAGAAATGAAGGCTCAGTCATACTGGAACACGGAGGTCGTCAAGAACACCAAAGTGCAGTGCAACCTCATGTTAGAAGAGCTACTCAAGGTTAGGCCAGAACTATGGAAACGTGTAACTAATCAAGTTCCAGAAGTAGCAAAACCTCGTTCCTAGGTAGGCTCGCATAGTACGGTGCCAGAAATACCTTTGGATAAGATAGAAGACATGAGTGAAGGAGAAGAAGGAAACACCTACCTTCCCATTACCCATCAAGGATACACAACCAATGCAATTCTGGACTCAGGTGCAAGAGTTGCAATAGCTACCACTTCTCTATGGAAGCGTTGGGGCAAGCCAACACTCAGGCCAATGAGAATGAAATTGCAGATGGCCGATGGTCACATTGAAAGACCCTTAGGGCTGCTAGAAGGAATAAATCTCACTACATGTGGTGTTAAGTTTGAGCATACCTTTGCTATATGTGACTTTAGCAAAAATCATGCCTATGAGATGATTTTGGGAAGACCATTTATGCGACAGTTGCAAGTGGTACAGGATTGGGGAACCAATTCCTTGTACTTGCAACTATTAGGTGTCACGACCAAAGTTAATCTCAAGGATTACTCTCATAGAGATGTCCCTCCCATCCAATGGAATCCCATCCATAGAGCCAAGGATGATACAAAGTCAGTGCATTCCATAGGATCATGATCCTCATGGATGCATGAAGACACTCACTTGTGGATGTGTAAGGTAGCAGTAGAAGAAGAGAAGAGAGAAAAGCCAGAGAGATAGGTGCGAAGGAAACCCATAGATCAATTCAAGACCCAGCCTATGCACCTGTAGTATTCCCTGACGAAGAATTTGAACCTGACGGCTGGGCGGAAATTTTAGCAACAATGGATGTAGCCATCAATGAAGAACAATGGACACCCCACTGTGATGAGGATGGCTATGACATTTCAGTCTTCTCCATAGAGCCAATCATGGGAGATTTGGTTCTGGAAGAATGTGAACCTAGGAGTGATGCATTTGAGGATGCAAGTGACTCCGATCTAGAGTCAATCATTATGGACCCACCTTTTGCATCAGATGAAGAATATTTCTATGAAGTAGGAGCTTACCCTCAAAGACACGAAGAAATTACGAATGATGTGAGATTAACCACACAAGAGACCCGTAAGAATGAAGGCAAGAAAAGAAAGAAGAGAGAAGTCACACCAGAACAGGAAGAATCTTTGTTTGAGGTCCCTGAAAACTTTAAGAAGTATGAAATAGATGATAGGAGAGTCATGATAAGAATGCCTAAACGTGAGGTGCAATCAGGAGAGGCCTATGATAACAATGAAACCACCAAGAAGATAGTTCTAGCCATAGAAGAAGGAGAAGAGAGATGCACTTACATAGGACATGATCTAATGGAAGAAGAAGAGCAAGACTTGATAGCCTTGCTAAGAGAATAGAGAGATGTATTCGCTTGGATTTATAAGGATTTGAAAGGTGTAGAACCTGACATATGCTCACACACTATCCCCATGACCTCAGATGCCAAACCCTCTAAACAAAAGCCATACACATATAATGATAATTATGCTTTCAAGATCAAAGAAGAGATAGATTGCTTGGTTTAAGCTGGATTTATCTATGAAATTGAGCACACTGAGTCGGTATCCCCCATTGTAGTGGTGCCCAAGAAAAATGGAAAGTTATGTGTATGGATTAATTTGAAGAAGGTTAATGCAGCCACAATTCGAGATAACTATCTGCTTCCAATTACCGAGCATCTCCTAGAACGAGTAGGAGGCAAGGAAGTGTACAACTTCCTTGATTGATTCTCTGGTTACAATCAAGTAGCCATAGCTCTGGAAGATCAACATAAGATGGCTTTTGCCACAAAGTGGGGCATATTTTCCTTTAGAGTAACGCCTTTTGGTCTCACCAATGCACCTGCTACCTTTCAGAGACTGATGTGCCACGTGTTTAAAGAGTTCTTGAGGAAGAATTTGGAAGTCTATGTTGATGACCTTTGTGCTCATTCCAATATCAGACAAACACATATACCTGAACTCAGGAAAATCTTTGACAAATGTTGAGAATATCAAGTCTTCCTGAACCCAGAAAAGTGTGTTTTCATGGTCAAGCAAGGCAAGATTCTAGGACACATAGTGTCAAAGAATGGCATATCCACGGATGAGGAGAAAGTGAGAGCGATTGCAGAACTACCTAGGCCAAAGAACGTCAAGGAAGTACAAGCTTTCATGGGGCATTGTGGATATTATCGGCATTTTATACACATGTATGCCATCATAGCAAAGCCTCTGTATGGAGTTTTGACCAATTTTGAGTGGACTGATGAATGTGAAAACTCCTTCAACGAGCTCAAGAGAAGATTGTGTTCAGCACCAATCTTGACCACACCAGATTGGAATAAGCCATTCCATGTCCATGTGGATGCATCCAATTATGCTATAGGGTGTGTGCTAGCACAACCTACGGGTGAAGCTAATATGGATCTTCCAATTGCCTATGCTAGTAGACAGTTGAATGTAGCTGAACGAAACTATACGACCACTGAACAAGAAGGATTAGGCATAGTATATGCGGTTAAAAAGTTTAGACACTATTTTCTTGCAAATAAGTTTAAGTTTTTTACTGATCATCAGACACTTTTGTACTTGGTAAACAAGTCGTGCAACACAGGCAGATTAGTAAGATGGTTTCTCTTACTAATGGAATATGGCTTTGAGGTGGTGGTGAGGAAAGGCAAGACTCATTTGAGGGGAGACCATCTCTCTAGGCTCACATCTGGGGAGGCCCCACAAGGAGTATCAGATGACCTTCCTAATGCTTACTTGTTTAATTTGTACCTCAATGGAACAAGACCTTAGTGCCAATACTAACATATGGGCCTAATCACCCAGTCATAAACACTCCAGATAGGGAGGTAGTAAAAGCCCAAAAGTACGATATCATGGCAGGAAGTATGTACAAGCATACATATCAGGGAATATTAGCTTGTTGTGCGGAAGAGGATGAGTACGCAAAATGGTTGCAATTAGCACATGTGGGTGCATAAGAGCAACACTACTCACAACAAAGAACCTTACAGACATTGAGGAGACTTGGAGTGCATTGGACGACTATGGAAGCAGATGTCCATAAGTTGTGTAAGGAATGCACAGTCTGTCGTATTAGACCACCTGTGGAGCATGCCACTCTGTACCAAGTGTCTCTAATACCAGATTGGAGTGAACCATTAGTAGCCTTCCTGAGGACGAAAACATTCCATCAAGATATGACCCTGGCTAGGCAGAGAAGCTTAGAACAAGAAGATTTAGAATACTCACTCATTGGAGATAACTTATACAGACATGGTAAAGATGGTTACCTCAGACTATGTGTCCGTGAGACTGAATATCTGAAGATCTTGGAAATTGCTCACCAAGGTGTAGCAAGAGGACACTTTGGACCAGATAGAGTGATCAAGGCAATACTATTTGGAGGACTTTGGCGGCCCGCCCTTCACATGGATGCACATACCTACGTGAAGAGGTGTGATGTTTGTCAGCAAACTCAATATCCTATACACAAAGATGAGATGCCATTGAAACCTATGATGGGTGGACGTGCATTCTCTAAGTGGGGAATTGACTTTGTAGGTCCTATTAATCCCCCAGCTAAGGGTTCACATGCTGAATACATCATTGTGGCCACAGACTATCTAACCAAGTGGGTCGAAGTAAAAGCCACAACAAAAAACAATGCTCAAACGATCGCTAAGTTCTTATTCAAGAATGTGTTCACTAGATATGGGCTACCTATAGAGATAGTAAGTGATAGAGGCACTCACTTCTTGAATGAAGTTATTGAAAATGTTCTCCAAGAGTTCTTGGTTATACACAAGAAGTCTGCCCCTTATCATCCACAAGCTAATGGCCAGGCTGAGAGCACAAATAAGATTCTATGCAATGTATTGACAAAATTAGTGAATAATAAATGCTCTGATTGGGACAAACAACTATACCATGTTGTTTGGGCATACAGAGTTGCCTATAAAATGGTACTCCAAGCCACACCCTTTCAGATGGTATTTGGCCAAAATGCAGTGCTACCATTGGACTTCTTGATACCTACATTGAAAGTAGCACAAGAGCATGACTGGACAGGCCATGAGCTCTCCTCTAGAATCTTTGATCTTGAACGATTAGGTGAAACAAGATTAAGAGCTGCAACAGGAATTTATGCAGCCAAGAAGAGACAAAAAGCTTATTTTGATGCACATGTGAAGGATAAGGGCTTGAAAGCAGGAGACCTAGTCCTAGTCTACACTTTGAAGCAACATGCACGGAAATTAGAGAAGAGAGGCTATGGACCTATGATCATCAATAGGATCTCAACAAGTGGATCAGTTCAATTAGCTACACTAGAAGGTGATGTTCTCCCTAGTTACATTAGTGGATGCAGAGTCAAACTATATCAAGAACCCCTCACTGAGGAGATGTTATGTCGACTCAATACTGCAAAGAAACGTAAAGAAGAGGAAAAGCGAATTCGAGAAGAAGCACAAGCAGAAGCATTGGAATGCATCCGAAGAATGATATTAAGAAGACAGGGTAGAGATCAGCCTACGATAGATGCCTATGCATATCCAGGATATCATATGGCTATGTGCGAAGTCTCAAGTGCAAGTCCCAATAGAATAATTAACCGACGTCCTTTCGTGACCTTAGAGGTAGGGCAAGGAAAGAGTGCAAGGACTGTACAAGCCTTGATTGACTCAGGTGCAGCCACTAGTGCTGTTAAACTTTCTTATTGTCAAGAATTGAACTTAACTCTCAATCCTATAGAAGCATACATCATAGGATTAGGAGGTGTGGAACCCCTTGCATAGGTGAGGTGGAACTTCCCCTCTACATTCAAGATGCTCTAATGACAGTTAAGGTGCTAGTGTGTCAAGATGAGGATCTCACTGAGCCTCTTGTCTTGGGGCAAGACTGGATCTATGATCATGTAGTCAACCTCAACCTAAGAAGTGGACTTCTTCAGGTCTAGGTAAATCAGAATCGCATTGTAATCGAGTTAGAAAATGAAGCACTCAAGGAACTAGGAAAGGCACCAACTCCTGGTCCTTCCAAGAGTACACATGCAGATGACGATGCTATGCTTGTCCAAAACTATGTGATGCAGAGGGATGATTGTCTCAAGAAAGAAGTCAAAGATACGATGGAACTCCCTTCTTTTCCAAAAGCCAGAGGGATACGGCAACCAAAGGCGGATCAAATGCAGAAGAAGCAGATGACCTATGCTCGAAGCCAAAAGGAAGTACGAAGCAAGGTGTCTCAGCCACCAAAACAAGTTTGGGTGCGGAAAGGTGAGCATCCTATTAGGGTTGAGTCACAACCACTAGTTCAACTTCATATTAGTGATCAACGACAGGACACTAATAAGAAGTCTTTCAAAAATTCTTCTACGAAAGTAAAATCTATCTGGTGCCCAAGAAGTCAATGAAGGCTGACCCACAATCAAGACAAATTTGGGTGCCTAAGGCTTACTTGCAGGTTCAAATGGCTGCACATAAACCACACCATGTACAACATGGTTCACTCACTCGAACAGCTGATACCCACTCTTATTCGACATGCACAAACACATATTCGCCCATGAGCACGAGCAGAATTACTTGTAAATGGGTCCCTAAAAAGCCTCTTTTCCAAGCAGACACTCATATAAAGCCCTCCAAAGTCTCCAAAAAATCAAAACCGAAAGCCATCCACTGTGTTTGGTAGCCCAAAGCTTGTAATAAACCCCCCGACCCCCATTTGTAAATTCATCTCCACCTACTAGCTGCATCATCCTCACACTGCATCTTTTCATGTAGCTCATAGGAATCTTCATTCGCTAACTACACGCACGATCACTGAGCACCAACTGAACCACTAACCTTATCAAGAAACCATCAAAAGATGAAGGGGCCAAAAGCTATCCATATGCAGCAGAACATTGTTCTACAATGGATCCCTATAAGGCGAAATGATCGGTTTTCATTCAACCATTGATTGCTTGCATCATTTCAAGATCCAACGGATACATCCAACGAGGACAACATCAACATCAGCAAGTACCATCAAAGACCTCGACGAGCGACAACCATGTTCATTGAGAGTCCCAAGCACAAGAGCACATTGAAATATGTCAACGATTTTTATTGATACTAAACTTTGTCTTCTTGTTTTGTAACATTGAAAAAAAAGGGGGGGGAGGGAGGAGCTTGTTCCCAGGTTTGGCTCATGGAAGATGGAAGAGTCATGCTTGTTGAAGATGTCAAGCACTTGGCATGAACATGGATTCCACGAATATTGTTTCCCCTTCCCATGGTAAGAAGGAAGAGCTTGAAGGTCTGCAACTTGAGAGATGCTTAATTACTGTATGTACGAGAACATTTGAGAAGATATCTGCAAGGGATATTTTTGGTACCCTGCAAATCCTTGAATGTAAAGAAATTCAATTCTTAGTATTTGGTAAATGTTTCTTTGAAGAGACCAGACAGGACCATTGTTGAAGCTCAAAGTCAAGGACAAAGCATGGAAGCACATCAAAAGGTGGACACACAAGGAAAGGGAGCAAGTAGGGAGCTCCAAGAAGTGTATGTCAAATTTTTCAGAAGAATCCCCTACAAAAATAGTAATTTTCATCACTAAAAACCATTGTAAATACCATTATCTATTTTTAGTAACTCCATTTTGTTCAAGCCGAGGAGTCCTCGAGCTTGAGGAGTATTAGAAGTACCATCGTACCAATTTTCATAATTTTTAGACTTCGTTTGAGCCCACAAATAAGCCCTGGAACCTAATTTTTAACTAGGCCGTACACTAGGTCTGGACAGGGCCAAAACTAGTCAAAAAACTATAAAAAGAGCTAGAGAGCTCATTTTTGGGGTTAGCTTGTTAGAGAATAGAACTTTGGTAAGAGAACTCTTTTGCAATCTAAGCTTTCCATTGTTCCTCTCTTTGATCTTACTTTGTGCGCGTGTGTGTATGTGTGTGCATGTTTGTGTGCTTTCACTCACGCACTTGTGCCTTCACTTGCTCGTGGTCTTCATACCGGTCCTCACGTCTCCGCAGATTGACAAGTAAAGGAGGTGGTGCTTACACTTGAGCTACGCCAAATTTTGGCGCCGTTGCCGGGGAGAGAGCTTCGAGGACGAGCGTTGTGATGGTAAGATCGTAGATTTGCAACGTTGGAAGGTAAAAAAACTGTCATTTTAGTTCATTTTCTGTTTTTTTCTCTTCATCTTCATCATCATCATCATCTCCACCTTCTCCCATGTTCTTCTTCATAGAAATTTCTTGTTTGTTAGTGCATTTTCACCATTTTCATACCATTTTTCATGCATTATTGTGTGGGACGGAGTTAGGAGGTGCAAGGGAGAGCAAGCGTAGTGTTTTCTTCATGATTTTCTGCTCATATGGAGCTCGCCATAGCCGGCGCTCAGAAATTTGAATTTCCCGCCAAAAAACACGATTCTGTGATGAAAATCGCGATTCTGTGAAAATTCAAAATTTTTGAAAAATCACGATTTTCTGTTTTCCCGCCTAAAAGTTGGCTGAAAAAAATCACGATTCTGTGGTCATTCTCAGAATCGCGATTCTGTGGTCATTCTCAGAATCGCGATTCTGTGATTGTGCTCAAAATCGCGATTTTCATATCAAAAAAACACGATTTTCAGCGGGATCAAAATCGCGATTCTCACAAAGCACGATTTTGTGAAAAAACACGATTTTGTGAATCACGATTCTCTGAGTCAAAATCGCGATTTTCAATAACACGATTTTGTGCTCAACGTCGCGATTTTCAGAAACACGATTTTGTGCTCAACATCGCGATTTTCTTGTCAAAAACACGATTTTGAGAAAATACGATTTTCAGTGGGCTCAAAATCACGATTCTCACAAATCACGATTTTGTGCTAAACATCGCGATTTTCATGCCAAAAACACGATTCTGAGAAAACACGATTTTGTGAAAAAACACGATTTTGTGCTCAACGTCGCGATTTTCAGAAACACGATTTTGTGCTCAACATCGCGATTTTCTTGTCAAAAACACGATTCTGAGAAAATACGATTTTCAGTGGGCTCAAAATCGCGATTCTCACAAATCACGATTTTGTGCTCAACATCGCGATTTTCATGCCAAAAACACGATTCTGAGAAAACACGATTTTGTGAAAAAAACACGATTTTGTAAATGACGATTCTCTGAGTCAAAATCGCGATTTTCAAAAACACGATTTTGTGCTCAAACATCGCAATTTTCTGAGTTCACAAAATTGCGATTCTCTGAAAGTTCACAAAATCGCGATTCTCTGAAAGTTCACAAAATCGCGATTTTCTCCAAAGGTCCTGTTTGCCTGTTTTGACCCCCAGGAGCCTGAATTGGCATAACTTTTTCATTCAAAGTCCATTTTTTGAGCTCTATAGCTCGTTGGAAAGCTCGTTTCAAATCCTGCACGACCTCAACTATTTTTTTCAAGAATAACGCGTTGATTTTGAGATAGGATAATTTGAAGTTGACCCTCAAGTGGGACTAGGGAACCAAGGGGACTCCAAAGAATTTTGAACCATACCAAGGGGAAAATTTGGACTCTTGACTAAAGCTTATGAACCTGAGAACTGGTAGACACTTAGGCAAGGATAAACAAAGCATTAGATCTTCTGAGGCTAGTGTCAACCATACATCCAAGTCTTGGGCACAACAACTAAGTGGTCATCTTTTACTAAGTTCAGACACAAGTGATTCAGAAATGTCTTTTAGTATGGGAAAACCTGCAGGTGACTCAGGGACTGCCCATCTACAAACACCAGAAGGTCCCTATAAGACACAGTTGGAATATATTCGGACCAACCAATTAGGTGCTCGCATCTATGAGGATGGTCTGAGGCGATCAGTGGTCCAACTCAAAAATCCATATCAATCCTTTGGACTTGAACACCCGGTGGTCAAGTTCGAAGAGGGTTCATACATTGATAAGGAAGGAACCATGTATGTGGTCACCAACCTACCAGATAGGACTGATGAGTTTGGAAATGTCATTCCTGAGAATGAAATAGGAGACCTAGAACAAGGAAATGTAGGACAAGGACCCCAGACTCCTAGAGGTAAGTCAGTTTTGACCCGAGTGATCACTCCAGACTGGATCCCTCAAGATAACAAAAGCATAGAACTATTTTTGAATAGAGAAACAGAGGAAGCCTTTTGGAGATTCAAGCCAGATCAACCTAGCCAATTGGGCATAGTCATCATCTACGAGTTCAAGGATCCAGAGATGCCAGGAAAAGTTGTTTACCTGGATAACATATCAGAGAAAATTTTCTTGGTAACAGAACATGATAGACATGCATATACTTGGAAGAATGAATTGATTTTCCCCCCACCAAGATCCAATGTTTCCCATGGCCTCCAAGGAGTAGGATCATCCCACGCTCATGAAGCCCAGAGAGAAAGAACTAGAGAGAGACCTGAGGTAAGTTTTGCACACACCGTGGGCAGGAATAGATCAGGATTTGAAAATGAAAGACCTGAAAGAGAGAGACATCAAGCACATAGGCAAAAAAGAGATGAACATGATTTTCCATTGCCTAGACCCCGAGAGCACCCAAGAACCCTTAGACCCACTCAAGTGATCAAGGCAATGAAGAATTATTTTGACGGGTCAGGAGATCCTTATGATCATGTGGCCGAGTTCAAACAAGTGTTAAGAGCTGAACAGGTTGAGGATTTATTCACCCAATACGAGGCATTTGGTTTGACTCTTAAGGGCACTGCCTTGGCTTGGTTTCAACCATTGAGTAGTCGCAACTATCGCGATATAGGTCAACTGCTAGACGAATTCATTGTAGAATTTTCCAAGAGTGGTATCAGGCATAACACATCATCCTTGATCCACAGTTTCAAGCAGACACCCCAAGAAACAGTGCGACTAGCAGGTAGAAGGTTCAGACAGTACGTAGAAAGATGCCCTGCTCCCGAGTTACCCACACCAGCCAAACAAGTGGCTTTGTTCTTAGATGGCTTACTGAGCACAAAGTTAAGATCATATGTATATTTGAAAGAGCCTAGATCCATAGAAGAGTGCGTGCGGACATGCATTGACATAGAAGATAACTTGGGTGAGGAGTTAGGATTATCCAAACTCTATAAGGATTCAGATAGTTCTACTAGTCATACTTCAAAAATCTCCACGGAAATAGAGGAGATAGCTGAGCAAGTTGCCAAGAAGCTGGGAGTCCAAAATAAACAAACACAGAGAGTCACTCCAGTGAATCGGTGTTATACTTGTGGGGGCGATCACATGGCTAATGTATGCCCAATGCAAAACCAAAACATTAGAGAAAGGAATGTTCCATATTGCACTATTGAGAGAAAATACACAAACCACACGGCTCAAAATTGTCCCTACAATAGGCAGGCTGTTAGACAGAATTATCAGCAACCTTACCCACAAGGTAGGTATCAGAACCAATACCAACAGCCATATTATAGACCACAACAGCAATATCAGGTACCATATAGGCCACAACCTGTCTTGGGAAACCAACCACCAGCTCCAGCCAACGTGATTCCAGTCAAATATGCTGTGGGAGAGGAAAATCCAAATAGAGCATTGGTGCCCCTAACCCCATTGATACCAGATAATGATTCTCATGCTCATAGTTCAGACTACTCCCATGAAGGTAGTCCACATGCGTATTACACAGAGTCACCTGAACATAGTGAGATTTACTCGTATCAATATGAGGCACCACCTATGGAGCAAAATTGGGAGCCAGAATACTCCCATGTCATGTACACAAATCCTAACCCTAGGCCCCAATTGAGACAAATGAGACCACAAGCCCCTAGAGGATCTTGTTTTAGATGTCAAGGTGATCATTTCATTCGTGACTGTCCCCACCCATCATCTCCGAGTCAAGGACAGGCTATCACAATACAGACTTTTTGCCCTGATTGTGGCAAAGACCATCTCCCTAGAGATTGTCCAAGAAACCCCTCCAGCGCACCCAAGATTACACCTATTAATGTGGTAGGCTTAGTGGCGGATTCAAGTTCAAGTAGCAGTAATGTGGCACCTATACAGGCAGTCACTAGGGCACAAGCATTAAAACAAGATAAACCAGCAGAGCAATCGGAGTCGAGTGAATCAGGAGAGCCTAGTAAGAGGAAAACAAGAACATGGAAGGATACCAGAGAAAAGGCCAATCGTAAGTGGAATAAAAAGTTATTAAAACTAGAAGAAAGCTTGAAAGACGCAAAAACAAAAATAGAAGACATTGCATCTCAAAACCCCTTGCATGCCGAAACTCCATCCATTCCACCTCATCGCACCCCACCACCCATTGTAAATAGACCGCAACCAGGGTCTGTTCTTGCAGATCCAACCCCAGAAGGCTTGGACATGATGTTCAAGGCCTACCAGGCTCGACTTCAAGAAGGGCCTACAGCTGCAAACCTAGACAAGAGTTACCCTAGAGCGGACTTAGAGATTGAACGGATGAAAATGTGCATGAAAATGGTAGAACAAGCTCAAGCTATACTTGAGACTAGTCAAAAGTTCAATCAGACAAACTCTGTCAAAGGGGATTTGCATTTCCAGGGCTTACTAGAACGATTAGAGCAGTTGGTAAACAAACCACAAGTTTCTTTACCTCCTCAGGCTCAACTAGTTATTGAAAGAGGAAGCTCACCACCAATGGGAGCTTATGTTCCTAATTCCACGGATCCAGGAATACCTCCTTCAATTCAACAGTACTCTCAAGAATTCTTGCGGGAAATACAAGAAGAGAAATGGGCCAAGGAGAAGGGTAATTCCCCTCCTATTCCTGAGATTGATGATCTTCATGATCAATTTCCCCAAGACATTCCATCTATTTACGGAGATGAAGCAGAACAACAAGAAGACGAAAGGTTAGATTTTGAATCTAATACCTTAGAAGAACTGCCTCAATTTCCAGGCCCATGGGAATCTGAATCTCTCCAGACTAGAGCTCCCACAATACTAGTAAGAAATGAAGACTTAGTGGTTCCAAGGAACACGGATGTCATGAAGAACACTAAGGTTCAGTGTCATCTCACTGTAGAAGAGCTGCTCAAAGCAAAACCTGAGCTTTGGAATCATGTGAAGGATCAGGTTCCAGAACTTGATTCCAACATGCCAAAAGCAGGCTCCAAGCAAAGGGTACCAGAGATACCTCTAGACAAAATAGGGGACATGTGTGAGGGTGAACAAGGTAATACTTATCTTCCAATCACCTACCAAGGTTACACAACCAAAGCAATCATAGATTCAGGTGTTGGTGTTGCTATTGCGACCACCTCCTTGTGGAAGCAATGGGGCAAGCCCACATTAAGACCTCTAGGATTGCTAGAAGGGATCACTCTAACCACTTGTGGTGTAGAGTTTGAGCACACATTTGCTATATGTGACTTTGAGAAAAATAATGTCTATGAGATGATCCTAGGAAGACCCTTCCTACGACAATTGCAAATAGTATAGGATTGGGGAACTAACTCCTTGTACTTACAGCACTTAGGGGTCACCACCAAGGTCAATTTGAAGGATTACACCTTCAGAGATGTACCACCCCTACAGTGGAATTCTATCCACAAAGCGAAAGAAGATTCCATCTCTGTGCATTCTGAAAGTTCACCTGATCCATCATGGCTACATGAAGATACTCATTTGTGGATGTGCAAGGTCGCAAAGGAAGAGGAAAAACGTTTAAAGGCAAGAGAAGAAGGAACTTCGCTTATAGACCAGTTAGAGACCCAGCCTACACACCGATGATCTTTCCAGATGAGGAGTTTGAGCCCCATGGCTGGCCAAAAATCTTAGCCACCATGGACATTGCTGTCAATGAGGAACAGTGGACACCTCATTGTGATGAGGAGGGTTATGATATCTCAGCGTTCATGTGTCAACCCTTGCTAGAAGAATGTGACCTTAGTGATATCATAGAAGAAGAAGAGAATGACGATGATCTGGAGTCTATTGTGATGGATAGTTGCTTTAACTCAGAGCAGCACTATCTAGAAGATATAGGAGTGTTCACCCAGAAAGAAGAAGAACCTCTCACAAGTATTAAAACAGTAAACTCAAAGGATGGAAGTGAGAGTAGTCAAAAGAAAAAGAAAAGAAAAGCAGTGAAACAAGAAGAGGAGGAATCATTGTTTGAAGTACCAGAAAAATTCAAGAAATATGAAGTTGACGACCGCAAAATTTTGGTACGAATGCCTAAGAGAGAAGCCATCATAGGAGAATCATATGATAATAAAGAAAAGACCAAGAAGATTGTAGTGACCATTGAAGAGAACGAAGAGAGATGCACATATATAGGAGATGACCTAAGTGCAAGAGAAGAAATGGAGCTCATAGCTCTATTAAGGGAATATAGGGATGTGTTTGCATGGCACTATAGAGACTTGAAAGGGGTAGATCCAAGAATTTGCTCTCATACTATCCCCATGACTGCTGATGCTAAGCCCACCAAACAGAAGCCCTACACATATAATGATACCTATGCAGCCAAAATAAAAGAAGAAATTGATAGGTTGATTGAAGCTGGATTCATCTATGAGATTGAGCATACCGAATGGGTGTCCCCCATTGTTGTGGTACCCAAGAAGAACAGGAAGTTGCGAGTGTGTATTAACCTTAAAAAAGTTAATGCCGCTACGATTAGAGATAGTTATCCACTTCCAATCATAGAACACCTATTGGAGCGTGTTGCAGGCAAGGAAGTTTATAGCTTCCTTGATGGATTTTCAGGTTACAATCAAGTAGCCATTGCCCCAGAAGATCAACACAAAACAGCTTTTGCTACAGAGTGGGGAATCTTTGCATTTCGTGTGATGCCATTTGGGCTCACCAATGCACCTGCAACATTCCAAAGGCTCATGTGTCATGTCTTCAAAGAGTTCTTGCGAAAGAGCTTAGAAGTGTATGTGGATGATTTATGTGCTCATTCCCAAGAAAGAAGGTTTCACATCCCTGAGCTCAGACAAATCTTCAACAAGTGTAGAGAATATCGAGTGTGTCTGAACCCAGAAAAGTGTGTGTTTATGGTGCGTCAAGGTAAAATCTTAGGTCATATTGTTTCTAAGAATGGAATCTCAACAGATGAAGATAAGGTACGAGCCATAGCGGAGCTACCAAGGCCAAGGAATATTAAAGAGGTACAAGCCTTTATGGGCCATTGTGGATACTACCGTAGGTTTATCCACATGTACGCGATCATAGCTAGACCCCTTTATGCCTTGTTGTCTAATTTTGAGTGGAACGACAAATGCGAGAATTCTTTCAACGAACTGAAGAAACATTTGTGCACGGCACCAATACTCACCACTCCTGATTGGAATAAACCATTCCATGTCCATGTGGATGCATCCAATCATGCCATAGGATGTGTGCTAGCACAACCCACAAGTGAAGGAAACTTAGATTTGCCCATAGCATATGCTAGTAGACAGCTCACTGTAGTTGAACGGAACTATACCACAACTGAGCGAGAGGGCTTAGGCATGGTATATGCTGTGAAGAAGTTTAGACACTATTTATTGGCCAACAAGTTCAAGTTTTTCACTGATCATCAAGCTTTGTTATATTTGGTCAATAAACCTTGCAATACTGGACGCTTAGTAAGATGGTTCCTCTTACTAATGGAATATGACTTTGAAGTTGTTGTCAGGAAAGGTAGAACCCACCTTCGGGCAGATCACCTTTCTCGCATCACTTCAGGAGAGTCACCGCAAGGAGTGTCTGACGAATTACCCGATGCTTATCTGTTCAATTTAGAAGTTGTTCCTAAATGGGCAAATAAGTTGGTACCAGTCCTAACCTTTGGCCCTGCAAATAAGAATGTGAAAACATCACAAGAAGAAATTGTAAAATCACAAAAATATCACATATTAACAGGAAGCATGTACAAACAAGATACTGAGGGTGTATTAGCTTGTTGTGTGGAGGATGATGAACATAGTAGTTGGTTGCAACAAGCCCATGAAGGAATGCTAGGAAATCACTATTCTAAACAACGAACATTGCAGAATCTAAAGCGTTTAGGAGTGTATTGGCCTAGCATGGACAAAGAAATACATGAGTGGATTAAGAATTGTCCAAGGTGCAGAGAGAGACCCCCAGTGGAGCATGCGACCCTTTATCAAGTGTCATTAATTCCAGATTGGAGTGCTCCATTGGTAGAGTTTATGAGATCGGGAAGATTACCCAAAGAGGCTAGTCTAGCAAGAAGACGAAGCATGGAGCAAGAGGCTCAAGGCTATGCCTTAGTAGGGGACAACCTATACCGAAGAGGCAAAGATGGTTACTTAAGACTATGCGTTCATGAATCAGACTATTTAAAGGTCTTAGAGACTGCACATAGCGGTGTTGCAGGTGGACATTTTGGTCCTGACCGAGTGATCAAGACCATTCTATTCTCAGGACTTTGGTGGCCCACTCTTCATATGGACGCACATACCTATGTGAAGAAATGTGACACATGCCAACGTGCACAATATCCAGTGAGAAAAGACGAGATGCCCTTGAGGCCAATGATGGGAGGACGTGCATTTTCGAAGTGGGGCATAGACTTCATAGGTCCTATTAACCCCCCAGCTAGAAACTCCCATGCAGAGTACATCATTGTAGCCACAGATTACCTTACAAAGTGGGTAGAAGTCAAAGCCACAACAAAGAATGATGCTCAGACTACGGCTAAGTTCTTATTCGAGAATGTGTTCACGAGATATGGACTACCAATAGAGTTGGTGAGCGATAGAGGCACACACTTCTTGAATGAAGTCATTGAAAATCTTCTCCAAGAATTCTTGGTGATACATAAGAAATCTGCCCCCTATCACCCACAAGCCAACGGACAAGCCGAGAGTACCAATAAGATCCTCTGTAACGTATTGACAAAACTGGTAAATAATAAACGCTCTGATTGGGAGAAACAACTTCATCATGCTGTTTGGGCTTATTGAGTTGCCTACAAAATGGTACTCAACGCCACCCCATTTCAGATGGTCTTCGGACAGAATGCTGTGCTACCATTAGATTTCTTAATCCCTGCCTTAAAAGTAGCACAAGAGTATGAGTGGAATGGGCATGAATTGTCCTTTGATCTTGAACGCTTGGGTGAGACGAGGCTACGAGCGGCAGCAGGCATCTACGCTGCAACGAAGAGGCAAAAGGCATACTTTGATGCACACATCAAGAATAAGGGATTGAAAGAGGGAGATCTAGTGTTGGTATACACACTAAAACAACATGCCCGTAAGTTGGAAAAAAGAGGATACGGACCCATGATCATTAATAGAATTTCCACTAGTGGTGCAGTTCAGTTGGCCACGCTAGAAGGAGATATCTTGCCAAACTATATTAGTGGCTGTAGAGTCAAGCTATATCAAGAACCTCTTACTGAGGATATGCTAATGAGACTCAACACTGCTAAGAAGCGAAAAGATGAAGAGTTAAGAGTGAGAGAAGAAGCACAGGTAGAGGCCAGAGAGCGTATTAGGCGAAATAAGTTAAGGCGATTAGGCCTAGAAGTCAACTCAAAAGTCCCAAAATATCACATTGTTGCTCTAGCACAATGGTGAGAACCACGTTAAGAAGCTTCACCTCCTTAATGTCAATCCGAGGGAGAGGTAGGAGTGATATGAAGATCGTGAACGTGAGATGATGTGAGAGTGAAGGTGAGAAGCACAAAGATGCACACACACACACACACACACAACGAAGAGACAAGCAAGACACAATGGAAGGTGGGAATTTAGCTCTATTACTCAAGAATACTCTTACAAGCTCAAGAATAACTCTAATCTCAAACAAGCTACCATGAACCAACCTCAAAAATGAGCTCTCTAGCTCTTTTTATAGTTTCTAGACTAGTTTAGACCGGTTTCACATCTAATGACCGGCCTAGTTAAAAAATAGGTCCTAGAGGCTATTTGGAAGGGTAAACGATGTCTAAAAATAACAAAAATTGGTACGAGCATTCTACCTAAGCTCCTCAAGCTCGAGGACTCCTCGGCTTGCACAAAATGGAGCTATGGATTACAAAATTGGGGTTTTCTATGATACATATGTTACAATTAGTGATAATAATCACTGTTGAATGTTTTGGGAAAATTAATAAGACATGTATTTGTTTAAAAGATTGATCCGCCTGGCTCCCTGCTTCGTCTTCACATGCTTCCGTGGCGTCTGTGCCTCTGACTGCTTCCAACACCCCCCTCCCTCTCGCTTCTGTCGTCCCTGACAGAACCTTGTTGTGAGGTCTGCCGGATGTAATTCTGTAGGAGGTCTTGAGCGAGGGTGTGCTCTGATACACGAATACCTCGGGCTAGATCAGCCTCGAGTTTCTCCCAGTCGATAGGTTGCGGCTCGTCTGGTGGTGGGAGCTGATAGTGTGTGGAGTACACCATTCGTTCACAGGCGAATAATTGCAATAAGTGTGTCGGCCTGCTTATGAATACTTCGGAATGGTACTCCCAAAAACCGGTGGTGAACATTTCTTCGAATGTTTGCTTGTAACATGCCGGTAGATATTTGAGCCTGCAGTGCCAGGCGTAACACACCCGTAGCGATGGCGTTATGCTCATATCATAGACTAAATCCAAATTGCCATGCTCAAAGCCCGGGGTGTTGACATGGGGAGCCTTGATGCGCCGGAAGACTTTAAAGACCATCTGCATCATGTCAAAGATTTTGACAGTCATTTGCGCGGCTATATCATCCATAGGTTTTAATCGAGGGAGCCAGTGGCGGATCGTCGCCATCATGTAGCCAACTGTGGGTAACGCGACTGGTGGCTTGAAGTAGGGGTAGTTCAGCCAGTCTTGGCACTGCTTATTGTTCTGTAGCTTTATAGCGAAGGCAGTCCAAGAGCGGCGTCGTGGTACTGGTCCCCAGCACGGATTAAATTTTAAGTGAAGAGGCGCTTTTACCCACGTGCTCATCATCTCTGGATAATTTTGCAGTAAATCTTTGCGCCAGTCTGGTTGGAGGATTTCACCTCTCTGCGCCCTTGGTGGCAAGTCCTCTGGCTCGAATTGAGTTGCATGCGTCGGTTTCATGCCGGTTTCTTTCTCTATGGTTAATTGATATTCTGCCATTAACATAAAGTATGGTTTATACTGAAGCTCATGCCCGGATATGTATCGTCGCGGGGCCATTTGAGCAAAGAATGGTGATTGTAAAATTTTTTCTTCAATTATGGCCATGGCATGTAGCTGTGCCTCTACTCTGGCCGAGTGTGTCGTTCCTAGTTCTTCTACTGTTTTCATCCACGCGGGGGTAGGTAATTCGTAGGTCATCTGGCCTTCGGCCGTGACACGTCCGCCTGGGATGGGTATCGGTTCATAAGCCTCTTCGAAGGTCTCCTCCACCGGGATAGTGACTGTTTCTTCCTCAGCTGGTAGCTCAGGTGGGGAGTCTGGCCTTGGTGGTGCTTCATAGATGGCGATTCGAGATTCAAGATTCACTACCTGGGCCCGGAGTGCGTTGAGTTCCTCTAAAATTTCAGGTGCAGGGTCCACAGGTGCTGGTAATTCCGCTGCTACTGGTACCTGTTGTGTTGCAGGTTCTCTGAGTTGTAGCAGTTTGTGATCTTCCTTTAACTTTTGATACTCTTCGTTCATACGGTCATAGTCCTCGAGCAATCTAACATGGTCGTCTAGTAACATCCGCATCGACTCAGATGGGATGGCCTTGAATCTGCTCGGACTTAGTGGCTGTTCTGGATGATCTAAAGCCGCCTCCAAGTTCTCTCTATTTTGTTCTTGGAGTCTCTGGTTCTCCTCTTTCGCTGCGGCTAAGTGTCTTCTTAATAAGCCCATGTTTCTAGTAAGCGTCGCGTTGCGGACAGTCTGGGCTCTAAGTAGGTTATCTAAATCCGCGGTGGCTTCTTTGCTTTTTTCCTCACTTTCTATTTCTAACTTGTGATACGCCTCTCGTAGCTCTTGGTACCGGCTGTTCAGTGAGGCGTTCTCGATTGACAACAAATTAAGCTGCGTTTGTAAGTCGTTCGTCGTTTTCTGCAGCTGTTGATAGGTGGTTCCGAGTGATGCAAACTCATCTCGGACTTGCGTCATGCATGCGAACATGTGTTGAAATGCTGTGTCGATGGTGGGCGATAGTAGTAGTGAAGTGCTAAATGAGGATGCAGTGATAGTAGATGCAGTGGGAATGGGGAGCGGGGTTGGGACTGTGGATGCAGTGGTGATTGTGGAAAATTGTGAAGTGCCTAAATACGAGGGTGCTGTGAGTGTAGTGGGTGGTGGTGAGGTGGGTGGTGATATGTCCATGCCATTGGACGTGTTTAATGTTGTGACTGCGAAAAGTGGTGTGATTGTGGGTGGTTGCGTAGGTGTGAATACGGGATTTACAAACGTAGAGTAGTTTACAGGGGGGATGGAGGGAATAGTTTGGTGAAACGGGGAAATAGGGGTTATGGCAGGTTGGGGAGGTGAGACGGGTGAGAAGGTTAGCGGGGTTAGGAAGGGGAATGGGGATCTTAGAGGTGGGGGAAACGCTGGGAAGGATGAAGGGGTGAAGGGGTTAACATAGGGATGCAGAGGGTTGGGTGTGGGCCTGGTGGTATGAATGGGTAAGGAAGAGGTTGGGGCTATATTGCTTTGTACAGGTGTGGATGTGGGGAAAGCAGGTGGGTGTGCGGGTGATACAGGATGGGTTGGTGAAAGATGAGGTGAAAGAGGGGTCGAAGGGGTGGAGGTTATTTCGAGGATTGTAGTGGTATGTACAATGGTGGTACGGGGTGGCGAATCTACAAGAATGGTTTCTGCGGTTACTGAACGTTCGGGGGCGAGGCGTGCCTCCCTGGCTTGTGCTGAAGATTGGGCTCCTGTTGGTACACGAATATACTCCCCGGGTTTTGAGAGTAGTCGCACTCGGCGGGGATCGAACTGTGGTAGTTGCTTTCTTTGTAAGAACCTGAGTGCTTCATGGGAGCCTACTGATTGGACTAACTCTCGGAACCCTCTGATATAGGCGTCTTCGAATCCTCCGGAGATGAGTTCCTGTTCAATTAATGCCTGGCTCTCCTCTTCAGTTAACTTCTTTCGTGCCCAGACTTTCTCCATGGTACGATATAGTTTCTTTATGGCCAATGTATACGCTGCGGCTTCGAAAGTTTCATCTTCATATGTGCTGGTGTCGCCGTGTGTGTCAGTCTGTTGGCCTTGGCCCTCTGCCTGTTCGTCGGGTGAGCCCTGGCTGGCTTCATCGTCGCCTTGATCGTCGTCTGTTTCGGTTCTTTCTTCTTCAGAGCCCGACACAGCTTGTCCCTGTGGTAAGTCTCGCGGCGTAGTGGGGTAGCTGGGGCGCTCATATTCCTGGGAGAACAGTGGTGCTTCTGAATATTGGAACTCGTTTGAGAATGCATCAGGCATCTCAAAATCAAATGTCGTGTTTATGGGGTCGGTCTCCATATGTGGTATCGGGAAAGAAAACGCTTCCGCACCAATGGTGGTGGGAGCTTCTGCGGTTGTGGTGGCGGGTTCTGAGGTGGTAGCTGCCTGAGGTGCAGCGGTACTCGTGGTGGCCTCCGTAATTACTGGTCTGGACAACCGTATGCGAATAGGTTGTACAGTGGGCTCAGCTTCTGTCTGTGGTCGCTCGGGAGAGGGTTGTGGTGACGGCGACTCTGGCACTTGGAGGCAAGGGATGGTGCCTCGCATGCGCTTACCAGCCCGTGTCCTACTGGGCTTCTTAGCTTTCTTCGCTGTGCTCTTGAATGCCTTCAATTCCTCTCCTGTTAATGCACGCTCGATGGGCAAGTCATAAGCCAAACACATATACACAATTCTTGTGAGTGCACAACATCCGTTAAGCACTTTTTTACGCTCCCATCTGTGCTGTGCCAGGTACATCTGATCTATGATCCAGCTTGCCAGATCAACTGTTTGAGGTCCCGTACATGCCAAATATAATCCAAACCATATTCTTTTGTGTGGCATGGTAAACCTGTCCTGAGCTGGAAAGGCAAAATGTTGCATGCATATTCTTAGTGGCTTTGACAACTCAGGTGTGATGGCCGAAATCTCTTCCCACTTCGTGACATCCCCACGTTTCATTGGTTCTGGAATCAATCTCTCTCGGTCTGTGGGAGTGTGGGTTCCATGAATCTTGATGGCTGCTCTGATTAAGTCCTTAGAGAGATAAAATCTCTTGTAAGGTGGATCATCCACTAGGGTAGGCAAGATGAAGGTTCCTGGGATGTCCTTATTCTCTGATGCCAGTAAGGTAGTGATCAAGTAATAGCACCTATAAAAATCTGGTTTGGGTAGAGGATCACTGAAATATTCTGTGAAACCGGCTCTGGCCCAAACATGAGTTAAATCTTGGGTGTTTTGTAGGGCTTCGAATTCTCTGGAGAAAAACTGGTACTTTCCCCACGTGCGGTCATCAAAAGTCATAGAGGATTCAAATATAAAGTCTGCGTCCGCGAGGGGTCCTGCCAGGCCCTGAAACCAATGAGAGTTCCTGTGTATCTTTTCGGTGTAGCCCATAGGGGGGTTATCGATGGGCATGGGCCCTGGAAATCCCTGAAATTCCGGCGGTGGAGCAGTAGGGTGGGACTCTGCTCGTAGCACGTTGAGTGGTACTGCTGCCATACTGGGGCCTGCTCCTGATGTTCCTTCGTCAGTTTGCATGGTGGCTGGTGCGCTAGTGAGAAAGATCTGCTACAAAAGATTAACACATTAGCATGGAAATTAATCATGATCCCATTAAAGTGAGACCGCAATCCCTTTCCATAACTGATGCGTAACCCGTGTAGCCAAGTGCTGTGATGTGATGGATGCAATGTTTCTTGCAGCACTAGTGCAGGTCTCTAGACACCTATACGTTTCAGATCATGCATACATTTCTTGATGAGGTGAGATTACGAGTGGTGTGTGATGATGGTGTGTGAACTTATACAAGGTTGAAAGGTTAGTAATTGAGTACAAGGTTGTATGTTAGTCGGGGGGTAGTTAGACAACGGGTTAGGGGAGGACGGTTGGACACGTTTCGGTATCCATTTCTTAAGAGTCTTTGAGTGGGTGGTGGGTTTCTGCTGAGGGGTAAAAGGTGGTATCGGGTGTGGTGGTGTCGAGGGATGAAAAGGTTTGTGAGGATTATATATTACATGGCATCGGGGTTGAGCTATGATACATGGTTTGGGTACCCAAATCTGCGTGGGCGTGGGTCTATGGGTAAGGTACTTCTTGGCGATCCACATTTGTCGAATGGTCTGACCTATAGAAGAAGGTCGAGGGGATGGTGGATATCTATTTTGTTTCTGTTCTGCTTTTTTCTTGCTGACCTCTGCTTGGTTGGAGATCTTTGATGCTCTTTGTCCTTTTGGCACCCATATTTGTCTGGTGCCGCTTCCTTTGGGAGGCCTAAACTGCTTTCCATGTTGTTTCCTCTGATACTGTCGTCGGTCTGGGTTCCTTTGTCGCGGTTGACTCTGTTGTCGATGAGGTTGAGAGGTCGGATGGACACTCTGCTTTGGAAAAGAAGGGAGTTCCAACACTTGCGTGACCTGCCCATCAGGAAGTGATGCCTTTTGTAACTTTAATCTAGGCCAGTCCGCAACAAGCTTGGAAGGATGAGCACCGTAGGGTGTCGTGCTCATTTGGCCGCTGATGCAACCCACCTGACCTCTGATTGTGCCCTTCTGTCCTTGCGTTTGGGTAACTGTCGCTTCTAGTTTGCAGGAAGTCCCAGGGAAGATCTCCTGTCGTCCTTCTGACTGACAACTGTCTATAGCCAAGCCCGAGTGGGTTGGTGTAGACGTAACGTGACTGGTCTGAATAAAGATCTTCCGATCTTCCGTCGCATGCGTTTCATAGGGTCTAGGGTCACAACCGTCAAGCGGAATGCCGTTAAGGAAGTCAAGCGGTATCACTCGCTTCTGCTCTAAGGTTCCAATCTGTAAGGAGCCTTGTCTAAGATTTAGGTCCACTGAGTGATCGTATAGCCAATCTTGGCCAAGGATTAGGGGTTCTATCAGGTCGTCATCATGGCACACTAATAGCTTTGCTGTCATGGTCACCTCCTTAACGAGGATAGGAAGGTCCACCTCACCCATGCAAGGGGTTTCCATGCCTCCTAGGCCTATGAGGTATGCCTCAATTGGCCGCATTTCTATTCCTGAATCCTTATAGTGGGACCATCTAATCGCACTAGTCGCAGCACCTGAGTCAATCAAAGCCCTGAGTTCTTGGCTATGTTTACCGTGCTCTAGTCTAACTGTAACGAATGGTCTCCTGTCCACTATGCTAGGATGAGTGGTTGACTTTACTTGACACATGGCCATAGGGTATCTGGGTGATGTTTCCAGATGGTTATAATGTTCTCTCCCTAGTCCTTGTCTTCTTAGCTTCATGCGCTTAATGCGTTCTATGGCTTCTGCCTGAGCTTCTGCTCGTATTCTATTTTCTTCCTCCTTACGCTTCTTTGCCAACGTGAGTCGTCTAAGCATATCCTCAGTAAGAGGTTCTTGATATAGCCTGACTCTACAGCCACTAATGTAATTAGGCATTATATCTCCTTCTAAGGTGGCTAACTGTACTGCTCCACTAGTCGAGAGTCTGTTAATGATCATAGGTCCATAACCTCGCTTTTCTAACTTCCGTGCGTGCTGTTTCAGCGTATACACTAGAACTAAATCTCCTTCTTTTAGGCCTTTATCTTTCACATGCGCATCAAAATATGCTTTCTGTCGCTTCTTCGCTGCGTATATTCCTGCTGCTGCTTTCAGCCTGGTTTCTCCTAATCGTTCCAAGTCCAATATTCTCGCTGATAACTCATGGCCGGTCCACTGATGTTCTTGTGCAACCTTAAGGGTCGGTATCAAGAAGTCCAAAGGAAGCACTGCATTCTGACCCAAAACCATATGAAAGGGAGTTGCATTGAGTACGGTCTTGTAGGCCACTCGATATGCCCAAACAGCGTGGTGTAGCTGTTTGTCCCAATCTGAACGTTTATTGTTCACGAGTTTCGTCAGTACGGTACATAGTATCTTGTTAGTGCTTTCAGCCTGACCATTGGCCTGAGGATGATATGGTGCAGATTTCTTGTGAATCACCATAAAATCCTGTAACAAATATTCAATGACTTGGTTTAGAAAGTGAGTGCCTCGATCGCTCACTAACTCTATAGGCAATCCATATCTTGTAAAGACATTTTCAAATAAGAATTTTGCAGTCGTGTGAGCATCATTCTTTTTTGTGGCTTTTGCCTCTACCCATTTTGTAAGATAATCTGTGGCAACAATAATGTATTCTGCATGTGTACCTTTTGCAGGGGGGTTAATGGGTCCTACAAAGTCTATACCCCACTTAGAAAATGCACGTCCGCCCATCATGGGTTTCAATGGCATTTCATCTCTGCGAGTAGGAAACTGAGTTCTTTGGCACACGTCACATCTCTTTACATAGGTATGTGCATCCATGTGAAGAGTGGGCCACCATAATCCTGCAAAGAGAATGGCTTTGATTATCCTATCTGGTCCAAAATGACCTCCTGCAACACCTTGGTGTGCAGTCTCTAGTATGCTAAGATAATCGCTCTCATGAACACATTGTCTTAGATATCCATCTCGTCCTCTTTTGTATAGATTATCGCCAATAAGTGAATAGTCGTGAGCTTCCTGCTCTAGACTACGTTGTCGAGCTAAAGTCATTCCTTGAGGGAATGTGTTCGTCCTCAAGTAGGTCACTAATGGTTCACTCCAGTCTGGTGTGAGAGACACATGATATAATGTCGCATGCTCTACTGGTGGTCTTTCACAACACACCTGACATTCTTTACACAACTTGTGGACATCTGCTTCCATAGAAGGCCAATATACTCCTAATCTATGCAGAGTCTGTAGTGTTCTATGTTTTGAATGATGTTGCTTTAGTGCACCTAAGTGTGCTAATTGCAACCAATTCGCATGTTCTGATTCATCTACACAACAAGCAAGAATCTTTTGATTATCTTGTTTATATATGCTTCCTGCTATTATTTGGTACCTCTGAGATTTGGTAATCTCTCCTTCTTTGATCTTTATCCTAGGGCTCTTGGGTCCGTATGTCAGAATAGGGACTAACGGCTTAGCCCATTCTGGTGCTATCTCAAGGTTGAATAAGTATGCATCTGGTAGATCATCAGCTACTCCTTGAGGGGCTTCTCCCGAGGTTAATCTTGAGAGGTGGTCAGCTCTAAGATGCGTCTTTCCTTTCCTAACTACCACTTCAAAATCATACTCCATGAGCAGTAGAAACCAACGTATCAGTCGTCCTGTGTTACATGGTTTGTTGACTAAATATAATAGGGCTTGATGATCTGTAAAGAACTTGAATTTGTTGGCCAACAAGTAGTGCCTAAACTTCTTTACCGCGTAGATCATCCCTAATCCTTCTCGTTCCGTCGTGGTATAATTTCTTTCTGCTGCGTTTAATTGTCTGCTAGCGTAAGCTATGGGGAGATCTATGTTACCTTCATTAGTGGGTTGTGCTAATACACATCCTATGGCGTAATTGGATGCATCCACATGTACATGGAATGGCTTACTCCAATCTGGAGTGGTCAATATAGGTGCTGAACACAAACGTCGTTTAAGTTCATTGAATGAATTTTCACACTCATCTGTCCATTCAAAATTGGTTAAAAGAGAGTACAGAGGCTTGGCTATGATTGCATACATGTGTATGAATCTCCTATAATAACCGCAATGGCCCATAAATGCCTGTACCTCTTTCACATTAGTTGGTCTAGGTAATTCTGCAATTACCTTCACCTTTTCCTCGTCCGTAGAGATTCCATTTTTTGACACAATGTGTCCTAGAATTTTGCCTTGTCTGACCATGAAAACGCATTTTTCTGGGTTCAAACAAACCTGATATTCTCGACATTTGTCAAATATTTGTCTCAACTCTGGGATATGTGTCTGTCTTACATTTGAGTGCGCACATAGGTCATCGACATAAACTTCCAAGCTCTTGCGTAAGAATTCCTTAAAAACATGACACATGAGTCGCTGGAAAGTAGCGGGTGCATTTGTCAAGCCAAATGGCATTACACGAAATGCAAATATGCCCCATTCTGTGGCAAAAGCCGTCTTGTGTTGGTCTTCTGGAGCAATGGCTACTTGGTTATAGCGTGAGAATCCATCAAGAAAACTGTAAACTTCCTTGCCTGCAACTCTTTCCAATAGGTGTTCCGTGATAGGAAGAGGATAACTATCTCTAATCGTGGCGGCATTAACTTTTTTAAGGTTAATACACACACGCAATTTTCCATTCTTCTTGGGCACAACCACAATGGGGGATACCCATTCGGTATGCTCAATTTCGTAGATAAATCCTGCTTCTATCAAGCGATCTATCTCCTCTTTAATCTTCGCAGCGTAATTATCATTATACGTGTAAGGTTTTTGTTTTGTCGGTTTTGCATCTGGAGTCATAGGGATTCTATGAGAACATATATCTGGGTCTACTCCTTTCAAATCTTTGTAACTCCAAGCAAAAACATCTCTATATTCACGCAATAGGGCAACTAACTCTTCTTCTTCTTCAGTCGTCAAATCGTGCCCTATGTAGGTGCATTTTTCTTCTTCTCCTTCTATGGCAACTATGACTTTCTTGGTTTTCTCCCGGTTATCATATACTTGTCCATCCTTCTCTTTTCTATTAGGCATTCGTACCATGATTCTTCTATCGTCGATTTCGTATTTCTTGAAATTCTCGGGTACTTCAAATAAAGATTCTTCTTTTTCCGACATGGTTTCTTTCTTCTTTCTCTTCTTGCCTTCACTCTTGGTAGTCACTTCCGTGGCTAATCTCACTTCATTCGTAATTTCCTCGTGTCTCTGAGTGTGAGTCTCTACTTCGTAGAAATATTCTTCCTCTGATGCAAAGGGTGGGTCCATGATAATTGATTCTAAATCAAAATCGCTTGCGTCCTCAAATGCATCAGTGTTTGGTTCGCACTCTTCTAAAATTGCATCGCCCATGATTGGCTCTATCGTAAAAACTGAAATGTCATAGCCATCCTCGTCACAGTGGGGTGTCCATTGTTCTTCATTGATGGCTACATCCATGGTTGCTAGTATTTCCGCCCAACCATGGGGTTCAAACTCCTCGTCAGGGAATACTACAGGTGCGTAGGCTGGATCTTGAAGGGTTCGTGGATGTTGTTCCGCACCTAAGGTCCTGGTTTCTAATCGTTCTTCCTCTTGTTTGGCTACTTTACACATCCATAAATGGGTGTCCTCATGCAACCAAGAAGGATCTGATTCTAATGAGTGCACAGATTCCGTCTCTGCTGGTGTCTTATGGATGGTATTCCATTGTATTGGGGGTACATCTCTATGTGAATAGTCTTTAAGGTTGACTTTGGTAGTCACTCCTAAATGTTGCAAGTACAAAGAATTAGTTCCCCAATCTTGTAAAATTTGTAACTGACGCATGAATGGTCGTCCCAATATCATCTCATATGCATGATTTTTAGCAAAGTCACAAATGGCGAAAGTATGCTCAAATTCTACACCACAAGTGGTGAGAGATATGCCTTCTAGTAAGCCTAACGGTTTTTCTATGTGTCCATCGGCCATTTGTAGCTTCATCCTGGTGGGTCTGAGTGCTGGCTTACCCCAACGTTTCCATAAGGCGGTAGTAGCGATAGCTACTCCGGCTCCTGAATCTAAGATGGCTTTCGTGGTGTAGCCTTGATGGGTTATAGGAAGATATGTGTTACCTTCCTCTCCTTCACTTACGTCTCCAATCTTTTCCACGGGTATCTCTGGTACCTTCTTATGTGATCCTATCTGAGAGGGTGTGGTAGCTAGCTCAGGGAATTGATTTGCTACGTGCTTCCACAATTCTGGTTTTACCTTTAACAGTTCCTCCAGAGTGAGATTACACTGTACTTTCGTATTCTTGATCACTTCCGTGTTCCTAGGGATCACTGATTCTTCATTCCTCACTATTATCGTGGGTGCTCTCATACTAATAGACTTAGCTTCCCAAGGCCCTGTGAACTGAGGTAATTCTTGTAGAGAATTAGACTCAAATCCTGTGGGTTCACTCAGTTGTTCCACCTCTACATCATCATATATAGAGGGGATATCTTGGGGAAATTGTTCCTGCAAATCGTCTATTTCTTGGATAGGAGGATGAGTTCCTTGTTCTTTTCTCCATTTCTCTTCTTGGATTTCTCTTAAAAATTCATGTGAGTGCTTATGTATGGAAGATAGGTTATCTTGACTCTCTGTATTGGGTACTTGAGACAGGGATGGTGGATTCCTTTCCTGTGTCTCTGGGATAATAGGGTTCCTATGCTGATCCTCTTCCTCTCTCTCTTTGCTTTCAATCAAGTGTTCTAGCCTCTCCATTAGTCCTTGAAAGTGTAGTTCCGGTTTTGCCATGTTATTCCAATTAAGATATCTAGAGGCTTCGAACAACGCTTGGGCTAGTTTTACCATCTTCATGCAAAGTTTAGTTCTCTCAATTTCTAGATCAGCTCGAGGGTAGTTTTTACTCATTTCCGTGACTTGAGGTCCCTCTTTTATTCTAGCCTGATATGCACGGAACATCATGTCTAGATCTTCCGGTATGGGTTCCGCTAAGACTGATCCTGATTTCTGAGCTGGGATTTCTTGGTTTGATTCTTGTGAAGCCAATTCTTGTATTTTGGCTCTAGATTCTCTTAGACTTCCTTCCAACTCACTTATCTTTTTACTCCATTTTCTCTTTATTCTTTCTCTAGAATCTTTCCAAGATTTCGTCTTTTTACTGCTAGATTCTGCAACTTCACTAGTTCCGGTTACTTTCTCTGGATTAAGCTGTTGGTTTTGTAAGAGCGCCTGGGCTCTGGTTATAGCTTGGATAGGCACGTATGTAGGGTTGGATCCATCCGCGTTCTTTACAATACCTATCACGTTGATCGATGTCACATTTGAAGTGTTAACTGGGTTCTTAGGACAATCTTTGATTACGTGTTCTTTGCCACAATCGGCACAAAAGCCTTGTATGCTATAGTACTGTGATTGCCTTACTATTGGGGGATGTGGGCAGTCCTTGATGAAGTGATCTCCTTGGCATCTAAAGCATGGTCCTCTAGGGCCCTGCGGTCTCTGCTGTCTCAATTGGGGCCGTGGGTTTGGGTTTGCGTACATCACATTAGTATAATCTGGCTCCCAACTAGGTTCCATTGGTGGACTATCATAATGATATGTCTCCACATGCTCTGGTGACTCCGTGTAATAAGCGGGTGGACTAGATACATGAGTAGAGTCAAAACTGTTTGAGTTTGGGTCACTTTCGGTGATCAGGGGTGAAGAAGGCACTAAGGCCCTACTTAGGTTCTCTTCTGCAGCCGCATATTTGACTGAGATGACATTCGCTGGTGGGGGTGGCTGCTGAGCTAAGACGGGTTGAGGTCTCTGTTGAGCCTGGTATGGGTAGTTCTGAGGAGGCCTATAGTAATAAGGCTGAGCATTGTATTGGCCTTGATACCTACCGGGCTGCTGGTATGTTTGTGGGTAGTTCTGTCTCACGGTTTGTTTGTTGTACGGGCAGTCCTGAGCCGTATGATTCGTGTATCTTCTCTCAATTGTGCAATATTGGCCACTAGGGTTGACGTGAGGTTGAGGTGCATTGGGACACACGTTTGCCAAATGATTTCCACCACAAGTGTAACAACGTACGTTAGTTGGTAGCTTGGGCACCTGTTTGCTAGAAACTCCTAGTTTTTGGGCCACTTTTTCTGCTAGATCCTCTATTGAATTCGACAATTTTGTGGATGCTAGAGAAGAACAATCTGAGTCCTTATAGACCTTTGAGAGTTCTAATTCATCTCCTAAGTTGTCCTCAATGTCTATACATATTCTTACACACTCCTCTAGCGTTCTGGGTTCTTTTAGGTACACATAAGAGCGTAATTTAGCGCTCAACAAGCCATCTAGGAACAGTGATACTTGTTTGGCTTGTGAGGGTAGCTCTTGCATTGGACATCGTTCGACATATTGTCTGAATCTACGACCTGCCAGTCTTACTGTTTCCTGAGGGGTCTGTTTAAAGCTATGAATCAACGAAGACGTGTCATGTCTAACCCCACTTTTAGAGAATTCAGTGATGAATGACTCTAAAAAGTGATGGATGTCTCTAAATTGCCTTTGTTGCAGTGGTTGGAACCAAGTTAAAGCGGTATTCTTTAACGTTAGTCCAAATGCATTGTACTGCGTGAACATGTCTTCAACTTGTTCTGCTCTTAGTACTTGCTTGAATTCCGCGACATGGTCATAGGGATCTCCTGTCCCATCAAAGTAATTTTTCATTGATTTTACTAATTGTGTAGGTCTCAATACTCTTGCGTGTTCACGTGGTCTAGGTAGAGGAAAATCATCTCTACCACCTGGTACTCCATGTTCTCTTTGTCTATCCGTCCTATTAGTGTTCGTGGTTGTTCTATCTCTCCCTATGGGGTGAATGAAGCTTACTTCCGGTCTCTCGTAATTTCCTTCTCTTTGATTTCCATGGGCTGAGGATGTTCCTGCCCCTTGTTGATTTGCATTCATGTTCGTTCTGGATGGAGGGAATATCAATTCACCTCTCCAAGTGTAGGTGTTTTTAGCGCGCTCAGGCACCACAAAGACTCTTTCTGAAGTCTCATCCAGGTATACAACCTTTCCAGGTGTATCTGGGTCCTTGAATTCATAGATTGTAATGATGCCTACCTCACTGGGGTTTTCCTTTCTGTACCTCCAAAAGGCTTCATCTGTCTCTTTGTTTACAAACAACTCGGTGCTCCTGTTATCTTGAGGGATCCACTCTGGGATGAGTACTCTCGTTAATACGGATTTCCCTCTAGGTGTTCTAGGTTCTTCTAACGGTTCTTTTCCTTGAAATTTCGCTTCCGTCTCTAATTGGATTGTGCCAAACTCATTAGTATCGTTTGGTTGGGTACTTAGGATGTACATGGTTCCTTCTTTGTCTATGTAAGCGTCTCTCTCAAATTTCACCACTGGTCTTTCCAATCCAATGGGTTGATCAGGGTTGTGCAGTTGCACCACTTGCCTTTGCAAACCATCCTCATAGATGCGAGCACCTAATCGGTTGGTTCGGAGAAACTCTAGCTGCGTTCTATAGGGTCCTTCAGGTTTTTCTAGGTATGCTACATTAGACCCTCCTGCTGGTCTGTCTGTGCTAAATGCCATTTCTGATTCACTTGATTCTGAGCTCAACTCGTAGGGATAACTACTGTTCAATTGCTGAGCCCAAGATCGTGCGGTGGTTCTTACACTAGCCTCCGATGATCTAAGGCTTCTTCTGTCCGACTTACCTATATGTTTGCCTGATCTAAGGTTCATTAATTTTCTTCCTTGCACGCTCGATTACACACTTAGATCGTCAATGGTTCTTTGTGATTAATTCTTGGTTCCTTTTAATTTTTCTTTGGATTCTTGTCTTAATTTATGCGTCAGGAATTCGACTTTCGTGATGATTTTAAGTTTTTCGTTCCGTCAGACTTATGTTCTTTTTTTTTGGTTTTCGTCACACACACCTTTACTTTGAGTCTTAGACTTGATAGAATTAGGTATCCTGAACTTGAGGCGTTCCTATCGTCGTTAATCCACAACTACCGTTTAGCCTAAGCTAAAAATTGACTGAGGGGGTTGAGTAATCTTCCAACCTCGAGTCGGCTTTTCCGGTTGCTCTGATGCCCTGTTGCCCAAGAAGCCGTGCTTCCCAAGCTCTGCTGTCTTCACTGCCTTGCTTGCTTGCCTTGGATTGCCCTTGCTAGACCTGGAAAAATTCCAATATTAGACCAGTTCACAAGATGATCAAACACTTGAGTATATACACCTTTTAATCCCTTCCCTTTTTGCCCAAATTTTAATGTGTGCCCCCCTGGCTTCCTAGTCCCAAACTGGGTGAACCTCAATTTAGCCTATCCAAAAATAGACGTATACTTTATGAAAAAAACAGTTGAGGTCACGTAGTACTCGTCACGAGCTTTCTAACGAGCTATTAAGCTCAAAAAACGGACTCCGGATGAAAAAGTTATGAGCGTTCAGGCCCTGGGGGGTAAAAACTGACAATCCAATTTTCCCTCAAATATGAGCTAAGGGGTCTCCTATGAGTCTAATGGTCCAAAAATTTTCCAAAAATACCCTCAAATTTGGTCAAAAATTGAAGTCCAAAATTTGCGATGGGGGTGGGCAATCGCGATGGTCTGGGACCGTCGCGATGGTCCGAGCGAACCGTCGCGATGGCGTGAAATTTGGACAATCGCGATGGCCCGAAAAAGCGAACCGTCGCGATGGCCCGAAATGAACGATCGCGATGGCGTGAGGTCGAACCGTCGCGATGGCCCGGAATGAACGATCGTGATGGCGTGGGAATGGACCGTCGCGATGGCGCGGTCAACGGTCAAAGGTGGACAATCGCGATGGCGTAAGGTTGAACCGTCGCGATGGCCCGATCAAGTGGACAATCGCGATGGCGCGAGTCAACGGTCAACGGGGAACAATCGCGATGGTCCGAAGTGAACCGTCGCGATGGTCCGCGATGCGATGGCTTGAGCCAATCGCGATGGTCCGATTTTGGGCTGTCGCGATGGTCCAAAAGTTGAACCGTCGCGATGGTCTAACGTGACTCGTGGCACTATCGTGGCGATGGCATAGGCCAATCGCGATGGTGAGGGGTCAACTGGACAGTCGCGATGGTCCGAGTGGACCGTCGCGATGGCTCAAGTGAACCGTCGCGATGGTCCGAAAAAGCGAACCGTCGCGATGGTCCGGCCGAGCCGTCGCGATGGCGTGAGCCTATCGCGATGGTGCGACACAATCGCGATGGTCCGAGCCAATCGCGATGGTCCACCAAATGACGAATTTTTGAAATGCAACTATGGTGCCGTGTGTGCGCAAGGATCGCCTACCTCGTGGTGTGGTCGCCTACTTCAAAATCCGAAAGTTGCAGACCATCGCGATGGTCCGCCCTACTCGGAAATTTCTGACAGAAAGTACATTTTTTACCTTTTGGAAGCTTTCCTGATGCTCTGAAGCTCTGTACCTGCAAGAAAACTCAAGAAAAAGCAAGCACATACAATCGCAAAAACTCTCTCTCGCTCTCTCGCATGCACAAATGAGGGGAAATGAGGTGAATGGGTGGATATGGTGAATTTTCTGATTTTTTTGGAAATGGAGATGATGATGCGATGATGAAGATGGAGTGTGGGGAAGGTGAAAAACACTAAAAACTAAGTAAAAACAACAACAAAAACTGAAATTTTTACCTTCCAACGCCACTTCTTGCTATACTCTTACCATCACACATTCGTCCTAGACTCGATCCCCGGCAACGGCGCCAAATTTGGTGTTGCTCTAGCACAATGGTGAGAACCACGTTAAGAAGCTTCACCTCCTTAATGTCAATCCGAGGGAGAGGTAGGAGTGATATGAAGATCGTGAACGTGAGATGATGTGAGAGTGAAGGTGAGAAGCACAAAGATGCACACACACACACACACACACAACGAAGAGACAAGCAAGACACAATGGAAGGTGGGAATTTAGCTCTATTACTCAAGAATACTCTTACAAGCTCAAGAATAACTCTAATCTCAAACAAGCTACCATGAACCAACCTCAAAAATGAGCTCTCTAGCTCTTTTTATAGTTTCTAGACTAGTTTAGACCGGTTTCACATCTAATGACCGGCCTAGTTAAAAAATAGGTCCTAGAGGCTATTTGGAAGGGTAAACGATGTCTAAAAATAACAAAAATTGGTACGAGCATTCTACCTAAGCTCCTCAAGCTCGAGGACTCCTCGGCTTGCACAAAATGGAGCTATGGATTACAAAATTGGGGTTTTCTATGATACATATGTTACAATTAGTGATAATAATCACTGTTGAATGTTTTGGGAAAATTAATAAGACATGTATTTGTTTAAAAGATTGATCCGCCTGGCTCCCTGCTTCGTCTTCACATGCTTCCGTGGCGTCTGTGCCTCTGACTGCTTCCAACACACATGGATATGTGTCAAAAGTCAGGCATAGCGACTTCTCAGGTCATTGACCGAAGACCCTTTGTGACCATAGAGATAGGACAAGGGAAGGGTGCAAGGACGGTGAAAGCATTGATTGACTCAGGTGCAGCAAGTAGTGCAGTTAGACTTTCCTACTGCCAAGACTTGGGGTTGAACATCAATCCCATAGAAGCTTATCTCATAGGTTTGGGAGGTGTGGAAACCCCTTGTTTGGGCGAGGTGGAACTTCCCATCTACCTTCAAGATGTTCCAATGAAAGTCAAAGCGCTAGTATGTCAAGATGAGAACCTTACAGAACCACTTGTCTTGGGTCAAGATTGGATCTATGACCATGCAGTTAACTTAAACCTAAGAAGTCAAATTCTTCAAGTTTGGGTACATGAACAATGCATTACATTAGAATTAGAGAACTGCATGCTCCTAAATCATGGCACCACACACTCTCTTAGTTCTTCCAAGACTAATCATATGAAAGAAGATGTTGTATGTGTCAAATGCTCTATGATGCAGAAGGAGTCAATCGTGGAAGACCAGGTTCGAAGGCGGGTGGATCTTTCTTCTTCTCCAAAGAATCAAGTAGCCACAGTAGTGAGTCCACCACACAAGCAAACACAACCGTTCACGACAACTGCTACATCAAATAGAAAGACACCATTCGATAAAAAAGCAGTTCCGAGCATGAAGCAGATATGGGTACGCAAAGGAGAGCAACCACCAGCCTTGCCCCCACAAATCCCATCCATGCACATCAACCAGGCCAGAAGACGAAGGAAGCAGCTCAGACAAGCTCAATCACAAGGTATCCAACAAGTTTGGGTGCCTAAGAAGTTAGCTGCAGCTCAACAAGGGCAATTACAGATGTGGGTACCTAAGAAGCTCCTACATCCACAACAACCTTTGTTCTCCCACATGCAAAAGGTTTCAACAAAGAAGCCAAAAAGAGAAAAGGGTAAGAACCACGTACAGAGACCAAAGGAAGATCAAATCAGCTCTTCAACATTAGTAGGAAGACATGCAAAAAGGATATGGGTTTGGAAGCCAAAAAGTGCAAGTAGCCTCCACCGAACCAAAGCGTCAACCACACTGGATACCACAGTTCAGAAAGCATCCAAAGAGAAAGATGCCTGAAGTGACCTCTACAGTGCCAAATGATGTTCTAAAATGGACTCCAATAAGGAGGATTACATCAGTTCGAGACTCAATGGATACCTCCACCAAGGTCGGTATCAACCTCCGCAAATAACATCGAAAGCCTCGAACGAGCAACAACCATGTGCTCCTTGCACAACCCTGTCTTTTGCACCATTCAGGTCATGCATTTCCAAAGTATGCATTAATATAGGGCCACATTACACGGTCGTGCATAGACACACTTGAGAATCCCATGCACAAGAGCACAGTGACATATGTCAAACATTTCTATTGATACTAACTTTTGTGTTCTTGTTTTGTGATATCCTTTTCCTCAAAAAAAAAAAAAAAAAAAAAAGGGGAGAAAGAAAAGTGGGAGAGAGCTTGTTCCCAGGTTTGGCTTATGAAACATGAATGAGTCATGCTTAGTTGAAGGTGGAACTGTTGATTACTAGGCAGTTATCAATTTGGATGGAAGTGTGTCTCGACAAGCAGTGAGATTATTGCTGCCTTATCTGGTAGACGACAAGCATTTGGCATGAACATGGCATCTACAACTATGATTTTCTCTTACCATGGTAGGAGTGAAGAGCTTGAAGGCCCGCAACTTGAGTGATGCTTAACTACTTCATGTACCAGAGCATCCAAGGAGATATCTGCAAAAGGTAGTTCTGGAGGAGAAGACTCCTGCATATGGTGAGCTATCATTTATGGAGATAACATGAGTTCATTGTATTTAGCTGCTAATCGTGTGTTTCATGCAAGGACTAAACACATTGAGATTCAGTATCACTTTCTGAGAGAGAAGGTGATGGATAAAGAGATTGAAGTCATACATACTTCAACAAAAGATCAGATAGCTGATATGCTTACCAAAAGTTTAGATGGACCAAAGCTAGAGAAATTCAAAGACATGGCAGGCATAAAGAAGATAGAGAAAACCTCAATTGATGATTGACGGGGAGCTGTTGGTGCAGGACAATCACCAATTGATGTTTTGACATGGAAATGAAGTCAAGGATTTGAGAAGAGAACAAGTTGTGAAGCATGAAGGAAGGACACATTCAGAATTTGGAAGATGTGTACACATATGTACATTTTGTCAGAGATAGTTCACTTATATCTTTGAGTAGTCATAAGCTTGTAAATTTTTGTCTATATATATACTTGGAAAATGTCGGGACAAGTATGAGGGAGAATGTAGAGCATGAGAATTGAGTAGAATTAGAAGTCATTAGACACTTATGAAGAGATTAGAATAGCTCTCTCATCCAGATGTAATTTTTTCCAGAAATGAAGAGAAGTTGCGCCCGATGTTTCTGTGCATTCTCCTTCTATGCTTGATCATTTCAAGAATCCTTTTGCAGATGTCTAAGTCTATAGTTAATGAGTATATGGTTAAATTTTGAGAGCTTAATTGTAAACAGGCTGTGAGAATTATGAGTAGGAACATTCATATGTAAAAGAGTGTTCACAGTTTTTTGAAACAGGCACATTTTTTATGATCAATGATTTGATCATTTCTCGCTGCACAGATTAAAGTTTTGTATCAATGAGGACTCAAAATCTAAGTTGAGAGGTAAGCCATCTATGGCTAAAATCATTTGCTTAAACGGGTTCTAGTTTTGGAGAACCATGTCTTAGAAGTTGTAGGTGTCAAAGTCGACTATACAGAGAGATAGTTTCAGACATAGGTAGATTGTTTGAATCATTTCTCATAATCTACTCAGGCTTTTGAAGTATTTTAACTTGGAGGAGGTGCACAATCTCTAGATGAAACATTCTACAAAGTTTATCAAAAACTTTACACGAATGATTAGTCAATGAGTGATTAAGGTGCAATAGACTTTTCTGAGAAATGACTTTCTTCATAGTTAGCTAATTTCTTGATAATTTGGTGCTTGTCTTCCAAAATGGTTGGAGTTTAAAGTTATTCTTGATATAGAGGTGGTCTAACATCAAGGATAGCTTGTTCTTTTGGAGATTAACACTCTCTATCACTTTGAACTCATAGAGTGTGATCGTTCCTACCTCGTTCGGTTGATCAGGCTTATATCTCCAAAAGGCTTCATCGGTCTCTCGGTTTAAGAGCAGGTCTATGCTCTTATTGTCCTGAGGAATCCACTCTGGCGTGATAATTCTAGTGAGAACTGATTTGCCTCGAGGGGTTTTGGGCTCTCCACCTATGTGTCCTTGCTTGAGGTCACCTATGTCCATTTCTCGGATCACATTACCAAATTTGTCTGTCCTATCTGGGTAGCTGGTGACTACGTATATGGTTCCTTCTTTGTCCATGTATGCTCCATTTTCAAACTTGACTGCTGGATGTTCTAGTCCAATGGGTTGGTTAGGGTTTTTAATCTGGACCACATATCTTCCTAGGCTGTCCTCATAGATGCAAACACCTAATCAGTTAGTCCTAAGGTATTCGAGTTGCGTCTTGTAAGGGCCTTCTACCCTTTGTAAATATGGCACACCTGAACTTCCTGTGGGTCTCTCCATACCATGAGACATCTCTAATTCGCTAGTTTCAAAGCTAGGGTAGTGGGAATAATTGCTCAACTACTGGGCCCAAGACCTTGCATTATGATTGACACTAGCCTCTGAAGACCTAAGACTCTCTCTATCTCTCCCTATGTGCCATCCTGATCTAAGGTTCATATGCCTAATTGAATAGCCCTAATTTTTCCCAAGTACAACCTCGTTGTTGATTCGTTCTTATCAATCACTGGATTCTTTTTATTTTGTTATCGTGTTTAGGATCTTGTCTAATTTTGCATCATCAAGAATATTTGAGTTAATTTTTGCACTTAAAGTTGATCGTACCACGTTAAGTTCTTTCCTTTATAGTTATCGGTCATACACAGATTATCTCTTGACTTGAACTTCATTTTTTTAGATAGTCTTTAACTTGTCTCGTGCATATCGTCACCCTAAAGTACTTCCAACACTCTGCGTTCTTAGCCTAAGCTAGGAATTGACTGAGGGAGTTAAGAGAATTTCCAAACTCAAGCTCTTTGCCTTTTGAGTGCTAGTTGAGCCTCGAACACACTTGCCCAAGTCCAATGATCACCTTGCTACAGTTGCCTGAACTCCTTGCTTGCACACCTTGGACCTGTGAAATGTTACCAGTTAGCAATGGTCTTCACCACACTATATTGACAAACACTCTCCAACATGCACTAAAAAGTAAAGACCCCTGCTTCCCTTTTTTCCCTAAAAAGTATTCTCCCTCCCTAGTAGCCACTGATGGCCCACACCAATTCACCTATACTAGAACTCCATGTATTACTCCATGTATTCTCACTCCCTAGTAGCCACTGATGGCCCACATCAATTCACCTATACTAGAACTCCATGTATTACACCAATCCGCATAGGATTCACTATGAGCTTTCCAATGAAACAAAAATTATAGCAACTGGAGTTCGTATGAAGAAGTTATGGCCAATCAGGCACTCGAAAGTCAAAACAGATGAAACAGGCACTCAATAATAGCTCACAGTGTTTTCTAAGTCCTTTTTATACTCTAGATTTTTTTCCAATTTTGGCCAAGAATAAGTTTAAATTTTTTCACACTAAAAATATGCCGTATTTGTCCATCAATCACAATCGAGTGGTCTGTCAATCGCGATTGATGTGTCAGTCGCGATTGACGTGTCGATCACGATTGATAGGTCCGTCATGGCTGTCAGTCGCGATTGATGGGTCGATCGCAATTGACACGTGGCCCAAAAATTTTGTCAATTGTGATCAAAAGATCATTGACTGAGTTGGTCACGATGGATAGGTCCATCGGGATTGTCGATCGCGATTGACAGGTCAGTCGCGATTGATGGGTCCGTCGTGGCTGTCAATCACGATTGATGGGTCGATCGCGATTAACACGTGGCACGCGAAAAGTCTATCGGTCATGGCCAGTCGGTCATTGACTGTGTCGATCGCGATCGACGTGTCGGTCATGATTGATAGGTCCGTCAGCAAGTGTCCGTCGTCGTTTGTCGATCGCGATTGACGTGTCAATCGTGATTGATAGAAAACTGAGGAATTTTAAAATTTCAAACACATATTCAAGATGCTCTAGGCCTACACATCACATTTCTGCACTTAGTTTAGCAAAAGGATCACTTTTTCTGTCGGTCGCGATTGATAGAGGTCAATGCCTCGAGACCTGCACAATCAAAAATTTTACGTGCCAGAGCTGGTACAGCTGCTGGGGATGCTGGTTCCTGCAAAAAATCTCAGAAAAACACGCAAGAGCACAAGCATGCAAACACTCTCTCGCTCTCTCTCACAAGTGAAATGAGGGGGAATGGTATGGGTATGGTGATATGACCAAAAACTGAATTTTCGCGATGATGGAGATGGAGGTGGGAGATGGTGATGAACATAAAAGGAAATAGATAAAAGTGAAGAAAATACCTATGACTCCAACATCTCAACTCTACGTCTTACCATCACACGCTCGTCCTCAAAGCTTGATTCCCCCTCAACGGTGCCAAAATTTGGTGTAGCTCAGTGATGAGTAGCACCTCCTTTAATGTCAATCCGGGAAGACATGAGGATGGTATGAAGACCTCCAACAAGTGATGGCACAAGTGTGTGAGTGAGAAGCACACTAACATACACACACATACACACACACGCACACAAGGTAAGACAAAGAGAGAAACAATGGAGTTCTTTAGATTACTCAAAAAGTCTCATACAAGCTCAAATCTACAACAAGCTAACCCCAAAAATGAGCTCTCTAGCTCTTTTTATAGTTTTTGACTAGCTTTGGCCCTGTCCATACCTAGTGTCCGGCCTAGTTAAAAATTAGGTTCTAGGGCCTATTTGAGGGTTCACCCCTTGTCCATGCAAATTCCATTCTTAGATACGATGTGTCCTAGGATCTTTCCTTGTCTCACCATGAAGACACATTTTTCAGGGTTCAGGCACACTCCATATTGTCGACACTTCTCAAATATCCCTCATAAATCCGGAATGTGTTCATTTCTTTGACCTGATTATGTGCATAAGTCATCTATGTATACTTCCATACTCTTCCTTAGGAATTCCTTAAATACATGATACATCAACCTTTGGAAAGTAGTAGGGGCATTTGTGAGCCCGAATGGCATCACTCTAAAAGCATAAACTCCCCATTCACTTGCAAATGCTATTTTATCATTTGATCCTCCGTAGCGATAGCTACTTGGTTGTATCCAGAGAATCCATCTAGGAAGCTATAAACCTCCTTACCTGTAGCTCTTTCCAAGAGATGATCAATGATAGGTAATGGGTGGCTATCACTGATAGTGGTTGCATTCACTTTCTTTTGATTAATACACACTTTTAATTTTCCATTCTTCTTTGGTACTACCACTAATGGTGACACCCATTCTGTGTGTTCTATTTCATAAATGAATTTGACCACTAATAATTTGTCTATTTCCTCCTTATTTTTTGTCGAATAGACATTGTTATAAGTATAAGGGCATTGCTTTGATGGTTTTGCATCAGGTGTCATTGGGATTCTATGGGAACAAATGGATGGATCTACACCTTTGAGGTCCTTGTAGGTCCATGCAAATACATCTCGATATTCTCTGATTAGGGTTATCAAATCCTCTTCCTCTTCTAGTGACATGTCTTTTCCAATATACGTACATCTTTCTTCTCCTTCTTCCATGGTCACTATCACTTTCTTAGTTTGTTCCTTGTTATCGTATGCTTCTCCTTCTCTGGATTCTCTTTTGGGCATTTGAATAGCTACATTTCTCTCTTCTACTTCGTATCTTTTGAAGTGCTCTAGGACTTCAAAAAGATATGGGGGTTGTTCTACCTTATCTAATGTTTCCTCATTGTCCGGTCTTGGTTGTGCAGCTTCTATTGCTAATACCTTGGGTACTTCTAAATACTGTTCCTCCAATCGAATTAGGGCTCCATCTCTATGCTTTTCTACTCCTCCCTCCATTCCTTTTCTAGTAATTCTCCTACCTCTACTTCATGAAGTACTATCGTGTAAAAACTTACATCATAACCTTCTTCATCCACACATCCATTCATGGTTAATACTTCCTCATTTACACACACATCTAAGGTGGCTAGAATCTCCATCCATCCATGTGGTTCAAATGCTTCATCTCAAAAAATTTGAGGCATATACATAGGATCATCTATGGGTGGATAATTTTGATGTCCAATAGGCCATATTTGAGTTTCATTTTCCTCTCATTTTTCTTCCTTACACATCCATAATTGAGCATCCTCGTGCATCCATGATTGGTCACTTGAACCTGCACTATGGATCGACAACCCCCCCCCCAACAACCTGCATTATGGATTGACAACCCCTGATGTTGTAGGTATAAAGTGTCTCTTCCCCAATCTTGTTCTACCCTAAGTTGTCTCATAAAAGGTCGTCCTAATATCATTTTGTAATTATTTGCCTTTCCAAATTGCATACAACTAGAGAGTGTTCAAATTCTACTCCGCAGGTAGTCAACTTAATCTTCTCCAATATTCCTAGGGGTCTCTCCACATGGCCATCTGCTAGTTGAAACTTCATACATGTTGGTCATAAGGCTGGCTTTCCCCATTTTTCCCAAATCTCTTTGGTGGCTATGCCTACACCTGCTCCAGTGTCTAAGATGGCTTTAGTCATATATCCATTAAATGTGATGGGTAGGCATGTATTTCCTTCATCTCCTTCACTAAATTCTCTGACTTTATCCGTAGGGATTTGTATGGTAGATGAAACTTCAGTTTCTTTATTTTCCTTTGCAGTCTCTCCCGTTTCTATTTTCAATTGTCCTGCTAACTGGTTCCATAATTGTGGTTTGGCTCGTAGTAATTCTTCCACGGTCAAGAGGCATTGTACCTTGGTCTTCTTGAGCTCTCTTAGATCGTGTGATGTCTTACCTGAAGACCCATCTTCTTTGACTCGAATTGTGGGAGCGTGAAAAACTATAGACCCTTTCTCGTATTCTCTTGTATAATTAGGTAGCATGGAAATGATGTGTACTTCCTCCCTATTTCAGTTTAACATAGAAATTTCTTCATATACCTCTTCTAAATTTGGGGTCGATAGGGTTTCCGCTATGTCTAGTTCATCGAAGGGTGGTTTTGAATTCTCATTCTTTTAACATCATTCTTCCTGAATCTTGGCCCACAAGTCATGGCCATTTGGATTCTAGTTATGGAATTATCAAAGTCTATTTGCTTTGAGTGCTCTATTGTTCTTTCTCACTATATTTCTCTTTAGGTGTTCTTGTTGCTTTTCGATAGTTCTCTTTAAAACATTCATTGAGTTGACTCTCAGGTATTCTTGTTTTTGGAAAATCTGGGATAGTCTTTTCTAGAGTGGCTTGAGCTACCTCTATGAGCTTTCTACATATTGCAAATCTCTCCTTTTCTAATTGTTCTTGTGGGTAGAGTTTCTCATGTTGTTCTATACTTGGTCCAGTCATGATTCTAGATTGGTAGGCTTTCAGCCACATGTCTAGGTCTTCTGATACTGGATCTGCTAGGATTGATCCTAGTTTGCTTGGTTTCTGAGTCTGCGACTTAGGTGGTGTGTTATCTTGCACGTCTTGTTCCCGAGGTTTCTTACTTTCTTTGACATCCTTCTTGTCCTCTTTATTTTTCTTCTTCATCCATTTATTCTTGATTTTTTCCCTTCTAGCCTTCCAACTTTGCGTTTCTTTGTTTGGTTACTCTTTCATGGGTCTTTCAAATCTTCTACTATCTAAATCTTTGGTTCTAGACTCTTATTCATCTCCTGTTTAGAATCTAATTCTTTTATCATGTGTCCTTTGGCTTGGGCCCGACTAATGGCTTTTAAGGGTACTGTGTATTCTTTATCGCTTCTCGATGATTCAATCACTTCTATCACATTGATCTAAGTTGTGTTATGAGTTTTATTGGGATTTTTTGGGAAATCTCTAAATAGATGTTCCTTTCTGCACTCATTGCAGTACCCTTCCCATGTTCTAGGTGGTGGTGAGTTGTATGGCAGAGTGCATTCTCTTATGAAATGATCTTCGCTGCATCTATAGCATGGTCCTCTTGGCATAGGTGGTCTAATAGGTGGTCTCATCTGGGCTGGTGCTTTAGGTGTAGTGTACATTAGGTTTCCATATTTTGTTCCATAGGAATTGTCGTATCCTTCATAACCATAATATTGTTGGTCATAGGTTTGGTCATACTCCACTAAACTCGTGTCATAGGGATAGTATTCTCCTTGGGTTTGCTCGTATCCCTCATTTGTTGTTTTTGCACTAGCTAAATGCGCAGCTGGTACTATGGCTCTTTCTATGTTCTCTTTTGGTTGGGTGTATTTGATTGGCACTACATTCGGAGGATGGGGGGGTTGTTGTCTTAACACTAGTTGCGGTTGTCCATATCCTTCTTGTTCATAAGGTCTGGGTGCTCCTTGTGGGTCTGGATAAGGGTTGTATCTCGATATCTCTCTTCCTTGCTCTTTGGGGGTATCCATAAGGTCTATACAGGGGTTGATTCAATGGCCTTAGTTGCCTATTAAATGGGCAATTTTAAGTAGCATGATTGGTATATTTCTGCTCAATATGACAGTACAGGTTGGGTCCTAGGGATAGCTGCCTATTGTATGGATAGGATTGTTGCATGCCTAATCCTCTTCTCATACAGGTATGAGATGGGTGATCTCCACCACACAGGTTGCATCTCCTTAGCATTGGCATTCTCATTGGTGGGTTATGGTAATTTCTCTGTCCATGAACTCCAAACTTCTTAGCTACCAATTTTGCTAGCTTCTCCACATTACTAGAACTAGTCGTCATTGTACTCCTAGTGTCCTCAGATTTAGTAGAGCTTGGTGTACTTTTGAGGTCATTATCTAGGTTGTCTTCTAGATCAATGCATTCTTGGAGGCACTCACTCAATGTCTGAAGCCATTTCACATAAACTAAGGTTCTCAATGTTCCATTAGTCAATCCATCTAAGAATAGTGATATCATTTTTTGTTGGCATGGTCTTTCTGTTACTGGGCATCTATCGACATATTGGTTAAATCTTCCGGCAACTGTTTTTACGGTTTCATTCGAGTTTTGTTTGAAACTATGAATTAAGGATGACGAGTTGTGTTTAATTCCTTGCTTGGTAAATTCTCCAATAAATTCTTGGAAAAATTCTTCTATGTTTCCAAAATGATTTGGATCCAATGGTTGGAACCAAGTCAAGGTTGTTCCTTTGAGGGTTAGTCCATAGGACTCATACTGCAGAAAGAAGTCCTCTACGTGTTGTACTCGTAGCACTTGCTTGAATTCTACTATGTAATCATATGGTTCCCCCGTGCCATCAATTTCTCATGCATTTAGCAACTTGAATTGGTCTCAGCCTTCTGACGGGTTTTGGTGGTCTAGGCATTACAGGAATTGCTGGTCTAATTGGATGCATTCCTGGTTGCACGCTTAGTTGTGGCCTTGGTCTAATGGGTGGTCGATTCATGTAACCTATCCTTGAATTGGTTTGGTTGTGTGAATGTATTCTTGGCATTGTGACTTGCACATGTGTTCGGTTGGGGATACTTTGCTGGCTTGTTTGTCCTCACATTGTATTCTCCATTCCTTGGTGGGTTCCAAAAGGGTTGTGATAGGTAGTTGCCTACTCTCGAGGAGGGAATACAGGAAACCCCATTTATTTCAATTGAGGCCTATCGATTTCATCTACTTGCAAATACCTCCTTTGGTTCTGGTCTAGGTATGTGACTCTAGACTCATCTTCCGGATCCTTCGACTCATAGATAGTCATTGCACTTACTTCTTGTCCTTGGGTGGGAGAATCAGTTTGTAAAAGTAGGTCTGACCCATGGATCAGGTATACATCCAATAGGTAATCATCTTGGGGTATCAAATCCCCTCTCAAGACTTGAGTTACCACAGACTTGCCCCTTGGGGTAGTCACAATGTCTTCATGGGTAGACCTTCCAGAAGCTCCTTGCCCTTCTAATTCCCCTCTCTTGTTGATCTGATCGGGGTTTTCAATCACTAGGTAGATTTGGCCTAACTTGTCCATCTAAACTTCTCCTTTGTACTTGACTATGGGTCTTGGTACTATTGTTAAATCCATAGAGTTTACCATTCTCGCTATCGACCTATTTATGCCATCAAGGTAAATAGGGATTCCCTATCGATTAGAGGACACATACTATAGAGAGGTACGGTATTCACCCTCTATGTTTGACATAAAATTCTCTCTAGGAATAGAACCATGCATGTCCTCTAAGGCCATGGGTAGTTCCTCCTCTGAGTCATTGGATGTGTCTGAGTAGATTGAGTGATGGCTCACTTGGGCTACACTTCCTACCGATGAGATGATGCTTCTTCATCTACTTAGCACCCTTTCTCATCTTAAGTTCATTCACCCTTTAGGTCTATATCTTCTCTCCTCTATCCCTTAACTATATCCTCAATTACTCAAAGTTTTAATTTCAGTCTATCTGAGTTGTTGTGGACAATACCACTCCTAGCGATATGATACCAAGGGCCTAACACAATACGATACCATTAACAAGCATGATACGATACTGAGTTGCACTCAATACAGTACCTTTGCTAGACACAATATGATACTACCCTCATGATACAATACTTGGTTGGCCTACGATACGATACTTGTATTAGGGATGATATGATACCATGAAATTCTAGGGCTGATATGATACCAGTCCTCATGATACGATACCAAGTCAAGACATGATACGATACCAATATGCACACGATACAATACCGCTCAGTCAACGATATGATACCATAATGATGACGATATGATAATTAAGATCACGCAATACGATATCGGGTGTGCTCATGATATGATACCTGGTGGACCGCGATACGATACCACCAAAGGATCACGATCACAATACCAACCCTTGACGATACATGACACCTTGATGGTATTGTGATACCTCAAGTGGGTATGCACGATATGATACCGGGCAAGTATCGTCATACTAGTGAATTTTGGTATCGTGATACCAAAACTCAATTGATCGTGATACTATAGCCAAAAGTGATAAAATCTTACCAATGTTTTTGTGTAAAGTGTATGTTTCACTCTCCCCTTCACTGCTAGCCCATTCTATCACTAAAAAACTTCCTCAGAAGCTTCTATCCTGCCCTGCGATATCGAGTGCAACTTTAATCACATTTGTGAGTGCTCTGTTTATGTTTTTGAGGTATTAGAGTTAAAGAACTCACTTTCAAGAGTGTCTTGCCGAAGCCTTGTGCTCACAAAGTCAACTATGCACTTGCTTGCCATGATACCACTCAGGCGATACCAATCCTTGCTCTCCATGATACTTGTTCAAACAAATGACTGAAAAAATGAAATTTTTTGGGTTTATGGCCTTGGTTTGCCAAGTGCCTAAACTAAACTTAAACTAGAATTTTTGGGATTTCCTTAAGGTGTCCTACTCTCCTCTCGTACCTAACCCTAACTCTTCCCTTACTTCCCCACTCCTAAACCTAAACCTAAAAACTCATTACACATACTCCAAAAGTGTGAAGTAACAAGTGCTAAAATACTTAATGACTTGCCATTGAATGCAATAGGTGTGTTATCACAATTTATGCATTGTCCAAAGAAGACTCATTGGATTGCAGCTCAAAGGGTACTCAGATATATAAAAGGAACCCTAAATGAAGGCTTGTATTATGGATTTACTTCTGATACAAGAATCAAAGTGTTTAGTGATGCAGATTGGGCAGGTGATTCAGATGATAGAAGGTCTACTTGGGTATCTCTGTTATATTGGAGATAAGTTAGTTTCTTGGTGCTCAAAGAAGCAACATACAGTTGCTTTGTCATCCACAGAATCTGAGTATAAAGGAATGGTAGAGGCTGCAAAGGAAGTAATATGGTTAAAGACCTTGTTGAAGAGTTTTGGAACTGATCAGAGTACTCCAATTATTTTTGGAGACAGTATGAGTTCATTGTATTTGGCAGCTAACCCTGCTTTTCATGCCAGGACTAAGCATATAGAGATTCAGTATCATTTCTTGAGGGAAAAGGTACTTGACAAAGAGATTGAAGTGATGTATACTCCAACAAAAGAACAAGTTGTAGATATGATGACAAAAAGCTTGGATGGACCTAAGCTACAGAGATTCAAAGAGATGGCAGGAGTGAAGAAGAATGGAATAATCACAATTAGTGATTGAGGGGGAGTTGTTGGAACAAACCAATCACAAATTGGTGATTATAAAGAGTTTGGAGCAAGTTTATGATGAGATTAAAGTGGAAGAAGATACTTGAGAAAGTGAAGAGATCTCAGAAGTGAAGTTTGTATACATATGTACATTACAATTGGAAATTCTTGTAATCTGAGTAGAGATAATCCTTAGGATAATAAGAAGTAATGTAACAGACACGGGATAAGTCTAAAACCATATGTATATAAGTCAATAATGTAAAGAATTATGAGAGAGAGAGTCATTTGAAGACAAGTGTCATAGAGATAGATGTGTAGAGAGTCTTTCTTAGGAAATTAGCGACGAGTTTTTCTCTGAGTTCTCTCAGTCTGATCATGTGGATTAGAAATCCTTTTGTACACATCTAATCTGGAAGCTAATGAATCTATGTTCAAAGTTTCATGTTCTAATTCCTTTCATGCTATGAGTATGATCAATAGGAACATGTGTGTGTAAAGTCTGCAGGTAGACCTCTCAAAGTCATGCATTTTTTCGTGTCAATGTTTTGCTTAGATCTCAGTGCACAGTGTAAAGTTTTTAATGAGTGAGCATTCAAAATCTAAGTTAGAAGGCAAGGAAGCTATGGATAAAAGCATTTAGCAAAATGGGATCTGTGCTATGAGAAATCAACCTTAGAAGTTACCTATGTCAAAGTCGCTTATTTAGGAAGACAGATTCTGACATACTTTTGATCTTAAGGATCAAATTGAAGTTTTAATGATTCTTTTGAAGGACTAATGGTTGATATGATTGTGCAAAGGTAGCTTGGAGGTATGTAAATCATTAGATTGAAGAAATCTAAAGATATGTGTAGGTAATGAAGTCAATCTTTGAAGTAGACTTCTTGAAGAAGAAAAATGCTCACTCAGAGAATTGTTCATGAATGATTTGGTAAATCAAAGTAACATTTGTGTAAAGTTTGGTCTATAGCTGATATAGAGGTGTTCTTAGATCAGTATAGATCAAGCCTTTGGAGATTAAGAGGTCTCCAACAGTGGTATCAAAGCTGAAGGTATAATACAAGTGAAGTAAAGGCATTGGAAGTCCCGATTGCTGCAGATATTGAAGTTCCTTCTAATTGAAGGAGGACAAGAACAAATTCTTGAAGATAACTTGCAGAAGTACAAAGTACGAGTTCAAAGGATTAAAAAGGATTGAAGCTTCATATCAAAGGTATACTTTACTATCATAAATCATAGTAATTGCAGACACAGAAGATCAAAGATGGGAGAAAGCTTGCAGATTGATAAGCTAGATAGGGAAAACTATCCAGCTTGGTCCACGAGGATGGAGGCACACCTCATGAGTAAAGATTTGATGGCATTCATTACAGAAGAAGAAGAAAAGCCTGAGTTTGCAGATCCTAGTATTCCAACTAGGGAAGAGCTTGCAGATTTGAAGACTTGGATGAGAAAGGATGCTCAAGCAAGGAGCATCATTTACATGGCTGTAAATGATTATCTTCTACCTCACATTAGAGGACTAGAAAGTGCAACAGATGTGTGGAATGCTTTGGAAGAGCATTTCCAAAACACAACCAAGTCAAGGAAGTCCTCACTTTGGGCTGAGTTCACAACTTTCAAGAAGAAGAGCTCACAATCAATTTCTGATTATGTGGCAAGAATGAAGGATATTGCAGATAGCTTGGGAGCTATAGATGAAGATATTGAAGAGGATAAGTTGGTAAGGCAAATACTTACAGTTTTGAGAGGAGATGAGAAGTGGAAGCCCTTCATATTGTCCATAGAATTGTTACTTGATCATTTTACTCTTGATCTTAATCAATTGCTAGGACACATGCTAACTTTTGAGCAGGACATTAAGGGAGAAAATGATAGGAGTGCAAGTCAAGCTATGTACTCCAAGGACAAGAAAAAGAATGGCAAAGGGAAGCAGTCAACTGATGATGAAGGAACCTCAAGTCAAGCTAACTTTACAAAAGGAAAGATGAACTTCATAGGTAAAGGAAGAGGAGGTAAGAATAAAGATAATACTAAAGCTTGTTGGATTTGTGGCAGAACCAATCATTTGGCAAATGATTGTTGGTATAACAATCAAAATGGAGGAAATAATAATCAGAGTTTTAATCAAAGAGGTAGAGGAGGCAGAAACCAAAGAGGCAACTTCAAAGGAAGAGGTGGTAGGACATCATATGCTATAGGAGGTGGAAGAAGCTTTCAACCTCAGTCCTACAACAACAATTATTATAACTATGCATCAGATCAGAAGGATGATATGACTCTTATCTTGAATGCAACTCATGAAGCAGTAGGAGAAGACCAAAGGGTGTTTTATATTGACTCAGGATGTAGTAATCATCTGAGTGGCAATATATCCTTGATGATTGATATGGAAGCAAAGATGAATGGACATACAGTTCAAACAGGTGACAATACCAAGCATAAAGTGGAGAGCATTGGATCAGTGAAGACAAAGAGTGGAAGTACACTTTTGGGCAAGGTACTTTATGTTCCTATTATTCCTAAAAATCTGATAAGTGTAGGGCAAATTGTGGAAAAAGGATATGAAGTTAGATTCACAAATGATGGTGTCTATGTGCAAGATCCAAGTCAGGGATATAGAAACATAATTGTAGGTAAAAAGGAAGGAAGGTTGTTTACTCTCAAGGTCCAAGGTAATGTGGGACATGCTTTATTTACTTATGGAAGTCAAAAGATGTCTGAATTAGACCTATGGCATAAAAGATTAGGTCATTTCAATGAGAGAGCTATAAAGGAAATGTCAAGGAATGTTGTGGTGCTTGGTTTGCCAAAAATTGAAATGCAACACATGGTGTACAAGTGTGAAGCTTGTCAGTTAGGTAAAGCACACAAAAATTCATATAATAAATCAGGATATAAGTATCCAAATATGCTTGAATTGGTTCATACAAATGTGTGGGGTCCTTCAAGGGACTATAGCATAAATGGATCGAGATATTATGTGTTGTTTGTTGATGATGCAACCAGATGGATTACTTTATATGTAATCAAGGACAAATCAGAAGTGTTCAAGACATTCAAACATTATCGTGTTTATGCAGAAAGGATTACAGGACAAAAGCTCAAGAGGTTGAGATCAGATGGAGGGGGAGAGTATTTCTCTAAAGAGTTTGATGATTATTTGTGGAATGTAGGTATAAAAAGAGAAGTAACTTGTAGGTACTCTCCTCAACAGAATGGAATTGCAGAAAGAAGAAATAGAACTCTTGTAGAATTTGCAAGAGCAATGATGAAGGAAAAGAATTGCCCAGATTACTTATGGGCAGAAGCTATCAACACTGCAACATATCTTGTGAATAGGTTACCTTGTAAAGCATTGGAGGGAAGAACTCCTTATGAAGCATGGTGGGGTAAGATACCTACTCTTGATCATTGTAAGGTATTTGGATGTTTAGCATATGCTTATGTTCCTTCACAATTGAGACATAAGCTAGAACCCAAAGTAGAGAAGTATGTGTTTATTGGGTATGATGATAGATAGATGGGTTACAGATTGTGGAGTCCATCTACAAAGCAATTTCTTGTTACCAAAGATGTTACATTTGATGAGCAAAGCACATGGTATATAGGGTCAACAAATGATTATGCAAATGACAAAGAAATACAAAGAAAAGGGAAGACAAAAGTAAGTGTGTATGAAGAAGATATTGATGATGTTGATTATAAAAGGAAATTGCAGGATAATGTTGAAGATGGGCCAAGATTTGATCCAGAATCAAATGTGGCTGAGACTTCAAGAAGTGCAGAGGTCAGAAGATCCTCAAGGGAAAGGAAAGAGCCTATCAGGTATAGCTATGACACATCTTTCTTAACAACAAAAGATTATGCTTATATTGTGAAGATAGAAGAGGATCCAATCACATATGAAGAAGCTAAAGGAAAATAGAATTGGGAGAAGGCAATGCAAGAAGAGTATGATGCTCTACTTGAAAATGAAACATGGGAGTTAGTGCCAAGACGAAAGAATCAGAAGGTCATTGGATGTAAGTGGGTGTATAAAACAAAAAGGTTTGCAGATGGTAAGGTGTCTAGATACAAGGCTAGACTTGTGGTCAAAGGTTATGCCCAAACTTATGGGGTAGATTATGATGAAACCTTTAGTCCTGTTGCTAAGATGTCTACAATTAGATCATTGATTGCTATTGCTGCTTGTAAAGGATGGAAGTTATCACAATTAGATGTGAAGAATGCATTTCTGAATGGATACATTGCAGATGAAGTGTACATGGAGCAACCAGAAGGCTTCATAGATTCAATTGGATCAGATTATGTGTGTAAGCTCAAGAGATCTTTGTATGGGTTGAAGCAGGCTCCAAGAGCATGGAATTACAGGCTTGTTAAGTTCTTGAATGAATGTGGATTTCAAGCATCAAAGGCAGATAGTAGCTTGCTAGTGAAGGCAAGTGAAAATGGATACATATATATGTGTATTTATGTTGATGATATCATTGTCACAGGTATAGATGCTCAAGGATTCAATGAGCTTAAGAAACAAGTAGAGAAGGAATTTAAGATAAGTGGTTTGGGAAACTTATCTTATTTCTTAGGAATGCAAATTGTGAAAACTCAACATGGAGTATATGTTACACAAGAGAGATACTTGAAGAATCTTCTGGTTAAATTTAACATGGAAGATTGCAGGCCTTCAAGCACACCATTGGAGGTAAATCATAAGTTAAGCAGGTATGGAGGTGAAGAATTCAATGACATGAAGAAATATCAAATTTGGTAGGTAGTTTAATCTATGCTACCTTGACAAGGCCAAATTTATCATATGCAGTAGATGTGTTATCACAATTTATGCATTGTCCAAAGAAGACTCATTGGATTGCAGCTCAAAGGGTACTCAGATATATCAATGGAACCCTAAATGAAGGCTTGTATTATGGATTTACTTCTGATACAAGAATCAAAGTGTTTAGTGATGCAGATTGGGCAGGTGATTCAGATGATAGAAGGTCTACTCATGGGTATCTCTGTTATATTGGAGATAAGTTAGTTTCTTGGTGCTCAAAGAAGCAACATATAGTTTCCTTGTCATCCACAAAAGCTGAGTATAAAGGAATGGTAGAGGCTGCAAAGGAAGTAATATGGTCAAAGACCTTGTTGAAGAGTTTTGGAACTGATCAGAGTACTCCAATTATTTTTGGAGACAATATGAGTTCATTGTATTTGGCAGCTACTGCAGATATGATGACAAAAAGCTTGGATGGACCTAAGCTAGAGAGATTCAAAGAGATGGCATGAGTGAAGAAGAATGGAATAATCACAATTAGTGATTGAGGGGGATCTGTTGGAACAAACCAATCACAAATTGGTGATTACAAAGAGTTTGGAGCAAGTTTATGATCAGATTAAAGTGGAAGAAGATACTTGAGAAAGTGAAGAGATCTCAGAAGTGAAGTTTGTATACATATGTACATTACAGTTGGAAATTCTTGTAATTTGAGTAGAGATAATCCTTAGGATGATAAGGAGTAATGTAATAGATGCGGGATAAGTCTAAAACCGTATGTATATAAGTCAATAATGTAAATAATTATGAGAGAGAGTCATTTGAAGACAAGTGTCATAGAGATAGATGTGTAGAGAGTTTTTCTTAAGAAATTAGCGATGAGTTTTTCTCTGAGTTCTCTCAGTCTGATCATGTGGATTAGAAATCCTTTTGTACACATTGAATCTGGAAGCTAATGAAGCTATGTTCAAATTTTCATGGTCTAATCCCTTTCATGCTATGAGTATGATCAATAGGAACATGTGTGTGTAAAGTCTGCAGGTAGACCTCTCAGAGTCGCGCATTTTTTCGTGTCAATGTTTTGCTTAGATCTCAGTGCACAGTGTAAAGTTTTTAATGAGTGAGCATTCAATCTAAGTTAGAAGGCAAGGAAGCTATGGCTAAAAGCATTTAGCAAAACGGGATCTGTGCTGTGAGAAATCAACCTTAGAAGTTACCTATGTCAAAGTCGCTTATTCAAGAAGAGAGTTTCTGACATACTTTTGATCTTAAGGATCAAATTGAAGTTTTAATGATCCTTTTGAAGGACTAATGGTTGATGTGATTGCACAAAGGTAGCTTGGAGGTATGTATATCATTAGATTGAAGAAATCTGAAGATATGTGTAGGTAATGAAGTCAATCTTTGAAGCAGACTTCTTGAAGAAGAAAAATTCTCACTCAGAGAATTGTTCATGAATGATTTGGTAAATCAAAGTAACATTTGTGTAAAGTTTGGTCTAAAACTGATATAGAGGTTTTCTTAGATCAGTATAGATCAAGCCTTTGGAGATTAAGAGGTCTCCAACACTCCTGTAAGGTAATTCTTTCCTTATTACAAGTGCAGATGGCATCCAAAGATTTGGAGGTAACCATTCAAGAAGAAGTACTGGAATTTCCACTGCAAAGTGTAACCAAAGTAAAGGGCCATTGGTTCCGAGAAGACCAACCTACAGGAGAGCATTTATTCTTGATGACCATAAAGATCATGGACATTGATCATCAATCTGATGTCCCAAGACTTTAAAGTCTTACATGAACTCCCATCAACCATGGATGTAATGTCAAAGGCAGGAATTCATAAGTAATTCGAGCTACCCATTTATAATCCGGACTTTCAACAATGTACTCAGGTTATGAACACTCTTCAACCGGCTCTACATAACCCTTTAGTGCCCGAAGCAAAAGTACTGGATGTGGATTGTGTTGAAATGAAAGAAGCTACTCCTACTCTACAATTAATCACAAAATAAATTAACTATGGAGGAAGGAACAAAAGATATGAAAACATGATGAATAGATTAAAATGGAAATGAACTTATAAAGATTGCTCTATGAGCATGGAGACTCCATGAGGAGTGGAAGCACACTCTTGGCAATGAGCTAGAGTGGAATGGCTTGTGAGGAGGGAAGGGAGGCCTTGCTTATATGGAGTTTTGGAGAATTCCCTTGCATGTGGGATAAGTGAACTTGCATGAGAATGAAACTAGCTTTGGACAAAAGGGTGGAGCATGGATCTCTCAACACCCCCACTCCATGTGATGAATCTTTTGTTTTTAATATGGGGGACTAGTGACATATGGGATCACTTAGTCCATGAGTTTTTAGGATCCAAGGACATATGGGATCCTTGGACATAACTTGGACATATGGGATCCAAGTTTGGGACATATGGCATCCCTTGGATCTTGGGACATATGGGATCCCAAGACATATACTTGGACATTTGGGATCCAAGTGGTTTTTAATGGGATCTAGGGACATATGAGATCCCTAGACATGTACAAGAGTTTACATCATGGGGTAGGTAGTGCTTTATGGATCAATGGCTCCACTTGGTCTTGATTAGTCGATGTAGAAGCCTTTTTCTTCTTCTTGGGATCCATTATTGAAGTCTTTTGGTAGGATCCTCCTCCATTTTTATGTAGCCTCCACTTGGTTCTTTTGTTGATCGATTTGCCTCCTTTTGTTGTAGTCTTCTTTGTGATCCATGGGTGCTGTTAAGGTAGCTATTTTGATGCTGTGGCCACCATATTCTTCTTGTGATGGAGATAGAGGATATACTTGGGTACTCAAATTTTGTATGGCATTGGGAAGGTCTTACCACATATATATGGCAGTGTCTAATCCCATTACAAGAAGCCATATGTGTATACATAGAATGGCAATGCTCAAGTTACTTTCTTCTCTACTTTATGAAAATGGATTCAAATTTCAAAGATACATAGAACATGACTCTGACGTACAGTGAATGAAAAATAAAACGCATGTGCCATGGTCTATTTCAATGTGCACAAAAAAAAAATCTTGCGCAAAGGCAGCTCCAGTATAGAAAAATACGTGGTCTTTTGAATGACTAGAAATTGGGCGCTCTTCTCGAAAATTCCTTGTTTAGCTGTATCTGTCTGATTTCACGCGATTATGCAGAGCTCCGCCCAGAGATTCTTGTGTGGCCATGTTCATTGACTTAGCAAAAAATTTGCTGACAAAACATTGCGCATCACTTGTGAAAGGGATTTTTCATTTCATCTACACTTGCAGGTAGCATGGGCGGCTATAGCCAATTGTATAGCGGAGCACTTGAATATGGAGCCCATGCGTTTGATGCCAAATCCCAAAGACTTCCCTATGACAGTAGTAGGTCTGCCTCCCTCCTGAATGAAGTACACGGTGCGACTAACCCCTTCGAAGCAAGCAAGCGCAGTTACTACCTTGTCTTCTGGCCATAGTGCCATGTTTCATTCCTCTTCCTCTTTCTCTGTGTGCATAGACATTCAGGTTCTATGTTGCATGTGTACTGAATTCTCTCGTTCTTTGCCGTTGCTGCTGTCCGCCGAGCTTTTCAGTTGTGCTTCAGCTGGCCAATCGCACAAAGGTGTCATTCACTTCACTGAAAAGAGAGGAGAATGACCATCTCTATGATTTGCGGGTTTGGGCACTGCGGTTGTGGAGTTCTTTCATTAGCATACTTCCCAGAGCTACAGACTTTATCTATGGTGAATTGACGCCTTACCATGCCTAGCAACATTTGGTAACATGGCCACCTTCTTAACATGACAGGAGGATGATCGAAGAAACCCTGCAATGCATCCTCGGCATTCAAATGAGATGTGTCGAACCCAACGACAGAGCCCCATCTAAATGCTTCCGCCAGTTGCATTTTATTGAGTTGGAAATAATCTATTGAGTATGATCCCTAGGATGGTTGCGAAGAAGACACATTCTTTGAATCGTTCCTCCTGTACGGAGCTAGATTAAACGAGCTTATCATTGAACTGGCAGAGGGAAACATAAATGTTGCACCTCCAGAGGAATTATCCGAGTTGTGATCATACAAATTTTCAGAGGCTATGAATAAAATCTTGGGAAAACTATAACGCTCTTCATATATGAAGTGGGCAAAGCGTTTGGAGAAAATAGAAAGACCACATCTGCCCTTGCAAACACACCACTGCGATAAGTAGTCCTCAAGAAAACTCTAAGCTCCTCTGGTCGAGTGGCCTCTGATATATGGGCAATAACAAGCTCACTCATGGAATTCGAGCCCCTCACAAAAAGTCTTCCAAGCCCTTTCCATGCGTGCAATACCTTCGGGGCCGAAGGAGTGGAAATCGGCTCAAGCAGCTTTCTATGATGATGTCCGCAGTAGGCAAGCGACAGAGACCGCTCGACAAGCTGGGGTGGGTCAATGCTGCTGCAGTGCTGAAAGGCAGCAATGGTGATAATGACGCAGAGAAGTAGAAAGCATGCCCTTGAGTATAGCAGTGTTGCGTGAACTCTCTTGCTGGGCGATGGAGGAAGAGGAGAAGAAGCTAGAATGTGCTTCACCTGCTGTTGGAGGTGGAGGTACTGATGGTGATCACAAATAGATTCTCTGAACTCGGATGCTTCCGGATGCTGGGTTTAGAGAGAGAACTCACGATGTTAATGAGGGGAGATGGCATTGCGGTGCCGCACAGGCCGATCCAAAATTTGAAGCCCAAGGAAGCAGCCCTCCTCGGCGTACTGCTCAGAGCTTACTGCATCGTGGTCATCCGATTTTCCTTCCTGTCTTTCGGACGCTTACGCTACCAAAAATTTCTGCTTCCTCGCCCGAAGAGTGTATGGTGAGCGGGGAAGGATGAGTAGAAATAGTGCTAAAAAGCACTTTTATGAGAAAGGGTGGGAGGGAGGGAGAGGAGAAAGATGACTACCATGATGCAAATGAAATGACATGAGAAAATAAAGATCTTAGACCTATGCTCTGATACCATGTTGAAATGAAAGAAGTTACTCCTACTCTACAATTAATCACAAAATAAATTAACTATGGAGGAAGGAACAAAAGATATGAAAACATGATGAATAGATTAAAATGGAAATGAACTTACAAAGATTGCTCTATGAGCATGGAGACTCCATGAGGAGTGGAAGCATACTCTTGGCAATGAGCTAGAGTGGAATGGCTTGTGAGGAGTGAAGGGAGGCCTTGCTTATATGGAGTTTGGGAGAATTCCCTTGCATGTGGGATAAGTGAACTTGCATGAGAATGAAACTAGCTTTGGACAAAAGGGTGGAGCATGGATCTCTCAACAAATTGATTAAAGAAGCATTTGGATGGAGAAAGATGGGAGCAATGATCTAAAGGACAAAAGTCGTGGCACAAAGACCTACACATTCATGGACATTAATCGTGTGGATATTGAAGAGGAGGTTAGACTCATCCATCAACATTTCTGCTTTCCCAACATGCACCACTACACCGCACCTTAGAAGATTATGGTACAACTACTATCCCATGCGACCAAACAAATTGGTAATCAAGTGAACCTGACACTCTACGTCCAAGAGTGCTTAATCAAGGCCAAGAAGCAATGGGGTTGGAAGAAGTTCTTGAATGGAAGTGTGGCATTAACCATTCTGATCTATCATGCTTTAGGTATGCAGGAATACTTTAAAGAGATGCCTTCATCAAGGGAAATGGAAAAGTATGCAAAGCCAGCCACTGTCCCAAGAAAAAAGAAAGGAGTAAAAGTGACATAAGAGGTGGGAACAATCTCTCAACCCAGAATGAGAGGAGCGAAGAGATTAAGAGAAGTATTAAAGGCAGAAGAAGTGCTTCCTGCTTCAAAACGAATTCATGTACTTCCACGGATGAAAATTGACAACACCAAGCCCATCACGGAAGAAGAGTTAAAGGAAGCTATGGAAGATACTTACAGATATATGGAAGGACAAGTAAACCTGCCAGTACAAGGGCACCACTATCATCAATCTCATACAGAAACTTTGCAGGGAAAGAGGTTGACAAAATTCCATAGATGCAGAGAACTGGGATTGATCAACTCTAGTTCATCTTTGGAAGTCTAGGAAGACCATGTACCATTCCCAATGAATGTGGATATCAGAAGTGAATCGAACAATGATGGTAAATGGGACGAGCTAAATCAAGTAATGGATTGCTTTGAAGTGGAACGCTCAAAAATGAATAAAATGATGATACAGTCACGGATACACCAAAGAAAGGATTGCCACAAGGAGAAGTCCATACCATAAGGATGAATGAGGAGACAAAGATTCAAATTATAGAGACCCACTTGGACAGAGAAGTTATGTTGAAGATGCCAAAGGAAGAAAAAGATCAAGAAGATGTGGAAGAGCAAGAACCGTTTACACCCATACAGATTGTAGCAGAGCCTTTGCCACTAGACATGACATTTTAGGGAAGTGCTACAAAGCCCGCAACACATGAAGAAAAAGAAAATCAGATACATCTTCAAATTAGACAACCACATAATGACACAATACATGTAGATAAGGGAAAAGACATACTCACAAGCGAAGCAGTGAGTATTCCAAAGACATGGCTAAATGTGGATGTAGCTCAACTCGAACCCATAGTAAAGAAGATGATACAAATAGCCATGGAAACTCAACAACAACTTATTGAAGCAGATAGCGATTATGACAAGGCCTTATTGGAACGCCATCAATTCAAGGTGTTGAGTGAGAAGCTATCAGCATAGGTACTACAAGTTCAATAGGAACCGCCAAGGAAAAATAAGCAAATGAATCCATGGAGAAATGCAACGTGCTCACTACTGAAAATCAAAAACTACAAGACCAGCTCAAAGAGCTTCAAAGTAAGTCTGAAGCCGGTGAAGCCCAGAAGGCACGAATGATAAGCAAAAGTAAACTCCTAGAAACACAAATCAAGGTATACATGGATGAAGCAGAAAGCCTAAGAAATAGAAATAAAGAACTGATGAATGCCATTCTGTCCAATCAACTGATAGAGGCACATGAAATCCCACCAAATAATATACAGGCATTGGAAGCAAAAATAGCACGGTATGAAGATCAACTAAAACAAGAGCAGGCCCTAAGGGAAGAATGGGAAAATAAGTATATGCATGACACAAATGAACTCAGGAAAAGGTGGAAGTCAACAAAAAATAAACTTCTTGCACAATGTAATGAAGGTACGGATCAAATGGTTGCAATAGGCAAAGAACTCCTGAAGAACAAGGAAGCAATTGTTGAGATATCAAGCTCAACATGTGATGATCCAGGATGACACATATCAATTTTTCGTTTCTCTGACATGTATAATGGTCATGTTGTGTATGTCAGGGATACTTCATTGAGCTTTATTAGATTTATCTACCAAGAGTGATGGCACATTTGTTCCTTGCCAGCTCATTCATTCGTGGACATTAGGTTTTTCCTTATGTACTGATATTTATATATTGCACTTATTGTATTCTTGTCTTTAGGCCATTGTTGTACATTCCTTTTCTTATGTAATAGAAGAAGAAGATCATTCTTCCTTGCCTCAATCTGAGTGTGTGCTTCTCTTTGATTGTGAGAGTGTGTGTGTGGGCTCTCTTCCTTATCTCCTTCCTCATGACATGGTATCAGAGCTAGTGTGGTTGTAGAGAGCTCATGGAGAAGGCCGGCGGTGAAGAGTAAGGCATGGAGAAAGCGTGATTCACAAATGACCTCAAATTGCTACGAAAATTGGTGTGAAGGTAGAAGAACTCAAAATATTTTCAAAGTTTTGGAGCCATCTCGACCTCTATTGTGAGCCCGGAAGGTGGAGCCCACAAAAAACCAAGTCAGTTTCAGAAACTATAACTTGCTCGTGTTCAGCAACACTCATATATTCCAGATCCAAAATTTCAAGTTGTTCCATGTACTATTGATACACGAAAACTCTATTTTTCTGAGATCAAATTATCACGTCATAGTGTGACAGTGTTCAAGCAGAAGTGCTGCTTGTAGTGTTGTGAATTGGTGCATAAATGGCAAACGCAGATGGAATGAGTCAGCTTATGAGCGATAAGCTGGGCAAGAACAACTTCCATGCTTGGAGATTCAGAATGACGAATTTCATGATAGGAAAAGGCTATTGGAAGTACATCAAAGGAGAGAATGAAAATCCTCCGCAGTTACCAGAGAGGAATCGAACTGTAGAACAGTTAAGAGTTTATGAGGAATGGAATCAAGGAGCACGAAAGGTGATGTATTGGCTATCTGTTAGCATACAGGATAGCATGATTGGGCACATACAGATTCCAAGACTCCAAAAGAGGTTTGGAACAGTTTGGTCACATTGTAGGAGACCAATACAAAGGCATGGAAATTGCAACTCAAGAACGAGTTGCATACATTGGAGAAAAAGAGCATGTCGGTAAGTGACTACACTCTGAAAATCAAAAGCATATGTGAGCACTTGCATCTGTTGGCATGAATGTAGATGATGATGATAAGGTGGAAGTGTGCCTTCATGGTTTAGGAGCTGCATATAAGTAGTTCAGAACCAAAGAGGTTATAGAAATTTCCAAAGAAGTGATTCAAGTAATGATAGTAAAGGATGTTGGAATTGTGGTAAACCTGGACATTTTGAACATGATTGCAAGTTGAAGAATCAAAATCATAGAAGGCAAAAAACAATTATGCAACCACAAGTGCAGATGATTTTGAGAAGTTGTTCATGGCTCAACATCACATGATGAATACCATGTCTACTGGTGCTTCAAAATCAAATGATAATGTCTAGTATGTTGATTCAGGTGCTTCAAATCACATGACCAGTCATGCGGAATGGTTTAGTACTTTGAAGAAATTCCCAGTTCCTGGATATGTTGAAACACGTGATAACACATCACAACCTATCGAGCATAAAAGAAACATAACATTGTATATGGAGGACGGGAAGGTAAAACATCTTGCTGATGTGCTGCATGTTCCAAATATAACAAAGAATCTGGTTTCTGTTGGACAAAGAAATTTTCTAAAAAGTCATGGAATTCGACGTCAGTTTTCATGCAGGTGCACACCACAATAGAATGGCATTGTTGAATTTAAAAATAGACATATTGCAAAAATAGCAAGAGCCTTGATGGTTGAGAAGAACATGCCTCATTGTTATTGGGCAAAAGTTGTTCATACTGTTGTATACATCATGAACAGAACTCCGACTGCTATTGTACATCAAGTTACACCTGAAGAGAAGTTTACAGGTAAAAAGCCAAACTTATCACATATGAAAGTTTTTTGTTGTATTGTTGCATATGTACATGTTCTAGATTGATTGAGAACGAAGCTTGATCCAAAAGCATAAAAGTGTGCATCCACCAGCTGCGTGCAATGGAAAGAAATGAACAGGCTAAAGAAAAGCATCAGGTCCCAGAGGATGTGAAGAAATATTTAAAGACAAAACCTTTGAAGCATCAACCAAAAGACAAAAACTGATGCAAGGTTGACCAAATGATGCATGCAGCAAAAGAAGTAAACAAACTCGAGAAATACAATAGGGTCAGAGGTATGAGAACAAAGAAATATCCAAAGACCAAAAGTTAGAAAGGGGAGAGGTTGAGAAGCTGAAATGGGTGACTAAGAATATCACATTCTTAGCCGTTGGATGCATACGTGGCAGCCCGAATCGACACAGCAACCCAGATTTATGAATGTAAGGAATACCAAGGGGATTACAAAAGCAAAGGACTTAGATCGGATAAGGTAACAAATTCTTTGACAATCCTTATCGCTTTTTTGACCATTGGGTGCGTGTACTAAAGAACTACAAACAAGCCACAGATAAAGAAGCAAAAGCCTGTCAAGGGATGATAGAGACAAAGAGGGGGAGAGTGTTGCAGAGTAAAGATGCACAGAAGAGGACCACCCAAAAAGTTTCAAATTATGGGCATAATTTTTCTTCTTCAAAATGCTATGAAAATCCCTTGAACCTACGTAAATGCACTAGAGGAGTCCTCTAGATGCATAAACCCCAATCATTGTATCATAATCCTTGTAAAATATTAGGAAATTAGAGTAAATCAATAAAAGTGTCAGTCTCTTGTGTGAAAGGACCATTTTTAGGGCACATGTATATAAGTCACTTTGTGACTCTTGTAAAGAACTTTTTACCATTGTGAGAATTGAAGAAAAATTTTGAATTTGCCTCTTCCCTGCTGATTTCCTTCTTCTTGAAGAGCTTTTGTGTGTGTGTAATGCTTGAAATGTGAGGACTGTTGTCTACCCCTTCCCATCATTGTTGAGTTGTTGTAGTGTGTGTGTGAACAATAAGGAGTTGTGGAGTAGGTGTTGGTGTTTCCCGCCATTCACTATTTTTCTCATAACTTGAAGCACATTTGTCAAATTCGACTGAAAGTACCACCATTAGATGCGTCTCGTTGAGAGATTCGAAAAGAACCGCCATATTTGGAGTTCGAAGCTGAGAGAAAAGTTCGAATCTGTGCTTACTGTTATAAATGGTATCGTGACGTGCATTTTCAGAGAATTAGTGAGTTGGAGAGGTAGTTGAGACAAGATACATGCATTGTAGCTTAGATACTTCACTTACCATCATGTGTGCACATGTCTTCATACACTTGGTATGTCTAATTCCATGGATTGATAATTTAACGTGTATTAATCCACCACTATATGCACTTGTGGGGCGATCGAGAGACAGTCTCATCGACACAAGTCCCTAAGGCTTCACGACTTAGGTACACAGAGGTATATGGAAGCACACAAATAGCAATAGGAAGAAGAAGAAGCTTGAAGCACAACATGAAATACTGATTGTATTACCAAGTGAATGTACAAAGATAAGTGACTCATAAGGGTTATAGGCATATATACAAGCCGAGGGAAAAACACCTCCTAAAGAGGGAAAAAGTGCCCCAACAGTCCTAATGTTTTCACACACATCACTACCGAAACACATTGACACTTTCAAAGATGCATTTCATTATGGTTTTTTGAGAGATACTCAAAAATATTTAGAAGAATATCTTTGGTTATGAAATCAAGGTTGATTGCTTATGAAGCTGCATATACAGAGTACTTGAAGAAAGATGTAATTGATAAAAAAAAAATTGGTATATAGTGGAGAAAATCTTTCTTTGATATGGTCAATGACTTGGATATTAGAGAAGGAAAAGGACATGATTTAATTTCACATGTGTACAAAAGAAAGAAAAAGCACTGAAGAATTGACAGAGTAATTTTTTCAAGGATGACAAAAGTGCAAGAGAGGAAGATTGTTTTAATGAATGTCAAATCGCTTCAATAAGAAAATTCTAGTGAAGATTTTATGAAAAAAACAAAAAAAAATATTTTACACATTGTAAATTATCCCAATTTTTGTAAAAATGAGGAACAGTCTTCCTCGTGATATTATCAACCTTATGTATTTTTTAGAATTTTTAAAGCTTTCTAGAATATGTATTTTTAGTTTAGAAGATAGAAGGACCAAGTTTTATGGGTGAGTATGGACACTTAATGATCTGTATAAAAGATAATGAAAGCCATTTTGTTAGGAGAATTTATTTGGAATGAGAAAAGTTACTGAGCTCTTCCAAAGTAAATCTTGTCACTTTACTTTCTTCTGATTTTTGAAGTGACAACGGTGAGTGTTTTTCATGAATTTATCTCATAGATTTGTTGTCTTATGTGTATGTATGACTTTCATTCATCTATTCTAAGTCTAAGTGATTTCAAATCAAAGTTAGAGTTGTTTTCTCGTGACTGTGTAAAGTTGCAAAAATCACGATTCTCTTGTCAAGGGGTTACAGATGTAGAAAGTTTAATATAATGTTATTTACCTATTCCTTATGAAAAATGTCACATTTCAGGAACTTAAATCATTGAAAAGCCTTATTCCTATCTCAAATTATGATAAAAAGAAGACATGCACAAAAATGGTAAGTTTTTTAATTTCTTTGCTTAGATTGTGTGGATTAGTGAACATGTAGATTTTTTTCTTGACGGGTCTTTTGAATCATTGATTAAAAAGGGGGAAAATTTTTTGTATACTTCTTGGATTGATAATTTAATGTCTGTGGTTTTTGATCTTCTATGCTATAATGATTTGAGAGGAAAACTCCAAAGTATAACAAATTCATGCACATAGAGAACTATGAATACTCCATTACATTTTTTTCTAGTACCTCTACCTTTGTGGAAAAATAAATAAAGGAGGTATGTAATAAATGGATTGATAGGATAGATATCATAATCTTGTGATAATGAAAGTTTTGCACTTTATAGAAATTGATCGATTCAAACACAAAAAATTTGATTGTTAAATGAGTTTGATCCCGATTGATCCCACACTAAACACACAATTTTGTATTTAGAAACTCCATTTTTTGGAAGCCGAGGAGTCCTCAAGCTTGAGGAACTTAGATAGAATGACCATACCAATTTTCATAATTTTTAGACTTCATTTGGACCTCCAAATGACCCCGAGAACCTATTTTTTAACTATGTCAAACACTAGGTATAAAACCGGTCAAAACTAGTCTAGAATCTATAAAAAGAGCTAAAGAGCTCTTTTTTGAGCTTAGGTAGTGTGAGCTTAGAGCTATTTTGGAGGTTGTAATAGTATTCTTGAGCAATAGAGTGTATTCACGACCTTCCATTGCTTCTCTCTTGTGTGTGTATGTGTGTTTGTGCATTCTCATGCTTCTCACCTTCACCTTCACTCACGTCATGCGTTCACAATCTTCATATCACTCCTATCTCTTCTGCAGATTGACAATTAAGGAGGTGGAACTTCTTAGTGTGGAGCTTATCTTAGCCTAGAAAAAGACCAAATTTTGTGCCATTGCCGGGGATCGAGTTCTAGAATGAATGCTTGATGGTAACAGTATAGTGAGAATCCTTGTTGGAAAGTAAAGAATTTCAGTTTTTTTTGTTGTTTTTGCATTGTTTTGTGTTTTTCACCTCCCCTAAACTCCTCCTTCATCACCACATCATCTTCTTGCACTCCAAAAAAATCAAAAAATTCACCGTATCCACCTATTCCCTCCATTTTTCTATTTTTGTGCATGAGAGAGAGAGCTCTTGTGCAAGATTGTGTTTTTGTGTTTGTGAGTTTTCTTGCAGATAAAGCACTCTAGTACAACAAGGAAGCTCTGAAAAGGTAAGATTTTGCATTCTCTATTAGTCCTACCGTAGGTATTAGACCATCGCAATGGTTTGACAAAGTTGCCTTCTTGGGAATACATTATAGGCACGGCATAGGGCACACTTGCACGCCAAAGAATCCACAAATGCATCTTGAAAATTTTCATTTTGGTGGACCATCGCGATTGGCTCAAGCCATTGCAATGGAGTGTCACCATCGTGATTGGCGCACACCATCACGATGGCTCGACCGGACCATCGCAACGATCTCACACCATCATGATGGTTTAGGTGGACCATCATGATAGTCTTGGACCATTGCGATGATCATACCACCCCTACATCATTGTGATTGGCTCATGCCATCACGATGCCTCACTCCCCAGATGTCATTTGGACCATCGAGATGGTTCCCCTGACCCTTGACCATCGCGACGGTGCAAGCGGACCATCGCAATGGTCTTGGACCATCGCAATGATCACACTGACCCTACACCATCGCGTTGATCATGCCGCCCCTACACCATCATGATTGGCTCATGCCATCATGACGCCTCACTGCCCACATGTCATTTGGACCATCATGACAGTTAACTTGACCCTTCACCATCATGAGGATTGACCACACCATTATGATTGGCCATGCCATCACGACGGCTTGCTTGACTTGGACCATCACGATGCCTCGCACCTTCTAGACCGTCACGACAACTCAATTCTAGCAGACCATCGCAACGATTCACCCTTGAACCATCGCGATCGTGTCACACCATCGCAACAATCCCAATCACAATTATTGCAGACCATCTCGACGGTTCGGCTCAAATGCAAAAATTAGGGTTTGAGTTTTTGGCAAATTTCAAGGCCAATTTGAGTGAATTTTTGAGTTATTAGTGCATCTTTGAGGCCTTTTAGCTTATATTTGAAGAGATCCTATTTGTCGGTTTTAACCCCCGAGAGTCTGAACAATCACACCTTTCTCATACAAAATCTGTTTTTCGAGCTCTTATGAATAACATGTTGATATTTAGATACGATAAATTGAAGTTGACCCTTTGGTGGGATTAGGAAACCAAAGGGGCACTTGAGAATGTTTCCAAAGGAAAAGGGACCCTTAAAGGTGTATACATTAAAGTGCATGATCATCAAGGTCAAGTATTGGTCTAAACTTTGAACTTCTGCAGGTCTACTAAGAGTCATCCAAGGGCATTCATAGCAAGGTGAATGAAGCTAAGCAAGGCTTGGGAAGCACAATTTCTTGGGCACCAAGGCATTCAACAAAGCTGACTCGAGGTTGGAAGAGTACTCAACCCCTTCAATCGATTAATAGCTTAGGCTAAGTGCATGTAGTATTTTTGGTTGAAATAGGACTAGGATAGGAACGCATAAAGTACAAGAGACCTATTCTTTTTCAAGTCCAAGAGTAAGCTAAGAGAGTGCGATAACAAAATCCCTAAAGAAAATAACTTAATTTCAACGTTGCGAGAACTTAAACATACAACGAAAAGTTGATTCCTGACATGTACATTGAGACAAGACAAGAGTTTAAAAGAATTAAAAACACAACAAGTATTTGAGAACACAGAAGTATTGGCGACCAGAATGCATATTGATGAGCAAGGGAGATAAACTAATGAACCGTAGGTCAGAAAGCACATAGGTAAGGCAGATCCACGAAGCCTTAGATCATCATAAGCAAGTATGAAGACTACAGCACACTCTTAGGCACAACAATTGAATAACTATCCATACGAATTGAGTTTAGAGACAAGTGAGTCTGAAATGGCTTATAGCATGGAGAGACCGGAAGAAGGTCAAGTGTAGCATATTTAGAAAGACCCGAAGGACCCTACAGGACTCAGTTAGAATACGTCCGAACCAACCACATAGGTGCTCACATCTATGAGGATGGTTTGAGAAGATCAGTGGTTCAACTGCACAACCCTAACCAACCCATTAGATTGGAACATCCGATGGTTAAGTTTGAGAGAGATGCATATTTAGACAAGGAATGAACAATGTATATTGTAACTAATCAGCCTAACCATGCTAATGAGTTTGGCATAGTTATTCTCGAGACAAAAGCAGGAGCCGAAGGGCAAGAACCATTAGGAGACAAACCTAGGACACCTAGAGGGAAATTGGTATTGAAAAGAATGCTGAACCTAGAGTGGATCCCTCAAGATAACAGAAGCATTGAGTTATTTTTGAACAAGGACACTTATGAAGCATTTTAGAGATATAGGATGGAACATCCTAGTGAATTAGGTTCAATCACCATTTACGAATTTAAGGACCCTGATACACCTGGAAAGGTAGTGTACCTAGAAAACACATCAGAGCAGGTGTTTGTAGTGTCTAATCATGCAAGACATGCATATACATGGAGAGCCTAGTTGGTATTCCCCCCATCACATGCACACAAAAACACTAGCCATCAAGGTGTTGGGACATCCTTAGCCCATGGCTCTTAGAGAGAAAAAACAAGGAAAAGCCAGAAGTAAGTTTCACTCACCCCATAGGGAGAGATAGATCAACCATGGAAACAGATAGACTGCAGAGATCGAGAGAACCCAGACTACAAGGTGGTAGAGATGACTTTCCTCTACCTAAACCCCATGAGCATCCAAGAATATTGAGACCTATCCAATTAGCAAAGTCAATGAAAAATTACTTTGATGGGACATGAGGTCCCTATGACTACATTATTGAGTTTAAGCAAGTGTTGTGAGCAAAGCAAATGGAAGTTATGTTTATGCAATACAATGCATTTAGACTCACACTAAAGAACACGGCCTTAACCAAGTTCCAATATTTGCAACAAAGGCAATTTAGGGACATTCATCACTTATTGGAGTCATTCATCTACACAAGTATTTTGTTGGAGAGATCATAGATCTTGTATGATCTTGTAAGATCTTGAATGATCTTAAAGATCTTGAGTATTTTTTGAGTCAGTTGTCTATCCTTTTGTTAGCATTGGAAGAAGTAAGTCACAGACTTAGATTCTATCAGATTAGTGTTGCAGAGAAATAGAAGAAGATACTTGTTATGTTGTAGAAAATTATGAATCCTAAAGTGCTTTCAGCAAGATTTTTGTTATATTAGGATCAGCTAACCTTATTCTATAATATGGGAAGCTGAGGAGTAACAGTGAAAGCTATTGGCAACTGCAGTGCTAATAAAAAGGGTTCAAAGATTTTCTTTTAGATATAGGTATTGATCACTAAAGATCAGATTTATTGAAAGAAGGAAGACGTTCCAGATTTCATAAAATTTGATATAATTTGAAGAATTATGGATACTAGTGTTAAAATCATCCAGGGGGGGTGATGAAACATGAAGACTTATTTTCATCCATATGTGAAAGAATGCAGAGTCATACCTTCAGGTATTCCTATATTTCCTTTGTCAGTTTCTCTTTATGTTCCAGCTTTGAAAGAAGAAGGAAGAAGGAGAATGTTTGGAGAAAGTTCATATTAGGTATTCCTGTTCAGGAGAAAGTTCTAGAGTTCTATTGCAGAGAAGCTTGATATTTAAGAAAGGTGTGTTTCAGAGGTGCATACATATATGATTATACCAGACTTTGAAGGAAAGAGGTATTAAAGACTTATAGATAGAACAAGGATGAAGACATGATGACATCATAGATATGAAATTTTGGTGAGACTCATGAGTTGAGTTGCATTGGGTACAATCAAAGATGAACCAGCTAATGTTCATAATACACTAAGTTGTGAGTTGTTAGTCACAAGTCCCAAGATGGATTCAGCTTCTGATTTTGTTTAGTGTATATACATGACACTGCAGAAGTACGTTGAGAAACCTATTGTAAGGTAAATGCAAATATGTGGATCCTAGTGTATGTTTACAGGTTTGAGAAGACAAAGATAGCAGGTTCAGAGTCAGTTTATGCTACATATGTTGTCAAGTAGTGATTGCTTTATGTATGCTAACACTAGTGGATATTTAGTTTGCATATTTTTTTAGGTATTATGGTTCATATTCAACAAATTTGGATTTTTGAAGTTTGAAGAAATTCAAATTCAGTTTTCAAGAAGACTTTTGAAGAAAAGGTTTGAAGGTCAATTCGGGAGTACAAGTTTGAAGTTTATGACAGTTTTGCAGATGAATGAAGTTGTATATCCAGTTCAGGTTGTACCAATATGACATTGCAAGGGGAATCTTTGGAAAACAATGTCACATCAGTCCAAAATCCATTTAGGGCAAAAACCCTAATTTTGGTACTTAGTGATTTTTGGCACAAAAATGGGTAAAATTTTTATTAGCCTATCTTGTAGAGCTTGAAGAGAGCTTTCCAATGATATATAACATTCAGTCATCAAAGATCAAATTTGGCAGAAAACCCTAACCCTAATTTTCTACTGATTTAGGGTTTTGACCTCATTTGATAGCTCTCAACATGAGGATCATAAAAATGTTGTCAAATCATTCATCAGGTAGTCAGAAGTGTGAAAAATCAAGTCAAGAAGCTATTTGTAAAGTTAATTAAAAGCAACTTTAAAAATAAAGCAAACTCACTTAAAAATAGCGATTTAACTTTAAAAAGCAGCTTTTCGTGGAAGATTTTCACCATAGATTTATTATTTATCGTGAGAAGTTTGGAGGGTGCCTTGGGGTCACTTTGAGTTATCCTACACCAATTGCAATGCCAGCTTTGGTCCCTCAGTAGAGGTGGTGGTCTAGCACACATGGGGCAGCCATGGTGCACTCTAGGAGCATGTTGAGGAGAAGCTATGGAGTACTTCTTGGAGAAGAGTGTGCTCACACTCTTGCTTATGGAGAGGACTTGTCCATCAGCACCTTGGTGGTGTGGATCAGCCATCTATATAACGTATTTGAAGATTGTCTTCTACATGAAGATTTCAGTGTACTTCAAAGACATTGGATGGAGCTTAACATAAGATTGCATCTTATGTTAACTATTCAGGTACATATTCTCTTTATGCATATAGGTACTACTTGAAGCTTATGGAGGCAATGGCATCCATATCACGAGGAGTCCTATTTGGCATATCTAAAGGAGAATCAGTATGTGCATGCTACATGCATTCGGATAAGGTGTTAGAGAAGGTGTGTTCACATGAGTATGAGGATTTCTGGCAGCAACATGTTAGCATTCTTTGCTAATTCTGTAAGTCTGTGTCTTTCACACACACATCTGATTTAGGGTCTTCCGTAGCCTAAATTCAGATTAGGGTTTGCTGATTATCAGTTTCAAACTGATCCTTCCTCTTTTTATCACTCATATACACTCTTCTACAACCTATCAGGTCACACATCTCATACATATTCAGATTTCTATTCCTACATCTAAATATTCTTGTAAATTCTATACATACACTGGTCCACCTATTTCTGTTCACATAGAGTGGTTGAGATTTTTGCTTCCACATTGTAAATTGACATTTGTATATATGATAGTGTGAGTAAACAGTGGCTTACGTAACACTTTACACATGTTGTCGAATCTTTCTCTATCTTTGTCTCATCATTTGTATGATTAAGTGTGGTATGTTGATGTTTTGTCAATATTGAAAGATTGTAGGAATCTGTGTTGTAGATGCTAGACCTATGGAACCATGGACCTATGGTATTAGTTATGGGCCTACTAAATTTCAACCATTTGGTATCAGAGCATTCAGGCTCTCAAATTCCCAGGCTCCCAGACTTTCAGGTTTACAACATATGATTTAAGATCATCTTCTAACATTTGACATTTAACATACATACTTAATCTAGATGAGTAGAGATTTGAGAATTAGACAATTCAGTCACATGTTTATTCATGAGTGTGGAGTATGAAGTTGATGATCTTTTAGTAGCCGAATACTTTTGGAAGAGTATGAAAATAGTTTACATAACTATTGTTTGAATACCAAGACTTGATGAAGAGAAGGCTACTTCAAATTCAAGGAAAAACAATGGTTTGGAGAAGATGAAGGAACTAGTTCAACATCAAATGATAGATATTAGTTTCTACTATCAGATTATCATTTGCAGGTCATATCTTAGAAGAGCAGTTATGAAGAGATTTGAAGGATTGAAGAAATGCTTTCATACACTTTCATTCTTTGAAAGTCAAAGCATTGGCTACATCAAAACTGTCAAGAACAAGGAGATTAGATAAGTTTTGATAGATCTCTTTCATGGCAAGAAAGCTCATCTAAGAAGACAAATTTGAAGATGAGATGAGTTTTGTATTTAGCAAATCTTGTGTTGTAAGTTAGTTGGAAGTTTTTTATATAGGTACAGAATTTGAACTAGAAAGGTAATTTAGCATTCAGCCAAAAGGTTGGTGAATTCAGTCATATCAGTCACATTTGAAGCAGAGTTTTGATTCAGAGATATGAGGAGATGGTAAAACATGATTCTATATTCACTTCCATTTGTATACCATGCTTGTTTTGTCTCTTACTCTTAGCACTAGAGGAAGAGAAAAGTTCATTTGAAGAAGTCAAGAGTACTTTCTACTTCAAGATAAAGAGAACAAAAGGTATGGAAGAGAAGTTTGAAGATGTTGACATCATCAAGTGGGAGAAAGATGCAGAAGAAGAAAGTCCAACAATTCCAAAGGTAAGTAATACTTCCTTTTCTCTTATATTTTCCATATACTTTTCCTACTTTTATCCTCTACAGCCAAAGACAAGTCTATGAGAACATCTTCTGTGAAGAAGAAATAGTTTCTTATTTTGCATTACACTTGGTCATGTTTTAGTAGGTTTTGACAAAGAATTGCATTGAGAGAAAGAAAAGCAGCAGATATACGTTTTGACTCATATGTGTATGAGTTATGTTTTAGTTGAAGATTTTTTAAGCAGGTAGCTTATATGTTTCCTCAAAAAATTCTTGAAGTGTCAATTTAGAGCTACTTGGTATATGACAAGTTAAATAGAAGTATATTTCTTCTTTATCTAACTCTTGAGGTAAAAGAGTATTTGTAGCTGATGTTGAAGAATTGAAGTGAGATTTTTGGTTTGGAAAAGTTACCTCATATTCAGTATCTTCAGAAAATTCAGAATTTTTCAAGATAAAATTTAGTATTTTCAAAAAAAATCAGATTTTTTGATGTAACAATCAGGTGGAGAATCTACTTTCTATGTTTGTCTTGTTTTTTGGATATATGCTTGTATTCAAAAAGATGTTCCATGAGATCCTATGACTTGATTGAGAAGTGGAGTTAACCAAAAGAAAGTCAAGCAAATACTTTCACATTTCACCTGGGAAGAATATGAAGATATGAAGTATCAACTTGAAGCTTTTGGAGTTCTCAAGGTGAGAGTCTGTTCACCTGTGTTTCAGTAGATGTTACAGATTCTTGAGAAGGATTTAGTTGAAGAAAAGTTTTACAACTTTATGTGAGAAGCATGGACACTTAGAGACATTCAGGTAGCAAATCAAACATTCGACCATGAAGGTTTGATGAGAGCAGATTCTACACAAGTATTTTGTTGGAGAGATCATAGATCTTGTATGATCTTGTAAGATCTTGAAGATCTTGAGTATTTTTTGAGTCAGTTGTCTATCCTTTTGTTAGCATTGGAAGAAGTAAGTCACAGATTTAGATTCTATCAGATTAGTGTTGTAGAGAAATAGAAGAAGATACTTGTTATGTTGCAGAAAATTATGAATCCTAAAGTGCTTTCAGTAAGGTTTTTGTTATATTAGGATCAACTAACCTTATTCTATAATATGGGAAGCTGAGGAGCAACAGTGAAAGCTATTGGCAACTGCAGTGCTAATAAAAAGGATTCAGAGATTTTGTTTCAGATATAGGTAATGATCACTGAAGATCAAATTTATTGAAAGAAGGAAGACGTTCCAGATTTCATAAAATCTGATATAATTTGAAGAATTATGGATACTAGTGTTAAAATCATCTAGGGGGTGATGAAACATGAAGACTTATTTTGAGCCATATGTGAAAGAATGCAGAGTCATACCTTTAGGTATTCCTATATTTCCTTTGTCAGTTTCTCTTTACGTTCCAGCTTTGAAAGAGGAAGGAAGAAGGAGAATGTTTGGATAAATTTCTTGTTAGGTGTTCCTATTGAGGAGAAAGTTCCAGAGTTCTATTGCAGAGAAGCTTGATATTTGAGAGAGGTATGTTTCAGAGGTGCACACATATATGAGTATACCAGACTTTGAAGGAAAGAGGTATGAAATACTTACAGATAGAACAAGGATGAAGACATGATGACATCATAGACATGAAATTTTGGTGAGTCTCATGAGTTGAGTTGCGTTGAGTACAATCAAAGATGAACCAGCTAGTGTTCATAATACACTAAGTTGTGAGTTGTCAGTCACAAGTCCCAGGATGGATTCAGCTTCTGATTTTGTTTAGTGTATATACATGACATAGCAGAAGTACGTTGAGAAACCTATTGTAAGGTAAATGCAAATATGTTGTTCCTAGTGTATGTTTACAAGTTTGAGAAGACAAGAGATAACAGGTTCAGAGTCAGTTTATGCTACATATGTTGTCAAGTAGTGATTGCTTGATGTATGCTAACACTAGTGGATATCTAGTTTGCATATTCTTTCAGGTATTATGGTTCATATTCAACAAATTCGGATTTTTGAAGTTTGAAGAAATTCAAATTTAGTTTTGAAGAAGACTTTTGAAGAAAAGGTTTGAAGGTCAATTCGAGAGTACAAGTTTGAAGTTTATGACAGTTTTGCAGATGAGAGAAGTTGTATATCCAGTTCAGTTTGTACCAATATGACATTGCAAGGGTGATTGTTGGAAAACAATGTCACATCAGTCCAAAATCCATTTAGGGCAAAAACCCTAATTTTGGTACTTAGTCAGTTTTCACACAAAAATGGGTAAAAACTTTATCAGCCTATCTTGTAGAGCTTGAAGGGAGCTTTGCAATGGTATATAACATTCAGTCATCAGGTACCAGATTTGGGAGAAAACCCTAAACCTAATTTTCTACTCATTTAGGGTTTTGACCTCATTTGATAGCTCTCAGCATGAGGATCATAAAAATTTTGTCAGATCATTCATCAGGTAGTCAGAAGTGTGAAAAAGTAGGTCAAGAAGCTATTTTTAAAGTTAGCTAAAAGAAACGTTAAAAATAAAGCAAACTCAAAAATAGCGATTTAACTTAAAAAAGCAGCTTTTCGTGGAAGATTTTCACCATAGCTTTATTTTTTATCGCTAGAAGTTTGGAGGGTGCCTTGGGGTCACTTTGAGTTATCCTACACCAATTGCAACACCAGCTTTGGTCCCTCAGTAGAGGTGGTGCTCTAGCACACATGGGGCAGCCATGGTGCACTCTAGGAGCATGTTGAGGAGCAGCTATGGAGTACTTCTTGGAGAAGAGTGTGCTCACACTCTTGCTTAGGGAGAGGAGTTGTCCATCAGCAGCTTGGTGGTGTGGATCAACCATCTATATAATGTATTTGAAGATTGTCTTCTACATGATGATTTCAATGTACTTCAAAGACATTGGATGGAGCTTAACATAAGATTGCATCTTATGTTAACTATTCAGGTACATATTCTCTTTATGCATACAGGTACTACTTGAAGCTTATGGAGGTAATGGCATCCATATCAGGAGGAGTCCTATTCGGCATATCTAAAGGAGAATCAGTACGTGCATGCTACATGCATTCGGATAAGGTGTCTTCACATGAGTATTAGGATTTCTGGCAGCAACATGTTAGCATTATTTGCTAATTCTGTAAGTATGTGATCTTTCACACACACATCTGATTTAGGGTCTTTCATAGCCTAAATTTAGATTCGGGTTTGCTGATTATCAGTTTCAAACTATTCCTTCCTCTTTCTGTCACTCATATACACGCTTCTACAACCTATCAGGTCACACATCTCATACATGTTCAAATTTCTGTTCTTACATCTAAATATTCTTGTAAATTTTGTACATACACTCGTCCACCTATTTCTATTCACATAGAGTGGTTGAGATCTTTGCTCCCACATTGTAAATTTTCATTTTTATATATGATAGTGTGAGTAAGCAGTGGCTTACGTAACACTTTACACATGTCTAATCTTTCTCTATCTTTGTCTCATCATTTGTATGATTAAGAGTGGTATGTTCATGTTTTGTCAATATTGGAAGATTGTTGGAATCTGTGTTGTAGATGCTGGACCTATGGAACCATGGACCTGTGGTATAAGTTATGGGCCTACTAAATTTCCAACATTTTTAGACGAGAAATTTGAGCCTCATTGTTGGGAAAAGATTTTAGGCACCATGGATATAGTAGTAAACAAAGGACCCCTCACTGCCATGAGGGCAGATATGACATTTCAATCTTTATGATAGAACCCTTAGAGGAAGAGCCTATTCTAGAAGAGTTTGGGGAACTAGCTCGGGAACCAGATGAGAGTAGTGATGAGGACCTAGAGTCCATTATCATGGAGCCCTTTTGTTCGATAGAAGAGGAGTATCTTTACTTTGTGGAACCCAGTACCCCAGAGATGGGCAAGGAAAATCAAACCGACAACCCAAGTCACTCACAAAAAATGCAGAAAGAAAGCACAAGAGGAAAAGAAAGAAATCACTTAAGATAGAAGAAGAACCTCTCATGGAAGTACCAAAGAACTTCAAAGAATATGAAATACAAGATAGGAGAATCATGATATGAATGCCTAAAAGAGAAGTAGGCATAGGAGAGGTGTATGATAATCGAGAGAAAACAAAAAAGATAGTGGTTAGAATTGAAGAAGGAGAAGAAAAATGCACATACATAGGGCATGATTTGATGGAGGAAGAAAAGAGAATACGAGAGGAAGCTCAGGCAAAAGCTCTAGAACACATTACATGTATGAAACTAAGAAAACAAGGACTAGGAAGAGAACATTATAACCATCTCAAAGAAACACTGAGATATCCTATGGCCATGTGTAAAATGAAGTCAATTGCTCATCCTAGCATAGTGAATAGGAGACCATTTATTACAATCATGCTAAGACAAGGCAACACCCACGAGGAGCTTAGGGCTTTAATTGATTCAGGTGCTGGGACTAGTGCGATTAGGTGGTCCCACTGTAAGGACTTAGGATTAGAAATGCAGCCAATTGAGGCATACCTCATAGGGCTAGGAGGCATGGAAACCCCTTGCATGGGTGAGGTCGACCTTCCTATCTTCATACACGAGATGACCATGACTGTGAAACTCCTAGTGTGCCATGACAATGACCTGATAGAACTGTTAATCCTTGGCCAAGATTGCTTATACGATCTCTTGGTGGACTTAAATCTTAGTAAATGCTCCCTAAAGATCAGAACCTTAGACCAACAATGAGTGATATCGCTTGACAATACCTCACCTGAGGAATGTAACCCCAGACCAGATGAAATAAATGTGAAGGAGGACCAGAAGATTTTTGGACATATAATTCAGATAAGTTAGATCGATCCAATGTCAACCCACGTGCACTTGGCGATGGATAGTTGTCACTGAGAATGACATCAAGGGATCTTCCCCTCATCTTGCCTTGAACAAGAAGGGGACTACATCAGTGGTCAGGTGAGCTACATCAGTGGCCAAATGGACATTATAGCCTCTTCAGGCCTATCCTCCACACTTCTGACGGGCCTACCTACATTCTTTGTACAGAATACCTCACGTCCTGATGGGTAGGTCACATAAGTGTTGGACCTCCCTTCTTTTCCAAAGTAGAGTGTCAACCAAACCTCTCAACCTCAACCACAGAAAATTCAACCACAACTTAGGAACCCAAACCGATGACCATACTAGATGACCCAAAGGTGGAAGTTGTATCAGCATCTCAAGGCAACCAATATAAAGCAACTATGGGTGCCAAAAGGTCAGAAAGCACCGTCAATTTCCAACAGCACAGGCTATGACAAGAAGAAGTCAAGGCAGAATCAAATGCAACATCCAACCTCTCCTCGACCTTCTTCTCCATTGATGAGAACCTGACAGATTTGGATCGCCAAGAAGTACCCCTGACCGACTGTAGAGGAGGTACTGGGGTATCTACTTTTAACAAGAGCATGCAGCAAGCATTCCAGTACTTCACCTACTCAAGGGAGGTTCTCCTTAGGGAAATATACCCTTTAACACTTCTGTGAGCTGGCAGATATCAATGATTGCACAAAGTTGTGAATGCTCAAAAAATATTAATGACAATAATGGAAGATCAACCACTCCTTAGTTCGAACAGATGATTACAATGTAAGCCAAGGAATTGCTACAAATGCTGATGCTCTGGGCCAACATGCCACTCCAGAACTAAACAACCTCAATACAAGAGACCCATCCAATCCGTATAATGAACAAAACTAGATGCAGACTAGTACTGATCAATACAAAGTATGGAGTCTTGCTCTAAGGGAAAGAGCATGAAAATACTACTGACTCACACGGAATGACAAAACCAAGCCACACTCTTCACACTATAGTGCTATTAGCCCTCCACTAGGGAAGCCCACACTCTGTATCCACACCACAAAGTGACTTCCTACAGTAGGCTTGAAGCCACAATGTGCAAGGAGAGGACCTCTGTACATACGTATGTAAATGTGTGTATCTCTCAATGTATCCCAAACGAACACAAATCCATTGCTTTTATAGGCTCCAATAGGCCAAGAGGGCCTTGCCGATTCCTCACGTCCACTGATCACGCGCCGGTTGATTGCCCAAGATTGGAGGGGTAGATCAAATATTCCACTTGATTTGAATTGGATCCTCAAAAATAGGCAGTCGTCATGAATGGTTGGCGGAATAGTCATTTCTCCACTTTCACTTTTACCACTTACACTTTTACTCTCACTTTTGAATTTTGTGCCGCCCGTGATATTTGAATGTCCCTGAGAAGCACATCCTTCACCTAATTTTTGTAGTAGCTTTTGATCCTTCATATTAAGTGGGCGGTGTGGGAGGTGAGTTGTGGGGAGTTGAGAGAGATTATGGGGTTTGTAGAGGGTCATGGAGGGGTGTGGAGTTGTGTGGAGTTGTGTGGGGTTTGTGGGGTTTGTGGGTTTTGTGGGTTGGGTGGGAATAGGGGTGAGTTATGGGGAGTTGTGGGGGGTTTTTTTGGGGTAAGGTCAAAAATTTATCCAAGATTTCAAAGTTATTATTGCACCATTGGAAAGTACTCGTCGAGAGCTTTCCAACGATATATAACACTATAGGGTTTGGTTGAGAAATGATCCTCCAAATGTCCATTCAAAGTATATGAGAGCCTTATGTAAGGTCGTGGAAAAATGTGGGATTTGTGGGGGGCTGTGGGGGGCTGATGGGGGCCGTGAGGGGCCGTGGTGGGCTGAGGGGGGCCGTGGTGGGCTGAGGGGGGCCGTGGGGGCCGTGGTGGGCTGAGGGGGGCCGTGGTGGGTTGAGGGGGGCCGTGGGGGACCGTGGTGGGCTGAGGGGGGCCGTGGGGGGCTGAGGGGGGCTGTGGGGGCCGTGGTGGGCTGAGGGGGGCCGTGGGGGGCTAACGGGGGCCGTGGGGGGCCGTGGTGGGCTGAGGGGGGCCCTGGGGGCCGTGGGGGGCCGTGGGGGGCCGTGGTGGGCTGAGGGGGGCCGTGGGGGACCGTGGTGGGCTGAGGGGGGCCGTGGGGGGCCGTGGTGGGCTGAGGGGGGCCGTGGGGGGCTGAGGGGGGCCGTGGGGGCCGTGGTGGGCTCAGGGGGGCCGTGGGGGGCTAAGGGGGGCTGAGGGGGGCCGTGGGGGGCGGTGGTGGGCTGAGGGGGGCCGTGGGGAACCGTGGTGGATTGAGGGGGCCGTGGGGGGCCGTGGTGGGCTGAGGGGGGCCGTGGGGGCCGTGGTGGGCTGAGGGGGGCCGTGGGGGCCGTGGTGGGCTGAGGGGGCCGTGGTGGACTGAGGGGGGCCGTGGGGGGCTGAGGGGGCCGTGGGGGGCCGTGTTGGACTGAGGGGGGCCGTGGTGGGCTGAGGGGGGCCGTGGGGGGCTGAGGGGGGCCGTGGTGGGCTGAGGGGGGCCGTGGGGGGCTGAGTGGGGCCGTGGTGGACTGAGGGGGGCCGTGGGGGGCCATGGTGGGCTAAGGGGGGTCGTGGGGGGCCGAGGGGGGCTGAGGGGGGCCGTGGGGGGCCATGGGGGCTGGTGGAGCTAGAGGGGGTCGAGGTGACGGTGGGGGCTACGGGGGTGGCGGGGAAAAAGGAGGGGACGGTGGAGTTGGAGGGGGTCGTGGTGTTGGTGGGGGCCGCAGGGGTGGCCGCAGAGGTGGCGAGGAAAAAGGAGGGGATGGTGGAGTTGGAGGGGGTCGGGGTGATGGTGGGGATCGCGGGGGTGGTGAAGAAAAGAGGAGGGGATGGTGGAGTTGGAGGGGGTCGGGGTGATGGTGGGGGTCGCGGGGGTGGTGGAGAAAAGAGGAGGGCTGGTGGAGTTGGAGGGGGTCGAGGTGATGGTGGGGGCCGCGAGGGTGGTGGGGGAAAAGAGGAGGGGACAGCGGAGTTGGAGGGGGTCGCGATGATGGTGGGGGTCGCGGGGGTGGTGGAGAAAAGAGGAGGGATGGTGGAGTTGGAGGGGGTCGAGGTGATGGTGGGGGCCGCGAGGGTGTTGGGGGAAAAGAGGAGGGGACAGCGGAGTTGGAGGGGGTGGTGGTGATGGTGGGGGTCGCGGGGGTGGTGGAGAAAAGAGGAGGGCTGGTGGAGTTGGAGGGGGTCGAGGTGATGGTGGGGGCGGCAAGGGTAGTGGGGGAAAAGAGGAGCGGACAGTGGGGTTGGAGAGGGTGGGGGTGAGGGTGGGGCCGCAGGGGTGGTGGGGGAAAAGAGGAGGGGACGGTGGGGTTGGAGGGGGTCGGGGAAGAGAGAGAGAGAGGGAAATGCCGCGATACAGACCCCCACATCAAGTCTTTGCACCGTCCCGGTGCAATTCCCAAAGCTGAAAACAAGATAGTGAAGGAAGTTCTTCTTTCTTGACTTGACTCAGATAATCCTTCACCGTGGAGAAATAAAAATAAAAAATTAAAATTAAAAATAAATTTATTTTAAAGATTTTTTTTTTCACACTTTTTTTCATAGTTTTTTTTTTCATAATAAATTGCAATCACCAAATGAAATACAGTAGGTACGGTGAATCAAATGCTTCCAATTTACCTTAATTCAGGTACTTCTTCACCCTGGAAATATTGACCAGGGGTATCCTCTTACCCTGCAAATCCTCCAGATGTACTGCTCCATGAGGTAATACCTTTACCACCGTGTAAGGTCCTATCCATTTGGGTGCCAGTTTGGTTGGAATTGCTGGGACCTGATGCACTAAAACCATGGATCCTTCTTGTACTTCATTGGACCTCAGATACCTGTCATGCAGTCTTTTGCGCTCTTCTTATGTTACCTGAATTTTTTGCATTGCTCCTTCTCTGTATTCTTCTAATGCCACCAATCTCTCAATGGGAGGTTCAATTCCGATCGTTTTGGTTCCCATTTCCTTTTTGATAATGAAATCAAATGGGGCCAATGCCTCTTTTCCATATACTAAGCGAAATGGACTCTCACCAGTGGTTCCCCTTCTTGTAGTTCTGAAAGCCCAAATTGCACCGATCAATGCTTGTGGCCAAAAGCTTTGATGATCAAAAGATAATTTGCGCAGCAACCCGATCAAAATCTTATTGGAGCTCTCTGCTTGGCCATTTGCCCTTCCATAGTAGGCACAAGATTTTTTATGGAAGACCTTGTACCTGTCAAATATAAATTGGAGCAGCTGATTTACAAAATGTGTTCCCCTATCACTAGTGATTTCCAGTGGGCAACCAAATCTTGAGAAAATACGTTTATACAAGAACTTAGCTACTGTTAACGCCGTGCAGTCCACAGTAGCTTTAGCCTCTATCCATTTAGTTGCATAACATGTGGCCATCAAAATATACTTCGCACTCCCACACACTTCCACCACTACCATCCCCATCACCCTCCAATTCTCCACCCTCTAACACACCCCTCGTAACCCACCCACCACCCCGAGTAGGATCAGTATTAGCTGACCCCACTCCTGAAGGCTTGGACATGATGTTCAAGGCCTACCAGGCTCGACTTCAAGAAGGGCCAACAGCTGCAAACCTAGACAAGAGTTACCCTAGAGCAGATTTAGAGATTGAACGGATGAAAATGTGCATGAAAATGGTAGAACAAGCTCAAGCTATACTTGAGACTAGTCAAAAGTTCAATCAGACGAACTCTGTCAAGCAGGATTTGCATTTCCAAGGCTTACTAGAAAGATTAGAGCAGTTGGTAAACAAATCACAAGTTTCTTTACCTCCACAGGCTCAACCAGTTGTTGAAAGAGGAAGCTCACCACAAATGGGAGCTTATGTCCCTAATTCTACGGATACTGGAATACCTCCTTCAATACAACAGTACTCTCCAGAGTTCTTGCGGGAAATACAAGAAGAGAAATGGGCCAAGGAGAAGGGTGATTCCCCTCCCATTCCGGAGATTGATGATCTTCGTGATCAATTTCCCCAATACATTCCCTCTATCTATGGGGATCAAGCAGAGCAACAAGAGGATGAGAGATTAGATTTTGAATCTAATTCTTTACAAGAATTGTCTCATTTCACAGGCCCATGGGAATCTGAATCTCTCCAGATCAGAGCTCCCACGATATTGGTAAGAAATGAAGACTCAGTGATTCCTAGGAACACTGATGTTGTGAAGAACACTAAGGTTCAATGTCACCTCACTGTAGAGGAACTCCTCAAGGCAAAACCGGAGCTCTGGAATCATGTGAAGGATCAGGTTCCAGAACTTGAATCCGATGCACCAAAAGTAGGCTCTAAACAAAAAATACCCGAGGTACCTCTCGACAAGATAGGAGACATGAGCGAAGGTGAAGAAGGTAACACTTATCTTCCGATCACCTATCAAGGTTACACAACCAAAGCAATTGTGGATTCGGGTGCGGGTGTTGCGATTGCGACTACCTCCTTGTGGAAGCGATGGGGCAAACCCACCTTAAGACCAACGAGAATGAAACTTCAAATGGCAGATGGTCATTTTGAAAGACCTCTCGGATTGCTTGAAGGGATAACTCTAACCACTTGTGGTGTAGAGTTTGAACATACGTTTGCCATATGTGACTTTGAGAAGAATAATGTTTACGAGATGATCCTAGGAAGACCCTTCCTACGACAATTACAAATAGTACAAGATTGGGGAACCAACTCCTTGTACTTACAGCACTTAGGGGTCACCACCAAGGTCAATCTGAAGGATCACACCTTCAGAGATGTACCACCCCTACAGTGGAATCCTATCCACAAAGCGAAAGAAGACTCTATCTCCGTGCATTCTGGAAGTTCACCTGAACCATCCTGGTTGCATGAAGATACTCACTTGTGGATGTGCAAGGTCGCAGAGGAAGAGGAAAAGCGCCTAAAAGCGAGAGAAGAAGGAACTTCCCCAGGAGATAGACCAATAAAAGACCCAGCCTATACACCAATGATATTTCCAGATGAAGAATTTGAGCCTCATGGTTGGGCAGAAATCTTAGCTACCATGGACATTGCAGTCAATGAGGAACAATGGACACCCCATTGTGATGAGGAGGGTTATGATATTTCAGTGTTCATGTGTCAGCCCTTGTTGGAAGAGTGTGATCCTAGTGAGTTCATAGAAGAAGAAGAGAATGACGATGATCTAGAATCCATTGTGATGGATACATACTTTGACTCAGAGGAACACTACTTAGAAGACCTAGGGGTGTTAACCCAAAAGGAAGAAGAACCCCTTGCGAGTATTAAAACGATAAGTTCAAAGAAAGGAAGTGAAGGAGGTCAAAAGAAAAAGAAAAGGAAAGCAGTGAGACAAGAAGAGGAAGAATCATTGTTTGAAGTACCAGAAAATTTCAAGAAATATGAAGTGGAAGACCGGAAAATTTTGGTACGAATGCCTAAGAGAGAGGCCATTATAGGAGAAGCATATGACAATAAAGAAAAGACCAAAAAAATTGTAGTGACCATTGAAGGGAACGAAGAGCGATGTACGTACATAGGAGACGACCTAAGTGCAGAAGAAGAAGCAGAGCTTGTAGCTCTATTAAGGGAATATAGGGATGTGTTCGCATGGCATTATAGAGACTTGAAAGGAGTAGATCCAGAGATTTGTTCTCATACGATTCCGATGACTGCTGATGCTAAGCCCACCAAACAAAAACCCTACACTTATAATGACAATTATGCGGCCAAAATAAAAGAGGAAATTGACAGGCTGATTGAAGCCGGATTCATCTATGAGATTGAGCACACTGAATGGGTGTCCCCCATTGTAGTGGTGCCCAAGAAGAATGGGAAATTGCGAGTGTGCATTAACCTTAAAAAAGTCAATGCCGCTACGATCAGAGATAGTTATCCACTTCCAATCACCGAACATCTTTTGGAGCGTGTTGCAGGCAAGGAAGTTTACAGCTTCCTTGATGGATTTTCAGGTTACAACCAAGTAGCCATTGCCCCCGAAGATCAGCACAAAACGGCCTTTGCCACCGAATGGGGAATCTTTGCATTTCGTGTGATGCCATTTGGGCTCACCAATGCACCTGCTACATTCCAAAGACTCATGTGTCATGTCTTCAAGGAGTTCTTGCGAAAGAGCTTAGAAGTATATGTGGATGATTTGTGCGCTCATTCCCAAGAAAGAAGTTACCACATCCCTGAGCTCAGGCAAATCTTCAACAAGTGTAGAGATTATCGAGTGTGTCTGAATCCAGAGAAGTGTGTGTTTATGGTACGCCAAGGTAAGATCTTAGGTCACATTGTTTCGAAGAATGGAATATCAACAGACGAAGACAAGGTAAGAGCAATAGCAGAATTGGCCAGACCAAGGAATGTGAAAGAGGTACAAGCCTTTATGGGCCATTGTGGATATTACCGTAGATTTATCCACATGTATGCCATCATAGCTAAACCTCTCTATGGGCTGTTAACGAATTTTGAATGGAATGAGGAATGCGAGACTTCCTTCAATGAGCTGAAGAGACGTTTGTGCACAGCACCAATATTGACTACTCCGGATTGGAGCAAACCCTTTCATGTCCATGTAGATGCCTCCAATCATGCAATAGGATGTGTGCTAGCACAACCCACAGGTGAAGGAAACCTAGATTTGCCGATAGCATATGCTAGTAGGCAATTAAATGCAGCTGAACGAAATTACACCACAACGGAGAGAGAAGGCTTAGGCATGATATATGCTGTGAAGAAGTTTAGACACTATCTATTGGCCAATAAGTTCAAGTTTTTCACTGATCATCAAGCGTTACTATATTTGGTCAATAAACCTTGCAATACAGGTCGCTTAGTAAGATGGTTTCTCTTACTAATGGAATACGACTTTGAAGTTGTTGTCAGGAAAGGTAGAACCCATCTTAGGGCAGACCATCTTTCTCGCATCACTTCAGGAGAGTCACCGCAAGGAGTGTCTGACGAATTGCCCGATGCTTATCTGTTCAATTTAGAAGTTGTTCCTAAATGGGCAAATAAGCTGGTACCAATCCTAACCTTCGGGCCTGCAAATAAGAATGTGAAAACCAACAAAGAGGAAATTGTAAAATCATTAAAGTATCAAATCTTGGCTGGAAGTATGTACAAGCTAGATACAGAGGGAGTGTTAGCTTGTTGTGTCGAGGAGGATGAACATGCTAGTTGGTTGCAACAAGCCCATGAAGGACTGCTAGGGAATCACTACTCTAAACAGCGAACTTTGCAGAGCCTAAAACGCTTAGGAGTGTATTGGCCTAGCATGGACAAGGAAATACAAGAGTGGATTCACAATTGTTCAGTGTGCCAGGAGAGACCCCCAGTGGAGCATGCCACTCTTTATCACGTGTCATCAATCCCCGATTGGAGTGCTCCATTGGTCGAGTTCATGAGATCGGGAACATTACCCAATCAGGCTAGTCTTGCAAGAAAACGGAGCATGGAGCAAGAGGCTCAAGACTATGCCTTAGTAGGGGACAACCTATACCGAAGAGGCAAGGATGGTTACCTAAGACTGTGCGTACATGAATCAGACTACCTGAAAGTCTTAGAAACGGCACACAGCGGTGTTGCAGGTGGACACTTTGGGCCTGACAGAGTAATTAAGACCATTCTATTCTCAGGACTGTGGTGGCCCACTCTTCATATGGATGCACATACTTATGTGAAGAGTTGCGACACATGCCAACATGCCCAATATCCGACAAGAAAAGATGAAATGCCCTTGAGGCCAATGATGGGAGGACGTGCATTTTCAAAGTGGGGTATAGACTTTGTAGGTCCCATCAACCCCCCAGCTAGGAACTCCCATGCAGAATACATTATTGTAGCCACTGATTACCTTACAAAGTGGGTGGAAGTAAAAGCCACGACAAATAATGATGCTCAAACGACGGCTAAGTTCTTATTCGAAAATATATTCACTAGATATGGGTTACCCATAGAGTTGGTTAGTGATAGAGGTACGCACTTCTTGAATGAGGTCATTGAAAATCTCCTTCAAGAATTCATGGTGGTACATAAAAAGTCTGCACCCTATCACCCACAAGCTAACGGACAAGCCGAGAGCACGAATAAGATCCTGTGTAACGTATTGACGAAACTGGTCAATAATAAACGCTCTGATTGGGACAAACAACTTCACCATGCTGTTTGGGCATACCGAGTTGCCTACAAAACGGTACTCAATGCCACCCCATTTCAGATGGTCTTCGGACAGAATGCAGTGTTACCACTAGATTTCCTAATCCCAGAGTTAAGAGTAGCACAAGAGCATGAGTGGAATGGACATGAGTTGTCCTCTAGGATCTTGGATCTAGAGCGTTTAGGTGAAACAAGGCTACGAGCAGTAGCAGGTATCTACGCTGCAAAGAAACGGCAAAAGGCATGCTTTGATGCCCATGTGAAGGATAAGGGCTTGAGAGCAGGAGATCTAGTGTTAGTCTACACATTGAAACAACACGCAAGGAAGCTAGAAAAGAGAGGCTACGGACCTATGATCATTAATAGGATCTCCACGAGTGGAGCTGTACAACTAGCCACTTTGGAGGGGGACGTCCTCCCAAACTATATTAGCGGGTGCAGAGTCAAGCTGTATCAAGAACCCCTCACGGAGGAGATGCTAAGCCGACTCAATACTGCTAAACAACGTAAAGAGGAGGAGAAACGAATTCGAGAAGAAGCACAGGCAGAGGCCTTAGAGCGTATCCGACGAATGAAGCTGAGGAGACAAGGAAGGGACCAGCCTATGACGGACACTCAAGAGTCTCCAGGCTATCACATGGCCATGTGTGAGGCTTCAGGTGAACGTATCCATAAGATAGTGGACCGACGACCTTTTGTGACCCTAGAAATAGGACAAAGAGACAGCACAACAAGTGTGAGGGCTTTAATTGATTCAGGAGCAGCCACAAGTGCAGTTCGGCTTTCTTATTGCCAGCAGCTGCAATTGGAGGTAAAACCCATAGAAGCCTATCTGATAGGATTAGGAGGTGTTGAAACCCCCTGCATGGGAGAGGTGGATCTTCCCCTCTACATACAAGAGGTCCTCATGCCAGTAAAAGTGCTAGTGTGTGAAGACGAGGATCTGACCGAACCGCTTATCTTGGGCCAAGACTGGATCTATGATCACGCAGTCAACCTGAACCTAAGAAGTGGACTTCTTCAGGCTTGGGTAGGCCAAAGTCGTCTCACGATTGAATTAGAAAATCAAGCACTCAAACCAATAGAACAGGCACCAACTCCTGGTCCCTCCAGGAATCCACACGAAGATAACCACGTTGTGCTTGTCCAAACTTCTATGGTGCAGAGGAATGTCAATCTTACTGAAGGTTCAGGAGCCAAGAAGGAGTTCCTAATTGATCCAAAGAAGATTCTAAACGAACGGACCGAACATCACTCTATACGAAGGAGACCGCTGATCAAGAGGAAGGAGCGCCAACCCGCGCAACATGGAGCATCTCGTGGCGTGAAGCAGATCTGGATACGCAAGGATGGGAGACCCACAGCTCCAATAGCAGATTCTCAAGGAGACAAGAAACGAGCCTCACAATCAAGGAACAAAGCTAAGAAGCCCCCTAGGATAACCCCTAGGCACACCATCTCTATTTGGGTTCCTAAGCGGTCAATGAAGGCCATCCCTCATGCTAGACAGATATGGGTGCCCAAGGCTAGCTTACAAGCCCAAATTACTTCACCTACAGGCACAAGGATGAAGCAGCTCTCACAAGCACTCTTGGCCAACAACTCAGGAAGTGACAAGATACCTACACCTCTCACTGTCCACACTCCCATCAACCCCAGGAATGTCTGGAAATGGGTACCCACAAGGTCCCAAACACATCACACACTCAGACCAAAATCTTCACCTGTCCTTAGCTCTAAGAGCTACGACTCCTGTATCAAAGTGTGGAGAATTAAACTGTGTACTAAACCCCCTGACCTTATTCTGTAAATCCGTCCACACTAACACAGAAGCATTTCGAGCCCATTGCATAACCAAAGTATGCATCTAGGATGACACTGACCTTTAATCACCACTCACACATATCATAAACACCTCACCACTAACCACTGACCTCCGGGATTGTCATGTTAGTATTGTGAAGGGAACACCATTACATCTTGTTTCCTATGCAACACTAATGTGCCTTTCGTCTTCCAGCAGATAAGCGACCTACTCTCATGGCAACCGCGGCAGGCACAAGCTCTCAGGCAGGATCTGGTGCCCCTATCAATTGGGATGCCATGCCAGTGGAAGCTCCACCAACAGCTAGGCCTGAAGAATTCTTGAATGTGCGAAGGATTCCTATTCCAGATCCACCCAGTGGACTAACCGAAAGAGTAAAAGGGCACTCCCATTGGTTCAATGAAATGCCAGGGGATTTGGGAGACGCAGACCACATCTGGGAGTCCAAGATGGAGTGTGGAGGGGTTTGGTGGACCTTCCAATTCTTTTCAAGAGAATTTGAGACCTTACAAAATGCAGCTCCCCTTCAAGAGATCTGGCAAAAGGCAGGACTTCAAACTTACTTCAGTGCAGCTCTACCAAAACCTGACTTCCTCAGGTGTTACTACTTGATTGCTACGATGAAACCTACCGGGGATAAAGATCATTCAGGCACATTCTGGGTGCCCTCCTTATCTAATCTGGAGGAGATGAGGAAGTTTGAACTAAATGTAACATTAATCAGGGAAGCCCTTCAAATGTATGGCACTCATGTGCCTTCAGATCGCGACCCCCTGATACCAGAATCAATGAAAAGCAATAGAGTCAAGAAGCTCAAAGACATGTGCGCCCTCACCCCCAACATCGCCATACCCCTGCGGATGTGCCTCCAGCACTTCGCATTTCCAGCTCAGGACCGTTTCACTCAGCCTCACAAGAAGATATGGTACGGATTGTATTTAGCAGAGACCGGAAGCTTGCCCATTAAGATGCCGGTATGGATCTTAGATCAGGTATATGAGGCAGGCAAGCGGGGGGTGAGGAAGCCCACTCTACATGGTTGCTGTGCGTTGACTAGAATCATCTACAGATGTCTGGCGTATGATGTGCCAGTTGCTCGAGCCCTAAAGTATGCACATCTGGAGTTGTTTAAAGGGCGAAAGTCAGGGAGTCAGCCTGCAAAAAGAATGCGTGGATCCCTTTCACAAGTCCTGATCCCTCCAGCAACCACTACCGAAGTCTCCACTAGAGAGGAAGCCCCGGTGGCACCAATCACAATCCATCTCCAGGAGTCTCAACCAAGAGAGGTGGTACAGCCCACTCCCTCTGCCCCTCCGCTACCTACCGAGGCAGAATTTGCAGCGATGGCCACTTTCACCGAAGACCCAAATTTTGATTTTGAAACATTTCTGCAGACGGCTCATCTATCAGACAGTGAAGGTTGCCCTGACAATGTCGATCCGGGGACATCAACCCAAAGAGAACTTGCATGAGACGAGACAAGCAGTGTACAGGAGATAGGAATGGCACAACTTCCCCAAAGACTAAGCACACAAGCTCAGGAGAAGGCACCAAGAGATAACCCGGAAGAAGATGAAGACGAAGCCCCTGCATATACGGCACAGCTCAAACGATTATACCAAACAATCAAGCAGGTACAGCGACGCCATAAAATGTCAGAAGAGGCAAATAGGGCCCTAGTAAACCAGATGTTACAGTCAGAGCATATCGACCCCCAGTTTGTAGAATCGCTAAATCTGTTGGCGGACACCTGTGGCATCAGTGAAGCAATGAGAACCATGGTCTATCAAGAGAACCCTGCTTATGATCAAAGAAGAATTGATACACGGCCACGACAAGGAAAGATGATTCAGATGGAAGTATCTACCGCGTTAGCTATGTCCACATCAGAAGATGTTCACATGATTAGCCCTAGGCCCAATGATGAACCGGAGGACATTACGCATGCACCATCCCTCCCATCTTCTCCTATCCCACCCTCAGAGCCTCTCTCCACGTGTCTTTTTACACAACCATTCTCCTCCTATAGTGAGACCATTGTACACACCCCCGTGTCCACTTTCCGTCCTTCACCCTCATCCATCTCTGTCACTCAGATTTTGGAACCCCAACTAGGTCACCCTTCCCTTCCCCATGCCTTTGGACAACCATCTGTCACTAGTCAGACTCTTTCCATTTCTTTATCCCCCAACCCTCCATTTCCTCCCTCCCAAACTCTACCTACCCCGTCCCTTGTAACTGCCTCGGGCAACACACTAATCACCCAACCCTCCTTCTGGACCTACCTTGTAAACATTCTTCAACAGGTTGATGAACATAAGAAAAAGTCCCTTCCCCAAATTCACTCCCCCACATTCACGGCCACCACTATCACACCACCCACCGTCCCGGTGTTCACATTTCACGAATCACACTCACTCATGTCTGATCCCATGGACATCTCACCATCCGCTGGATCACCCACCACCACTGTTCTCACAACACCATCACAGGTTATTACACTCACATCACCACTTCCACACACGGTAGGCACAACATCCACTTTTCCCATTCCCACTTCCCAACCCCCTGCATCTTCCACCTCATTTAGTCTTGCACTCGACACGATGCTCGAAGCTGCCACTCAGCTTAAGCAAGAATATACATTATTGGAAGAAAATAACAAAGGGCTTTGCACCCTCTCAGCAACGCTCCAAGAGCGTGTCAATGCTTTGGAGTTCATTCATACGGAGTCACAAAGCAAGATATCCGCCCTCGAACAGGCAAATGCGCAACTCAAAGCGAGGCATATGGAAGAGAGCAAAGCCATGGAGGAACAGCTGCGAGATCAAATGGGCCGCAATGCACGGCTTCAACGAAACATGGCTTTGCTACGACGACATCTGGCAGCAGCACAAGAAGAGAATAGACAGCTTCAACAACAAAACCAAGAGAACCTCGAGGCTGCCATGGAGAACACCCCGGGAGCACCCATAGACCCGGTCAAATTTCAAGTTGTTCCCTCAGAAAGCATACAACAAATCTTGGAAACGTATGCCAATCTTTTAGAAGCACATGATCAGCTTGCCGACCAGCTAAAGGACTTACAGAGACCCCAAGAGTCTACACCACACCGACAGGAACCTAAAGAAATGACAGACGCTGCTACTTCAACCGAACCTGAACATTCAACGACCAACGACGTGCTGGAGTTACGGCAGCAGATCGCAGAATTAAAACTGAAGTTGATGCAGTACGAACGACCCCCTTCCCCACCAGAGCAACCGTCAGAAGAAGAAGCAGTTACCATCCCAGTGGAGGAAGCATTCGACGACGCCTACGAGCCTCAACCATTCCCAGGAGGACGCGTAACAGAAGAAGGTCAAGATACCTATGAGGAACCCCCATCAGCATGGATGAAACAAGTAGAGGAGATGGGGCAAACTCATCAGGAACGGATATCCACTCAGATGCTGGCAATGAAGGCCATTGAGGACACCATCCTTCACTCAGAATACTTCAGGCACATCGCCCCTAGACGCCTTATCACTAGTTCAGAACTGCAATACAAGCCCTATTTTGTATTGTTGGCCGACTACAATGCAGAAATCAAAAGGGTCACCAACAAGTGCCCAACATTTGCCACACAGTTCAAACCAGAAGACATACCAGAAGCGGCGCGAAAAGGAGCCATATTCCAACCAACGTGGAGGCAAAAGTTACTCGAAACTTACCCAGAAATGCTTCGAACATGGGATCATGCCCCCATGCATTTGAAGTACAATCCGTGTTTTGGGCCAGTGCAAAGACGCAGATCATGGAAAGCTTTTGCCATCAAGGTTCAGAATAACGCAAACTGTAAAGAATGGCTCAATTACCCCGCTATCGCCCCCCCAACCGGTACTCCTACAGTGTCATACATGATTGCAACCATCAGACATTGGATACCACGCCTCCACCCTATGCCAGATGTCGCTGCCCAGATGATGCTCAAGATCTTCGACATGATGCAGGTCGTACTCAAAACTTTTCGCAATGTATGCCGTATTCAACCTCCTATTCCCAGGTTTATTAATGGTAATTACGACCTGCTATATGATATGAGCACAACCCCGAGCATACGAGTGGCTTACGCATGGCATGCATGCATAAGATATCTCCCCGCCTGCTACAAGCAAACATTTGACGATATGTTCACCACGGGGTTTTGGGAAGCACATTCAGAGGTATTTGCGCCACGGCCTACGCATCTACTCCATCTCTTTGCATGCGAACAAACGATGCATTCCGAGCTTTACACAATGCCACAACCTGACATGCCTGGTACAGTGGATTGGGAGGCCTTGCAACGAGATCTAATCAGAGGTTTAAGAATCAAAGAACAAGAATTGGCAACCGACCTCCTGCAAAAATACATTGATCAAACGGCGGAAAAGAGGTCTGTCAGAGGCGACAGACCCTAGGGGGGGGAGAGTGTTGACAGGATGCGGGAAGAAGCAAGTATGGACACACATGCAGATCTAGCACTGAGGCAACCCTTATTTTTTTTCAAAACCCCCACATCATTCTAAAGTGATTCTCATCACTACGAACCCTTGTAAATATCATTTCACGTTTTTGTAGCTCCATTTTGTACAAGCCGAGGAGTCCTCGAGCTTGGGGAGCCTTAGATGTAGTTGCCTGTCAATTTTCATAATTTTTAGATCTCGTTTGGGCCCTCAAATAAGCCCCGGAACCTAATTTTTAACTAGGCCGGACACTAGGTCTGAACAGGGCCAAAGCTAGTCAAAAACTATAAATAGAGCTAGAGAGCTCATTTTGGGGGTTAGCTTCTTGTAGTTTGAGCTTGTATGAGAACTTTCTTGCAATAGAAGTGATTCCATTGTCTTACTCTCTTTGTTCTTACTGTGTGTGCGCGTGTGTGTGTATGTGTGTGCATGCTTGTGTGCTTCTCACTCACGCACTTGTGCTTCCACTTGCTCGTGGTCTTCATACCATCCTCATGTCTTCCCGGATTGACATTAAAGGAGGTGCTTCTCATCACTGAGCTACAGACAATAATGGAAGATCAACCACTCCTTAGTTCGAACAGATGATTACAATGGAAGCCAAGGAATTGCTACAAATGCTGATGCTCTGGGCCAACATGCCACTCCAGAACTAAACAACCTCAATACAAGAGACCCATCCAATCCGTATAATGCACACAACTAGATGCAGACTAGTACTGATCAATACAAAGTATGGAGTCTTGCTCTAAGGGAAAGAGCATGAAAATACTACTGAATCACACGGAATGACAAAACCAAGCCACTCTCTTCACACTATAGTGCTATTAGCCCTCCATTGGGGAAGCCCACACTCTGTATCCACACCACAAAGTGACTTCCTACAGTAGGCTTGAAGCCACAATGTGCAAGGAGAGGACCTCTATACATACGTATGTAAATTTGTGTATCTCTCAATGTATCCCAAATGAACACAAATCCATTGCTTTTATAGGCTCCAATAGGCCAAGAGAGCCTTGCCGATTCCTCACGTCCACTGATCACGTGCCGGTTGATTGCCCAAGATTGGAGGGTAGATCAAATATTCCACTTGATTTGAATTGGATCCTCAAAAACAGGCAGTCGTCATGAATGGTTGGCGGCAATAGTCATTTCTCCACTTTCACTTTTACCACTTACACTTTTACTCTCACTTTTGAATTTTGTGCCGCCCGTGATATTTGAATGTCCCTGAGAAGCACATCCTTCACCTAATTTTTGTAGTAGCTTTTGATCCTTCATATTAAGTGGGCGGTGTGGGAGGTGAGTTGTGGGGAGTTGAGAGAGATTATGGGGTTTGTAGAGGGTTGTGGAGGGGTGTGGAGTTGTGTGGAGTTGTGTGGGGTTTGTGGGGTTTGTGGGTTTTGTGGGTTGGGTGGGAATAGGGGTGAGTTATGGGGAGTTGTGGGGGTTTTTTTGGGGTAAGGTCAAAAATTGATCCAAGATTTCAAAGTTATTATTGCACCATTGGAAAGTACTCGTCGAGAGCTTTCCAACGATATATAACACAATAGGGTTTGGTTGAGAAATGATCCTCCAAATGTCCATTCAAACTATATGAGAGCCTTATGTAAGGTCGTGGAAAAATGTGGGATTTGTGGGGGGCTGTGGGGGCTGAGGGGGGCCGTGGGGGGCCGTGGTGGGCTGAGGGGGGCCATGGGGGCCGTGGTGGGCTGAGGGGGGCCGTGGGGGGCCTTGGGGGGCTGAGGGGGGCCGTGGAGGACCGTGGTGGGCTGAGGGGGCCCATGGGGGCCCGTGGTGGGCTGAGGGGGGCCGTGGTGGGCTGAGGGGGGCCGTGGTGGGCTGAGGGGGGCCGTGGGGGGCCGTGGTGGGCTGAGGGGGGCCGTGGGGGGCTGAGGGGGGCCATGGGGGGCCGTGGTGGGCTGAGGGGGGCCGTGGGGGGCTGAGGGGGGCCGTCGGGGGCCGTGGTGGGCTGATGGGGGCCGTGGGGGACCGTGGTGGGCTGAGGGGGGCCGTGGGGGGCCGTGGTGGGCTCAGGGAGGCCGTGGGGGGCTGAGGGGGGCCGTGGCGGCCGTGGTGGGCTGAGGGGGGCCGTGGGGGGCTGAGGGGGGCTGAGGGGGGCCGTGGTGGGCTGAGGGGGGCCGTGGGGGACCGTGGTGGGCTGAGGGGGCCGTGGGGGGCCGTGGTGGGCTGAGGGGGGCCGTGGGGGGCTGAGGGGGGCCGTGGGGGGCGTGGTGGGCTTAGGGGGGCCGTGGGGGGCTGAGGGGGGCCGTGGGGGGCCGTGGTGGACTGAGGGGGGCCGTGGGGGGCTGAGGGGGCCGTGGGGGGCCGTGGTGGGCTGAGGGGGGCCGTGGGGGGCCGTGGTGGGTTGAGGGGGTCCGTGGGGGGCCGTGGGGGCCGTGGTGGGCTGAGGGGGGCCATGGGGGGCTGAGGGGGGCCGTGGGGGGCCGTGGTGGGCTGAGGGGGGCGGTGGGGGGCCGAGGGGGGCTGAGGGGGGCGGTGGGGGGCCGTGGGTGCTGGTGGAGCTGGAGGGGGTCTAGGTGACGGTGGGGGCTGCGGGTGTGGCAGGGAAAAAGGAGGGGACGGTGGAGTTGGAGGGGGTCGTGGTGTTGGTGGGGGTCGCAGGGGTGGCCGCAGAGGTGGCGGGGAAAAAGGAGGGGATGGTGGAGTTGGAGGGGGTCGGGGTGATGGTGGGGATCACGGAGGTGGTGGAGAAAAGAGGAGGGGATGGTGGAGTTGGAGGGGGTCAGGGTGATGGTGGGGGTCGCGGGGGTGGTGGAGAAAAGAGGAGGGCTGGTGGAGTTGGAGGGGGTCGAGGTGATGGTGGGGGCCGCGAGGGTGGTGGGGGAAAAGAGGAGGGGACAGCGGAGTTGGAGGGGGTCACGATGATGGTGGGGGTCACGGGGGTGGTGGAGAAAAGAGGAGGGCTGGTGGAGTTGGAGGGGGTCGAGGTGATGGTGGGGGCCGCGAGGGTGGTGGGGGAAAATAGGAGGGGACAGCGGAGTTGGAGGGGGTCGTGGTGATGGTGGGGGTTGCGGGGGTGGTGGAGAAAAGAGGAGGGCTAGTGGAGTTGGAGGGGGTCGAGGTGATTGTGGGGGCCGCGAGGGTGGTGGGGGAAAAGAGGAGGGGACAGTGGGGTTGGAGAGGGTCGGGGTGAGGGTGGGGCTGCAGGGGTGGTGGGGGAAAAGAGGAGGGGACGGTGGGGTTGGAGGGGGTCGGGGAAGAGAGAGAGAGAGGGAAATGCCGTGATACACCAACCAACCCACACCCACACAGATAGCTCAAAACCCAAGCCATGTAATATACATCCCTTTGAAATCACTTCATGTAGCAACATCACCATTGCCAAAATCATCCTTTGTACCTCAGCCAAAGCTCCACAACCACTCACCACCTCTTAGGAAATGGATGCCAAAATGCGTCCAAGAGCCTCCACACAATCCTTTGTACGGCAAAACACCTAACATGACTAACCCTTACCCTTGTAAGTGTTGACAACATGATTGCTCCTACTTCATCTACATTTGTATGCGCATGAGCGCATCTCCATTTTGTATCCAGGAGGCACTCCGTTTCTAGTCTATTTCCATATTATATTGTATTTCCTTTGTATTTGGGTACCTTGCCATGTGCTTCTACTAGCTGTATTCATTCTCCTTTCAGGAGACTTATCCCACATATGATGTACTTTTGAGAGCCCCTCCCAAATCTATAAAAGGAGGGCCTCTCCCCTCATTTGTACTTGGTTAGTAAGCTTGAGGAGCCTACTCCATGCTCTTGGCAGGCTCATTTCTAATCCACATGAGTTTACCCATTTTATGGTCTACTCATTTTCTGTCTCACACATTCTTTGTTTTGTGAGAGTACTTTACTTTTCATTTTGCTTCGCGTGTGTACTCTCTACATGGTATCAAAGTGCTAGGTGGAGGTCTTGGTGGTGCGTCTGGCGATGATTTTGGTGGTGGTGCTTGAGTTTGGTGGTGTTGCTCTCCACTCACTTTGGAGAAGCATTTTGCCATCACTTTACTCTTTGAGTCTTCATTTCGCCCATTTGCCCACCCTCCCACCCACTTTCTTCATCAATTTTGTACTCATTTTACTCCAGTTTCCCACCCTCCCATCCTTGCTCCTCCATAATTGTGCTACATATTTTAACATTTAAAAGTGCTTATAAGCACTCTTTCACAATCATTTTGCTATCATTATTCTCAAATGCTCATGCGCATGACATCTTTCCATAAATTGTAATTTTGTCCATTGAGGTGTTCATCCTTAGGCATAAAGATAGGGGTGAAAGATGGTAAGAAGTTAGCCATAGATGATGAGCTACCTTTACTTTTGGTCATTACAAAGCTTTGAAGATAAAGTGTTTAGAAACACTACCAAAATCTTTGCCAAACGCACAAGCTTTGAAGATAAAGTGTTTAGAAACACTACCAAAATCTCTTGCCAAAAATGTTGCTTCAAAATAATTGCAAAGCTTGAAATGAACAACTGGACACCGCACTTAAAATTCTCGGGGAGGGGGGGGGGCTTAGAGTAGCCCTACTCTTGCAAAACACCAAGATGAGTCGACACGAGAGGAGGGGGCTTAAATTAGCCCGATGCACACCAATTGAGCCTTAGAGTAGGCTTAGGAACTTAAGAAACATTGTGGGTGGGCTTAGAGTAGCCTCCAACCCACAAAAGTGCACACACACAATATTGTTCTTCTTATATTTTGAGTGTACAAAGAGGGAGGCACTTAGTGCCTTGAGTGAGCCAAAATAAAGTTCAAATGCCCTTGGGTATTTTGATGATTGGAATTGCCAAATAGTGTGCCACAAAGTAAGGGTAGACACCCTAACGTACAAGGGAACTTTTGCCTAAAGACAAAGGAAGATGAAACAAAATGGTGAGGCAAAATGATGAAGAAAATACCCTTAGATACCAGGTAAAGTCTGGAGTTTTTTTTTTTTAACAAATGACATTTTGTTGTGAGGGAGTGGTTTTAGTGTCATGTCAAGGATGGATGCTTAGAAACCACATGATACAAACATGTAGTCATTGCCTCGGTGAAGTGCCGCATGATGATCAACAGAGTGTACACTGTAGAAATGAGATTATGCAATGTACTTTAGTACATATGCAATGTATTGCACTACAATACATCATCACTGATGTATCTGGCAATGTCGGCTCCACCAACTGCCCGCCACGCTCAACTGCATAATTCAGATTCCAAATGCTAATTGGGTGATATCACGTGAAATTCTGCCAATAAGGCCAGATATTGTCAGCGCCAAACCAGATAGGCCTTCATTGTTGCAAGGTGATGTGATTTTTTGCTCCAACGAGGTGAGTCTCTGCTGTAGCCAGCTCCTCCTCGGTTTCCTCTCTCCGTAATGCAACGTTGTGCCCTTCTGCTACCTCTTCTTTAAAGTCTTGTCTGACCGTCTCCCTCGCACCTTCTAATGCTCTCGGCTCGTGTGCATAGCTACAAAGAAGGTGACTACTGGGCCATCATCGGGCACGAAGTCGTGGCTTCGAGGAGTCAAGAGGGGGGTGGTAACCTTGTTGATCTCGAGTGGCTAGACGGATCCTTACATGGAGACTATGGCTTTGATCCTCTCTCACTGGGAAAGGATCTCGAAGCCTTGAAATGGTACCATGAGGCGGAAATTATTCATGGAAGATGGGCTATGGCAGCTGCTGGTGGTATCTTGGTAGGGCACGTATGCTCCAGGGGCTCAGCCAATAACAAAAAAAAAGCTCAGTTGCTCTCTATATCTCTCTCTTTGTCTCTCTCTAACATAGAGATGGCACAAGCTGCACGTACCTCTTCACACAAAGGAGCGGAGCTCAACACTTCCTTCAAGCTAGAGGAAGTTCTTTGATGCCCCTAAATGATCAGTATGGATGCTCTCTTTCTGAAAGTATAGTGCAGATGACCGCAGGTGATGCTTGTAGAGAGCAAACTGATACTCTTTGTCTCTCTCCCTCTGTGCCTTTCGCAAAAAAGATGGTGTTGCTTTCTCAGCGCCTCCTTGTGCGCTTCTTAGCAGTAGGACGAAGATGACATTGGGTTGTTCAAGAAGATCAATCTTCTGATCCTAATGGATTTCTTGGACGAACTTCTTTCAAACTACCCTCGCATAGTAGTTGCAAGAAACCATCAATGACCTTTGACTTCTTACAGAGAAGTTCTGCATAGTCTGCCACACGAGTAAAGCTAAATAATGCTGCAACAGAGTTCTCTTTCTTGCTCGGTTGTTAGCTGCTAGCCTGCTAGCGCTATAGGTCTTTGTTCAGAGTACTAGCCGTCTATGGCTTTAGCTTTGACTATGTGCACAGAAACAATGGCCTTAATTCGAGACTTTGTTCCTCCCTGCTCTATCGTCCATGTTAGTCATGAGATGGCTAAGTGATGAGTCGTTTCAACCATGGAGGATACAAAGCAAATAGCTTGTAAATCAACATGCAATAAAGGTTGCATGCACTATTAGTTCTTCCCCATTCCTTCTGCTAGTGCCTCAGACAGATGCGTTTGAATCCGAATACAGATGAAGAGGAGGCGCAGCTTGATTTCGAAGTGTATGCACACTTTGTTTGACTATGGAGTTTCTGTACGACAGATCGCTGCTGAAGTGTGTATAAATACTTAAATGTTTGGCATGCTAGACGGACCTCCCATATTAGCTATTAAAGAGGGTTGATAAGCTCTGCAAACTTAAAGAAGCAACAGATGATGGACTAAAAGAAAACCTTTGAAAGCTGATGAAGACGGTTTCACAAAAGTGTTTCTGAACACTTCATAGGCTTGAGATGCATCAACACATTTGAGGATTACCAGTGTAAATTAGCACTATGTGGTAGGCAGATCTCTAGTGAAGACATGGCCATTAGACTTCTCAACAAGTTACCTAAGTCATATGAGACATTTGTCACAACTTTGTATAATCGTGGCCAAGTCTTATCTTGGGAAGAGGTTCGGAGACTATTGCTCCTTCACGACTCGTGAGCCAAATCAACTTCCTCACAAGAGTCAGCCATGAAGGCCAAAGGCCCATTCACTAAAGGAAAACCTCAAGTCATCATGCAAGCAATGGATCTAAGCAAGGATCGCATAATTCATCGAAGAAGTTCGCCTGTAATTTTTGTAGAAAACCTGGCCACATTGAAAAATATTGCTTCAAGAAAAAGAACAAAGACAAGTCTAAGTCTAATTCCAAGAGTGAACATCATTCTCACTGCACAAGTGAAGGCCTATTTTTCACAAGTGAACACAAAGCACTTATGGCAACCACTCCCAAGAAAGAATGGATTTTTGATAGTGGTGCTTCATCCCACATGTGCCATGACAAAAATGATTTCCATGAGTTATAAGAGCATCAAGGACAAGTATACCTTGGAGATAACAAGTGCATTGAAATCCAAGGAAGAGGAAAAGTTCAAGTCATCAACTCTGAAGGCGAGGCCAAGTCATTAAAAGATGTTCTTTATGTACCAAGCTTCTGTAAGAATCTTCTTTCAGTCAAAGCCATCACAAAGTGCAATATGACAGTTCAGTTCGATCACAACAAAGTTCAAGTCATTGATCGTGAATCCAATGAAGTGATAGCTCAAGGATATGAAGATAAGGGCCTGCCTGTACAAGCTTTCAAGTTTTATGGCCAAGGATTCAAGTCTCAACTTGTAGCATTGTAGATTTGGACATAGCTCTTGCTTAGCTAAGATCTCTTCCCTCAAGCATAAACAAGATGCCATTTCCAAGTTTAAGGAGTGGACAACAACAGTTGAAGAAGACTTTCCAAGTTCTTTGAAGATCATCCGATGTGATGGAGATAGTAGCTTTGTCAACCCAAACTTCTCCAAGTATTTGAAGCAACATGGAATCAAGTATCAAGCCAAGCAAGATACTCAACCAAGTATTGCATTACAAAAGAGTCGAAGTGTGATCCAAATGGCCAAAGTTATGCTTAGACAAAAGCAACTTCCACTAAAGTTTTGGGGTGAAGCAGTACAGACAACAATACACATTCAGAATAGAGGTTTTTCAGATGTTTTGAAGAACAAAACACCATTTGAGGCTTACTTTCAAAAGAAGCCAAGTATAAGCTATTTCCATGTCTTTGGTAGTGATGCCTACGTCCAAGGTCATGATGATGCTTGGCCTAAGTAGTACATTTTCATTGGGTACAGTGAGCGACAAAAGGCATACAAACTCTACGACCCAAAGAGTCACTCAATTATAGTAACCGAAGACTGCACCTTTGATGAATACTCTAAGTATTCATCCCTTTTGGATCCTCCCATTTCAGATTCAGAGGGGGATCATTCCAGTTTTGAACAGTCACACTATGTGGAGCATGCTCTCTTTGTACATGACTTTCCCGATCATGGTACAATTTTGGAGCATGAGGAGTCAGAGATATCATCTCAGCTTATACCTCATATGGATATACCTATCATATCATCTAAGGCTTATATTTCCCCTCAGCTTCATTTGGGCATTACTCCAGGATCAGTGACTCGACAATTTCCATTCCTATCTTCGAGAGTCCACATACCTCGCCTACCGTAGCATTCTAAGCATGTACTTTTCCATTCATGGAGTCCAACATCCTTTCACTTCCCACAGGATACTCCTGCATCTACCTGGATTCATCACTCCGTTGGATCCTATTCTAAGCCAGCTTCTCGGTTCAGAGGGGGCTTCCATGATTCTACTGACACACATCAGAGCTTTGTACACTCCATGGAGGCTTACAGCATATAGATGTACTGCCATGTGACTCTGATTTTATGCTTCATGCTTTATGTTTCACTCTTGCAGGACCTACTTCTTGGCACTACACATAGTGTGGTGGACATGGTGAAAGCTTTGGAGGTTCCAACATACCACATGGAGTCATCCTACCTATCTCGCATGGAGGTGATTGTGAAGAGATGGATAGGTATGTGCTTGAAGATGAAGAGGTGTTGCAAAATCCTTGATCTACACCAGCCAAATGAACTCCAGGAGTAGATGGTGGGCCCTTTTAGCTTGCCAATGGATGTATTAGACACCCTATGTACCTTGGAAGATCACTCTCAAAAAGATAGATCAAAACAGATATGTTGGAGTTAGCTCAGAGGTGAAAACTTGCTATTCTTGGTTCATACACCTGTCTAGTGTTTTACATAATTCTCTGAGCACAGTAGCAATTAGCTCAATTCCTCTTGGGGAAGTCTAGGAAACTTAAAGAGCTAACTTTCAAGAGTAATCTCATCAAAAATAATGAACCACACACTGAGAATGAGTTTTAACAAGTGATGATATCATCCCGATTTTCACGGGCTGCTACAGAAATAGACCAGTGAGCAGAAAAATCAACATAACTCAAAATGTAGAAATCCAATGATTATGAAAATTGGTATGGTTATACTAGACAGTAAGCTGAATCCAACAAGCTTTAAATCACTGAATGTGGATAAGTAACCACTGAGAAATGGCTCTGACAAGATGAGTGAAAAAGTCGGGTACCTGACAGAGAAGTGAAGATGAACAGACCCTGTTGACTTCAAATGAACATAACTGAATATTGCAACATCCAAATGACATGAAAATTTGTGAGCATATAGTAGACTTATAGAGCTAACTTTACCAAGTTAAATCACTGAAAATGATGCACCAAGCTCAGAGAAAACATCTCTGCAAGATGACTGAGAAAACTAAGAGTAATGGTAGTGAGTAGTACACTTCACAAGAACATGGAAAGATGAAACCAAACAATCATGAAAATGAAAGTATATTTCTTGTACAATACAATGACTTACTGATACATATGTGTGCCTTGTAATCACACCTTGATATGGCATAAAGCTCAGCTCTTGGAGATCTTCACATAGGTCTCTCTAACCACGACTAAAACTGCCATCTATTTATAGTTGAGTTTGGGAGGCTAACTTCCCTCAATCACTCTCCAATCAATCAATGATTGATTTGATTCTCTACCTACCATAAATCACGAATTCGTGGCTCCTCTTTCCATTCTTGATCAAGTGGACTCAACCACTTAAGATTCTCTTACTTTTACATTAAGTAAACTCTTCAAAAGTTACAAGAGGTAGTTCACAAGTGAACTTTACATAGTCTTCTTTTTAAAGCTTCTTTTATGACTTTGTGGGACTCAAGCCAATACTTAGGCTTGTCATAGACTTGCTCCAACAGCTCCCCCTCAAGCCAAGTATGCTTGAGGTCTTCAATCTTCCAAGATTACCTGCAAACCAATCATAGCCTTGAATTTGCAAAGCTTTGTGCCATCCAATGCTTTGGTTAGAATATCTGCACATTGTTGATGAGTGGACACATATGATATTTGAATCTCTTTGCTTAGAACCTTCTCTCGTACATAGTGATAATGAACTTCAATATGTTTAGTCCTTGCATGAAAAATAGGATTAGCAGCCAAATGAATAGAACTCATATTGTCACCAAAAATAGTTGGAGTTCCAAACTCCAATCCAAGATCTTTGAATAATGTCTTCATCCACATAGCTTCTTGTGTAGCTATGGCAAGACCTCTGTATTCAGCTTTAGTAGAAGAGAGAGCAACTGTGGGTTGCTTCTTGGATGACCATGAAATAAGCTTTGAACCTGCAAAAGTAAGATAACCTGAAGTGCTCCTTCTATCTTCCTTGGAGCCAGCCCAATCTGCATCAGAAAATAGCTTCAAACCTAAATGAGATACATAAGGATAATAAAGTCCTTCATTTATGGTTCCTTTGAGATACTTGAGAATCCTTTTGGCAGCATCCATATGTGGTTTCCTTGGTGTGTGCATAAATTGACTTAGCACACTCACACTGTAACATATATCTACTCTTGTCAATGTGGCATAATTGAGACTACCCACTAGACTTTGATATGATGTGATGTCCTCTATGAGTTCACCTTCATGTGAGCTCAATTTGTGATTGACCTCCATTGGAGTACCTGCAATCTTACAATCTTGCATCTTGAATTTTTCCAACATGTCCTTAATGTACTTTCTTTGGGTGAGAAACAAACCATGATCTTTGTAGACAACTTCCAAACCTAGGAAGTAGGTAAGTGAACCCAAATCACTTATCTTGAACTCTTCTCTCATCTGATCTTTGATCTTCTTCATACCATCTGCATCATTTCCTGTCAATATAATATCATCTACATATACACATAGGTAGACGACCTCGGAATTACTCTTTTTTATAAAGAGTGAAGGATCTGCCTTGCTTGGTTGAAAGCCTTTGTCCTGCAAGAATGAAACAAGCCTGAAGTTCCAAGCTCTTGGAGCTTGCTTGAGACCATACAATGCTTTGTTAAGTTTACACACATAATCAGGATAAACTTGATTCTCAAAACCAGGTGGTTGTGCCATATATACCTCTTCTGTTATCCAACCATTCAAGAATGCATTCTTTACATCTAGTTGAAGTATCTTCCAATTCTTGGAAGAGGCAATACTAAGCAAAACCCTAATAGTAGGCATCTTTGTCACAGGAGAGAAGGTCTCCTCATAATCAATTCCCTGAGTTTGTGCAAAGCCTTTTGCTACAAGCCTTGCCTTATACCTGTTAATGGAACCATCAGAATTATTCTTGAGTTTATAGACCCATCTTGAGCCTATTACCTTCATGGATGAAGTCTTGGGCACCAAATCCCAAGTGTTGTTTTCCTCAAGTGCTTCAATCTCTTCCTTCATTGCATGCTTCCATTCTGTTTTTGCTTTGGCCTCTTCAAATGATGATGGCTCCTCTTGGTTTATGTCCTGTGCTATGTAGATAGAATGTTTAGTTACTAATGAGGTGTCAAACCCATACCTTTCTGGTTTTTTCTTTTCCCTCATAGATCTTCTTAGGCCATGATGTGATGATTCTGCCTCATGTCCAAGTTCCTGCAATTTTGCTTTACCTTTAGACTTCCATGCTTTGATCTTTTCCATGTGAGATTCTTCATCATCCTCTGAGGTGTCTTGTTCTTCAATCTTTGATTGTTCTCTACCAAGCTTTGGAAAATCTTCTTCAAGATCATATGGTAAATTGATCTTCCTGCATGAATCTTCATACCATGAATTGTTCTCATCAAAAACTACATCTCTGCTTACCAAGAATCCTTTGTTGGTAGGGTTGTATAACCTGTAGCCCTTTTGATTGTTGTCATATCCAATAAATACACACCTTTCTGCCTTTGGATCCATCTTGCCTCTAACCTATGATGGAACATGAGCAAAAGCAATACATCCAAAAATTTTACAATGATCTAATCTTGGTCTTCTTCCATTCCAAGCCTCATATGGAGTCATCCCATCAAGGGATTTTGAAGGCAACCTGTTAATCAAGTAAGTGGCTGTAGATACAGCCTCAGCCCATAAGTAATTAGGTAAATGCTTCTCATTTAACATAGACCTTGCAGCTTCAACAATTGTCCTATTCCTCCTTTCTGCCACTCCATTTTGCTCAGGAGTGTACCTTGTAGTTACCTCTCTTTTGATTCCTCTTTCTTGAAGAAAAGAATCAAAATCATGGGAGAAGTATTCTCACCCTCCATCTGACCTTAGCCTTTTTAGTGATTTACCTGTTTGATTCTCCACAAGAGCCAAATATCTTTTGAAACATGAAAAAACTTCATCTTTGTGTTTCATAAAGAATAGGATAGTCCATCTGCTGCAATCATCAATAAAGGAAACATAATACCTTGATCCAGATATTGAAGCTTCCTTGCTAGGTCCCCATACATCTGTATGAACCAACTCCAAGAGATCTCCATGCATATAACCTTTCTTCATGAATGGTAACCTGTGAGACTTTCCAAATTGACATGCACTACACTTATAAATCATATGTTGTTTTGACAAATTAGGAAGTCCAAGTACACTTTGGTCCCTGCAGATTTGCTTTAATGACCTTTCACCAATATGTGCTAACCTTTTGTGCCATACTTCCAATTCTGTGAGTGTCTGACTACCGTAATTAAAGAGAGCAATGTTTCTAGTGTCCTGTAATTCAAATGTGAACAATCTACCTGTCTTTTCACCTTTTGCAATTCTTCTGAATCCTTGACTTGGATCTTCAACAAATGCTCCTTCTTTTGTGAACCTGACTTGCAACCCTTTCTCTACTATCTGCCCAACACTTATCAAATTCTTTGTAATGGTAGGGACATAGAGTACCTTACTGAGTAGGTTGATGTTTCCATCAGGTGCTTTGACATTGCCTATTTTCTCCACAGGATGTTTTGTATCATCTCCTGTTTGTACCTCATGCTTATTCCTTGGATCTTCTAAATCTGATAGGAGTGCCACATTTCCTGCCACATGATTTGAACAACCTGAATCTATGTAGAAAACATGCTCATCAGATTTACCTTGTGGCATAGCCATGTTCATGATCAATAATGAATCCTCTTTGTTTGAGTCTTCTGTGTAGTTATTGTAGTCTCTCCTTCCTTTGTAGCCTCCTTGATAGTTTGAATGATTGTAGTTGTTGTAGTTGCCATGGTAGTTGTTGAACCTTCCTCTTGAGTAGCCATAACTTCCTCTATTGTATCCTCTGCCTCTTTGATTCCTGGAATTCCTAAAGCAATTTTCAGATGTATGATTAGTTAATCCACAAATAGAACATGAGTTGGAGTCTTGGGATCTCCCCCTGCCTTGTCTACCTCCTCTTCCTCTACCTCTGCCATGTCTTCCTCTACTGATATGTACCTGCTTCATCATCCACTTTCTTTGCCTTTCCTTTGTTATCTTTAGACTTGCTTTTATTCGTGTATAAAGCTGAAGATTGATTACCTTTAGAGCTTTCTCCATTTTTGATAAGCTTTGCCTCTTGAGTAAGTAGTTGTCCAATGAGTGTGTTGAAATCAAGTACATGCATGTCCATGTACAAATCCATAGCTGTGGTGAATGCTTCCCACTTATCATCTGCCTTCAAGCCATTGATGACCTGCCTTACAATTTTCTCTTCATCTATTACCTCTCCAATGCTTCCCAACTGATCCGCTATGTCCTTGAGCTTTGTGACAGAATCAGTCACATTTTGTTTGGGAGCCTTCTTGAGAGTTGTGAAATCCAGCCATAGTTGATGCTTCCTAGCTTTGGTACTTGAAGAAAAGAAAGCTTCAAGTGCATCCTTGGAGCACCATGTGCTCAATCTTTCTTGCTCTTCTTGTGTTGGTTGACTTTTGTTCCTGAAACTTGGCATAACTTCATCTCCAGCCACATAACCATATAAACTTCTACCTTGGAGATAGGCTTCCATTCTTAATGACCAAGCTGAGTAGTTACCTCTGTCTAATTTGTCAATTGATGAAGGAAATCATCTGCCATGTTGTCCAACCTTGCTCTGATACCACTGTGAAGAGATGGATAGGTATGTGCTTGAAGATGAAGAGGTGTTGCAAAATCCTTGATCTACACTAGCCAAATGAACTCCAGGAGTAGATGGTGGGCCCTTTTAGCTTGCCAATGGATGTATTAGACACCCTATGTACCTTGGAAGATCACTCTCAAAAAGATAGATCAAAACAGATAAGTTGGAGTTAGCTCAGAGGTGAAAACTTGCTATTCTTGGTTCATACACCTGTCCAGTGTTTTACATAATTCTCTGAGCACAGCAGCAATTAGCTCAATTCCTCTTGGGGAAGTCTATGCAACTTAAAGAGCTAACTTTCAAGAGTAATCTCATAAAAAATAATGAACCACACACTGAGAATGAGTTTTAACAAGTGATGACATCATCCCGATTTTCACGGGCTGCTATAGAAATAGACCAGTGAGCAGAAAAATCAACATAACTCAAAATGTAGAAATTCAATGATTGTGAAAATTGATATGGTTATACTAGACAGTAAGCTGAATCCAACAAGCTTTAAATCACTGAATTTGGATAAGTAACCACTGAGAAAGGGCTCTGACAAGATGAGTGAAAAAGTCGGGTACCTGACAGAGAAGTGAAGATGAACAGACCCTGTTGACTTCAAATGAGCATAACTGAATATTGCAACATCCAAATGACATGACAATTTGTGAGCATATAGTAGACTTATAGAGCTAACTTTACCAAGTTAAATCACTGAAAATGATGCACCAAGCGCAGAGAAAACATCTCTGCAAGCTGACTGAGAAAACTGAGAGTAATGGTAGTGAGTAGTACAGTTCACAAGAACATGGAAAGATGAAACCAAATAATCATGAAAATGAAAGTATATTTCTTGTACAATACAATGACTTACTGATACATATGTGTGCCTTGTAATCACACCTTGATATGGCATAAAGCTCAGCTCTTGGAGGTCTTCACATAGGTCTCTCTAACCACGACTAAAACTGCCATCTATTTATAGTTGAGTTTGGGAGGCTAACTTCCCTCAATCACTCTCCAATCAATCAATGATTGATTTGATTCTCTACCTACCACAAATCACAAATTCGTGGCTCCTCTTTCCATTCTTGATCAAGTGGACTCAACCACTTAAGATTCTCTTACTTTTACATTAAGTAAACTCTTCAAAAGTTACAAGAGGTAGTTCACAAGTGAACTTTACATAGTCTTCTTTTTAAAGCTTCTTTTATGACTTTGTGGGACTCAAGCCAATACTTAGGCTTGTCATAGACTTGCTCCAATAGTGATCTCGTTTAGTGAGCTCTTGTTCCGCTCGTGTACCTCGTTGGTGGCGTACCTCTGGAGCATTCTCTTGATCCATCTGGTGGACATATTATGGAGTAACTGGCGATCTCGCATGGTCGATACCACTTGGAGGCTATGGATTCCCAGACGTCGACTTCATGGTGCTCGTGCTTCTACTACTGATACATTCTTGGTGGACCTTTCTCACATACCCTAGCAGCCTCCATACACTCTAAAATGGAGCTGTAGAGGGGGTGTTGATGACATGATTGCTCCTACTTCATCTACATTTGTATCCGCATGAGTGCATCTCCATTTTGTATCCAGAAGGCACTCCATTTCTAGTCTATTTCCATTTTATATTGTATTTCCTTTGTATTTGGGTACCTTGCCATGTGCTTCTACCAGTTGTATTCATTCTCCTTTCAGGAGACTTATCCTACATATGATGTACTTTTGAGAGCCCCTCCCAAATCTATAAAAGGAGGGCCTCTCCCCTCATTTGTACTTGGTTAGGAGCTTGAGGAGACTACTCCATGCTCTTGGCAAGCTCATTTCTAATCCACATGAGTTTACCCATTTTATGGTCTACTCATTTTGTGTCTCACACGTTCTTTGTTTTGTGAGAGTACTTTACTTTTCATTTTGCTTCCGCGTGTGTACTCTCTACAGTAATAATTCACCCACAACTAAACCTTGCACAAATTCATCCACACTAATCCACCATCACTTGTAACAAAATCTCATCAAAAGCAATGTATGCACTATCTAAAGCATGTAGGCTGTCTAGTGACCTACAATAGTTTTAGAGAAATCATTACATAAACCACCTCACAACACACAACTACATGGGTTATGCATTGGTTATGGAAAGGGATTGCAGTCTCACTTTATTGGGATAATAATTTGTTTCCATACTAATGTGTTATCCTTTTGTAGCAGATCATTCACACACTTAGTCCGATCATCATGCAAGCTGAAGGAACTTCTTAAGCTGGCACCATCAACTATCCCAATTCATAGTAAGTGCTACAGCAAGAGCCATAGCACCTCCAGTACCCCAAACCCTCCCTATAATCTTCACCCCTGTTACCTCGACCCTAGTTCCCCCCATACCAATTAATCCTTTCCTCACCACTTCCATCTCTTCATTTCCCCTTCCTCCACGACCTATTTTCCCATTTCCCCCACCAATGACCTTTTCACCCGTATCCCCTCCCAGTTCGACTACGTCACCTCTATCTTCTCCTCTACACCAATAAATCCACGAAACTCAACAGGTCATATATTCATCCATGTTTTGTGATCTTGTGTTCACACCCACTCACGCACCCACAATCACACCACTTTTCACCATTAGTTCACTTGATAACACATCTAGTGATATGGATATTTCACCACCAACTATGCCACTGCTCACATCCACCATTTCACCACACCATATCAGCACATAACAATTTTTTACTATCACCATAGCATTCAATACTTGGACCCCATTTTCGCTTCCCCCTGCATCTACCACCACACTATCATCATCTTCACACACCAGATCATTGTTACTATCACCCATTCTAGACACTGCATTTAGTCAAATCTTTGCATGTATGAAACAAGTAAGGGATGAATTTGCCTCCCTCAGAAGCAACTACCAGGCCTTGCAACAGACCACCACACAACTTCAGGCCGAATTAAACTCATTGACCATTGAGAATGCTTCTCTTAATGCATGTCATCAAGAACTACGTGAGGCTTATCACTCATTGGAGTTGGAAAGTTAACAAAAGACTAAAGAAGCCCTCATGGAAGTAGAGAACCTTTTACATTCCCAAATTGTCAGAGATGCTACATTGACATGCAATATGAGACTTTTGACGAGACACCTTGCTACAGCTAAAGAAGAGAATCAAAGATTATAGGAATATGACCATGAAAACTTTTAAGCAGCTATGGAAATAGCCACTCAACCCAAGTAGATTTAAAGCAATCCCCTCTGAGACTATGCAATTGCTAGTGAACAATCATGCGCGACTACTAAAAGATTATGATCAACAACTAAAGACTGAACATGCTGCCTTACGATTACAGGAACCTGCACAACCATAGTGTCCAACAGGTTACACCATCCGAAATCATGGAAGAAATCACTACATTAGAGGCGCGTGTACTCGACCTCTAGGCTCATATTGCAACTCAGTCAGACCCCCCAAACTCGACTCCTCATCGAAGATCCCAGCGATGAAAAGACAATTTCAATCCCGATAGAGGCCACTTATGAAGAAGAATATGAACCACAACCGTCCCTAGGTGGATGTGTCACAATAGAAGGACAGGACACATTTGAACTTCCTACTGCCACATGGCTCAAATCAGTTGAGGAGCTTGGTCAGACCCACTCAACACGTGTAGAGACACAACTCCATGTGATGGCTCTCATAGAAGAACACATCCTACAATCACCTTATTTTGCTCAAATGGTGCCACGAAGGTATATATCGATCAATGAGATTCAATACAAATTGGGGTGTTTAGGTTCCCTAGTCTAATTCACAAACACATGCACATGCACACATGTGGTACCATGTAAACATGGTTAATTTTCCATTACAAAAATTCACTTGTATAATTCTCGTAAATGTTATAATGACCTTTGTGCACATAGATCTTTCAATGAAATACAGGATAACCCTTTTTTTTAGCTTTACATATATATTATTGAGATTATTGTTTATTCATACAAATGAGCATAAAATTTTTTATATCTTTAAAAACAAATTTCTCCTCCCTTATCCATGACTGATTGTGAATCTTACTTCAAAGTGAAGAATTCTCATATTATCTGGTGTCCTTATTAACCCAGCCAATTACTCCACCAAAAAAATAATAAAATCATAGTCATCCTTTAAGATCATCTATTTAAATATTCACGGATATCCTACTTTCATATTTGGATCTTTAATGTCTTCACCTTTGTACCCTCTAACGATCAAAAGTAATATGGAACCATTTTCACTCTTGGCACCCGATCATTAAAATTTCATGCCGACGAACTTTCAAGTAACTTGGAAGCATACTTATTCTGCAGGAGAAAACAATTCCTCAACCCAAAGAAAAACACCTACACATACACACGTTTGCACACATACATGTCTTTTTGTCTCTTTCTACCAATTTATGCTTATTTAAAAATATATATAAATATTAAGAATATTATCTTTGATGAACCAATTATCTAGATGACAGATTGTTTTGCCAAAGAATAGAAGTTTTGAATTCAATATCATTATACTCACATGTATTTAGTTCGAATCAAGGCTTGGGATTAAAATATGAATGTTCCCAAATTCAGCCTATGGAATTGAGATGTGTGGACATTCAACACACACGCTTGCAAAGGATAACAATAAATGATGAATATATATAGTTGGATAGATATGTCATGCCACATATCTACATTCATGCATATAAGATCTTCAACAATAGATGTTGTGGCCTGAAGCTTTTTTGCTATTTGTGTATGAATGTAGGCACAAGGGGATCCATACAGAATAATACCTTCATACAGATCACATGGTGAATAAAAAAATGTGCCATCAAGGATATCTATCTTCAGTATGCACTAAAAATGAGACATGATAGATTTCATTAATACACAAAACATTATTTCAACCACCTTTTGAGATGTATTTGTACATAAAAAACCATGAGTAGTTTGTATAAAAAGGGTTATGCTGTTTAAAGTGCTGATATAGTGGGCAGTTATTTAAGCGCATGTCCATCAACAAAGATACAGAGTATCCTCAATAAAGTTTGTCAAACAAAGATACAAAGTATCCTTGAGATTCTCCCACAGAAATTGAGGCCTGCTCATGATCATCTCAACACATGGAGCTAATGACTTGGATTTGCATGATAATCTAGACAAAGGAATCATGCAAATATGAAAGTACTTGTCTAATAAAATATAAAAGAAAATTTTCTATTGATTGAGGATCCACCCAAAGAAAGTCTGCTAAAAAGGGAATCTTTTAAAAAGAAATGAATAAATCAATCTGATTATATGTCTTCTTCTCCAAGGGACACACACACACACACACACACACACACAAACCATATATAGGTGTGTAGCATTTTGAGTCAAGATTTGTGACTCTTGTACTCCGCGTGAGGTCTTCCATATACTCATACACACACATACACCATGTTTAATATAGGGAAAAAGGTTAGAGTGTCTAATTTGCATTCTATTTCCCTAGTTATTCCAGTTCATGTAAATTACTTGTGCGCATTGAATGTGGTTTTTCTTCTTCACTTATATCTACATGAATTTCGGATTCTCTGTATTCTTGCATTATTCGAAACTCTAAATACTTACTGTGTGCTTCCATTCATTAGAAAGTATTGATCACACTCTAGAATTTGAGATAATTATTGCATGAATCCCATACGATTTCAAGTGACCTATTCAGAAATAATGAAGAGATCATTATTTTAAGGTGTCCTTTTATTACATTTCCTCGCTTCTTATGGAGAAATACCTAATAATCCAATTGAAATCATCAAAGACTTCAAGGTTTGCAAATTTGTTACTAGGCATCCAAGATTTCAAGGTTTGCAAGTTTGGTACTGAGCATCTAAGACTCTTGCAGTTCTATTCTAACATTTTTGGAAAAGTTTTGGCCATTCAACCGATCATCCAAGTCTCTTTCTTTTGTAAAAACACACAAAACTTTAGGTATATTTTTTTGTTTTCAATAGTTTAACGAGCCACAATATGTTTATCATCATTAATTAAAATCACTCGAATAGAAAGGTAAGGAATATAGAAAATCCTTTATTGATACATATGAGGTGATGCCAAGCATCCTTAACCATTGAATGATTTCTTCGATCCTTAGAATTTTCAGAGCTTTCCTTCCCCACTTAAGCATAGGATCTTATTCATACCATAAACAGATGATATTTGTGAAAATTCTTGATATTAATTTTGTGATTTTCCATAATTTTGACATCGGTGAGTATTGAAGATGTTCAAGATCGACTCCCAAGAACCACGACTTGAACCATCTTTTGATTAGTTGGAGCTTCATTGTAATTAGCGTAATAGTTATTATATATGCCTATCAAATATGGCATGTTGAACTAAATCTCTGTTCCAAAAAATACATCATATGCAATGAATTTCCAATCGAAGGGTATTAGCATTTAAAAATTGTCCATTTTGGATCATAATGATGCCTTGAATCAGCTAGGTTGTAGGCCTTCATTACCTAAAGGTTCCCTAGTCCACATGGCCAGCTGATTGAGTGAATTGGATATTTTTATAATCACACTCATAAAGTAACACAGAGACACATGCAATTTTCCAGAAGAATATCATAACAAGAAATCCTACAATTTCCTTTAAGAACAGTCCCAACTTCAACTTGGAATTCATACATGATTATAAAGAAGCTGATTCGGTATGATTGTTTCATGTGAAACTATCTTCATTGAAATCCCTCCACCACGGAAATTCAGAAATGTATTTAAAGCCTCCTATAATATTCTAGTATCCTTAACACATAAAACATGAAACTTTAATATAAAAAAGCATGGTGGAAGAAGGTGCTCACATGGAAGAAATTAATTTCTTTCTTAAACATGAAATGGAAGGCCGATTCGGTTTTTGCTATCGTTGTAAGAAATACTAAATTTATCTGGACTATAGGAGCATTATCTGATAGTTCATAGTAGAATATTTCTATGGATTTCCCCTCTTTCTAGACATACACACACATATGCCATGTGAATATAAAAATGTTAGATGTCCAAGATCATAACATTCCGCTTCACTGATTGTACCATGTAGCGGATAATAAGCCTTCACCCACACAAATGCCTTCAAATACATATGCGAAAAGTGTTCCCTTTCTATGAATTCTCTGTTACCATCTTTTTAGACTCTTTGGTGCATGAAAAAAAAATCACAGAAAAGCTTTTGAATAAGCTTTTCGGAAGGAGATGATGTGATGACCCATATTTTAGTGACATGTCTGTTTGTAAAGAGACAAAATTCCAATAAGATTCGCCCATGAATTATGAACTCAACTTTTGAACTTCTTGAAAAGATTGAGGTACACATACAATGATGTCCTCATGAACTACAGCATATGTTTTGGATTTTACATGACAACATATACAAAAGAAACATGAAAACATTGAAGATATCGGCTGTATGCAATTGGTACACAGCTAGATTATAGTGCAAATTTATACAATTTAACAAGTTTATGCCTTCATTAATTAAGAGATTCCCAATAAGATTTGAATAGAGCATTCTCAGCACGGATGCTCTTATTCATGAATAGAACCACCCTTTTTGTATGCTGGAAATCACTAAATTATGATGTCCAGGTTCCCTTATGATATTATATTCATTGATGCCTCTTTGTTTCTTCCCTGCCTGCTTTTATGATCATCCATTGGAAAAAAAACAATACCATATATTACATGCAGACAATCATACAAAGTAAGGCTAATATTCTATTAATTCAAGAAAATGCCTGTAAAATGCAACTATAGCTGTGTACTTAAAGGAATAAAGGAAATATGCAATGACTGGATTGGTAGAATAGGGGTTGTATGTCATAAGAACTGATCAAGTATGATAGAGAAATTCATATTTTATAAGATTATTTTGATTCCTACTCAGTATTGTTCCACCATATAGACTGCCAGCTGATGCCCACAATCCACATTTAATTAGTTTTTCATGAAGAAAAAGTGGACTTGGAACCAGTGTAACCTCATGCTCCAAGAAAATCTATTTTCATAATGTATAAAAATTACATATTTTTGTGCATGCTTTCTGAATTCCATTTCTGTACTCCTGAGAGTGAAAAGGAACCATGGATCTTGTTTCCCCTTCTTGACAATATTCTAAGGTTATTCACAATGTACACAAAAGAAAATATTCCATTATAATGATTGGGCAAAGAAAGGGAGTGGTGGGAGGTCGTGATGTGCACTTGATAAGTGGACACTTTGTGGGTATATACTCAATGAATATATCCAATAGAAAAAAGATGTTTCATACAACAAAAATAAAGGACAACCCAAAAATCTCAAGATTCTTTTTTGTACATGCCGTTTGTATAAAAGTTGGAATAATGCCTCACATCATATTCCTCTCTTTTAAAAGAAGACCCAAAAGAAAAAAAAAATATATTTTTTTCCATGTTTCCGCATAAAGAGGCTTTTGGAGTGGATTCTCAAGCATATCATAGCTTTCAAAGGAGCTTTTTCCTTCCCCTTCAAATTCTTCAAGACAGGGAGATTGGAATATATTAAGATTGGTAAATAACAGAACAATATTTTTATTGTTCATCAGATATGATTATTTTTTTCTGATACCAAGAACTTGTAATCTTGGCTCTCCACATAGCAAGTACTTGATAAAGACCTTTTGAAATAAAAAAGTTCCCCTTTTGCATTAGATGTCTTAGAAATCTCAAGGGGTTTGACAAGCCGCTCTGATACTACCAAGTTTTCTACCACAAAAAATCAGCAAGCTTGGCTTTTCCATTATGCAGAGCTAAACCAAAAATGGTTACTGGTGATGATCATTTTGAGAACTTCAATATATAATTTCTCTTCATCAAATTAGTATTTATTCTCTAGTCGTCACTGTAACATAATCTTTATTTAACATTTATCATTAATATATTGATTATCAGCATTCATAAATCAGTAATGAATTAAATTAAGTTGCAAAACCTGAAAGCATAGTAGCATTAACACCTTCATTTCATCTTAGAATGTTTCATAAATAAACCATCGTTTTGTATGTGATTTCTATTTTTTCTTGAACTCACCATAATCCATGTATAGGTCTAGAGAAAATCATGGCTTGAACCGATGAAAGGACGTCAATTGTTAGGGATATTTAAACTAAGAACCCGAATCTTGCCATTCAGTTGTAGTTTTTTACTCAGTTTACAATGTACCCAGGTTTAGAATACTCCACGGATTCCACTATGTAAGTGAGTTAAAAGAATGGCATCTTAGTGTCTATAAACACTTGGGTGAAATTAATTTTGGAGATTCGATAAAGAGTCACAACAAATGCATGAATGCACGCATGTTTGTACGTATGTATTGTTGGGGATTCGGGGACAAGAAGGAGTTTGAGGGTTTGTAGGAGAAAAAAGAGATGATGAAAATGGAATAATAGTGAGAACTTCTGCAAAGGAATACTCTTGGAAACCTTGAATATTAATTATCCTTCAACAATTACAATGACTGCGCACAGTTTAATCAATGACTAAATACCACTTCAGAGAGTATCAATTACTGAAGACCAATTATCTCAAGTCTTCTAGCGGCGGCCTCTCGTGCACCAATCCTTCACTTGCTTCCCGCTTCCCTTGTGCACACCTTGCACTAAGCTTCCGCCAAGTTAAGGAATTGGTATCACTGCGCACGCACGCAATAGCCCTTGGAACTCTTGGAATCCAGCCCGCCTTCTCTCTTCTCTGCACACTTTCCTCTTGGCACCTCTTGCACTCTTTAATGTCGTCGCACACTGGAGGCTCTTCTTGCTTCCTCTCTTGCTCCTCTGAAGCTCTCTCTTGCTCTCAACTCTCAATGTGCAAGAATAGCCTTTGTCCTTCTTTTTGTTTGAGAGTCCGCCGGTTCGCGCACTCTAACTGCAATACAATCTTGGTGTTCACTTTGATGTCCCAAGATTGCTCTCACAAGTGGCAGCCAACTACTCACTGTTTTGTCCTGTAGTGACTTTAGTCTAAAACCAAAAATTTTAATGGGGGGCCATACTTTCACCTGTGCGTACACTTTGCCGCTTCACATGCCTTCACATTTCCTTTTAATTCTTCACTTTTGCACATAAGGGGGGGTTCACCTGAACCTTCCAAAACACTTTAAAACACACTTTGAACTTGGGGCAATTAGAGAAAATACCTCTGCAACCTGCAACCCACTTTCTCCGATTTACCCTTTGTGGACAATTCATTGTGCACTACCTGTGCACTTTGATACCTGCACTTACGCACTTTGACTTTGTGCCTGTTGACTTTGACCTTGACCTTGTTGACTTTGACCTGTTGACTTTGACTTGTTGACTTTGACTGTAGTTGACTTGACCAACATGACTTTTATGGGCTCAACAGTTGCCCACCACCTAATGTGCTCTCCGTCCCGGAGAGCTATAGCTAAAACTTTGAAGAGCCGCAAAAACTTGAATAGGACATCTGAGCAGCAACCAATTCCACCAAAAGCAGGAGAGAACAAGCACCAGAGAAGAACCAAAATTGGGATTTTGGAATGGAAAAGCAAAAAAAGGGGGGCAATGGGAGGGTAGAAAGGAAGGGGAAGGGAGGGCTGAGGGTGCGAAGATGGATGGGGTAGGGAGGGGAAAGGATGTGGCTGGGCATATTGGTAAAGGGAGGGATTGGGAGTAGGAATCAGGGGTCGGGAGGAGGCTAAAATGATCAAATCGGAGGGCTACGAATCAGGGGTCGGGAGGAGGCTAAAATGATCAAATCGGAGGGCTACAGAGGGTACATATGGGATATTATTAAACATAAGGGAAGACAAGGTGAGAATAGACCATTTGGACAATGTGGGTAAATAAAAACATGGGATAAATGTGTTCAAATAGTGAGGGTTTTGACCAAAACTCAGATAAAATGTTGGAATTTGGAAAAATAAAGCCAAAAACGGAGTCCAGAGATGCCGAAAAACATGAAAATGACTCCTTTTTTGTAAAAAACGGCCAACCGAGGCACAATTCAGAGCCAAAAGCTTCAAGCCATAAAAAATAAAAAAATATAAGTAATAATAAAAAAATGGATATCTAAAGTTTTTTTTTTTTTTTTTAATTAGTAAAGAAATTCGAACGCCTAAATAATAAAAAATAAATAAAAGGAAAATAAATAAAGAAAATAAATAATGAAATAAAATAAAAAATAAAAATAATAATAAAAAAATAAAAGAGGGGGGGGGGGGTTGGGGTGTGTTGAGCGGGGTTGGGGTGTGTCGAGCGGGGTTGGGAGGGGGGGGGTTGGGGTGTGTTGAGGGGGGTTGGGGTGTGTCGAGCGGGGTTGGGAGGGGGGGGGTTGGGGTGTGTTGAGCGGGGTTGGGAGGGGGGGGGGGGTTGGGGTGTGTTGAGCGGGGTTGGGAGGGGGGGGTTGGGGTGTGTTGAGCGGGGTTGGGGTGTGTCGAGCGGGGTTGGGAGGGGGGGGGTTGGGGTGTGTTGAGCGGGGTTGGGAGGGGGGGGGTTGGGGTGTGTTGAGCGGGGTTGGGGTGTGTCGAGCGGGGTTGGGAGGGGGGGGGTTGGGGTGTGTTGAGGGGGGGGGGTTGGGGTGTGTTGAGCGGGGTTGGGAGGGGGGGGTTGGGGTGTGTTGAGCGGGGTTGGGGTGTGTCGAGCGGGGTTGGGAGGGGGGGGGTTGGGGTGTGTTGAGCGGGGTTGGGAGGGGGGGGGGTTGGGGTGTGTTGAGCGGGGTTGGGGTGTGTCGAGCGGGGTTGGGAGGGGGGGGTTGGGGTGTGTTGAGGGGGGGGGGGGGGTTGTGGTGAGCGGGGTCGGGAGGGGGGGCGCTGGGGTGTGATGAGGGGGGGGGGGTTGTGGTGAGCGGGGTCGGGAGGGGGGGCGCTGGGGTGTGATGAGGGGGGGGGGGGTTGTGGTGAGTGGGGTCGGGAGGGGGGGGCGCTGGGGTGTGATGAGGGGGGGGGGGGAGGGGTTGTGGTGAGCGGGGTCGGGAGGGGGGGCGCTGGGGTGTGATGAGGGGGGGGGTGGGTTGTTGTCGGGGGGCGGGGGGGGGGGGGAATCCAAAAATCATAAAAACTCTGAAAATCCTGATAATCTTGGTGCCCCGAAAATCCGGGGGGCCTCTTTTTTTTTTTTTTTTTTTATTTATTTATGGAAAATAACCCAAAAAAGAGAAAAAATGAAGAAAAAACCTGAAAAAAATGGCAAAAATTGGCCGAAAAATTCTGAAAAATTTGTCATGAAATTTTCTACATGTTTAGCCTAAAAATCCTTCATCAAACCACAGAGAGCCTCCATTTATTCTTTCTATTTGGCAAGAAAAAGACACATGAAAAAGGCAAAAATACTAGAAAAAGTCCAAAAAAAATGCCTGAAAAATTCTGAAAAAAATTCCAAAAATTGTGCCTTTGCAAGGTGGATGAAATGACTGCTAAATTTGCTAAAAACTCAAGAAACAAGCATGAAATGGATAAAGAAAACTACTAAAACTTAAGCAAAAATGACGAGAAAAGACTATGTACAACCTGGACAATTTTTGCAGGTTCCAGGTGATCCATAAAACTTCAGTTGGCTTGATAATAGGCCTTGAGCCTTGTATTGTTGACTGAGAGAGACTCCTCCGTAATCTGCACTTGTACTGCACTTCATTGCTTTAGTCTTCTCCTGGGGCACCCTGGCCATCTGAGAGGGGTACCCTAAATCCTTCATTAGAATGTTATCTCCTCCAGCAACTTTATGATATGATTTGCAAAATTTTAATTTTACTATTCCGGCTTCTTCATCCAGTGGAACCCTATGTTCCCAAATACTGGCAGTAGCAACTTCCACATTCTTGTAAAGCCCTGCAATTGCTACCATAAGAATTGAAATAACAGATGATAGCCATACCAGAATCCATAAAAAAGTGGCCATTGATATATGAATTTGAGTAGCTTCATCACTGCTGCATGTAAGGACTTTGCTTTTCTTCTCTTTGCTATGGCCTTTGACTGCTACTGTTTCAACCTGAGTGATTTCCTCTTTTTCTTCATATGCTTCTTCTATACTTGAGTTTGGAAAAATTCCATAGCAGGAAGATGGGTCTTCTGCATGGAGCCAAGCCAACATGTTTTCATCTTCATATAAATCTGCTCCTTCAAATAGGTCTGCTTCTGGGTTGTCCACCACTTCTTCTTCCATACAAATACCGATTGTCTGCATCATGCTAGTATTTTTCTGATTATCTGGGCCTTCTTCTAAAATTATCTGCTGCAACTCTTTTCCCTCTTGCTTTACCCACATTGTGTCCTTGCCCCAGTCATGCAACACATTGGCATGCCTTAACCAAGGTCTCCCAATTAACAGGGGGAAACTTCCTTCTACCTGTGGCAGCCTTAAAACAACAAAGTCCAAGTTAAAGATAGTACCTTGTATCCTGACTGGGACTCCAGGAACCACTCCCATAGGCCTTACTATGCTTTGGTCTGACATTGTTATAGTGAAGTTGGCAGGTTGTGAAGGATATAGTCCAATCTTTTTCATGGTATATTCAGGCATCAAGTTAATGCCAGAACCACCATCCACAATAACTCCTTGAAACTCATGACCTTTAATAGAAATGGTTAGCCCAGGGCTCTTGTAATCTGTGAGGGGTGCTTCCCCTACATATTTATCTTTATGCATAACAGCAGCTTTTGCCACTAAGCTTGTTGTGGACATTTCATCAATTATCTGCAAGAGTTCTGACTTGAACTTCCCATCCATCTTTATTAAATAAAAAATACTAACCTCCTTTTTCATGGACTTGAGCAGTCTGGAGGCTTCTGATTCCTTAAGAGCTTGGGCTCCATTTGACTTATCCAACTCCTCATGAGCCCTGCTGGATGCATGTCCAATGGCATCACTGGTACTTGTGCAATTTTCCTTTTGCCTTGTGTCTGCACTTGTGGTGGCTTGGTCTTCAGACACACCTTTGTCTCTGTTTAATCCATTAATCAATGATTCTTGACCCATGTCCACTGGAGCCTTCCCCTTGCTTCTTGTCTGCACAGTAAAAGAGTCAATTTCCTCTAACTGCACCACCCTAGTAGATGGTGATGGCACCTTAACTTGATTTGCCATTTCTTCTTCCTGCACGGAAATCATTTGAATGTGGGGCCCAGATGAAGAGGCTTGATTCTTAGGACAACAAATTGTGTAGTGGTCTCTGGCCTCTGGGCAGTTTCTGCAAGGGGGGGCATTTTCTGGTAGGGTGCACCTACTTTGATAGTGCCCACATTCCCCACATCTGAAACAAATAATTGGCCTTCTAGGCCCATTTCCAAAATTATCCCTCTGTCTAGGGTTATAAGTGTTACCTTGATTTTGTGCAGCCATCACATTTGTGGTTGTTGGGGGTCCTCCTTGGGTCCAGTATGTCGTTGCAGGCATTCCCCTTGATTGGCATTCATGGGCCTCATGGCCAACCTTCCTGCATAATTGGCAAGTTACACTTAACAGAGGACACTCACTTACTATATGCCCTTGTTTGCTGCACATGGAACACCAAAGACCACTCTTGATGCCCCCTCCTTTGAGCTCCTGCAACTCCTGTCGCAGCTGAGCTAATTTCTCTGCCTGGGCTTCCTCTTCCTTTTGGAGTTTGAGGGCTTCAATCTCTCTTCTCAGCTGGGCTACAGTGGTCTCCTCCTCTGTATAGGGCTTATTCCTTTTCAAGCCTTCCAGCTCCCTTCTTAACTGGCTCACTGGGTCCTCCAGTTCTCACCCATATGATGGTTGGGAAGAAGTTGCACCATACTGGTGCCTTATCTGTTCCAAGCGAGTGGCCATATTGATGAATTCCTCAACAGAGGCAGTAGGTAGCACTAACTCTTTTATTTTGCATTGGGTGACCACAGGTAAAGGTTTGGCTAACCACTTCTTGACAAAGAAGTCGTGTGGTGGATCCGGTAATTTAGCCATTAATGCTTTGGCCCTGGTCACGAATTCGGGGAACTTCTCTCCTGGACCCAACTTCAAGTTTTCCAATTCTTCTATAATGATCTCAGCCGTGTTGCCATGCTGAAATTGATTCTTAAAGGCCTCTTTCATCAAATCCCAAGAGGTAAAGTGATTTTCAGCAAACTGGCTAAACCACTTGTCTGCCAGACCTTCCAATGTGGCGGGGAAGAGTATCAAGAAAGCATCTTCCCTACCCATTAGTCCCCTAGTCTTACATAATGAAAGAAATCGTCGAATGTGCTCATCTGGGTCCTCATGGGCTAAACCTCTGAAGGAGGGGAATTTTATGTTTAACCTGGAGAGCAAGATTTCTAGGTCCACCTGTCCTGCCATGCTTCCTACCGATGAAGTCGATGAAAGTGGACTCGATGATCTTCGGTTCGTCTTTCTTCTTGTCTGCTTGCACTTGATTCTCAAGGTTTGTGACCGGGTCGCGGTCATGAGCTATTCATAGTCCACTTAAAATGAGACACTTGATAAAAGTATGTACCTTTTGGCCTACTGGAGTAATGACACTGGAATGTTGTCCTCCAATGGCAATATATAGTCTCCTATGCTCAAAGCTCCTTGGATGTCCCACCGGGCGTGCCAAATTTTGTTGGGGATTCGGGGACAAGAAGGAGTTTGAGGGTTTGTAGGAGAAAAAAGAGATGATGAAAATGGAATAATAGTGAGAACTTCTGCAAAGGAATACTCTTGGAAACCTTGAATATTAATTATCCTTCAACAATTACAATGACTGCGCACAGTCTAATCAATGACTAAATACCACTTCAGAGAGTATCAATTACTGAAGACCAATTATCTCAAGTCTTCTAGCGGCGGCCTCTCGTGCACCAATCCTTCACTTGCTTCCCGCTTCCCTTGTGCACACCTTGCACTAAGCTTCCGCCAAGCTAAGGAATTGGTATCACTGCGCACGCACGCAATAGCCCTTGGAACTCTTGGAATCCAGCCCGCCTTCTCTCTTCTCTGCACACTTTCCTCTTGGCACCTCTTGCACTCTTTAATGTCGTCGCACACTGGAGGCTCTTCTTGCTTCCTCTCTTGCTCCTCTGAAGCTCTCTCTTGCTCTCAACTCTCAATGTGCAAGAATAGCCTTTGTCCTTCTTTTTGTTTGAGAGTCCGCCGGTTCGCGCACTCTAACTGCAATACAATCTTGGTGTTCACTTTGATGTCCCAAGATTGCTCTCACAAGTGGCAGCCAACTACTCACTGTTTTGTCCTGTAGTGACTTTAGTCTAAAACCAAAAATTTTAATGGGGGGCCATACTTTCACCTGTGCGTACACTTTGCCGCTTCACATGCCTTCACATTTCCTTTTAATTCTTCACTTTTGCACATAAGGGGGGGTTCACCTGAACCTTCCAAAACACTTTAAAACACACTTTGAACTTGGGACAATTAGAGAAAATACCTCTGCAACCTACAACCCACTTTCTCCGATTTACCCTTTGTGGACAATTCATTGTGCACTACCTGTGCACTTTGATACCTGCACTTACGCACTTTGACTTTGCGCCTGTTGACTTTGACCTTGACCTTGTTGACTTTGACCTGTTGACTTTGACCTGTTGACTTTGACTGCAGTTGACTTGACCAACATGACTTTTATGGGCTCAACATGTATGTATATATGTATGTATGTATGTATGTATGTGATGGTATGTTTGTATGTATGTATGTATGTATGCTATGGTATGCATGCATGTATGTATGTATGTGATGGTATGTTTGTATGTATGTATGTATGTATGCTATGGTATGCATGTATGTATGTATGTGATGGTATGTTTGTATGTATGTATGTATGTATTTATATATGTATGTATGTATGTATGTATGTTTTTATGTATGCATGCATGTATACATGTATGTATGTGAATGGTATGTTTGTATGTATGTACTTATATATATATATATGTATGTATTTATGTATGCATGTATATATGTATGTATTTGAATATGTATACATGCACGTATGTATGTATGCATATAATCATGTAGTTGGTATGCATGCATCTATAAGTATGTATGCAAGCATGTGTATATGTCCGTATTTCTGCATGAATGTATGCATGCATGTGCATATACGGACATACATGCAATGCATGTATGTTCGCACGTACCTAAGTGCGTATGAGTGCATGTATGCAGGTGTGTTGATTTTTTATACATAAGTATCTACATGTACCTTCTCATACCATTATTCACGGTCCAAACATTTAAAATTACTTTCTAGTACGTGAAATATATATAGGAAAAAAGAGAATATGATTCCTCATGGGATCCTATATGTGTTTTGGCATATTTGGACTTTCGAGTACAACCAAGATAGTGAGAGATAGAGAGAGAGAGAATAGAATACGGATTTTCATTCAAACCGAGTAGTATGGTAGAGTTAAAAAACTACACAAACTATCCTAATCCACCTTGCAAAATGATGTAGCGCACAAGTCAATAGATGATCCATCTAACACCACATTGAATCTAAGTGTCTCATTATACAACTATGGGAGAAATTGAGTTATTCTAGTCAAAGGGCACAAAATTTCGCTTGTAGGTACGATTTTTAGGATTGCATGATCATGCTTGAGGAGTCGCATAAAGGGCGCAAAATGTCTTCCATGTACAATTTTTTTTTTCCATTTGATCGATTGGCATTAGAGAGCTTATGAAGGTCCACTTGAGGCTCCGGATGGATGCCATGCTGATACGCAAAGGGTTTGGTATATTTTAAAAGTATATAATATAACACGTCTATGGCCACGATTCATTGAAAATATCCACAAATAACATTATGTATAAAAAAAACATCAATCTGATTCTAATGATTTTTTTTATATAATCTTTATAATAATTCTTTTTATTTAAGCTTTATAAGTACTCTGATATTGTTTAATCCTAACAATAATGTAAGATTTGAAGGTAAATATGTATAGAACAATGTAAGATATGAGCGCAAATGTCTAACATGTTGTATCAACGTAAATGTATAACATGTTATTTACCTCAAAATGTTTGAATGCTCATAATTTTCATAAGCTCTGCTCTCTCAAAGAGGAACTCCGAATGAAGACTTTCAACAATTGGAAATTAAAAGATGCTATTGTTCGGCTCTTTGTCCATGCTCGAAGCAGCAATGGACACCCTTTCAAAAATTTCACGAAATTGTTCGAGTTTGTGTAACGTAGTGCTTTGACGCCTTAAGACTCTTAGAGGAAATCCTGAGTTCAAATCTTGGTTGTATATAAGATGGGTGCCTCTACCTTCCGAGGTTGGGTGTATGAGTGTGTTTCCAATTCATTGTACTCTCAATTCATAAGATGGATGCCTTGAGACTTTGGGAGGAAGTCCTGAGTTCAAGTCTTGGCTCGACGTAGATGGATGCCTCTACCTTTCGAGGTTGGGTGTGTGAGTGTGTTTCCGATTCATTGTACTCTCAATTCATAAGATGGACGTCTCGAAACTTTGGGAGGAAGTCTTGAGTTCATATCTTGGTTGGACATAAGATGGATGCCTCTACGTTTCGAGGTTGGGTGTGTGAGTGTGTTTCCAATTCATTGTACTCTCAATTCATAAGATGGACGCCTTGAGACTCTGGGAGGAAGTCCTGAGTTCAAGTCTTGGCTGAACATAAGATGGATGCCTCTACCTTCCGAGGTTGGGTGTGTGAGTGTGTTTCTAATTCATTGTACCTTCAATTCATAAGATGGATGCCTTGAGACTCTTGGAGGAAGTCCTGAGTTCAAGTCTTGGCTGAACATATGATGGATGCCTCTACCTTCCGAGGTTGGGTGCGTGAGTGTGTTTTTGATTCATTGTACTCTTAATTCATAAGATGGAGGCCTTGAGACTCTGGGAGGAAGTCCTGAGTTCAAGTCTTGGCTCGACATAAGATGGATGCCTCTACCTTTCGAGGTTGGGTGTGTGAGTGTGTTTCCAATTCATTGTACTCTCAATTCATAAGATGGACGCCTTGAGACTCTGGGAGGAAGTTGTGAGTTCAAGTCTTGGATGGACATAAGATGGATGCCTCTACCTTCCGAGGTTGGGTGTGTGAGTGTGTTTCTGATTCATTGTACTCTCAGTTCATAAGATGGATGCCTTGAGCCTCTAGGAGGAAGTCCTGAGTTCAAGTCTTGGCTGTACATAAGATGGATGCCTCTACCTTCCAAGGTTGGTTGTGTGAGTGTGTTTCCAATTCATTGTACTCTCAATTCATAAGATGGATGCCTTGAGACTCTGGGGAGGAAGTCCTGAGTTCAAGTCTTGGCTGGACATAAGATGGATGCCTCTACCTTCCGAACCTGGGTGTGTGAGTGTGTTTCCGATTCATTGTACTCTCAATTCATAAGATGGATGCCTTGAGACTCTGGGAGGAAATTGTGAGTTCAGGTCTTGGCTATACATAAGATGGATGCCTCTACCTTCCGAGTTGTGTGTGTGAGTGTGTTCCCAATTCATTGTACTGATCTCAATTCATAAGATGGACACCTTGAGACTCTGAGAGGAAGTCGTGAGTTCAAGTCTTGATCAGTGGACATAGAATGGATGCCTCTATCTTCTGAGGCTGGGTGTGTGAGTGTATTTCCAATTCATTGTACTCTAAATTCATAAGATGGACTCCTTGAGACTCTGGGAGGAAGTTGTGAGTTCAAGTTTGACTGGGCATAAGATGGATGCCTCTACCTTCAGAGAGTCTGGGTGTGTGAGTGTGTTTCCAATTCATTGTCCTCTCAACCAAAATTTCAACCATTGAAAGTTTGCTTGCTTGAGCGGCACAATTCGTTTTCTTTGAATAACAGAGCACCTCTGCCAAGAAAAGAAAGAGAGCTGTCTTCTCGTGTGTCCCGGTGAGTGTGTCCTTACATATACGTGACTTCGTCTTTGCTTATGCGTTGTTTATAAGTGTGATTTTCTCTCTCCTTAGTGTGTTCTATCTCTCTATGTACGTGGGTATGTGTATGTGAGTAGTGTGTTCTATCTCTCTATGTACGTGGGTATGTGTATGTGAAATGGAATATGTATTCTGGCGCAGAGGGAGGACAATTTTGAAAAATCTTTACCTTTTTTCCTGCATGTTCTTTACACATATGTGACTTCGTCTTTCCTTATGCGATCCTGTTCATATGCCTTATTTCATTTCTCCTCTCTCTATGTACCTGGTATGTCTATGCGGCGTTATTTCATCTCTCCTCTCTCTATGTACGTGGGTATTGTGTCTGCGGAATGGGATATTGCATTCTGACGCAGAGGGAGAGCACAATTTTTTGAAAAATCTTTACTGAATCGAGCGTTTACACTCCATTGAATAGATCCTCTGCAGATCATGGAAATGTATCATTTTAAAATTCAGGAGAAATAATATATTTATCACGAACACAAAATCACATGTCAAACGCAGGGGAAGGGAATCTCCGCCGAATGGGAAATGCCCCTCATGACATTCAAGTCTAAAGAGAGAGAAGAGAGGGAGAGAGAGAGAAGTCGGAGTCATGAACTCAGTGTGTGTGAGTAGAAGTGGCAAAGATTCCCTGGCTTTGCATTTGTTTGGCGTCTTTTCTCGCATACAAATATTTACTTCCCTCTCTCTCTCTCCCTGCCTTGACTTCGTCTGTTCGACAGGAGCTATCCACACGCACAGACACGCAACCCACTCCCTTCGATCTTTGTTTAGTGCGGTGCAGTAATCTTTGCATATTCCCTGAGTTGGAACTGTGTGCTTGTCCTGCCTGCGACTCACCTCTCTCCTTGGATTTTCCCTGTTCTGATCGGAATGTACGTTGTCGCTCGTCTTGCGCTGCTCATCAGATTCGCATGCCCTTGTTAGAGCTACAATAAAGAGCTCTGGCAGAAGCCATATCCAGGGTTTATGCCATCCTTCTCTTACATTTATTCTGAGTAACCTTGAGGACGTTCCGCAGAAGCCCGGACACTAGCTTGCTTTCTTCGGCGTTCTAGAAGGCACAATCAGATTCGTTTCGAGGTATGATATGTCTTCCTTCTCCCAAATACCTTTCTTTTTCGTCTGACTCATTGGATTGCATTCGTTATTCATCTATGCTTCATCTCGACCGCTGCATTCTGACGCATTTCGTCGAATCCGTTTAATAAGACTTTACGCAAGTGAGTCATATGGCTTCCAATTCCATCCGAACCCCAGATTATTGAGCTTCATAGATATACAAATAGAAGAGCCACATAACCTCTGGAGTCTTGGCAGAAGCATGGAAAACTCTAACCTTTGTCTCCCGCTCCCTCTCCCGTCATCAACTTGATAACCAGTTTCAGGGTAAGTAAACAATTTTCCAATACTTGCACATAGACGGCTAATGCTCTTCTATCCCCCTCTCTCTCTCTCTCGCTTTCTCTCTCTCTCTCTATCTCTCTCTCTCTCTCTCTCTCTCTCTCTCTCTTTTCCTCACTCGCTCTCGCTCGATCGCTGCCGCATCCTGAAATTTATAACTGGTTTTATCATTACTATTGAGCTAGGAAATATTTCGATCATAATGTATTTGGAAGCACATGATGAAAATAGTGTTTACCATAAAAGGAACGAAGGTTATGTTGGTATGATGATCCTTGTGACGCCCTATGCTCCTCTGAAATACGTTTCATCTTAATCCAATGCATGGCGGAATGCTAATAGAACCATTACATATCATGTGCAGAATATGTATCATATAGACAAATTCGGAAGCGCAACAGCTGGAGCGTATCCGCATCACATGCATGCGTTCAATGGGAAATTACAGCAAGGAAACAATGTCTCTGGAGATGGAGCCGTTGTCCTTTCGACCGACCCCAAACCACGCCTGCGATGGACGGCGGATCTCCATGATAGATTCGTTGATGCGGTTACTCAGCTTGGGGGTGCTGACAGTAGGTTTTTCCTCCCGTTCATATTTTCGTATGCGTTTTCTCAGCGTACGTTGGTGCAGAAAATATATGTGTAGGATTTAGGCTTCGCGCATAACTTAAATGAATCTGCAGGCGTACTGGCATGCTCCTCACCCGTGTCGCATGAATAATTGTTTTCTTATCGGATAGTTAGTCAGTCTTCCTCTTTCAAGTCTCAAGTCTCACAATGCTGTGTTCCCTTGGCGTTCCGGCATGCTTAAAGGAAGCTACCAATACACGCATATCACATGAATATAGTCATATGTTAAGTCTCTTATTTAAGCCCTTGTCACATTTCACTCTGGCCATTTTGACGAGGAGAGTAGAGCCCTCAGTGTACACAAAAGGGCAACTTTTCGTAACGTGTCCGGGACATGAAAATAGTCAAGAAAGCTGCAGTTTTAGCGCTGGATGCATGCGAATGGATAGTTCCATGTACATGAGAGAAAATTGTTAAACGAGTTAAAAAACATTCATAACTTAATTCTCCTGTTCACGAAAGGATACATTGAAGTGAGTTATTTTGCAGGGGCTACTCCGAAGTCTGTGATGAGGTTAATGAATGTCAAGGGCCTCACACTATATCACCTTAAAAGTCATTTGCAGGTTTGCATTAATTTCTTGATCAGCACTGAACTGTGTGAGCATGCATCATGTTTCATTTCACAATTCACTGTGTTTTTCCAGAAATATCGGCTAGGAAAGCAATCACACAAAGAGGCACCTTCTGAAGCAATCAGTAAATCAGGTAATGCTGAAAATAATACGTCCGAATGAAGTGTAGTCATGCTATTTTTGGAAAATATATCCGAGTTTACTGATTTCAAGGTTGTGGATTCAGCAACTACAACTTCTATGAATGTGGATCAATCTGTTATGAAGCCTACGATTTCTCATACATCGAGCCAAGATAGTGTATCCGAGTAAGAACATGTCTCATAGCTCTCTGGAATTCTTGACTTTGCACAGAGTTGTGGCTAAAGTTTTGTTCCTTCACAGAAATATGCAGGTCAGTGATACCCTAGGATTTCAAATTGAAGTGCAGAGAAAACTTCATGAGCAACTGGAGGTAATGCTCATGTTTGCGTTCACATACATATGTGCTGATGACCGTCCATGCTCCATTATCTTTTCTTGCAGAAATGTCTCTTACACTACTATCTTTTTAGGTTCAAAGGCGATTGCAAGTGCGTATTGAGGCTCAAGGTCGGTACCTTCAATCCATTCTTGAGAAGGCACAACGCACTCTTGCAGGGCAAACAGTTACAAATATTGGACTTGAAGCGGCACGTGCAGAACTCTCTGATTTGGCATCAAAAGTGTCCAACGATTGCTTTTCATTGGTGGTCAATCGTCCATGCAGTGATGCAGAGGGAGGTCATGCTAGTCACACACATGAAAGGCTGGAGTGTTCTCCAGAGAGCTGTCTTACCAGCCTTACACATAATGAGAGGCTTGAGGTGGATGGTAGCAATGTTGATGTGCAATCAGGTTGTAATAAAAGGCTGAAGGTGTGTGATTTTGATGGTAGATTGAGACAGAATGAGGTTGATATCAAGTCAAGTGCACTTATTCAACCAAAGGGTGGTTGTTCTTCCCTTGACAAGAGATCATCATATATTTCAGAGGTGATGAATTTAAAGAACAGAGATGTTTCAGTAAGTATAACACATTCCGCTGCCTTGGAAGGGTATGATGGAATGCATAAGCAGGGGGGAATGTCAACTTGTGAACGTGCATGTACGCCCTTCCATTTTGTGGGAAGGCCAGAGCCTCGGAGAGCTGCATTATCTGTGGATCAGGTAATGGGTTTTTCTGTTCATCATGAGCCAAACAGGATGCAGGGGTCATCAAGTACCCTTAATCTGTGTGATACAGACTCTTACATGGCAAAAGGAATTGATTTGAATATGAACAATGATGGGAATGGATTCGAACGGAGGGGCTTTGATTTAAATTGATTAACAAAAGCAGATAATGGTGGATCTTGAGTTGAAATTTCGATGATTCCACTATGATTTATCCTCAGGCTTTTGAAGCTCATCCCTAGAGAGCCATACAGGGCCAAGAGCAATCATTTTGGGTCTCAAGTTTTGTTTAGAGGATACCATATGAGTTCAAAACATTGGGTCCTTGGATTTCTTTTTGGGGGAGGAGGTTCTAACAAGGATGGAGATTGGAGCATTATTTCTAGGTGGATGTCTATGACTTCTTCATGAAGCCATGAATGCAATGGCTTTGAGCTCCCCTTTTGCTTGGACATATGAAGTACGTATCAAGTGGAGTCAAGCTCAATGTACGAGATTTACACTTCGAGCTGGTACATTCCTAAGTTGTTGGATTATGGCATTCATGAAATAGTAATTTTTACATCATTGTGGAGCTATTTCTTTGAGATACTGGAGCATAATCCACAATTGGCATGGTGGTTTGATAAGGCACAATCACGTCTCCAAGAAGTTAAATTCTGAGTTCTGAAGAACGTAAGTTCAGAATTCTGTGCTCGCCTTTTGCCATGTTCATATTCACAGGCTGGATGTTCTAATTGTAAAGTTATCTGACATTAGTCATGTTCTAAATGAATTTCTAGTAGCTCGAGATTCATACTTCATTTACATGGGGATCTGTTTTTTTCTTCACATGAGAACATGTATCTCTGTTTATACTGATTGGATTTGATGGCAAATTTTCATTCTCTTGCACATGCCACAACATAGTTGGATTGGTTCCTCACTTCTTCATGTGTGGTACGTACTGTACACATGGTAAGTAGGGTATTGTATGGCGTGTGTTTCTAGAAAAATACCAGGTTTCATTACAATCAGTTAATACATGTTTTAGTGCCTGCATCAGGACATTTTGTTTGTTTCCGAACGTTTGTATATATTTCTGTATGTACTTTCATTCTAATACACATTTTGGCATGCATGTTCATACAAATGTATGTATGTACACACACACACACACACACACACACACACACACACACACACACACACACACACACACACACACACACACACACACACACACGATATACACATACATGTTGGGAAGGGTGTGTGTCTAAGGGAAACGTGAACCTAAACATGCCAGGTTCACCTTATCTGGGGTGTCTCAAGGGAATATGATAAATTCATGCTATTTTCTTCAAGCGTAGGATCTATGTATGCTGGTAATCTTTTGGGTTCGGAGATCACTACCTAAAAATAAGCCAGGAGCAAGTAGGAGCCTGGGAATTAACATTTTTTTAGCTAGAAGAGGGCCTAAAGATGTGTGTTACGCCTTCAACTCAATTTTTTTTCTAGTGATCTGCCTGAAACTCAGGTGTGAAGAAGGTGGATTAGAATAGGCGTCTGTCTATTGTGAAGCTCTAATTTATGTTTCTAACGATGGGGGAGGAATCCGGAAATGGTTTCAAAACAGCAATAATTGAACGAACATGATAGCAACTGACAATTGGGGACAGCCGTGCTTTAGCTTTGGCATTAACAAACAAATTTTGGGCGGAATAGCCTTTTCAAAGGCATATCGGACCCAAAAAATTCTTAGCCTAGACAAGGCAATAACGTTGTCAAAGCTTGTGTGGAAGGCATCAGCATCCTCTCTTTTGGATTTGTGGTATGCAATATCAAAAATGAATTGCAATGAAACGTAGATGTTCATGGGGAAGGCTCGTTGTGGGATGCAGGATGTTCATATTCTACCGACTCCCTCGATTCATCTATGTTTAGAATTGAGGGGAATAGGTACAATGAGCAGATTGAATGAATCCTGACAACTCAGGATGTGACAGAAAAACCTTCGTGCCCACAATTTCACCATTTACAGATCTGAATCCCACAATGTTCTAAATGAACATAGATGTACAGTATTTCAAGGAAAAAAATATGGAGTACCAAGGTAGAAAGAGTATAGGACCATCTCGTGAGGCTTTTGATGCGTTGTAGATCATCCCCAACTGGGCGAATGTTTGCGTGTAAGGTATTTGCGCAAACTGCTAGGCCTGCATGAAGCAAGGAAAGAGGCAGAACACAAAAATCAAGGAAGATTAGAGTCAGATCACTTCTGAGTTCCGTTTCTAACATTGGGTGTCAACTGATTATGGCAAGTACAAGCCAATGGTGTGAACGAATGGTCATATGTTTGAATTAGGTTTGTTAGCGGTACCATATAGTGTGGAATAATCACTTGTTTTGCTCGGATTTTAGTTTCGAAACCACTCGAGCTCAGTTTCGAGCCCATAAGGTGGGGCTCACAAAGAAAACATGTCAATTTGCAAAACTGTAACTTGCATTCTGTTTCGCACCATTCAAATATTCTAGATCCAGAATTTCAAGAGATTGTGTACTATTGATACACAACATGAAAACTGTTTTTTCTGAGATCGAACTGTCACATCACAGTGTGACAGTGTTCAATCAAAGGTACTGCTTCTAGTGTTTTCATGCAAGTATACATCGCAACAGAATGGTGTTGTTGAACGCAAAAATAAACATATTGTAGAAATAGAAAGAGTGTTGATGAAAAAAAATATGCCTCATTGTTATTGGGCAAAAGCTATGCATAATGCTATATACATCATGAATAGAACTGTGATTGCTTCTATACATCAAGTTACACCTGAAGAGAAGTTTAGAAGTGAAAAATCAAATTTATCACCTATGAGATTATGTGGTTGTATTGCATATGTACATGTTTCAAATGATTTGAGGATGAAGCTTGATCCAAAAGCAAAAAAAATATATCTTCATTGGGTACTCCCTTGAGCAAAAGGGATATAAATGCTACAACCCATTTACACAACATATGAAAGTAAGCAGAGATGTGGTGTTTGATCCAATGTCAAACTTTTATGCAGATGCTGATCCAATGTCAAACTTTTATGTAGATGCCAAATGACGAATGAAAGAGGAAATGCTTAAAACTCAAGTGCAAAATCTCACGTTTTGGATGGATTGGATGTGTCACCAAGCAATAGTTCCAACTCAAACCCATGGAGTGGAAATTGCATGGAAATTTTAGTCTAGAAAGTTCATCAACTACATCCACGAAAGGTAAAAAAAAGTTTCTGTTGGTAATAAAACATGTACAGGTTTTGAAGACATTGATGGAAAATCAAGGAGTTCAGAAAAAAGCCTTGATAAAGAACTTGGACTTCCCTCTATGAAGAATCCAAGAGTAAGAAAGCCATATGCAGATGATACAACAAGAAGAAGTGGCCCAAGACCAAGAAGATCTATAAGGATGCGTAATTCAGTGTAGCAATTAACATATGATAGCTATATGGTTCATCATTGTGCTTACACGAACAAGGTCGTACAAGATGTTGAACCTTCTTGCTTTGAAGATGCAATTGGAAATGCTAATTGGGAGAAAGCTATGGATGAGGAGATGGTTGCACTTTATGTAGATGAAACATGGAAGCTTGGTTCTATTACTGCAAGAAGTTCTCCGTGAATCAACATCAAAAGGTTCTTCAATAGGCATAAACAAGTCATGCCGACAATTGGTCTTACAAGTCAATCAAGATGAGCTTGAGGCAGGCCAAAATCCATAGGTTGCAAGTGGGTTTACAAGGTGAAGCACAATGCTGATGGTAGCATAAGTAGGTATAAAGCATGATTGGTAGAAAAAGGATATGCACATACATATGGCATCGATTATCAATAAATGTTCAACCTTGTAGCCAAAGTCAATGCTTTCAAAGCACTTTTTGCATTGGCTACAACAAAAGGATGGATTTTGCATTAGATGGATGTGAAGAATGCTTTCTTACATGGAGAATTGCAAGAAGAAGTATACATGGAGCAACCACAAGTATATACGGATTCAATAGGATGCGAAGGTGCCCCTAGTAGGGATAATGTGTTGTCATTGTAGACAAGGATGAGTACCATGTCAAGGAGCTCCACCTCCTTAATTGTTAATTCATGGAGACATAAGGATGATATGACGATCGTGAATGAGTGATGTCGACGAAGGTGAAGGTGAGAAGCACACTAGATGCATGTACACACACACACACACACACACACACACACACACACAAGGTAAAGACAAGAGAAGAGAGAATGGAAGGAAGATTACTTATATTCAAGAGCTCACAATTCAAATGAACTTTTACAATGATGACCAATCAAAAGATCCAACCTCAAAAGTGAGCTCTCTAGCTCTTTTTTTAGATTTTCTAGGAGTCTTGACCGATTTCGAACCTAGTGTCTGACATAGTTAAAAATTAGGCTCTAGACTACGTTTGCGGTATCTAACAAGCTCTAAAAATCTTGAAATTTGATATGTGAATTCTATATAAGCTCTTTGAGCTTGAGGACTCCTCAAATTATTCAAAATCGAGCATTAATCTACAACATTGGAGATTTATGTAACATAATTAGTGATAATCATCATTATTGGGATTTTGGAAATTGAATCGTGATACAATTTGATTGGGCCTTCATTCAAGTATTAATCCTCCTTCGATGTGTGAGTGGCCCTTTTTCACACTCCCCTCCTTCTCGCATAATTTTGAGCTTGGAAATGATCGATGTAATGTTAGAACATGTGTATTTCCAAGGTGTGCCTCACCATGCACAGGTTTCATGCTAAATCCGCTTTGAGACATTTCCATTCCATAGCCTTGGGAGTGTTTGAATGGATACTATGATAGTGCATGGAGTACATAAGGTTTTGGCAAGCAAATAAATGTAAAAGATTGGTGGGTTGGGAGTTAAAACTTACAGAGAGATATTCACAAAAATGCATGGCAAACATGTCTTGCAAGGCTTCCTTGTAACATGCAGACATATATTTGATGTGTGCATGCCATGGATAGAAGAATTTTATAGATGGGGGGTGCTGATATCATTCACTAAATTCATGTTGCCTCTTTCGAACCTTGTTGCATTGATGTGAGAACTCATAGCAATAGAGCAACACACTTAGAAATGCTAGAAGGACCTTACAAAATGCAATTGGAGTACATCTGAACTAACCAATTATGTGAATGCATTTATGAGAATGGTTTGAAAAGATCTGTAGTATGATTGAGAAACCCAAAACACCCCTATAGCTTAGATCACCTAGTGGTCAAATTTGAGAATGGATCATATGTAGACAAGCAGGGACATATGCATGTGGTTACTAGTCACCCTGAGAGGACAAACAATTTTAGGAACATTCTTCCAAATTTAGGAGTTCAAGATCTAGAGGAAAATGATCCAATGGACATCCCATCCACTCCTAGAAATAAGAGGATGCTTATCAGAATCATAGCTACCATGAAGATACCCCAAGAGAATGCTTCCATAGAGTTATATGTTAATAACTGAAGAAGCTTTTTGGAAATTCAAATGAGACAACCCTTATACTAAGAAGGATTTCTTAGTTTATGAGCTCAAGGACCCAGATGTCCAAGGGAAACCAACTTACACGAGTCCTACTTATGAGAGAATGTAGTTAGTCCTTGACTATAACAAGAAGACTCTTTTTTTGCAAGGTCAAAATGTTTTTCCCTTACACAAGCCATTGGCTAGCGCAAGACATGATAACTCTTCAGGAGTAGAAAACAAGGGAAGCTCCAGAGGTAAGCTTTGTGGACAACCTAGGAAGAATTATGTCAAGGCAATATACAAGTAGGCTAGAGAGGGAGAGGACTAGATGACATAGGTCACACAGAGAGGAGATGAATTCCCTCTACCTAGATAAGCAAACCACTCGAGGACAAAAAGAACCTCAGGTGGTTAAAAACATGAAGAATTATTTTGATGGCACAAGAGATACCTATGATCATGTACCTAGATTCAAGCATATGTTGAGATTTGAACAACTTGAGGTTTTTTTTCACTCAATACAAGGCTTTTGATCTAACCTTGAAAAGTACAACCCTAGCATGGTTTCAACCTTTGCAACAAGGTAAAGAGACATCACACAGCTATTAGATGTTTTCATCATTGAATTCTCCAAAAACAATACATTGAGAGATGTCCAATCCTAAAGCTACCTATACAAGCCAAGTAGGTATAATTGTTCTTATATTGTCTCTTGAGTGGAAAATTGCAGTCTTATGTGTACTTGAAAGAGCCAAATACCCTACACCAATGTGTAAGGCTGTGCATTGACATAGAAGAAAAATTAGGAAAGGAGCTAGAGGTATCCAAGATCTACATGGAATTAGATTGCTCGACTAGTATGACATCCAAACATTTATCCTTAGTGGATGAATTAGCTGTTGGAAGCACAAAAGCTAGGAGGAAACTTCCACAATAGGGAACATCAAGGTTTCTGCCATTAAAGATTGCTACTTTTATGGTGGTGATCACATGCCTAATGCTTGCCCAATGCAAAAACAGAATGCCATAGCTCCAAGATCATACTACTACCATAGAAAGAAAACATATGAACCACATGGCACAAGATTGTCCTTATAACAAGCATTGAGTTAGACAAAATTACCCACATTGATATCCATATAGTTATAAAAATTAGTACCATTAATATCCCTACTATAGGCCACAACAGAGCCATAATATCATGCACAACCTAGAATATCCCTACTATAGGCCACAATAGAATTACAAGCCATAGTATCAGGCACAACCTCGACCACAACCAATGCTATGAAAACAACAGGATTCCCCCATTAATGTAATTTTAATCAAGTATGTGATGTTGGAGTTAGACGTCTGCGGAAGCACGCGAACAGCACAAGGAAGAAGAAGAAGCTTGGAGCACAACACACAATACTGAATGTATTACTAGGGAATGTACAAAGATAAGTAGACCATTAGGGCAATAGGCGTATATACAAGCCGGGGGAAAAAAACCTCCTAAAGAGGTAAAAAAGTGCCCCGGTGGTCCTAGTGTGTTCACACACATCACTACCTAAATATATCAAGAAATGCCCCCTCGGAGTGATGCCTTGAAAAAGGAGCTAGCACTCATGTATAAGGAAGTGCCAAGGTATGTGGAAATCACTCCACAAAAGGAAGTAAGCCCAAAGATTTGCGGAAAGCTTCAAACTTCTCCCTAGGCAGAGCCTTCATGAAAAGGTCTGCAATGTTCTCCTGCGTGGGCACATATGCCAAGATGATCTCCCTAGCAGAGAACCTCTCCCTGACATAGTGATAATGCACCTCAATGTGCTTAGTGCGAGCATGGAACACAGGGTTCCTCGCAACTGCGAATGCGCTCTGACTGTTAGTGAAGATGGTGGTGGCAGAAGATTGGCCAATACCCAAATCAGCCATAAGGCGTCTGAGCCACACACACTCAATAGTCGCTGTGAAAGCTGCCCTATACTCAGCCTCACAACTGGAAGTGGCCACAGTAGGCTGCTTCTTGCTCAACCAAGATATACATGAGCTACCAAGCATGAAGCAAAAACCACTGGTGGACACACGAGTGTCATAGCAACCAGCCCAATCTGAGTCAGAAAAATCATGCAAATCTGGCGGTAGTGATCCCCCCTTGGGATAAAACAACCCAAGTAGCCGAGTACCACTCAAGTAGCGAAAGATGCGCTTAACCGCCTTCCAATGCGTGACTCCTGGGCAATGCATAAACCTGCTTATTTGTGAGACAACAAATTGAATATCTAGCTGAGTAATGCATAAGTAAATCAAGCATCCAACAACCTGCTAATAGAGAACATCATCAAATGCATCTCTAGCATCATGAAGACTCAATTGTAAACCTATCTCCATAGGAGTGGCAATAGGCTTACAGTCTTCAAGGCCAAAATGCTGCAATAATGTGTCAATATATTTCGTTTGACACAAAGCCATTCCACCATCAACTTGCATAAACTGAATGCCCAAATAGTGATGCAAATGCCCTAAATCAGACATCTCAAATGAGGCATGCAAATCAGCCTTGAAATCAGCAATACGCTTCTCAATAGGACCAGTGAGCAGCATGTCGTCAACATAGACAACAATGATTAGAAGCACATCATTTGCACGCTTAACATATAAGGTGCTTTCAGTTGGACTGTTCTCAAAACCATGTGCAACCAGAAAGGCATGTATCTTATCATACTAAGCACGTGGTGCTTGCTTTAAACCATATAATGCCTTCTTTAACCTGCACACCTGGTTTTCATGCCCTTTCTCCACAAAGCCACGGGGCTGAAAAACATACACTTCTTCACGCAAGTCACCATTCAGAAATGTTGTTTTAATATCCAACTGATGTACATTCCAACCATGAGGGGCTGCAACTGCACAAACGCTCCGAACAGTAGTCATACGGCATGTAGGTGCAAAGGTCTCATCAAAATCAATGCCTCTTTCCTGTGCATGACCCTTTGCAATAAGCATCGCCTTATACCTGTCAACTGTACCATTAGGTTTACGCTTCAGCTTGTATACCCACTTAGTGCCAATGGCCTTCTTTCCAGGAGGTAAGTCACATAAAGACCATGTACCATTCTTCATTATAGCATCATATTAAGATTGCATAGCAGCCATCCAATTTTCTGAATTCTGTTCTTCATCAAAAGAAATAGGCTCATTCATCACAGAGACTAGACGCAGCCATAGCATAGCAATCTGATGCAAAGGAGGCACTATGAGAGCCTGAACGAGCATGATATGACAAAGGTGCATCTAATTTGTTGTCACGCAAAGTCTGCACCAACCATTTTGGCATAGTTTTTGCCTACTCAATATCAACTCTCTCATCAACAAGTGCATCATGTAAATATGCATCAGAGATGGAATGATCTGCATCATCATATGAAACCTGCAAAGGCTGAGAAGTTGCCTCATTAGGACCAGCACTAGACTGTCGACTTGTAAAAAGAGGCATCAAAGTATCATACATGTCTTTGGAGCTAACAGATGTCTCTTTAGTACATGAAAGCAATGGCTGAATAGCATCTTCCACAAAGACAACATCACGGCTAACCAGAATGCATTTAGTCTGTGGATGATACAGATGATAGCCTTTACTTTCAGAACTGTACCCAACAAAAATACATTTTACTGCCTTATCATTCAATTTTCTACAATGTTGTTCAGGCACTAGTGCATATGCCAAACAACCAAAAACACGCAGATGAGCAACAGATGGCTTGTGGTCATGCCAAGCCTCATATGGAGTGATAGACTACAACGCTTTAGTGGGACACCTGTTCAGTACATATGCTGCACACATGACAGCCTCAAGCCAGAAACTATATGGTAAAGCCTGACTCTTGACCATGCACCTCGCCATCTCCATGAGTGACATGTTCTTTCCTTCAGCAACTCCATTCTGTTGAGGTGTATACGGCACTGTACACTGGTGTTTTATCCCACCTTCAACTAGAAATGCATTAAAATCAGAAGACATATATTCCCCCCCTCGATCAGAACAGAGGGTGCCCATTTTACATGTTGACAGATTTTCAGCCAAAACCAAAAACTGTTTAAAGCACATGAACACTTCGAACTTTGCTTTGAGTGGATATACCCATGCATGCCTGGAGAAATCATCAGTGAAAGTCACGAAGTAAAGGTAATTTCCAAAAGAGGGTATCTGCATAGGACCACAGACATCACTATGTACAAGCTGCAATTTCTGTGTAGCCCGAATTGAACCATCTTTTGGAAGGGAGGAACGCTGCATTTTGCCCAAAATACAGCCTTCACAAACATGTTTTCCAGGTGCCTCAAGTTTGGGCAAAGAGGACATCATTTCAGATTTTGCTGGTGTAGCAAACTAGCAAAATTCAGATGACCAAAGCATGCATGCCAAAGCTTTGCATCTGGCATAGCCTCAGAATCATTTACAGCACATGCCAAATCATTTTCAGATCTTTCATAGTCTATGAGCTTATACACGCCACGACATAAAATGCCAGAAGCAATAATAACATCGCCATTTGACAGATCATGAACTGTACATCTGTCATCAACAAATTTCACAACCAAGCCAATCTTGGCTAATGCAGAAACTGATAACAGATTCTTCTTGATCCCTGGCACAAATAAAGCATCTGACAAAGTGAAAGAACTACCATCAGCAGTAGTCAAAATGATCTTACCAACTCCCATAACAGGATAAGAGGAGTTGTTGGCACATGTAACAGTATTCCCTGTAGGGGCAGGCTCGAGTGAAGAGAAGAAACTACGTTGCGAGGTACTATGTTTGGTCGCCCCACTGTCAAAGTACCAAACATCTGAGTCTACTGCAGACATGCACTGCTCATGAGAAGATGGGTCAAAACTGCAAACAGTAGTGAACGCCCATTCTTCTTCCTGCACAATATTAGCATACTCCGTTTTTGGTGTAGAGGCTTCTGCAACAACCATTCCAGCCTCTTTCTTCTTTGCCTCTTTTGCAGCCAGTTTTGGACAGTTCTTTATGATATGATCATTCGCTCTGAAGTACTTACAAAACAATTTTTGCTTTTATGATTTTTTCTCATCTTTTTCTTGGTTCTTCAAATGTGCAGCATTTGCAGATTTCTGCTTACTAGTAGAAGAACTCCATTTTCCTTTGCCTTTCTGACTAGCCAGGAAAGCTTGATCTGCAACACGCATAATGGACCTGTTCTGCCTGGATTGATCTTCGTGCAACAGAACAGAGACTAACTCCTCAAATGACAAGGCATTTGGATTTCCTTTCATCATCAACTGAAGAGTAGAAGCAAAACTCTGATATGAATCAGGAAGAGCATTCAGGACGGTTTGCACAAGTGAGCTATCTGGTATAACCTCATCAATAGAAATCAATTGTTCCTTCAAGTCTTTGATCTTTGTTAGGAAACTGTCCATAGAATCACCTTCATTCATGTGCTCACTCTCCAACTGTTTTCAGAGGTAAGCAACACAAGCCTCATTCCTAGCTTGGTACAATGTGGTAAGTGTATCCCAAGCATCCTTAGCTATTCTACAGGAGCGAATATGAGGAATAATGGCACGTTTGACAGACAAAGCTATCAATGCATGTGCCTGGGCATCTCTGCCATCCCAACGAATCTGCTCTACAGTAGGTGCAACAAAAACAACAGCACGAACAGGAATCTGCACAATATCATCTTCGACACCATCTCCATGAGCTCCAGCACCTGTATTTGTAGTACCTATTGTTACAAGTGTAACAGGACGTCTTTCAACACCCTGCACAATGTTCCACATTCCTTTTGCAACCAATACATGTCGCATCATATAAGCCCATAATGGGTAGTTGGTACCATCCAACTTATCCTCAACAACCAACATACGGAATACATGACTGCTTTCAGCCATGATCGGTGACTAAAATACCTTGATGTAGAAAATTGACTGTATCTCAAAAAGTTGAACAAAACTGCCCAGACAAATTCTGCTAGACCTGTAGGAGACTTCAAGATGGTTATAGTGGCGAACAGAAACTGGTGTATACCTTTGGCACAAAAAGACAAAATAGCCTACACAAGCGCAGCGATAGTGTGTTCGGAGGCCGAAAGGAGCTCAAATCGCGAATCTGAGTATGCTCACCCTAAGTTTCGTGAGAATCTGAGACTACAAACGGAGGAGTATTGAGGGCACCCTAGATGAAGCGAAGACCTGCTCAAATACCAATTGTTGGAGTTAGATGTCTGCGGAAGCATGCGAACAGCACAAGGAAGAAGAAGAAGCTTGGAGCACAACACACATTACTGAATGTATTACTAGGGAATGTACAAAGATAAGTAGCCCATTAGGGCAATAGGCGTATATACAAGCTGGGGGAAAAAAACCTCCTAAAGAGGGAAAAAAGTGCCTCGGCGGTCTTAGTGTGTTCACACACATCACTACCTAAATATATCAACATGTGATAGTAGAAGAGAACATAGATAAGGATTTAGTATCAGTTTCTCCATTGATCACTGAGAATGATCCTAACACCAATAGCTTTGATTCATCTCATGGAGAGAACATCCCCACCTACTACATGAGAGCATCCCAAGAATCCAACTAATACCTCAAAGATAACTCCAATCAACATGATAGGCATAGTGCAATTCTTGAATGGTTGTCCACCCAGCTTAGTGCCCATCCATGCAGTTACTAGAGCTCATGCTCTACAACAAGCTCAACAAGGGAACCAAGAAAAAGACTCATATTCTAGTGAGATAAAAGAGTCTAGCAAAAAGGAAACCAAGCCATTAAGAGACTCTAGAGAGAGAATCAAGAGAAATGGTCTAAGAAACTAGCAGCGTTAGAAGGTACCTTGAAAGAGACCAAGGCAAAGATTGTAGAACTGACATCACAGGTCCCATTAGAGATTTCCCCTTTGCCTAAGTCATGATGGGTGTTGTTGGGCCCCATCAAAGAAAAAGTAGACATGATGTTTAAGCCTTATTAGGCATGATTGAGGGAAGTACCAAATGCTACAGAATTAGATAAAAAAAATCCTACAGCAGACTTAGAAGTGAAATGACCAAGTTGTGCATCAAAATTGTTGAACTAGCTCATGCTGTGTTCAAGGCTAGCCAACTCTTTAATCAGAGTAACCTAGTAAAACCAGAAATGCACTTCCAAGGATTATTAGAAATATTAGAGAAAATGACATCTAAACCAGATAATCTAGCACCTCAAAAGGCTCATTTGACTGAAAGCAAGCAATAAGAATTCTCGCTAGTGGAGTCATATGTTTCCAACTTGATAGAGTGCGGAATTACTCCTTCAATCAATCGATATTCATATGAATTCTTGAGAGAAATTCAAAAAGAAAAATGAGACATGGAAAAAATGACTTCCCCACCAATTTAAGAAATAGATGATATTCACGATCATTTCCCTCAAGACAACCCCTCTATCTACGAAGAGTAGAAATTCTTGCTAGTGCAGTCACATGTTCCTAACTTGAAAGAGTGCAGAATTCCTCCTTCAATCAATAGATATACATAGGAATTCTTGAGATAAATTAAAAAAGAAAAATGGGGCATGGAACTGTTGGAGAATTCCTCTCCTATTTGTAGCGGAAAGTGTAGAAGACCTTCTCAGGATCAAGACTTTTGCCAACAGTTGAACCTTCAAATGAAAACTGGTACCAATTGAAAAATGCAATGAATTTGAAAATTTTCTCACTAAGACTAGACACTTATAGCTTTCAAATGAGCTATGAAACACTCAATTTGGAGTAGTTTTGGGGTGGCAACTCTTTGCCTCAAAACAGGCTACCTATCCACTCCGTTAAGCTAAAAAATGGACTTCATTAAAACCTGAATAACTCATAGGGCATAAAGATTTTGATAAAACTGTTATGGATAAAGGAAGTACGCAAAATAAACTTTCCAATGAATGTTTAAACTCTAAAATTGGATACATAAATTGAGAGATATGACTCTCACAAGTAGACTACCCAAAAATGGGTATGCGGCTGGACATAGTCTATGAGAGTGAAGAGAACGAAATGACTCAAACCAAATGAACTAGCTACAAGGGGACTTCCACGCCTTCTTCCTCTGTTCTTGAGTGTCTTACCTTGCCTCGTTTATAGCCAAGTGACCAAAAACTCTCATGATGAGTTTGAGAGCTCTTCTCCATAACTCTTCCACTACTTTGGACAGCCACTCCTCTTACAGTTCAGTTTTTGGATTTGATTCTCTTTTGGCCTCCAATACTTGCTGAAGTAAATGCTTCCATTTTTCCTTTTTGTATTTTCCTTCTATTTTAAGAAAATCCTTTTTGCAAAAATATATATGACCTTACTTCTTTATTTTTAACACTCCCCCTCAAGCTCACATGTGAGCTTGCACCTTCAGCCATATCCTGCAAGTTGATTTCATCCTTGAACCTCTTTAGCTTAGAAGCATCTAAGGACTTTGTAAACATGTCTACAACCTGGTCATTAGTTCCAATGAACTTTATATCCACATCCTTGCTCAAAACTTTTTCTCAAACATAATGATAATGCACTTCTATGTGCTTACATCATGCATGAAACATTGGATTGTTTGTCAAGTGAATGCTTAACATGTTGTCACCATAAATTGGAATGGTCTCCACCTGCACATCAAGATCAGCCAAGAGCTTCTTAATCCACATAGCTTCATAAGTTGCAAAGGCTAATCCTCTATATTCAACTTCTATAGATGATAGTGCAACAGTAGTTTGCTTCTTCGAGCTCCATGTGATAGGTTTGCTACCTATCATGAACACATAACCTGAAGTGGATCTTCTATCTTCCTTAGAACCAGCCCAATCAGCATCACTAGCCCTTTACCTGCAATTCTTCATCATGTCTATAAAACAAGGCATGATTGACTGTGTGCTTCACATATCTTAAGACTCGTTTGGCTGAATTTAAATGTTCACTTGTTGGAGCTTGCATAAATTGAGAAAGAACTCCAACAATATAACACAAATCTTGTCTTGTGATCGTAGCATAGATCAATGAACCTATAATACTCCTGTATGTAGTTACATCATGTAACTTCTCTCCATCATTTGAGCATAGCTTCACATTTGTGTCCATAGGTTGAGTGAGTGCTTTGCATTCACTCATTCCAAATCTGAAAAGAACATCCAACAAGTACTTTCTTTGCATCAAGTAAATGCCATTTTTCCCATAGATTATCTCTTGTATTCCTGTAACATTTCTTCCTATTATGATGAGATCAACAACGCATATGCAAATATATACCTGCTTGCCTTCTTCTTTCTTCATGTAGAGAGAGGGATCTCCATTACTTGGACTATACCCACACCTTGTGAGGTACTCGACCAATCTTTGATTCCAAGCACGTGGTGCTTACTTCAGCCCATACAAAGCTTTCTTCAGTCTATAAACAAAATTTGGATGCTTTCTATCTTCAAATCCAATCGGTTGACTCATGTATACCTCTTCTTGAAGTTCATCATTGAGAAAAGCATTTTTTATGTCAAGTTGGTACAATGGTCATCTCCTTGTTCCACTCACTGCAATCAAGGTTCTAATTGTTCCCATCTTTGCAAGCGGGCTGAAAGTCTCTTCATAGTTGATGTCGTGAGTTTTCTTGAATCCTTTTGCTACTAGTCTAGCTTTATGCGTAGCTAGAGAACCATCAGCATTTCTCTTTATTTTAAACACCCATTTGTTTGGAACAATCTTCATACCTTCAACCTTTGGAACTAGCTCCCATGTCTGATTGTCCTTGAGAGCTTTTATCTCTTCTTGCATAGCTTCTTGCCATTCTTTTTGTGTACATGCTTCTTCATATGCATCCGGTTCTTTGTCTTTGAACACTTGTGTCATATATGCAAAATGCTTTGCAATAAAATTATCATAGCTCAGCTTTTGAATTGGATACCTTGCTCTCGAAGACCTCCTTTGATTTCCTTTTGAATATTGCTTCTTCAACTGGTTCAGCTTTACCTTTGGTGTAATCACCTCTTCATACTCTTCTTCACTTGCATTTGAATCACTATTTTGGGCACCACTTTTAGCTTCAAATCTTTCATAACCTGATGTTGGTGATGAGGAATGACTCCTTAGTCTCCACTTCCATGTTGAGCTTTCTCCAAGTGATGTAGAAGCTTCTGGACCTGACATTTGAGTGCTTGTTTGTTGAAATTCTTCTTGGACAGCACCTCCATCATATTCGCAATCTTCTTCAAGAATCTTCTCTTTCCCTTTGTCTCCAAACCATGGTCTTAGCGCATCAAATACCACATCTCATGAGATTCGTAGCTCCTTTGTCACCAGATTGTAGCACCTGTATCCCTTTTACTCCGATGAATATCCAATGAAAATACATTTTTTTGACTTTGCCTCCAAAAACTTTGAGATGTATAAATTCAGATTTCTTACCGGAATAAACCTCCTCGGGAGTTAGATTATGCACTCCAACCGTTGTGCACTTGTTCATCAAATAAACAGCCGTACTAGTTGCTTCAACCCAATAGTTTAGTGGCACCTTCATCTCATTGAGCATGCATCTTGCAACTTCTGTGATATGTCTATTTTTCCTTTCAGCTATTCCATTTTGTTGAGGTGTGTATCTACATGTAAATTGTCGCTTGATGCCATTTTCATAACGAAAATCTGAAAATTCTTTGGAGAAATATTCTCCTCCTCCATCAGACCTCAAGGTCTTTATGTAGCGTCATGTTTCCTTTTCTACCTGTGCTTTAAATCTCTTGAACATGGAGAACACATCTGATTTTTGTTTTATGCAAAACATCCATACTTTTCTTGAATGATCATCAATAAAAGTGCCAAAATATCTATTACCAGCCACTGATGGTTGTTGTGATGGTCCCCATACATCCGTGTGTATCAAGTCGAGGACATTCCTTGCTAGATAGTTGCTCTTCTTGAATGGTTGTCGAGTTTGCTTTCCTAATTGGCATGCTTCACAAAACTCATGATTCAGCCTTCCACTCTTTTGCCAACAATCATTTGCATAATGTCCTAGTTTACCACAATGATAACATGTTATACCTTTATGCCGATTGTATGAACCTCGACCTCTTCCTCTATTTCTTCCTCGACCTCTTCCATGTGTTGTCATTTGAGTTGCATTGTTGTCCTCCGAGTTGTGTTGGCTGGAATTTGTGTTATTGTAGCTTCTTCCTCTTCCTCTCGAGCCTCCTCTTGAGTTCCTTCCTCTACCTCATCCTGCATATAACATTTGACTATGGCTGTCCTTACCTTTGTTGCCTTCTCCTTCTTGAGCAACCTCTTCAGCCACAAGATTTGGTATAATCTCATCAAATGTTGGTAGAGGGTCTCTATAAAGAATGTTTGTGATGAGGGGCTTCCACTTTTCTGCACTCCTCAATCCATTGAGGGCTGTTTGGATGATGTATTCCTCTTCTATCTTGCATCCAACTGATGCTAGCTGATCTCAAAGCTCCTTGATCCTCAATGTATACTCACTAATGCTTTGGTTTGAGCTTTTCCTCATGTTGTTGAGCTCGTTCTTGAGTTGCATCCTCCGAGACCTTGTTGAGGTAGCATACACCTCCTCCGTGTGAAGAGATGGATAAGTATGTGTTTGAAGATGAAGAGGTGTTGCAAAATCCTTGATCTACACCAGCCAAATGAACTCCAGGCGTAGATGGTGGGCCCTTTTAGCTTGCCAATGGATGTATTAGACACTCTATGTACCTTGGAAGATCACTCTCAAAAAGATAGATCAAAACAGATAAGTTGGAGTTAGCTCAGAGGTGAAAACTTGCTATTCTTGGTTCATACACCTGTCCAGTGTTTTACATAATTCTCTGAGCACAGCAGCAATTAGCTTAATCCCTCTTGGGGAAGTCTAGTTAGCTTAAAGAGCTAACTTTCAAGAGTAATCTCATCAAAAATAACAAAGCACACACTGAGAATGAGTTTTAACAAGTGATGACATCATCCCGATTTTCACGGGCTGCTACAGAAATAGACCAGTGAGCAGAAAAATCACCATAACTCAAATCTAGAAATCCAATGATTATGAAAATTTTTATGGTTATACTAGACAGTAAGCTGAATCCAACAAGCTTTAAATAAATGAATTTGGATAAGTAACCAGTGAGAAACACCTCTGACAAGATGAGTGAAAAAGTCGGGTACCTGACACAGAGGTGAAGATGAACAGACCCTGTTGACTTCAAATGAACATAACTGAAGATTGCAACATCCAAATGACATGAAAATTTATGAGCCTATAGTAAACTTATAGAGCTAACTGTACCAAGTTAAATCACTGAAAATGATGCACCAAGCTCAGAGAAAACATCTCTGCAAGCTGACTGAGAAAACTGAGAGTAATGGTAGTGAGTAGTACACTTCACAAGAACATGGAAAGATGAAACCAAATAATCATGAAAATGAAAGTATATTTCTTGTACAATACAATGACTTACTGATACATATGTGTGCCTTGTAATCACACCTTGATATGGCATAAAGCTCAGCTCTTGGAGGTCTTCACATAGGTCTCTCTAACCACGACTAAAACTGCCATCTATTTATAGTTGAGTTTGGGAGGCTAACTTCCCTCAATCACTCTCCAATCAATCAATGATTGATTTGATTCTCTACCTACCACAAATCACGAATTCGTGGCTCCTCTTTCCATTCTTGATCAAGTGGACTCAACCACTTAAGATTCTCTTACTTTTACATTAAGTAAACTCTTCAAAAGTTACAAGAGGTAGTTCACAAGTGAACTTTACATAGTCTTCTTTTTAAAGCTTCTTCTAAGACTTTGTGAGACTCAAGCCAATACTTAGGCTTGTCATAGACTTGCTCCAACACTCCAATGCTTCCCAAACCTCCTTGACTGTTTCTAAGCTTTGCACATGAGCAATCATAGTGTTAGAAATAACTTGTGAAATGAGGAACATCACCCTTCGATTCCTATCTTCCCAAACATCAAATTGTCTCCTTTGTGATGGAGTAATGTTGGGATCTTGAAGGTCCACCGGTGTGGATCATCTCTAGTAACTAGACTCCATAAACCTTTACCTTTAAGATAATTTGTCATTCTATACCTCCAAGATTGAAAATTGTCTTTGTCTAACTTCTCAACTTGTTGTCCTAAATCAGCCATTGAAAACTTCTAAGATTGAAGTTTACCTCAAGTATGTTGAGGCGCTCTTCCTTGACTTTACGAAGCTTCCCCTTGATTTGTAGATTCTCCTTTGCTTGACTTCAGTTCCAATGCTTTGCCTCTTCAAACTCCAATGCTCTGATACCAATTTTTGGAGAATTTCTCTCCTATTCGCAGTGGAAAGTGTAGAAGACCTTCTCAAGATCAAGACTTTTGCCAACAGCTAAACCTTCAAATGAAAACTGGTACCAACTGAAAAATGCAATGAACTTGAAAATTTGCTCACTAAAGTTAGACACTTATACTTTCAAATGAGCTATCAAACACTCAATTTGGAGTAGTTTTGGGTTGGCAACTCTTTGCCTCAAAACAGGCTACCTATCCACTCAGTTAAGCTGAAAACTAGACTTCAATAAAACCTGAATAACTCATAGAGCATGAAGAATTTGATAAAATTCATCTAGATAAAGGAAGTGCTCAAGATAAGCTTTCATTGCTCAAGATAAGCTTTCCAACGAATGTTTAAACTCTAAAATTGGATACATAAATTGAGAGATATGACTCTCACAAGTAGACTACCTAGGAATGGGTATGCGACTGGACATAGTCTATGAGAGTGAAGAGAACAAAATGACTCAAACCAAATGAACTAGATACAATGGGGACTTCCATGCCTTCTTCCTCTATTCCTGAGTGGCTTCCCTTGCCTCTTTTATAGCCAAGTGACCAAAAACTCTCATGATGAGTTTGAGAGCTCTTCTCCATAACTCTTCCACTACTTTGGACAACCATTCCTCTTACAGTTCAGTTTTTGGATTTGATTCTCTTTTGGCCTCCACTACTTGCTGAAGTAAATGATTCCATTTTTCCTTTTTGTATTTTCCTTCTATTTGAAGAAAATCCTTTTTGCAAAAATATATATGACCTTACTTCTTTATTTTTAATAGGAACAAATGACTTCTCCACCCATTCAAGAAACAGATGATCTTCATGATAAATTTCCTCAAGACATCCCCTCCATCTAAAGATAGCAGTAAGATATACAATCAAGCAAAAGACATTTAGGGGTAACTAGCAAGGTTGATCGTGAAGAATATAGGCATAGAGACTACCACCCCTGCAGTGGAACACTATCCATAAGACACAAGAAGTTACTCCATCTGTGCACTATGTAGGATCACACCTTTCATGGATGCATGAGGATACACATTTATGGATGTGTAAGCTTGAAGAGGAATAAGAGAAAAAATTAAAAGCTAGGGGCATGAGAACATCTAGAAACCGTAGATCACTTCAAGACCCAACCTTTGAACCTACACTTTTTCTTGATGAAGAGTTTGAACACCACTGTTGGGCAAAAGTCTTAGCAATAATGGACATAGCAATAAATGAAGAACAATGAGCTCCCCATTATGGCAAGGATGGCTAGTACATCCCAATATTCATGTGCAAACCGATAATTGAGGAGTGTGAGTGTAGAATAGATGTACATAGAGAAGAGATGATGAGGATTTAGAATCCATCATCATGGACCCCTTTTGTGACTCAGAAAAAGAATACCTATACTTGACAGATGCTAAGACTTAGGAACAAAAGAGTGCAAAACCGATGTGATGTTAGCAACACAGGTAGACATAGAAGTTAAGAAAAAGAAATGTAAAAAGAACCTGTCCATACAAGAAGAAGAGAACCAATATTTGAAGTACCTAAGGATTTCGAGAAGTACGGTATTGAAGACATGAAAATCATGGTGAGAATGTGAAGGATAGATCTCATGGGAAAAGCTTATGAAATTAAGGAACAATCCAAGAAAATACTTGTAACAATAGTAGATGGAGAGGAAAGAACTACCTACATAGGAAACGATCTAAGTGACAAAGAAGAACAAGAATTGACATATCTATTAAGAGAATAAAGAGATGTGTTTTCTTAGACTAAGGCATTGAAAGGAGTGGATTAGCACATATATTCTCATCAAATCCCCATGACATTAGAAGCCAAGCCAAAAAAACAAAATCCTTACATGTATAATGACACCTACACAACAAAGGTAAAAGAAGAAATTGATAGGTTGATAGAAACCAGATTTATCTATTATATTGAGCGTATAGAATGGGTATCCTCCATTGTTGTTGTACCTAAAAGGAATGGTAAATTGTGCATATGTATAAACTGTTGGAAAACAATGTCTCACTGGTCCAATATTGTCGAGTATTACAACATGTGTAGCTATTTATATTAGTTTTTCATACACCAAAAGGCATGGGCGCCTTGGATAGTCCATTGTCCTCTCATCCCTGCGACCTAGGTTCAAAACCTGTTGGCAGATCGACGTAGCGACAAAAACTTATTTTATGCTTTTCAAAAGACAGCGACGGATGAGCGTTTTATTTTTCCCGATTGAGTTTTTTGTAGCGATCGTGATGGGTGCTTTTGGAACTGCTTTATTCAAGTGCTTTATTTCAAGGATGCTATACTATATAAGAAGAGTCTTGGGCTCATTGTTATTCATCCATCACCTATTACAACACAAGCTTTGGAAGCTTGGTACCTCTTTGAGGTAGTACTTTTAGCACATGGGGCAGCCATGGTGCTTTGTTGAAGAATGTTGAGGAGTGGCTATGGAGTTCTTCTTGAAGAAGAAGAGTGTGCTCACACTCTTGCTTATGGAGAGAATATTAGCAGCTTGATGGTGTGGATCGACCATCCACATGATGTATTTGAAGATTGTCTTCTACATGAAGATTTTGGATTACTTCAAAAGACATTGGATGGTGGTTAACATAAGATTTGCATCTTATGTTAAGAATTCAAGTACATATTCTCTTTATGCACACAGGTACTACTTGGAGGTTATGGAGGCAGTAACATCCATATAAGGAGGAGTCCTATTCGGCATAGGTACAACAGAATCAGTACGTATATGCTTTATGCATATTTGGATGAGGTGTTAGAGAAGATATGTTCATATGAGTTTGAGGATTTTTGGCAGCAAACTTGTTAGCATTCTTTGCTACTTTTGTAAGTATGTGATCTTTTCACACACATGTCTAACTTAGGGTCTTCCATAGCCTAAGGTTAGATGAGGGTTTGTTGATTATCAGTTTTAGACTGATCCTTCCTCTTTGGATCACTCATATTCACTCTTCTACAACCTATTAGGTCACATATCTCATATATATTCAGATTTCTATCCATACATCTGAATATGTTTGTTACTTTTGTACCTTGACTCATCCATCTATTTTTGTTCACATAGAGTGGTTGAGAGTTTTGCTCCCACATTGTACATTGAACATTGGTATATATGATAGTATAAGTAAGCAGTGGCTTACGTAACACTTTACACATGTTGTCTAATCTTTCTCTATATTTGTCTCATCATTTGTATGATCAAGTGTGGTATGTTCATGTTTTGTCAATATTGGAAGATTGCTAGATTCTATGTTGTATATGCTGGGCCTATGGAACCTTGGACCTGTGATATGAGCAATGGGCCTACCTCATTTCCAACATTCGGTATCAGAGCTCTAAGGTTTTGGTATCAGAGCTTTAGGGCTTTGGCATTAGATCATTAAGGCTCATTCACATTCCTAGGTTTCTAGACCTCGAGGTTTACAACATATGATTTAAGAGCATCTTTTAACATTTGACATTTGACATGCATACTTAATCTAGATGAGTAGAGATTTGAGAATTAGACAATTCAGTCACATGTGTATTCATGAGTGTGGAGTATGAAGTTGATGATCTGTTAGCAGTCGAATACTTCTGTAAAGTATGTACAAAAGTATTATTTGAAGACCAAGACTTGATGAAGAGAAGGCTACTTCAAATTCAAGGAAAAACAATGGTTTGGAGAAGATGAAGGAACCAGATCAACATCAAATCACAGGTATTAGTTTCTACTATCAGATTATCATTTGCAGGTCATATCTTAGAAGAGCAGTTATGAAGAAATTTGAAGGATTCACGGAATGCTTGTATATACTTTCATTATTTGAAAGTTAAAGGCTACATCAAAACAGGTATCTAGAGGTTTTCCTAGAGAGTTTTGAGAGATCTCTTCAGGACAATAAAGCTCTCTAAGAAGACAAATTTGGAGATGGGATGAGTTTTGTGTTCAGCCAATTTTCTGTTGTAAGTTGGTTGGATATCCAGGTACAAAATTTGATCTAGAGAGGTAACTCTAAAAAGGTAATTCATCATTCAGACAAAAAGGTTGGTGAATTTAGTCATTTCAGACATTTAAAGCATAATTTTGATTCAAAGATATGAGCAGATGGTAAAGCATGATTCTATGTTCACTTCCATTGTATACCATGTTTGGTTTGTCTCTTACTCTTAGCATTAGAGGAAGAGAAAGAATTCATTTGAAGAAGTCAAGAGTGTTTGCTATTTCAAGATGAAGAAAACAAAAGGTATGGAAGAGAAGTTTGAAGATGTTGACATCATCAGGTGGAAGAAAGATGCAGAAGAAGAAAGTCCATCATTTCCAAAAGAAAAGTAAGGCTTTTTTTTCTCATATATTTCCCATATACTTTTCACAAAGTTCTGTACTAGTCAATTGGAGAATCTACTTTCTGTGTTTGTCTTGATTTTTGGATACATGATTGTATTCAAAAAGATGTTCCATAAGATCCTATCACTTGATTAAGAAGTGGAGTTAGCCAAAAGAAAGTCAAGAAAATACTATCACATTTCACCTGGTTAGAATATGAAAAGATGAAGTATCAACTTGCAGCTTCTGGAGTTCTCAAGGTGAGAAGTTTGTCCACTTATGTTTCAAGTAGGAGTTGCAGATTCTTGGGAAGGATTTGTTTGATGAAAAGTTTTACAACTTTGTAAGAAGCATGGACCCTTGGAGACATTCAGGTAGCAAATCAAACATTCACTCATGAAGGTTTGATGAGAGCAGATTCTACACAGGTATTTTGTTGGAAAGATCTTGTAAGATCTTGAGTATTTATGAGTCAGACGTCTATCCTTTGTTTGAGAAGATTCTTAACATTGGAAGAAGTAATTCAAAGATTCAGATTCTATCAGATTAGTGTTGCAGAGAATAGAAGAAGATACTTGTTATGTTACAGAAGATTATGGATCCTAAAATTTTGTTTCAGATACAGGTATTGATCATTGAAGATCAGATTTATTGAAAAAAGGAAGACGTTCCAGATTTCATAAAATCTGATACATTTGAAGAATTTTGGATACTAGTGTTAAGTCATCCAGGGGGTGATGAAACATGAAGACTTATTTTTAGCCATATATGAAAGAATGCAGATTCATACTTACAGGTATTCCTATATTTCATTGTCAGGTTCTCTTTATGTTCCAGCTTTGAAAGAAAAAGGAAGAAGAAGAATGTCTGGAGAAAGTTCTTGTTAGGATGTTCATGTTCAGGAGAAGGTTCCAGAGTTCTATTGAAGAGAAACTTGATATTTCAGAGAGGTATGTTTTAGAAGTGCGCACATTTATGTTTATACCAGATTTTGAAGGAAAGAGGTATGAAGGATTTATAGATTGAACAAGGCTGAAGACATGATGACATCATAGATTTTTTTTAATGAGACTCATGAGATGATTTTAGTTGATTTCAGTTAAGTTGAGTTGACTTGACTTGAAGTACAGTCAGAGATGAACTAGCAGTCTTCATAATACACTAAGTTGTGAGTTGTCAGTCATAGGCTCCAGGATTTAGTTCTTGATTATGTTTAACGTATTTACATGACACAACAGAAGTACATTGAGAAACCTTTAAGGTAAATGCAAATATGTGGATCCTAGTGTATGTTTTCAGGTTTGAGAAAACAAGAGATAGCAAGTTCAGAGTTAGTACTTGCTACATTTGTTGTCAAGCAAATGATTGCTTGATAAGTACACTATTGGATATCTAGTTTGCATATTTTCTCAAGTATTATGGTTCATATTCAGCAAGTTCAGGTGTTTGAAGTTTGAGGAAATTCAAATTCAATAAAAAAAAAATACTTTTAAAGAAAAGGTTTGAAGGTTAGTTTGGGAACAGAAGCTTGAAGATTGTGATAGTTTGTAGGTTATGACAGTTTGCAGATCCAGTCCAGTTTGTACCATTATGACATTGCAGGGGGGATTGTTGTAAAACAATGTCTCATTGGTCCAATATTGTCCAGTATTACAGCATGTGTAGCTGTTCTTATTAGCTTTTCATATACCAAAAGGCGTGGGTGCCTTGGATAGTCCATTGTCCTCTCATCCCTACAACCTAGGTTCAAAATCTATCGACGACAGCGCATCATGTATTGGTTGCAAAAGGACTGTGGAATATTATGTCGGGTATTGAAAAACGTCCTATTACACCTGCAAACACATTTGCTGAAGATGATACAGATGGTGTTGAAGTGTTGGTACAATTAATCCAAGCCTAATGCTTGGTCACTTATCCTAAAGTTCATATGTTCATTCATGTATTATCACATGAATGATCTCTTGTACATGATTGCTTTTTACTCCTTGTAAAAGTGCATATGTGGAATCACTTCTAATTACGAGTTCTCAGGAGAATCTTTCCACGAATTATTTGGTGAGGACTTATAGCAAATCAAGTCCTAAAACTTTGGAACACTTTTAGGTAAATACTTGAATTCAAATTTGAATCTTGGCTCCAACAAAAGTCTATAAAATGAGGACTACCTAATCGCGTTAAAAGGAGGAGAGATATAGCAGAGATTTTAGAGGAGTTTATGTGGAATATTGAGCTCACATTATATCTCTTATATTTCCCTCACATTGTGCAATAATTCATTGCCAATCTCAATGTAATTTATGTGCATTAATACATTTAATCTTCCCATGTCTCATCTCTTCTCTTCTGTCATATAATACTTAGAATAGTGAGCTTCTCTGATATATTTCTCAGCGTGTACTTGATCATTTGCAGTGATTTAAGTTGGTATAGATTCATTCAATAGTCTATTTGTATGCTAAAAATTTTCACTTTCATTGCCTCAGCCATTCTCGAGTTATGTGCGAAACATTTTTCTCTAGTCTACATACTATTAACTCCCAAAAATGTCGGGATAGACATCTGATTTGCTAAGCATCATTCTCTGAGCATAGTTGATAATTTCAAGTGAAATAACTTGTGAAAGTTAGCTATCATACTCAGTTAGATATTCCCAAAAGGATTTTGTCCAATTGTTACCAAGAAAGGATTATAGTTCATTTTCTTGAGCAGGTGTGGTGACCAAAATAGCAAGTTTTGGTTCATAGTGAAAAATCCAAGTTATTTTTTTTGATCCAATGATTTGAGGATCATCTTCCAAAGTACTTGGGTGATCATTTGTTTGTGTGGAATATTGAGCTCACATTATAGCTCTTCTATTGCCCTCACATTGTGCAATCATTCATTGCCAATGTCAATGTAATTTTTGTGAATTAATACATTTAATGTTCCCATGTCTCATCTCTTCTACTATGTCATATACTACTCAGAATAGTGAGCTTCTCTGATCTATTTTTTAGCATGTACTTGATCATTTGCAGTGATTTAAGTTGATATGGATTCATTAGATAGTCTATTTGTATCTACAAATTTTCACCTTAATTGCCTCAACCACTCTCGAGTTATGTGCAAAACATCGTCCTCTTGTCTGCATATTGTTAACTCCCAAAAATGTCAGGATAGAAATTTGATTTGCTAAGCATCATTCTCTGAGAATAGTTGATCATTTCAAGTGAAATAACTTGTGAAAGCTAGCTATCATAGTCAATTAGATATTCCCAAAAGGATTTTGTCCAATTGTTACCAAGAAAGGACTACTGTTCATTTTCGTGAGCAAGTGTGGTGACCAAAATAGCAAGTTTTGGTTCATAGTGAAAAATCCAAGATATCTGTTTTGATCCAATGATTTGAGGATCATCTTCCAAAGTAGTTGGGTGATCATTTGTGCTTTCTGAAAAGCTTAAGAGGTCTAATTTGCAGTCCTTAACTCAACTTTGGCTGGTGTGAAGCAAGAATTTGCACCACCATCTCATCTCTAGAAGGTGTCCACCATCTCCTCCAACATGAAGATGGTGATATTTTTCATATTCTTGTTTGTTTTGCAGTTCTTGTTGCACCTATTGTAGAGAAAATTTATCAAGATGGAAAAGATGCTCATGCACATGCATTGACAGCCTTGTCTATCAAACATGCCATTATTCCTCACATTCGTTCCTGTAGAATAGCTAAGGATGCTTGGGAGACACTTACCACTTTATACCAGACAAGGAATGAGGCTCATGTTGCTTACCTCCAAAAACAGCTGGAGAGGGGGACACATGAATGAAGGAGATTCCATAGACAATTTTTTGACAAAGATCAAAGATTTAAAGGAACAATTGATTTCTGCTGATGAAGTCTTGCATGAAAGTTCACTTGTAACAGACTGTCCTGAATGGTCTTCCTGATTCATATCAGAGTTTTGCTTCTACCCTTTATTTGACGATGCAAGGCAATCCAATTGCCTTAACATTTGAGGAGTTAGTCTCTATTCTATTGCAGAAAGATCAGTCTAGGCAGAACAGGTCCATTATGGATGTTGCAGATTAAGCTTTCTTGGCTAGTCAAAAGGGCAAAGGTAAATGGATCTCTTCTACTAGTAAGCAAAAATCAGCTAATTTTGCATAATCAAAGAAAGATGACAGAGATGAAAAGAAAACAGAAGCAAAAAATATTTTGCAGATACTATAAAGAAAATGATCATGTCACAAAGAGTTGTCCAAAATTGGCTGCTAAAGAGGCAAGGAGGAAAGAGGCTAGAATGGTTGTTGCAGAGGCCTCTACACCCAAAATAGAGTATGTTAATCTTGTGCAGAATGAAGAATGGGCATTTACCACTGTTTGCAGTTATGAACCATCTTCTTATGAATAGTGTATGTCTATAGTAGAATCACATGTATGGTACTTTGATAGTGGGGCAACCAAACATATTACCTTGTAATGCAGTTTGTTCACTTCACTCGATCCTGCCCCTACATGGAATACTATCACATGTGCCAACAACGCCTCTTATCCTGTCATGGGAGTTGGTAAGATCATTCTTATTGTAGTTCTTTTACATTGTAGGATGCTTTATTTGTGACAAGGATCAAGAAAGATCTTTTATTAGTTTCAGCTTTAGCCAAGATTGGCTTGGTGGTGAAATTTGTTGATAATAGATGTACAGTTCATGATTTATCAAATGGCAACATCATTATTGCTTTTGGCATTTTATGTCATGGGCTATATAAGCTCATATACTATGAAAAATCTATGAATGATTTAGCATGTAAGCTTTGGCATGCAAGCTTTGTTCATCTAAATTTTGCGAGTTTTCTACACCTGTAGAAATCTGAAATGATGTCCTCTCTGCACAAAATTGAGGCACCTCGTAAACATGTTTGTGAAGGCTATATTTTGGGAAACATGCATCATTCCTCGTTCCTAAAAGATGGTTCGGTTTGAGCTACTCAGAAATTGTAGCTTGTTCGCAGTGATGTCTATGGTCCTATGCAGATACCCTCTTTTGTAAACTATCTTTACTTCGTGACTTTTGTCAATTTTTCCAAAAATGCATGAGTATATCCATTGAAATCATAGTCTTAAGTGTTTATGTGCTTCAAAAAATTTCTAGTTTTGGATAAAAATTTATCAGCATGTAAAATGGGCACCCTCCATTCTGATCGAGTGGGGGAGTATATGTCTTTTGACTTTAATGCATTTTTTGCTGAAAGTGGGATAAAACATCACTGTATAGTGTCATATACACAACAAAATGGAGTTGTTGAAAGGAAGAACATGTCACTCATGGAGATGGCGAGGTGTATAGTCAAGGGTCAAGCTTTACCACATAGTTTCTAGCTTGAGGCTACTATGTGTGCAACATATGTACTTAACAAGTGTCCCACTAAAGCATTGTAGTCTATCACTCCATATGAGACTTGGCATGGTCATAAGCCATCTATTGCTCACCCGCATGTTTTTGGTATCTGACATATGCATTAGTGCCAGAACAACAACATACGAAATTGGATGATAAAGCAATGAAATGTCTTTGTTGGGTACAGTTTTGAAAGCAAAGGCTATCCTCTGTATCATCCATAGATTAAACACATTCTGGTTAGCCGTGATGTTTTTGTGGAAGATGCTATTTAACCATTACTTTCATGTACTAAGGAGACATCTGTTAGCTCCAAAGACATGTATGATACTTTGCTACCTCTTTTTATAGGTGGACATTCTAGTGTTGGACCTAATGAGGAAACTTCTCAGCCTTTACAAGTTTCATGTGATGATGCAGATCATTCCTTTTTTGATGCAAATTTACATGATGCACTTGTTGATGAGTGATATTGAGAATGCAAAAAACTATGCCAAAATGTCTTGTGAAAACTTTGCATGATAGCAAGTTAGATGCACCTCTATCATATCATACTCGTTTTGGCTCACATAGTGCTTCTTTTGCACCAGATTGCTATGCTATGGTTTCCTCTAGTCTTTGTGATGAGAATGAGCCTGTCTCATTTGATGAAGCATAAAATTCAAAAAAATGGATGGCTACTATGCAATCTTAATATGATGGTATAATGAAGAACGCTACATGGTCTTTATGTGACTTGCCTCTTGGCAAGAAGGCCATTAACACTAAGTGGGTATACAAGTTGAAGTAGAATCTTGATGAAGCAGTTGATCGGTATAAGGCTAGGCTTGTTGCAAAGGGTTATGGTTAGGAAAGAGGCATTCATTTTGATGAGACCTTTGCTGCTACTTGCCGAATGACTACTGTTCGTCTGTGCACTTGCAACTCATCATGGTTGGAATGTACATTAGTTGGACATTAAAACTGCATTTGTGAATGATGACTTGCATGAAGAAGTGTATGTTTTTCAGTCTTGTGGCTTTCTGTAGAAAGGGCATGAAAACCAAGTGTGTAGGTTGAAAAAGGTATTATATGGTTTGAAGCAAGCATCACATGTTTGGTATGAAAAGATACAAGACTTCCTGATTGCACATGGTTTTGAGAACAATCCAATTGAAAGCACATTATATGTTAAGCATGCAAATGATGTGCTTTTGATCATTTTTGTGTATAATGATGACATGCTGCTCACTAGTCCTCATGAGGAGCATATTGCTGGTTTTAAGATTGATTTGCATGCCTCATTTCAGATGTCAGATTTGAGGCATTTGCATCATTATTTGGGTATTTAGTTTATGCAAGTTGATGGCAGAATAGCTTTGTGTCAAAAAAATATATTGACACATTATTGTAACATTTTGGCCTTGAAGGCTACAAACCTATTGCCACTCCTATGGAGGCATGTTTACAATTGAGTCTTCATGATGATTTACTTATGCATTACTTGGCTAGATATTCAATTTGCTATCTCATAGATGAGCAGGTTTATGCATTGCCCAGGTGTCAAGCATTGGCAGGTGATTAAGCACATCTTTCATTACTTGAGTGATAACCAACTCCTTGGATTGTTTTATCCCAAGGGGGCATCACTACCACCAGATTTACATGCTTTTTGTGACTCTGAGTGGGCTGGTTGCTATGACACTTGTATGTCCAGGTAGTTGTCAGCTTTGGATATTTCCAATCTTCTTTTTCAATACATCCACCTTTTGTGTTTGTAGAATTCTTGCTAGTATCCATACTTACTTGCAATTCCTTTGTGCTTCCATCACCTTCTTATGTATCCACACTTGATGTTGTTTTTTCACTTGGGTCTTTAGGATTCTTATTGTCGTCTTATCAACATGCATGTCATGCTCCCTCCTCTTAGTTTGTGCCTTGACTGCTTATTGATACCTTGAGAAGTCATTCTTGGGAATCCATATCTACTTCACTTGAGTTGCTTTTGCTTTAGTTTCAGAAGTCCATAGTGTCTTCCTTTCTATTTCCTTAGCATTCCTCACATGTCTCTCACTTTCTACCTCACCCAATATCTCTCTTGGGCTACTTGGATCCTGAAAGAAGTCTAGTGGAAGTTGATAATTAAAAGGATTAGAGGTTATGGTTAGAAAATTTTTATCAAAGGGCCAAAAGTGGAATTAAAATTATCAACAACATTAGATCTTTAGTGCAAGGATTCATATAGAAAACAATATCGGTCCTCACTCTTTGTCTTAGAGAACTTTATTTCTTCATGAAGACTAAAACCTATCTACCTTCTATCTTAGAAGAAATTTTACAGTGACTTCATGTTCATCATGATCAAACCTTTTCCTAAGATAATTTCTTCCATTAAATTCTACTTGCTTTTTGAGCTCCTAAGATTCTAGCTTACACGTTTTCTATAAGTAATTCAATCTACCAATTTACCTTGCATCCACTTATGTAGGTTGAAAGTATATCTCCATCTAATGTAAGTAGACTAATACCACCTCTCAAAGATATTCCATGAATGATAAGAGGATCATATCCTCTCTTTTAAAGATTTTTAGTATGTTGTTTCCAAGTGTACACAACCACTAAATCTCTAATTATCAATCTTTTATCTTTTATGTGAGCATCATATTATGCCTTCTCTCTTCATTTAGCTATGTAAATGTCTACTACTGCTTGTTGTCTTGTTTTTTGCAACTTCTCAATTTTCTTTAGTTGTTGGGACAACTCGTGACCCCTCCACTCATAGTTGTTAGCCACTCGGAGAGTAAGCACTAAGAAATATATTGGTAAAAAATTGCATTTTGACCATAGACAAGATTGAATGGGGTAGTTCCCATGTTTTTTTTAAGCCATTGTGAAAGCCCAAACAACATGGTCTAGTTGCTTGTCCCAATCTCACCTTTCCTTATTCACTATCTTCATCAAAATGGTGCATAAGACCTTAGTTGAACTCTTGGATTGCCCATTTTCTTGTGAACAATATGGGACTAATGTTTTTTGAATTATAAAGAATGTGTTTAAGATTGATTCAATCACTTTGTTAGTAAAGTGTGTGCCTCTATTTTTTACTATCTATGTCGATAGCTGAAATCTTGAAAATATTTCTCAAATAGGAACTTTGTACTTGTCTAAACATCATTCTTCCTTGTTGATCTAGCTTCAAGAAACTTATTAAGGTGATGTGTGGCAACAATAATACATTCTGCATGAGAATATCTTGTAGGTGGGTTAATAGGTCCTAAAAATTATATACTCCACCTAGAGAAATCTATAGCACTAATCATGGCTTTCAATGGCATAAATCATCTCTCCTCAAACAATACTTAGTATTTTGGCACATGTCACAAATCTTCACATATGTTTTTGCGTCCTTATGTAGCTTAGGACACAATAATTGTGCAAAGAGGATCATTTTCACTATCCTTTCTGTAGAGAAATTTCTTGGAGCTCCTCTTTCATAAGACATTTTTGAGATTGGAACATATTCTCCTTCATGAATGCATAGGCATAATTGATTGTCTTATCTTCTTTTAAAGATTTTATTTCTAATAATAAAATAATTTTTGCTCTCTTCTTTAAGTGCTCTTTTCCTCACCACACTAGCTCCTAATGCATATGACTTGGACTTCAAGAAGGCAACAAAATGCTTAATCCAATCTAGGTCTATTGTTGAATAGCACATAAACATGTATTCTTTTGGTATGCCCTTTTGTCAAACACAAGAATTTACCACGTGACCATGCACCTCTTTTTGCATTTTTGGTTAATACACAACAAAGAGGTTTAGATCTTGGGTCATTCCAACTCCTCCTTTGTATTGGTTCCAAATATTCTCATGAGCCTATTGAATCAAAGTTTTTCTTTCATTATCTTCCACACATCTCAACAGGACTCCATTTGAAACTTTGAAATACACACTCTCTACTAGAATGTGATGATTTCTTATTTTTTCTTACTTCATGTCACTTTCTTAAATTCTTCTTATGATTTGGACCGTATGTGAGCATAGGAACTCTCTTTTCATCCCAAGAGGGCCTTACTTCCAAATCGAAAAGATATGTGTCTAGGAGTTCATCTGCTACTCTAGTTGGGGGTTCTCCATGAGTCATTCCAGATAGATGGTTGGAACGTATATGTGTGTTACCTTTCTTTGTTACTACTTCAAAATTAAAATCCATTAGCAGTAGGAACCAACTAACTAGCAGTCTTGTGTTGCAACTTTTGTTGAAAAAGTATAACAATGCTTGATAGTCTACAGAGAGCTTGAAGTTTTTGCTAATAGGTAATGTCTAAACTCTTTGAGAACATAGACCATTCATAGCCCTTCTCTTTTCATTATTGTGCAATTCATTTTTTCTTGAATCAATTACCTACGTGCATAATTAATTGGGTGATCAACTTTCCCTTCATCTGGTGGTTTTGCAAGTATATAGACGATTGCAAAATTAGAAGAATCCATATGAATATGGAATGAATCATTCTAATTATGCTTTTCAAGTATGGGAGTCGAGCTCAACCATATCTTCAATTCATTGAATGCAGGTTTTTAATCATCACCCCATTTGAGCTGGGTTAATAGGTTACATAATGGTTTATCAATAACGACATACACGTGGGAAATCTATGATAGTATCCACAATGAACAATGAATGCTTGCACTTTCCTTAACATTATTTATCCTCTATATATGTAAGATCACCTTGAATTTTATCCTCATGAATTAAGATTCTTTTTTTGGAAACTGTGGCCTAGAATCTTGCCTTAGATTAGGCTAAATATGCATTTATCTTGTCAAGCATGCTCTATATCTCCATCACTTATCAAATATGCATTTGATTTCAGGAATATGATCTATTCTTTGAGATGAGTGAGTACATACATCATCCACTTGACTAACATAATCTTTTGCAAGAAATCTTTGAACGCATGACACATCAAGTTTTTAGAAAGTGAGAGGTGTATTGGTCATGCCAAACGGCATAACTCTAAAGGCATAGATGCCCCATTCCATAGCAAAGGCTAAATTAAATTGTCCTTAATAGCAATATCGACATGGTTATAAAGCCATCACACTTCCTTTCCTACAACCCTTGCCAAGAGATGATGGGTGATTGGCAGTGGATATGCGTCTCTAATTAGGAAGATTTGCAAGACTATCCTCTATAATCATTGGCAAGGACTCTCATTTTGGGACTTGTAGAGCCTGTAGATTAACTCTCATTAAGGTTTTTTTCAAAATATTTCCTTTTAGATTGAGCTTCTCTCACCACTTTTATTGGGACAATACATTCCCTATCACTTCCATAAGGCTCAATCATCTCAATCACATTCATCTGAGTGGTTGAAGATATCTTTGAGGGGTTCCTAGGGAAATCTTGAAAGATATTCTCTTTTCCACAATCTACAGAATGCCCTTCCCAAGGTCTATGGGATAATTGGTTAGGCATTGCACATTCTCTAATGAAATGGTCTCCTCCACATGAATAACATGGTCATCTAGAAGAATGTGGTCTCGAAGCTTGATGTGCAGGGGTTGAAGCCCTAGGAGCAACACACATCACATTTACATACTCTCATCCATAATAATTCGAGTAGTTATCAAACTCATAGTGTTGTTGCTCATAAGTAGCTTCATATTCAACACGAGTCTTATCATAATAATATACTTTGCATATTTTTTATTCATATTCCTAGTTAGTAGACTCACTTCTAGACGAAGGAGTCAGTCACACAACACCTCTCTTTGGATTCTCTTCAAATTGTATAAAGCTCAAGAATCCAAGAAGCATTGTGAGATGGTGTCAGATGTTCAGAAGGTGATAGACATCAAATTCTACTGAAGCAACACAAGCAAGCATAGACTTAGGTTTTGTGAGAGTGGAGACAATGCAAGAGAGTGTGCATGTCTGTAGCTCCTGATGTAGCACATTACTTAATGGCAAATTATCAAATGATATACAATGAGCTTTGATAAGAGATTGTTGCTGACCACAACTTTATGAATGACAATATAAAATAAGCTCTTAAAGATGAGGTAGTATCTACAAATCTATCTAGTGTAAATGTTAGTTTTCAGGTAAACATTATACATAAGGGTTTGATTTCCTAGCCGAATCTCAACAACATCGAACATAATGAAAGAGAGAATGTTATTTCTATTGTACATTCAGGGAGTCTAGATTTGTTGAATTCGAGCAACATTGCTTTTAGTGAACAACTTGGGGATTTTCACAATCTTATAACAAACAAGGGGACAATAGTTTATCATATGGAACTTCTTAGTATGGTTATGGAACTAGTGCCAATGCATTATTAAAATATTTGATCCCTAACTATAAGGGCCAAATTAGTGTTTATGGAAGTGCTGGTGGTGGTTTTGACCCTAGTAGAGCAAGATCAAGTGTGATGAATAATTCGTATTTTGGAGATTTATATGGTACTCCAGGATATGAAAACTCTACATGGCATAACACGCCAGCTAATACTCTCAAAGACATCCGAAACTGGATAAAAAATAAGAAGTAAGTTGTTTGACCGCCACAATACTAATGACAATACAAGAAATAGAGGAAAGAAGAGCTACGCTCATTTTGAAGCACAATCTTATGAAAATGTAGGTTTTTGGTCAAAATCACTACTTATTGAAGGTTTGGTACATTTACTAAGAAAAGATTATGAAGAAGTGTCCATTCCTTCCAATCTCATTGCTAGATCGGATGAGGACTTGTTTTGCACCTGAATTGTCAAGACATCTATGATTACTCACAAGGGCAAAAGGCTCTACATGAAAAAAATAGTATAGGATGTCTACAAGATTGGTGGAATAGGAATTGTTCATATGGGATTACTTTCATGTACTAGGGAGACATCAGTTAGCTCCAAAGACATGTGTGACACTTTATTACATTTTTTTACAGGTGGACAATCTAGTGCTGGTCATAATGAGGCCACTTCTCAGCCTTTACAAGTTTCATGTGATGATGTATATCATTCTATTTCTGATGCGAATTTACATGATGCATCTGTTGATGAGAGAGCTAATATTGAGGAGGCAAAAACTATGCCAAAATGGCTAGTGCAAACTTTGTGTGAGAGCAAATTAGATGTAGCTCTATCATATCATACTCATTCAGGCTCGCATAGTGCTTCTTTTGCATCAGATTTCTATGCTATGGCTATCTCTAGTCTTTGTGATGCGAATGAACCTATTTTGTTTTATGAAGCACAAAATTCTGCAAATTTACTATGCAATCAGAATACGATGCTATCATGAAAAATGGTACCTGGACTTTATGTGAATTGCCTCCTGGCAAGAAGGCCATTGACATTAAGTGGGTATACAAGCTGAAGTGTAAGCCTAATGGAACACTTGATAGGTATAAGGCTAGGCTTGTTGCAAAGGGTTATGCATAGGAAAGAGGTATTGATTTTGATGAGACCTTTGCACCTACATGTTGAATGATCACTGTTCATAGCATCTGTGCATTTGCACCTCATCATGGTTGGACTGTATATCAGTTAGACATTAAAATTGCATTTATGAATGGTGACTTGCATCAAGAAGTGTATGTTTTTCAGCCCTGTGGCTTTGTGCAGAAAGGGCATGAAAACCAGGTGTGCAGGTTAAAGAAGGAATTATATGGTTTAAAGCAAGCACCACGTGCTTGGTATGAAAAGATACATGTCTATCTGATTGCACATGGTTTTGTGAATATCCCAACTGAGAGCACCTTATATGTTAAGTGTGAAAATGATGTGCTTCTAATCATTGTTTTGTATGTTGATGACATGCTACTCACTAGTCCTCATGAGAAGCATATTGCTGATTTTAAGACTGATTTGTATGCCTCATTTGAGATGTCTGATTTGGGGCATTTGCATCATTATTTGGACATTCAATTTATGCAAGTTGATGGTGGAATAGCTTTGTGTCAAACAAAATATATTGGCACATTATAGCAGCGTGTTGGCCTTGAGGACTATAAACCTATTGCCACTCCTATGGCGACAGGTTTATGATTGAGTCTTTATGATGGTGGAGATGCATTTCATGTTGTTCTCTATTAGTAGGTTGATGGATGCTTGATTTACTTATGCATTACTCGTCTAGATATTCAGTTTGCTATCTCACAGATGAGCAGGTTTATGCATTGACCATGTATCAAGCATTGGAAAGTGGTTAAGCGCATCTTTTGCTACTTGAGTGGTAACCGGATACTTGTATTTTTTTTATCCCAAGGCGAGATCACTACCGCCAGGTTTATAGGTTTTTTTTTACTCTGACTGGGCTGGTTGCTATGACACTCGTGTGTCCACTAATGGTTTTTCCTTCATGGTTGGTAGTTCATGCATATCCTGGATGAGGAAGAAGCAGCCTGCTATGGCCACTTCTAGTTGTGAGGTTGAGTATAGGGTAGCTTTCACAGTGACTGTTGAGCGTGTGGCTTAGATGCCTTATGGCTGATTTGGGTGTTGGTCAGTCTTCTCCCACCACCATCTTCACTAACAATCAGAGCGCATTGGCAGTTGCAAAGAACCTTGTGTTCCATGCTTGCACTAAGCACATTGAGGTGCATTATCATTATGTGAGGGAGAGGTTCTATCCTAGAGAGATCATTTTGGCATATGTGCCCACATAGGAGAACATTATAGACCTTTTCACAAAGGCTCTGCCTAGGGAGAAGTTTGAAGCTTTCGACAAAGCTTTGGGCTTACTTCCTTTCGTGGATTGATTGCACATAGCTTGGAACCTCCTTATACATGAGTGCTAACTCCTTGTTCACCCCATCAATACTAGGGGAGAGTTGTTGATATATTTAGGTAATGATGTATGTGAACACACTAGGACCATCAGGGCACATTTTTCCCTCTTTAGGAGGTTCTTTCCCCCCGGCTTGTATATACGCCTATAAACCTAATGGGTTACTCATCTTTGTACATTCTAGTGGTAATACATTCAGTATTGTGTGTTGTGCTCCAAGATTCTTCTTCTTCCTTGTGTTGTTCACGTGCTTCTGTAGACCTCAAACTCCAACAGTTGATGCGTGTAAACTTTACCAAAATAATCCCTTGATGTTAAGCACACAAAATTTTGAACCATGTGCACTCAATACCTCAACATAGGCAATACAATTATGAAAGGATGCAATGTATAGAGTGAGAACAAACCGATGTTGTGAGCTAGGAATTTTTGGATTAGAAGTGTTGGTGCTTGAATGCAGTGTCTTGATATTGACATCCTAAGTGATGTCTTATAAGTTACCTAACATTGTGGAGATAATTGTATGCCACATGTATAAATCATACAAGCAAAATGTACTATTTATATGATAGCACAAAGATAAGGTTTTTCTGAGCCCAATTCTGTGAAGGATTCAAGTGCAATTTTGGAGATGCATGAGATCACTGATGATGTTAATAAAAAAAAAAAACTATCTTTAAAGCTCCTTGACACCATTTGACATCTGCTCTATGCCATCAGACATCAGCATGGCTCAGAGAAAATGATGTGCTCTTGGGGCCTTCTATTAGGTGATGCCAAAACTATGTGGAAGCATCCACTCTTGTAGTTCTTATATTGAGAAATCTACACAAATTCCACAAAAAAAAATTGATGTCATTGCTTAGCAGTTGGCACAAAAGATAGACTATGTGTGGTGCAGATTCTAGAGAGCTTGAAGTGCAGATGCCTCTTCTTGTCTTCACGTGCAAACACCTTCTGTCACTATTGCTACACGTGGAGGAACGCCAACACCTTCAACTTTAGACAAGGCATATGATCCCCTCATAGAGAACACCCAAGCCAACTACAATGCTACAGTGCTAATAATACAATAGTAGTCCGACATGATGCCTCCCAATCAGTCTTCGTTGTGGTGTTTTTTGAACACGTGTTGAAGGCAATGTTGTAGAACAGAGAACCATTTTCTCATGCTCTCTTATTTGCCACAAAAATCAAATCCACACATTCTCTCACTCATTTGTTCTATCTGTCGCTTAGAGATGGCACCGTGTCAAAGAGTATATTCTCTCTCTCTCAAAATTATGGGGTAGGTGTCTCTTTCCTACATAGGTAGATGATGCAGATGAGGTAATCATTGCTTCTTCTAGTCAAAGAATGAGCTCCCTTTGCTTATTTTTGCTCTACAGAGGCCAAACTCATCGTGATGCAGTGACGGTGTACTTCATCGGAGTGGGTTGTGCGGACCGATCAATTGGAGTCATGCACAGAGGGACATCCATTGCATTATACATTGGTGTTATGAGAAAATCAAAGGAAAAAAACTTCACTTTGCTCTTTCTCAGCGTAAGTAGAGGTCTTTTGTAGAGGATTTGGTTGATAGGAAGTATGGTTGTGGTTTTTGAAGTTAGCGAATGCTATGAAATATCTTTGGAGCTTCACTTCCTATGCCTGTTGTAGTTAGCTAATGCTATGCTTGGTGATGCTTAGTGATGCTTTCTAGAACTCATGCTTCATAGTTTGCTACTCATCTACTGGCGTAGGGGCTACCATAGTAGACACACACAAAGTATTTGTAGAAATACAATTGCAATGAGAGAGTTTCAACGATAGTATGTGAATCAAGACAATCTCCTATCTATTACAATGCCTTTGAAGTATTTAGGATGCTTCAAATGGTAACAAAAAGAACTTATACCAAGCATGAAATGAACTTATTGTAGACACAGTAGGTACCAAAAATGATGAGAGGAGTGTTTATAAACATTTAAGGAACTTGAAAAGAAAACGATTCCTAAATAGTGACAAAATTATGAATACTAAAAAATGCTTATAAGCACTGTTAAATGATGAACTTCATCACCAAAATTGAAGAGCAAGGGCGGGAGGGTGGCAAAATACGTATATAGAGTGGGAAAGATAGGTGAAAGAGAAGGGTGGGAGGGTGGGCAAATGGGCAGAATGTAACCCAAATAGAGCATAAAATTATGGTAAAAGGACCTCTTCCAATGTGTGGAGAGTCACACCACCAAGCTCTACCAGCACCACCACCACCAAAACAACCACCAAAAGAAAAACCACCAAGACCTCCACATAATGCTTTGATACCATTTTGAGAGGACATGCATGGAACCAAAATGAGAAGAAGAGTGTAATCACAAAAGAGAGAGTGTGAGAGACTCAAAGTGAGTAGAGCAAGAAATGGGTAAACTCACATGGATTAGAAATGAGCTTGCCAAGAGCATGGATTAGGCTCCTCAAGCTTCTAACCTTGTAAAAATGGGGGGAGAGGTCATCATTATATAGATTTGGGAGAGGTCATCATTATATAGATTTGGGAGAGGCTCTGCAAAGTACATCACATCTGGGATAATTCCCCTCAAAGGAGAATGAATACAATGATAGAAGCAAATGGCATGGTACCTAAATACAAAATGGAAATAAATTGGAAATGGAGTGCCTCCTAGATACAATATGGAGATGCACTCATATGGATACAAATGTAGATGATGTAGGAGAAATCATGTCATCAACACACAACACCAGCAATGCTCCGTACTTTGGAGGATAAAGAGGATGGCACAACCAGATTTAAGAATGTATGGCCAACTGGGGATAGTATTGTTACTTGTTCAAGGGATGTTAGTACTATCATTAGGATACATAGACCACACGAGAAGATTGCAAGATGATGGAAGTCTAGTTCACTCTCTAATTGGTCACATAAAATCAACATTTGTAGTAGATGTGTAGAAGGAAAACTATGAAAAGATGACACTGATTATGTTTGATACTTTTAATGCACCAGCAAGTTATGTTGCTATTTAGGCTCTCTTACCATTATGTGCACGTGGAAGAACTATTGCTATTGTGCTTGATTCAAGTGATGCAGTTATACACACTATACCCATCTATGAGGATTATGCTCTATCACATGCCAGTTTGCATCTAGATCTTGCATGTCAAAATTTGACCAATGGTTTGATGGAATTACCCACCAAAGAGGCCACTCATTCAAAACTGTAGCAGAATGAGAGATTGTGAGGGATATGAAGGAAAATCTTGCACGTGTGGCTCTTGACTATGAACAAGAACCCTAGACAACAAATGTGAGTTCTTCTCTTGAAGAAAATCTATGAGCTACCTGATGGTCAAGTTCTAACCATTGGAGTTGAACGCTTCAGATGTCCCGACATCTTGTTCCACCCACCCTTGATCTATAAGGAAGCCACAAGGATTCATTGAATGCGTGTACAAATCAAGGTGCACTTTCCACTCTATGAGCATGTATCTCTTATCTAAGAGCAACTTTAATTGATTGCCACATACTAAGTTGGATACTTTTCAAAGGATGCAAATGGAGATGGGGATTTGACCAGCCTACTACTATTTGTACACAACAATGGTCATTAGGAGGATCCAAATTTACATAGAATGGACTCTTTGGCAAGCTTAGCTTCAAGAATAGTGTCAAAAAATTGTAAGGATGTTTCATATCAAATTGTACCCTATAGCGTAGCACCTCAACATGGAAGTTTTGTGAGATCAGCCGAAAGCATAGACATTAGTGGTGGTTGGAAGCGGGTCTAGTAGTTGCTAGGCCTTGAGGACATTGAAGGGATTCCACATCAGGGTAGAGTCACAAGAGGATATTTTTATTCAAGAGCCTCCTCTAGATGGGGCATGAGTCAGATCCCCATATTCACTTCCCCATTTTTTTACTAGAGTGGGTGAGGTGGAATCCATACCCCCTGCCACTTTGATCAACATACCATTGAAGCATGGAGAGGATATTCATTTGGACAATCACGTGGGACCTACATTAATTTACCACACCGAGATCTCCATAACAGGAACATTTTGGTCTGATCTTCTTCAAGGATGTGTGAAACATGCATTGATTGGTGCGTGGTTTTGTAAATACTTGAGCACTTTGGAGGTATAAATGTTGTCCTAAATTTCACACCCAAGATTTCGCAAGAATTTGGTGCAAATGTGTTGTCTCAAATGGGCATTGGATCTGACTCAACATCCACTTTGGCCAGTGCAGTAACTCAACTTGTGGTATTACCATTTCACTATTGTAGTTATGCATCTTATGGATTTTATATGATGAAAGGTTTTCCAAATAGTTTTTCTATCTTAGCAAGCACTACGACATTAATCCTTTCCTCCTAGTGTGTTATCTCTTTGTAGTTAGAATCATCAATCTATAAAGACCCTACTACATTCTCCTTGATGATTGATGTTTTTCTAAATCTCTATGTAAAACTTTGTACTCACTTATGAACTCAGTGATTTCACTAAACTTCTATTCCTCCACTATCTTGGTGGGAACAAGTGTATAATGGTTAACATACCTTGTTTTGAACCTTAACCACAGGTTCAAAATAATCTGGATTCTCTACTTTGTCAACTCCTGTAGAGAGGGAACTTGGTTGACACTTTGCAACTTGTGAAGGTTGCTACAGGAAAGACCTATTTTTCCCAATGCTTGGAGTGGTTGTTGTTTACGATGTTCACTGCTTAGAGTGGCTGTTGTTTATTGTCCATATGGTAACCAAAGGATTGACTGATATATGGATCACATGCACTCATTTGTTTTTGGTTGAGCTTTTGCATTGACAAAACCACTCCTTTTTGCAACATCGTTCATGAGTTCTTCTCAATATTCAGTGAAGGACATTTTTGATCTAAAAAGTGATCGGTATTTTAGGCATTCAATCCTTTGTAGTAAGGGGAAAAAATCAAGGCATACATGTGTTATCTAGCAAAAATAGGAGTTAGGTCTTGAGTGAGATTCGATGGAGGACATCAAAAGTGATATGAGAAAAGTTGGGAAAAAGGGTAAGGACCTTGAACAATGAGTATTTAGAGTAAGGAGGGGCTTGAAGTTAGAGACCTTATAAGAGGGGGAGAAGAGGGTTTTCTTTTCTCACTTCTCATTTTTTTCTTCTTGGTATGTTGAATTTGCCTCGATGTGCAATTGATTAATGAAGTTCCTTAAGGAGAGAATGATTGAAATGAATTAGGGAATATGTTGACATCTTACTTCTCTAAGCTTGTCTCTAAGCATGAGCACTCTAACTAATGAAAGGAAAAGGTATCCCTTACATTCTTAGTATGATCATTCAGTTGTCTCTACAATGACATGTTTGCTGTGCTCATGAGTAGTACCCAACATGAAGAATGTATTGAGATTTCTCTTGTACATGCATTAATGAGTTTGTTGCTTTCAAGATATTGGGTCATGATAGTACTTTACAATTGAAGAAGATATTATTATTAAACAATGTATGCTAGGATGTCAAATCTCTTTTTGATTCTTGTTAGGAGAACCCCTTTAGGAACTTATTTTACACATTAAAAAATTACAAAAAAACCCAAAAAAATATTAAAAGACACTCCAAAAAACTAAAGATTTGTTTCAACATGGGAAAGAAAAAAGCATAAGAGAGAAGAAAGGGGAGAAGGTTGAAAAAGAGAAGGGAGAAAAACATGAGATGCATGAAATAATCGCACATAAGAGTGAAAAATCTAGAAATTTCAAAGAGTTGAGAAAATTGGTGAAATATCTGAGGGGGTAGGTTCATTACTTGCAACAAGAGAATATAACAATAATTTCATGGATATAAGAATAGGATATGAACATAGAAGGATGAGTGTTTATATCAACCCTAATTGTGAGTGGAATTTAATTCATATTGATTTAGTGACTATTATTTTGGAGAACATTCAACTTACCACTCATTCCTCTATCCTCATAAATGGTGAAAATTATGATTGCATGGGTCAAGTTGTGTTGTCTATTGTGATGAATGATATGCAATTTCTAGAAACAATTTTTGTCATGTAAGGGATAGATGAATACTTGATCATAGGCACTCAAAGGTTTGTTCCACAAAATCATAAAGATTTTGAAGTGTCTTGTCCATCGATTATGTCCACCCCTACATGTGCATCTATTGAAAACCCATATTTTTTATCTAATCCTTCTTTGAGTAAGTCGCAAGAAATGTTTAAGAATGAAGAACTAGAGGACTTCAAGTGCTTGGAGGATGTGAAAGGGTCCCCTCTTCCTCTAAACTTGGATTCCCCTCATGAATCTTGGAGCAAGGATGGTCTACACTTGGATCATCAAGAAGGAGATAAAAAAAATACTTTGTATCGTCTATGGAAGATAAAGTGATATCTATGGTCAAACATGAAGATCCATCACCCATTTGTATATCTAAAGATTCTACGTGTAATAAGGATAAATGTATGGCTGAATCTCTAGATCAATCTCCAACCACACAACCAAATGATCTATTGAATGAACATGTTGTATGTATAGAAGATCAACCTTTGTTGAATTCCCCTTGCAAAGATGAGTTTTGCCTAAAGACTCGCATAGAAGGCCAAAAAGACCCTTACATCAAGAAGAAGAAATCACGTTTTCCTTGTACTATCAAGCAAATTTGGGTGGCCAAGCAATTACTTAGATCCCAACCAAATTGCACCATGATATGGGTACCAAAGAAATACCTCGTACAACATCAACCCTTTCACATTAAAATTAATAATCTATGATCTAGAACCATCATGCCTTATCTTCAAGAAAGACCACTTCCAACTAAAGGATCCAAAGCAATCAAGAAAAAACTCAAAAAATATCCTAAGGGAAACTTCAAGGAAAAGACCAACAAAGCAAAGACATTGGTGGCCTAAAACCTCTTTGTGTGGCATCCATGGGTGTCAAACCCAACCTTACCTAATGCACACCATATGTTCAAGATGCACACCAAGTATGCGCGTGAATAGAACCTCATCCAAAGGCCAAGCATTAGGCACACTAAGATTAACCTAGGCACAAAGAGGGCACATGTACATACATTGCAAAAATTTCCTTTTCATTTTTCTTTTTTCAGGTTGGTGGACAAAGGTGTCATCTATGGCATTTGTTGATGAAAAAGAGAAGGCTCTTGGAATTGGACATTTGGAGAAAGCCTCATCATCACCTCACTCTTGAGCACTTCACTCAAGATCCATTACATTTTTGCACCATTGTTTTTTGTATGCATTTTTTAGAGTATGCATAAGATAGGGTCTCATCATAAGACTATGCATAGGCACTTTTTTGTTTTCCAACCCATGCACCTTTAGTCCACACTCATGCACATGCACTAAGAAGAGATGAACTAATTTCATCTATTTGTATCTATCATCTAAATTCCATCATCACATCTTCATTATGTACCTCTATTACTTATTTAGTCATTAAAAACAAGCACCCTAGCATTGACACATCTTCATGAAAGAGGCCAAGAGAACCAGGGAATGGTGGCCAACTCCGACACAAGGACAAAAGCAAATTTGGAGCAAAGAACAAGAATGAAGCACTCAAAACTAAGGACCAAGGACTCAAAGGGACTTCAAAGCACACTTCTTAAAGAAGCTCCACGATTAGCTAAAGCTTTTTCAAGGATGAAAAATTCAAGGAGGGGGAAGTGTTGATGAGAAAACATATGTTTCTTGGATCCACTCTTATTCATCACCATTTGTACCTTTTTCTACTTTTTATTCAGTTTAATAAGCACTCTTGTATAGGTGTGTGTGAGTGCCACACTACTGAATAAGTGAGTAGTTTTGTTGTTAATATTTTGCTAATGAAGCACCGTTGTGCCTCCTGAATGCTTCTATGCAACATTCGGGTCTCGTGAGATGCTCCTTGGTTTGAAAAATATGAGTTGTGATGCTAGAACATCAATGGCCCCTTATACTAGCGAACCAAAACTTATATATGTCTTTGGCACAAAAAGACAAAATTGCATACATAAGCACTATGGTAGTGCATTTGGAGGCCAAAATGAGCTCAAACCGTGATTTCAACACCAGAAAGCAAAGATGTTTGTTGGAGATAGTTGTCTGCCGAAGCACGTGAACAGCACAAGGAAGGAGAAGAAGCTTGGAGCACAACAAACAATACTGAATGTATTACTAGAGAATGTACAAAGATAAGTAGCCCATTAGGGCAATAGGTGTATATACAAGCCGGGAAAAAACCTCCTAAAGAGGGAAAAAAGTGCCCCGACGGTCCTAGTGTGTTCACACACATCACTACCTAAATATATCAACAAATCCCCCCTGGGCGTGATGGGGTGAACAAGGAGCTGACACTCATGTATAAGGAAGTGCCAAGCTATGTGGAAATCACTCCACAAAAGGAAGTAAGCCCAAAGCTTTGCGGAAAGCTTCAAACTTCTCCCTAGGCAGAGCCTTCGTGAAAAGGTCTGCAATGTTCTCCTGCGTGGGCACATATGCCAAGTTGATCTCCCCCGTAGAGAACCTCTCCCTGACATAATGATAATGCACCTCAATGTGCTTAGTGTGAGCATGGAACACAGGGTTCCTCACAACTGCCAATGCGCTCTGACTGTCAGTAAAGATGGTGGTGGCAAAAGACTGACCAACACCCAAATCAGCCATAGGGCATCTCAGCCACACACACTCAATAGTCACTGTGAAAGCTGCCCTATACTCAACCTCACAACTGGAAGTGGCCACAGTAGGCTGCTTCTTGCTCAACCAAGATATACATGAGCTACCAAGCATGAAGCAAAAGCCACTAGTGGACACATGAGTGTCATAGCAACCAGCCCAATCAGAGTCAGAAAAAGCATGCAAATCTAGCGGTAGTGATCCCCTCTTGGGATAAAACAAACCAAGTAGCCGAATACCACTCAAGCAGCGAAAGATGTGCTCAACCGTCTAGCAATGCTTGACTCTTGGGCAATGCATAAATGCTCATCTGTGAGACAGCAAACTGAATATTTGGCCGAGTAATGCATACGAAAATCAAGCATCCAACAGCCTTTTGATAGAGAACAGCATCAAATGCATCTCGAGCATCATGAAGACTCAATCATAAACCTATCTCCATAGGAGTGGCAATAGGCTTAGAGTCTTCAAGGCCAAAACGCTGCAATAATGTGTCAATATATTTCGTTTGACACAAAGCCATTCCACCATCAACTTGTATAAACTGAATGCCCAAATAGTGATGCAAATGCCCCAAATTAGACATCTCAAATGAGGCATGCAAATCAGGTTTAAAATCAGCAATATGCCTCTCATGAGGACGAGTGAACAACATGTCATCAACATAAACCACAATGATCAGAAGTACATCATTAGCACACTTAACATATAAGGTGCTTTCAGTTGGACTATTCTCAAAACCATGTGTAGTCAGATAGGCATGTAACTTCTCATACCAAGCACGTGGTGCTTGCTTTAAACCATTTCAATGTGCTTAGTGCGAGCATGGAACACAAGGTTCCTTGCAACTAGCAATGCGCTCTGACTGTCAGTGAAGATGGTGGTGGGAGAAGAGTGACAAACACCCAAATCATCCATAAGGCGTCTAAGCCACACACTCAGCAGTCGTTGTGAAAGCTACCCTATACTCAACCTCACAATTAGAAGTGGCCATAGTAGGCTGCTTCTTGCTCAACCAAGATATGCATGAGCTACCAACCATGAAGGAAAAACCATTGGTGGACACATGAGTGTCATAGCAACCAACCCAATTAGAGTCAAAAAAAGCTTGTAAATCTAGTGGTAGTGATCTTCCCTTGGGATAAAAAAAATACAAGTAGTTTGTTACCACTCAAGTAGCAAAAGATGCGCTTAACCACTTCCCAATGCTTGACACATGGGCAATGCATAAACCTTCTCATCTGTGAGATAGCAAACTGAATATCTGGCCGAGTAATGCATAAGTAAATCAAGCATCCATTAACCTACTGAAGTGGCGATGGAGATGAATGGAAAGCAAGAAAGGAACTCATATTCATCATTAACTATTTACAATAGCTCTACTATCCCAAAAGCTACTAGGTTCAAAAGTTCTCAAAATGAGCTCTCTAGCTCTATTTATAGTTTTTGCCTAGTTTTGACTGGTTTCACATCTAGTGATTGGCATAGTTAAAAAATAGGTTCTAGATCTAATTTGAGGTACTTAACAGCTTCCAAAAATTCTGAAAATTGGTATGAGCTACCTACTTAGACTTCTCAAGCTCGAGGACTCCTCGACTTCCACAAAATGGAGTTGTACATGCAGTAATCGGATGTATGTACATATATTGCATTGTTTGTGTGATAAAAATCACTTCTTGGGTTATGAATTGACCTATGTGCTTCCTTTGCGTTTGTGACGAGATCCTGTACTTGGTCCTGTGCCATGAACACTCCCCTCCTCCTCGTTTCTGTCGTCCCTAACGGAACTTGATTGTGCATGGGTAATGTAGTTAGTGAGGAGGTTTGTCGCAAGGGTATGTTCCGTTATTCGAATGCCCCTGATAAGATCTTTTTCTAGCTTCTCCTAATCAATTGGTTGGGGTTCGTCAAGAGGTGGCATTTGATACTGCTCGAAGTACATCACTCATTCGCATGTGAACAAATGAATTAGGTGAGTGGGTTTGCTAATAAATACTTCTCAGTGGTACTCCCAAAATCTAGTAGTGAACATATCTTTGAAGGTCTGCTTGTTGCAGGCAAGCATATATTTCAATCGACAGTGCCACACATAACATACCTTGATTGATGGCATCATGCTCATATCGTACACTAAATCCAAGTTTCCATGTTTGAATCTAGGGGTGTTCACTGTTGAAGCCTAGACATGCCTGAATGTCTTGAAGAACATTTGCATCATATAAAAATTTTTCTTTGTCATTTGTGCGGCAACGTTGGGCATAGAATGTAGGTGGGGTAACCAATGGAGAATGGTAGCCATCATGTAGCCCACTATAGGTGTGTTATTCTGGGGAGATGCTAAGTAAGGCTAGTTGAGCCAATCTTGACATTGTCGATAGTTCTGAACTTTAATGGCAAAGGCCTTCCAAGAACATCTTCTAGGGACTAGTCCATAGCACGAGTTGTATTTTAGATGGGTAGGCGTGCGCATCCACGTATGCATCATCTCTTGATATTGTTGTAGTAATTCTGTCCTCCATGTAGCTTGATAGATATGACTTTTGGTAGCTCTCGGAGGGACATTTGTTAGCTCGAACTAAGTGGCATGCATTGGTTGCTTCATAGTGATGCTCTCAATCTGTGAATTCTATTTGGCAAGCAATAGGAAGTAAGGTTTATACTACAGCTCACTAGTAGTTATTTGTCAAGGTGGTGCTATAGCGACAAAATACAAAGACTTTAAAATAACTTCTTCAATATTTGCCATCACACGTAACTGAGCATCAACTCTCGCTGAATGCGTTTTGTCGAGTTCTTCAACCGTCTTCAACCATGCCGGTGGAGGTAACTCATACGTGTCTTGACCTGCTTCTGAGGATCTACCTCCAACCACGGGCAATGATACATACTCTTCTTCAAACGTGTCATCCATTGGGATCTGTATGGTCTTGTCTGGTTCCAGCAATTCATGTGGGGATTCCGATGTAGGAGGCTCCGTCATGCTATATACTTGGGCTTGCAATGTACCTCCAACCACGGGCAATGATATGTACTCTTCTTCAAACGTGTCATCCATTGGGATTTGTATGGTCTTGTCTGGTTCCGGCAAGTTAGGTGGGGATTCTGGTGTAGGAGTTTGTGTCATGCTAGATACTTGGGCTTGCAACTCATGGACTTTCATTCGTAGCTCGTTCACTTCTTCAAGGAAGTCGGTGGGGTGACCTCCTACACAATCGTAATTCCTAATGAATCCTTTAATGTCAATTGCTTGTTTGCTTCCTTGAGCATCTCACACTCTACTTGTAGTCAGTCGTAATCTTCTGGCACATGTGTGTGGTTGTCCAATAGAATTTGCATGGACTTAGGAGGAACTACTTTAAAGCATGAGGGGCTTATAGGTGTCTCTAGATGATCCAGTGTAGCCTCAAAGTTTTCACGGTTTTGCTGTTGGAGTCATTGATATTCTTCTTTCGTTGCATTGAGGTGCCTCCGAAGGAGTGCCATGTTGCACAATAATTGAGCATTGTGCATTAAATGTATGTCTAACTGAGACTCAATATCTTTCACCTGCTCTTGTAATTGTGCCTCAAGGGTTTGTTGCTGCTTTTGTAGCTCTACTTCTAAGGCTTGATATTTCACGTTGAGTTCTTGATTCTATAATGTCAATGTATCTAACTGTTTCTGCAATTCTTGGGTCGTCTGTTGGAAGGCCGAATGTTGTTGCCCTAATGGAGAATACTCGGTATTAATTTGTTGAAGACACTGTATCATCTGCTGAATGTCAGCATCATCAGTGGAAGATGATGATGATGCAAATGTTGGAAATGATATATGCATGGTGGGTTGTGATGCACTGAGTCAGGGAGTTGGGGTTGGGATAGTGGACGTTGTAGTAAGTGTGGCAAGGTGCACGATGATGGGTTTCGTGTGGAGTGTGCTAATTGATGTGGATGATACTTGTACATGTGCATCTGGTGAGGCAGTGGGTGAAATCTCCATGTCATTGGAGGTGCTTTTGGTGATGACAATGTGAAATAGTGAAGTGGGTGCAATTGGACGAGGTGAGAGGTGCAATGGCGTTGTGAGAGCTGAGTGGAGTGGTGTGATTGGTGGCCATAAGAAAGGAGTCTGTGAACTGAATTACTGTGAATACATTATAGAGGGAAAAGGTGAGGTTCGTAGATATAGAAAAGATGTGAAAGAGGGGTAGATGGAGGGTGGTTGTGTATATGATGTAAAGGTGTAAAATGGGGTGTACGAATGGAAATGTGTAGGTGGGGAAATGATTGGTAGCGTAGGGAAAGGTGGAGTGAAGAGAGATGTAATGGGAGGGTTAGTCATAATTGGGTTGGAGATTGGGGGCCAAATGGAAACATGTGATGAAATGTGAACGTCGGGACTTTCTACAACATCAACGGACGGTTGCATTGGTGTTGGGGAAGAAGAAGGGGTAGTTTCACTAGTGGTATATACAAGGGTAGTGGCTTCACTCACAGTTAGGTCAATGATTGTAGAACTCACAGTGGGTGCGGATCTCATAGGTTCCATCGGTACATGAATATATTTGCTAGGCCATTTGAGTATTCTTACTTGACGAGGATCAAACTTGGGAGGCAGTTTCCACTTCAAGTAGCACAAAGCTTCTCGTACACCTACTGATTGAACCAATTCATTCATAGCTTCAATGAATGTCTCCTCAAAGCCACCACTAGCCAATTCTTGTTGCAAAATAGCTTGACTCTGTTCCTCAGTTATCCTACACCTCGCCTAAACCTTATTCATTGTGTCATGTAGCCGTGTGATGGCTATCATGTATGCGGCTGCTTCTACTGACGCCTCTTCATATGTGCTGGAGTCGCCTTGAGCTTCAGCTTGTGTCTCTGATTGATGTTCTTCTCCCTCACTCTCCTCAGTGTCATCTGCTCCATCATCAGCCACTATGTGGTCATCATCTTCTTATTTCGAGTCAGAGTCCTTGCCCCCTTCCGACGGTGTGGTTGGGTAAGGAGGTCGTTCATATTCTTGAGAAACAAATTGTGTGTCCAAAAACTGGAAGTCAATGGACTGTTCCTCTAGTATCTCAAAGTCAAAGGTGCTATTGATATCTTCTATATCCAAGCTAATGATCGAAAAAGTAAAAGATTCAGATACAAAAGTGGACGTCACAATGGGAACCTCAACTATTGTGGTGGCCGTGATGGGGGTGGCAGTAGGAATAGTGGTTGCCACCTGTGAGACCTCACTCATTGTAGTGGTTTGTGTAAAGATTACTCATTGATTCAAACGGATTCTGAATGGCAGAACTACAGGTTGTGATTGAGTTGGAGATCACTGTGGGGAGGGCTCCATTGTGGGCTGTGGTGAAGGCGAGTCGGCAACTTGTAAAGAAGGAATTATACCATGCATTTGCTTTACTCTCCTAGTATTTGGAGGTCACTTGGTTTTCATTGAACCCTTGTATTGTTGTAATGCTGCTAGAAGAGCTCCTTTGATGGCAATATCATAAGCTAAGCACATATAAATAATGGGGGTTATAGCACAACAACCGTGGACAACATTCTTCCTTTCCCAATGATGTCCTGCTAGTACGAGCTGGTCCTGGATGTAAGTTGCAATGTCAATTGTTTGAGGGCCCATAGTAGCAAGGTATAATCCAAAGCATAAGTGTTTGAGGGAAATGGTAAAGTGAAAATGTTAGAGATAGATCCTCAAGGGAGTAGTGAGTTGAGGACTGTTTGGTGAGATAGCAGGCCAATTATCCATGTCACTTCTCTTCATAACCTCAGGAATGAGGTGCTCTTTCTCCATGGGCATATGAGTACCATGAATCTGAAGATTTTTTGAATGGGGGTCATTTACTAAGGAAGGAAGTATGAATACTGGATCCAACTCTTTTTGCTCTTGTTCCTTGATAGATGCAACCAAATAATAGCACCAATAGAATTCAGGCTTAGGAAGTGGTGAACTGAAATAGGTTGCAAATCCTGCTTGCTGCCAAATAGGCTTGAGTTCTTCACTATTCTAGAGGGCTTCAAAATCTTGAGAGAAGAACTGATATCGCCGCCAAACATTGGCTCCATATGTTTGATTAGCCTCGTAGATAAAATCCGCTTTGCCCAGTGGTCCGATGAGTCCTTGGAACCAATGTGCTTTACTCCTCACTTTCTCCATTTTACCCATGGGTGGGTCTTCAATTGGAATGGGGCCTATGAAACCTTGGAATTCTCGCGGTATCACTGTTAACATGTTCTCGAATGGAAGGGCTGAGAAATCACCCACTGGTCGTCCAAGTTCCGTACTAGTGGAACTTCCCGGTTGCATTACGAAGTCCTGTGAATGAACCTAAACTGGAGTGAAGAGGAAAACACATTAGCCATGGAAATTAATTAAGATCCCAAGGAGATGAGACCTCCATTCCTTTCCACCACCAACATGCTTCCCATGCAATGTGCATGGTTTGAATGATGTGTGAGTGTGAAGTGAATGTGAGTAGTGCTGGATTTGACTGTGACTGATTGTGTGAGGTGCATGGTTTTACAGTCAAAAACTTGTGAGCACTACCTACTAAGTTAGTGTAGGTTACAAGGTCGGTAGTTAGATGAGTTGACAAAGCTGGAGATGGATGGAGTAGTCAGTGGGTGCTTATCCTCACAAGGTTGTCAGTAAGGATTGGCTTGGTTGGGTGTGGTCATGATTAGTGAAGTCTTGGGAATCCATTTCTGTACAATATGACAGGGTACAAAAGATGAAGCAGAATATACAAAAGAGGGTTTGTAGGGTGTTTGGTTACTAGCAGAAAAGGTTTTCCTCGGGTTCACTAAAGTTGATTTATAAGTTGCACAATTATTAGGTATCCAAATCTGGCGAGACTTGGATTGGGCTTTCACTAAGGGCTTTGGCACCCAAATCTGTCGAATGCACTACCTCTGTTGTGAGTGAAATTGACAGGGTTGTCTAAGATTTAGAGGGGTTGACTCATTTGATGATGTAGCTTTTTGTACCCATATTTGGCATGGGAATGCCTTAGTAGACTATCCGAGGGGCCACCCTGATGTGTTGCTCCTTTGAGTACATGGGTGATGTGGCCATGCTAGGCATCGAGGGTGAGATGTCATGTCAACACTATGCTTTGGAAAAGAAGGGAGATCCAATGCGAACGTGTCCAACCCATTAGAGAATGAGGCATTTTGTACAACCGATCTAGGTGGACACCGTGTTAGCAAGGGTGATCTGATGGAGGTTCCTGAATCCTCCCATGTGTAGCTGCTTGATTGGGGTGCTCTTGGCGGCCTTTCAAGCTTGCTTGGAGTCCGTGGGGGTTCATGCCCAGCTTGAGGTTGAGCCTTATGCTGCCATACTTGTCTGGATCCTATCTACTTACTGGGTTTCACCTCCTTGAGGGGTGGTGTCTCCTGCTTCTTTTCGTTAGAGCCAGTTCACCCACTCATAGCCAGAGTTAGGCCACTCATAGTTGGAGGGTCTTCTATTAAGTCCAATACTTTGGGGCACTGACCTCTGAGTGGTAGCACATGGCACTACCCTACAAGTTCCAGCTAGAGCATGCTCCTGCAAAGATTTAAGTTCACCGAGTAGTTGTATAACCATTCGTGACCTAGGATCATGGGTTCTATTAGGTCTTCGTCATGGCAAACCAAAAGCTTAATTGTCATGGTCACCTCCTCGATTGAGATTGGTAACTCCACCTCGCCTATGCAAGGGGTTTCTAATCCACCTAATCCTATGAGATAGGCCTCAATAGACTTCACCTCTTGTTCTTGTCCCTAACAATGAGAGAATTTGATTGCATTCATTGTTGCACCAGAATCGATTAAAGCCCTAATTTGCATATGCATGGGGTCATGACCTAGAGTGATGTTAACAAATGGTCTCTTGTCAACAATACTAGGGATATCCTTTCCTTTGATTTGACACATGGCCATTAGATATTGTGGAGCATCCTCCAGTTGAGGTTCTCTACCTAGTCCTTTCCTTCTTAATCGCATGCACCTAGTGCATTCTAAAGCTTCCGCTTGGGCGTTTGCCCTGATTCGTTCCTCCTCTTCCTCTCGCTTCTTGGGAAGAGTTAGCCGTTTAAGCATATCCTCAGTCAAGGGTTCTTGATATAGCTTAACTTTGCCTCTACTGATATAATCAGGCATTTCCTCTCCTTCTAGACTTGCTAGTTGAACTACACCACTTGTCGATATCCTATTGATAATCATGGGTCCATATCCTCATTTCTCTAACTTACGGGCATGTTGTTTCAAGGTGTAAACTAACACCAAATCGCCTACTCATAATCCTTTGTCCTTGATATGAGCATCAAAGTAGGCTTTCTGTCTTTTCTTAGCAGCATAAATTCCTGCTGGTGCACGTAATCTCGTCTCTCCTAGTCGTTCTAAGTCAAGTATTCTCGAGGAAAGTTCATGACCTACCCACTCATGCTCGTGAGCTATCTTGAGGGTGGGTATCAAAATTAAATCCAATGGCAACAAAGCATTCTGACCAAATACCATCTGGAATGGTGCAGCATTGAGCACTAATTTATATGCCACTCGATAGGCCCATAAAGCATGGTGCAATTGCTGACCCAATCCAAATGCTTATTATTCACAATCTTGGTCAATATGTTGCACAAAATTTTGTTAGTACTCTCAGCCTGTTTGTTGGCTTGTGGATGATACGGTGCAGATTTCTTGTGTATTACCATGAAATCTTGTAATAAATATTCAATGAACTCGTTCAAAAAATGATTACCCCTATCACATACAAGCTCTATAGGAAGACCATATCTTGTGAAGACATTCTCAAACAAGAATTTTGTAGTTGTGCGTGCATCATTCTTCTTTGTGGCCTTGGCCTCTACCCATTTAGTGAGATTGTAGGTGGCAACTATGATATCCTCAACATGGGAGTTCTTTGTAGGGGGGTTAATAGGTCCAACAAAATCTATTCCCCATTTTGAGAATGTGTGCCCTCCCATCATGGGTCGAGGGGCATCTCGTCTTTGCATATAGGATACTGAGCCCTTTGACATACGTCACATCGTTTTACATATGTGTGGGCATCCATATGGAGAGTGGACCACCATAATCTTGAAAATAGTGTGCCCTTAATAACACAGTCAGGTCCAAAATGGCCTCCTGCTGCACCTTGATGGGCAGCTTCTAAGAGATTGAGATATTCACTCTCGTGCACACATATCTTGAGATAACCGTCTCTCCCTCATCTATACAAATGATCACCAATGAGCTTGTAACCTTGAGCCTCTTGCTTGAGACTTCGTTTACATGCCAGAGTCATGTCTTCTCGAAAAGTCTTCATTCTCAGATAGTTAACAAAAAATTCATTCCAATTTGGCGTTAGGGCCACATTGTATAGAGTAGTGTGTTCTATCGGTGTTCTATTACAACACTTTGGACATTCATTGCAAAATGGTTGGATATCTTTTTCCATTGAGGGCCAACACACACCTAACCTTTTCAAGTTCAGTAATGTCCCCTGTCTCAAATGATGTTGCTCTAGTGCACCTACATGTGCTAGCTGCAACCAATTGTCATACTCCTATTCTTCTGCACAACACGCAAGGATATTCTAACGATCCTGCCTATAGATACTATCAGAGAGGATTTGGTATCTCTACGCATTCACTACCTCCTTCTCGCGAGTTCTCACTTGAGGATTCTTAGGTCCATTTGTCAATACTGGAAATAATGGCTTTGCCCATTCAAAAACAATCTCGACATTAAATAGGTAAGCATCTGGTAGCTTGTCTACTACTCCAATAGCTGGATCAGCTGAAGTTATCCTCAAGAGATGGTCTGCTCTCAAGTGCATTTTACCCTTCTTGACTACGACTTCAAAGTCATACTCCATAAGAAGTAGAAACCAATGTATTAGCCTACCCGTGTTGCAGGGTTTGTTCACTAAATACAAGAGAGCATGATGGTCAGTAAAGAACTTAAACTTATTTGCGAATAAATAGTGACAAAATTTCTTGACTGCATAGACCATTCCTAGCCCTTCTCTCTCCATCGTGGCATAATTTCTCTCTACAGCATTCAACTGCCTACTGGCCTATGCAATCCGTAAGCCAATATTCCTTTCATGTGTGGGTTGTGCTAACACACAGCCTATTGTGTGATTAGAAGCATCTACGTGTACATGAAAAGCTTTGTTCCAATCACGCACGACTAGAATAGGTGCAAAACACAATCATCATTTCAGTTCACTAAAGAAGCTCTTGCATTCTTATGTCCACTCAAAGCTATTTAGCAGGTTGTATAGTGGTTTAGCAATGATTGCATACATATTTACGAATCGTTGGTAATATCTGCAATGGCCCATAAATGCTTGTAACTCCTTTACATTCTTTGGCCTCGGTAATTCATTGATCAATCGTACCTTATCCTCATCTGTGGAAATTCCATTTTATGTGACCATCTTTCCTTGTCTTACCATAAAGACGCACTTCTTAGGGTTTAAACAGACTTGATATCCCTAAACTTGTCAAAGATTTGTTTAAGCGCAGGGATATGATCTTGATCTAAGCATTGAGTGAGCACACAAATCATCTACAAACACTTCTAAATTCTTTCTCAGAAACTCTTTGAGCACGTGGCACATCAACCTTTGGAAAGTTGCAGGTGTGTTCGTCAACCCAAAGGCATCACACAAAATGCAAAGACACCCCATTCAATGGCAAAAGCCATCTTATATTGATCCTCTGGGGCAATGGTGACTTGGTTATAGCTTGAAAATCCGTAGAGAAAGCTATACACTTCCTTGCCTGTGACTGTTTCCAATGGGTGTTCTATAATAGTTAGAGGGTAACTGTCCCTAATGGTGGCGGCATTGACTTTCTTCAAATTAGTACACACTCTCAACTTAACGTTCTTCTTAGGCACGACTACAATGGGCGATACCCATTTGATATGTTCTATCTCGCAAATGAATCCGGCCTCAATGAGTCTATCTATCGCTTCCTTGATCTTCAATGCGTAGTTATCATTATATGTATAGGGCTTTTGGTTGGTGGGTTCAGCCTCGCCTCTCATGGGTATCCTATGAAAACATATATCTGGATCTACCCCTTTCAGGTCCTTGTAACTCCATGCAAACACATCCCTATACCTTTTCAATAACGCAATCAAACTTTCTTCCTCTTCATCTGTCAGATCATGCCCTATGTATGTACATCTTTCTTCTCCCCCCTCGGTTGCCACTACTACTTTCTTTGTAGTCTCCTTGTTATCATAGGAATCAATGCTGAAGATGCACATAAGCTATAGATCTTTGAATTTGGTGGAGAAATGAGTGAGATATGCGCTGCACAAGTTGACTGACTGATAGAGACTCTGACAGAGAACTCAGAAATGAACAATGTGAAAGTAATGTATTAATGAACAATGTTGTACAATGCCATAGGCATGAATACCATTGCCTAATGGTGTAGAAGAGTGTAGGCTAGAGTGTAGGCCTCACACACTCTCAAAGATGGGAATGAGGAGCTCCGAAAATGACTCACTACCGTGACTTTTTCTTTGAAAGTTTATATGGATGTTCACTTCCAATTTGAATTTGAATTCAAATTTTGGCTTCCTCTAAAAAGTGTTCCTCCATTATAGGAGATATTCCATCAATCAATTCCTAACTTTCCACGAGTTCTTCTTGGTAGGTGTTTACAAAGATTCCAAGTCAAATATGAGTTTTACAAAAGGATAAAATGGTAATTAACCACTAGCATTGATTCCTATGTATCTTCATATGTGAATGGTCTTGAAGCCAAATGTGTAGGCTTGTAAATTTCACCAACAGCTCCCCCTCAAGCCAAACATTTTGGCTTGGTCTTCATCTTCAGTCTTCATGTATATCCTGCAATCCAATCATCGATTTGAACCTGCAAAGCTCACATAATGGTAATGAACCTCTATATGCTTGGTCCTTGCATGATAAATAGGATTAACTGCAAGGTGAAGTGAGCTTGTATTATCTCCAAATATCAATGGTGAGGTAGTATACAAACCCAATTCTGTATATAATAACTTGATCCATATGGCTTCTTGAGTGGCATTAGCCAATCCTCTATACTCTACCTCTCTAGAAGATGAAGCAACAGTAGGTTGATTCTTTGAAGACCATGATATTGGTTTATCACCTACAAATGAAATGTATCTAGAAGTGCTCCTCCTAGCATCCTTGCATCATGCGCAATCTGCATCTGAATAGATCATGTCCAAGTCTGATGTGTAAGGGAAATACAAACCATGATGTTGAGTACCCTTGAGGTATTTTAATATCCTTTTGGTAGCCTCGAAGTGAGGTGCTCTAGGCTTGTGCATAAACTGACTTAGCACACTAACTCCATATGCAATATCTATCCTTGTCAAGGTAGCATAATTCAAGCTACCTACTATGCTTTGGTAACCTGTAATATCATCAATTTCATCACCTTCATGGGCACTTAGTTTTAGGTTTACCTCCATTAGAGTACTTGCAACTTTGGCATCCTGCAAATGAAACTTCTTCAACATATCCTGTATGTAATTTCTCTGAGTAATATAGATTATAGGGTTAGTATAGACTAACTCAAGTCCAAGACAGTACTTTAGTAGACCAAGATCACTGATCTTGAACTCCTTCATCATCTGGTTCTTGATTTGTCTGATTCCATTGACATCATTACCTGTAAGTATGATATCATCAACATAAACACATAGGTATATTACCTCTGAATTACTTCTCTTAATGAATAGAGAAGTATCTGCCTTGCTCATGACAAAACCTTGATCTTGAAGGTATGTGGTCAACTTGTGATTCCATGCTCTAGGTGCCTGCTTCAATCCATAAAGAGCCTTTTTTAATTCGCATACATGTGTTACCTTGTTAGGATCCTCATAGCCAAGAGGTTGTGACATATATACCTCCTCTGAAATCCATCCATTCAAAAAGGCATTATTTACATCTAGCTGATACATGTTCCAATTCTTAGATGCAGCCACACTTACCAATACCCTGATGGTTGGCATCTTGGCTACAGGTGAGAATGTTTCTTTATAGTCAATGCCTTGGGTTTGTGAAAAACCCTTGGCCACCAATCTAGCTTTGTACCTACTAATTGACCCATCAGAATTTCTTTTGATTTTACAGATCCATCTAGATCCAATTACCTTCATAGCCTCTTTCTTTGGTACTAATTCCTATGTGTCACTTTCTTTTAGTGCTCCAATCTCCTCATCCATAGCTTCTTTCCATTCTGTCTTGGTCATGGCTTCTTCATATGATCCTGGTTCTTCAATTGACAAGTCTTTGGCAAGGTAAGTAGAATGTTTAGTAACAATAGAGGTGTCATACCCATATCTGAGAGGTCTTTTGGTCTCCCTTTGTGATCTTCTGATTGATTGATGTGAAGATTCAGGTATGTCTTCAAGTTTCTTCATCTTGAGTTTGCCTCTGGACTTCCATGCCTTGAATTCTTCAAGATTGATAATGTCTTTATCATCTGAATTGGTGTCTTCATTCTGAGTAGCTTCCTCCTTAGCAAGACTTGGAAACTCCTCCTCCAAGTCATAGGGTAGTTTAAACTTCCTGCATTCATTCTCATACCAAGAATCATTTTCATCAAAGACAACATCTCTACTAACCATGAATCCCTTATTGAAGGGTTGTAGAACCTGTACCCTTTCTGATTTAGATCATATCCAATAAAGATACACTTCTCAACCTTAGGGTCTAGCTTACCTCTTATCTGAGAAGGAATGTGTACATATGCTACACATTCAAATATCCTGCAATGATCAAGTGAGGGTCTCTTACCATGCCATGCTTCATAAGGGGTTATCCCATCAAGGGATCTAGATGGCAATCTCTTTATGAGGTAAGTGGCAGTAGATACACACTCTTCCCATAAGGGTAATTTTTTTTCATGCAACATTGACCTAGCTATTACAACAATCAATCTATTTCTTCTCTCAGCTACCCCATTCTGTTCAAGAGTATACTTTGTGGTGATTTCTCTCTTGATTCCTCTATCCTGCAAGAATGCTTCAAACTCATTGGAGAAATACTCACCTCGTCCATCTGACCTTAGCCTCTTTAGGTTTCTTCCTGTCTGATTCTCAACAAGTGCAAGATATTTTTTAAAACAATTGAACACTTCATCTTTGTGCTTCATAAAGTACAATACAGTCCACCTACTATAATCATCAATAAGAGATACATAGTACCTTGATTCTGAGATTGAGGGGTCTTTGTTTGGTCCCCATAAATCTGTATGGACAAGCTCTAGGTAGTCCTCATGCATGTAGCCTTTCCTTGAGAATGGTAACCTATGAGACTTTCCAAACTGACAAGCACCACACTTGTAGATCATATGTTGCTTGGATACATTAGGTATCCCAAGCACACATTGGTCCTTGCATATTTGCTTCAAGGTTCTTTCACCTACATGCCCTAATATTTTATGCCAAATCTCAAGCTCTGAAAGTGTTTGATCTTTGTAATTGTAGAGTGCACTATTCTTTGTATCTTCTAGCTCAAATGTAAAACGTGTACCTGATTTTTCTCCTTTAGCTATTCTCTTGAACCCATGTGTTGAGGCCATAAAGGTCATTTTGGTCAAAGTCAACTATAGTCAAAGTCAACAGGTCAAAGTCAACAGGTCAAAGTCAACAAGGTGTAAAGTCAAAGTGCTAAAGTGCAGGTGTCAAAGTGCACAGGTAGTGCACAATTAATTGTCCACAAAGGGCAAATTGGAGAAAGTGGGTTGCAGGTTGCAGAGGTATTTCTCTAATTTCCCTAAGGTTCAAAGTGTGTTTTAAAGTGGTTGGGAAGGTTCAGGTGAACCCCCTCTTATGTGCAAAAGTGAAGACTTAAAAGGAAAATGTGAAGGTATGTGAAGCGGCAGCGTACGCACAGGTGAAAATATGGCCCCCCATTAAAATTTTTGGTTTTAGTCTAAAGTCACTACAGGACAAAACAGTGAGTCGTTGGCTCCCACTTGTGAAGACAATCTTGGGACATCAAAGTGAGCACCAAGATACTATTGCAGTTAGGAGCATACGTGATCGACACACTCAAATCAAGGCAAGGACTATTCTTGGACCAATCTTAGAGTAAGCAAGAGAGGCATAGTCTAAGTGAAGCAAGAGAGAGAAGTGCAAGAGTCACCAGTGTGCGACGCAGAGAAGTGGAAGTGAAGGAGTGCATGGAGAGTGACTGAGGGATTGTGCAGAGAGGCTAAGCTAGTCCCCCAAGGATCTCAAGGTCTTTTTGCAGTGTGCGCGTGCCGGCAGAAGGTATTCATTCCTCCCCTTAGTGGAAGCTTGGTGCAAGGTGTGCACAAGGATAAGCTTGAAGCAGGTGGAGGTCTGGTGCAGAGGAGGCCGGCGGCAAGAAGACTTTGGGATATTTGGTATTTTGTAATTGAGCACTCTGTGGGATTGTGCACAGAGGTATTGGCTTGTATTGTGCTTCAAACATTGTAATTGTCTTACTGTAATCATCGGTAGAGGCTTCCAAGATGTATTTTCTCTTCTTGTCTCTTCCTTTAAACCCTCAAACTCCTTCTTGTCCAAGAATCCCCCAACAAAATTTGGCACACCCGGTGGGATTTCCAAGGAGATTTGAGCTTAGGAGAAACGAAGTGCAAAGTATAGCAGAGGTCACGTGTCTACGGTGCTACTACAGTGCTACTTCATCAAACAAAAGGTAAATATTCTTATCAAGTGTCTCATATTAAGTGGGCTATGAACTGCTCATGACCGCAAACCGGTCCCAAACATTGAGGGTCACCTGCAAGCAGACAAGAAGGAAGGTTGTTAGAAGGTCTTCCAGTCCACTATCTTCAACCTCATCAGTAAAGAACATGGCGGGTCAGGTAGACTTGGAAACTTTACTTTCTAGATTAAATATAAAGTTTCCTTCTTTCAAAGGCCTAGCTCAGGAGGATCCGGATGAACACATTAGAAGGTTTTTGGCACTATGTAAGACTAGAGGCTTAATGGGTAGGGAGGATGCCTTTTTTATTCTCTTCCCTGCCACATTAGAGGGATTAGCAGATAAGTGGTTTAGCCAATTTGCTGAAAACCATTTTACCACTTGGGATGTGATGAAAGATGCATTCAAAAATCAATTCCAGCATGGCAACACTGCGGAGATTATCATAGAAGAACTAGAAAATTTGAGATTTGGTCCAGGAGAAAAGTTCCCAGAGTTTGTGACTAGGGCCAAAGCACTAATGGCTAAATTGCCAGATCCACCACACGATTTTTTTGTTAAGAAATGGCTAGCTAAGCCCCTACCAGTGTCCACCTAATGCAAAATAAAGGAATTAGTGTTACCTACAGCCTCCATAGAGGAGTTCATCAACACAGCCACACGCTTGGAGCAGATAAGGCACCAGTATGGAGCAACTTCTTCCCAACCAACATATGGTACAGAAATGGAGGATCCAGTGATCCAGCTAAGGAAGGAGCTGGAGGGCTTAAAAAGAAATAAGCCCTACAAAGAGGAGGAGAATGTTGCTGCTCAGTTGAGAAGGGAGATTGAAGCACTAAAGCTCCAAAAGGAGGAGGACGCCCAAGCAGAGGAATTGGCTCAACTGTGACAGGAGTTGCAGGAACTAAAAGGAGGTGGCATCAAGAGTGGACTTTGGTGTTCCATGTGCAGCAAGCAAGGTCACATAGTAAGTGAATGTCCTCTGTTAAGTGTGACTTGCCAATTATGCAGGAAAGTTGGCCATGAGGCCCATGAATGCCAATCAAGGGGAATGCCTGCAACGACATACTGGACACAAGGAGGACCCCCAACACTAGCAAATGTGATGGCTGCTGCACCAAATCAAGGTAACAACTATAATCCTAGACAGAGGAATAACTTTGGAAATGGGCCTAGGAGGCCAATCATCTGTTTCAGATATGGAGAATGCGGGCACTATCAAAGTAGGTGCACCCTACCAGAAAATGCCCCTCCTTGCAGGAATTGCCCTGAGGCAAGAGACCATTATACAAATTGTTGCCCTAAGAATCAAGCCTCTTCATCGGGGCCCCACATTCAAATGATTTCTGTGCACAAAGAAGAAGTGTGTGATCTAGTCAATGAGCCATCACCATCTACCAGAGTGGTGCAATTAGAAGAAATAGAATCTTTGACTGTGCAGACAAGAAGCAATGGGAAGGTTCAAGCAGACATAGTACAAGGATCAAAGATTAAGGAATGGAATCAAAACAGAGAACCATCTGATGATAAAGGCACCATAGGTGCAGATACAAGGCAAAAAGGAGATCTCATATGCACTAGTGATGCCATTGGGCATGCCTTCAATAGGGCTCATGAGGATTTTGATAAGTCAACTAGAGCCCATGCTCTTAAGGAATCAGAGGCTTCAAAACTACTCAAGTCCATGAAAAAGGAGGTTAGTATTTTTTATTTAATAAAGATGGATGGGAAATTCAGGTCATAGTTATTGCAGATAATTGATGAAGCTTCCACTACAAGTTTGGTGGCAAAGACTGCTGTTTTACATAAAGGAAAAATTGTAGGGGAAGCACGCCTTACAAATTATAAAAGTCCTCGGCTGACAGTATCTATCAAAGGTCATGAATTTCAAGGCGTTATTGTGGATGGTTGTTCTGGCATTAACTTGATGCGTGAACATACAATGGAAAAGATTGGAGTCCACCCTTCAAGGCCTGCAAATTTCACTGTTACTTTGGTAGATCAGTGCAAAGTAAGGCCCTTGGGAGTGATCCCAAAAGTTCCACTTGAAGTACAAGGTAATCTATTCATTCTGGATTTTGTGGTTTTAAGATTGCCCCAGGTTGAAGGAGGATTTCCCCTCTTAATTGGACGACCATGGCTGAGGCATGCAAGTGTCATTCATGATTGGGGCAAGGAAACACTAGCATGATGCAAACAGTTGGCATACGCATGGAACCAGAATCGGAGGATCAAACCCAAATAGATTTCGAGGAAGAAGAGGATATTCTAAATTGGCTCCAAGCAGGCAACTCTTCCTCTTGTTTTGGAATTTTTCTTAATAATTCTTGCACGACTGAAGGTTATGATGAAGATAAGGAGAAAGTCCAGGTTGATGGATTGGGAGAGCCCATCACAGACCACAGAAGAGGCAGGAAGACACCCCTCAAATATAACTTGGAGGAGGATATGACAACCACAGATAAGGAGGTTACTAAAGCTAAAGGCAAGGTAAAAGATTCTAGTGAAGAGTGTTCTTTCCCGATTCAAGAAATCCCTGCATGATGGATGCAGGACAAGGAGGAACACATTGAAATCCAAAATACACCTGCTTATGAAGCAATGCACGAAAAGCTAGTAGAAGAAGACAAGGAAGAAGATGAGCACAAAGATAATATGGTAGAGATAAATCCTGTCAAAGAAATACAATTAGGCACTCAAGACAATAATCGGCCAGTTTTGGTGGCCACTTGGTTGTGGAGCCACCCAGGGCTCCTTGAAAAGGTAAAATCATTCTTGACCCATTAGACAGATGTTTTTGCCTGGCATTATAAAGACTTAGAAGGAGTGCCTGCAACTTATGGAGAGCACAGAATCCCTCTTGTTGATGGAGCTAAACCCATAAGAGGGAAGAGTTATAGACTTAATCCAGAATATGCTGAAGCAGTTTATGTGGAAATACAGAAGATGGATGCAGGAATCATCATTCCTGTGGAACACTCAGAGTGGCTCTCACCTATGGTTATAGTACCAAAGAAGAATACTAATAAAATCAGAATTTGTGTTGAATTTAGAGCACTCAACAAGGTGACCATTCCAGATGGTTTCCCAATGCCTTTTGCAGAGCAGGTCATTGAAGAAGTGGCTGTATAGCTTTATGGATGGATTTAGTGGCTATAATCAAATATCAATACACTCAGAGGATCGTGAAAAGACTGCTTTTATCGCACCTTGGGGAACATATGTGTACGTTTGGGCTCACAAATGCTCCAGCCACCTTTAACAGAACGGTCAATCTCATTTTTGGCCCCCTATTGCTGGAATCACTTAGAATCTTCATGGATGACTTCTCTTCGTTTTCAGGTTCTCACAAGGAAACTCCTCTAGATTGTTTGGACCATCACATGAGACAGCTGCAGAATGTTTTCAAAAGATGCAGGGAGACTAAGCTAAAGCTCAATCCAAACAAATGTCATTTCCTTGTGACAGAAGGAACTCTCTTAGGACATGTGGTGTCGGCTAAAGGTATGGCCCCAGATCCTGACAAAATCATTTCTATATTAAAGTTGCCTAAACCTAACTCTCCTAAAGAGATTCAGAGTTTCTTGGGGCATACTGGATACCATAGAAGGTTTATAAAAATGTATGGAGAGATAGCCAAACCACTGGCTAGACTTACACATAAGGAAGTACCTTTTAAATGGGAAGAAGAGGAGGAAAAAGCATATCAAAGATTACGGTCAGGGTTAGTGTCTGCTCCTATTTTGATCACACCTGAGTGGTCAAAAATCTTTCATATACATGTAGATCCCAGTGCCTATGCAGTGGGGGCAGTTTTGACCCAACCCAGTGAAGAATTTAAAGTGGACATACCAATTCAATATGCCAGTAGAATCTTGACCAAGGCTGAAAGGAATTAGAGTACTACAGAAAGGGAAGCCCTAGCAATGGTTTTTGCTGTCCAAAAATTCCGTCATTACTTACTGGGAGTAAAATTTATTATTATAACAGATCACCAACCACTAAAATACTTGCTCAACAAACCACAAGCCACTGGTAGAATATGGAGGTGGTTATTGTTGTTCCAAGAGTTTGATTTTTCTGTAGTCCACAAACCAGGTAAAGAAAATGTTATGGCAGATCACCTATCCAGAATCAATATGATAGATCAAGCTAGTGGAATCAATGATGATTTTCTAGATGCCCATCTGTTCGCTGTACAAGCTCAAGGTTGGTATTATGATATCAAGAATTTCATTAAAACTGGTTTGTATTCAGAAAAAGCTAATGCTGTGCAAAGGAAGAGATTGCTAATCAAGAGTAGACCATATACCTTCATTGAAGATAAATTATATAGACAGGGCAAGGATGACATGTTTAGGAAGTGTTTGGAAGAAGAAGAAGTGAGGGAAGTCCTTCACTCTGCACATGAAGGAACAAGTGGTGGGCACCTTCCAGGGCATATTATGAGTCAGAGGATACTGGATGCTGGTTTATGGTGGCCTACACTATTTAAGGATGCAGATGAATGGGGAAAGGCATGTGACGTTTGCCAGAGGTGTGGACCGAAGCCAACAAAGCAGAGGCATAGCCCCTTGATTGTGTCCACTTCCTGGCAACCATTTGAGAAGTGGGGGCTAGATTTTGTAGGGCCCATCTACCCTCCCGCGATTCCAAAAAGAGAAATATCTCTTGATAGCTACAGATTATGCGACAAAGTGGGCTGAAGCTATTGCCTCCCCCGACTGCACTGCCCAAACTGTTGTTGATTTCATTTATAGTAGCATCATTTGCAGGTTTGGATGTCCACTTGAAATTTGTACAGATCAGGGTACCCATTTTGTCAATAAGGTCCTACAGGAAATTTTCAACAAGTATAGAATTCTACATAGGACCTCTTGTGCCTACTATCCAAGAGCCAACGGTCAGGCTGAATCGACAAATAAGGTTTTAATCTCAATGTTAAGGAAGGAGTGTATGTTACAGCCCACTTCCTGGGGCATTGCTTATCAAGGTACCCTATGGACATACAGGTTAGCTTACAAAGAGGCCACAGGATATTCTCCATTCCAACTGGTTTAAGGCATATTGCCCATTGAGCCCTTTGAATTTTTCCATGGATCACCTAAGATAGCATTCATGCAGGGCAAGAAAGATTGTGATGTCTCTCAGAGGCTCGGAGCACTACATAAAGTGGAGGAGATTCGTCTACTACCAACAAAACAATTGATAGAGACTCAGATGACGAGGAAGGAGGCACATGATCGACATCTGTGGAACAACAACATAGAACCAGGCATGTTAGTTCTTCTCCATAAACCTCATCTTCATACACAATTGAGAGGAAAATGGCTTCCACATTGGGAAGGACCTTATCGAGTCAAAACAATGCTAAATTGGGGTGCTGTGGAGTTAGAGACGCTGAAAGGAGAGGCCTTGCCACTGGTCAACATATCAAGGCTCAAGGCCTACCATCAACACACTTGAAGAAGTATGGATCACCTGGAACTGCAAAATCTGTCCAGGTTGTACATAGCTTTCTCATCTCATTTTGCTCAGTTTTAGTAGTTTTCTTTATCAATTTCATTCTTGTTCCTTGTGTTTTTAGCAAACCTAGAAGGCATTTCATAACCTCTACAAAAGTAAAAAATTTTGGGTATTTTTGGAAATTTTTCTAGCATTTTTCTAGCATTTTTAGCATTTTTCTAGCATTTTTTATCCTTTTCCAATATCATTTTCTTGCCAAATAGGAGGAATAAAAGGAGGCTCTCTGTAGTTTGATGAAGGAAATTGGGCCTAGCCGTGTAGAAATATTCATGACAACTTTTTCAGAATGTTTTGGAAAATTTTTGGCATTTTTTTGGATTTTTCCTTCAATTTTCTCTATTTTTTGGGGTTATTTTCCAAAAAAAAAGGGGCCCCCCAGGATTTTCGAGTTGAAAAAAAAAAAACTCCCCCCCCCCCGCCCCCCCCCCCCCACTGACCACCACCGACCATCCCCCCCCCCCACCGACCACCACCGACCATTCCCCCCCCCCCCCCCCAATTTTTATTTTTTTTTTATTTTTTATTTATTTATTATTTTATTTTTTTATTTTTATTTTATTTTTATTTTATTTTTATGTTATTTTATTATTTACTTTATATTTTTTTATTATTTTTCTTTTTTTCTTTTATTTTTCTGTATAGGTGTTCGATATTAAACTAATAATAATAATAATAATAAATAAATAAAATAAATAAATTAAAAACTTCTTATTTTCTTTATTTTTTATGGCTCAAGGCTTTTGGCTTGGGATTGTGCCTCGGTTGGCCGTTTTTTACAAAACTGGAGTCATTTTCATGTTTTTCGGCACCTATGGATTCAATTTTTGCATTTATTTTATCCAAATCACACCTTTTCTCTGACTTTTGGTCAAAACTTACATGTTTTACACACATTTCTCACATGTTTTTATTTCCCCACATTTTTCACATGGCTTATTCTCCCTTTGTCTTTCCTTATGTTTCGTAATGTTCCATATGCACCCTCTGTAGCTCTATTGTTTGACCATTTTAACCCTCTCCAGACCCCATCATCCTACCCCATTCCCTTCCTTTACAAATCTGCCCAGCCACATCCTTAACCCTCCCTATCCCCTCCATCCCCGCCCCTCAGCCCTACCCTCCACCCCTTTCTACCCTCCCATTGCAACCCTTTGCTTTTCCATTACCAAAATCCCACTTTTGGTTCTTCTCTGGTGCTTGTTCTGGTAGAGTTGTTTGCTGCTCAGGTGTCCTCTTGAAGATTTTGCAGCTCACAATTCATGATGTCCTCTATGCTCAGAGCTTTGGTTATAGCTCTCCGGGACGGAGAGCACATTAGGTGGTCGGCAACTGTTGAGCCCATAAAGGTCATTTTGGTCAAAGTCAACTACAATCAAAGTCAATCGATCAAAGTCAACAAGGTGCAAAGTCAAAGTGCTAAAGTGTAGGTGTCAAAGTGCACAGGTAGTGCACAATTAATTGTCCACAAAGGGTAAATTGGAGAAAGTGGGTTGCAGGTTGGAGAGGTATTTCTCTAATTTCCCTAAGGTTCAAAGTGTGTTTTAAAGTGGTTTGGAAGGTTCAGGAGAACCCCCTCTTATGTGCAAAAGTGAAGACTTAAAAGGAAAATGTGAAGGTATGTGAAGTGGCAACGTACGCACAGGTGAAAATATGGCCCCCCCATTAAAATTTTTGGTTTTAGTCTAAAGTCACTACATGACAAAACAGTGAGTCGTTGGCTGCCACTTGTGAAGACAATCTTGGGACATCAAAGTGAGCACCAAGATACTATTGCAGTTAGGCGCGTACGTGATCGACACACTCAAATCAAGGCAAGGACTATTCTTGGACCAATCTTAGAGTAAGCAAGAGAGGCATAGTCTAAGTGAAGCAAGAGAGAGAAGTGCAAGAGTCACCAGTGTGCGATGCAGAGAAGTGGAAGTGAAGGAGTGCATGGAGAGTGACTGAGGGATTGTGCAGAGAGGCTAAGCTAGTCCCCCAAGGATCTCAAGGTCTTTTTGCAGTGTGCGCGTGCCGACAGAAGGTATTCATTCCTCCCCTTAGTGGAAGCTTGGTGCAAGGTGTGCACAAGGATAAGCTTGAAGTAGGTGGAGGTCTGGTGCAGAGGAGGCCGGTGGCAAGAAGACTTTGGGATATTTGGTATTTTGTAATTGAGCACTCTGTGGGATTGTGCACAGAGGTATTGGCTTGTATTGTGCTTCAAATATTGTAATTGTCTTACTGTAATCAATCAACAGAGGCTTCCAAGGTGTATTTTCTCTTCTTGTCTCTTCCTTTTTCTCCTACAAACCCTCAAACTCCTTCTTGTCCAAGAATCCCCCAACACCATGCCTTGGATCCTCCACAAATGCTCCAAATTTTTTGAATCTAACCTGCAAACCTTTTTCCACAATATGTCCAACACTTATCAAGTTTTTTGTAATGGTTGGTACTTATAGTACCCTACTCAACAAGTTTTGATTCCCATCAGAAGTCTTAACATTTCCAACTTTAACTACTAAGTGCTTGGTGTCATCACATGTTTGTACTTGATGCTTACCTCTTGGTTCTTCAAGGTCAGAGAGTGGAGCGACATTGCCAGCCACATGATTTGAGCATCCTGAGTCAATGTAGAAGAGATGGTCATCATTTGTACCTGGTTTTGAAGTCATGTTCATGATCAGAAGTGAATCATCTTGTTCTTCTGTGTAGTTGTTGTAATCCTTTCTAGACTTGTATCCTCCTTGGTAGTTTCCATTGTAGTTGTTGTTGTAGTTGTTGTTGTACCCTTGATGATGGTTGAATCTGCCTCTTGACTGTGAGTATCCACCTCTTTGATATCCTCTTCCTCTCTGATTCTTGTAGTTCCTAAAACACTCATCTGTAGTATGATTTGATAAACCACAAATGTTACATGGTGAGGAGTTATAGGATCTCCCCCTACCTTGCTTACCTCCTCTGCCCCTTCCTCTTGATGATCTACCTCTCCGTGCATAGTTGGCTTGGGAGGTAGTGCCTTCATCCTTTGCTTTCTTGTTCTTGCCTTTATCTTTAGACTTACTTTTATCAGTATATAGGGCAGAAGAGTTATTACCTTTGGATGAGTCTCCATTCTTGTTGAGCTTGGCTTCATGAGTGAACAATTGCCCCATGAGTGGTAAGATCTATAATTTGCATGTCCATGTATAGGTCCATAACAATGGTATCAGAGCAAAGTCAAGGTAAAATGGGAGATGGTTTTCCTTCATTTATTGATAAATTGGACAGGAACAACTATCAGGCATGGTCTCTAAGGATAAAGACATACCTACAAGGAAGGAGTCTTTATGGATACATCTCACGAGATGAGGAATTGCCCTCATTCAAAACCAGAGGACTACCAACAAAGGAAGAACATGAGAAGCTCAACACATGGTGTGCCAAGGATGCATTAGCAAGGTCTTACTTACTCAACTCCATCTCTGATTTTCTTTTGCCACATATTAGAAATTGTAAGACATCCCAAGAGACTTGGGAAACCTTTTCATCCTACTTCTCTTCCAACACAAGGGCCAGAAAACACCAATTGTGGATTGAATTCACCACAATAAGGAAGTGTTGGAGAATTCCTCTCCTAATCGCAGCGGAAAGTGTAGAAGACCTTCTCACGATCAAGACTTTTGCCAATAGCTGAACCTTCAAATGAAAACTGGTACCAACAGAAAAATGCAATGAACTTGAAACTTTGGTCACTCAAATTAGACACCTACAGCTTTCAAATGAGCTATCAAACACTCAATTTGGAGTATATTTGGGTTGGCAACTCTTTGATTCAAAAGAGGCTACCTGTCCACTCAGTTAGGCTAAAAACTAGACTTCACTAAAACCTGAATAACTCACAGAGCATAAAGAATTTGATAAAACTGTCCTATATAGAGGAAGTAATCAAGATAAGCTTTTAAATGAATGTTTAAACACTAAAATTGGATACATATATTGAGAGATATGACTCTCACAAGTAGACTACCCAAAAATGGGTGTGCGGCTGGACATACTCTATGAGAGTAAACTAAACGAAATGATTCAAACCAAATGAACTAGCTACAAGGGGGCTTCCATGCCTTCTTCCTCTCTTCTTGAGTGTCCTCCCTTGCCTCTTTTATAGCCAAGTGACCAAAATCTCTCATGATGAGTTTGAGAGCTCTTCTCCATCATTTCTCCACTACTTTGGACAGCCACTCCTCTTATAGTTCAGTTTTTGGATTTGATTCTCTTTTGGCCTCCACTACTTGCTAAAGTAAATGCTTCCATTTTTCATTTTTGTATTTTTCTTCTATTTGAAGAAAATCCTTTTTGCAAAAATATATATGACCTTACTTCTTTATTTTTAACACTCCCCCTCAAGCTCACATGTGAGCTTGCACCTTCAGCCATATCCTGCAAGTTGATGTCATCCTTGAACCTCTTTAGCTTAGAAGCATCTAGGGACTTTGTAAGCATGTCTGCAACTTGATCATTAGTTCCAATGAACTTTATATCCACATCCTTGCTCAAAACTTTTTCTCGAACATAATGATAATGCACTTCTATGTGCTTGCTTCGTGCATGAAACATTGGATTGTTCGTTAAGTGAATGCTTGACATGTTGTCACCATAAACTGGAATGGTCTCCACCTGCACATCAAGATCAGCCAAGAGCTTCTTAATCCACATAGATTCAAAAGTTGCAAAGGCTAATCCTCTATATTCAGCTTCTATCGATGATAGTGCAACAGTAGGTTGCTTCTTTGAGCTCCATGTGATAGGTTTGCTACCTATCATGAACACATAACCTGAATGGATCTTCTATCTTCCTTCAAACCAGCCCAATCAGCATCACTGAAGCCCTTTACCTGCAATTCTTCATCATATCTATAAAACAAGGCATGATTGACTGTGTGCTTCACATATCTTAGCACTCGTTTGGTTGAATTTAAATGTTCACTTGTTGGAGCTTGCATAAATTGAGAAAGAACTCCAACAATATAACACAAATCTGGTCTTGTGATCATAGCATAGATCAATGAACTTATAATACTCCTGTATGTAGTTACATCATGTAACTACTCTCCATCATTTGAGCATAGCTTCACATTTGTGTCCATAGGTTGAGTGAGTGGTTTCCATTCACTCATTCCAAATCTGAAAAGAACATCCAACAAGTACTTTCTTTGCATCAAGTAAATGCCATCTTTCCCGTAGACTATCTCAATGCCTAAGAAGTATTTCACCTCACCAAGATCTGAAATTTTAAACTTCTTATCGAGTTTCCTTTTGATCTCTTGTATTCCTCTAACATTACTTCCTGTTATGATGAGATCATCAACATATATGCAAATATATACCTGCTTGCCTTCTTCTTTCTTCATGTAGAGAGAGGGATCTACATTAGTTGGAGTATACCCACACCTTGTGAGGTACTCGACCAATCTTTGATTCCAAGCACGTGGTGCTTGCTTCATCCCATACAAAGCTTTCTTCAATCTACAAACAAAATTTGGATGCTTTCTATCTTCAAATCCAATCGATTGACTCATGTATACCTCTTCTTGAAGTTCACCATTGAGAAAAGAATTTTTTATGTCAAGTTGATATAATGGCCATCTCCTTGCTGCACTCACTGCAATCAAGGTTCTAATTGTTCCCATCTTTGCAACCAGGCTGAAAGTCTCTTCATAGTCGATGCCGTGAGTTTTCTTGAATTCTTTTGCTACTAGTCGAGCTTTATGCCTTGCTAAAGAACCATCAGCATCTCTCTTTCTTTTAAACACCCATTTATTTGGAACAATCTTCATACCTTCAGCCTTTGGAACTAGCTCCCATGTGTGATTGTCCTTGAGAGCTTTCATCTCTTCTTGCATAGCTTCTTGCCATTCTTTTTGTGTACATGCTTCTTCATATGCATCCGGTTCTTTGTCTTTGACCACCTCTATCATATATGCAAAATGCTCTGCAATAAAAATATCATAGCTCAGCCTTTGAATTGGATACCTTGCTCTCGAAAACCTCCTTTCATTTTCTTTTGAATATTGCTTCTTCAACCGGTTCAACTTTACCTTTGGTGTGATCATCTCTTCATACTCTTCTTCACTTACATTCGAATCACTATTTTGGGCAGCACTTTCAGCTTAAGATCTTTCAAAACATGATGTTGGTGATGAGGAATGACTCCTTAGTCTCTCCTTCCATGTTCAGCTTTTTCCAAGTGATGTAGAAGCTTTTGGACCTGACATTTGAGTGCTTGTTTGCTGAAATTCTTCTTGGACAGCACCTCCATCATCTTCACAATCTTCTTCAAAAATCTTCTCTTTCCCTTTGTCTCCAAACCATGGTCTTAGCTCATCAAATAACACATATCGTGAGACTCATAGCTCCTTTGTCACCGGATTGTAGCACCTATATCCCTTTTGCTCCGATAAATATCCAATGAAAATACATTTTTTTGACTTTGCCTCCATCTTTCTCCTTAGTTCTTGAGGGATGTGAACATAACACACACATCCAAAAACTTTGAGATGTGTAAGGTCACGTTTCTTACCGGAATAAACCTCCTCGGGAGTTAGATTATGCACTCTGGCCATTGTGCACTTGTTCATCAAATAAACAGCCGTACTAGTTGCTTCAGCCCAATAGTTTAGTGGCATCTTCATCTCGTTGAGCATGCATCTTGCAACTTCTGTGATATGTCGATTTTTTCTTTCATCTATTCCATTTTTTTGAGGTGTGTACCTACATGTAAATTGTCTCTTGATGCCATTTTCATAAAGAAAATCTGAAAATTTTTTGGAGAAATATTCTCCTCCTCCATCGGACCTCAAGGTCTTTATGTAGCATCCTGTTTCCTTTTCTACCTGTGCTTTAGATCTCTTGAACATGGAGAACACATCTGATTTTTGTTCTATGCAATACATCCATACTTCTCTTGAATGATCATTGATAAAAGTGGCAAAATATCTATTACCAGCCACTGATGGTTGTTGTGATGGTCCCCATACATCTGTGTGTATCAAGTCGAGGACATTCCTTGCCACATAGTTGCTCTTCTTGAACTTCTTGAATGGTTGTCGAGTTTGCTTTCCTAGTTGGCATGCTTCACAAAACTCATGTAGTCCAGCATCATTGAATCTTGGAAGACCTCTTACCACTTCATGGTTGCTCATGTACTTGAGCTTGGGAATGTTGATATGTCCAAACCTTTTGTGCCACAAATCGATTTTAGCAATCCTCTTGTTTCCAAACTGAATATACATCACCTTTCCATGTGGTTGTTGAATGTCCAATGTTGGAGATAGACATCTGCGAAAGCACGCGAACAGCACAAGGAAGAAGAAGAAGCTTGGAGCACAAACACACAATACTGAATGTATTACTAGAGAATGTACAAAGATAAGTAGCCCATTAGGGCAATAGGCGTATATACAAGCCGGGGGAAAAAAACCTCCTAAAGAGGGAAAAAAGTGCCCCGGCGGTCCTAGAGTGTTCACACACATCACTACCTAAATATATCAACAAATCCCCCCTGGGAGTGATGCGGTGAACAAGGAGCTGGCACTCATGTATAAGGAAGTGCCAAGCTATGTGGAAATCACTCCACAAAAGGAAGTAAGCCCAAAGCTTTGCGGAAAGCTTCAAACTTCTCCCTAGGCAGAGCCTTCGTGAAAAGGTATGCAATGTTCTCTTGCATGGGCACATATGCCAAGCTGATCTCCCCAACAGAGAACCTCTCCCTGACATAGTGATAATGCACCTCAATGTGCTTAGTGCGAGCATGGAACACAGGGTTCCTCACAACTGCCAATGCGCTCTGACTGTCAGTGAAGATGGTGGTGGCAGAAGACTGGCCAACACCCAAATCAGCCATAAGGCGTCTGAGCCACACACACTCAACAATCGCTGTGAAAGTTGCCCTATACTCAGCCTCACAACTGGAAGTGGCCATAGTAGGCTGCTTCTTGCTCAACCAAGATATACATGAGCTACCAAGCATGAAGCAAAAACCACTGGTGGACACACGAGTGTCATAGCAACCAGCCCAATCTGAGTCAAAAAAAGCATGCAAATCTGGCGGTAGTGATCCCCCTTTGGGATAAAACAACCCAAGTAGCCGAGTACCACTCAAGTAGCGAAAGATGCGCTTAACCGCTTTCCAATGCGTGACTCCTTGGCAATGCATAAACCTGCTCATCTGTGAGACAGCAAACTGAATATCTGGCCGAGTAATGCATAAGTAAATCAAGCATCCAACAGCCTGCTGATAGAGAACAACATCAAATGCATCTCCAGCATCATGAAGACTCAATCGTAAACCTGTCTCCATAGGAGTGGCAATAGGCTTACAGTCTTCAAGGCCAAAACGCTACAATAATGTGTCAATATATTCACTCCTCAAGCCATTGAGGGTTGTTTGGACAATGTCTTCCTCTTCTATCTTGCATCCAACTGATGCTAGCTGATCTCGAAGCTCCTTGATCCTCAATGTATACTCACTAATGCTTTGGTTTGAGCTCTTCCTCATGTTGTTGAGCTCGTTCTTGAGTTGCATCCTTGGAGACCTTGTTGCGTTAGCATACACCTTCTCCATGTTGGGAAAGATGGATTGATGATCCAAGAGACTGAGTAGGTACTGCTAAACCTTCTTTGTGCCAGCCCTCTTTTGCTTCAGACTTGATTAGTAGACTTCCTTAGCTTTCCAATGACACCAAGAAATGGCCTATGTCCTTTGGAAATAATATGTGCAATGATTGAGTCAAAACAGATAACTTTGGAAGTCACAAACTCAAGAAGACCTTCTATTTTGGTCTTGACACCTGCTGGATGTTTTGCTCAGTGTGACCAGCACAGTAGCAATTGATAAAATTCCTTCTAGGGGTATTTAATTAGCTTAGTAAGCAACCATTTTCAAGTGGAATGATGTAAAAAGATAAACTATGCTAAGGGAAATCAATTTAGCAAGATTAGCTATACCCCTGACTTTTTAGGACTGTAGAAAAAATAGACCAGTGAGCACCTCGACGCAGATTTCTCTGAATTGGCTGAATAGAATGTCTTCACATTTTGATAGCATGTAGTTTACTTTACGCTGAATCCAACAAGCTTTGAATCACTGAATTTGGTGGAGTAATGACCGATATATGCCCTTGACAAGTTGACAGACTTTTGAGTAGACTAGCAGAGAGTACAGAAATGAATGATGTAAATGTATCTATAGATTAACACTTGTGTACAATCCCATTGGCATGAGTAACATTGCCTAATGGTGTAGAGAGGTGTAGGCTATGGTATAAACCTCACACACACTCAAATTACAGTAGAATGAAGCTCGGGAGTCAAGTGATCTCTCCACGACTTTCTCATATCCGTTTTTATAGGAAATAACTAAAGTTTGAATTCAAAATTCAGACTTTTGGCTCCCTATGATCAAGCTCCTAAATGCTTGGAGATATTCTCTCAATCAAGTGAGTTACTTTTTCCACGAATCACTTAGGTAGGTGATTATAAAAGATTCTAAGTCAATTTGACTTTTACAATGAGTAAAGTGGTAATTAACCACTAGCATATGTTCATATGATTCTTCATGTATGTAGAGTCTTGATGCTATCTTCCAAGCCAAATGTGTAGGCTTGTGATTTACACCAACAGCTCCCCCTCAAGCCAAACATTTTTGCTTAAGTCTTCATCTTCAATCTTCAAGTATATCCTGCAATCCAATCATAGATTTGAACCTGCAAAGTTTGGTTCCATCCAAAGCTTTAGTCAGCAAATCTGCACATTGCATGTTGGTTGACACATAGGTCAGCTGAATATCCTTTCTTAGCAACTTTTCTCTCACATAATGATAATGAACTTCTATGTGTTTTGTCTTGGCATGATAGATAGGATTAGCTACAAGGTGAAGAGAACTTGTATTATCTCCAAAGATAATTGGAGGCCTAGTATATAAGCCCAATTCTGTATACAAATGCTTAATCCAAATTGCTTCTTGAGTGGCATTAGCTAGCCCTCTATACTCTGCTTCTGTAGAAGACAATGCAACAGTTGGTTGCTTCTTTGCAGACCATGAAATTGGTTTATCACCTGCAAAAGAAATGTATCCAGAAGTGCTTCTCCTATCATCCTTGCATCCTGCCCAATCTGAATTTCTGTGTACCCTTAAGATACTTCAAGATTCTCTTGGCAGCGTCTAAGTGAGGTATCCTTGGCTTGTGCATAAATTGACTTAGCACACTAACTGCATATGCAATATCAATTCTAGTTAAGGTAGCATAGTTCAAGCTACCCACCATACTTTGATAACATGTAATGTCTTGGACTTCATCACCTTCATGGGCACTTAGCTTTAGGTTCACCTCCATTGGAGTGCTTGCTGGTTTAGCATCCTGCAAGTGGAACTTCTTCAACATATCCTGTACATACTTTTTCTGAGTATTGTATATCCCTGAATTAGTGTAAACTAATTCAAGCCCTAAAAAATACTTCAATAGCCCAAGATCATTGATCTTGAACTCCTTCATCATGTGGCTTTTGATATATCTCATTCCACTGACATCATTACCTGTAATGATGATGTCATCAATATAAACACAGAGATATATTACCTCTCAATTACTTCTCTTAATGAATAGGGAAGTATCAACCTTGCTCATAACAAATCCTTGGTCTTGGAGGTATGTAGTTAGCCTGTAATTCCATGCCCTAGGTGCCTGCTTCAATCCATATAAAGCCTTCTTTAATTTGCAAACATAAGTTACCTTCTTAGGGTCTTCATAGCCAGGAGGTTGTGACATATAAACCTCTTCTGAGATCCATCCATTCAAGAAAGCATTCTTGACATCCAATTGGTACATGTTCCAATTCTTTGATGCAGTCACACTTACGAACACTCTGATTTTTGCCATCTTGGCCACAGGAGAAAAATTTTCTTCATAATCAATGCCTTGGGTTTGTGCAAAACCCTTGGCAACTAATCTGGCTTTGTACCTATTAATTGTTCCATCAGAATTACTTTTCAATTTATAGATCCGTCTGGATCCTATTACCTTCATGGAGTCCTTCTTAGGTACTAACTCCCAAGTGTCACTCTCCTTGAGTGCTTCAATCTCCTCATTCATAGCTTCTTTCCATTCTGATTTGGTTATTGCTTCTTCATATGAACCTGGTTCTTCATTTGACAAATCTTTGGCAAGATAAACTGAATGTTTAGTAACAAGAGATGTATCATACCCATATCTGATAGGTTTCTTGCTTTCTCTTTGGAATCTTCTGATTGATTGTGTTGAAGATTCAGGTATGTCTTCAAGCTTCTTCATCTTCATTTTGCCCTTGGACTTCCATGCCTTGAACTCTTCAAGGTTGATTGTATCTTCATCATCTGAACTTGAATCTCCATCCTGAGTAGGTTCCTCCTTTGCAAGTTTTGGGAATTCCTCTTCCAAATCATAGGGTAGTTTGACCTTCCTGCATTCATTCTCATACCAAGAATCATTTTCATCAAAGATCACATCTCTGCTTACCATAAATACCTTATTGGTAGGGTTATAGAATCTGTAACCTTTTTTATTTAAATCATATCCAATGAAAATGCATTTTTCAGCCTTTGGATCTAGCTTACCTCTTACCTGAGAAGGAATGTGCACATATGCTACACATCCAAATATTTTGCAGTGATCTAAAGATGCTCTCTTACCATGCCATGCTTCATAAGGTGTCATACCATCAAGTGACTTAGATGGTAACCTGTTTATGAGGTAAGTGGCAATAGAAACACTCTCTACCCATAGGTAGTTGGGTAACTTCTTCTCATTAAGCATAGATGTAGTTGTCTCAACAATTAACCTATTTCTTCTTTCAGCTACCCCATTCTGTTCAGGAGAATACCTTGTGGTTATCTCTCTTTTGATGCCTTTGTCCTGCAAGAAGTCCTCAAATTCATTGGAGAAGTACTCACCTCCTCCATCTGACCTTAGCCTCTTCAAATTCCTTCCTGTCTGATTTTCAACTAGTGCAAGATATTTTTTAAAGCAATTAAATACCTCATCCTTGTGCTTCATAAAGTATAATAGAGTCCATCTACTATAATCATCAATAAAAGACACATAGTACCTTGAACCTGAAACTGAGGGGTCTTTGCTAGGTCCCCATACATCTGTGTGTACCAGCTCTAGGTAGTCTTCATGCATATATCATTTCCTTGAGAAGGGTAACCTGTGATTCTTACCAAATTGATAAGCACCACACTTGTAAATCATATGTTGCTTGGATACATTAGGTATCCCAAGCACACATTGTTCCCTGCACATTTGCTTCAAGGTCCTCTCTCCTATATGTCCTAACCTTTTGTGCCAATCTCAAGCTCTGAAAGTGTTTGATCCTTATAACTGTATAGTGCAATATTCTTTGTGTCTTCTAACTCAAAAGTGAAAAGTCTACCTGATTTTTCTCCTTTAGCTATCCTTTTGAATCCATGTCTTGGGTCCTCCACAAATGCTCCATATTGATTGAATCTGACCTGCAAACCTTTCTCTACAATCTGACCAACACTCATTAAGTTCTTTGTAATTGTTGGTACATAAAGTAACCTGCTCAACAAATTCTGATTACCATCACAAGTCTTTACATTTCCAACTTTAACCACAGAATGCTTCGTATCATCACCTGTTTGGACTTGGTGTTTACCTTTTGGTTCCTCAAGATCAGAGAGTAGTGCCACATTACCAGCCACATGATTTGAATACCCTGAATCAATGTAAAATAAGTGATCATCATTTGTACCTGTCTTTGAAGTCATATTCATGATCAGAAGAGAGTCATCCTTCTCTTCTGTGTAGTTGTTGTATTCCCTTCTAGTTTTGAATCCTCCTTGGTAGTTGCCATTGTAATTGGTGTTGTAGTTGTTGTTGTAATTGTTGTTGTGGCCTTGGTGATTGTTGAACCTTCCTCTTGACTGTGAGTAACCACCCCTTTGGTAGCCTCTTCCTTTCTGATTTTTGTAATTCCTGAAACACTCATCTGTGGTATGATTTCATAACCCACAAATGTTACATGGTGATGAATTATAGGGTCTCCCCCTACCTTGCTTACCTCCTCTGCCCCTACCTCTTAAAGATCCACCTCTCCCTGTATAGTTGGCTTGGGAGGTAGAGCCTTCCTCTTCCATCTTCTTACTCTTGCCTTTATCCTTAGACTTCTTATCAGTGTATAGGGCAGAAGAGTTGTTACCTTTGGATGTATCTCCACTCTTGGTGAGCTTTGCTTCATGTGTAAATAATTGACCCATGAGAGTTGTAAGATCTAGAGTGTGCATGTCCATGTAGAGATCCATTGCAGTGGTGAAGCTTTCCCACTTGTCATCAGCCATGATTCCATTGATTACTTGCCTCACAATTTGTTCTTCTTCAATCTCTTCTCCTATGCTTGCTAACTGATCTGCAACATCTTTGATCTTGGTCACAAATTCTGAAATAGCTTGTTTAGGTTGCTTCCTTAGTGTTGTGAATTCAATCCACAACTGATTTTTCCTAGCCCTTGTATTGGAGGAAAAATATGATGACAGAGTTTCCCAAGTCTCTTGGGAAGTCTTGCAATTTCTGATATGTGGCAAAAGAAAATCAGATATAGAGTTGAGTAAATAAGACCTTGCCAATGCATCCTTTGCACACCATGTGTTGATATTTTCTTGTTCTTCCTTGGTTGGCAATCCTCTTGCTTTGAATGAGGGCAATTCCTCATCTCTTGAGATGTATCCATAGAGACTCCTTCCTTGTAAGTAGGTCTTCATCCTTAGAGACCAAGCTTGATAATTTTTCATGTCCAATTTATCAACGAATGAAGGAAAACAATCTCCCATTTTACCTTATTTGCTCTGATACCACTGTTGGGAAAGATGGATGGATGATCCAAGAGACTGAGTAGGTACTGCTAAACCTGCTTTGTACCAGCCCTCTTTTGCTTCAGACTTGATTAGTAGACTTCCTTAGCTTTCCAATGACACCAAGAAATGGCCTATGTCCTTTGGAAATAATATGTGCAATGATTGAGTCAAAACAGATAACTTCGGAAATCACAAACTCAAGAAAACCTTCTATTTTGGTCTTGACACCTGTTGGATGTTTTACTCAGTGTGACCACCACATTAGCAATTGATAAAATTCCTTCTAGGGGTATTTAATTAGCTTAGTAAGCTACCATTTGCAAGTGGAATGATGTACAAAGATAAACTATGCTAAAAGAAATCAATTTAGCAAGATTAGCTATACCCCCGACTTTTTAGGACTGTAGCAGAAATAGACCAATGAGCACCTCGACGCAGATTTCTCTGAATTGGCTGAATAGAATGTCTTCAAATTTTTACAGCATGTAGTAGGCTTCAAGCTGAATCCAACAAGCTTTGAATCACTGAATTTGGTGAGTAATGACCGAGATATGCCCTTGACAAGTTGACAGACTTTTGAGTAGACTAGCAGAGAGTACAGAAATGAATGATGTAAATGTATCTATAGATTAACACTTGTGTACAATCCCATTGGCATGAGTAACATTGCCTAATGGTGTAGAGAGGTGTAGGCTATGGTATAGTCCTCACACACACTCAAATTACAGTAGAATGAAGCTTGGGAGTCAAGTGATCTCTCCGTGACTTTTTCATATCCATTTTTATAGGAAATAACTAAAGTTTGAATTCAAAATTCAAACTTTTGGCTCCCTATGATCAAGCTCCTAAATGCTTGGAGATATTCTCTCAATCAAGTGAGTTACTTTTTCCACGAATCACTTAGGTAGGTGATTATAAAAGATTCTAAGTCAATTTGACTTTTACGATGAGATAAAGTGGTAATTAACCACTAGCATATGTTCATATGATTCTTCATGTATGTAGAGTCTTCATGCTATCTTCCAAGCCAATTATGTAGGCTTGTGATTTACACCAACACTCCAATGCTTCCCAAACCTCCTTAGCTGTTTCTAAGCTTTGCACATGACGAATCATAGTGTTAGAAATAACTTGTGAGATGAGGAACATCACCCTTCGATTCCTCTCTTCCCAATCAGCAAATTGTCTCCTTTGTGCCGGAGTAATGTTGGGGTCTTCAAGGTCCACCAGTTGTGGATCGTCTCCACTAACTAGACTCCATAAACCTTTACCTTTAAGGTAATTTATCATTCTATACCTCCAAGACTGAAAATTATCTTTGTCTAACTTCTCAACTTGTTGTCCTAAATCAGCCATTGAAAACTTCCAAGATTGAAGTTTACCTCAAGTATTGTGTGGCGCTCTTCCTTGACTTTACGAAGCTCCCCCTTGATATCTAGCTTCTCCTTTGCTTCACTTCAGTTCCCATGCTTTGGCTCTTCAAAATCCAATGCTCTGATACCAATTGTTGGAGAATTCCTCTCCTAATCGCAGCGGAAAGTGCCTTCTCAGGATCAAGATGTTTGCCAATAGCTGAACCTTCAAATGCAAACTAGTACCAACTGAAACATGCAATGAATTTGAAACTTTGGTCATGCAAACTAGACACCTATAGCTTTCAAATGAGCTATCAAACACTCAATTTGGAGTAGATTTGGGTTGGCAACTCTTTGATTCAAAACAGGGTACCTGTCCACTCAGTTAGGCTGAAAACTGGGCTTCGCTAAAACCTGAATAACTCACAGACCATAAAGAATTTGACAAAACTGTTCTAGACGAAGGAAGTAATCAAGATATTCTTTCCAATGAATATTTAAACACTAAAATTTGATACATATATTGAGAGATATGACTCTCACAAGTAGACTACCCAAAAATGGGTGTGCGGTTGGACATACTCTATGATAGTAAACTAAACGAAATGATTCAAACCAAATGAAGTAGCTACAAGGGGACTTCCATGCCTTCTTTCTCTCTTCTTGAGTGTCATCCCTTGCCTCTTTTATAGCCAAGTGACCAAAATCTCTCATGATGAGTTTGAGAGCTCTTCTCCATCATTTCTCCACTACTTTGGACAGCCACTCCTCTTACAGTTCAGTTTTTGGATTTGATTCTCTTTTGATTGATTCTCTTTTGGCCTCCACTACTTGCTGAAGTAAATGCTTCCATTTTTCATTTTTTTATTTTTCTTCTATTTGAAGAAAATCCTTTTTGCAAAAATATATATGACCTTACTTCTTTATTTTTAACAGGAAGCAACCTAAGTAGGCCATTTCAAAGTATGTGACCAAGATTAAAGATGTAGCAGATTAGTAAGCAAGCATAGGAGAAGAGATTGAAGAAGAGCAGATTGTAAGGCAAGTGATCAATGGGATTAAAGCTGATGAGAAAGTAAACCTTTACCCCTGATATTTTAGGACTGTTGCAGACTTTGACCAGTGATCACTTTGATGGACTTTTCTCTAAATGGCCGAATAGAAATCCTTCAATTTTTGAGAGCATACTTTGAGCTGGTTCCAACAAGCTATAGATCTTTGAATTTGGTGGAGAAATGAGTGAGATATGAGCTGCATAAGTTGACTGACTGATAGAGACTATGATAGAGAACTCAGAAATGAACAATGTAAAAGTAATGTATTAATGAACAATGTTGTACAATGCAATAGAGTGTAGAAGAGTGTGGGCTAGAGTGTAGGCCTCACACACACTTAGAGACGGGAATGAGGAGCTCAAAAAATGACTCACTACCACGACTTTTCTTTGGAAGTTTATATAGATGTTCACTTCCAATTTGAATTTGAATTCAAATTTTGGCTTCCTCTAAAAAGTGATCCTCCATTGTAGGAGATATTCCATCAATTAATTCCTAACTTTCAACGAGTTCTTCTTGGTAAGTTTTTACAAAGATTCCAAGTCAAATATGACTTTTACAAAAGGATAAAATGGTAATTAACCAAAACTAGCATTGATTCCTATGTATCTTCATATGTGAATGGTCTTGAAGCCAAATGTCTAGGCTTGTAAATTTCACCAACAGCTCCCCCTCAAGCCAAACATTTTGGCTTGGTCTTCATCTTCAGTTTTCATGTATATCTTGCAATCCAATCATTGATTTGAACCTGCAAAGCTTGGTTCCATCCAATGCTTTAGTTAAAAAATCTGCACACTGCATGTTGGTTGATACATATGTTAGTTGAATGTCCTTGCTTAATAGCTTCTCTCTCACATAATGGTAATGAACCTCTATATGCTTGGTCCTGGCATGATAAATAGGATTAGCTACAAGGTGAAGTGAGATTGTATTATCTCCAAAGATCAATGGTGAGGTAGTATACAAACCCAATTCTGTATACAATAACTTGATCCATATGGCTTCTTGAGTGGCATTAGCCAATCCTCTATACTCTACCTCTCTAGAAGATAAAGCAACAGTAGGCTGCTTCTTTGAAGACCATGATACTATTTTATCACGTACAAATGAAATGTATCCAGAAGTGCTCCTACTATCATCCTTGCATCCTGCACAATCTGCATCTGAATAGATCTTAATGTCCAAGCCTGATGTGTAAGGGAAATACAACCATGATGTTGAGTACCCTTGAGGTATTTTAATATCCTTTTGGCAGCCTCCAAGTGAGGTGCTCTAGGCTTGTGCATAAACTGACTTACCACACTAACTCCATATGCAATATCTATCCTTGTCAAGGTAGCATAATTCAAGCTACCTACTATGCTTTGGTAACCTGTAATATCATCAATTTCATCACCTTCATGGGCACTTAGTTTTAGGTTTACCTCCATTGGAGTACTTGCAACTTTGGCATCCTGCAAATGAAACTTCTTCAACATATCCTATATGTACTTTCTCTGAGTAATATAGATTCCAGAGTTAGTATAGACTAACTCAAGGTCACGAAAGTACTTTAGTAGACCAAGATCACTGATCTTGAACTCCTTCATCATCTGGTTCTTGATTTGTCTGATTCCATTGACATCATTACCTGTAAATATGATATCATCAACATAAACACATAGGTATATTACCTATGAAATACTTCTCTTAATGAATAGAGAAGTATCTACCTTGCTCATGACAAAACCTTGATCTTGAAGGTATGCGGTCAACCTGTGATTCCATGCCCTAGGTGCCTGCTTCAATCCATAAAGAGCCTTTTTTAATTTGCATACATGTGTTACCTTGTTAGGATCCTCATAGCCAGGAGGTTGTGACATATATACCTCCTCTGAAATCCATCCATTCAAAAAGGCATTTTTTACATCTAGCTGATACATGTTCAATTCTTAGATGCAGCCACACTTACCAATACCTTGATGGTTGGCATCTTGGCTACAGGTGAGAATGTTTCTTCATAGTCAATGCCTTGGGTTTGTGCAAAACCCTTGGCCACCAATCTAGGTTGTACCTGCTAATTGACCCATCAGAATTTCTTTTGATTTTATAGATCCAATTACCTTCATAGCCTCTTCTTTGGTACTAATTCCCATGTGTCACTTTCTTTAGTGCTTCAATCTCCTCATCCATAGCTTCTTTCCATTCTGTCTTGGTCATGGCTTCTTCATATGATCCTAGTTCTTCAATTGACAAGTCTTTGGCAAGATAAATAGAATGTTTAGTAACAAGAGAGGTGTCATACGCATATCTGATAGGTTTTTTGCTCTTCCTTTGTGATCTTCTGATTGATTGATTTGAAGATTGAGGTATGTCTTCAAGTTTCGTCATCTTGAGTTTGCCTTTGGACTTCCATGCCTTGAATTCTTCAAGATTGATAATGTCTTCATCATCTGAATTGGTGTCTTCATTCTGAGTAGGTTCCTCCTTAGCAAGACTTGGAAGCTCCTCCTCCAAGTAAAAGGGTAGTTTAAACTTCCTGCATTCATTGTCATACCAAGAATCATTTTCATCAAAGATAATATCTCTACTAACCATGAATCCCTTATTTGAAGGGTTGTAGAACATGTACCCTTTCTGATTTAGATCATATCCAATAAAGATACACTTATCAGCCTTAGGGTATGGCTTACCTCTTATCTGAGAAGGAATGTGTACATATGCTACACATCCAAATATCCTGCAATGATCAAGTGAGGGTCTCTTACCATGCCATGCTTCATAAGGGGTCATCCCATCAAGGGATTTAGATGGCAACCTGTTTATGAGGTAAGTGGCAGTAGATACACACTCTGCCCATAAGTAGTTAGGTAGCTTTTTTTCATTCAACATTGAGCTAGTTGTTTCAACAATCAATCTATTTCTTCTCTCAGCTACCCCATTCTGTTCAGGAGTATACCTTGTGGAGATTTCTCTCTTGATTCCTCTGTCCTGCAACAATGCTTCAAACTCATTGGAGAAGTACTCATCTCCTCCATCTGACCTTAGCCTCTTTAGGTTTCTTCCTGTCTGACTCTCAACAAGTGCAAGATATTTTTTAAAACAATTGAACACTTCATCTTTGTGCTTCATAAAGTCCGATACAGTCCACCTGCTATAATCATCAATAAAAGATACATAGTACCTTGATCCTGAGATTGAGGGGTCTTTGCTTGGTCCCCATACATCTGTATGGACAAGCTCTAGGTAGTCCTCATGCATGTAGCCTTTCCTTGAGAATGGTAACATGTGAGACTTTCCAAACTGACAAGCACCACACTTGTAGATCATATGTTGCTCGGATACATTAGGTATCCCAAGCACACATTGGTCCCTGCATATTTGCTTCGAGGTTCTTTCACCTACATGCCCTAACCTTTTATGCCAAATCTCAAGCTCTGAAAGTGTTTGATCTTTGTAATTGTAGAGTGCAATATTCTTTGTATCTTCTAGCTCAAATGTAAAAAGTCTACCTGATTTTTCTCCTTTAGCTATTGTCTTGAACCCATGCCTTTGATCCTCCATAAATGCTCCAAATTGGTTGAATCGAACGTGCAAACCTTTTTCCACAATCTGTCCAAAACTGATCAAGTTTCTTGTAATGGTTGGTACATATAGTACCCTACTCAAAAAGTTTTGATTCCCATCAAAAGTCTTAACATTTCCAACTTTAACTACTGAGTGCTTGGTGTCATCACCTGTTTGTACTTGATGCTTACCTCTTGGTTCTTCAAGGTCAGAGAGTAGAGCTACATTGCCAGCTACATGATTTGAGCATCCTGAGTCAATGTAGAAGAGATCGTCATCATTTGTACCTGGTTTTGAAGTCATGTTCATGATCAGAAGTGAATTATGTTGTTCTTCTGTGTAGTTGTTGTAATCCTTTATGTACAAGTATCCTCCTTGGTAGTTGCCATTGTAGTTGTTGTTGTATTTGTTGTTGTAGTTGTTTTTGTACCCTTGATGATGGTTGAATCTGCCTCTTGACTATGAGTATCCACCTCTTTGATATCCTCTTCCTCTCTTATTCTTGTAGTTCCTGAAACACTCATCTATAGTATGATTTGATAAACCACAAATGTTACATGGTGAGGAGTTATAGGATCTCCCCCCTACCTTGCTTACCTCCTCTGCCCCTTCCTCTTGATGATCTACCTCTCCGTGCATAGTTGGCTTGGGAGGTAGTGCCTTCATCCTCTCCTTTATTGTTCTTGCCTTTATCTTTACACTTACTTTTATCAGTGTATAGGGCAGAAGAGTTATTAACTTTGGATGAGTCTCCATTCTTGTTGAGCTTGGCTTCATGAGTGAACAATTTCCCCATGAGAGTGGTAAGATCTGCAATTTGCATGTCCGTGTATATGTCCATGGCAGTGGTGAAGCTCTCCCATTTGTCATCAGCTTTAATCCCACTGATCACTTGCCTTACAATCTGCTCTTCTTCAATCTCCTCTCGCATGCTTGCTAACTGATCTGCTACATCTTTAATCTTGGTCACATATTCTGAAATGGTCTGCTTAGGTTGCTTCCTTAGTGTGCTGAATTCAATCCACAATTGGTTGTTTCTGGCCCTTGTGTTGGAAGAGAAATAGGATGATAACGTTTCCCAAGTCTCTTGGGATGTCTTACAGTTTCTAATATGTGGCAAAAGAAAATCAGAGATGGAGTTGAGTATGTAATACCTTGCTAATGCATCCTTGGCACACCATGTGTTGAGCTTCTCATGTTCTTCCTTTGTTGGTAGTCCTCTGGTTTTGAATGAGGGCAATTCCTCATCTCTTGAAATGTATCCATAAAGACTCCTTCCTTGTAGGTATATCCTCATCCTTAGAGACCATGCCTGATAGTTGTTCCTGTCCAGTTTATCAATAAATGAAGGAAAACCATCTCCCATTTTACCTTGACTTTGCTCTGATACCACTATTGGGAAGATGGATGAATACTTCAAGAAGATGAGTAGGTACTGTCGAATCCTGCTTTGTACCAACCCTTTGATGCTTTAGAGTTGATAAGTAGACCTTCTAATCTTTCCAATGACACCATGAAATGGCCTATGTACTTTGGAAATGATGTATGAAAAGATTGAATCAAAACAGACAACTTTGAACTTCAAGCCTTCAAGAAAACTTTCTATTTTTGACAATACACCTGCTGCTTCTTTTGCTCAGTATGACCAGCAAAGTAGGAATTGGAAAAAATCCTTTTAGGGTATCTAATTAGCTTAGCAATCTAAGTATTTCAAGTGAAATCACTTAAAAATATTAACTATGCTCAGAGAAATTAATTTAGCAAGTAAACCTTTACCCCCGATATTTTAGGACTGTTGCAGCCTTCGACCAATGATCACTTCGACGGACTTTTCTCTGAAATGGCTGAATAGAAATCATTCAACTTTTGATAGCGTGTGGAGCACTTTGAATTGGTTCCATCAAGCCATATAGTTTTGAATTTGAAATGAGTGAGATATGAGCTACACAAGTTGATTGACTGATAGAGACTATGACAGAGAACTCAGAAATGAACGATGTAAAAGTAATGTATTAACGAATAGTGTTGTACAATGCCATAGGCATGAATACCATGGCCTAATTGTTTAGAAGAGTGTGGGATAGATTGTAGGCCTCACACACACTCAGAGATGGGAATGAGGAGCTCGAAAAAGTGACTCACTATTGGAACTTTTTCTTTGGAAGGTTATATAGATGGTCACTTCCAATTTGAATTTGAATTCAAATTTTCGCTTCCTCTAAAAAGTGATCCTCCATTATAGGAGATATTCCATCAATCAATTCCTATCTTTCCACGAGTTCTTCTTGGTAGGTGTTTACAAAGATTCCAAGTCAAATATGACTTTTACAAAAGGATAAAATGGTAATTAACCACTAGCATTGATTCCTATGTATCTTCATATGTGAATGGTCTTGAAGCCAAATGTGTAGGCTTGTAAATTGCACCAACAAACACATCCCTATACCTTTTCAGTAACACAATCAAACTTTCTTCCTCTTCGTCTGTCAGATCATGCCCTATGTATGTACATCTTTCTTCTCCCCCCTCAATTGCCACTACTACTTTCTTTGTAGTCTCCTTGTTATCATAGGCTTCTCTGAAGTTTTTGTCTCTCTTAGGCATTCTTATCATGATCTTTTGTTCTTCAACTTTGTACTTTTAAAATTTTCTGGCACTTCCATTAATGGTTCTTCTTCTTCTTGTCTCATAGTTTTATCCTTTCTTACCTTTTGATTTTGTTGATCAGGATTTGAATTATCCTTTCTCTTCCTAAGGGTTGCGTGGTCTGGGGAAATGGCTTCTACCCAACCTAAAAATTCCTCTTCATATGAACATTCGGGTCTATTAGAGTCTACTTCCCATTCTTCCTCTCTCACTTGCTTTCTTCTCTCCAAGAGCTCACCTTCGAGTTTACCCATTCACTTTCCTCCCTTATAATGTTTACAGTAAAGATGGATATATCATAGCCGTCTTCATCACAATGGGGGGTCCATTGTTCTTCGTTAATTGCTATGTCCATCATTGCAAGAATCTCTGCCTAGCCATAGGGTTCGAATTCCTCGTCTAGAAACACTATTGGCACGTACACTAGGTCTTCAATAGGTCTAGAGGTTTTTCCTATTCCTAACATTCTTGCTTTCGCTCGCTCCTCCTCTTTTGCTGCAACTTTATACATCTGTAGGTGTGTATCATCATGCAGCGATGATGGATCTAATGCTAAGGAATGTACCGATTCCTCCTCATCTTCGTTCCTATGTACAATATTCCATTGCAAGGGTGGTACATCCCTGTGTGAGTAGTCCATGAGGTTCACTTTCGTGGTCACTCCTAGGTGTTGTTTGTACAAAGGGTTGGTTCCCCAATCTTGTACCACTTGCAATTGTCACGTGAAATATCTACCTAGAAGCATTTCATATGCTTGATTCTTCCCAAAACCACATATCAGAAAAGTGCGATCAAATTCTACCCCACAGGTGGATAGGGTAATTCCTTCTGATAGTCCTAAGGGTCTTTGTATGTGCCCATCAGCCATCTGCAACTTCATCCTAATGGATCTAAGGGCTAGTTTACCCCAACGCTTCCACAAAGAAGTGGTAGCAATAGCTACTCCTACGCCTGTGTCTAAGATGGCTTTGGTAGTGTAACCTTTGTAAGTGATAAGAAAATAAGCATTACCTTCCTCTCCTTCACTCACATCTCCCACTTTGTCTATGGGTATTTCAAGTACCTTTTCTCGTGCTCCTAGTCTAGAGGAAGTTGTAGCTATCTTTGGAGACTGGTTTGCTACATGTTTCCATAGTTTGTTTGATTTTCATAAGCTCCACCAAAGTCAAACAGCATTGAACTCTAGTGTTCTTAAAGGTTTTTGTGTTTCTAGGAAGAACTGAGTCTTCTCCCCTAACTAGAACAATGGGGGCTCTCACTTGGATTGAAATGTCGTCCCAAGGTCCTGTGAAGTGAGGTAACTCTTGTAAGGAGTTAGACTCAAAACTCGTGCGCTCACTAGACCTATCATCTACATGATCTTCATAGATAGATGGTATGTCGACAGGGAACCGCTCTCCTGAGTCATCAATCTCTTGTATAGGTGATCGTGTTTCGTGTTCCTACCTCCATCTTTCCTCTTGAATCTCTTGAGTCATCAATTTTTGGTATAGGTGGTCGTGTTTCGTGTTCCTACCTCCATCTTTCCTCTCAAAACTCGTGCGCTCACTAGACCTATCATCTACATGATCTTCATAGATAGATGGGATGTCGATAGGGAACCGCTCTCCTGAGTCATCAATCTCTGGTATAGGTGGCCATGTTTCGTGCTCCTACCTCCATCTTTCCATCTTTCCTTTGAAATCTCTCTTAAGATGGTATGTGAATCCATGTAGCCCATCTGATGATCTTCTAAGTCCGACCTAGCCCTTTTGGATAAAGTTGTCTCTAAGGGGTCCTCTGGGCTAGTTTGGGTGCTAGAGCTAACTTTTGTTGTGTTTGATACTAGTTGCTCTAACCTTTCCAATAATCCTTGGAAATGTAGCTCAAGTTTAGCCATAGCTCCCCAATTGAGGTACGGGGATGCCTCAAACATTGTCTGGGATACTTCTACCATTTTCATGCACAGTTTGGTTCTCTCTATTTCCAAGTCGGCTATAGGGTAGTTCTTGCTGGATTCTCCTACCTATGGCCCTTCTTGTACCCTAGTCTAATAAGCTTTGAGCATCATGTCAAGGTTTTCTGGGGTGGGTTCTTCTAGTACTAATCCTCGCTTTGGGTTTACCACACTTGTTTCAACCTCTTGTGATGCCATTTCTAAAATCTTGGCGGAGTTTTCCCTCAGGCTTTCCGCTAACTCGGTAATCTTTTTGCTCCATTTTCTCTTATGTCACTCTCTTGACTCTTTCCACGTTCTTGTCTTCTTTCCTATTGATTCTCCTACGTCGTTGGCTTCAGCTATTCTTCTATGGGTCTCCGATTGCATCTGTCTTTGTGCTTGGGCTCTAGTAACTACCTGGATGGGTATGTACTGGGGTATTGAACCTTCAGTGTGTTGCACTATTCCTATCACATTGATGGGGGTCACTTTTGTGGGTGTATTAGTGGGGTTCTTAGGGCAATCTCTTATAAAGTGATCCTTCCCACATTCACGACAAAATCCTTGAATATTGAAATATTATGGCTACACAATGGGTGCGGTTTGTGGGTAGTCATGTATGAAATGTGTTGGAAATGAGGTAGGCCCATAACAAATCGCACAGGTCCCATAAGTATCCAAGATCTTCAACATAAATTCCATAAGTCCAAGATTCCATAGGTTCAGGATCTACAACACATATTCTAGCAATCTTCCAATATTGACAAAACATGAACATACCACACTTAATTATACAAATGACGAGACAAAGATAAAGAGAAAGGCTAGACAACATGTGTAAAGTGTTACATAAGCCACTCCTTACTCACACTATCATATATACCAATGTTCAATGTACAATGTGGGAGCAAAACTCCCAACGACTCTATGTGAACAAAAATAGATGGAAGAGTGAATGTACAAATGTAACAAACATATTCAAATGTATGGATAGAAATCTGAATATACATGAGATGTGTGACCTAATAGGTTGTAGAAGAGTGAATATGAGTGATAGAAAAAGGAAAGATCAGTCTAAAACTGATAATCAACAAACCCTCATCTAACCTTAAGCTATGGAAGACCCTAAGTCAGACACATGTGTGAAAAGATCACATACTTAACAAAGTAGCAAACAATGCTAACAAGTTTGCTGCCAGAAATCCTCAAACTCATATCACCATACCTTTTCTAACACCTCATCCAAATATGCATAAAGCATACATGTACTGATTCTCTTGTACCTATGCCAAATAGGACTCCTTCTGATATGGATGCCACTTCCATATACTTCAAATAGTACCTGTGTGCATAAAGAGAACATGTACCTGATTTCTTAACATAAGATGCAAAGCTTATGTTAACCACCATCCAATGTCTTTGAAGTAAACCGAAATCTTCATGTAGAAGACAATCTTCAAATACATTATGTAGCTGGCCGATCCACACCACCAAGCTGCTAATAGATAAGTCCTCTCCATAAGCAAGAGTGTGAGCACACTCTTCTTCTCCAAGAAGAACTCCATAGCTACTCCTCAACATGCTCCAAAATAGCATCATGGCTGCCCCATGTGCTAAGAGCACCACCTCTATTGAAGTACCAAACCTGGCATTGAACTAGGTGTAGGATATAAAATAATGAGCCAAGCATGTGTTTATATAGTATGTTCTCCATGATAATAAAGCACTTCTCAGAAGCAATAAAACAGCTCTCGTCAGAAAAATGCTCCATGATCGCTAAGAGAAAAAACACATCGCTTTCCTTCATCGCTATCGCAATCCATCCATCGTTACTTTATTAGAAAATCATGTATAATAAAAAAACTTATTCGCTTCCGTTGTCTGATCGACGATGGGTATTGAACCCAGGTCACAGGTTTGGGAGGTTGCTCACATAACCAAGGTACCCATGCCATTTCTTTGTAGAGGGAGTGTTAGAACATCCTATACATGTTGTATTACCTAAGCAGAAGGAACTATTAGGACATTGTTTTCCAACAATCCCCCCTTCAATGTGACAATGGTACAAACTGGACTGGATCTGCAAACTTCATAAGCTTCAAACTTGTACTCCCAAAATTGACCTTCAGAAAAAGTCTTCTTCAAAACTGAATTTGACTTTATTTCAAACAACCTGAACCTGCTGAATATGAACCATAATACTTGAGAAAATATGAAAACTAGATATCCAATAGTGTACACATCAAGCAATCACTTGCTTGACAACAAATGTAGCATGTACTGACTATGAACCTGCTATCTCCTATCTTCTCAAACCTGCAAACATACACTAGGATACACATATTTGCATTTACCTTACAAAAGCTTTCTCAATGTACTTCTGTTGTGTCATGTAAATACACTAAACATAATCAAGAATGGAATCTTGGAACCTGTGACTAATAACTCACAACTTAGTGTATTATGAACACTGATGGTTCATCTCTGACTGTACTCAAGTCAAGTCAACTAACTCAACTGAAATCAATTGAAGTTAACTGAAATCAACTAAAATCAACTCATGAGTCTCATCAAAAAATCTATGATGTCATCATGTATTCATCTTTGTTCAATCTGTAAGTCTTTCATACCTCTTTCCTTCAGAATCTGGTATAAATATAAATGTGCGCACCTCTAAAACATACCTCTTTGCACCTCTAAAACATACCTCTCTGAAATATCAAGCTTCTCTTCAATAGAATTCTGGAACCTTCTCCTGAGCAGGAACATCCTTATAGGAACTTTCTCTAGACATTCTCCTTCTTCCTTCTTCTTTCAAAGCTAGAACATAAAGAGAACCTGACAAAGGAAATATCGAAATACCTAAAATAGGAATACCTGTAGGTATGACTGCATTCTTTCACATATGGATGAAATAAGTCTTCATGTCTCATCACCCCTCTGGATGACTTAACACTAGTATTAGGAAAATTATATGGAAAATATATGAGAAAACCAAGTCTTACTTTCCCTTTGGAATTGTTGGAACTTGTTTTTTTGCATCTTGCTCCCACCTAATGATGATGTCAACATCTTGAAACTTCTCTTCCATATCTTTTGTTCTCTTCGTCTTGAAGTAGCAAGCACTCCATGCAAGAAAGCAGTTTTCACATCCATTTGGACTAGCTCTAAGTACGCCATTTCAACGAATCCAAGCAACATGTGCAAGGTAGTCATCTTGACCACTAGAGAGAAGTCAACACCATGTTGTTGCTTAAAACCCTTTGCAACAGGTCCTGCTTTATACTTTGGAGAAGCACTATGTGATGTGAATTTTAGCTTATATACCCATTTACATGATAAAGCTTTCCTGCCCTTTGGCAAAGGTACTAAATCCCAAGTACCATTTTTGTGAATAGAATCCAACTCACTCTTCATGGCATGCTTCCACTTGACATGATCCTTTGTTTGCATAGCTTGTTTGTAGCAAGAAGGCTCATCAGCATCTATTAGCATAACAAAATCTAAAGGTGGAACATATCTATCAGGTGGATGTGAGACACGTGTAGAGCATCTCAATGGTTGCTAAATAGGAATGTTTGCAGACTGATCTGATCGGATAATGTCTTGAACATCCCTATGCGCAACATTTTATGCATGCTAACTAGAGGACTACTATCCTCAAACACCATTCTTCTCACTTCAACCTCCTTAATGGGTTTTTTATGCATCTTAGACTCATTGAAAATGACATCCCTACTTTTGATCACTGACCATGTTTCAAGATCCCATAAGCGATATCCAAATTGTCCTTCTCGACCATATCCAAGAAAAATGCATTTCTTTGACTTAGGGTCCAACTTTTGTCTAAGATTCTTGGGTATATGAACATATGCTTCACACCCAAAAACTCAAAGATGATCATAATATGGTGGCTTCCCTGTCCATAACTCTTGTGCCACTTTCAGACCTGGCAGTACTAGGTGAAAGGTTGATCACATGAACTACAGTCAATACTACTTCTGCCCAAAAACCTTGTGAAAGGTTTGCATGATGCAACATAGAGACTACTCTATCCTGAATGGTTCTATTCATCCTTTCAACTACACCATTCTGTAGTGGGGTATAGGGAGCTATAAACTCTCTACAAATTCCTCTAGATTGACAGAAAAGGCTGAATTCATGTGAGGTATACTCACCCCCATTATCTAAATGTAAAGCTTTGAGCTTAGTTCCTTTTTCAGACTCAACTGAAGCAAACCATTTTTTGAAATTAGGGAATACCTCATCCTTGCATTTGATAGGATATACTCAAACTTTTCTAGTAGCATCATCTATGGAAGTGACAAAGTAAAGAGAACCGCCTAATGACCTTGTGGGCATAGGACCACACACATCTGTATGAACGAGATCTAAAGGCTGAATTGAAGATTCAAGTGCATTCTATGCACATTTCTGGTTCGCTTTCCATATTGACAATGCTCACAAAATGAAAAATTAGAGAAAGATAACACAAGTAGCCAGAACGAGAAAGATTTTCCATTCCACTACGAGATATATGGCCCAAACAACCATGCCAAATACAAGCCATAGGCTATTCAGTAATAGCTAACAAGTGTTCTTTATGTGATGCAAATAAAGGATAAAGTGAGCCAACTTTGCTTCCTTTTGCAATAACCATATTGCCCTTTGATATGCGAAAGGAGTGAGCATAGAAGACCACCTTGTGACCAAGGTCATCAAGTTGACCAATTGACATCAAATTGCATGATAATTGAGGTACATGGCATACATTATGCATAGTAAATTTTGAACCATCAATGAACTACACAACCACATCTCCAATCCCCACAACATCACACTGATAAGAGTCACCAAGTATCACGGTACCAAGAGACTTTGTTGCATAATTCAAGAACCATTCTCTGTGTGGTGTCAAATGCAAAGAAGCACCACAATCTAGCACCCATTTGTGGGAAAGAGAATTAGCCATAAGAGCCTCAATTAGCACAATACTAACAGGTGTCAACACATCAACATCATCAGAAACAACATTAATTTCTTCAATCTTCATAGTCAAAGTAGATGGTGTAGGTAATTGTTTAACATGCCTATCAACATTCTATCCTTTACCTTTATCATTCTTTAAGGCATAACAATAATTCTTCTTGTGTCCTTTCTTATGAAAATAATGGCATTTGATATCCCTGTTCCTTGATTTACTTCTACTTTTATTCCATTGACCATACTTTTCCTTGTTCTTGCTCCTGCCACATTGCTGATTCTTTCGTTGGTAAGAATCACGACATTATATGCATCTCCACTCTGAGTGCCAACCATAGATTTTCTACAAATCTCCTCACTCAAGAGTGCTCCACATATGTCATCATAGATGAGTTTACTACCACGTGCACTATTGCTAATAGCTGTGTAAAATGTATCCCATGATGATGAGAAGGTGCATAACAACAATACTGCTTTCATTTCATTATCCTATCCATTTTCTGAGCTTGTAACTAGGAGAATATAGCATCAAACTCATTTAGATGAGCAGCAACATTATCTTTGTCCTTCATGCAAAGGTCACATAATTTTCTCATCAGATACACTTTATTTGATTCCGTCTCTTTTTCATATGTATTGCATAACTTCTTCCAAAGCTCCTCTCCATTTTCACAGTCCAATACTGTAAAGTAAACATTATCTTCCAGGTGCAAGCGAATGGTAGACCTGGCCATTTCATCTAACTCATCCCAATCATCTTCATCCATGTCAAAAGGGTCTTCTTTGAAATTCCATTTATTGGCTTCAATTGCCTCCTTTGAATCAGCACATCTTTAATCTGATTCTTCCATTGAGCAAAGTTTGCGCCATGAAATTTTTGGATCTCAAAATGGTCTTTGCCCTGTAAGTTATAGCTCCTCCTCGAAACATTGACACTAGACCTTGATCCACTACATGTGCCTGAGACCTCTGATGTCATGATGATAGAGAACTAAATAGAATGATAATGGAGCTAGAAGAGTCCAACCACCAATGAATAAGTGTATCAAGAGTAAATCCACCACTATATAGTTGACAAAAGCAAAAATCTGGAAAAACTTTGCCAGAGTACACCTACAAAATGATCATATGACTAGTGTCAAAATATCATAAATTGCAAGTACTGATATGTTTACCTGCATAGTGAATCACTGACTGCACTGCATATAATTAATTACCCAATAGAAGCCAACTAGGCTTATTGAGCACCTATGAACAACTATCATATATCTCATATGATGAGGCTAGGTAAGTCTTTCACCTGCATCACCAAAGACACCCCAACATCTGGGTGTCTCCCAGTTAAGAAAACCTCACCATGACCCTCTTTATCAAACGTAAAAGGCTTTATGCAAAAACGTAACTGCTATATCAATGACCACATGGACGTACATAAGTTGTATCTGCAGAAGTGTACATGGTGTGTATGTGATCAATGTACGTAGTAAAATGACACCAAAAGGATGAATGCACAGCCCAAAAACTAGCCAACAACACCTGCAAGTGTCTATCAACTCTGATGTTTTAGGCTCAAAAACCTGCATAAATTTGTAACAGCTGCCCCCACCAAAACTAAAAACCTTTAGAGAAACCTGTAGTTTTACACATGTGGCTGAAAACACAGCCCCAAAGGTTGATATTTATTGTTGGAGAAGTACAAAGAACACTCTTCTTGATGTTCTTGGACCTGTGTGAAGAGAACTACGTGTGAAAGTACTCCAAAATGGCTCCAAAAGACACCCCAAAAATGCTTCAAATACAGGCTTTGAAAGCACAAAATGAAGCTTTGAGGGACCAAAACATGTTAAAGGTAATGTTAACCTTAGTCTTTTTCCTTCTTCAGACACCACGAGAGTGTAGCTTAGTGGCAAGAGATTGCCCGGATTAAGCGAGCTCTAGGGGGAACAGTACTAGGATGGGTGACCTCCTGGGAAGTATCGAGAACCTCTATCTACCTTGATCGTTGAGGTCCTCCCTCGTGTGAAGCCAATGACACCAACGGTGACTTGGGTGACTCCTATGACAAGGTATGCCAAGTTCTATGCCTTGGTTGCCTCCTTAGTTGTAAGACTTGGAGAAAGCCTTGGGTGAGTGGGCAGGGTTGCTCACTTCGCTCACACAAAAGGAACAAATTTTTGAGTCGCAATGCTCTGATACCAGCGAAGTATTTTGATGGCGATGCACCACAGTGCTCTCTCCTTCTCGAATGCTCTATGACAATATCCTCAGAGTAGAAAATCGAGCTCCTAGGCCCGCGCACAGTACTCTGCACAGAGGCTGGCAAATACGCAAAAAAACATAGTACATAGGGAGCACGAACACAGACTTCTTAAGTGTTACAAATGCGGTCGAACTTACAGTTTGTGGCTATCCAGGCCACGATATGTTTTATTAAAGAACATATACAAAGAAGTGTTCGGTGGGCATTTGGCCTTTCACATGGACACTAACAGTAACAGAACAACCACTCTATCATCATGTGTTCTGCCTATTGGATTCATTCTTTTTAGCTATTTAGGCACTTCAATTTCAAAGGTGTCTTGGCCTTCCTCTATAATGCATCCCTAGCGTACTAGTATGGCTCATAAGGTTCCTTGAATGTTTCTTCTATGGGGATTTCAATTATCTCTTCGGGTTCAGGTTTCATCGATGGAGAGGGTGGTCTTTCATAAATGCAATAATTTTGCTTGGAGTCCAGCAGCCTGTTGTTGGAACTCAAGGACAAACACAAGCATGGAAGCACATCAAAGGAGTGGACACATAAGAAGAGGGAATATGTGGGGGGCTCCAAGAAGCACATGTCAAATTTTCAGTAGAAATCCCTATAAAAATAGTGATTTTCATCACTAAAACCCATTGTAAATATAATTTCACTATTTTGAAAATCCATTCTATTCAAGCGGAGGAGTTCTCAAGCTTGAGGAGTATTACAAGTATCATCCTACCAATTTTCATATTTTTTAGACTCCGTTTGAGCCCTCAAATAAGCCCTGGAACCTAATTTTTAACTAGGCCAGGCACTGGGTCTGGATAGGGTCGAGACCACTCAAAAAACTATAAAAACAGCTAGAGAGCTCATTTTTTATATGAGCTTGTTGTAGATTTGAGCTCTTGTAATAGATTTCTTTTGTAATCAAAGTCCTTGCATTGTTCGACTCTTTGCTCTTACCTTGTGCGTGTGTGTGTATGTGTGTGCATGCTTGCGTGCTTTCACTCACGCACTTGTGCACTTCACTTGCTCTTGTCTTCATACCGGTCCTCATGTCTCTGTGGATTTGCATTTATAAGGTGTATCTCCTCACGTTGGTACTTACCATTGTGCTAGAGTAACACCTGTTTTTGTAGATTTTCCAGTTCTTGTTTGTTTTGTGGGAGAGGGATGGCCCCCAATACTTGTGTGTTGGGCTTGGCTAACTGCTTCTTGAGATCCACACACTCTTCTTCCAATTTGGTATATGACTTCAAGAAATTAGCATGCTCTTCTAGTAATATTCGGATGCTATCTAAAGGCACAACTTGGAACCAGGTTGGAATGATAGTTATTCTGGGACTTCTTTCCATGTTAGCTTCTAGGTTCTCCTGATTTTGTTGTTGGAGGCACTTATTCACCACCATTGATGATGACATGTGTCTTTGTAGAAGGCCTACGTTCCTTTGTAGTTTTGCATTCCTTTAATTGTGTTCGTGTAGCATCTCCTCTAAGTTTTGGATTGCTTATGTATCCACTCCTTGTACCTTGGTATTTAGTTCATCATGCACTTGTTGGAGGTTATGGTACTCGGCTTGTAATCTACGGTTATCTTCTTCTAGTGTTGTCACTCTAGTCTATAATCATTGAGAATCACTCATGAGGATTGTATTTCTTCCTTCTAATTGTTGATAATCCTATTGGAGCTGGGATACACATTGAATCATCATATTAAATATATTATGTACATTTGTAGATGCAAGAGTGATAGGGCTGAATGCAAGGGGAATAGGAGAGGGTATGAGAGTTGTGAATACTATGCCTGAGAGTGGTGATGTTGGTGGAGGGGGGATAGGAGATTGGGGAAGTGTGGGGGATGGGGGTTGTACCATGGGTGGTGATATGTCCATAGGATCAGACAATGTCATGTGTGTGGGTTCTACCATGAGAATATGGATGGTAGGTTCAGTGCGCATGGTCTCCATGTAAAGTGATGTGGTTGCTATTGTGAATGAGTAGGAAGGAAATTTCATGGGGTAGCGAGTGAAGCCTTCCATAAATGAAATATACTAGTGTGGGACAGTGGTGGCAATGGCTGCATATGGGAAAACGGAAGAAGAAAATGGGAAGTAGGGATCCCAAGTGAATGGGAATTGGGTTCGAGGGATTATAAGGAAACAGATATTGGCCTCAAGAGTTCTAGGGTGGCTTGCAATACTAGTTATGATTGAGTGACAAATGGTTGGTTCTAGAAGTTCAGTAGTGGTGGTGTAGAGAGGGTTAGTGATGGAAAAAAAGGGGGTGGCTTGGGAGATTGGTTCACGGAAGCTAAAGGGGGGTGTGGATGTAACAATTTGGGTAGTGTTTATGATTGGGATGGTACAAGGTGGTGACTAGGGAGGGGTCTAGTAGATGGGTTCTGTGGTTTTCGTGGTGATAGTTGTTTCAATTGTGATATGTACATCCGTCATGGTGGGAGGGGATGAAGGTTGTTGAGGTGAGATTGGAGATGTTTGAACAAAAGTTTTAGCTATCAGATCGATGGTTGCAATTGAAGTGGCCTCTTGCATTGTATTTTCTTTGTGTTCAGATATAGGAATCTAAATGTTTTTGTCAGTGTGTTCTCATGTCTCCACATGGCATCGATTGTATCAAGGTGTTGGCTTTTGTGGCATGGTGTAAAGTGCTTTGGTGACTCCCAATGGTTCAGTCAGAATTTGGAGTAATTCAACGAAATGTGGGTCCACTCCTTCCTCACTTAGGATATGCTCAATTAATGCTTCATCTATAGTCAAGGAGAGATTGTGTCATTCTTGCACACTCACAATTGTGTCAGATAGTCTTTGTGTTGTGCAGTATAGGCAAGGGCTCTTGTAGCTTCTTCGAGTTGCTCATCATGATGTTCTTCCTCATCGTCTTCATCTTCTTCAGTTTCTCTAGCTTACTATTTCTTGCTCTTCTTCATGTGGTTGATGTTGTTTCCTTCTTATTCTTCTCCCAACTCAAGATCGACCTCCTGAAGGATTCATTCAAAATCCACATTACTGAGCTCTTCTAGGAGAAATCCTCCAGTGAATTCTAGATTTGATGGCGCTAGGGAAAAATTAAACTAGATCCATCTATACATTGTCTCCGAATTCTTAGTGTGAATGGTCTGACTATACTTTGTGGTGTAGGAGATATGTCTGGTGTTACAGTGGCACCTCTTGGTTATGCACAAGGTATTAGTCCCCTCATTCTCTTGGATGGTGGGATAGAAGATTTTCTCCTTTTGAGCTAATGCACTGTGTTCTAGAAAAGATCCCCCTGAATCAGAACATCATATGCAAGGCACCATTAGATAATTCTAATCAGAGCACAATAGCCATGTAATACTGGCTTATGTGGCCACCACTTGCGTGAATGATGAATCTGATCAATAATCCAATGTGAAAGATTGATCATCATGATCTGCATGTTAGCTAAATGCAAGCTGAACCAAACCTTTTTGTGAGGCATTGTGAATCTTTCTTGCCCTTGAAACACAAAATGTTGCATGCACATTCTCTAATGCACCATGATATTGGGAGTCATAGCCACCATGTCTTTGAGCTTCATCAAATTTTGATTCTTCATGTTTTTTGGAACCAATCCTTCTTTATCAGTGGGGACATTCATGCCTCTCATATTTAGGGCCTCTCAACCAAGATTATTGGTCAGATGAAAGCATTTTAGCTCATTCCCACGTGCTAAGGATGGAATTATGAATGTGCTTGAAGCTTTGGGGTCCTGGGTGGGACTTTGCAAGTTGATGAGATAAAAGCATCGCATGAAATTTGGTTTTGGTAATCTGGCAGCAAAGTATTTTTCCAGGCTTGCTTTCTGCCACATTGGCTTTAGGTCTACTATATTTTGTAGCTTCTCAAATTATGTAGTAAATAAATGGTATTTTCCCCATGTGTTATTGTACTCAATCTCAACTTCCTACATGTATGCACCTTCTCCTATAGGCCCCACCATCTCACTGAACCAATGTGAGTTCTTACTAACTCTCATAGTGTGGCCCATGGGTGGATCTTGTATCGGGATAATTTGCACTGCCTGCATATCTTGGGGCTGCTCTTTCGATTTAGGCTGAATACGCAAGCTTTCTATGTCGACAACCTGATAAGTAATTCCTACTTGTGAACTAGTTCATGTTTTGTCTACCAGTGTCTAGCGATGATTGTAGTGCTTGAATGTGCTAGAAGTAAGAAGATCACATTAGCATTGCATTGGAAATGAGATGATTCCTTGTCCCATTTTACAATACCAACATGATATTCATTGTGATTCATGAGTTAGTAACGAGGAGGTTTGGTGCAAAGAAGAGTGTATGTTAAGTGGTTAGTCACTTCCCTAGATGCATACTCTGGATGTGTGATGTATTGAGAATGCATCTAACTTTCTACAAGGGGATTTTTACATGGTAGGGTCAGGGTGTTTGGTACAAAGCTTGACTTTTCAAATTTCCTTATGGGATTACATGTTTTTCTATTGATGACGACTCAACACGGACTTGAAGAAATTCCCCAAGGTTGGAAGGAGCAACAAGAAAATGACAAGAAGAAAGAGTCACTTATGAGAAGTGTGACATGAAGAAGGTAAAGAAGTCCATTTGAAAGCTAAGGGTTGAAGTAAAGGTAAAAGAAAAATCCACATGGTGTAGTGTGGTAATGCAAGAGAATGAAGATTACAACCAACACATGCTAGAGAGATGACTCTCCTCCCAACCATATGCCTCTATATATATATCTCTCTCCAAGGGATTGCCTTCTTGGGTAGGTGGATACTAACCATCCATGTGTCGGCCATGTAAATGCATTTGTACCAAGTGTCCCAATTAATTGGAGTTAATTGAAGCGGATGAATCTAGAAGTCTCTACTACTCTTTGGGAAAAATAATCTCCCCATGTACCCCATGGGGATTGAACCCAAGACCTTCTCCTTCACACCCTTAAGAATTAACCACTAAGCTAAGTGGATCACTTGTTTACAAGAGCACATGATGTTCACAGCATAGGACCAAGTACAAGATCTTATCAAAGACATAGAGGAAGCACATAGGTCATTTCATGACCCAAAAAGTGATTTCTATCACTAAAACAATGTAATATATGTACATACATCGGATTATCGCATGTACGAATCCATTTTGTGGAAGCCAAGTAGTCCTCAAGCTCGAGGCATCTAAATAGGTACTTCATACCAATTTTCAAAATTTTTGTATGCCGTTAGGTACCTCAAATTACATGTAGAACCTATTTTTTAACTATGCCGGTCACTAGATGTGAAACCGGTCAAAACTAGGCAAAAACTATAAATAGAGCTAGAGAGCTCATTTTGAGAACTTTTAAACCTAGTAGCTTTTGGGCCAGTATAGCTATTTTAACTAGTTAGTGATGAATATGAGTTCCTTTCTTGCCTTCCATTGATCTCCATTGCCACTTTCCTCATGTGTGTATGTATGTGTGTGTATGCATTTTCTTTTCTCACCATCGCCTTTGTGCACTTCACTTGCTCTCGATCTTCATATTGGCCTACCCTCTCCGTGGATTGACAATTACGAGGTGGAACTCCTCACATTTGTACTCACCATTGTACTAGAGTGACACCAAGTTCGTCGCCGTTGTGGGGGATGAGCTCTAGGTTGAGCGTGTGATGGTAAGTGTGTTGGAGAAAATCGTTGGAAGGTATAATTTTCTTGTTGTTTTGTTGTTAGTACTTAGTTCTTGTGCACTTTTACTCCACTTTCCCCCCTAATTTCATTTCCCATCATCATCTCAAACTCCAAAAAATACCCAAAAATCTGCCATATTCCCTCTTTCTCTTCACTTTTCCTCATTTGCATGTGTGTGAGAGAGAGATCTTACAAGTGCTTGTTCGCATTTTCTGGTGCACTAACATTGCAATGCAGCCTCTGGACATCACGAATCTAGAAGAAACACAGGTAAAAACTACATTTTTTTGTCAAAAATTGCCATAGAAGCTGACCATCATGACTCTCAGACAAAGGTGAGTATTTGGTTGAAATTTTCACATGAAGAGGAGCTAAGGTAAGTGCTCTTATAGATCTAAACTCGGTTCTTTGAAATCATACATTTGGTCGACCATCACGATGGTGACCTATCATCACGATGGTGACCTATCATCACGATTGTGTCTGACCATCGCAATGGTCACTGACTGTCGTGGCAATTGGCTCACACCATTGCAATCACGTCACATCATCACGACGGTGACACACCATTGTGATGGTGCCTGATTATCATGATTTTAGTGATCATCGTGAGTCCCTTGATCTGAGCATCAAGACTTGACTCATCATTGCAGTCTGACCATCGCAACTCTGACTCATCATTGTAGTCTGACCATCGTGACTTGATCATCATGATGATGACACATCATCAAGCCTTGATCATCGTAGATTGACCATTGCGATTTTCCCTGATCATTGTGACTTTCACTGATCGTCATGGCTTGGCCATCGTGGTCTCTGACCATTGCCCGCTGATCATTGCGGGTGTTCACACCATCACGATAGTGACACGCCATTGCTATTGTGTTTGACCATCATGACGATCAGGCAAAACACTAAAATTAGGGTTTTTCAAAATTTTCCAAATTTTTGGGGTTTTTTTTGCCATTAATTTTGAACTCTTGTGTGCTGGGCATAGGGCAAGGTGAGAAGCAGCCAATACTGAGAATTCTTGGGCAAACAAGAACAATTTCTTCAAGAGTCCAAGAGAACATCGTAAGTGGAATTTCAGTTCTAATTTGGTGACTTCTTTGGGTGAATAAACTTTTTGATAAATAGAGTGTCTTAAGACTCCTGTAGTAGTAAGGATTCACTCTAGCATAAAAAGTGAGAAGTGGTTGATGAGAGGGAGAGAGAAAGCAAGTATAGGGATCTAGCCCCAAAAGAACCTTGTGATGTTATTACGCATCGCTAAAACAAATCAAAGTTGAATATACCAAAATGATTCCTCTCGACAAATTTGGAAAAGATAAGAGACTCAAAAAAGAAATCAAAAGAACTAAGTGATTGACCTAATGAGAAGGGTGAGTGTGAAGAGGTGAAATAAGGATTAATGAACCTTAGATCTGGGAAATACTTAGGGAAAACTAATAAGCAGAGTGTTCGATCTTCTGAGGTTAGCATGAGAACTACAACACGATCGTGGGCTCAATAGTTAGGTAGTTATCCGGACGAGGTTAGTTCAGACACGATCAACTCAGATATGTCTTTTAACACAGGGAGACCAGGGGTTTCGTTTGGTGTAGCCCACCTAGAGAAGATAGAGGGACCCTACAAGACTCAGTTGGAGTACATCCGCATGAATATATTGGGTGCCCGAGTATATGAAGATGGCCTTCCTAGGTCAGTAATCCAATTGCATAACCCTGACCAACCCATTGGATTGGAACATCCAGTTGTGAAGTTTGAAAATGTGGCTTACACAGACAAAGACGGAACCATGTACATAGTCACAAGTAAGCCTGACTCAATGACCGAATTCGGTGAGGTGATAGAAACTATAGACTTAGGAGTGGAAGGACAAGGGAAACAAGTCAAAGAACCTAGTACAGCTAGAGGCAAATCTAATAAATAGGTGGCTAGATAGAGTTATCCTCAGCCATATCAGCTAGATAGATACCAAGGGTAGTACTAGCCACAACAATACTATCGTGCCCCCCCTCATTATCAAGTTCCATATCAAGCATAGCCTAGACCCCAACCTATCCTAGGACAACAGCCTCCAACCCCCGCCAATGTAGTTTCTATGAAGTATGCCACTTTGGAAGAGAATTCAAATAGGGCAATAGTACCTACAACCCCTTTGATAACAGAAAATGACCCTAATGCAAACAATTTTGACTCCACCCATGGAGATAACCCACCCATATACTATATGGAGTCACTAGAAAAACTAGATCCATATTATGAGAGTCTTGTGTATGAGCCAAATTGGGAACCTGATTATGCTCAGGTCATGTACAGGAACCAACCCGCTACCATAGGCTAGACAACCAAGACCCAGGGACATAAAGGACCATGTTTCAAGTGTTAGGGAGACCATTTTGTTGGAAAACAATGTCCCAATAGTTCATTCTGCTCAGGTAATCCAAGATGTATAGAATGTTTTAATGCTCCTTCTACAAACAAATGGCGTGGACACCTTGGTTACGTGAGCAACCTCCTAAACCTGTGACCTGGGTTCAATACCCATCATCGACACATAGTGGAAACGAAGAAGTTCTTTTATTATTCATGCTTTTCTAATAAAGTAACGATGGATGGATTGCGATAGCGACGACGGACAATGATGTGTTTTTTCTCTTAGCCTTCATGGAGCATTTTTCCGACGAGAGCTGTTTTATTACTTTTGAGAAGTTCTTTATTATCATGGAGAACATACTATATAAACACATGCTTGGCTCATTATCTTTTATCCTACACCTAGTTCAACGCTAGGTTTGGTACCTCGATATAGGTGGTGCTCTTGGAGAGGACTTATCTATTAGCAGCTTGGTGGTGTGGATCGCCATCTACATAATGTATTTGAAGATTGTCTTCTACATGAAGATTTCGGTTTACTTCAAAGACATTGGATGGTGGTTAACATAAGATTTGCATCTTATGTTAAGAATTCAGGTACATGTTCTCTTTATGCACACAGGTACTATTTGAAGTATATGGAAGTGGCATCCATAGCAAAAGGAGTCATATTCGGCATAGGTAAATCAGTCCATGTATGCTTTATGCATATTTGGATGAGGTGTTAGAGAAGGTATGGTCATATGAGTTTGAGGATTTCTGGCAGCAAAGTTGTTAGCATTCTTTGCTACTTTTGTAATTATGTGATCTTTTCACACACGTGTCTGACTTAGGGTCTTCTTTCACATATTCTTTTGTTGCTCTCCATTCGAGACCTCACACACATAGAGACTTGTTGTTCTCCGCCCTGTTACCGAGCCAAGTCATAGAAAGACTCTCATGAAGTATTCCCAGATTCTCTACTTGAGCCTCTCTCTCTATATGAGATAATAATCTCCCTTCTTCTACCCATCATATAAAATAATGCTCCTCATGCAGCCATGTGGCACAAAGCCATAATATGACATTATACCAATGTCGGGAATCGAACTCACAACCTCCCGGTTAGGAGTGCGATGGGCTAACCACTTGCCCCAAAAGCCATGGTTGAGGATTACTTCCTAATCCTCTCTCTTAGGGCATGGTTCAACCATCTCCTACTAGGATTATGTTACATTCCTTCCCCCTTAGACTGAGCATTGCCCTCAATTCTCACTTGTGGACCTTCCTGAATCTCTTGGACCCACTTTCCATGCATGAGTGCTTCCACCAACCTCAAACCCAGCACATGGACCAAATTTGGACCTATCCCACCCTCCGTGGGTGCCCAAATGCCCATGCACCTTCATCCAAGATTATTTTCCCACTCACCATGGATAAGCACTTCCAAGTGCCCACAGATGTACCCTGTCTGGATGTACCCTGGTAGGATGTACCCTGGTAGGATGTACCCTGGTAGGATGTACCCTGGTAGGATGTACCCTGGTAGGACTGAGACTGGCAGGATGTACCCTGGCAGGATGTACCCCGACAAGTGTACCCTGACACGTGCCGCATCGCACCACCGTCATGCCCAATTTTGCAACTAGGCTCTGATACCCATTTCACGTATTCTTTTGCTGCTCTCCATTCGTGACCTCACACACACAGAGACTTGTTGTTCTCCGCCCTGCCGCCGAGCCAAGTCATAGAAAGACTCTCATGAAGTATTCCCGTATTCTCTACTTTAGCCTCTCTCTCTCTATATGAGATAATAATCTCCCTTCTTCTACCCATCATATAAAATAATGCTCCTCATGCAGCCATGTGGCACAAAGCCATAATATGACATTATACCAATGTCGGGAATCGAACTCACAACCTCCCGGTTAGGAGTGCGATGGGCTAACCACTTGCCCCAAAAGCCATGGTTGAGGATTACTTCCTAATCCTCTCTCTTAGGGCATGGTTCAACCATCTCATACTAGGATTATGTTACATATTCCATAGCCTAAGGTTAGATGAGGGTTTGTTGATTATCAATTTTAGACTGATCTTTCCTCTTTCTGTCACTCATATTCACTCTTCTACAACCTATTAGGTCACACATCTCATGTATATTCAGATTTCTATCCATACATCTGAATATGTTTGTTACATTTGTACATTCACTCTTCCATCTATTTGTGTTCACATAGACTGGTTGAGAGTTTTGTTCCCACATTGTACATTGAACATTGGTATATATGATAGTGTGAGTAAGCAGTGGCTTACGTAACACTTTACACATGTTGTCTAGCCTTTCTCTTTATCTTTGTCTCATCATTTGTATGATTAAGTGTGGTATGTTCATGTTTTGTCACTATTGGAAGATTGCTAGAATATGTGTTGTAGATCGTGAACCTATGGAATCTTGGACTTATGGAATTTATGTTGAAGATCTTGGATACTTATGGGACCTGTGAGATTTGTTATGGTCCAACCTCATTTCCAACATTTGGTATCAAAGCTTTAGGGTTTTGTTATCAGATTTTTGGTTTCAATGCTCACAAGTACTCAGGTTCTTAGGTTCCTAGATTCCTAAGGTTACAACATATAATTTAAGAGCATCTTCTAACATTTGACATTTGACATACACGCTTAATCTAGATGAGTAAAGATTTGAGAATGTTTATTCATCAGTGTGGAAGTATGAAGTTGATGATCTGTTAACAGTCAAATAACTTTGGAAGAGTATGAAAATACTTTACAAAAAGTATTATTTGAAGACCAAGACTTGAAGAAGAGAAGGCTACTTCAAATTCAAGGAAGAACAATGGTTTGGAGAAGATGAAGGAATCAGATCAACATCAAATCACAGGTATCAGTTTCTACTATCAGATTATCATTTGCAGGTCATGTCTTAGAAGAGAAGTTATGAAGAGATTTGAAGGATTCAATGAGTGCTTTTATACACTTTCATTATTTGAAAGTTAAAGGCTACATCAAAAACAGGTATCTTGAGGTTTTTCTGGACAGTTTTGAGAGATCTCTTTCATGGCAAGAAAGCTCATCTAAGAAGACAAATTTGGAGATGGGATGAGTTTTGTGTTCAACCAATTTTCTGTTGTAAGTTGTTGGATATCCAGGTACAGAATTTGATCTAGAGAGGTAACTCTAGAAAGGTAATTCATCATTTAGACAAAAGGTTGGTGAATTCATTCATATCAATCACATTTGAAGCAAAGTCTTAATTCAAAGATATGAGGAGACGATAAAACATGATTCTATATTTACTTACATTTGTATACCATGTTTTTTTTTGTCTCTTACTCTTAGCAGTAGAGGAAGAGAAAAGCTCATTTGAAGAAGTTAGATCTGACACATGAGATCTATATGGAACAAGCAGAGGGTTATGTAGTTCTTGGCAAGGAAAGTCTAGTTTGTAATGTTGGTATAGGACAATCAACAATTGGTGATTATAAAGCCTAGAAGTGAAGAGATGAAGAAAAGATTGAAGTCCAACTTCATGAAGTGAAGAGAAGATTCAGATAGCAAAGTTCTTTAAAACATATGTACATTAGCTTTGTAAATACTTCAATATACTTGAAGTAATGATGAATCAATACTCATATGTATATATAGATACGTGTAGATGATTGAATTAGAAGAGTGAGATGAAGTATAGATGAATAGATGTTTTGTATTGGATGAATCATCCATCAGATGTATGAAGAGTTGAATAAGAAGAATGTTCTGAGAATTGCGCGTCGATCTTTCCTCTAGTTCTCCTTTTGTGTTTGATTTTATCAGAAATCCTTTTGTACACATCTAAGTCCACAGTTAATATATCTATGGTTAAAGTTTGAGAATCCAATTGCAAACAGGCTGAGAGAATTTTGTGTAGGAACATCTATGTGTGAGAAAGTGTTGAGTGTCTTCTAAAACAGGCGCAGATTCGATGGTCAAAGAAATGTTCAATTCTCAGTGCACAGTGTAAAGTTTTACACAAATGAGGAGTCAAATCCTAAGTTGGAAGGTAAGCCATCTATGGCTAAAAGCATTTGCTTAAACAGATTCTAGATTGGGAGAACTATGTGTTAGAAGTTGCAGGTGTCAAAGTCGACTCTACAGGAAGTCAGACACCATATGAAGCTTGGTGGGGTAAGAGACCTACCTTGGATCATTGTAAAATATTTGGATGCTTGGCATATGCATATGTGCCATCACAATTGAGGCATAAATTGGAACCTAAAATAGAGAAGTATGTATTCATTGGTTATGATGACAAGCAGATGGGTTATAGGTTGTGGAGTCCATCCACAAAGCAATTCCTTGTTTCTAAGGATGTTACATTTGATGAGCAAGGTACTTGGTATGCAGGTACACTTAATGTTCATGCAGATGTTGAAGAAGTTGTGAATCAAAAGAAAGGTAAATCAAAAGTTCAGATATTTGATGAAGATGAGAACAATGAAGTACAGGTTGAAGTTGAAGAAGTGTCAAGGTTTGATCTAGAATGTGATGAACCACAAACTTCAAGAAGTGGAGAAGTTAGAAGGTCATCTAGGCACAAATGGTAGCCTACAAGGTATAGCTATGATACTTCATTCTTGACTACTAAAGATTATGCTTACATGTTAAAAGCAGATGAAGATCCATCCACATATGATGAAGCCAAAGGAAAGAAGAATTGGGAAAAATCTATGCAAGAGGAGTATGATGCATTGATGGAAAATGAGACTTTGGATTTTGTTCCTAAACCAAATAGTCAGAAGATCATTGGATGTAAATGGGTCTATAAAACAAAAAGGTTTGCAGATGGAAGTATATCTAGGCACAAAGCCAGGCTTGTTGTAAAGGGATATGCACAGACATATGGAGTGGACTATGATGAAACTTATAGTCATGTTGCAAAAATGACAACCATAAGGACTCTCATAGCAATTGTTGCTTGCAAAGGTTGGAAATTATCTCAATTGGATGTGAAGAATGCATTTTTGAATGGTTTTATTTCAGATGAAGTCTACATGGAACAACCAGATGGTTTCAAAGATCAAGTGTATCCAAATTATGTGTGTAAGCTCAAGAGAGCTTTGTATGGGTTGAAGCAGGCCCCAAGGGCATGGAATTATAGCCTTGTAAAGTTCTTGAAGGAACTTGGATTTCAAGATTCAAAGGCAAATAGTAGCTTGTTAGTCAGAGCAAGTGAGGATGGATTTATTTATGTTGACGACATAATACTTACAGGAACAGATGACAAAGGCATACACATGATTAAGAAGCAGATGGAGAAAGAATTCAAAATCAGTGATTTGGGAAATTTTTCATTCTTTTTGGGAATGGAGATTTCATATACTCAACATGGAGTATATGTAACTCAAGAAAGGTATCTGAAAAATTTGCTAACCAAATTTAAAATGGAAGATTGCAGGATAGCACCAACTCCAATGGAGGTGAATCATAGATTGAGTAGATATGGAGGAGAGGAATTCAAAGATATGAAGCTCTATCAGAGTTTGGTGGGTAGTTTGATTTATGCTACATTAACAAGACCTGACTTATCATATGCAGTTGGGGTTCTATCTCAATTCATGCATTGTCCTAGAAAGGAACATTGGATTGCAAGACAAAGGGTACTTAGGTACATCAAGGGCACACTTAAAGAAGGTCTGTATTATGGATTTACTTCAGATATAAGAGTCAAAATATATAGTGATGCAGATTGGGCAGGTAATTCTGATCATAGAAGATCAACACATGGATACTTGTGTTATGTGGGAGATAAGTTAATTTCATGGTGCTCCAAGAAGCAACATACAGTTGCTTTATCATCCACAGAAGCAGAATACAAAGGCATGGTAGAAGCTGAAAAGGAAGTAATATGGTTAAAGACTCTTATGAAGAGTTTTGATATTGTTCAAAATACTCCTATCATTTGTGGAGACAATATGAGTTCTTTATATTTGGCAGCAAATCCTGTGTTCCATGCTAGAACTAAACATATTGAGATATAGTATCATTTTCTGAGAGAGAAGGTTGTTGATAAAGAAATAGAAGTTATGCATACTCCTACAAAGGATCAACTTGCAGATATGATGACAAAAAGCTTGGATGGACCAAAGTTGCAGAGGTTTAAAGATATGGCAGGAATAAAGAAGATGCAGGTAATCACAATTGATGATTGAGGGGGAGCTGGTGGTACAGGACAATCATCAATTGGTGATTATAAAGCCTAGAAGTGAAGAGATGAAGAAAAGATTGAAGTCCAACTTCATGAAGTGAAGAGAAGATTAAGATAGCAAAGTTCTTTAAAACATATGTACATTAGCTTTGTAAATACTTCAATATACTTGAAGTAATGATGAATCAATACTCATATGTATATATAGATACGTGTAGATGATTGAATCGGAAGAGTGAGATGAAGTATAGATGAATAGATGTTGTGTATTGGATGAATCATCCATCAGATGTATGAAGAGTTGAATAAGAAGAATGTTCAGAGAATTGCACGTCGATCTTTCCTCTAGTTCTCCTTCTGTGTTTGATTTTATCAGAAATCCTTTTGTACACATCTAAGTCCACACTTAATCTATCTATGGTTAAATTTTGAGAATCCAATTGCAAACAGGGTGAGAGAATTTTGTGTAGGAACATCTATGTGTGAGAAAGTATTTAGTGTCTTCTGAAACAGGCGCAGATTCGATGGTCAAAGAAATGTCAAGTTCTCAGTGCACAGTGTAAAGTTTTACACAAACGAGGAGTCAGAATCTAATTTGGAAGGTAAGCCATCTATGGCTAAAAGCATTTTCTTAAACGGATTCTAGATTGGGAGAACTATGTGTTAGAAGTTGCAGGTGTCAAAGTCGACTCTACAGGAAGTCAGTTTCAGACATAGGTAGATTGTTTGATGTATTTCTCATAATCTACTAAAGCTTTTGAAGTGTTTTAACTTGGAGGAGTTGTGCAAACTCTAGGCAACACATCCTACAAAGTTTCATCAGAAACTCTACACAAATGATTAATCAATGAGTGATTAATGTGTAGCAGACTTTTCTCTGAAATGACTTTCTTCACAGTTAGCTAACTGCTTGATAGTTTGGTGATTGTCTTCCAAAATTGGTTAGAGTTTAAAGTTATTCTTGATATAGAGGTGGTCTAACATCAAGGATAGCTTGCTCTTTTGGAGATTAACACTCTCCATCATGTAAGCTCAAGAAGAGCTTGTATGGACTTAAACAGTCCCCTAGACAATGGTACCAAAAGTTTGAAGATTTTATGAATTCTCAAGGCTATTCTCAAAGCAATGGGGATCATTGACTCTACATGAAGACATGCTCAGATGGCTGCTTGATATGCTTGATACTTTATGTCGATGATATGTTGATTGTTGGGAAGTCGTCTTATGACTTGTCAATTGCAAAAAGAATTTGAGTCAGACATTTGATATGAAGGATTTGGGGGATGCCAAACATATTCGTGGCATGCACATTACTCGTGATAGGAGTCAAAGATGCATATACTTGTCTCAAAGGGAGTACATATGCAAAGTACTTCATAGGTTCAATATGCAATGTGGAAAGGCATTGAGTACACCTTTGCCCACATATATGAAATTGAGCAAGGATGATTGACCCAAATCAGATGATGAAAAGGAATTCATGAGTAAAACTCCCTATCAGTTTGCTGATTGTAGTCTCATGTATGCTATGGTACTTACAAGAATAGACATTGCATTTGCAGTGGGAGTTGTGAGCAGATATATGTCTTATCCTGGAAAGAAACATTGGGAAGCATTCAAGATAATTTTCAGATATCTGAGTGGCACTAAGGACAAGTGTCCAACTCCATTTTGTTCAATATGAGGAGTGCTTGAGCTTGAGAAATGTTATATCTATGTACATATCAATTTCCATAATTTTAAGAGCTCGTTTGAGCCTCCAAAATAGCTTAGGAACCTAATTTTTAACTATGCTAGACACTAGGTCTCGACAGTGCCAAAGCTAGTGAAAAACTATAAAAAAAGCTAGAGAGCTCATTTTTAGGGACATATTTTTTTGGGAATCAAAGTAACTATAGAACATTGTAAACTTGTTTCTTGACTAATCAAATATTCCATTGCTCCATAGCTCTGTCTTACCATGTGTATGTGTGTGCATGTTGGTGTGCTTCTCACTCACACTTGTACTCTCACTTGCTCATGGTCATCATACCACCCTCATGTCTCCTCGGATTGAAAATTATGAGGTGGATCTCCTCATGTTGATACTCATCATTGTGCTAGAGTGACACACTCATTTATTAATTTTTTGAGTACTTTAGTTCATTTCTTTGTTTGTTGCACAAGAACACCCCCCTAAGCCCCTTGTCTCTCTCACTCTGACACACTTCCACACACTTATTGTGGCATCACTTTCCACCAATGTCATCTCTCCCTTGAGTGGCTGCCTTGAAAAGAGGGATGGGTGTTACTCTCTTCCTTGTCCCTCTCTCTCTTCATTTAAAAAGAAAGACCCTCCCGTAAAAAAAAAACAGAATTTTGAAGTGTGGGATTTTCAAATTCCCATGAACGCTCTTCCTCCATTCAAATATGCAAGGAACTTTGGATGTCTCCTTTGTTCTTTATATGCATTATAAATCTATTAAGGGATGGATTTCAAACTTTCTTCTTAAATATCCACTAACTCTTAAATAAGGGTTGTTGGAAGAAAAAAATGGATGTACACATGGTTGTTGCCATGAAGCATGGAAGTAGGGGACTGATTGACTCTCATACGCACATTGGGTGGGGGGAAGATTATCCCCCGCTCCCTATTCAACTCTTTCCCTTTCCATTTTTGGGTTTGAGCATGGTCTATTGAAATTTATGGAACTTGTGCAAGCTCCAATTGTGAGGCTTGATACATACTCACCTCTCATTATTTGCATGCTCATAATTTATGTATTTTGTGTAAGCTCAAAAGGAAGCTAGGTCTTGGTAATCTATAGAATACACTCATAACCTTAAAGGAGGGTGTTAAAGAAAAGGTGCAAATGTATTTATCGCTTGGGTAAAAGCTAAATTATGATTAGAGGGATGGAATACTCCAAAAAGGCACAAATTTATCCATGTGTAGTGATTTGGAACACCAAAAGTCACCCAAGCAAATGGAAGGACAAAGGACATGAAGTGAAAGGTCAAGAGGTGAGAGAAGATGCAAGGGTACATGAGGAAACACAAATTCCCATGCACATAGCTCTATATATACAAGGCTTTTGAATGTGAACGTTTGTGTAGATGACAAGGAGATGGTTTAGAAGCATATGTTGGTCATTCTCTCGCCAAAGGATACCAAAAGGGCCCTCAATTGAAGGTGACATCTCTCTATTTACTTATCCCATTTAATGTGTATAATATTGAATAGGCTCTTGAGCCCAAGGAAAAAGTGATTATATGAGACGTTATTTGGTTTAAATCCCTCGGAATCGGTTCGATTGGATTACTTAGAGCCCGCAATTACCTCACAAATGGATTCTTCCTATGTCTATGCACTAGCTCATATGTTCCCGGCGAATGCACCAAATGAAATGGCTCTAAAGCCCACGAAAAAAATGATTATGAAAGCCTTTATTTTGCTCAAACTCCTCGCAATCAGTCCACTTGGATTACTTGGAGTACACAATTATCTCGCCATGGATTCTTCCTATGTCTATGCACTAACTCATATGTTCCCGGCAGACGCACCAAATGTTGGGTCCCTAACCCAACGGAAAAGACCTATTTGCTGCCCAATTTGCTTGTACGATGTTAGCTTCTTTTTGCTCTCAGTCCACGATTCATCTCGAATGTATCTGTGGAAAGAGAAAGGAATGGGAACCAGTGCCCGAACAAAAACCAAGGACCAACCACAATAGCTGACTCTCGCAATTGCACTCTTTCCTCACTCACACTTGACCCTCTTTCTCTTTTACACCCTCATGCCGCGCATGTACTTCCATGCACACATTCACTCTTTCACACCCTTAGAGAAGCAGCCAATCAGACGCTCACATTCAGTTAGGCACTCTTCATCACTCACATGCTTCAACTCACTCAGGATAATCCCTAGGGGTATGGCTGAAAAACATTCTTTCCCATATGACAGACAATATACATCAGGAAACAAAAAGAACTTTATCGGCCGTTTATTCAAATTCAAAATTAAGCATTTACGTGAAAATCATTCCATGGCTAGAATATTTGTCCGCAGTCGGCTCAAAAACTTCATCCGAATCCCGATAAATCTCTCCAACAACTTGTCGTCTTGTGGAGGTGTCGAAACTCTTTAACTTCTATCCCCACAATGATGCAAAACAGCACACTGTTGACAATGTTGATGCAATTGGCATGTAATATCACACCAAGTAGTCAATCGAGCTAAGCATCTGCTGGCTTTCCTGAAAGAATTTGTGAGATTTCCAGACCACGACTGAATGCTTGATTGAAGAGAAGCTTGTTCTGGAAGGTTGAAACAAATGGAAACCAAGACAATATGGCAATAGGAAAGAAAACCACCATGCCCATAGCAGCATCATAGAACCTTGCAATTGTGCGAATGGACTTCCACAACCATAGCCTCTTCACAACAGGCTTCCATGTGATGGCAATTGATAGAATAGCCCAGCCCGTTGGAATCAATGCCAGCAAGCTGGCAAATATGTCACCAAAGGATAATGCTGTCAGTACAATCAGAAGTGCGAGTGCAGCCAACAGAAGGACGAAGACCGTTCCTTGAAAAAGTCGAAGAAACATCTGAAAGTTTACCGAGGTCTTCTGACTAAACGTGAAAATCTTAAATAAGAGTACGATTGCTATTAGCACTACCCAAGAAACTCCATAGACCCTTAGGCTGGTGCTGCTATCCGCAGCATGTAATCTATACACCACACCATATTGGAAGAACAAGAAACGTAAGCTTAGGAGTGTCTCTAGAAACTTTCCACGCAGAGTCTGCATATGGCTCTGCTCCTCATCCCACCATGTCTCCCAGCTTTCTTTCGAATCCCTTCTGCCACGGGAGGTTTCCCCCCTTCTCCAATATCTGCCCAGTAGCGCGGCAGATAATACTCTCCACAAGAGATAAGGTAGAGAGAGGGTCCCTATGATGCGTACATGCACCCCAAAAAATGACGATAAAAAATTGTCCTCCACACAGCAGTTCTCCTGTTCTTGTGTAGGTCGTACCCTCCATCAATATCATTAACAAGCAAAAACTTTGAAGCCAAAGCTCAAATCTACTTTACTGCCTGTAGTATGTCCTTCATGTCGGCCACGATTGGAGTCTTCATTTCGAAGAGGTTGGCATGCGATTGGAGGCTTCATGATGATAGTATCTGCATAGCCCATGAGCTTAGCAATCTCGCACTCAGTGGAAGTCATAGAGGTGGCTATGAGTATCAATTTTTTGGGCATATGATACTTTTGCTACCATGTTTTTCTGTGCTTACGAAGGAAGGAAAGTTCAGGCCAGATGAATATCCCCAAGCATCTGTAAACCAAGTCTTTGTAGGTGGTACCGTGTAACTTCTGACCTTACAAGTGCTCCAATTTTCCTTGGCATTTCTTGACCACCTCAGAATGCGGAAGCTTAGTCCGTGCCTCTTTTCTGGATACAAAGAGAAGTGGAAATTCACCTTTCATGTCAACTTCCCAAGCACCCAAAATTCTACCATCATCTTTTCCATCTACAGCTCCTCCATGCTCAATCCCTTTTCTCCACATCCTTGCAATCAATATCTCCACATGTTTCTCATCAATCACCAAATCTGCTCTGCAAGTACCTGAAATCAAGCAAATTTCCTGCCAAATAAAACCACATTAGGGCATAAAAATCAACCTTTTTCGGAGCTAACATACTTCCCTCTTCTTAATTGCGAAGTCGTCCTCGACGAGCCAAGTCTATTCTTTTCTTCCTCAATGAAGCACCTGAAATCATACTCATACAATCATTTGTTAGTACCAAAATCCAATCATTTCACTTACCATCTGTGTCCATCTTCTCGCATCTTCATTGACATGTCCACCTGTCTGCAAACTTCATTAAAACATTAGAGCCTTTCTTCATCAAATCACAATATGTACAACCAAAATGAAAAGACAATTATATCCTTCATCCACATCACACATATATACTCAGCACACACATCATGATCCCGCATCACACATGCATTCTCGTCACACACAACATACATACATGCAAACAGAAAACATGTCTACATTCGCTCTTGTCACTCTTCTCGACTGTTCGTTCAACACGTCATGAATCTCTACTCCACATGCATACTCAACAAACCTTCCACACACGCCATATATAATCAAAACCATTCCCCACTTTTATTTTTGATACTCTTCTTGGCCGTACTTTCGCTTTCCTGATTTCTTTTTCTCGTTTCTAGCTGAGTTCTCTCACCGATTTTTTCATTCCCCTTCTACCTAGGGTTTTCTATTCCCACTTACCTTTTCATCTACTCTGTGCTCTTTTGTTCATCAATCAGATCCTATGCTTGGTCGCCACCACCTCTCCTAACTTGATGGACACACGGCAAAGACCACTCGAGCCGAACACGAGCTCACTCTAACAAGATCACTCATCGTCGACGCGATTCCGAACTTCACAAGTCATTGCACCACCTAAGAGCCAAACTGAACACTTCCGGAAGGTTTGCAGACAAACAATGCAACTAGCACGATTGGATTCCTCAAGTCCAAGCTTTCCATAGACACATCGCAACCAAAACCCTAGCCGAGCTTAAGCTTCAATTTGACATGTTTCATCGGGAGTCCACACATAACCCAAATCCCCACAACACAAACACATATATTCCCATCCGAGCATCATGCTCTCTCACCTCTCTTATGTCCCCCCTCGAGCGAGGAATTTGTCTCATTCATTTTTTTCCACATTTTTTCATCATTTTTTTTCACATATTTACTCACACTTGCCGGCCTACGCCGAAGCTGGATGCGACTCGTGGACTCGACCACCCGATCGAGTTTGTTCCACCCATCTACCAACCCAACGAAGCGCGCGACACACAGACAGCTAGCCCTATGTGAAACCGAGGTCGGTTCGTGGCTTTGACCACCCGGCCAAAGTGGGTCCACCCACCTATCGGCCCACATAGTAGGCGCGTAGCCACACGCACACAAACATATATTTTTTCTTTTTTTTTTTTTTTATATTCCCGCATCTCGAGAATTAGGAGACAAAAGAAAGGATCTTTTCCCGACCATCCCAATCACGACACACACACATATAACGCCCCATGGACATCCCGATGAGACATATCTCCTCTTTGCTGCCACTCAAGCCAAAATCCAGTCACTAATGCCATGGTCAACCCGTCCTCGCAAAACCCGCACATACTAATCACCTCGTCGACCTGAAACCTCTGAAAGTGTCACTTCAGTCCTAAGTGCACAACACACTTGGTCCATCCGTCCTCACATCTCAGACTCGTAATCCGCAAAGCGAACCCTAATCAGACTCAAGCCATCCTTATCGACATCCATCGCCTAATCTATTTTCTTTCTCATCTCCATCCTCTGCCTCGTAGAGATTCCACATGATTCGATAGCTTGCTGATATTGTCCTCTAGCCAGGCGATACGGTCTGGAAGGCCACCATTCATTACTACACCTCTTAATGCCTCGAGCTTCAAAGCTAAATCCCTTATCCCTTCTTCTTTTCGCTCATCACTACCTTGGAGTCGAAAAATCTCATCATCCACTTGATGGAACCGAACCCACATTTTCTTCTTCTCCTCTTCTAAATGGCTCATCTTTCTTTCTATTTCCAAAGGAACCTCCTCGCTCCTCCCGACTTGACCAGACAACTTTTCAACCTCTTCTCGAATCGACCTCTCCTCCCAGATTCTACTCATATTTTCTACTTCCAGATCATCCACTTTTTTCGACAACTCCTTCGCCTGTTCTAACTCCACGCCTATCGTCTCTAACTGGTCCAACATCACTTTTAGCTCTTCCTCTATTCTACCTACTTTCGGATCTTCTGCTCGTTCTCGGGTCTCATCGTCTTTCTGATTCATCCACCTACCGAGCTTGCTACTCAACCTTGCATTCTCTTTCTCTACCCGTCTCATTTTCTCATCACTCTCCGCTTGGGCACTTTTCATTCTTTCTAACTCTAGGTGGAACTCCTCACATGCCTTACCTGCTTGATCACTATATCGACGGATTATGCTTTGTACCTTCTCAATTTCATGCTCCATTCTTTCGACTCTCCTCATCAGGTCATCCTCGTCTCTTGAGAGCTCTTCTTTGATCGCAACTCCAAAGCAGTCGGCTACCATCAAGCCGGATCTCAAGTCCCAGACCACGTTTTCACTCTCGGGCTTCACCAGATCTTCCCTCCAGCTTTTGTTTACTCTTTTCCACTCCTTGTTTTCATTTTTCAACCTTCGTACTTGCTTTTCCCAAGTTCCTAGGATCTCGGCCATTTTCACTTGATTTTCCTCTAATTTCTCTATTTTGATCCTCTCGTTATCTCGCTCTACCCGAAGCAAATTGACTTGACATTCCAAGCTCTTCACAAGTTCTACCAAGTCTCGATCATGAGATCTAGTATCCTTGCTTCCACTTGCTCTCGCAGTCTCCGTCGACGAAGTAACTCCACCCTTGTCGACTTCCACATACAAGGAGGATAAACACCTATCAGATTGATTCGTTGTGACCTTTACGCCAGTCACCTCTTTTGAGCCACACACGTGCTCGCATAGTCTCTTTTTCCCGCAGTCCGCACATGTGGGGACAAAATCCAACGGGGTGCATACACGAGGGCAATATTTGGCTATATGCCCAATCTGTTCGCAACACCAACATCTCACATAATTTGATATCGGGCCAAATCGCCACCCTCGGTTCGCATGATGTCTCATGGTCGGACGAGAATATATCCATCTATTTTGTCCAAAATTCCCTTGCCTTATATTCGCTTTCTCAAAACTAGAGGCTTGTCTTTGTTGGGCCATTTCTCTAATGAAGATCAGAGCAGATTTGGGATCGACTTGGCTGTGCCACACGATTGGGGCACCAAGCGAACTCGTAGCACTCTCTATGAGATGTGCTAAGCCAATTCCCGGCAAACGCACCAAAGTGAATCGGATCTTGAGCCCAAGGAAAAGATGATTGTGAAAGCCTTTATTTTGCTTAACCCCTCACAATCGGTCTACTTGGATTACTTGGAGTACACAATTATCTCGCCATGGATTCTTCCTATGTCTATGCACTAACTCATATGTTCCCGACAGACGCACCAAATGTTGGGTCCCTAACCCAATGGAAAAGACCTATTTGCTGCCCAATTTGCTTGTACGATGTTAGCTTCTTTTTGCTCTCAGTCCACGATTCATCTCGAATGTATCTGTGGAAAGAGAAAGGAATGGGAACCAGTGCCCGAACAAAAACCAAGGACCAACCACAATAGCTGACTCTCGCAATTGCACTCTTTCCTCACTCACACTTGACCCTCTTTCTCTTTTACACCCTCATGCCGCGCATGTACTTCCACGCACACATTCACTCTTTCACACCCTCAGAGAAGCAGCCAATCAGACGCTCACATTCAGTTAGGCACTCTTCATCACTCACATGCTTCAACTCACTCAGGATAATCCCTAGGGGTATGGCTGAAAAACATTCTTTCCCATATGACAGACAATATACATCAGGAAACAAAAAGAACTTTATCGGCCGTTTATTCAAATTCAAAATTAAGCATTTACGTGAAAATCATTCCATGGCTAGAATATTTGTCCGCAGTGGGCTCAAAAACTTCATCCGAATCCCGATAAATCTCTCCAACAGCTTGTCGTCTTGTGGAGGTGTCGAAACTCTTTAACTTCTATCCCCACAATGATGCAAAACAGTAGACTGTTGACAATGTTGATGCAATTGGCATGTAATATCACACCAAGTAGTCAATCGAGCTAAGCATCTGCTGGCTTTCCTGAAAGAATTTGTGAGATTTCCAGACCACGACTGAATGCTTGATTGAAGAGAAGCCTGTTCTGGAAGGTTGAAACAAATGGAAACCAAGACAATATGGCAATAGGAAAGAAAACCACCATGCCCATAGCAGCATCATAGAACCTTGCAATTGTGCGAATGGACTTCCACAACCATAGCCTCTTCACAATAGGCTTCCATGTGATGGCAATTGATAGAATAGCCCAGCCCGTTGGAATCAATGCCAGCAAGCTGGCAAATATGTCACCAAAGGATAATGCTGTCAGTACAATCAGAAGTGCGAGTGCAGCCAACAGAAGGACGAAGACCGTTCCTTGAAAAAGTCGAAGAAACATCTGAAAGTTTACCGAGGTCTTCTGACTAAACGTGAAAATCTTAAATAAGAGTACGATTGCTATTAGCACTACCCAAGAAACTCCATAGACCCTTAGGCTGGTGCTGCTATCCGCAGCATGTAATCGATACACCACACCATATTGGAAGAACAAGAAACGTAAGCTTAGGAGTGTCTCTAGAAACTTTCCACGCAGAGTCTGCATATGGCTCTGCTCCTCATCCCACCATGTCTCCCAGCTTTCTTTCGAATCCCTTCTGCCACGAGAGGTTTCCCCCCTTCTCCAATATCTGCCCAGTAGCGCGGCAGATAATACTCTCCACAAGAGATAAGGTAGAGAGAGGGTCCCTATGATGCGTACATGCACCCCAAAAAATGACGATAAAAAATTGTCCTCCACACAGCAGTTCTCCTGCTCTTGTGTAGGTCGTACCCTCCATCAATATCATTAACAAGCAAAAACTTTGAAGCCAAAGCTCAAATCTACTTTACTGCCTGTAGTATGTCCTCCATGTCGGCCACGATTGGAGTCTTCATTTCGAAGAGGTTGGCATGCGATTGGAGGCTTCATGATGATAGTATCTGCATAGCCCATGAGCTTAGCAATCTCGCACTCAGCGGAAGTCATAGAGGTGGCTATGAGTATCAATTTTTTGGGCATATGATACTTTTGCTACCATGTTTTTCTGTGCTTACGAAGGAAGGAAAGTTCAGGCCAGATGAATATCCCCAAGCATCTGTAAACCAAGTCTTTGTAGGTGGTACCGTGTAACTTCTGACCTTACAAGTGCTCCAATTTTCCTTGGCATTTCTTGACCACCTCAGAATGCGGAAGCTTAGTCCGTGCCTCTTTTCTGGATACAAAGAGAAGTGGAAATTCACCTTTCATGTCAACTTCCCAAGCACCCAAAATTCTACCATCATCTTTTCCATCTACAGCTCCTCCATGCTCAATCCCTTTTCTCCACATCCCTGCAATCAATATCTCCACATGTTTCTCATCAATCACCAAATCTGCTCTGCAAGTACCTAAAATCAAGCAAATTTCTTGCCAAATAAAACCACATTAGGGCATAAAAATCAACCTTTTTCGGAGCTAACATACTTCCCTCTTCTTAATTGCGAAGTCGTCCTCGACGAGCCAAGTCTATTCTTTTCTTCCTCAATGAAGCACCTGAAATCATACTCATACAATCATTTGTTAGTACCAAAATCCAATCATTTCACTTACCATCTGTGTCCATCTTCTCGCCTCTTCATTGACATGTCCACCTGTCTGCAAACTTCATTAAAACATTAGAGCCTTTCTTCATCAAATCACAATATGTACAACCAAAATGAAAAGACAATTATATCCTTCATCCACATCACACATATATACTCAGCACACACATCATGATCCCGCATCACACATGCATTCTCGTCACACACAACATACATACATGCAAACAGAAAACATGTCCACATTCGCTCTCGTCACTCTTCTCGACTGTTCGTTCAACACGTCATGAATCTCTACTCCACATGCATACTCAACACACCTTCCACACACGCCATATATAATCAAAACCATTCCCCACTTTTATTTTTGATACTCTTCTTGGCCGTACGATCGCTTTCCTGATTTCTTTTTCTCGTTTCTAGCTGAGTTCTCTCACCGATTTTTTCATTCCCCTTCTACCTAGGGTTTTCTATTCCCACTTACCTTTTCATCTACTCTGTGCTCTTTTGTTCATCAATCAGATCCTATGCTTGGTCGCCACCACCTCTCCTAACTTGATGGACACACGGCAAAGACCACTCGAGCCGAACACGAGCTCACTCTAACAAGATCACTCATCGTCGACGCGATTCCGAACTTCACAAGTCATTGCACCACCTAAGAGCCAAGCTGAACACTTCCGGAAGGTTTGCAGACAAACAATGCAACTAGCACGATTGGATTCCTCAAGTCCAAGCTTTCCATAGACACATCGCAACCAAAACCCTAGCCGAGCTTAAGCTTCAATTTGACATGTTTCATCGGGAGTCCACACATAACCCAAATCCCCACAACACAAACACATATATTCCCATCCGAGCATCATGCTCTCTCACCTCTCTTATGTCCCCCCTCGAGCGAGGAATTTGTCTCATTCATTTTTTTCCACATTTTTTCATCATTTTTTTTCACATATTTACTCACACTTGCCGGCCTACGCCGAAGCTGGATGCGACTCGTGGACTCGACCACCCGATCGAGTTTGTTCCACCCATCTACCAACCCAACGAAGCGCGCGACACACAGACAGCTAGCCCTATGTGAAACCGACGTCGGTTCGTGGCTTTGACCACCCGGCCAAAGTGGGTCCACCCACCTATCGGCCCACATAGTAGGCGCGTAGCCACACGCACACAAACATATATATATATATATATATATATTTTTTTTTTTTTATTCCCGCATCTCGAGAATTAGGAGACAAAAGAAAGGATCTTTTCCCGACCATCCCAATCACGACACACACACATATAACGCCCCATGGACATCCCGATGAGACATATCTCCTCTTTGCTGCCACTCAAGCCAAAATCCAGTCACTAATGCCATGGTCAACCCGTCCTCGCAAAACCCGCACATACTAATCACCTCGTCGACCTGAAACCTCTGAAAGTGTCACTTCAGTCCTAAGTGCACAACACACTTGGTCCATCCGTCCTCACATCTCAGACTCGTAATCCGCAAAGCGAACCCTAATCAGACTCAAGCCATCCTTATCGACATCCATCGCCTAATCTATTTTCTTTCTCATCTCCATCCTCTGCCTCGCAGAGATTCCACATGATTCGACAGCTTGCTGATATTGTCCTCTAGCCAGGCGATACGGTCTGGAAGGCCACCAGTCATTACTACACCTCTTAATGCCTCGAGCTTCAAAGCTAAATCCCTTATCCCTTCTTCTTTTCGCTCATCACTACCTTGGAGTCGAAAAATCTCATCATCCACTTGATGGAACCGAACCCACATTTTCTTCTTCTCCTCTTCTAAATGGCTCATCTTTCTTTCTATTTCCAAAGGAACCTCCTCGCTCCTCCCGACTTGACCAGACAACTTTTCAACCTCTTCTCGAATCGACCTCTCCTCCCAGATTCTACTCATATTTTCTACTTCCAGATCATCCACTTTTTTCGACAACTCCTTCGCCTGTTCTAACTCCACGCCTATCGTCTCTAACTGGTCCAACATCACTTTTAGCTCTTCCTCTATTCTACCTACTTTCGGATCTTCTGCTCGTTCTCGGGTCTCATCGTCTTTCTGATTCATCCACCTACCGAGCTTGCTACTCAACCTTGCATTCTCTTTCTCTACCCGTCTCATTTTCTCATCACTCTCCGCTTGGGCACTTTTCATTCTTTCTAACTCTAGGTGGAACTCCTCACATGCCTTACCTGCTTGATCACTATATCGACGGATTATGCTTTGTACCTTCTCAATTTCATGCTCCATTCTTTCGACTCTCCTCATCAGGTCATCCTCGTCTCTTGAGAGCTCTTCTTTGATCGCAACTCCAAAGCAGTCGGCTACCATCAAGCCGGATCTCAAGTCCCAGACCACGTTTTCACTCTCGGGCTTCACCAGATCTTCCCTCCAGCTTTTGTTTACTCTTTTCCACTCCTTGTTTTCATTTTTCAACCTTCGTACTTGCTTTTCCCAAGTTCCTAGGATCTCGGCCATTTTCACTTGATTTTCCTCTAATTTCTCTATTTTGATCCTCTCGTTATCTCGCTCTACCCGAAGCAAATTGACTTGACATTCCAAGCTCTTCACAAGTTCTACCAAGTCTCGATCATGAGATCCAGTATCCTTGCTTCCACTTGCTCTCGCAGTCTCCGTCGACGAAGTAACTCCACCCTTGTCGACTTCCACATACAAGGAGGATAAACACCTATCAGATTGATTCGTTGTGACCTTTACACCAGTCACCTCTTTTGAGCCACACACGTGCTCGCATAGTCTCTTTTTCCCGCAGTCCGCACATGTGGGGACAAAATCCAACGGGATGCATACACGAGGGCAATATTTGGCTATATGCCCAATCTGTTCGCAACACCAACATCTCACATAATTTGATATCGGGCCAAATCGCCACCCTCGGTTCGCATGATGTCTCATGGTCGGACGAGAATATATCCATAAATTTTGTCCAAAATTCCCTTGCCTTATATTCGCTTTCTCAAAACTAGAGGCTTGTCTTTGTTGGGCCATTTCTCTAATGAAGATCAGAGCAGATTTGGGATCGACTTGGCTGTGCCACATGATTGGGGCACCAAGCGAACTCGTAGCACTCTCTGTGAGATGTGCTAAGCCAATTCCCGGCAAACGCACCAAAGTGAATCGGATCTTGAGCCCAAGGAAAAGATGATTGTGAAAGCCTTTATTTTGCTTAACCCCTCGCAATCGGTCTACTTGGATTACTTGGAGTACACAATTATCTCGCCATGGATTCTTCCTATGTCTATGCACTAACTCATATGTTCCCGGCAGACGCACCAAATGTTGGGTCCCTAACCCAACGGAAAAGACCTATTTGCTGCCCAATTTGCTTGTACGATGTTAGCTTCTTTTTGCTCTCAGTCCACGATTCATCTCGAATGTATCTGTGGAAAGAGAAAGGAATGGGAACCAGTGCCCGAACAAAAACCAAGGACCAACCACAATAGCTGACTCTCGCAATTGCACTCTTTCCTCACTCACACTTGACCCTCTTTCTCTTTTACACCCTCATGCCGCGCATGTACTTCCACGCACACATTCACTCTTTCACACCCTCAGAGAAGCAGCCAATCAGACGCTCACATTCAGTTAGGCACTCTTCATCACTCACATGCTTCAACTCACTCAGGATAATCCCTAGGGGTATGGCTGAAAAACATTCTTTCCCATATGACAGACAATATACATCAGGAAACAAAAAGAACTTTATCGGCCGTTTATTCAAATTCAAAATTAAGCATTTACGTGAAAATCATTCCATGGCTAGAATATTTGTCCGCAGTCGGCTCAAAAACTTCATCCGAATCCCGATAAATCTCTCCAACAGCTTGTCGTCTTGTGGAGGTGTCGAAACTCTTTAACTTCTATCCCCACAATGATGCAAAACAGCAGACTGTTGACAATGTTGATGCAATTGGCATGTAATATCACACCAAGTAGTCAATCGAGCTAAGCATCTGCTGGCTTTCCTGAAAGAATTTGTGAGATTTCCAGACCAGGACTGAATGCTTGATTGAAGAGAAGCCTGTTCTGGAAGGTTGAAACAAATGGAAACCAAGACAATATGGCAATAGGAAAGAAAACCACCATGCCCATAGCAGCATCATAGAACCTTGCAATTGTGCGAATGGACTTCCACAACCATAGCCTCTTCACAACAGGCTTCCATGTGATGGCAATTGATAGAATAGCCCAGCCCGTTGGAATCAATGCCAGCAAGCTGGCAAATATGTCACCAAAGGATAATGCTGTCAGTACAATCAGAAGTGCGAGTGCAGCCAACAGAAGGACGAAGACCGTTCCTTGAAAAAGTCGAAGAAACATCTGAAAGTTTACCGAGGTCTTCTGACTAAACGTGAAAATCTTAAATAAGAGTACGATTGCTATTAGCACTACCCAAGAAACTCCATAGACCCTTAGGCTGGTGCTGCTATCCGCAGCATGTAATCGATACACCACACCATATTGGAAGAACAAGAAACGTAAGCTTAGGAGTGTCTCTAGAAACTTTCCACGCAGAGTCTGCATATGGCTCTGCTCCTCATCCCACCATGTCTCCCAGCTTTCTTTCGAATCCCTTCTGCCACGAGAGGTTTCCCCCCTTCTCCAATATCTGCCCAGTAGCGCGGCAGATAATACTCTCCACAAGAGATAAGGTAGAGAGAGGGTCCCTATGATGCGTACATGCACCCCAAAAAATGACGATAAAAAATTGTCCTCCACACAGCAGTTCTCCTGCTCTTGTGTAGGTCGTACCCTCCATCAATATCATTAACAAGCAAAAACTTTGAAGCCAAAGCTCAAATCTACTTTACTGCCTATAGTATGTCCTCCATGTCGGCCACGATTGGAGTCTTCATTTCGAAGAGGTTGGCATGCGATTGGAGGCTTCATGATGATAGTATCTGCATAGCCCATGAGCTTAGCAATCTCGCACTCAGCGGAAGTCATAGAGGTGGCTATGAGTATCAAGTTTTTGGGCATATGATACTTTTGCTACCATGTTTTTCTGTGCTTACGAAGGAAGGAAAGTTCAGGCCAGATGAATATCCCCAAGCATCTGTAAACCAAGTCTTTGTAGGTGGTACCGTGTAACTTCTGACCTTACAAGTGCTCCAATTTTCCTTGGCATTTCTTGACCACCTCAGAATGCGGAAGCTTAGTCCGTGCCTCTTTTCTGGATACAAAGAGAAGTGGAAATTCACCTTTCATGTCAACTTCCCAAGCACCCAAAATTCTACCATCATCTTTTCCATCTACAGCTCCTCCATGCTCAATCCCTTTTCTCCACATCCCTGCAATCAATATCTCCACATGTTTCTCATCAATCACCAAATCTTCTCTGCAAGTACCTGAAATCAAGCAAATTTCCTGCCAAATAAAACCACATTAGGGCATAAAAATCAACCTTTTTCGGAGCTAACATACTTCCCTCTTCTTAATTGCGAAGTCGTCCTCGACGAGCCAAGTCTATTCTTTTCTTCCTCAATGAAGCACCTGAAATCATACTCATACAATCATTTGTTAGTACCAAAATCCAATCATTTCACTTACCATCTGTGTCCATCTTCTGGCATCTTCATTGACATGTCCACCTGTCTGCAAACTTCATTAAAACATTAGAGCCTTTCTTCATCAAATCACAATATGTACAACCAAAATGAAAAGACAATTATATCCTTCATCCACATCACACATATATACTCAGCACACACATCATGATCCCGCATCACACATGCATTCTCGTCACACACAACATACATACATGCAAACAGAAAACATGTCCACATTCGCTCTCGTCACTCTTCTCGACTGTTCGTTCAACACGTCATGAATCTCTACTCCACATGCATACTCAACACACCTTCCACACACGCCATATATAATCAAAACCATTCCCCACTTTTATTTTTGATACTCTTCTTGGCCGTACGATCGCTTTCCTGATTTCTTTTTCTCGTTTCTAGCTGAGTTCTCTCACCGATTTTTTCATTCCCCTTCTACCTAGGGTTTTCTATTCCCACTTACCTTTTCATCTACTTTGTGCTCTTTTGTTCATCAATCAGATCCTATGCTTGGTCGCCACCACCTCTCCTAACTTGATGGACACACGGCAAAGACCACTCGAGCCGAACACGAGCTCACTCTAACAAGATCACTCATCGTCGACGTGATTCTGAACTTCACAAGTCATTGCACCACCTAAGAGCCAAACTGAACACTTCCGGAAGGTTTGCAGACAAACAATGCAACTAGCACGATTGGATTCCTCAAGTCCAAGCTTTCCATAGACACATCGCAACCAAAACCCTAGCCGAGCTTAAGCTTCAATTTGACATGTTTCATCGGGAGTCCACACATAACCCAAATCCCCACAACACAAACACATATATTCCCATCCGAGCATCATGCTCTCTCACCTCTCTTATGTCCCCCCTCGAGCGAGGAATTTGTCTCATTCATTTTTTTCCACATTTTTTCATCATTTTTTTTCACATATTTACTCACACTTGCCGGCCTACGCCGAAGCTGGATGCGACTCGTGGACTCGACCACCCGATCGAGTTTGTTCCACCCATCTACCAACCCAACGAAGCGCGCGACACACAGACAGCTAGCCCTATGTGAAACCGACGTCGGTTCGTGGCTTTGACCACCCGGCCAAAGTGGGTCCACCCACCTATCGGCCCACATAGTAGGCGCGTAGCCACACGCACACAAACATATATTTTTTCTCTCTTTTTTTTTTTTTTTTTTTAATTCCCGCATCTCGAGAGTTAGGAGACAAAAGAAAGGATCTTTTCCCGACCATCCCAATCACGACACACACACATATAACGCCCCATGGACATCCCGATGAGACATATCTCCTCTTTGCTGCCACTCAAGCCAAAATCCAGTCACTAATGCCATGGTCAACCCGTCCTCGCAAAACCCGCACATACTAATCACCTCGTCGACCTGAAACCTCTGAAAGTGTCACTTCAGTCCTAAGTGCACAACACACTTGGTCCATCCGTCCTCACATCTCAGACTCGTAATCCGCAAAGCGAACCCTAATCAGACTCAAGCCATCCTTATCGACATCCATCGCCTAATCTATTTTCTTTCTCATCTCCATCCTCTGCCTCGCAGAGATTCCACATGATTCGACAGCTTGCTGATATTGTCCTCTAGCCAGGCGATACGGTCTGGAAGGCCACCATTCATTACTACACCTCTTAATGCCTCGAGCTTCAAAGCTAAATCCCTTATCCCTTCTTCTTTTCGCTCATCACTACCTTGGAGTCGAAAAATCTCATCATCCACTTGATGGAACCGAACCCACATTTTCTTCTTCTCCTCTTCTAAATGGCTCATCTTTCTTTCTATTTCCAAAGGAACCTCCTCGCTCCTCCCGACTTGACCAGACAACTTTTCAACCTCTTCTCGAATCGACCTCTCCTCCCAGATTCTACTCATATTTTCTACTTCCAGATCATCCACTTTTTTCGACAACTCCTTCGCCTGTTCTAACTCCACGCCTATCGTCTCTAACTGGTCCAACATCACTTTTAGCTCTTCCTCTATTCTACCTACTTTCGGATCTTCTGCTCGTTCTCGGGTCTCATCGTCTTTCTGATTCATCCACCTACCGAGCTTGCTACTCAACCTTGCATTCTCTTTCTCTACCCGTCTCATTTTCTCATCACTCTCCGCTTGGGCACTTTTCATTCTTTCTAACTCTAGGTGGAACTCCTCACATGCCTTACCTGCTTGATCACTATATCGACGGATTATGCTTTGTACCTTCTCAATTTCATGCTCCATTCTTTCGACTCTCCTCATCAGGTCATCCTCGTCTCTTGAGAGCTCTTCTTCGATCGCAACTCCAAAGCAGTCGGCTACCATCAAGCCGGATCTCAAGTCCCAGACCACGTTTTCACTCTCGGGCTTCACCAGATCTTGCCTCCAGCTTTTGTTTACTCTTTTCCACTCCTTGTTTTCATTTTTCAACCTTCGTACTTGCTTTTCCCAAGTTCCTAGGATCTCGGCCATTTTCACTTGATTTTCCTCTAATTTCTCTATTTTGATCCTCTCGTTATCTCGCTCTACCCGAAGCAAATTGACTTGACATTCCAAGCTCTTCACAAGTTCTACCAAGTCTCGATCATGAGATCCAGTATCCTTGCTTCCACTTGCTCTCGCAGTCTCCGTCGACGAAGTAACTCCACCCTTGTCGACTTCCACATACAAGGAGGATAAACACCTATCAGATTGATTCGTTGTGACCTTTACGCCAGTCACCTCTTTTGAGCCACACACGTGCTCGCATAGTCTCTTTTTCCCGCAGTCCGCACATGTGGGGACAAAATCCAACGGGGTGCATACACGAGGGCAATATTTGGCTATATGCCCAATCTGTTCGCAACACCAACATCTCACATAATTTGATATCGGGCCAAATCGCCACCCTCGGTTCGCATGATGTCTCATGGTCGGACGAGAATATATCCATCTATTTTGTCCGAAATTCCCTTGCCTTATATTCACTTTCTCAAAACTAGAGGCTTGTCTTTGTTGGGCCATTTCTCTAATGAAGATCAGAGCAGATTTGGGATCGACTTGGCTGTGCCACACGATTGGGGCACCAAGCGAACTCGTAGCACTCTCTATGAGATGTGCTAAGCCAATTCCCGGCAAACGCACCAAAATGAATCGGATCTTGAGCCCAAGGAAAAGATGATTGTGAAAGCCTTTATTTTGCTTAACCCCTCGCAATCGGTCTACTTGGATTACTTGGAGTACACAATTATCTCGCCATGGATTCTTCCTATGTCTATGCACTAACTCATATGTTCCCGACAGATGCACCAAATGTTGGGTCCCTAACCCAACGGAAAACACCTATTTGCTGCCCAATTTGCTTGTACGATGTTAGCTTCTTTTTGCTCTCAGTCCACGATTCATCTCGAATGTATCTGTGGAAAGAGAAAGGAATGGGAACCAGTGCCCGAACAAAAACCAAGGACCAACCACAATAGCTGACTCTCGCAATTGCACTCTTTCCTCACTCACACTTGACCCTCTCTCTCTTTTACACCCTCATGCCGCGCATGTACTTCCACGCACACATTCACTCTTTCACACCCTCAGAGAAGCAGCCAATCAGACGCTCACATTCAGTTAGGCACTCTTCATCACTCACATGCTTCAACTCACTCAGGATAATCCCGAGGGGTATGGCTGAAAAACATTCTTTCCCATATGACAGACAATATACATCAGGAAACAAAAAGAACTTTATCGGCCGTTTATTCAAATTCAAAATTAAGCATTTACGTGAAAATCATTCCATGGCTAGAATATTTGTCCGCAGTCGGCTCAAAAACTTCATCCGAATCCCGATAAATCTCTCCAACAGCTTGTCGTCTTGTGGAGGTGTCGAAACTCTTTAACTTCTATCCCCACAATGATGCAAAACAGCAGACTGTTGACAATGTTGATGCAATTGGCATGTAATATCACACCAAGTAGTCAATCGAGCTAAGCATCTGCTGGCTTTCCTGAAAGAATTTGTGAGATTTCCAGACCACGACTGAATGCTTGATTGAAGAGAAGCCTGTTCTGGAAGGTTGAAACAAATAGGAAAGAAAACCACCATGCCCATAGCAGCATCATAGAACCTTGCAATTGTGCGAACGGACTTCCACAACCATAGCCTCTTCACAACAGGCTTCCATGTGATGGCAATTGATAGAATAGCCCAGCCCGTTGGAATCAATGCCAGCAAGCTGGCAAATATGTCACCAAAGGATAATGCTGTCAGTACAATCAGAAGTGCGAGTGCAGCCAACAGAAGGACGAAGACCGTTCCTTGAAAAAGTCGAAGAAACATCTGAAAGTTTACCGAGGTCTTCTGACTAAACGTGAAAATCTTAAATAAGAGTACGATTGCTATTAGCACTACCCAAGAAACTCCATAGACCCTTAGGCTGGTGCTTCTATCCGCAGCATGTAATCGATACACCACACCATATTGGAAGAACAAGAAACGTAAGCTTAGGAGTGTCTCTAGAAACTTTCCACGCAGAGTCTGCATATGGCTCTGCTCCTCATCCCACCATGTCTCCCAGCTTTCTTTCGAATCCCTTCTGCCACGAGAGGTTTCCCCCCTTCTCCAATATCTGCCCAGTAGCGCGGCAGATAATACTCTCCACAAGAGATAAGGTAGAGAGAGGGTCCCTATGATGCGTACATGCACCCCAAAAAATGACGATAAAAAATTGTCCTCCACACAGCAGTTCTCCTGTTCTTGTGTAGGTCGTACCCTCCATCAATATCATTAACAAGCAAAAACTTTGAAGCCAAAGCTCAAATCTACTTTACTGCCTGTAGTATGTCCTCCATGTCGGCCACGATTGGAGTCTTCATTTCGAAGAGGTTGGCATGCGATTGGAGGCTTCATGATGATAGTATCTGCATAGCCCATGAGCTTAGCAATCTCCCACTCAGCGGAAGTCATAGAGGTGGCTATGAGTATCAATTTTTTGGGCATATGATACTTTTGCTACCATGTTTTTCTGTGCTTACGAAGGAAGGAAAGTTCAGGCCAGATGAATATCCCCAAGCATCTGTAAACCAAGTCTTTGTAGGTGGTACCGTGTAACTTCTGACCTTACAAGTGCTCCAATTTTCCTTGGCATTTCTTGACCACCTCAGAATGCGGAAGCTTAGTCCGTGCCTCTTTTCTGGATACAAAGAGAAGTGGAAATTCACCTTTCATGTCAACTTCCCAAGCACCCAAAATTCTACCATCATCTTTTCCATCTACAGCTCCTCCATGCTCAATCCCTTTTCTCCACATCCCTGCAATCAATATCTCCACATGTTTCTCATCAATCACCAAATCTGCTCTGCAAGTACCTGAAATCAAGCAAATTTCCTGCCAAATAAAACCACATTAGGGCATAAAAATCAACCTTTTTCGGAGCTAACAAATATCTTGTTCGAAAGCTTAGCTTTCATACTTGCTCTAATATGCATATCTTTGCTAGATGATTCTCCAATAGATACTGGGAATATTTCTTATGAACCTTAGTTTTCTATTTTACTTGAGTTGAAAAGTAGTATATCTTTATAGTTATTTGTCTGGTCATATGAACTCCAAATGGAAAGTTATTTAGTGTTTTCGAGATTTAGACATGTTTACTACATGTGGATAAAATTCTAGAGCCATTGGATCTTTGAGTTGTGATTGAATTAGGTTTTAGTAAGCATGTATCTAACAAAGTAGTTTCTAGAAGAGGTTCTCTAACTTCCACTGCATATATTGAAGTGAAATTTCTCCATGTTTGGTATGATAGCTTTGGTACAAAGCATTGGCATTTAAGCCCATGGTTGCACAAAGAAAATAGTTTAAATAAGATGCAGAAATGGCAAAGGAGAGCTTAGCCCCTGATTCGACATGGAGTATGTAACACTAATGCGATATGGAGATAAAGCTTTTGTATGTAAGAAAACTTTGTTGCTTTATGTTATTAGAAGTCATGCACTCTCTTTTCCTACTCTCTATTAAAAGTTATAAATGATACTAATCACTTTAATGAAGACTTAAGATCAACCTATACAAGAAGAGGAAGATTCAAGCAAAGAATCTTGGATGCACAACTACTAGTTGTATATGAGCATTGTATGCATGCTTTATATATTTCACTCAATTGAATGGAGTGAAAATTTCTATTATGCACATGCATTTTTATTGAAGCTTTTATGTAAGCTTAAGGATATCATTATATTCTTGTTACTTGGTGTAAAAAATACATGCAATGAAGATTTTTATGTATGCATGCTTGGAAGTTTATGCTCAAGATGTATGATAATTTTGGACAGCCATGCTTAGGTTGAATATAAGTTGAATTTTGAGCTGATGATTGATGTCTAATATGCAAGAACGTATGCATATGTGGTCATGGATATATATATATATATATATATATATATATATATATATATATATATATATATATATATATATATATATATGTATATATATATAATGTTCCATGATGTGCAGATGAGTGATATGCTATTTTATAATGCCTATACAATCTGAAAATTATAGGTCTATGTAGCCATATAAATTGGCATAAAGAGAGCTGAATATATGCTCAAATGATTGGTGATTTGGGTACACTTTGATGTGCATAAGTTGGCATGATACTGAAGCTTTAGAAGTTGGTCATGTTCAGCCATAGATGAGCGGAAAGTAATGTATTTGCATTCCATGACAATTTCTAAGATGCAAGGTTGCTATGTATGAAGTTTGTGGATGTATCATGTTGTGGATAAAACCCATTGAGGTAAATTTACAAACGTAAATATGTATGCTCATGTCATGATAACTAAAAGCATATGATTCTTGAGTTTGGATACATTAAGTGAATGCAATGCTCCTATTTTCACAAGCCAAAGGACACAAAGCTTGGAGCAAAAGTGATGGAAGGAGCCCAAGCTAAAATTTGTCAAACACTTGAAGTTTCAAGACTTGAAGATTGGAGCCAAAGCTGAAGGTGGTCAAATAAAGGATGTCCATAAGAAGACTCTTGAAGATTTTGAGTAGAAGATTCCAAAGAAGGGCTTCCATAAAGTGTTGGAATTTGAGCTTTTCGAGATGGTGCTACCTAGATTTTGGACTTTTTAGGTACACATTTCCAAGTAATCCTGGGTTTGATTTGATGCATTGATGTGGTGATAACAGATGTTCGTCATGATGTGTGTGAAGTAGATGCCTATGAGTATTGATTCAAGCCTATGCATAGATGTGTGACTACTTGAGCATGTAAGTAGGTCTTAGGCACCTATATTTTTCTATCATTGGGGTCAGCCTTCATCACCTACTTAGGTATCCAAATAGAAATAGTTTTCCATGGCTGACTTTTGGAATACTCCTTTGTTGTATTTTTTGCCTAAGTTTTTAGTTTGGTGCATCTTTGGGGCCCTCTTACATGAGTAGAGGATTTCTACCTCTTACATATCCGAATTTGCTTCACTCTAGCTGTCATTTTGTTCCGATCTATCCTCTAGCTAAGAGATTTGATCGTGTGATCACAGTTTCTTGTGCATGCTTCATCTTGATAACTCGTAACCTTATACATTTGATGCGTTCTAAGGCTTTTGTCTGAGCTTCTTCTCAAATCCGTCTCATTTCTTCTTTGCACTTGTGAGTTGTGTTGAGTCACTTAAGCATTTCCTTAGCTAGGGTTCTTGGTATAACTTTACTCTGCAATCACTGATATAACTTGGTATTTTATCACCTTCTAAAGTGGCTAATTGGACAAATCCACTTGTGGATATTATGTTAATTATCATGGTTCTAATCCTTGCTTTTCTAACTTCCTGGCATGTTTCTTCAATGTATACACCAAGATTAAGTCTCTTACATTTAGGCCTTTATCTCTCACATGTGCATCAAAGTAGGCTTTTTTTCTCTTTTTCGCTGCATAGATCCTAGCGACTGCTCTTAATCTAGTTTCTTCTAGTTGTTCTAACTCAAAAATCCTAGACGAGAGCTCATGGCTAGTCCATTGATGCTCTTGTGCCACCTTCAAAGTGGGTATCAAAAGTCTAATGGAAACAGTGCATTCTCTCCAAACGCCATCTAAAAGGGTGTGGTGTTGCATACCATTTTATGGGTTGTTGATATATTTAGGTAGTGATGTGTGTCAACACTCTAGGACCGTCGGGGCACCTTTTCCCTCTTTAGGAGTTTTTTTCCCCCCGGCTTGTATATACCCCTATTGCCTGAAGCTCAAGCATAAGCACCACCTCCTTTACTTGTCAATCCGCGGAGACGTGAGGACCGGTATGAAGACCATGAGCAAGTGAAGGCACACGTGTGTGAGTGAAAGCACACAAGCATGCACACACATACACACACGCACACAAGGAAAGATCAAAGAGAGGAACAATGGAAGGGATTTGATTACAAAGAAATCTATTACAAAGCTGAAATCTACAAGAAGTTGATCTCAAAAATGAGCTCTCTAGCTCTTTTTATAGTTTTTGGACTAGTTTTGGCCCGGTCCAAACTTAGTGTCCAGCCTAGTTAAAAATTAGGTTCCAGGGCTTATTTGAGGGCTCAAACGGAGTCTAAAAATTATGAAAATTGGTAGGATTATACTTCTAATGCTCCTCAAGCTCGAGGACTCCTCGGCTTGCACAAAATGGAGCAACAAAAAGGTGAAATGATATTTACAATGGTTTTTAGAGATGAAAATCACTATTTTTGTAGGGGATTCTTTTGAAAATTTGACATACACTTCTTGGAGCTCCCTACTTGCTCCCTCTTCTTGTGTGTCCACTTCTTTGATATGCTTCTATGCTTTATCCTTCACCTTGAGTTCCAACATTGCCCTAATGGGCTACTTATCTTTGTACATTCTCTAGTAGTACATTCAGTATTGTGTGTTGTGCTCCAAGCTTCTTCTTCTTCCTTGAGTTGTTCGAGTGCTTCCGCAGATGTCTAACTCCAACAATTGGTATCAAAGCAGGTCACTGCTTCATCTAGGGCGTCGTCTACACCTCAACGGTTGTAGTCTTAGATTCGCACGAAATTTGGTAAGCATACTCAGGATGTTTTAGAGATCAAAGCAGCTTTGTTTTGTGGTGCCAAAATCACGATCTGAGGTCGTTTTGTCCTCTGAACGCACTATCACAGTGCTTGTGCAGGCTATTTCATCTTTTTGTGCCAAAGGTATATACCTGTTTCGGTTCATCAGTATACGCATCTCGAAGTCTGGTACAGGTTTAGCAGAACTCATCTGGGCAGTTCCGTTCAACTTTTTGAGATACAGTCAATTTTCTACATCAAGGTATTTTAGTCACCGGTCATGGCTGAAAGCAGTGATGTATTTCATATGTTGGCTGTTGAGGATAAGTTGGATGGTACCAACTACCCGTTGTGGGCTTATATGATGTGACATGTATTGGTTGCAAAAGGACTGTGGAACATTGTGCAGGGTGACTATTACAATTGCAGGTACTGAAGCTGATGTAGAAGGTGTCGAAGATGATGATATTCTGCATATTCCTGTTTGTGCTGCGGTTTCTCATGCACCTACTGCAGAGCAAATTTGTTGGGATGGCAGAGATGCCCAGGCACATGCATTGATAGCTTTGTCTGTCAAAGGTGCCATTATTCCTCACATTCACTCATGCATAATAGCTAAGGATGCTTGGGATACACTTACCACATTGTACCAAGCTAGGAATGAGGCTCATGTTGCTTACCTCCGAAAACAGATGGAGAGTGAGTACATGAATGAAGGTGATTCTATGGATAGTTTTCTAACAAAGATCAAAGACTTGAAGGAACAATTGATTTCTGCTAATGAGGTTATACCAGATAGCTCACTTGTGCAGACCGTTCTGAATGGTCTTTCGATTGATATCAAAGTTTTGCTTCTACTCTTCGATTGATGATGAAAGGCAATCCAAATGCCTTGTCATTTGAGGAGTTAGTCTCTGTTCTGTTGTAGGAAGATCAGTCCAGGTCGAACATGTCCATTATGTGTGTTGCAGATCAAGCTTTCCTGGCTAGTCAGAAGGGCAAAGGAAAATGGAGCTCTTCAATTAGTAAGCATAAATCAACTAATTCTACACAATCGAAGAGGGAAGCCAAAGATGAAAAGAAATAAGAAAAGCAGAAATTGTTTTGCAAGTACTGTAAAGGAAATGATCATATCATAAACAACTGTCCAAAACTGGCTGCCTTGAGGAAATTGATTATGAATATCATCTACTAGCTCAATGGGGGGAGGATTCTCACTCTCTTGGGCCCATTTATCTTCTTGAATCTCTCCTAGGAATTCTTTTGAGTGTTGATGCACTAAAGAAGGGATTCTAGAAGTAGTAGAATTAGGAGCATAGGCTTCCTTGGAGGGAAGGCCTATCCCTTCACTTCTAGCATTACTCACCTACGATGTAGTTGAATTTCTTGATTTGGCTGTTATTTTCTCTAGTCTCTCTAGCAATCCATCAAAGTGCAATTGTGCTTTGGCTGAGTTAGTGCAATTGTGCTTTGGTTGAGTTAGTGCAATTGAAAAGATGGTTGGCCTCAAACATAGTTTGAGCCAATTCTACCATTTTGGCACACAACTTAGTTCTTTTAATCTCTATGTTAGTCCTAGGCTAGCACTTGTCATGTTCTGTCACATTTAGCCCTTCTTGGATTCTGGCCTGATATGTTTTAAGCATCATATCTAAATCCTCAGGAGTAGGATCTACCAAGACTGATCCTACTCTAGGTGGTGATGGGGTTATCTGAGGGTTATTAGTGTTTCGTGATGGTATGTGAGAGTGTGTCTTAGATGCAATTTCTATAAGTTTCACTTTAGTTTCCTTTAAGATTTCTTCGAGTTCACTCATGTTCTTTGTCCGTTGTCTTTTCATCTGCTCATAGCTATCTTTCTAGGCTCTCGTTCTCTTTTAGTTGTGCTTTTAGTCTCACTATTGTCTGGGATCTTCTCTCAACGGATGTCTTTGTTTTGTTGTAGGGCTTGAGCTCTAGTAACTACTTGCACTAGGGTTGTGGTGATTGTACTTCCACTAGAGTCTACAAGTAATCCAATAACATTGATTGGTGTAATCGATTGGTGTAATCAATTGGTGTAATCGATTGGTGTAATCTTCTGTGCTTTGGCTGGGTTCTTTGGGAAATCTCATAGGAGGTGTTCCTTTTCACAATCAGGATAAAATCCTTGAATTGTCACTGACTGGGGTTGTCTTGGTGCACGGATTGGACAATCATGAATGAAGTGATCTCCCTAGCATCTATAGAATGGCTCTCTGGGTGCTTTTGGTCTCAATTGTCTTGGTTGGGGCCTAGTCTTAGGGTTTTGTACATCACATTCGAATATTCTGACTCCCAACTAGGTTCATTAGGGTTTTCACAAGGGTAGATCTCGTTACACTATAGTGAATACATGTAGTAAGCTGGTGGACTATCTACGTGTGTCCAGTCAAAGTTTTGAGTATTATGGTTGCTTTCAAAAATCAAGGGAGGTGCAGGCACAAGGCTCTACTCAAGTTTTCCTTAGCTGATGCATATTTGACTGAGATAACATTGGTTGGGGAGGAGGCACTTGTCCTAGCATTGGTTGAGGTCTTTGCTAAGCCTAATATGGAGGTTGATATGGTTGTTTGGCCTAAATTACTACTATGGTTGATACTGATTTTTGTATCTCCCCTATGGCTGATATGGCTATGGATAATTTTTCCTAACCACCTGCTTGTTGTAAGGGCAATCTTGTGCGGTGTGGTTAGTGGATCTCCTTTCTATTGTTCAATATTGCTTAGTAAGGTTTCCTTGGGGTTGTGCCATGATTGGGCAAACATTAACCATGTGGTCTCCTCTACATGTGTAACATCCTTTAACTGAGACCATCCTAAGGGTGTGCTTGCTTGAGACTCCTAATTTTTGGGCTACTTTCTCTGCCAACTTGTCTATTGAAGCAGATTTTTTAGAAGTGAAACCAGTGGCACAATTTGAGTCCTTATAGATCTTTCAAAGCTCTAGTTCATCACCTAGATTGTCTTCAATGTCTATGCATATATGAACACATTGCTCTATGGTTCAAGGCTCTTTTAGATACACATAAGACCTCAATGTGGCATTAGCAAACCATCAAAGAATAATGCCACTTGTTTGGTTGGTGCGAGTCGCTCTAGAATTGTACATTCCCTAAGTTTTGTCTAAATGATCTTCTTGCTAGTCTAACTATCTCTTGGGGTGTTTTTTGAAGCTATATATTAGAGATGAAGTATTGTGCCTGTTGCCACTCTTGGAGGAGAGAAATGTTGTTTGGAAAAAACAACAATATGGACATTGTGATGTGGCAGATGTTGAGAGCTCATTAAATTTGGTATATATGGAGGAGCAAGAATCACAAGGATTTCTCGAGTAGCCCTAAGTATTTTCTATTTTCTTATAACTTGGGCATCAAGAGAATCTTGAAAGTTTGTATTACATCCGTTAAGGATGCCTCATTTGACAACTCTATTCCTAATGTAGTTGTGAAGAGTTATGGTGTTAATAGATGGAGGAAGAAAGTAATGCTTTCCTTATTCTCTATATCTAGGCTGAACATGATTCTTTTCTTGGACATGTATGTTAGAAGTCATCCTTTGTAAAGGGTGTGCCTCCTTGCTTTAATATCAAACTTCTTCTATTCTTGCTCGAAGAAATATATATATATATATATATATATATATATATATATATATATATATATATATATATATATATATATATATATATATATATATATATATATATATATATATATAAGCCCCTCGAAAAGAGAGCAATGTGTATCAAGTCCTTTTGTGATTAACTTGAGCTTTCGCTTGGAGTCTTCGTAGGCTAAGAAATCAAGTGAAGGGTCAAGAGTCAGCATTAAGAATCAAAAGCCAAGGACTGGGAAATCATACACATGTGATTGTACCCTTGTACTTTCTCTAAAGTCGCCCGAACAATAGACGATACATGAGGGTGGTGCTTCGAAAAGCGTGCATTTATGAAAAATCTGCTTTATTTACAAAATTTTGTTTTCTAGGCAATCTACTATTTTTCAAAAATATATAAAATACTATCTTCTAAATATCTTTAAAAATATTTGAGTAAATATAGAGGCATTCATACCCTCATGATTCTTCATCTGGTAAACCAAAACACAATCACATTAAAAACCTTAAGACATTAAAATTCATTTAACATTCCATTATTCCATAAAATATAACATGCCTCCTAGTTGACAAGCCATTGAGCTCAGTTGATAAGAATAAAATAGACATGGATGGCTAGTCATATGTCCCATCATTAAACAATCATACACATATTCCATGTAAAAACACATGCATGGAAATGGAAAACTGGAATTTAATTTGATTGTGAATGATATGCAAGGAGGTTTCATTTGAATCCGAGAGGTTGCTCATAATTATGCCCAAAAAAGCTTTGCCGACATGCCTTTTGCACCCATGAGAACACAATAACCAAGAAAGATTCTTCCTTATCTCTTCCTCACACATGAGAGAAACTACACCACGTTCTTTATATGCCCTTCCTTCTATTTCCAAGCTCCTAATCTATCTTCCTCGAGTTCTTCCTTGTGATCTAAAGATTATTCTAGTTGTCTGCCCACCATTAGTGCCCATCCTTCTCTCTCCCTCCTCTTGGAGATGAAAAAATCACACCAAATTGTTCCATTTATCCCTCTTCCTTGTTGCATGTTATGATGGGGAAGTATCTCAACCCTTGTCACTCTAGCACAATGGTGAGTACCAACGTGAGGAGATACACCTCATAAATGTCAATCCGTGGAGACGTGAGGACCGGTGTGAAGACCGCGAGCAAGTGATGGCACAAGTGCGTGAGTGAAAGCATACAAGCATGCACACACATACACACACACGCGCACAAGGTAAGAGCAAAGAGTGGAACAATGGAAAGCTTCGATTACCAAAGAGCTCTCTTACAAAACTGAAATCTACAACAAGCTAGCCTCAAAAATGAGCTCTCCAGTCCTTTTTATAGTTTTTGAGTGGTTTTGGCCCTGTCCAGACCTAGTGTCCGGCCTAGTTAAAAATTATGTTCTAGGGCTTATTTGGGGGCTCAAACGGAATCTAAAAATTATGAAAATTGGTAGTATGATACATCTAATACTCCTCAAGCTCAAGGACTCCTTGGCTTGAACAAAATGGAGCTGTAAAAATAGAAAATGGTATTTACAATGATATTTAGTGATAAAAATCACTATTTTTATAGGGATTTCTTCTGAAAATTTGACATGTGACTCTTGGAGCTCCCTACTTGCTCCTTCTTCTCGTGTGTTCACTTCCTTGATGCGCTTCCATGCTTTGTCCTTGATCTTGAGCTGCAACACTCTCCCCCCTCTTGAGTCTGTCGTCCCTGACAGACCCTTGTTGTAGTGGTTGTTCCATGTAGTACATTGAGAGGTAGTGCCCTTCATGTGTCAATAGCACCGGTCCATCGTTCCAATGCAGCTTGGTCATTTGTCTGGTTCTTCACTTTATCATTGCTGCCTTTGCATGGACTTCTTCCTTGTATTCCAGTTTGCTACTGTCTTTGTGAGCTTTCAAAAATTGTGAGCTACTCAAAAGGGGTTATCACTGTGGATTATGAGTAACTCTCATGGTGCATTGCTTCTACGCTTGTTGTTGTCACCGTGATGTCCGCTGGTTCGTCCAAAGATGGGGTTCCGTGTTTTCATGCCCAGTACTTGTAACCCAGAAATGATGATGGGTAAGTGCTTTAGTGCATGGGTTGAACAAAATATGTGCCTTGTGCAAGGCCTTGTAATGTGGCCCTACGTATGCGTACTTGGAAAATGCATGGCAAGAAGTATGGTGCAAGAGATTGGGTCTTGAGCTAAGTGCTCAAGGGTATGCTGACGAAGAGGTTTCCTAATCGATCATGGTTATAGTGTTGTTGAAGCATACACGTCTTACCATGGTGAAGGGTTCGTTGATCTTCATCTCTTCGTGTTGTATTCCATCATGGTGTTTGATCATCGGCTTGTCCATTTGTTGATGGATGTCCTTGCTGAAAGTTCGCTGATGAGCATTTTCAAGCACAGTCCTCTTCTTTGCCCCTTTTTTTTTTTTTTTTTTTTTAACACACGATGGCATCAAACAAGAAGAAAGAGGTTAGTATCAATAATATATTTTGCATGTGAAAATTGTGTCTCCTGTGCCTGGGATTTCTCATTTGTGTCTATGCACGGCCATGTAAGGTGGCCCTATATTGATGCATACTTTGGAAATGCATGACCTGAATGGTGCAAACGACTGGGTTATGCCAAAGGCACATGGTTGCTGCTGGTTGAGGCTTTTGATGTTACTTGCATACTTGATGAATTCTTTGATTGGAGGTGTCTATTGGATCTCGAAATGATGTAATCCTCCGGATTGGAACCCATTTTGGAATAGGGTTGGGTACTGTAGAGATCACCTCAGGCCACTTCATCTTTGTATGCTTTCCAAACTTGGGTATCCCGTGTGGTTGGCCTTTTGGTTCTGGGGATGTTGTTGGTGCTTTTGGCTTCCAAACCCATATCCTTGATGATTGCCTGCTTATTTTTGCAGAAGGGTTGGGTTTATCTTCGTTTGTTCTTTGTGTTTTGCTCTTCCCCTTTGCTTTCCTTGGCTTCTTTGTTGAGACCTTTTGCATGGTGGGGAGCATAGGCCGTTGTGTATGTAAGAGCTTCTTGGGTACCCACATCTGTAATCGCCCGTGTTGAGCTGTAGTTAATTTTTTAGGCACCCAAATTTGTACATGATTGTGGTCGGCCTTCTTTGATAGCTTCGGTACCCAAATTTGTTGGATTCTTCGTGCTTGAGCCTGTCGTAGGTGCTTGGTCCTCTTTTTTTCATGTTCGATCTGGTTGGGTGGGAATCTTTGAGGCAACATCGATGGTTGCACTCCTTTCTTTACCCAGATCTGCTTCATGCCCATAACTTCTTTCTTCTTGAATTCTGTCTGTCGAGTTGATATAGCAGATGTCATTTTTGCTTGCCTCCTTGGTTGGGTTACACTTGCATTAGCATGTGAAGAAGAAGGGAGGTGTGCTGGCCTTTGAGCTTTGGCTTTCATGATTGAGTCCTTGTGCGTCATAGGATCGGTGACACACACAAAATTTTCTTTATGAAGATTAGTTTCAGGAGAACGAAGAGAATGTGTGACCTTTGGATTTGTGAGCATACACTTTCCTAATTCTAATGTAATGCATTGTTCATGGACCCAAACTTGAAGAAGTTGACTTCTTAGGTTCAAGTTGACTGCATGGTCATAGATCCAATCTTGACCTAGGACAAGTGGCTCTGTAAGGTCCGCATCATGACACACTAGCATTTTGACTTTTATTGGAACATCTTGAAGGTAGATGGGAAGTTCCACCTCGCCTAAACAAGGGGTTTCCACACCTCCCAATCCTATGAGATAGGCTTCTATGGGCTTGATGTCCAATTGCAGGTCTTGGCAGTATGAAAGTCTAACTGCACTAGTTGCTGCACCTGAGTCAATTAATGCTCTCACAGTCTTTGCATTCTTCCCTTGCCCTACCGTTATGGTCACAAATGGACGTCGATCAATTATTTGAGAAGCAGTTAGGTCTGATTTTTGGCACATGTCCATGTGATATTTTGGAGCTTTTGTGTTGACCTCTAGGCCTAATCGTCGTAACTTATTTCTTCTGATACGCTCTCTCGCCTCTGCTTGTGCTTCTTCTCTAACCCTTAACTCCTCTTCTTTTCGCTTCTTAGCAGTGTTGAGTCTCCTTAGCATTTCCTCTGTAAGAGGTTCTTGATATAGCTTGACTCGACAACCACTGATATAGTTTGGTAAGACATCGCCTTCTAGTGTGGCCAATTGAACTGCACCGCTAGTGGAAATTCTATTAATGATCATGGGCCCATATCCTCTTTTTTCCAATTTACGGGCATGTTGCTTTAGTGTATAAACCAACACTAGGTCTCCCTCTTTCAAGCCTTTATCCTTGATATGTGCATCAAAGTATGCTTTTTGCCTTTTCTTTGCAGCATAGATGCCTGCCGCTGCTCGTAGCCTTGTCTCACCTAAGCGTTCTAAATCAAAGATCCTCGAGGATAACTCATGTCCGTTCCAATCATGCTCTTGTGCTACTTTTAAAGTTGGGATTAGGAAATCCAATGGTAGCACAGCATTTTGTCCGAAGACCATCTGAAATGGGGTGGCATTGAGTACCGTTTTATAAGCAACTCGGTAGGCCCAAACAGCATAATGAAGTTGTTTGTCCCAATCGGAGCGTTTGTTATTTACGAGTTTTGTCAATACGTTACATAGGATCTTATTCGTGCTCTCAGCTTGTCCGTTAGCTTGTGGATGATAGGGGGCAGACTTCTTATGTATCACCAAGAACTCTTGGAGGAGATTTTCAATGACATCATTCAAGAAGTGTGTGCCTCTATCACTTACTAACTCTATTGGTAATCCGTATCTAGTGAATACATTCTCAAATAAGAACTTAGCTGTAGTTTGAGCATCGTTCTTTGTTGTGGCTTTGACTTCTACCCACTTTGTGAGATAATCCGTGGCTACAATAATGTACTCGGCATGGGAGTTTCTGGCTGGGGGGTTAATAGGACCTACAAAGTCTATGCCCCACTTTGAAAATGCACGTCCTCCCATCATTGGTCTCAAAGGCATCTCATCTTTTCTAATCGGATATTGTGTACGTTGGCATGTGTCACATTTCTTCACATAGGTATGTGCATCCATATGAAGAGTGGGCCACCAAAGTCCTGAGAATAGAATAGTCTTAATTACCCGATCAGGACCAAAATGTCCGCCTGCCACACTGCTATGTGCAGTTTCTAAGACACTCAAATACTCTGATTCATGAACGCACAATCTTAAATAGTCATCTTTGCCTCTTCGGTATAGGTTATCACCTACTAAGGCATAGTCTTTAGCCTCCTGCTCTATACTTCGTTTTCTTGCTAGACTTGCCCCCTTGGGGGATGTTCCCGATCTCATGAATTCTACCAATGAAGCACTCCAGTCAGGAATTAACGACACGTGATAAAGGGTAGCATGCTCCACTGGGGTTCGCTCTTTGCACATTGGACAATTCTTTATCCACTCATGAATTTCTTTATCCATACTAGGCCAATACACTCCTAAACGTTTTAGATTTTGCAGTGTTCGTTGTTTAGAATAGTGATTCCCTAGAAATCCTTCATGGGCTTGTTGCAACCAACTACTATGCTCATCATCCTCGACACAACAAGCTAGAACACCTTCCGTGTCTTGTTTATACATGCTTCCTCCCAATATTTGATAGCTTTGTGACCGCACAATTTCATCCCTGTCCGTCTTCACCTTTTTATTTGCGGGTCCAAATGTTAGGACTGGTACCAACTTATTTGCCCATTTAGGAACAACTTCTAGATTGAACAGATAAGCATCGGGCAATTCATCCGACACTCCTTGCGGTGGCTCTCCTGAAGTGATGCGAGAAAGGTGATCCGCTCTGAGGTGGGTCTTACCTTGCCTAACAACCACTTCAAAGTCATATTCCATTAGTAAGAGGAACCATCTTACTAAGCGTCCAGTATTGCAAGGTTTATTGACCAAGTATAATAAGGCTTGATGATCGGTGAAGAACTTAAACTTGTTGGCCAATAAATAGTGTCTAAATTTCTTTAGAGCATATACCATGCCTAAGCCTTCTCTTTCGGTTGTGGTGTAGTTTCGTTCAGCAACATTCAATTGCCTGCTAGCATATGCTATAGGCAAATCTAAATTCCCTTCACCAGTTGGTTGTGACAGCACACATCCTATTGCATAATTGGATGCATCCACATGTACGTGGAATGGCTTATTCCAATCAGGAGTCGTCAGTATTGGTGCTGTGCACAAGCGTCTCTTCAACTCATTGAAGGACTTCTCACATTCATCGTTCCACTCAAAATTTGTCAACAAGGCATAAAGAGGTTTAGCTATGATTGCATACATGTGAATGAACTTACGATAATATCCACAATGGCCCATGAAGGCCTGTACCTCTTTAACATTCCTTGGCCTTGGTAGCTCCGCTATGGCTTTTACTTTGTCCTCATCTGTTGATATTCCGTTCTTAGAAACAATATGACCTAAGATTTTACCTTGACGTACCATGAACACACACTTTTCTGGGTTCAGACACACTCGGTATTGTCTACACTTATTGAAGATTTGTCTGAGCTCAGGAATATGACATCTCCTTTCTTGGGAATGAGCACATAAATCGTCCACATATACTTCTAAGCTTTTTCGCAAGAACTCTTTGAAGACATGACACATGAGCCTTTGGAAGGTTGCAGGTGCATTAGTCAGCCCAAATGGCATCACACGAAATGCAAAAATTCCCCACTCTGTGGCAAAAGCTGTTTTGTGTTGATCTTCTGGGGCAATGGCTACTTGGTTGTAACCTGAAAATCCATCAAGGAAGCTATAAACTTCCTTGCCTGCGACACGCTCCAATAAATGATCAGTGATTGGAAGTGGGTAGCTATCTCTAATCGTAGCGGCATTAACTTTTTTAAGGTTAATACACACACGTAACTTTCCATTCTTCTTGGGCACTACTACAACGGGGGACACCCATTCAGTATGCTCGATTTCATAGATGAATCCGGCTTCAATCAATCTGTCGATTTCTTCTTTTATTTTGGCTGCATAGGTGTCATTATATGTGTAGGGCTTCTGTTTGGTGGGCTTGGCATCTGCTATCATGGGGATCGTATGAGAACAAACCTTCGGATCTACTCCCTTCAAGTCTCTATAGTGCCAGGCAAACACATCCCTATATTCCCTTAACAAAGCTACCAACTCTGCTTCCTCTTCTTTACTTAGGTCGTCTCCTATGTATGTACATCTCTCTTCATTTTCTTCAATGGTGACTACAACTTTTTTGGTCTTTTCTTTGTTATCATATGCTTCTCCTGTCATGGCCTCTCTCTTAGGCATTCGTACCAAAATTTTTTGGTCTTCCACTTCATATTTCTTGAAATTTTCTGGTACTTCAAATAATTGCTCCTCCTCTCCTTGTTTAACTACTTTTCTTTTCTTTTTCTTTTGACTACCTTCACTCCCATCCTTTGAATTTACCGTTTTGATGCTTGTGAGAGGTTCTTCTTCTTTTTGCGTAAATACTCCTATGTCTTCAAGATAGTGCTCCTCTGAATTAAAACAGCTATCCATCACAATGGACTCTAGATGATCATCGTTCTCTTCTTTTTCTATGAAGTCACTAGGGTCACATTCTTCTAGCAAGGGCTGACACATAAACACTGAAATATCATATCCCTCCTCATCACAATGAGGTGTCCATTGTTCTTCATTGACAGCAATGTCCATGGTGGCTAGGATTTCTGCCCAACCATGAGGCTCAAATTCCTCATCTGGAAATATCATTGGCGTATAGGCTGGGTCTCTAACTGGTCTATCTCCTTGAGAAGTTCCTTTTTCTCTAGCCTTTAAGCGTTTTTCCTCTTCCTTTGCGACCTTGCACATCCATAAATGAGTATCCTCATGCATCCAAGATGTATCAGATGAACTTTTAGAATGCAGAGAGACTGAATCTTCTTGCTCCTTGTGGATAGGATTCCACTGTAGGGGTGGAACATCTCTGAAGGTGTAATCCTTCAAATTTACCTTGGTCGTGACCCCTAAGCGTTGCAAGTATAAGGAATTGGTTCCCCAATCCTGTACCACTTGCAGTTGTCGTAGGAAGGGCCTTCCTAGGATCATCTCGTAGACATTATTTTTTTCAAAGTTACATATAGCAAATGTGTGCTCAAACTCTACTCCACAGGTGGTTAGAGTCATCCCTTCGAGCAATCCTAGAGGTCTTTCCACATGGCCGTCAGCCATCTAAAGCTTCATTCTAGTTGGTTTTAATGTGGGCTTGCCCCATCGCTCCCACAGGGAGGTGGTTGCAATAGCAGCACCAGCACCTGAATCTATGATTGCTTTGGTTGTGTAACCTTGGTAGGTGATTGGAAGATAAGTATTACCTTCTTCACCTTCACACATGTCCCCTATTTTATCAAGAGGTATCTCTGGAACTTTCTCTTTAGAGCCTACTTTTGGCATTTTGGAATCAAGTTCGGGAACTTGATCCTTCACATGATTCCATAGCTCGGGTTTTGCTTTGAGCAGCTCCTCTACCGTGAGATGACACTGAACTTTAGTGTTCTTCACGACGTCAGTGTTTCTTGGAATCACCGAGTCTTCATTTCTTACCACTATTGTGGGAGCTCTAATCTGGACAGATTCAGTTTCCCATGGGTCTGTGAACTGTGGCAACTCTTGTAAACAATTAGATTCAAAATCTAACTGTTCATCTTCTTGTTGCACTGTTTCTTCTCCATAAGTAGATGGAATGTCTTGTGGAAACTGATCATGAAGGTCATCAATCTCAAGGATAGGAGGAGGATTATCCTTCTCCTTGGCCCATTTCTCTTCTTGTATTTCCCGCAAGAACGTTTGAGAATGTTGTTGAATTGAAAGAGGCTCTCTCTCATCTATGGAGTCAGGAACATAGACTTTCTTTGGTGATGAGCTTTCTCTTTCAATAGTTAGTTGAGCCTGTGGAGGTAACGAAACTTGTGGCTTGTTTACCAACTGCTCTAATCTATCTAGTAAGCCCTGGAAGTGCAAACCGGTGTAATAGCATTCGTCTGATTGAATGATTGATTGGCCTCGAACATAGCTTGAGCTAGTTCCACCATTTTAATGCACATTTTTGTCCGTTCAATCTCTAAATCTGCTCTAGGGTAGCTCTTATCTAGGTTTGCAGGTGTTGGCCCTTCTTGAAGTCGAGCCTGGTATGCTTTGAACATCATGTCCAAGTGTTCTGGGGTTGGATCTGCAAGAACAGACCCCGGTTGTGGTGGTTCATTTACCGTGGTTGGTGAGTGGGGATGAGGTGATGTGGATGGAGTTTGGACTTGTGAGGGGTTTTGAGAGGCAATATCTTCTATTTTTGTTTTTGCATCTTTCAGGCTTTCTTCTAGATCGGATAACTTTTTGGTCCACTTACGATTGGCCTTCTCTCTAGTATCCTTCCATGTTCTTGTTCTTCTCTTACTAGGCTCTCCTGATTCACTTGGCTCTGATTGCTCAGCTGGTTTATTTTGCTGTAAGGCTTGTGCCCTAGTAACTGCGTGTATAGGAGCCACATTATCGCTACTAGAACTTGAATCCCTTGCTAGGCCGACAACATTAATAGGTGTAACCTTTGGTACACTAGCGGGATGTCCGGGACAATCTCTCAAAAGCTGTTCTTTGCCACACTCTAGACAGACAACTTGTATCGTGATGTTCTGCCCTTGTGTCGGAGCTAGTGTGTGGGGTGGTTTTTGTCTTGGCATAGATTGAGGTTGGCTATTTCCTTCATGTTCATATGGTCTAGTTGCTTCTCGTGGTTCTGGACATGGGCTATACCTAGGAACTTCTCTTCCTTGTTCTGCAGGAGGGTACCCGTATGGTCTATAGTGGGGTGGTACAAATGGTCGCGGCTGTCTATTCATTAGATAGTTCTCATTGTTGTAGTTGGGGTACTTTGGCTCACTATAAGAGTACATGTTAGGCACTTGAGTTGATCGTCTATCGTACGGGCAAGGTTGTGATGATCCTAATGCTTCTTGGTTGCAGACATGAGATGGATGATCCCCACCGCAAAGTGTGCAACTTCCTAACATTGGCATTCTCAAGGGGGAGTTCTGGTAGTTCCTTTGTCCTTGTACTCCTAATTTCTTGGCCACCAACTCTGTCACTTCCTCCACATAACTCAAACTAGAAGTTTCCTTGCTCCTTGTCTCCTCTGATTTGATAGGATCCTGTGTGATTTTGAGATCCTCAGCTAAGTTGTCTTCCAAATCTATGCACTCCTGAAGACACTGACTTAGGGTTTGCAGTCGTTTTACGTATACTAAGACTCTCAATGTTCCATTGGTTAGACCTTCTAAAAATAGGGATATCATTTTTTGCTGAGAAGGTCTCTCTGTCACAGGGCATCGGGTTACGTATTGCTTAAACCTTCGTGCTGCATTTTTTACTGTCTCATTGGGAGCTTGTTTGAAACTATGTAGTAAGGACGACGAATTGTGCTTGATCCCGCGCTTCGTGAATTCCCAAATAAGTTCTTGGAAGAATTGTTCAATATGTTCAAAGCAATTTGGATCCAGAGATTGAAACCAAGTTAAGGCTATTCCCGTAAGTGTTAGCCCAAAGGATTCATATTGCATGAAAAAGTCATCCACCTGCTCTGCTCGCAACACCTGCTTGAATTCTGCAATGTGGTCATAGGGTTCTCCTGTGCCATCGTAACGATTCCTCATACATTTGGCCAATTGGATTGGTCTCAGTCTTCTGTCGGGTTCTGGGGATCGAGTTATGATGGGGACACCTTGGGGCGGTTCTGTCCTAAAGGTAGGTCTATTCATATTTCCCATCCTCTGACTAGAGTGGCCGTGGGGGTTGATTCTTGGCATGTTGAATTGTTCATGTAGTCTATCGGGTATGCTACCTTGGCTCATTCGTCCTAACGTCACATTTTTTGTTCTTTGTTGGGTTTCAAATGGGTTTTGCGAGGTAGTTTCCTGATCTCGAGCTAACTCTCCTCTTTCATTAATCTGACTAGGACTTTCCGTAACTACATATATCTCGCCCATCTTGTCCATGTAGACTCCGTCTTCATACTTGACAGCTGGTCTTGGAACTATTTCTAATTCGGTGGTGTTTATCATTCTTGCTATTGTCCTCTGTAGACCATCAAGGTAGATGGGTATTCCTTGCAAGTTAGTGGATATATATTGAAGAGACATTCGATATTCGCCTTCCACTCTAGACATAAAACCTTCCCTAGGTACGGAACTATGCATGTCTTCAGAAACCAAGAGCCTCTCCCAGTTAAGTGACATTTTTGACTCACTTGTCTATGAACTCAGCACGTAGAGTTAACCCCTGAGTTGGGAGTCCCTGACTTGATTGTGTGGTTGATCTTAGTTTCAAGTGATATGGTACTTTATCTATCTCTTCCTAGGTATCATCTTGAGCTTAGGTCCATAAGTCTTGTCTACAAGTCCACAATTGTCCTTTGAATTGCTCAAAATCTTGTGGAACCCCTTGCTTCCTAGTCCAACCTGAGGGTCAACTTAAAAATACCCTATCTAATAATCCTGGTATTAATATTAACATAACCAGTCGATGTTTTTGTTGTACTCCTCACGAGCTTTCCAACAAAACCAAAATCACAGCAAACGGATTTCGTATGAGAAAGTTATGCCAGTTCAGGGTTCTGGGGTTAAAACAGGGAAACAGGATCACTCTGGGAGCTCAGAACAGACGAGATGATACCAGATTCTCCACGATACGATACCTCTTTCTTACACGACACCACTTTAGATGATACGATACCACCGGGATGACTGAAATCGCGATACCAACATCACGATACGATACCAAGGGTTTGCCACGATACGACACCAAAAATGGTATCGCGATACACTTCCTGGTAAGGAAACGATACGATACCGCTAGTCTTGGCGATACGATACTATTTCAAGTGTCGCGATACTACCTTGGGGAGTAGGCGATACGATACTAAAACTTCGACGATACGATACCAGAGGACCAGGGCGATACGACCTCAGAATGGTATCGCGATACCCGTGGAAAAGTGGGCGATACGATACTGCTAGGTAAGGTAAGATCGCGATACCAACTTCAGGACACGATACCAGAATGGTATCGCGTTACCAAAATAAGTACCCGACGATACGATACTAGTTTGCAAGCGACACGATACCACTCAGTCAACGATACGATATTGAAATTACAAGCGATACGATACCAACTTGGCCGATGATACGATACTGCACGATCAACGATACGATACCAAGGATGGCACGATACGATACCAGGTGGACCACGATACGATACCACCGGGACGACCGCGATCGCGATACCAGCACTTAACGATACGATACCAAAATGGTATCGCGATACCTCAAGTGGGGCATGCACGATACGATACCTCAACAAGTGTCGCGATACACGGGAGTTCTGGTATCGCGATACCACAACTCAACCGGACACGATACTTGGAGATTTTGACACCCAAATTCCAAAATTTTTGCAGATCTGTGTACCTTGTGTCCTCCTTGTCACTTCTATCAGCCTGTAGATGCAAAGTCACCCTCCAAAGTCGCGATACAACGCTCGCGATACCAGGCGCTGTTCCTCTCACGCCGCGATACCGCCGCTCAGATTCTGGTGTTTTTGAGAGTTTTTCAGTGTTTTTCTTCAACGTTTTTGGTTCTCAGCTCCTCCTAAGCTTGTTCCTCACGTCCACGAGTAAAAAACGAGTGAATGTAGTGGCGAAAATGGAAAAAATCAGAGAATACGAAGAGGGAAGAAGATGATGATGAAGGTGAAGATGAAGAAGAAGAAAAAACTCAGAAACTAAACTGAAAATGGTGATTTTTTACCTTCCAACGTCGCTACTCTACGTCTTACCGTCACACGCTCGTCCTCCAAGCTCTCTCCCCGGCAACGGCGCCAAATTTGGTGTCACTCTAGCACAATGGTGAGTACCAACGTGAGGAGATACACCTCATAAATGTCAATCCGTGGAGACGTGAGGACCGGTGTGAAGACCGCGAGCAAGTGATGGCACAAGTGCGTGAGTGAAAGCATACAAGCATGCACACACATACACACACACGCGCACAAGGTAAGAGCAAAGAGTGGAACAATGGAAAGCTTCGATTACCAAAGAGCTCTCTTACAAAACTGAAATCTACAACAAGCTAGCCTCAAAAATGAGCTCTCCAGCCCTTTTTATAGTTTTTGAGTGGTTTTGGCCCTGTCCAGACCTAGTGTCCGGCCTAGTTAAAAATTATGTTCTAGGGCTTATTTGGGGGCTCAAACGGAATCTAAAAATTATGAAAATTGGTAGTATGATACATCTAATACTCCTCAAGCTCAAGGACTCCTTGGCTTGAACAAAATAGAGCTGTAAAAATAGAAAATGGTATTTACAATGATATTTAGTGATAAAAATCACTATTTTTATAGGGATTTCTTCTGAAAATTTGACATGTGACTCTTGGAGCTCCCTACTTGCTCCTTCTTCTCGTGTGCTCACTTCCTTGATGCGCTTCCATGCTTTGTCCTTGATCTTGAGCTGCAACAACCCTTATGCAACGATGAAGTGTGAATGAACTCCATAGGTACCCTTCTTTTAAAAATGCTATTTCTCATAACATATGCAGAGACGTCCAGTGATCTTTTGTGGACCTGTAGTAGACACCAAGAGCTTTCCACTAAAACTAATTTCACTCAAAATGGAGGCTTACACAAAAAGAAACAATGTCTTCAAGATGTGTTAGTTGAATGCTCACAATTGCTAGTCAAACATAGACCTCACTTCACTCCATCAAGGTTTCCTCAAAGAATATATAGCGAATGAATCTCAAAAATCGACTAAACTTTAGAGCACTCTAATAGCTACCCAATGACACCAAAATCATAGAAAATAGATAAAGAGAGAAGGAGAACTAGCCCTTACAACACAAAGCAAAATAGTTCCAATAGAGCCTACACAGAGAGAGAGAGAGAGAGAGATATCAACCACCCAAATTCACTAAAAGGAATCTTTTTCCCATATTACTCAGAGAATGCTCTAGAAAATTGGTGAACATAAAATAGACTTTAATAGCTATCCAATGAAAGATGAATTACATCAAATGGATACATAAAGATGGAGAACCAATGCTAACAACTTAGGGGTAGAGAGTTGCAACATTGCCTATGCACACACATAGATATGTCTACTAAAAAAAACAAACAAGCAAGCAAGGGCTTGCTTATCACAACTCCAACACTTAGTGCTCACTTTACATGAGCTAAAACTCCAAGTAGATGACCCAAAAGAAGTCGGGATACATGCTCCTTTTATAGTGAGAAGTATGCCCCTAAAATCTAGGAACTACCTTTCCAAATCAGCCTCCTAACTTGGAGGACTTAATTGAGATGACTTGGGGAGTTGTTGAGTGACGTTTCTTGATGGAATCTCATGGATTTTGGCTTCCTTTGATTTCTCCACATGTCCATGATTGATTTCCCACGAATTTTTAGCTTGAAGCTTGAATTTTAACACTCCCCCTCAAGCTTCAATTCTTCATGAGAATTTACCTCCAAAGTGAAGAGTCTCCCTTGCTTCCTTTATCTTGCTATGACCTTGTACCCTTGCTTAGGGTTCTGCACAAAGCATCCACCTTTGTTTAATCTTACTTGATAGCCTCTTTCAACCATTCGCCCAATAGACACCAAGGTCTTTGTGATGGTAGGTACATGCAAGACATCCTTGAGACATCTTCCTTCCTCCTTGTCATCCAAAGATACATCTCCAACATGGGAGATCTCATGGGTTGTATCATCACTTGTTTCTACATGTGCTTTACCTTTTGGAGCATGTGGATTAGTAAACCAAGAAGCATTGCAACTCATACGGTTGCTACATCCACTATCAATATACCAAGTGTTATCTACTTTCCTTGAATTCCCATTCATGTGCATCATCAAGAGATTGTCAATTTATGAGCTTGTAAAAGCATAATTACCTTGTCCTTTGTATGAAGAACCTTGATGCTAGCTCCTTTGGTTTTCTCCTTGGTAGCAATCTCTAGCATAGTGGCCAAACTTGCCACATATGTAACATCCTTCGCCATCTTGATTCCTGTTTTGTTGATGCCTTCCTCCTCTTCCTTTTGTTCTTCCTCTACCTCTTTGTAATGAGGTGCTTTGGTCATGTCCTTGATTGCTTGAGTGACCTTGCCTTCCTCCAAACCTTCCTTTTCCCCTGCCTTTTCCTCGTCTTCCTTCGCCCCTTTGATAACCTTCATAGAAGACTTGTGCATCCTTGTTTTTGTTGAACTTCCACCTATGTTCGTCTCTCTGATGACCATGAGAGCAACCAATTGCTCAAAATCAAGAAGATTATCCCTTACATATACTGAAGTGGTAAAGGGTTTCCACTTCTCATCATCCCTTGAACCATTGAGAATACAAGCCATAAGAACGTCATCATCTACATTGTTTCCAATGGATCCCAATGCATCTAACAATTCCTTGACCTTAAGTATGTAGTCATTTATGCTACTCCCTGAGCTCTTCCTAAGGTTGTTGAGCTCATTCTTGAATTGGATCTTCCTTGCTTTGGTGTTTGTTGAATGAAGCCTCTCAAGTGTCTCCCATACCTTCATGCTTGAGTCCAAGTCTTGGATATGGCCGATCATGCTATTGCTAATGTGTTGGGAAAGGATAAAAATAACCCTCTTGTCTCTCTCATTCCATTCTCTAAAGGCCCTTCACTGGTCATTGGTTGGATTTTCACCCAACCTAGGTCTTGGTTCACTTCCAGTAATCAATCCCCAAAGGCCCTTGCCCATAAGGTAGTTGGAGACCCTAAATCTCCATGGTTGATAGTTTCCCTTGTCTAACTTTTCAATTTGAGTGTTGAAGTCTCCCATATCTAGTCTTTGCTACTTGAACTAGCCCTTGGCTAATGCTCCAATGTGTGTAAAATGAAAATGAGGCTTTGAAGTTACCTCAATCCAAAGCTTTCCTTAGATGGACACCTTTTGCTCTTGAAAATTCGAGTAGAATTGCTCCCCCTTGATGTGACCTACCTCCAACAAACTTTTGTTGATGCAAATCTTCAATCACCAGCTCCAGAGAGGTCTTCTTGCTTGTATTGGATGTCTCCAAGATGCCAAAATGCTCTAATACCAATGATGGGAGAAGTATCTCAACCCCTATGCAACGATGAAGCGTGAATGACCTCCACAGGTATCCTTCTTTTACCTCTGCACACCAAAAATGCTCTTTCTCAGAGCATATGGAAAGAACTCTAGTGAGCTTTTGTGGACCTCTAATAGACACCAAGAGCTTTCCACTAAAACAAATTTCAGCACTGCTAGTCAAATAGAGACCTCACTTCACTCTAGCAAGGTTTTCACAGAGAGTATATAGAGAATGAATCTCAAAATTGGGTTAACTTTACAGCACTCTAATAGTTACCCAATGACACCAAAAATATAGCAAATGGATAAAGAGAGAAGGAGAACCAACCTTACAACACAAAGCAAAATAGTTCCAATAGAGCCTACACACAAAGAGAGATATCAATCACCCAACTTCACTAAAATGAATGTTTCTCCCAGATTACTTAGAGAATGCTCTAGAGAATTGGTGAGCATAAAATAGACTTTAATAGATATCCAATGAAAGAAGAATTACATCAAATGGGTACATAGAGAGGGAGAATCAATGCTAACAACTCAAGGGTAGAGAGTTGCAACATTGTCTGCGCACACACATAGATATGCCTACTCAAAGAAAACAAACAAGCAAGCAAGGGACTAGCTTAAGCAAGAGTCTTGATTATCACAACTCAAGCACTTAGTGCTCACTTTACATGAGCTAAAACTCCAAGAAGACGGCCCAAAAAAAGTCAAGATTCATGCTCCTTTTATAGTGAGAAGTGTGCCCCTAAAATCTAGGAACTACCTTTCCAAATCAGCCTGCTAACTTGGAGGACTTAGTTGAGATGATTTGGGGAGTGGTTGAGTGACTTTTCTTGATGGAATCTCGTGACTTTTTGCTTGCTTTGATTGCTCCACATGTCCATGATTGATTTCCCATGAATTTTTAGCTTGCACAATCTAGCAAATATGTTGTTCAGTGCACCTTACACTTCCATTTTTCTTCAACCATGAGTCATTTACTCTCTTGCCTCCTCTTTTGACCTTAACACCAGTTTCTCTACGCATATTGGTCTAAGAATTGTGCGAGGATCATCAAAGTAGATCATAACAAAGATGAGGCATTCACATTCTTCCTATAAAAAATTAAAGAATACTAACATTAACACCCTCATCAAGGCCTTTTGTGATTATCTTGAGCTTTCGCTTGGAGTCTCGGTAGACTAAGAAACCAAGTGAAGGGTCAAGAGTCAGTGTCAATTTTCAAGGCTCAAAAGTCGAGGAGTGGGAAATCAGACACGTGTGATCGTACCCCTGTACTTTCTCAAAAGTTTGGAACTTGGAAGTCAGTCAGGCTAGAATTAGTAGACACGTCCGAGGATGCGCCTGTAGTACTTTTTTGCCAGCGCCGGAAGACTGGAATATCCGGGAAAGAATCAGCACTGAACTGCGCGCACTACTTTCCACGTTCTCGGCCGCCGCACATGCAGACAGGCGAAAAGGGACCCGAGCGCCGAAGCTCGACCATCCAAATTCCAATGTGAAACACAGCTGTGTTTTGAAATTTTCATTCCGTTTAATGTTTGTTTATCAAGGGATATTTTGTACGGACTATAAAAATTTCAAAAGCTCACGCAGAACTCCCCATTTCAAGCTGCGTGACATGTTTGATTCAACGCGGCATGCAGGGAATATTCTCGCCTTAACTTTTTTGAAAAGGAAAGCCGTCCACGAAGTCCACTTCGAGGGAGAGAATCGATGAGACAACATAAGCATCCAAGATTCCAAACGTGGAACTGCAGGCCGTTGCTGATGTCATCAGCCCCGTCGCTCACGCGAAGCATATTCGCTGACCTGCCGACTGGATCTGATGTAAAAAGTGTTTCTACTTATTATATTTTTTGAATTTTTACCAACTCTTTGGATATAGGGCCAAGAGATAAGAACCTGAATGGTTCAGATGAGAGAAGGTTCATTCAATAGATGAAAATCAGCAGAAATGGTGAAAGGAGAGATAAGGTGATCAAGGATCTCAGAGCACGGCGATGGTTGCACTCAAAGGAAACGATCTTGGAACTGGCGACGGCTTATCCAACTGGCGGGGCATCGCGATGGTCAGCATTTGAAGCATCGCGTCGATTTGGCGGAGGTGACGTGGCACCGTCGTTTCGGGTCTCCTTGTTGGTCATCGCGACGGTGTGACTTGTGGTCCATCGCGACGACGGTGTGGCTCATGCCCATCGTCCCTGCGTTGCTCTCTCAGGCGAAGCTTCGCTCGTGTGGGGCACGTCTCCCGAGATTACTCCTTCGCGTTGCGGGTGAGCCATCGCGGCGGGGGTGAGTCATCATCGCAGCGGACCATCGCGTCAGAGTTTATTCCTCGCATCTCAAGCGTGTGCGACTGCACACGTGGCAAGCCTTCCGCTCGCGCCCTGACCTGGACTTCCCGCCCGGCTCGCCTCCCCTTTAGTGCGAAATCTGCGGAGCCATTTTGAATTCCAAGGCTCCTTCCTGCGACGGTACGGCTCACTGGCGGCTGGGCCATTTTAAAAAAAATAAAAATAAAAAAAAATAAAAAAAAAAAACCCTTTTCGGCCGCGTCGCACCACCTTTTCGACGGTGACCTCTTCCCTCTCTCTTTTCGCTTTCTGCGCTCTCCCTCTTCCTCCTCGAGCTTTTAACCTTTAAAAGTGGCGGTTCCTAGTTCTTAAGCAAATTAACCCTTTCTTGCTAAAAAGTGGCAACGTCTTCCGTGAGTGGCAACGTGTTTGCTCATTCAAGCTTTGGTCATGGACTTTGTGGCTCCCCCTCAGGCCGCGTCCCCCCTTGAGTTGGAATCTGTCCCAGTGGACGTCGCGCCCCCAGAGGTCTCTTTATGCAAGGAGTCGGTGGCGGCAAAGCAGGAAGAACTGAAGAAAACTTGCCTGATCGGTCAAATGTTCGGCCCCAGGCCTTCTCTTGATAGTGTGAGAAATTGGCTTCGCAAGGAGTGGTTCCCACGAGGCCTAATTGTGTCCAAATGTCAATTCCTGCCGGCGAATCACCTGCTTCTCATTTTTGAGAACGAAGAGATGGCTTTCCAAGCCCTGCAGGCCGGCTCCTGGCAAGTGGGCCGGTCCACCCTTTGCCTTTTTAAGTGGACCCCAGACTTTGTCCCGAACAGATCAAAGCCTCTTCGTTACCCGCTTTGGGTGGAGCTCCCCAATCTGCCTTTCTTCATGTATGGATTTCTTCGTGAAATCGTCTCACCGATCGGTCGCCCGATGGCCGCAAGACAGGATGTTGGGGGGTTGATCTACGATGGAGCTCAACACTCTTTCAATGCTAGATGGCATCCTCAGATCTGCGTTGAAACAGACCTGAACCAGGCCCTTCCTTCGAAGATCTCCATAAACTATGGAGATGGTATGACCTGGACACAAGAGGTTACTTACAAGAACCTGCCAAACGCGTGCTTCCGATGCGGGCTTCAAGGTCACAGGATCAAAGACTGCCCACTGAAGAAAAGTACCAATAAAAACAAGCTTAAACCAGATGAGACCCTAGACGCTATCCCCCAAAACGACACTCGGGGTCATCCCCATCCAATGGAGGAAGAAGTGGGAACTCGCGTTGCTGAGACGGATTCAGAAGGTTTCACTGAAGTGAGGCACAAGAGGAAAGTTAGCCCTCGAAGATCAAAAACAAGGAATGCTATGACAGCTGCCCCCTCGAATAACATATACTGTAACCTAGAAAAAGAGATCAATGAACTCGACTTCCCAGGGGACAACCTCCTGGAAGAAGACCCCACTGACAATTCACTTGGATGCTCTACCAGCAAAGAAGATAACCTAGAAGGCTACACCACGAGTAAAGAGGAAGGCTTTAATACCAGCAATGAAGACAACCCAGACAGCGAAAGCTCCGCTCTTGGCCCTACCCTCCCGGTACGCTTTCCAAGACTACCACAACAAAAGTCCAAGCTCAAAGGTAAACAACCTTCCGGCTTGCCTTGGAAGAGCCCCCTCAAGAGTAGAATCCTAAGTCAAGATGTAGGGAAGAGAAAAGAAGACCAGAAGAAGAAAAAAGAGCGGGTCCCTCCCCTCAAAGAGGGCAACCATCATTAATGAATTTCACATCTCTAAACGTTAGGGGTCTGTCTGACCCGTCAAGAGCCTCGGTTCTTGGCCAGTGGTTCAAAGACAAGTGCTTCGCCCCTGACTTTATTTGCTTACAAGAGGTGAAAATCGACGGGGAGGATCTACAAAAACGGCTTAAATGCATTTCTCCGAACCACCTTTGGTTCTCCACTTCTCACCCTAGAGGGACAGGGGGTGCTTCTATCGGCATTAGTCACGCCTTGTCTAACAATGTGACCTCGACTTTTGAAGGTCGGAATCATCGTTGGATTGCTGCCTCCTTCGGGTCTCCTTTCCAGTTCACTGTGGTCTCAATTTATGCCCCTAATGGGGAAACAGACAGAATGGATACTTGGGCTTCCCTTGACTCCCTTTCACACAATGTTCTGATTTGTGGGGACTTCAACATGGTTGAATCTCCTGAAGACCGATGGAATAACAAGGGGAAAATTATTGACGGTCAGGAGAAGGAGATTTGGGATAAAATCAAGCTCCATCTCGACCTGGTCGAAGTGAAAGACAACCAGGGTTTCTCCTGGTCTAATCTCCAGTCGGGGGACTCTTTGAGGAAAGCAAGGCTGGATAGATGCTACATCGACCAGAACACCATCCTTCGGTGGGGTATTCCTTCATTTTCTCAACACATGGACCTCACTATCTCAGACCACTATCCGATTACTCTGTCCTTCAAACCAATTCCCATGCCCCGGAAAGCTCCTTGGTTTCAGGCTTGTCAGACATCATTTTCCCTCCCCTCGGTCCACCAGGAAATTTCTGAGGTGTGGACGGAAGCCTTTGCTTACGGTAATGAACCGGCTAAGTGCTGGAGAAACGCGGTAGAAAGGACTCGTAAAATTTTAATCAGGACTCAAAAGGCTATAAGAGGAATTCGAAAGAAAAGAAGAGAAATGGTGTACCGGAGGCTCGCACGGCTTGAAGAAGAGGCGAACAAAGGCAAGCTACATTGCCAACAGGGCCTGTTGAAAATCAGGGGTAGGCTAAGATTAGAGGAGGAGGTCCAAAGGAAAAATCTCCAAATCTTCTTCAAAGAGTGGTGGGCAGGGAAGGCGGACAAACCAACGAAAGAGATGTGTAACATACTCAAAAGGAAACAAGCTAGGGATTCCATCCCCCTAATGGTCGATAACAATGGTACTGAATGTCGCACTGAAATGGAGAATAGAACCATCATCGTCGAACATTTTACTAACCTTCTCGGGGTCTCGACTCCTCTTTCCCCCCACAGGCGCGACTCCATGGCAACCATCTCAAGGGTTGCTCAAACCAGAATCCCTCAGAACTTGATTGCTCTTCTGGATGCTAACATCTCCGAGAATGAAATTATCGAGGTTATTGATGCCCTTCCCAATGGGAAAAGTCCGGGTCCAGATGGCCTTACCAATGAGTTCTTTAAGTCCTTCAAACTTCAGGTGGCCACCCCCCTGCGCCTCGTGTGGCAAGAGGCTCTCTCCTTCGGTGCCCTCCCTGAGTGCCTGAATAATGGCGTCATCAAGTTAATCCACAAACGGGGAGATAAGAACAAAATTGAAAACTGGCGCCCGATTACCATGCTCCAAACTGGATACAAGATAATTGCAAAAGTTATCGCCAACAGAATCTCCTGTCATTTAAAGTCTTGGCTGTGCGAGGACCAGAAAGGTTTTATCAAAGGTAGATCTATACTTGAAGCAATTATTGATATTTGGGAAGGCATTGCTTTTGCTGAGGAGTCCGCTCAAGATCTAGTTTTTATTAAGATCGACTTCGACAAAGCGTATGACAGATTGGAATGGGACTTTATTCTTCAATCACTGAAAGACCTTGGATGCAGCCAAAAGTTTACGAAGATGGTTTCCACGCTTCTTGGAAATGCCTCAACCAGAATAAACATCAACGGTAAGCTCTCTGAGCCCATTCGTTTAAAAAGATCAATTAGGCAAGGCTGCCCTCTGGCTCCTTTACTATTCGCTATCGCCTCAAATGGACTCAGCTGCCTATTAAAGCATCACATGGACGCTGGCAATCTCAAGGGTCTCTCCTTACCTCGAAATCACGGCCAAATGGTTGTGAGACTTTTTGCTGATGACATGAATGCCTTTGTGCATAATGATATAAATAGCATTGAGATGTTTTGGTGGTGCCTCCACACCTTTTGTATGGCATCAGGCTCAAAAATCAACCATGCTAAAACTGCTTTTAGAGCGATCAGCGGGCCTACTCCCCAATTGTTGGTGGATCGGGGGTGTCAAGTTATCCCTAGCGGTCAAGTCTTCCGTCTCCTCGGCATTCCGATGGGTTTCGATATCTCAATGGAACAACGATGGAACTGGGTACTATCCAAGTTGGATAGCAAGCTGAATCATTGGAAAGGTATGCAAGTCAACCTGGCAGGGCGTGCTATGGTTATTAACACCTTTATGTTATCTACAATTATTTACTTTATCTCGTGTTGGAGACCTAAGGAGAAAGACTTGGCCAAAGTAGAAAGAATCTGCAGGAACTTCCTTTGGACTGGGGACCCAAACAGAAGAGGGGTTCCCAAAATCAAATGGGAAACTTGCATTAGCCCTAAAGACTCAGGGGGCTTGGGTATTTTGGATATTGCTGGTTTAGCTGACAAACTGGCGGCTAAATGGCTTATCAAGGCCTGGAGCAATAGGGAGTCCTCTTGGGCTAAATTGATCTTCAGAAACACGGCAGACCTTACCTTTGTCGGCCTCCCTGGTTGGAAGGACATAGGGATTCTCACTCTTTTGTTCTCCCCCCAACCAGTCTGCCCTAAAGGCTCTAGCCTCGTGTGTTCCTTATGGAAGAATTGGAACAAGGCCAAACAGTTCATCAGAATCAGCGATGATTGGAAGTGGGCAGCTGGCATAAGACAAAATGACTCTATCTGGTTCCCGATCAGTGGCATTCGGGGAGTGGATTCTTGGAACCTCCAAACTGCAAGGCGGTTATGGAACAAGGGATTCAAACAGTGGAAACAACTCTGGAAACAAGAGACCCGCCAGTGGATTAGGTTCGAAGATTTGGATCCGAGACTTAGCATTACCTTTGAGGAATGGACTCTTCTTCAAAGCAGGTGTTTAGCCTGGGACCGCTCTACTACCCGCCTTCTCTGCGGTCAAGATCCTCCTTGCTCGGAGGGCCTCAAATGGAGCAATGGTAAGAATCTGTCCAGAATCCCGAACTTCAAAGGGGAAGTGGATGTTCACCACACCCTTAACAAGAGATGGTGCCTTGCTTGGACCAAACTTCGGTGGGAGCTAAAATTCATGTCTCTCTGGCACCCCCTAATTGAGGTCAAAAAGTCCGTTCTCATGTGGCAGATCTTACATAAAGGCATCTGGACCAATGCAAGGGCTAACAAAATCTGTGGTGTGCCGCCTTGGTGCAAGCGTTGTCATCGGTGCATCGAAGATTTAGCCCACCTGTTCTTTGACTGCCCCAAGTCCCGTGTTGTCTGGCATCACGTGTCCCGAGTTCTGAGAAGTACGAGTCAAATCAACTGGCAACAAGTGATGTTGGGTGAGGCGATTGGTTGCTCTTCGAGGCTATGGAATGCCATCAGGGGCGAGGCTCTCTGGAAGATTTGGAGAGAGCGCTGTGCCGTCAATTTCGACCAAACTCCTAAGGAATGGTCGATCGAGAAATCCTTGTTTCTCCTTGGTAAAAGAATCTCTCGAGCCAAGAGTTCACCACCGTTTAGACATCACCGTATTTATCTCCTGGAAAACAACAAGTTGAAACCCAAATGGGTCCCTCATGAGGGCGATGATAATGTTATCCACCTCATTTGTAATGCCTTGTAGCTTGATTGACTCCTCCCCTGCGTTGTGGGATTCGGGGGGTCCCATGGGTACTAGTCCCGTTCACTTGTAACTTTTTCTCTTTAATATAATTAAAGTCCGGGAGATTAGGCTAAGGCCGAACTTCCTTTATAAAAAAAAAAAAACTCTTTGGATATTTGTCCCAGGCCGCTGTCCTGGTGGTTGGGCCTCTCGCCTCTTGAGGCGGGGGCGAGGGTTCAACCCCTGTTGGCAGCACTTGTGAAGCACATGTAAACCTTAGAATGATGTAACATGTGACTGATATGCCACCGCATATTCTGCCATGTGATAGTTGTGACCGCCATTCAACCCAGCTATGTGAACCCCTGTTTTTGTGGGATAAGGGGGGTCCCATGGGTATTATGCCTTTCTTTGTACAGTTGCAATTTCAAAGTTAAAGCCTAGAAGAGTAGGCATCCGTTGAACCTCCATTTATAAAATAAAATTAAAAAAAAAAACTCTTTGGATATTTCAAATGCTGTTGACTCTTGACCAGGATTCCAATTTCCAATAGTAGTAAGAACCGGGGCCAATTTTATTTACTTTTTGTTTATTTTTTGCTTACTCTTTAAAGTCGCAATTGCACCCCTTTTTTCTTGGGCTACAAGAATGAGAAATTGTAGAAATTGTATTGATAAAGGACTTTTGGAGATGAGCCAGGGAGGAACTCCCACACGGATTACAAATACAGCAGATATATAGATATGCAAGAGGAAAAGAAGCTCTTTCTCCCTCGTTGAAGAGCTTTTTATCACAAATTATGTGTGCTTATCATGAGGGAAAGCAGAGAGTGCAGATTTCAGTATATGCAAGCTTGAGTAATTCCAATTTTCAACACACGTACAAGAGGAAAAGAAGCTCTTTCTCTCCTCATTGAAGAGCTTTTGATTCCTGATATTCCAAGTTGACCATAAGATCTAGGACCTCCAAAGGTGACAAAGCACAATATAATACGTGACAGAAGCCCAACAAAATTTCTTGGTACCCCAAAATGGTCTATATGATTTATTTGTTGCTCTTCATGATGATATTCCAAAAACCTCAATTCCAAAGAAAGGGAAAAGTCCTTCACCAATACCACTTTCTCTTGCCATGCTACCTATCCATAGGCCATTATGTAGGATCGGCCACTGTGAACATGAGTGCTTGATGTTACATGGGAAGACCCATATGCATTGGAACTTGTACCTCCATTGCATGCAATTCCATTGGACTTGCCATTTGGATTCAAGAATATATGTATGATTTTGGTGACGGATTCTTTATGCTTTTTTTATGACTTTTCCATCTTCTTTGTAATATCAAATGGCTTCAGCTCCTTGTTGCAAGTAAAAATAAGAACCTATTTACAAGCAAGATAAAATATTCAAAACGTTAGAATTGAATGGTAGTGATGTGTGTTAATACACTTAGCACCGTTGGGGCACTTTTCCCATCTTTAGGAGGTTTATCCCCCAAACTTATAGATATATGCCTATAACCATAGGAGGCCACTTATCTTTTGTACATTCATTTAGTAATACATTGTGTTGTGTTCCAAGCTTCTTATTCTTCCTTGTGTTGTTTGAGTGCTTCCCTAGTCCTTGAACTCCAACAATTGGTTTTGGTCATCACTTTCTATGAGACATCATCGTACCCTTTTGGGCCCTATCTCAGAATTGCACAAAAAATTATGAGCATACTCAGGTTCATTAGAACTTCAAAACATCTTTGTTTTACAGGTCCAAAACATTGATTCGAACCTGTTTTGGCCTTTGAATGTAATATTGTAGCCATTATGCAGGCAATTTCATCCTTTTTGTGTCAAAGATATATACAATTTCTTATTCACTAGTACAAGTGCCTCAAAGTCTATTTTAGATCCAGTGGAGCTTGATTGGGTAGTTTTCTTGAACATTTTTTGGAAACAATCATTTTTTTGCATGAAGTTGCAATCAATGGCCATGGATGAAAGTAATCATGTATTTTGTATGTTGGTTATTGAGGATAACTTAGATGGTTCTAACTACCCATTGTGGGCATACATGATGTGGCATGTATTGGTAGCAAAAGTCTTGTGGAATATTGTGGAGGGTGTTGAAATACATCCTTCTACACTTTTGATCTATTGATGCACTTAAGATCTGGGTGTGTACTAGGTAGTTGATGCTATGTAGCCTCGTTAGTTGAGAGAACAAGGAATAAGACTCCGCACTCAGTATACTCCAAGTCATCTAGTGAGTCTGAGTGTGAGAATATTATAACCTTTGTTCTATTTACAAACCTGCTTGAAGTTGTAGTATACCTAGATGAACTCAATGGATCACTAGTGGAGCTTAGAGGTTCCATGGGCACAGAGATGATTTCGAGGCTGAGCTTCAAGCTTGAGGCAAGCTTGTACATAGACAACAAGGGAATCTCTACATTCACCACCCAAAAAGAACCAATAAAATAGGCATTATTGACTTATAGTCTGCTAATCCTAGTGGTGAAGATCGATTTACCACTACTAGGGTTAAGTCTATGGTTGCCAATATCTTAAAAGGTGATCGCATTCCTCAGGATGATGATTTTCCCAAGTTCCTCAACTAGGCTTTGATACCAATATGTGAATCAAACTCACAAGCTCCTAGCTAGGAGTATGATGGGCTAACCACTTTACCCAAAAGCCATGGTTGAGGATTACTTCCTAATCCTCTCTCTTAAGGTGTGGTTCATCCACCGCTTGCCAAGATTATGTGACATGAGAGTACTCACAGAGTGATGCATGCATCATCACTTGTCATTGGAATTAATGCCAACCTAGCCACCACCTATGAGCTACATGACCTAGAGGATCCAAGTCAATTTACTTACTTAGGCGGAACAAGGAGGAGATATAGGGATTTGCCAGATTTGGAGAGACTCAATTCCAAATACATGGGGCAATCGGTGTTCCCTTTGAGGGGACATGCCTCCACATCAAGAAATCCAAATGGAAATCAGGGAAACCTTAAGAGCCCTAATTTTGGGCAATTCTTTTTGGCCAATATCTTTCACCAAATAACATTGTAGTTCACTCCTCCGGTCAATTCCACAATGCCAAACCCAACCTTGGGAGGTACAGTACCAAATAGGCCACCCTTTTCGAACATACCACCAGTGGGTTTGGGATAAGGTATGCATCTTATGAATTAGTTAGTGCCAAGAAAACTTGATGGAGGTTGAACATTGAGGCTCTCATAAGAAGCTAAGTGTATGAAGAACCATATCATGGGACTGAGATCCCTATGATCACATGGTTGAATTCAAGCACATGCTAAGAGTAGAGATAGTGAATGAATTCTTTGTCCAATATGAGGCATTTGGATTGAGTTTGGTAGGACCAACTTTAGCCTAGTTCCAACCATTGAATCGAGATAACTTTGCCAATATTTAGAGTGGTTTATTGGTGAATTTGCAAAGAGGAGTTCTAGGTATAACACCTGCTCTTTGATCCATAGCTTCAAATAGACTAGTCACAAGTCAATGAGACTAGAAACCAAGATATTTAAGCAAAAGATTGATAGGATTATAAAGGCAAAAAGGCCTACCAAACTAAAACTTATTTCTTCATTTTTGGATGGGTTATTGAATGAAGATTTGAGGAGACTAGTGAATGTGAAGAGGTTGAACTCTTTGGATGCATTCTTGAAAGAGTTCAATGATATTGAGGACAACTCAGCTAATCACATGAAGATGCCCCATACATTTTCAAGGTTGGACGTTCTTTCATGTGTAACTTCATCGCATGCCCCATTTGTGGATGAGTTAGCAAAGCTAATTTCCAAAATGATTGAGGTGCAAAATTTCAAGTTGCTCCTAAGCAGTACCCTCCTCCTTAAGTACGAGTACCAATGCAGATGAGATGTTTACAATGTGGAGGGGACCATCTAACTCATGCTTGTACACAAAGAGGATCCTCCAATCCATGACATTCTCATATGATAGATCACCAATGTAAGGGCCAAGCTATGAGCAAAAGTATATTAATCACACAATAGATAATTGCCCTTAAAATGGGAAACAAGTAAGGCAACATCGACCACATCCATTTATGCCATATGCATACCCACCACGAGATCAATCCAAGGAGGTTCCTAGGTATCCACACTATTTAGGACCTCCATCCACTCAAAGATGTTGGATTTTGAGGTCTATGGCAGCATGCAAGCAACATAGGGAAGAAGAAGAATCTTGGAGGACAATACACAATGTTAAATGAATTACGAAGTGAATGTACAAAGATAAGTAACCAATAACGGTTATAGGATATATAAAATTCGGGCAAAAGAAACTTCCTAAAGAGGGAAAAAAATGCCTGGATAGTCCTAAGTGTGTTCGCACACATCACTACCAAAATATCTCAACAAATGTCCCCTAGGAGTGATGCGGTGAACAATGAACTAGAACTCATGTATATGGAAGTGCCAAGCTATGTGGAAAGAGATCAATGCACAGTAAGCCCAAAGCCTTTACAAAAAGCTTCAAACTTCTCCCAAGGTAGAGCCTTTGTAAAAAGATCTGCAATGTTATCTTGTGTGGGCACATATGCCAAATTGATCTCTCTAGTAGAAGCACTATCTAATGTGAATTTCAGCTTATATAGCCATTTACATGGTAAAGCTTTCCTGCCCTTTGGCAAAGGTACTAAATCCCAAGTACCATTCTTATGAATAGAATCCAACTCACTATTCATGGCATACTCCCACTTGACATGATCCATTGTCTGCATAGACTCTTTGTAGCAAGAAGGCTCACCAGCATTTGTTAGCATAACAAAGTCCAAACTTGGAACATATCTACCAGGTGGATGTGAGACACGTGTAGAGCGTCTCAGTGATTGTTGAGTGAGAGCATTTGCAGACTGATCTAGTTGGACATTCTCTTGAACATCCTTATGTGCAGCATTTTTATGCATGCTAGCTGGAGGACTAGTATCCTCAAACACACTCTTCTCACGTCAATCTCCTTAATGGGTTGTTTATGCATTTTAGACTCACTGAAAATGACATCACTACTTCTGATTATTGATCGTGTTTCAGGATCCCATAAGCGATATCCAAATTTTCCTTCTCGACCATATCCAAGAAAAATGCATTTCTTTGACTTATGTTCCAACTTTTGTCTAAGATTCTTGGGTAGGGAATACCTCATCCTTTTCTTTGATAGGATATACCTAAAATTTTCTAGTAGCATCAGCTATGAAAGTGACAAAATAAAGAGAACCCCCCTAGTTACCTTGTGGGCATAGGACCACACACATCTGTATGAATGAGATCTAAAGGCTGACCTGAAGAGTCAATGTGCATTTTTTGCACATTCCTAGTTTGCTTTCCATATTGACAATGCTCACAAAATGAAAAATCAGAAAAAGATAACACAGGTAAGTAGCCAAAATGAGAAAGATTTTCCATTCCACTACGTGATATATGGCCCAAAAGGCCATGCCAAATGCAAGCCATGGGCTGTTCAATAACATCTAAGAAGTGTTCTTTCTGTGATACAAATAAAGGATAAAGTGAGCCAACTTTGCTTCCTTTTGCAATAACCATATTGCCCTTTGATATGCAAAAGGACTGAGCATAGAAGACCACCTTATAACCAAGGTCATCAAGTTGACCAACTAACATCAAATTGCATGATAACTGAGGTACATGCCATACATTATGCATAGTAAAGTTTGAACCATCAATGAACTGCACAACCATATCTCCAATCCCCACAACGTCACACTAGTAAGAGTCACCAAGTCTCACGGTACTAAGAGACTTTGCTGCATAATTAGAGAGCCATTGTCTATGTGGTGTCACATGGAAAGAAGCACCAGAATCTAGCAACCACATGTGGGAAAGAGAATCATTCATAAGAGCCTCAATTGGCACAGTACTATCAAGTGTCAACACATCAACATCATCAAAAATAGCATTCATTTCTTCAATCTTCAGTGTCGAAGTAGATGGTGTAGATAGTTGTTTAACATGCCCATCAACATTTTGTCCTTTACCTTTAGAATTCTTTAATGCATAATAGTATTTCTTCATGTGTCCTTTCTTATGACAATAATGTCATTCAATATCCCTCTTCCTTGATTTACTTCTACTCTTATTCCATTGACCATTCTTTTCTTTGTTCTTGCTCTTGCCACGTTGTTGATTCTTTCCTTGGTAAGAATCACGAACATTATATGCATCTGCACTATGCGTGCTAACCATAGATTTTCTATGAATCTCCTCACTCAAGAGTGCACCACATATGTCATCATTGACCAGTTTGCCACCAGGTGCACTATTGTTAATAGCTATGCAAAACATATCTCATGATGATGGCAAGGTGCTTAACAATAAGACTGCTTTCATTTCATTATCCATATCCATTTTCTGAGCCTCTAACTGGGAGAATATAGCATCAAACTCATTTAGATGAGCAACAACACTATTTGTGTCCTTCATGCAAAGGTCACATAACTTTCTCATCAGATACACTTTATTTGATGTCGTCTCTTTTTCATATGTATTGCATAAATTCTTGCAAAGCTCCTCTACACTTTCACAGCCTAATACTGTAAATTAAACATTATCTACCAAATGCAGTCCAATGGTAGACCTAGCCATTTCATCTAACTCATCCCAATCACCTTCATCCATGTCAGCAGCCTTCTTTGAGATTCCATTTACTAGCTTCCATTGCCTCCTCTGAATCAACACATCTTTAATCTGATTCTTCCATAGAGCAAAGTTTGTGCCATCAAATTTTCGGATCTCAAAATGGTCTTTACCTTGCAAGTTATAGCTCCTCCTCATAACATTGGCACTAGACCATGATCCACTAGACATGCCTGAGACCGCTGATGCCATGATGGTAGAGAACTGAATAGAATGATAATGGAGCTAGAAGTGCCCAAACCCCACTAAGACTCAAAGAAGGATGACCAAGTGTCAGATTTTGGGAGAGAATTCAGCAGTCTTCCTAGAAAAATGAAGTAATGAACAACCAAAAGGAGCATGTGAGAATAAATGTGCTCACACTAATAACTGTATCAAGGAGTAAATCGACCATTGTATAGTTGACCAAAACCAAAAAATATTGAAAATGTTTTTCAGAGTATCCTCTGCAAAATGAGCATATGATGAGTGTCAAAATCTCATAGAACTATAAGTATTGACATGTTTACTTGCATAGTGAATCATTGACTCCATTGCACATAATCAATTACCTGAAAGAAGCCAACTAGGTTTATCGAGCACCTATGAACAACTATCATACATCTCCTATGGCAAGGCTGGATAAGTCTTCCACCTACATCACCAAAGACACCACCACATCTGAGTGTCTCCCAATTAAGAAAACCTCACCATGACCCTCTTTATCAAATGTAAAAGTCTTTATGCAAAAACGTAACTGCTATATCAATGACCACATGGACATACATAAGCAGTTCCACAAAAGCATACATAGTGTGTATGTGCTCAATATATGCAGTAAAATGGCACTAAAAGGCTGAATTCAATGCTCAAACACTAGCCAATAGCACCTGCAAGTGTCTGTCAATAATGTTCTTTAGGCTCAAAAAACCTACATAGCTTGTGATGGCTGCTCCCACCACAACTAAAACCTTTCAAGAAACTAGATTAACTAGTGTGGCTGAAAACACAGCCTCAAAAGGTGAACATTTTTTGTTGAAGAAATACAAAGAACACTCTTCTTGATGTTCTTGGACCTTTGTGAAGAAACTGTGTGCAAATGTACTCTAGAAACACCACAAAAATGCTTCAAAAATAGGCTTTGAAAACAAAGAATCAAGCTTTGAGGACCCAAAACTTGTTGAAGATAATGTCAACCTTAGTCTTTTCCCCTTATTCAAGCACCACAAGAATGTAGCTTAGTGGCAAGAGATTGCCACGGTCAAGCGAGCTCCGGGGTGTCATATCACTTTAAGTCATAGGAAGGACTTTGACACATGGCATCTTAGGGATGCACTTATATATTTTGGGTAGATAAAGAGAGTAAGAGGTGACTCTTGAAAAAAAGAGAGATATGCTCGGCGTGGACGGGAGGAAGAACGGAGAAAATGATCTGTGTGTGTGGCCGTCGGCAGTTTGAGCAAGGATGTTGCGTGAGCTATGATCTGGAGCCTCGTCCAAAAGAAGAGAAGCTTTAGAACATTGGTATCAAAGCGTTTCGATCTTGGAACATATGAGGAACAGCAGCAACGCAATTCGCTGATGCAGGCCAGGGGGATCAAACTCTGGTCTCCTATATGCAAGGCTCATGGGGTATCCAAGGCGCCTATCCAAGTTGTTGTGCATCTTCACCACACAGAACTCTATAATCGAGCACAAATGGCCTGAGAGGAGCCTCAATCGAACGGCTTGAGAGGAGCTTGAGTTCATGGATGCTTTTCCGTTGGAAGTCAATATGTTGTAGCAAAAGAATTCATCAAAAGTTATACAAACTTGATATTGAGTCCATGTACAAAGAAGAGGATGGAGCTTCACGTTAATCACAGGTATTAATGAATTCATAAGTTTCTCTTTTAAGGAAAGAAGAAAGTGGGAATTACCTTAGAGTCAAGGAGAGATCTCACTTTAGTTTCCTGCTCTTTGAGAGAGAAACAACGAAAGGAAAACATGATTTCTTCATAGGAGAAAAATAGAGTAGGTTTTCCTTTAGAGAGAAGAGGTGTTTAGGAAACATCTCTTACTCTATATTTCAGGAGGAATTCATTTCCCCTACTTTTCAATGTAATTTTCCTTCACATGAGAGTATGATTTTCCACTATTTTGGGAGGAAAAAGTACGGAGAGCTTATATATGTGTTCTCATTTATGGATGAGTAGAGAAAATGGATTCAAAGGAGTCTCTTCCAAAGGGAAAGGAAAAGTGGAATAGGTTCCACTACTAGAGCTCTTTTCCTTAGAGGAGATTACAGAGAGAGACATAGAGAGAGTTTTACTTTCTCATTTTGGTTGTCTAGATAGAGGTGCCACTCTTCTATCAAAGACAAGACGGAGATCAGTTAATCATGATGGTTAGATTGATTCTCCCATGAAGACTCTAGAGAGAACTAGTCATGTTTATTTCCAGTGATGGTCTTTGACTAGATGAGATGATCTGGTTATTGACATTAGTGCGACTGGCAGTAGAGTTATGATTCTTCTCTTTAGGGTTTCTAGGAGATAGGGAGATATCTAACCTATTGAGGTACCAAACTCTTAGTTGGTGTTACATTATGAGTATGATGAGGATGGGTACTTAGGGATTTTTTGAATCTCCAAGGAAATGCTTTCTGCATTCATATGGCAAACTACAGGGAAGAGAAATATTAGAGTTTGCACAAGTGCCAATAGATGCTCTTCCAATAGAACTTAGTCCAAAGGTAATGGATGAAAAACCATAGACTTCCTGGTTAGTGAAATGTACAGATTGCATTTTACTACCATGAGCTAGATGATGGATTTGCATAGTTCACAAGATAGTTAAGTTAAACCATTACTTGTGATTACACTCAAGGTTAGGAAGACGTAGAGTGCTATGGGGGTAATCTATCATTTAGTCTTAGATGGGTTTGGAGTCACTTGTTATGGGACTTTGTTCCACATTTTAGAGGATCGTATGGTTTATTATCTCCATTATGATACGGTCAGCTTATAAGTTTGACACTTTACACTTGCTTTTCTTATTATTACTCCATAGAGGATACATCATATGGACTTAGGTCATTTTGGTGATGTTATATGTTATGGGAGTGATAGTTTGGAGGTTGACTGTACATGGGAGATAGTAGGCACCATTCAGATGGTTTCCCACCTTTGAGATGATCTCATATGAGACTTCTTAAGGGGAAGGATATGGGGAAACAACACACAGAGATGACCATGTACATAGAGTACATGGGGTTCAGGGGAGTCGAGCACTTTTATCTACCATTATGGATGGACATTTCATCTACATTTTTTAGGACAAAAATGTTTTCAAGGGGAAGGAAATGTCATATCACTTTAAGTCATGGGAAGGACTTTGACACATGGCATCTTAGGGATTCACTTATATATTTTGGGTAGATAAAGAGAGTAAGAGGTGACTCTTGAAAAAATGAGAGATATGCTCAGCGTGGTCGGGAGGAAGAACGAAGAAAATGATATGTGTGTGTGGCCGTCGGCAGTTTGAGCAAGGATGTTGCGTGAGCTATGAAGCTGGAGCCTCATCCAAAAGAAGAGAAGCTTTAGAACATTGGTACACGGAGAAAATGATCTCTGTGTGTGGCCGTCGGCAGTTTGAGCAAGGATGTTGCGTGAGCTATGAAGCTGGAGCCTCGTCCAAAAGAAGAGAAGCTTTAGAACACGGGGGGAATAGTATTGGGATGGGTGACCTCCCAGGAAGTATCAGGAACCTCTGTCTTCCTTGATTGTTGAGGTCCTCCCTCGTGCATAGGCAATGGCACCAACAGTGAATTTGGTGACTCACATGACAAGGTATGCCAAGGTCTATGCCTTGGTTGCCACCTTGTAGAAAGCCTTGGGTGGGTGCTCGCTTGGCTCGCACAAAAGGAACAAATATTTTGCATCAAAATGCTCTGATATCAGTGTAGTATTTCAATAGCGATGCACCATAGTGCGCTCTGCTTCTCAAGAGCTCCACAATGATATCCTCAAAGTAGAAAATTGAGCTCCATGCCCCGCACACGGTACTCCACGCAGAGGTTGTAGAATACGCAGAAAAATATAGTACAGAGGGGACACGAACACATACTTCTTAGGTGTTACAAATGCAATCGAACTTTCAACCTGTGGCTAACTAGGCCACTATATGTTTTATTAAAGAACATATACAAAAGTGTCCGGTGGCCATTAGGCCTTTTACATGGACACTAATGATAACATCAACTACATGCTAGTAACACGTTCTGATGAGATATATCTGAAGTACAAAAGTAATAAACACCCCAATCAAGTGAATAGCACTTTGGTGACCCCATAGCATAAAGATAGTCAAAGCACGACCTTGGAAGAAAAGAGTGCAGTAAGTGGTAGTGCTACACCATAGTATTTTCTCATTTTTGGTCTGCATGAAACATCGAAGAGATCTTCAATGGCATCTAGCGAAATTCCATTGTTCGTCAGTAACTCAAAGTTTGGTGAAAGTTCAGTGTTTGATAAAAGTCCAATAGTCGATAGTGTTTCAGTTGTTGTCAAAGCTCCAATTGTACACAGAAAGATGCAAACGGTGCATTTTGTGCAAACCGAATCCACATAAAAAATTGTAGTAGATATCACAAAAATTGTAGATGAGCCGATCTTGAAGTTGCTTACTATTAGAGAAGGTTGGAGAATGCCGATTGAATAGCGTATTGCAATGACGTTCCCATGATTTTGGACTAGGAGGAAAGTGTCCCAGATAGAAGATTTAGAACCTATTCAACCACTCAATTTGCAACTCCCACAAGGATTATCCATAGTTGTTGGAGTTTGAGGTTTGTGAAAGCACGCGAACAGCACAAGGAAGAAGAAGAAGCTTGAAGAACAACACACAATACCGAATGTATTACCCAAAAATGTAGAAAGGTTAGTGACCCCTTAGGGTTAAAGGCATATACACAAGCCGGGGGGGAAAAACCTCATAAAGAGGGAAAAAAGTGTTGGAATATGCAAGTCCACATCATCTCTTCAAAGTATTATTATTGGTTGAACTCTTTATTAAGGCTCATTATATTCTTAGAGTGATTTATTATGATTTCCACATCATCCATAGTCGTGAATAAAGCATATTTGAAGTCAATGCCAAGTTGGAAAAGTGTTCCTATGATTTAGGAAAAATTTCAGGACAGCAGCACACCTTTTCTGAAGGCTGTTTTGCACGGATCATATCTCGCTGAACATGCATCCTTTTTGGTTGATTCAAAAGCTGAAATGTTCTCCATAATACCAGGTATCATCTCACCAAAAATCTCCCACAAATTCATCTCCAAACTCAAGTTATGCTGGTCGCAAGTTGGTAGGTAGACAATTGGCAGATTGTTGAAAACGGCCAGTAGTCCAACTTTGGAAGCTTGTATCTTGAGCTACGTGCGTCATCTCAAAATGGTTTCTTCAGAAAAGTTGTTCTCCATATCATGGAGAATCTCCATCTAAAACAGTTTCACCAAACTTCCACGCATTAGAGAGTTATGCCTATTTAAACAGAGGCTTTTGAGCATTTTCGACAGACAGACAGAGGGCTGGAGTTGAGAGACAGTTGACTCATTTCTTGTGGTTGTGGAGTGCATCCTAGGGACTGAAGTGGAGTGGTGTATACCACACACTCTTGACCATTATACATTGGGTTCATTTGTATCATTGAGCTCATTTGATAGTGTTATTAGCTTTGTTCTTTTCAAGTAGTTTTGAGCTTGAGTTAGCTTCTACTACTGAACTGTGTATTCTTGTTGATTTAAGGATTGCTCACTTATTTGTCTCTCATATCTCATCTCATATATTCTTTGAGAGTGTGTTTAAGCTCAGCTCCTCATTTTTCTCATGGTATTAGAGCACCTAGGTTAGAAGTGCCTAGTGTGAGCATATTTGAGTAAAGGGAAGAGTCTCGATTCAACTTGTTGCAGTTGAAGATGGCACCAAGTCTCCACAACCTACACTTAGAAGGAGTTGAGAAGCTCAATGGCAACAACTATGCTACATGGAAGGTAAAGATGGAGTCCTTACTTTTCTTTCAAGATTGTTGGGATTTAATTTCGATGGACAGACCGACTGGAAGTGAAGAAGAATTGTCCAAATGGGATAAGAAGGCCATGTTTGCAGTTCATATGATAAGGTTGAGTGTCAAAGATGACATTCTCAGCCACCTCCTTGATGTGAAGACTCCCAAGAAGGCATGGGAGACATTGAAGAATATCTACGAGTCCAGGAGCACCTCGAGGCAAGTGGCATTGAGGGCTGAACTTACCAATTGTACGAGGAAGCAAGGAGAGGATGCTTCAAGCTTCATCAAGAGAGTCAAGGATCTACATCAACAACTAGTGGATGTTGGAGATAAGATGTCTGACAACGAGCTCTCTACAATCATCATCCATGGATTGGGAGATGGATATGAAGGCTTAGTTCAAGGCCTCATCATCTTGAGGGAGAAGCCATCTCTTGAGGAGATGGAACAAATTTTCAGAGATGAAGATCAAAGGCAGGCTGCAATGAAGTCAATACATGATGGAGGAAAGGCATCAACATCAAATGACAAAGCACTCTTCTCATCAAGGGGAAGAGGAAAATCCAACACACAAAGAGGAAGAGGGTGGCATCAGCCCACAACCAAGATCGACAAGATCATGAAGGTAATCAATCTTTCCAAGAAAGAGGACATCCTTCCTCAAGAGGTAGAGGAAGAGGAGAAGATAGAGGTAGATATTACTCTATCCAATGTTACAATTGCTTTAGGTATGGCCATTTTGCTAAAGATTGCAGGAGTAATCAAGATAATGGGAGAGGAAGATCAGCCCACTACACGGATGGAGAAGGTGGAAATGAGTCCACTCATTTTGAAGAAGATTCTTCACTTGTATCATTAGAAGAGATAGCAGCCCATACACATGATCCCAAAGAGGAACCATGGTGGATCGATAGCGTAGCCAGTTCTCATATGACTTCTCATGCTCAATACTTTTCTAATATTGATGATTCTCATAATGGTACTATCTTTACAGCAGATAGTACTCCAAATTCCATTGAAGGGAAAGGTGACATAACCATTCGATTGGGAACGGGAGAGAAAAAGACACTCGGCAATGTTCTCTTGGTACCATCGCTTACCAAGAATCTACTTTCAGTTGGAGCTATGACTGAGAAGGGACTCAAAATAGAGTTTGAAGGCCAGCAATGCCTCATTAAATATCCAAAGAATTCCTACAAAGTGGTTGCTAGAGGAAGAAAGCAAGGAAAGCTTTTCAAGTTAGAAGGAGAAGTCTCAGCATTTTCAGCAATGGGAAATGACAAAGCAGCCCCCATTATGCCTACCAAGTTATGGCACAAGAGGTATGGTCACTTGAACTTCAATAGTATGTGTATGCTGAAGGAGAAAGGCATGGTCATTGGAGTTCCAGCCTTACAAAGGATTGGAAAAGTGTGTGAAGCGTGCTGCCTTGGAAAGCATGCTATGAGTAAGTTCTCAAAGAGCAGCTCAAGGGCACGTGATATACTTGATGTGGTGCATGCTGATGTATGTGATTCAGCCCACACTCCCTCACTTGGAGGGAATATTTATTTTGTTACCTTCATGGATGATTTCTCTAGATATACTTGGGTTTATTTTATGAAGTCCAAGGCTGATGTATTTCATATTTTCAAACACTTTCATGCTATGGTGGAAAAGATGACAGGACAAAGACTAAAGACTCTACGATCTGACAATGGAGGAGAATTCTTGTCGAAGGATTTCAGCCATTATCTACTTGAGAATGACATTCGAAGGCAACTTACTTGCAGCTACACTCCACAACAAAATGGAGTGGCAGAGAGGAAGAATAGGACATTATTTGAAGCAGCAAGATGCATGCTCAAAGACAAAGGTCTAAGCAACATCTTTTGGGCTGAAGCAATCAACACTTCATGCTATTTGATGAATAGGTCTCCTAAAGAAGTCTTGAAGGGCATTACCCCCTATGAAGCTCTTCACAACATCAAGCCTAAGGTACATCATTTAAGAGTTTTTGGTTGCCTCGCATTTTCTCACATTCCAGATGAAAAGAGGAAGAAGCTGGATGACAAGTCAAGGAAATGCATCTTTGTTGGATATAGTGATGTAAGTAAAGCTTACAAACTTTATGATCCGTGTAAGAAGGAGACATTCCTATCAAGGGATGTGATTTTTGATGAGAATGCAAGCTTCAGTTCAGCATCAATTTCAGATTTGGATAAAGGCTCTTCAACAACAGTTAAAGCTGAAGTTCCCTCTTCTACACATGAGGAAACCATTGAAGAATTAGAGGAAGAAGATGAAGATCACCGTGAAACTCTTAGAAGGTCTTCAAGGATCAGAACACAACCTCAAAGACTTACATATCAAAGAGGTAATTCCTCAAGTTTTGAGCAAAGTAATGTTGCTTTGCTTAGCTCTATTTTACAACATGACGAACCGTCAACATACAAGGCTGCTAGTACTCAAAAAGAATGGCAAGAAGCTATGGACAAAGAGATGGCTGCTCTTCATCAAAATGGGACATGGGAGTTATGTCCATTACCTCCCAACAAGAAAGCAATCAGATGCAAATGGATCTACAAGCTGAAATTCAACAAGGAAGGGAAGATAGATAGACACAAAGCAAGGTTAGTAGCTAAAGGATATTCTCAACAATACGGATTGGATTATGACGAAACATATGCTCCAGTAGCAAAGATGAGTTCAGTTAGGTTATTACTTTCCCTTGCCTCCATATTCAAGTGGAAGGTGAAGCAAATGGATGTCAACAATGCCTTCCTCAATGGCATACTTGAGGAAGAAGTCTACATGCAACAACCGGAAGGATACATTGTCAAAGGTAAAGAGCACATGGTATGCAAACTTCTCAAAAGTTTGTATGGTTTGAAGCAAGCTCCCCGAGCTTGGTATGCAAGGATTGACGAGCATCTTTGCTCTCAAGGCTTTCAAAGAAGCAATGCTGATCGTAGTTTGTATTATAAAGTCAAGGGAAAAGATATTGTTATTGTTCTTCTATATGTGGATGATCTCATGTTGACAGGAAGCAATGAAGCAATGATTGAAGATGTTCAAAGAAAACTCTCTAAAGAGTTTGAAATGAAGGATCTTGGTGACTTACACTACATTCTTGGCATCAAAGTCTCTCGACTAGAGAAGGGAGATATATTTATCTCTCAACAAAAGTACCTTTTTTCCATTCTTGATAGGTTTGAGATGTCTCACTCTAAGCCGGTCTCTACACCTATGGAGTCAACTCTCAAACTCACGAAGGACGAGAATGGTGTTCCATATGATGAAACACTATATAGACAACTCATAGGATCTCTCCTCTATTTGACCATCATAAGACCTGATATTTGTTTTGCAGTGAACTCTCTCTCCAAATATCTACAAGCTCCCAAAGTATCTCATTGGAATTCAGCCAAGAGGATACTAAGATATTTGAAAGCAAACTTGGTTGATTGAAAGAGCATAAGTGGAAATGCCTTCTTCCTAGGCAATGGAGCTATTTCATGGAGTTCCAAAAAGCAAAGTACGATCAGCTTATCCTCTACAGAAGCTGAATACAAAGCTCTCACAACCTCAGCTTGTGAAGCTATTTGGCTGAGAAGATACTTGGATGAGATTGGTTTCGGAGAAAACCAACCTACCACCATTCATTGTGATAATGTCTCAGCTGAATCTTTGGCAAAGAATCCAGTCATGCATCAACGAACCAAGCACATTGAAGTGAGGGAGCACTTCATCAGGGAGAAGATACAAAGTGGTGATATCATCTTACACCATTGCAGCACAAAGGAAAATGTGGCTGACCTCTTCACTAAAGCTCTCGGCAAGGAGTTGTTCATCAAGCATAGATCATCACTTGGCATGATGGAGCTTCCCTTAAGGGAAGGAAGTCATGAGTAAGGGAAGGCTCATCATGCATCTTCAACAAATAAGGGAAGGCTCATCTTCATATGCCTTCAGCAAGCATTTTATTTCAGGTTCTTATCATTTTGAAGATGTTGGACTTGAGGGAAGGTGTTGGAATATGCAAGTCCACATCATCTCTTCAAAGTATTATTATTGGTTGAACTCTTTATTAAGGCTCATTATATTCTTAGAGTGATTTATTATGTTTTCCACATCAGCCATAGTCGTGAATAAAGCATATTTGAAGTCAATGCCAAGTTGGAAAAGTGTTCCTATGATTTAGGAAAAATTTCAGGACAGCAGCACACCTTTTCTGAAGGCTGTTTTGCACGGATCATATCTCGCTGACCGTGCATCCTTTTTGGTTGATTCAAAAGCTGAAATGTTCTCCATAATATCAGGTATCAGCTCACCAAAAATCTCCCACAAATTCATCTCCAAACTCAAGTTATGCTGGTCGCAAGTTGGTAGGTAGAGAATTGGTAGATTGCTGAAAACGGCCAGTAGGCCAACTTTGGAAGCTTGTATCTTGAGATACATGCGTCATCTCAAAATGCTTTCTTCAGAAAAGTTGTTCCCCATATCATGGAGAATCTCCATCTAAAACAGTTTCACCAAACTCCCATGCATTAGAGAGTTATGCCTATTTAAACAGAGGCTTTTGAGCATTTTCGACAGACAGACAGAGGGCTAGAGTTGAGAGACAGTTGACTCATTTCTTGTGGTTGTGGAGTGCATCCTAGGGACTGAAGTGGAGTGGTGTATACCACACACTCTTTACCATTATACATTGGGTTCATTTGTATCATTGAGCTCATTTGCTAGTGTTATTAGCTTTGTTCTTTTCAAGTAGTTTTGAGCTTGAGTTAGCTTCTACTACTGAACTGTGTATTCTTGTTGATTTAAGGATTGCTCACTTATTTGTCTCTCATATCTCATCTCATATATTCTTTGAGAGTGTGTTTAAGCTCAGCTCCTCATTTTTCTCAAAAAGTACCCTAGCGGCCCTAGTGTGTCCACACACATCACTAGCTAAATATATCAACAAATCCTCCAAATCACCCTTGGGAGTGATGCGGTGAACAAGGAGTTGTGTTGGCCTTCCTCCTTATGACCCCCTCCAATTTGTATTTCTCTTTAGAATTTTGACCGTCTAAGCACGGAGTTTGATGCATGTTTTGAGCCGCCCCACTGCATGAGCCTCTATTCCTTCTCTCTCCTCTAATTACCCACAAAGGTAATAACACATTGCCTCTCACATGAGTGTCACCTGGCACTCATGTGTGTACTATCTCAATATGGCTAAGAGGTGGTTCACACCTCTTCCCATGTTACATTTACTTCCCCTTAACTCTATTTTTGTCCTCAAAAATGGTATTGGAAGGTCTATGAGAAAGAGAGAACTTATACAAGCACACTCCCACTATATCCCCATGTATCAAAAATACATGGTCATATCTCCATGTTGTTTCCTCGTATCCTTTCCCTTAAGAAGACTCTTGGGAAGGTAGTCTAAAGTTGGAAAATTGTCTCTCAAGGGTGCTAACCCGCTCCCATGTGGCACTATCTTCTGAACTATGTTTCCGCTTTACTAGATACTCTTTATATGAGTGACTTCTCATCCGTTTCTCTCGAGTGCATAGTATGCTCTCATGCTCATGTGGAATAGATTGAGCAGAAATAGGCTCCACTACCTCAATATCTGGAATGAGGTTATCAGATTCACCCAGCCATTTCTTAAGTTGCCTAACATGAAAAACTGGATGAATTTGGCTATTTTCTGGAAGTTGGAGTTGGGAAGCCATCTTTCCTATTATCTTAAGTATTTGGAAAGGTCCACAATGTTGGAGACCTCTTAATCTCCAAAGGTTTGATCTATACTGACTTAAGAACACTTCTATGTCAGTTATAAACCAAACTTTACACAAATATTGTTCTTCTTTACCAAAACTTCCATCAACACTTCTCTGAGTGAAGAAGTGTCTACTTCAGAAAGTCTTCTTCAGAAATCAACTTCATTACCTGCACATAACTTCAAATTTCTTCAAGTAAATGATGCACAAGTATTCGCAATATATTTGCGCAATCATACTAATCATTAGTTCTCAAAACTAATCACCAAAAGTTTAATTTGATCCGTAAGATCAAAGGTATGTCATAACTGTCTTCCAGAGATAGCGCCTTCGACATGGTCAACTTCTTAAGTTGATTTCTCCCAATACAAAACCCGTTTTGCTAAATGCTTTTAGCCATAGCTTCCTTGTCTCCTAACTTAAATTTTAAGTGCTCACTCATCAAAAACTTTACAGTATACACTGAGATCTAAGCAAAACACTGAGACGGAAAAGTGCGCTACTCTCAGACTTCAATTTTCACATTCTACATATGAATGTTCCTATTGATCATTCTCACAGTAGGAGAGGAATTAGATTATGAAACTCTGAACATAGCTTCATTAGCTTCTCAATTAGATGTGTACAAAAGAAATCTTGATCCACATGATCAGACAGAGAGCACTCAGAGAAAAACCCGTCGCTATTTTCTGGGAAAAAACTCTCTACACATCTCTAAGACATTTGTCATTTACAAATGACTCTCTCATACATTTCTTATCATCATTAACTTATATATACATGATCTTTGACTCATCTCGCGTCTATGACATTACTCCTTATCATCCTAAAGATTTAGCTCTACTCAGATTACAAGAATTTCCACTTATATGTACATATGTGTACAAGACATCATTCTGAAATCTCCTTCACTTTCTCAAGTATCTTCTTCTACTTCATTCTGACCATAAGCTTTCTCCAAGATCTTTATAATCACTAATTTGTGATTGGCTTGTTCCAACAGCTCCCCCTCAATCACTAATTGTGATTATTCCATTCTTCTTCACTCCTGCCATCTCTTTGAATCTCTGTAGCTTAGGTCCATCCAAGCTTTTTGTCATCATATCTGCCACTTGTTCTTTTGTTGGAGTATACACCACTTCAATCTCTTTATCAAGTACCTTTTCCCTCAAGAAATGATACTGAATCTCTATGTGCTTAGTCCTGGCATGAAAAACAGGGTTAGCTGCCAAATACAAAGAACTCATATTATCTCCAAAATAATTGGAGTACTATGATCAGTTTCAAAACTTTTCATCAAGGTCTTCAACCATATCACTTCTTTTGCAGCTTCTACCATTCCTTTATAATCAGCTTCTGTGGATGATAAAGCAACTGTATGTTGCTTCTTTGAACACCAAGAAACTAGTTTATCTCCAATATAACAGAGATACCCATGAGTAGACCTTCTATCATCTGAGTCACCTGCCCAATCTGCATCACTAAACACTTTGATTCTTGTGTCAGAAGTGAAACCATAGTACAAACCTTCACTTAGGGTTCCTTTGATATATCTGAGTACCCTTTGGGCTGCAATCCAATGAGTCTTCTTTGGACAATGCATAAATTGTGACAACACACCTACTGCATATGACAAATCTGGTCTTGTCAAGGTAGCATAGATTAAACTACCTACCAAACTCTGATATTTCTTCATATCATTGAATTCTTCACCTCCATACCTGCTTAATTTATGATTTACCTCCAATGGTGTAGTTGAAGTCTTGCAATCTTCCATGTTAAACTTGACTAAAAGATTTTTCAAATACCTCTCTTGTGAAACATATACTCCATGTTGAGTATATACAATTTGCATTCCTAGGAAATAAGATAAGTTTCCCAAATCACTTATCTTAAACTCCTTCTCTATTTGCCTTTTGAGTTCATTGATTCCTTGAGCATCTGTTCCTGTAACAATAATATCATCAACATAAATGCACATGTAAATGTATCCATTTTCACTTGCCTTCACTAGCAAGCTACTATCTGCCTTTGATGCTTGAAATCCACATTCATTCAAGAACTTGACAAGTCTGTAATTCCAAGCTCTTGGGGCCTGCTTCAACCCATACAAAGCTCTCTTGAGCTTACACACATAATCTGATCCACTCGAATTCATAAAACCTTCTGATTACTCCATGTATACTTCATCTGCAATGTATCCATTCAGAAATGCATTTTTCACATCTAATTGTGACAACTTCCATCCTTTACAAGCAGCAATAGCAATCAATGTTCTAATTGTAGACATCTTAGCAACAGGACTAAAGGTTTCATCATAATCTACCCCATAAGTTTGGGCATAACCTTTGACCACAAGTCTAGCCTTGTATCTAGACACCTTACCATCTGCAAACCTTTTTGTTTTATATACCCACTTACATCCAATGACTTTCTGATTCTTTGGTCTTGGTACTAATTCCCAAGTTTCATTTTCAAGTAGAGCATCATACTCTTCTTGCATTGCCTTCTCCCAATTCTGTTTACCTTTGGCTTCTTCATAAGTGGTTGGATCTTCTTCTGTCTTCACAATGTAAGCATAATCTTTTGTTGTTAGAAAAGATGTATCATAACTATACCTTATAGGCTCTTTCCTTTCCCTTGAGGATCTTCTGATTTCTGCACTTCTCGAAGTTTCAGCCTCATTTGATTCTGGATCAAATCTTGGCCCTTCTTCTACATGATCCTGCAATCTACTTTTAGAGTCAACATCATCAATACTCTCTTCATACACTTTTACTTTTGCCTTTCCTTTCCTTTGTATCTCTTCAACACCTGCATAATCATTTGTTGATCATGTATACCATGTATTTTGCTCATCAAATGTCACATCTTTGGTAACAAGAAATTGCTTTGTGGATGGACTCCACAACCTGTAACCCATCTGTCTATCATCATAACCAATGAACACATACTTCCCCCTTATGAAGCATGGTGGGGTAAGAAACCTACTCTTGATCATTGTAAAGTATTTGGATGTGTAGCATATGCTTATGTTCCTTCACAATTAAGACATAAGCTAGAACCAAAAGCAAAGCTTTACAAGGTAACCTATTCACAAGGTATGTTGCAGTGTTAATGGCTTCTGCCCATAAGTAATTTTGACAATTCTTTTCCTTCATCATGGCTCTTGCAAATTCTACAAGAGTCCTATTTCTCCTTTCTGCTACTCCATTCTGTTGAGGAGAGTACCTGCAAGTTACTTCTCTTTTTATACCTGCATTCCACAAATAATCATCAAACTCTTTAGAGAAATACTCTCCCCCTCCATCTGACCTTAACCTTTTAAGCTTTTGCCCTGTGATCCTTTCTGCATAGGCATGAAAATGTTTGAATGTCTTGAAAACTTCTGATTTATCCTTGATTACATACAAAGTAATCCATCTGGTTGCATCATCAACAAACAACACATAATATCTGGATCCATTTATGCTATAGTCCCTTGAGGGACCCCATACATCTGTATGAACCAATTCAAGAATATTTGAATGCTTGTACCCTAATTTGTTGTAAGAACCTTTATGTGCTTTACCTAATTGACAAGCTTCACACTTGTACACCATATGTTGCCCTTCAACATTCGGCAATCCAAGCACCACCTGATTCTTTGACATTTCCTTTATAGCTCTCTCATTGAAATGACCTAGCCTTTTATGCCATAGGTCTAATTCAGACACCTTTTGACTTCCATAAGTAAATAATGCATGTCCCACATTACCTTGGACTTTGAGAGTGAACAATCTTCCTTCCTTTTTCCCTGTAATTATATTTCTATAACCTTGATTTGGATCTTGCACATAAACACCATCATTTGTGAATCTTACCTCATATCCTTTCTCCACAATTTGCCCTACACTTATCAAATTTTTAGGAATAGTAGGAACATAAAGTACCTTGCTCAAAAGTATACTTCCACTCTTTGTTTTCACTGATCCAATGCTCTCCACTTTATGCTTGGTATTGTCACCTGTTTGAACTGTATGTCCATTCACCTTTGCTTCCATATCAGTCATCAAGGATAGATTCCCACTCACATGGTTACTACATCCTGAGTCAATATAAAACACTCTTTGATCTTCTCCCATTGATTCATGAGTTGCATTCAAGATAAGAGTCATATCATCCTTCTGATCTGATGCATAATTATAATAATTGTTGTTGTAGGACTGAGATTGGAAGTTTCTTCCACCTCCTCTACCATATGATGTCCTACCACCTCTTCCTCTGAAGTTGCCTCTTTGGTTTCTGCCTCCTCTACCTCTTTGATTAAAATTCTGATTATTGCTTCCACCATTTTGATTGTTATACCAACAATCATTTGCCAAATGATTAGTTCTGCCACAAATCCAACAAGCTTTAGCATTATCTTTGTTCTTACCTCCTCTTCCTTTACCTCTGAAATTCATCTTCCCTTTTGTGAAGTTAGCTTGACTTGAATTCCCTTCATCATCAGTCGATTGCTTTCCCTTGCCATTCTTTTTCTTGTCCTTGGAGTACATAGCTTGACTTTCACTTCTATCATTGTCTCCTTTAATGTCATGCTCAAAAGTTAGCATGTGTCCTAGCAATTGATTAAGATCAGGAGTAAAGTGATCAAGTGACAACTCTATGGACAATATGAAAGGCTTCCACTTCTCATCTCCTCTCAGACCTGTAAGTATTTGTCTTACCAACTTTTCCTCTTCAATGTCTTCATCCACTGCTCCCAAGCTATCTGCAATATCCTTCATCCTTGCCACATAATCAGAAATTGATTGTGAGCTCTTCTTCTTGAAGGTTGTGAACTCAGCCCATAGTGAGGACTTCCTTGACTTGGTTGTATTCTGGAAATGCTCTTCCAAAGCATTCCAAACATCTGTTGCACTTTCCAATCCTCTAATGTGAGGTAGAAGATAATCATTTACAGCCATGTAAATAATACTCCTTGCTTGAGCATCCTTTCTCATCCAAGTCTTCAAATTTGCAAGCTCTTCCCTAGTTGGAATACTAGGATCTGCAAATTCAGGCTTTTCTTCATCTCCTGTAATGAATGCCATCAAATCTTTACTCATGAGGTGTGCCTCCATCCTCATGGACCAAGCTGGATAGTTCTCCCTATCTAGCTTATCAATCTGCAAGCTTTCTCCCATCCTTGACCTTCTGTATCTGCAATTACTATGGTTTATGAGGATAAAGTGTACCTTTGATATGAGCCTTGTCCTTCTTGATTCTTTCCGAACTTGTGCTTTGAACTTCTGCAGGTTATCTTCAATAATAAGTCCTTGTCCTCCTTTGATTTGAAAAAACTCCAATATCTGCACCAATCGGAACTTCAATTGTCTTTTCTTCTCTTGTAGTGCACCTTCAGCTCTGATACCACTATTGGAGACCTCTTAATCTCCAAAGGTTTTATCTATACTGACTTAAGAACACTTCTATGTCAGTTATAAACCAAACTTTACACAAATATTGTTCTTCTTTACCAAAACTTCCATCAACACTTCTCTGAGTGAAGAAGTGTCTACTTCAGAAAGTCTGCTTCAGAAATCAACTTCATTACCTGCACATAACTTCAAATTTCTTCAAGTAAATGATGCGCAAGTATTCGCAATATATTTGCGCAATCATACTAATCATTAGTTCTCAAAACTAATCACCAAAAGTTTAATTTGATCCTTAAGATCAAAGGTATGTCATAACTGTCTTCCAGAGATAGCGCCTTCGACATGGTCAACTTCTTAAGTTGATTTCTCCCAATACAAAACTCGTTTTGCTAAATGCTTTTAGCCATAGCTTCCTTGTCTCCTAACTTAAATTTTAAGTGCTCACTCATCAAAAACTTTACAGTATACACTGAGATCTAAGCAAAACACTGAGACGGAAAAGTGCGCTACTCTCAGACTTCAATTTTCACATTCTACATATGAATGTTCCTATTGATCATTCTCACAGTAGGAGAGGAATTAGATTATGAAACTCTGAACATAGCTTCATTAGCTTCTCAATTAGATGTGTACAAAAGAAATCTTGATCCACATGATCAGACAGAGAGCACTCAGAGAAAAACCCGTCGCTATTTTCTGGGAAAAAACTCTCTACACATCTCTAAGACATTTGTCATTTACAAATGACTCTCTCATACATTTCTTATCATCATTAACTTATATATACATGATCTTTGACTCATCTCGCGTCTATGACATTACTCCTTATCATCCTAAAGATTTAGCTCTACTCAGATTACAAGAATTTCCACTTATATGTACATATGTGTACAAGACATCATTCTGAAATCTCCTTCACTTTCTCAAGTATCTTCTTCTACTTCATTCTGACCATAAGCTTTCTCCAAGATCTTTATAATCACTAATTTGTGATTGGCTTGTTTCAACACACAATATCTAGGAGATAGTTTTGGACAAGGTCCCATTTTCATGGTTTCAAACCTAGATGGAACTCTAAGATAGACTTGCTCTCCTACCTCAAAGTTGATATCTCTCCTTTGAGGGTTAGATTAGGCTCTAGCTCTATCCTGCGCTCTCCTAATATTGTCCTTATCAAGCCTAAGCATATCGTTCATCTCTTCCAAGAAGTCCTTTGCAGCTTGAGCTTTCTCATTCTTCAATCGTGTGCATAAGGAGCTCTTGGCTGAAACCTATACATAAGTATAAATGGACTATGCCCAGTAGAAGAGTGCATGGCACTATTATATGCAAACTCTACTATAGGTAAGTACTCTTCCCAATTAGTTTGGCTTTCATTCACATATGCTCGAAGCATATCCTCTAGGATTTGGTTAACCCTCTCTGTTTGCCTATCTGACTGTGGATGCTCAGCCTTACTCTTGCTAAGTTTCATATCCAACCTTTTGAAGACCACTCTCCAAAAGTGGCTAGTAAACTTCCTATCCCAATCAAAAACTATGTCTAAGGGAAGACCATATAACCGGTATAAGTTCTCCACAAAAAGTCTAGCCAACTCAGGTGTCTTCACTATAGTACGTGTCGGAATAAACCTAGCTATTTTGGTTAACCTATCCACAATTACTTATAGAGAGTCGTACCCTCTCTGTGTCTTAGGTAATCCAACTATGAAATCCATGGAGATAATCTCCCATTTCCCATTGGGAATGTCCAATGGGTGGAGCAGTCCTCCAATCTTCAACCTTTCAGCTTTATTGACCTACCATTTAGTGCACTTAAGCACATACTCTAGGATGTCCTTATGAAGTCCAAGCCAGTAAAACTACCTCTTAACATGATTATAACTCTTGTTAACTCTTGGGTGTCCTGCACTAGGTGTGTTATGACACTCATACAAAATGTGTCATCTCATTTCAAGATCGCTAGAGACACACACCTTGCCTTTATATAACAGATATCCATCATGCCCACGGTATCTAACCTTTGTTTTTGAAAAATTCACACTTTTACTCCTTGGCAAAGAGTGAATTTTCCCTTAACACTTGGAATACTTTTTATGTGTTCCAAGTGCTCTTGTTTTGATCCACTATAGATCAGAATATCATCTAGGAAGTCTACTAAAAACTCCCCTAGATAAGGCCATAATACACTATTCATGAGCTTCATGAAAGTGGTAGGAGCATTGGTGAGACCAAAAGGCATCACCAAAAACTCATAGTGCCCATATCTAGTCCTAAGTGCAGTTTTAGGGACATCCTCTGCTCTAATCCTAATCTGATGATACGTTGATCTAAGGTCCAGCTTGATAAAATACCTAGCTTGATGTAGTTGATCAAATAGATCTTCCAATCTAGGCATTGGAGACCTATTTTTGATAGTTACTTTATTTAATGCTCTATAATCTATGCATAATCTCATCGAGCCATCCTTCTTCTTAACTAGGAGCATTGGTGATGCCCAAGGTGAGTTACTAGGTCTAATGAAGCTCTTATCTAAATAGTCTTGTACTTGCCTCTCAACCTCCTCATGCTTAGAAACACTAAGCCTATAAGGTGGCTTATAAATAGGGTTAGTGTTAGTAACTACCTCAATAGCATGGTCAATATCCCCTCTCTCAAGTGGTAGCCCTCTAGGTAAGTCAGTGGGAAAAACATCTCTAAATTCAGACATAAGATCTTTAAAACTTTTAACAACACACTCTTGCAAGAAAGAATAGTAAAAAGTCTTGTCCATATTTACATTTCTAGCATGAAAATATACATTAGATGAAATGTCTATACAATGCTCAAAGTCTTGACTATACAACAAAAAGATGTCCTGTACATCGTTAAAGATGAGATGAGAGCCGCACTAAACAACTCTAAAGATGAGATGAGAGCCGCACTAGGCACATCTCTCTCTCCCTGTATACAAAATTACTTCTATTTCTTTCAAACCCAAGGGTGTTGTTTTGATAATTGCATTTAAGTGTGTCTCCCAACCCCCATAGCCACTCTCTACCTAATACAAGATCTGTCCTCTCCATATTCATATTTGGAAGCCCATGTGGTCAATATAATCATGTATCTTACCTTCCAAATTGGATACCATAGTATCCCATATCCTCTCATCTTCCCCTTGCATCATAGATACCATTATTTATATGCACTAGGATGCTAGGGAATCTTTAGCTTTTTTACCAAAGCATATTTTATAAAGTTATGAGTGGCAGAGTCATCTATCATGACTCGCACCCTGGTCCCGTGTACACTACCATGAAGTTTAACCAAGTCATGTGGTCCAAACTGAGGTGACTACAATGAATGAGTCAAACAACACGTGTGCTCAATATCCTCGTGCATCACCTCCACTCCCTTGCAGCTAGAGCTGCCATGAATAGGAAGTGTCTGCACTAGGTGGACCACCTTTTTGCCCTCAGGGACCATACTACTCTCTCGTCCTCTCTTCTTTTCTTCCCTCTTCTTGAGTGGACAGTTCCTCTCCTTGAGATCTTTGTTTCTTGATAAAGAATTTGTTTTTCCCCATTGACACTTTCTTCTTAAATTTAGTCATACTAAGAGGTTTAAGGGGTTAATCCATCTCCATAGGAGTATACTGAGGACAATTATGGTCCTCATAAATCTGGGCATACTTGGTCACCTCCTCAAATGTCTTAGGTGCATTTCTTCTTATGTCTCTTTTGATGGATTTATCTAAGCCCCTAACAAACCCCCTTGTTTTCTGGAAGTCGTCCAATCCCTTAAGTTTCAAAATGATCTCCCTATAGTGGGATATGTAGACCTTCAAAGGCCTACCTCTCTGGATGATCCTATCCCACTCATCCCAATTCCTCTCTTCCTTATTTTTAGGAAGAAACTCTTTCAGAAAAAGAGTTTCAAACTGAGCCTAGTCCATAGGGATAGAATTTTCCTCCTTGAGACTCATCCACCGCTTATAAGCATGTGGGCCAAGCGAGAGACTCACCTCTAGCATACGATACTCTAGTGGGGTGCCCTTCAATTGATGAAAATCCTTCCAGTTTTGCAAAAAAGTGTATATTGCATCCTTGTTTCTGTCAGAGTCATCCCCCATAAAGGTAGGTGGCTTCAAGTCTTTCAAGAGGGGAGCTTCCCTAGAATCCTCTCCTCTATGATTACTAAGAAAAGAAGAATCTTTCCTAGCCATGTCTATAATGACGGATTTGGGCTCAATGCATTATTGCTTAGGTCTTGAAGTCTGGCAAGAACCAAGGAAGATCTTTATTTCACAACAAAAGTATGTGTAGCAGGTGTTGAATTTCGACATGGAGGATTGCAAAGAAATCTCTACACCGATGGAAGTCAACACAAAATTATCTATTGAAGATACTTCACATCCGGTAGATATTAGAAGATACACGAGATTAGTTGAAGTCTCATTTACTTGTGTAATAGCAGAACAGATATCTCTTATGTTGTTGGCGTAATAAACAGGTTCTCTAATAAGTCGTGCCTAACACATTGGAAGGCCTGCACGTGGATACTCAAGTATGTCAAAGGAACCATTGAGTATGGTATTCTTTACGGTGAAGGATCATCTCTGAGTGGACACTGTGACTCAGATTGGGCAAGGGATATTGATTCTAGAAAATCAGTTTCTAGATATTGCTTCTCTTGAGGTTCCAGAATTGTTTCTTGGATCAGTAAGAAGCAACCCAACCGTAGCACTATCTTCCATCGAAGCTAAGTACAAATCGGCATGTTTTACTGCATGTGAAGTAGTATGGCTAAGAAGGGTCCTATGGCATATAGGAATTCAAGGATAGGAGGCTACAAGGTTGAGATGCAACAACCAGAGCTGCATAGCCATCGCCAAGAGTCCTATTTGCCATGCACGTACTAAGCACATAGAAATACAGTACCACTATGTGCGTGATTTAATAAAAGAAGGAATTGTGGAGTTGTGCTATTGTTGAACAGAAGAAAATGGAGCAAACATTTTCACCAAGGCTCTAGCGAGAGAGCTCTATATCGACATCTTCCGAAACTTGGTATTGGACCAAAAAAGTAGTTCACCACACTCAAGGGGGGTGTTAGATATACTCAATACTCCATCCGCAAGTGACCACAAATGATCCATGATACTCTAAGTTGTATGGCCCCCTTTATGAGGAGAAGCCAGTATGAGAGTCCGAACATTTGTGATGAGAAAATTCATGAAGTAGAGGTAGTTCCCAAAAAAAGGTTTTTCCATAGGTCCAGAGACATCTCTGTGAACAAGCTGTAATTTTTTACTAGCTTGAACTGAAGCATCTTTTGGGAAAGAGGAAAGTTGTATTTTTCCTACAATACAACCTTCACATACATGTTTACAAGGTGCCTCAATTTTGGGTATAGAGGACACCATTTTAGATTTCTACAGGCATAGCAAACTAGCATAATTCAGATGATTAAAGTATGCATGCCAAAGCTTTGCATCAGAGATAGCCTAAGAATCTTGTACTACACATGCTGAATCATTCATAAATTTTGCATATTCTATGAGCTTATATAGCCCACGACATAAAATGCTAGAAGAAATAATGACATCGCCATTTGATGGATCATGAATTGATATCTGTCATCAACAAGTTTGAAAACCAAACCGATCTTGGATAATGCTGAAATTCACAATAGATTTTTCTTGATCCTTGGCACAAATAAAGCATTCGACAATGTGAAAGAACTACCATTAGTAGTAGTCAACTAATCTTATCAACTCCCATTAAAAGATAAGAGGATTTGTTAGCACATGTGACAGTATTCCCTATAGGGGCAAGCTCAAGTGAACCAAAGAAGGTGCACCATGAGGTAATATGTTTGGGTGCCTCACTATCAAAGTAGTAAATAGTTGCATATAATAGTAAACATCCATTTTTCACAAGATTGGCAAGCTCGGTTTTAGGTGTAGAGGCCTCCACTACAACCATTCTAGCCTCTTTCTTCTTTTCCTCTTTTGTAGCTCATTTCCTTTATAGTATTTGCAAAATTGTTTCTACTTTCTTGTTTTCTTCTCATCTTTGTCTTCCTTCTTCATCTGTGGAGCATTAGTAGATTTCTACTTACTAGTAGATGAGCTCAATTTATATTTGCCCTTCTAAATAACTAAGAAAGCTTGATTTGTAACATGCATAATGGACATGTTCTACCTGGACTCATCTTCCTCCATTAAAACAAAGAGTAACTCTTCAAATGTTAGGGCATTTGGATTGCCTTTCATCATCAATCAAAGAGTAGAAGCAAAACTATAATGAATTTTCTATGTAGTAGGTGCAGTAGGATATGTAGTACGAAAAGGAAACCTAAAGATCATCATCATCAACTCCATTTGCATCACCTTCAATAATTGTATTTGTTGGTGTAGTAAGGCATTTTTCAATACCTTGAATAATATTCCAAAGCCCTTTTTGCTACCAATAAATGATGTATTATATATACCCATAATGGGTAATTGGTAGCATCCAACTTGTCCTCAACAGCCAACATACGGAATATATCATTGCTTTTAGCCATGGCTGCTAACGAAAATAACCTGATGCAAAAAAATGATTGTATCTCAAAAAGTTGAACAAAACTACCCTATCAAGCTCTGCTAAACCTATAGCAGACTTTGAGGCACTTGTACTAGCAAATTGAAACCTATGTATATGTTTGGCACAAAAGGACAAAATCGCCTGCACAAGCATTGTGATACACCCTGAGTATGCTCACCAATTTTTGTGCAATTCTGAGACTATGACCGGAGGGGTATTGAAGACACCCTAGATGAAGCGATGACCTGCTCTGATACCAATTTTTGGAGTTTGAGTTCTACAAAAGCACAGGAACAGCACAAGGAAAGAAGAGTAAGCTTGGAGCACAATACACAACACTGAATGAATTACGAAGTGGATGTACAAAGATAAGTAATTCATTAGGGTTATAGGCATATATACAAGCTAAGGGGAAAAAACCTCCTAAGCGAAAAAAGTGCCTTGGTGGTCCTAAGTGTGTTCACACACATCACTACCAAAACATATCAACAAAAGAGCTTACAAAGAACAAAACTACCCTTCACCTCAACCCATCTCAGGACAAAAACCACCACCTCGTCATAATGTTGTGCATGCAAAATACACCAATATTGAGGAAAATATGAAAATAGTAGTTGTGCTTGGACGTGACTTGGCTAATTACGCACATGACCAACAATACGTGGAATATTATTATTATTATTACTATTATTATTATTATTACTATTATTATTATTATTACTATTATTATTATTATTATCATCATCATCATCATCATCATCATCATTATTATTATTATTATGAGATTTTTCCTACATAATATGAAGTCTCCTAGTAGAACGAGTATGAAAATTACCACGAGTTCTATGGAGAGTATGTCAACATAATGTATGCTACTCCTAGAGCTTCTACCCCTGTGTGTCAACTAATTAGACCTCCAACACCTAGAGGACCTTGTTATCAATGTGAACGAGATTATTTCATCAATGAGTGCCCCATATCCAATTCTCAAATAACCAAGTCTTGGGAAGGATATTATGTGAATTGTGGTAAGGAGCACCTTTTTAAAGATTTTCCAAAGAGTCAAAATCAAACTAATTACTAGCAGTACACAATAAACAAACTATGGAGGAAGAAATGAAGGATATGAAGACATGATGAAATGATCTAAAATAGAAATAACTTACATACAATGCTCTATGAGCATGGAGAGTCCATGAGGAGAGTGAGGGCACTCTTGCCAAGAGCTTGAGTGAATTAGCTTGTGAGGAGTGAAGGGAGGCCTTACTTATATGGATTTTGGGAGAATTCCCTTGTATGTGGGATAAATGACCTTGTATGAGAATGAAAGTAGTCTAGGACAAAAGGGTGGAGCATGGAACTCTCGACACCCCTCCTCCATGTGATGATCCCTCTTTTTAATGAGGAGAACTAGTGACATATGGCATCATTTAGTCCATTGGGTTTTAGGATATAAGGACATATGGGATCCTTAGACATAGCTTGGACATATGGCATCCAAGTGGTTTTGGTTACATGGACATATGGGATCAATGGTGTGTGGGAAATATGGCATCCCTAGGATCTTGGAACATATGGGATCACAAGACATATACTTGGATATTTGATTTACAAGTGGTTTTTGGGGATCTAGGGACATATGGGATCCCTAGAAATATAGGAGGGTTTACATCATGGGATACGTGGTGCTTTCTTTGATCTTTGTAGCCCTTGTGATCCTTTGATGAGATCCTTTGAGCTTTAGTGCTTTGCTCCTCTTGGTCCTTGTTGGTGATGTAGTTTTCTTTTTTATCCATTGATTGGATCTTTTTTTTGTTCCTCTTCATTCTTGTGGAATCCTTGTTGTTGAATCTGGGATTATCCTCTTTAATATATGTTGATTTTGTCTTTGAGCTTTGTAGCATTTTGATCTTCTTCTTAGAATGTAGAGAGAGTGAACATAGACCCATAAAAGGCTTGGAAATTTTCCACAACATTGGGAAGGTCCTACCATGCCTATGCATGGTGGTGTCTAATCCCTTACAAGAGGCCATATGCGAATTATGATTTTGAAAGAGGCTATGACATAAAAGACTTGCAACACCATACTTAAGATTTATGATGAAAATTTCCAAAGCTTTGATTATAAGTGTGAATCTCATAAAAATACTCCTTATGATGCTAATATTTGGTTCATCATCCAATTTTGTTGCACTCTCTCTCTTCCTTATAGAAAAATTGTGAACTTGAAAGTATTCAGATTGTATGTACACTTTCACTTTGAGATGTTATGTGTTGTGGTTCTACTAGTGGTAGATATGAGGCCATATATTATGTCAAAATCAAGCCTCTGATGATGCCATTATTAATCTCAATTGCTATTTATAAATGCAAACTTTGGCCAAAGTTTGGCACTATTCATTGATATAAGGATTTGAATGACTTTTTGCACATGTTTTCGGGTTGTTGGAGTGGTTGAAACTCGAGGATAACCACATGAGATCAAGAAGATAAGTGGTGATTGCAATCATCTTGAGACAATATAGATATCAACATGACTAAAAGCTCTTTGATTGCTACTATCAATGATGGTGAAGTGCCCTTGCTATTGTAGAGACTTTTCCTCAACTTTGCCATCATAATGATGATGAAAATAAGGAACGGAAATCCACATGCTCCTTAATGAACTAGACAAAGGAAATTTCTTTTCAAGAGCTTCGAGCTAATCCACTTGAAGGTTGAAAGGTTTGATGAAGGAGGTATTTTTGGCTGCCATGCCCGACGTAGTGATGTTGGCACATTCAGTAAAGCTAGAGCCCACATATTGAAGGTATAGATAGTTTTCACCTAGCCCTTGTAGGATGAAGTATACGAGGAGGCAACCATCACAAAATCCATTCATGGGCCTGTGGAAAAATGTCTCTCCATAAGGTATTTTTTCTAAAAAGTTCTGAATCTAGTGTTGATATATTTTGGTAGTGATGTGTGTGAACACACTAACATGTTTGCTTGAGCATTAGATGCATTAACCATTCTGCATGTGCACAGGCTTCTATGCACTTGGTTGTGTCAGCTCTCAATTTAACCATTGAACATTTTTAGCCAACCCACAAATTAAGTATGCTCATAGAATGTCTGGCTAATAGTTGTGATCACTTGTCATGCATCCACACAATTACAACCATCCAACCAAAATAAGGCAACTAGTAAAGAACTCGGAGCTTTTAAAAGATCAAACAAAGATCAATTCAGTTTTCCAACCAAAGGTAGTTGGAAGCTTTCGTGGAAAAATCCCTTTCTAGTGGAAGACTTCAAGGTTACATATACAATGACATTTAGTATTCTTAGCCCTCAAGATGTAAGAGTGATGAAATTGTTGGTGCAAGGAGCAAGCCTAAGAGCTTGACATGTGCTCTTGGATTTCTCTCAAATTTATCATGCAAAAATGTAAATCACTTTGAACTTATGTTTATTAAGTTTCAAATGTTAATTTTTCATATTACTTTAAGTCAAAATGTAAATGCAAAATGTGGAAGGAATCTTGTGATTGAGGGGGCCAAAAATCATGACTATTTTGAATTCAAACTCAAAATTAATCCTAAGAATTAGAAATACCTTTTACAACCACTTCCAAGTTCAAAAGTGTATAAAAGAACTACTCTTCTGTCGTGGGATATGTAGAGCATTATAGTGAGATTTGGGCTGAGTTTACGAGCATAAATTGTACTCTCTTGAAGTGAGAGAAGTCCTCCATAACTCCTTTGTATCATATGTGCAATATCAATACACATTATGATTCATTTTCATTGATTACTTATTCTATGTTTACCACTACAATACATTGAGCTACTCAATCATCTTCTCTAAGTCATTTCTCAGTGTATGAGTACTTGATGTCTACTCTATCACTTGGATCACTTATCTAGGATTGTTGTGAGATTATATATAATGTGTCATCAACATTGGGTGTGTATATCTCAAGTTATGAATGTTCATACATGATTGTGTCTCATATCTCTTCTTCTTGAAAAGTCGGTCTTTCCCAGAAGAGATTGAAGGTGAAAATTGTGAAGGCAACGCTCCAACAAGCGGAGGATGAGAGAGTCGGGAACCTTCTTAGATTAGGTGGCCTCTTCAATCTTCCATGAGGAAGAAGCTCTGAGGCTATAGGAAGAAGTTGCAACAGCAAAAGCAATAGAATATCGGCGGTTGGCGGTTGAGCAAGAGGTCACCTATCGACAAGTGGAGGAGCTATGGAGATAGGAAACTGTTCAGAAATCTCAATTTTTGGAGCATCACCCATCAACTTCCCAAGACACTACATACCAAACCCAGTCATGGACCTAGACAGAAGTGTTCTAGACTGGAAAAATCTAGAGGCTATTCATCAAAAGGTACTTTACGATTTCCTACCTTTAATGACCAAATCAAGGATCTGTGGGGTACCAATTCTAGTCGTGTGCAATTCCCTTTATTAGGATGTTCATCTTGTATATATCCTTGGTTTTCAAACGATTACAACATTTCTTCACATATAATAGCGGATGCGGCTAGGCTATTAGCCCTTTGTGCATTATAGATCGAGAAAGACGAAGCAAAATCAAGACCTCATGATACAGAGGTACGAAAAATTAAAGAAGAAATTACTTGTCTTACACATTAGAATGCAAGGTTACAAGATAGTCTGGCAAGGCTAACATTTGCTAAATAGGTAAATATTTTGAGGATGAAAAACTACTAAATATGGAAGCTCAAATCGAAGAAAGTGAAGAAGAGCAACAAGTTTTGAGAGAGTAACTGCTAGCAGTTTAGGATGAATTGCATAGGGTGCGAACAAATAAAGATTTACAGTAGAACCAAGCAATAGAGCTGATGACGGAGAAAGAGAGTTTATCTTCACAAATACTCTCAATTGTAAGGCATTAATAGGCTATTTTAGATAAGGCTCACGTATTGGCAAATAAAGAAAATCAGATCAGAGAGCTCCAAAAAGTGCAAACCATGTTACAACAATTAGCTGAATTAAAGGATCTCGCTCTGGTCTAGAAGGAAGAAGTTATTTTCGAACTTACTTCCCAACTAGCAGAAGCAACGGTAGACAACAAATCGTTCTTAGAGACCATCACTTCTGAATTCACACAGGCCAAAGTTGCAGAAGCTACTTTCAAATCGTCCTCGAATGTTCAGAGGAAGATTTCTAGAATGAAGCCAACAATTTGCTTAATCATATTAAAGCTATTTTTTATGAATTTTTGTACAATATCAATCATACTATGCACCCTCCATCTAACTAGGATGATGAAATGTAAAGTCTATTTATACAATGGATCCAGTCCACCATGCATGCCACTGTTAGGCTTCCGTCGATGGAGACATCCGAATTGTATCCAATAACTTTTCTACTAACTCTTAGACTTCCTAGGAATCTAACCATCTACTACTTTATAACAATTGTATGGAAGTTTATTCAAAGAAGTTACCAAATCATTCAACAATGTTTGCCAATTGTAATCTTATTCAGCTTCAGATGAAGGAATACACAGACTCTTTTCTCTGCAACTATAGTGTCTCTGAGGAATGTTTAGTAATTCTCTGTCTATCTCTCCTAGTTAGTCTTGATTTTCTCACACTCAAGATCCATCTTTTCCTCTTGAGCTTCACACTCAAGATCCATCTTTTATTCAAGAATATCCTAGATTATTATCGCTTTGAACATAATTTCAGCTCTCTATATTATCCTCATGCTAATGGTTTAGCAAAAAGCACTAATAAGGTCTTGCTAATGATGTTGCAAAAAATGTTGTTGGATTACCCAACTAAGTTGGAATAATGCTTACCAATGGTTTTGTGGGCTTGTAGGACTTCTTAAAAAGTTACCATCTGATTCACTTCATTCAAATCGGCATATGGCGTAGAAGCAATTGCACCCATGGAATTTGATGTCCCCAAATTCATGGTTGTTGTGAAAGATCGGTTGTTATTACAAGACTCTTGTTTATCGGATTGATACTTAGCATCAGTTAGAGGAGACCAAGTATCATATTTGTCTTTTGATGCAATAAAATTAGTGGTGACATGTGCAGTGGCATGATACCCATCTTATTAAAACCCTAGTGTTCTGAATTGGAGATTTGTTGTTTCTCAATTCCAAAATGAGAAGGTGTGCACGTAAGTTCAAGTTACGATGGACCTTCCCTTTCCAACCATGTTCAAACTAGCTACATTAGGTGGCAAAGTGCTCCAAACTATACTCAATGGGTCCAAGTTGTTGTCTTAGTAGATTCAACCACCTCAATGGGAGAGCGATGACATAAATTATCTATTTTTAAAAAATAACAAAAAAGGCATCAACAATCAAATTTGAAAAAGGTATCACCAATCTTGCATGGCAAATGATGTAAATTATTGCACGCAGTATGCAAGTTAAGGGTGGACAATGTGCATATCCAATAAAGAGGAATCATGGATCACGAATCAAAAGATGGTTCGTGTTTTTACCGAATAATGAGCAATCTCTCACAGATCGAGGACAAACTAGCTTCACACATGGAGCTGAGTGCAACATAAGTGAATGGAAGAGCAAGTTGAAGTTGTAAACAAATTTATTGTGCACATAGAGTAACAAATTAAGATTGTCGTTGCATATTGCTCCTTTGAATCTTGTGGCAATCTATGTACTGACTACAATGATGACGACAACACTATCAAACTCGATCAACATGATAGATATGTGCATATTTCACTATTGTGAACTCACTTGGAGTGGTCCACAAGCAAGGGTCTATTGGAATATGCCATGCTAGATTCCTAACATATCCAAGTACACCCAATGTCACTCACCTTCTTACTCCAAGTCACAAGCATTTGAAGCAAGGAGGTGAGAACTTTCTTAGCTTCAAGATAATGAGTAATGTAGAAACAAGGGTAGTGTTAGATGTTGCATATATTGCAAATTGTTTGCAGCTCAATAATAAAGGCATCATGACTCCTACATCTCTAGTCCCTTTCTTGGTGTTCAAACATGATAAAATGTTTCAAACATGGGAGCTAGAAAAGGGTTTGACAAGGAGGACAAGAATTGACAAGATTTATGGGGAACATCACATCTCAATCCATCGTTGACTTTTTACCTAGGTTATGATTCTAAGGTTCAATCACTTTCATAATTGTGTAAGAGATGGATGTTGGGAATGTCTTGTTCCATCCATTGAGAGATAGTTAGATCTTATGTCAAGTATGATTCTAATTCTTAATCTCCATTGAGATCATTGTTTGGAGTTAAGAAGAAAGGTGAAAATGTAAATAAAATCATTTATTGTAGTTTATTGAGAAAAGGGTTTGAATGGTTTGATTTAGTTATAAATGGATTTACCTTAACCACTCACATTTGTTTGGATTTCTTGGAAAGATATACGATTGCCTCTTGGTACTATTAGATTATATTTGTTTTAAGGCCCTCAAATCATTTGAGAGTAATAAATTAAATTGAGGAGAGGAGAATGTGAGGAATTGTGTGCATTAAGAGACATTGAGAAAAAGAGAAGATTTTGGATCCGAAAGATCTCTTTTATGTAGTTAGATCTTATGTCAAGTATGATTCTAATTCTTAATCTCCATTGAGATCATTGTTTGGCGTTAAGAAGAAAGGTGAAAATGTAAATAAAATCATTTATTGTAGTTTATTGAGAAAAGGGTTTGAATGGTTTGATTTAGTTATAAATGGATTTACCTTAACCACTCACATTTGTTTGGATTTCTTGGAAAGATGTACGATTGCCTCTTGGTACTATTAGATTACATTTGTTTTAAGGACCTCAAATCATTTGAGAGTAATAAATTAAATTGAGGAGAGGAGAATGTGAGGAATTGTGTGCATTAAGAGACATTGAGAAAAAGGGAAGATTTTGGATCCGAAAGATCTCTTTTATGTAGTTAAAACATGATTAGCCATTGATGACTGCTTAAGAACATCCACATTTGTTAAGAATAATGATGCTTGTTACGATAGAAAAATGAATGAAGTTTACACTATATATGTACTAGGATGCATTGATGAGACAATTCCATGATGAATTTAAGTATCAATTACAAAAGAAGAAAACACACACACACACACACACACACACGTAGATGGCTAAACATTGAACCTTTTGGCATAACAATGGAACCGAAAAGGAGGTGGACTCATATAATAGCCAATTACATGTACACACATACTACATGAGTAGGGTTTTCCATAGGATGGTTATGAAAATCCAAGAAGATAAAGTCAACAAACTCTTCCATGAATCTCTCTTCACCAAGCACCCAATGCATGCACTCACAATGAGAAGTTATAATAATCATCATACAATAATCATGGATGATGAACCTACACACACTCAAATACATTTTATGCATGTACTAAATGTTGATCCTAGCAACAATATAATGCAAGTGCATGGTAGTATATCTTACATCAATTAATAATTGAAGAATGATAGTAATAATTGAAGAATGGTAGTATATCTTACATCAATTAATAATGGTAGTGATTGTAAATCAAAGGCAAGTTCACATTGGTCTTATGAATATGGAACATGAATCAAAACTGTTGAAGTAGTCCATCATACAAAAATAAACGAATTTTTTTCATGATACGAATTAGCCAAGGTTCTATGCATAAATTGACAATAGAATACTACAACATGGAAGATTGTAGCAAATCCTTGTGCAAACAAAAGATAATTTCTAGAAGAGAAAACTTGGTTGTTGTAGAAAAGATAAGTTACTAAAAGGGTCTCAAACCACTGAATCAAAAGTAAGTATAATGAGACGCCAAGTCATATTTTAAAATAACCGAACATAGATTTTCTTATCTGAAAATTTAAAATATAAAACCAAAAAACAAAACAAAAAATCTTGTAAGCATTATAACGGTATCAACACGAAACACATTTTACCATGTGACCATATTCTACAAGAACTGAAGCGTTCACAAACAAAAATGTAGCGTTACTACTTTGTTCAGCTTCCTTTTGAATCTTAGGATGACCAGATCAGTTTTCAAAGGTCATGCGCAGCATTGAAAGAAAAATTTTACGAAATCAATATCAATATTACAATCACGGCATCTAATACTAAATCATGGTATCTTTCATGTTCGTAAGTTGACAGGTTATCTATTTGCACGGAGAAAGAAGCGTATTATTTATTGCATTGCGAAAGAATTTTAGTGTCGTTGCAGACAAAATCATGGATTCTGAAATTTCTTTTTTGTGGTTTGTGTGTGTGTGTGTGTCTCTTCTTCTTTTTTTTTTTTTTTTTTTTTTTGGGGGGGGGGGGGGGGGGGGGGGTGTGTGTGTGTTTTTTTTTGAAACAGAAATATAAATAATTGCATCTATCTCACGTTCAGCTTACGTCTATGGATATTTGTAGATCATGAAGATGGAAAAGGCTATATTGCAACCATAAATATATTTACATCACTTGCAATTATTTTGGAACGTCCATCACATTTTGCAAAACATAAGAATAAGTATAGAACTCATTACCAGATCAACGAATTCCAGAGACACTGCTATTTCAAACTAGATCAAAAGAGAGTTCAAATCCTTGGATAAAAGAAAACAAGGTATGGGTGAAAATTGGGAAGGTCTCTTCGTTTGAAATGTAACAAGATTTAATGACACAGGTGAGTAAAAAATTCCTGTAGGGGAGAAGAAATTCGTGTAGGAGAGAGACATTGGAAATGGACCCTCTTAACCATAAAAACATATGATAGTGGAATTTTTTTCATGATGAAAAACCATGTATAGAAACAGCTTATTTAAGCATGTAAGCATCCATAAAGATATCACTGGGACCAAATATGTCACCCTGACTTTTACCAAGAACCTTTTTCTATTCATGATAAAATGTTAGGGTGGATAAGTGCAATTGCTGATAATTACGTTATGGTGGCCCAAAAATAATAGCTTTTTGGAGCATGCTAAGTGCTTGTACTTGCTACTCACATAGATTATAGGTATAACCTTCAGAATGATCTCAAATATTAAAAAAAAAAAGTGAAATTTCTTAAGAATATGATCACAGTAGATTTTCTAGGCATGGTAAAACCTTATTTTTGGACATTAGAGAATCCTAAATACTTATTTTGACTGCAATCATATCAACCTCCAGAACTGTAACATAAAAATTCTTCAAGGTAAAATAAATAATGGTAAAGCATATGGAAAGGTGAATTTTCTGTTGGAAGAAGAGGTGAATCGTGTTACATTCAAATATTGACGTGTCCAAATCGACAGTTACTATGTGTTGGATTCCTTGCACTTAAAAAGACTCTAGATGTAATTGTATGCACCTAGTGGAAGTGTGAGACAAGTGCATTACAATCCTGCCTAATCTATTTCTTGTGCCTTAAAACAATTTATTTCTGATCTACACCTAGTGGAAGTGTGAGAAAAGTGCCCGCCTGATCTATTTCTTGTGCCTCAAACAAATTATTTCTGATCTATGCTTCATGTTTTATTAATAATTATTATAATCTAGACCAAACTCTTGTTTTAATAATGTTAGTTTAAAAGAAATTGTCTTGACCCTCACATTCAATCTACAATATAAGTAACCCTGGATATTAGATTAGTGTCCAAGTGATGAACTTCTAAAATGTGTTGCTCATCATTGTGTCTAGGGTTTTAAGCTGCAAAAAGCCATAGGTTAGCCGTTTATCAAATATGGTCCTCTAAATTGGAAATTCATGAAGTATAATCGTGAAGTATAAACAGCAATTACTCAAGCATCGTATGAACTTTCATGCAGCCATCATTAAGCAAGTAGCATAAGCTTTCTTGGCAAAATGGCATGTTTTTTGAACTTCCTGATGCCAAAAACCATTGCTGGACTTCCAGCTCCCATGTACTGGCTGGACACTGAAGAGTGAGAGCTTTTGGACACACTAGATCTACTCTCCCATTCATTGTGTTGGAAAGGTTACCTTTCAAGGATAGAAATCACCAGGACTGCAGTAACTTTTGTCTACAACTATACATCACAATCATATCTTTCCATTAAATAAGCACTTTCCAAAATAAGCTTTTCATTTTCAAAAATCTAGTTCCTCTTTTTACTTGTTTAATTTCACCAGTGATTTTTTGATACTGTGTTACTTGACCAGCCAGTTCAATAATTAAATATTTTTCATGTGTTTGAATCTTGTATATTCCAATGCAGACATTGAAATCCAGCAAATAGCATGAGCATATTCACTCATTACTAGGTGCCACTAGGCAGGAAGATGGTATATATATGTACATAACGAGATGTATCCAGGCAGGAACATGGTGATAACATAGACCAATACGTTACCACCACGTCTAAGAAGATGGAAATGACAAGAAACTTACATCCTCAATATCAAAAAAGCTAGAAATATGGAAAACTAGTGATTATGGTGTAAGACCTATCATATATACAAAGAATCACAATAAACAAGGGGCTTAAGACCCTGAAGCAACGATTACATTTGACATACCTATGAAAAATTAATGGCAACATTGACAAACAGCAACGCCCTTCATGTGATATTATCAGACATAATCAGCCTCCACCATCTCTGAAAGCTGGCTTTAAGAACACAGCTTTGTTTGGAAAGGCTGATAGACGGCCATAAGTCTTCAAGGTTTCTATTTATCCACCTCATTCTCTTGCTCCCTTTGTTCCTTAGCTCTCAGTACATCCTCAAAAGATTTCTGGAAAACAATTAAATCCCTATAATCAGCTACATAAGACAAAGGGCAGAAAATATTCAGCAAACACATCAAGAAAGTTCATATAAATATCTGGCCTTCACTGATCGGACTATCCTGATGTACTTGAGGTTATAAAAGCATCCTGATTTACTTGAGGTTATAAAAGCAAGTGTGAACCTTTGATGAATCATAAATGAACACAAACAGACACACAGACAGCACCAAAGCACGGATGTATTATCTGTGCAGTAAAGTTAAAGCTGTGGGTTTTCATGCAGCTGACCTGAAAAATGAGTGTTACTGAAGAGATTTGAGATTTTACCCCTGCGTTTCTGTCCTTCCAAATCACAGTCCCAATTGATCCTCCGTATAAGAGACCAAAAATCAATGTCCTGCAGGTGATTGTTATCAGTAATAAAGTTGAAGTGAAATAGCGACATGCCTGAAGAAAACCGTAGCGCAATATTTACATAACAACATGAATTGAGTTGTGTCCTTCATTGGAAAAATCCATAAAGGACACTAAACTATGTAAACACATTGTAAGAGGAGAAAGATGTAAGAGTTTGTTAGCAACGTGTGATTACTTCTTAGTGAACCATCATATAAAACATTAAATTTATTTGGTTCTATATTTTACCCTTCTATTTCATCTTTTTTGCGAGCCTGAATTTCATGATATCTTCTCATGTACGCAAAACAGTGACCTTAACTAGATACTGATGTCTGTATAAATGTACGTAGTTTTATATGGGCACTTCTTAATTTACATCTGCATGAAGACCTTGTGTCTTGTGTATGTGTCTTTTTTTCCTGCCATCATGTTCTCACAGACCTGTAGCACTGTGTTTTGCTTCCCATCTCTGTAAGGCTGAAGCCATTAAGCTTTCAACAAGAACCAGAGCCACAGGTCAGTGGCTGCAATTTATGAATCTTCAGAAGTGAATTATGCTTATATCCTATTTTATGTGTGCACTTTGCACCCCTATAGAGTCTTTATCAAACAACCACAGATGAGAATTTTTTTCATTGATTACCATCTGGAACAAGTTCAGATTTTCGATTTCAGTGATTCAGACAATTATCTGTCAGTCCATATCTGTCCAGCAATTAAACAGAAATCATCGAGTGTGCTTATCCTCCACTGTTGCACGGTGACAAACCAAAGGTTCATTGCACAACCACGCCCCCTGAAACTATTATAGCCATCAAGAAAAATGCGGGCAACAAAAGTTGTAGAAGGAGAGGAGCAATACAGCCTACAATTACTGGTAAAAAAGTGAATATGATAGGAATTGGAGTGGTAGTGTGGAGCTGCACTAGAACAAATTTGTTTACAGCTAAATGTGCTATGGCCATACATCCTAGAAGGGCCTTGCTTGTATTTATTTGTGCACCCCATCCCTCCTTTCGGGTGATTATGGATACTAAATTGGTGCCTACAGCTTCATTGGTCCTTGGTCCAACTTGCAAGTTGCAACCTTCTTATTGACAAAACATTGAAGCTGATTCAGGAGCCAATCAACACTCCATTGAAATTGCTCGATATTCTGAAGCACAGCATTATGTTCTCTTTGAAGTTTACAATAAGTTGTTTCAAATTCAATCCTCTGCTGTTCATTGAGATCTGAGAGAGCACTGACATGAGCATAATAGTCAATCATATTAGCCATGAGCATCCTCCCTAAGAAAAAATTCTATGCTGGTAGATAGCTATTGGATCATGCAATCACAAAAAGCATATGATCTTTTGATAGCCGCTTTTACCTGAGCTGTGTGAATGAGAGCATTAATAGAAGTGCATAATTGACTTCATTCCAGAAGCAACGCTGCAATATCTTGATAATGGCAAGACCGATATTATTGTATTTCTCCATTATGGGGTTTGAGCCTCTCAGCTGCAATTAATATTTACCTTTGGACTAAATACGTACTGGTTAACCCACCACCTGGTTTTCTTCCCTTCCCTTTTTTCTTTTTTTTTACGTGTTTTTGTGTGTTTGTGCCTGCCTGCGTGCGTGCGTGCGTGCACACGCGCGGGCGCGCGGCCATGCGTGCGGGTGTGGGCGCGGGTGCGTGTGCGTGTGCATGTGTGTGTTTTAAGATATGCGAAGTCCAAAGTCTGATACATGTTTTGTATTCAAGTATATGTTGAAGCATACACTTGAATTGATAACACTTAAAACTGTAATAGATACTACATTCCAAGAGGCAATCTAACAAACATAAATAATTACAAGGGCCTAGACATTGTTCATGTATGCGTCCAACTTCTGAGGTAAGATCCTTACAACTGACACTAACACAATCTTGAGATGCACTTTCTGCCATTCAGCCTCCATTTTGCTTGTAGACAAGTCTTTCAGCCTCACTTTCAGCCACTTGTTATGGGTTTCTTCGGCACTCAATACTACCCACTATTGAAGGAATAATTTCAGCTTTCGATATCTATTTTCTAGGGGAATTTTCACACAGACTCAACCTTTATTTTGAAGGAATTCCAGCTCCAGCTTCAAACCTAATTTGGACATTACTATTCTCAGCTCATATTCAGCTTTTTGTAAATTAGTCGGAGCTCGTGTTCATAGCTTTTATGTAACTCCAGATTTGGTATCAGGATTCAGCTTGGTGTAAGTATTTTGATCAACATATTCTCCATTGCATTATCTTATCTCATGGATTCTAAGAACTTGGATGAACAAAATCCACCATAAGGTTAACTCTTGATAGCACTACATCTAAAGGGTATGGATCTACTTTTGGTGCTTGGCAGCTGCCAACTCTTCTCCAAGTTCAACAACATATATTGGATTTGCAGCACATTGTAAAATTTGATGCAAGGTAGGATCTCAAATATACGAGTTCTTTCAAGCATAGAGGGCTTTAAAATGTTGTTGGAATATTTGTGCTCGTACATCAACCTTCAAAAAAAGTAGTTATAGAATTAGGACTTTATTCCTTATTTAGGGTTTTGACTGCAGATTTCTACTTTCAGATTTTGCATAATAAAGAGTTCTGAAAGAATGGCAAGAACGATACTAATGTATACTCCACTATGGGGTTTGAACCTCTCAGCTGCAATTAATATTTACCATTAGACTAAATACATACTGGTTAACCCATCACCTGGTTTTCTTCCCTTTTTCTTTTTTTCCCTTTTTTTTTTTTTTTTTTTTTTTTTTTTTTTTTTTTGGTTGTGGTTTTGGGGTGTGTGTGTGTGTGTAATATACGTGTTTTCTAAGATATGCGAAGTCCAAAGACTGATACATGTTTTGTATTCAAGTATATGTTGAGGCATACACTTAAATTGATAACACTTAAAACTGTAATAGATACTACATTCCAAGAGGCAACCTGACAAACATAAGTAATTACAAGGGCCCGGGGCGGGGGGGGGGGGGGGGGGGGCTTATATGTGTTTTCGAAGATACACGAAGTCCAAAGACTGATACATGTTTTGTATTCAAGTATATGTTGAGGCATACACTCAAATTGATAACACTTAAAACTGTAATAGATACTACATTCCAAGAGGCAACCTGACAAACATAAGTAATTACAAGGGCCTAGACATTGTTCATGCATGCATCCAAGTTCTGAGGTAAGATCCTTACAACTCACACTAACACAATCTTGGAATGCACTTTCAGCCATTCAGCCTCCATTTTGCTTGTAGATCAGTCTTTCAGCCTCACTTTCAGCCACTTGTTATGGGTTTCTTCAGCACTCAATACTACCCATTGAAGGAATGATTTCAGCTTTCAATATCTATTTTCTAGGGAATTCTCACACAGTTTCGACCTTTATTTAAGCTTCAAACCTTATTTGTGCATTATTATTCTCAGCTTATACTCAGCTTTTTGAGAGCTATCCAACCATATATAACACTTGTATATTTGGAACCATTTTCCCCTTCAAAAGTCAAACCCTAATTAGGATCAAAAGTCAAAAGCAACTTGGAAAGCAAATTTTTAATCAATGGTCTAGATTTTAAGCATAAATCCAAGGGTTCAGAATTTGGGCCAAAATTTACAATTTGCCACATGTCAAGAGCAGCCAACTTATCATAAAAAGCTGCCATGCGATAAAATTAGTAAAAGCATCTAATTTGGCAGGGAAAAAAAACTTGCGCTAACATTGCGTGTGATAGATTTTTCGTAGAATCTTTTTCACTAAAGCTTTTGCTTAATCCATTGTTTGTATAAAGAGATTATTGAGGTGCTCATAGATGTCACTTTATGGAGAGCATCTCTTGAACATTGAGCTAGGTCGAGAACTTCTTCAACTTGGGGGTGATGGTAGCTTGTTTCATCATCAACTTCAAGGTGTGCTACATAAGACTTCTTGTCAGTTCACTTACTTGAAGGAGATTGAAGGAGATTTACTTCACCGATAGGAGATTTATTGAAGTTCATGGACAGCTTGGATCTCAAAGCTAATATTTGGAATGTAATGAAATATATGTAGCATGGATCCTTACATCTCTCATGTGTGCTCTCTATTCTTGATGTTGTCTCTATTCTCTTTCTGTTTCCACTCTAATTTTGGCTTATTTGCTAAGTTCTAACAAACCCATGCCATATATTAATAGGCTAAAGCAATCGCATAAAAACTGAAACTCTGAATTTTTGCAAAATTTCTTCATGAGGAAACCAAAAAAAAAAGCTGATCTTCCAACTTTTGAATGAATCAAATCAAGTGTTCTTACTTGCTTTATGAGTTTCACATGCTTTAAAAAAAAACAGGGGGGGAGGGGGGGCTATTGATCAAGATTTGATCTGATTTTTTATTGAGTTAGAACTTAACAAAACTTGAGCGAAACCACACGTGTTCTATATCTCTGGAAAGCTCTCTCACAAGGTTAAAATCTGATCTTTTGACTCGAAAAAATTCATGACTTGGAAAATTTTGAGTCAATGGTTTGTTGGTTTTTACATCCACAATTAATATAGAGACAAAGAGAATATAGAGACAAGATGGAGAATAGACAAAACATGAGAAACATAAAAGGAACCATGCTCCACACAGGATCATTGTACATTCCATCATTGTACATTCACAAGATACACAAGCTGTCTATAACTCCATAATCTCCATAGCTTCATAATCTTCAAAGTTGAGGATGATCTCCTTCAAGTTGATAAGCTCCAAGCTGTTGCGCACCTTGTAGATGATGAAGAACAAGTTCTGCACCTCCTCCAAGGAGAAGTGACCACCTCTCCAAGCTTGCTCTTGAAGAGCTCAAAGTTATGATGATAGAAGTGCTAGTAACATGGTCTTTTCTTTAAGGTTTTCGTTTTTATCGAGAACCCTAAAATAAAGCATCCGCATGTTTTTTTTTGTGTGTCACATGGCATGAATACAAGCCATTGAATCTTCTTTTCAAATTTTAATAGGATGGTAACATGTGTTTCACTTGCTTTTCACATTATAAAGTGCTTTTCATTCTTAACTTGAAATACGGATTTGGCTTTGACCCTCGCAATGTTGCCTAATATGAAACTCATAGTGACAGGGGACGGGGACGAAAAAGACAAGAGACGGACGTCCCCACCGTCCCAATCAAACTTTTTTGGGCCGGGGGCAAGTCCCGTCCCGGTTGGCCATTCCAGACAAAGAACACATCCCAGCATGCTGGGGACAGCTCGTTCCTTGTCGGGGACGTCCAACAGGGATGGGGCCCGTCTCAACCCAAAATCGAAGCCCCTTTTTTTAATGTGCACACATACTCTTCCCGCAAGTTCTAGCCTCCGAAACTTGCTCACAGTCAGCGTTGAGAGAGAGAGAGAGAGAGAGAGAGAGAGAGAGAGAGAGAGAGAGAGAGAGTTGGATTCTGGAAGCCTCAGCCCTCAGGCCCTCAAGAGTCAAGCCTCATTTGACAGTAAGGTATGTACATTGTATTTAACTATTTTACATATTACATATACTACAGAGATGCCAGAACATAAGCCCACAGATAAAAAAAACATATTGGCATCATTGGTGAGAATAATTTACAATAGTAATACTGAAAATTTACAGGCATCACTGGAGATTCATCTCCAGCAAATGAAAGAGGGACAGCCATGCATCATTGCATTGAACTCCATCACAGCTTCTGATACCTCATCTTTGTACATGTTGGTCATTAAAATAATCAATTGAGCATTATAAACTGGCCTTAGAGACTTGACATGACATATCAGTGACATCATATGAAATCGAGTAATTCTTTGTATGCAGAATTCTATCATAGCAGCCTTCTGAGCTTTGAAAATCAAAATGTTGCTGTAGAGATCCAATACCTGCTGTTACAAAGCTTCCCATTACAGTCATGCTATTGCTACCTTCTGTTGCCTATGAATTCTTGAGGGATTCAAAGCTGCTAATTGATGATGATGATGTCATACATACATACATACAATGTACATATACATACATACATTGTACAAACATACATAAACACACACACACACATAAATAGTAAATACACACACACACACACGTCATACATACATTATTACATGCATACGTATGTCATATTGCATGCATACATAGTACATACATGCCAGACATAAATACATAGTACATACAAACATAAATACATACAATGAACGTATACACATATTGCACATAAATACACACACATACATACATAGTGCATACATACATACAAACATAAATACACACACCCACACATAAATACACACATATACATACAATGTCAATGTCATAGTTGGTCAGGTACGATCCGTACGACAGGTACGGTACGTAATAGTACGATACCAGGTACGTACGAATCATGAGGTACAAATCCGTACGATATTAGTACGAATTTTTTTTTCCATCTTTTCATGTACGTGGGAGTGTACACATATAAAGGGTACTTTTTGCCATGAATATGCATAATATTGTATCTATGCATAAAGATAATTGTTCTCTAACTAGCATAGCTGCAAAACCAATGTATTTTCTTAATAAATTCAAGTCAAAATGGAAAATAAAAATTTTGATACCAATCGGTACGAATACGTACGAGTAGGTACGGTACGAGAGGTACGTACGAATCTACTCGTACTGGTACGAGTACCAACTATGAATGTCATACATACATACATACATACATAAATACACACACACACATAAATACATACATATATACATATATAATGCTTATATCGTATATGTGTGTGCATTAAATTTGTCATTGTGCATGTGGTTATATTAAGTATGAGTTGTAAGTTCTAACTTCTAACTTCTAACTTTTTTTTTCCATGACTCAATAGACAAGCATTGAGACTGAATATTTAATATGGCATCATCGTCATCTCAAACTCTGCGTTGTTCATGGTCATGGTGGGATCAAGTTGATGCTCCAAAAGTCGGTGTTGGTTGTTGGGAGGAGGGGGGGCCCTAGAGCATGGACATGCAAAAGATGTGGGTATCATAGAAGCGGTGGAATACATAAGGTAAAAGCTCATCTTTTGCATGAAGGCGGTCAACAAGTGAGATTTTATACCGCAACTTTGTCCATGGCTGAAAGGCATCCTCTTATAGACAAGTGTAGTGTTCTTGAGGCTACTCAAAAAGAAGCCCGAGAACGGAGTTCAAAATATTTTGTGAATCCGATGGTAATGTCTAAGGCTGCCTCTGTGAGAGTATCCACTTCCCATTCAAATACTTTGCCGGATTCACCATGTGCATCATACTCTGCACATCATACTCGTGAAGAATCCACTCCTCATCATTTTTGTACATCGATTCCCTCTACATCATCATTTCATGTTGGAAAAAAAAAAGTACATTGGAATCATCTTGGAAACCCATTTTGAAGGAAGAAGTGGATAGAGCGGTGGCAAGATACTTCTACCATGATCACATTCCTTTTCGAGAAGCACATTAATTATTTCTTCTTTTTTATTCAGAGACTTGAGTATATATGCATAATACATGTACACTGTATTAAATATTTATGTAGCATGAATCATGATATAATGCATACATTATTAGTAACTACATATATCATTCATACATATTAATATTTATATTACATGTGTCTTACAAAGTTACATACATTGATTAATTGCTATATGTTTGCTTTTTAGGTCTCCATACTTCAAAGACATGGTGAAAAAAATTGGTCAATATGGAGAGGCATATGTGGCTCCCTCTTCAGAGACTTTACGCACAATGCTATTAGAGAAAGAGAAGCGGGTTGTGGAGGTTGAATGCATTGCAATAAAAAGTTCATGCGAAAAGAATCGAGTATCTTTGATTGTGGACGGATGGAGCGATATGATACGGAGATCTATCCATGGAGTAGTTGCCTACTCTAGAGGAGAGATGTATTTTCTTTCTTCCCATGATGCATCATCCACAGGAAAAAGTGCAAGTGTTCTTGCTTCATAATGGCCAATTTGATAAAATTTGTTGGTCCATCAAATGTAGTGTGCATTGTTGCAGGCGAAGGGGCAACAAATAGAGCAATAAATAGAGAAGCTTCCTATATTATTGAGGATATGTATCCACATATCACCATATCTTTTTGTATGGCACATTGCCTAAATAATCTATTGAAGGATATTGGTTGCCTCTCTTGGATTACACCTACCATTGAGGAGGCAAATCAAATGGTTGCATTCAACGTGAATCATCACAAGGTAATTTATTATTTTACTTGTACTCTTTATATATTATCTAAGATCTTCTAATGTTTTTATATCTTCTTATGTTTTCTTAATTTTGACATTTGCAAATTGAAATAGGTGCGGGCTGAATTTTCAAAGCATTCAGAACTTGCTCTATTGAAGTATTCAGAGACTCGCTTTCCATATAATTTTATTATGCTTCATACATTATCTATATGCAGCGGTGTTGTGCGTGGACTATTGCTTAGTGATGAATTCGGAGGTATGTTGGAAATTTTTAACTTTATATATGTCTTTTTTTGAGGGATGAAAACATTTCATAAATATGCATTTCACTATGGAATTCATATTACTCGTCTCTTCATGCAACTCCATATATATTGGATCTGAGTTTCAATCACGAAAACAATATACCGATAAAGAGGTTATGGGTGGATGGATGAAAGTCTTGAAGCGTTTAGTTCCAAGTGAATAGAGAGAAGAGCAATACAGGATGAGCTAACTATGTATCAAAATGGAAAGCAAGGCCTCCTCCATTCTTTGGATGCATTAGAAGATCGTTTTCGTGTTGGTGGTGCTCTATGGTGGGAGGATTATGGAGCTAGCACACCAAAGGTACAAGATTTGGCTATTCGTATCTTGAGCCAAGCATGCAGTTCATCTTACTTGAAACAATTATGGAGTGTTTATGTACATGTTGGCTCAAAAAAACGCAATAGACTTGGTGTTCAAAAGGCTAGTGACTTTATGTATGTTAGTTTCAATTTAAAGATGTTATCAAAAGTAGATAAAGCTGATCCATTTACAGAATGGGAGTTGAAAGAAGATGATGTCATCACTCAAACTAACATTGAAGAAGAGGAGGAGGAAAACATAGAAGCACATGATGATGAGAAGCATGTAACTAATGACATTGACAATATTTTTTATCATGATGATGTAATATGATGAGACTATACAGTATATTGTCTCTTTAATTTACACTTTCATATGGATTTTGCATTTTGATAATGGACATGGATTTTGACATTTGTACTTCACAATTGATGTTTTATGATTTATCATTTATGAATATCATTTATCATTTTATGATCATAGATTTTATAACTTATGACTGAATTTTGACATTTTATATGAATGTGGATATAAATTTAAACTTCTAAATTATGGTTGAAGCTGAACTTTAAAGTTTACAATGTACATGTTATATGGATATGAGCATTGAGTAATATGGCATGGCTGAATTTTACATGCCATCATATTATGGTTGAATTTCACATGTATGGACATTGGATATGTATTATGTGTTATGAATTGATAATAATAGCTGAATTTTTTAATTTTACAGGTTATATTATGCATTAACTATTGCTCGATTTTCTATGTATAAAGATCAAGATGAATTTTCAATTTTCAATTATGGTTGAACAGTGAATTTACATGTTAAATAGACCAACTCAATTATGATTTCTTTTTTATAGCTGAATTTTCAATTAAGTGCTATCCTCAAACGACGGGTCACGGGTGTCAGAACCCCGTCTCGAGGCTCGAGACGGGGTTCCTATGGACCGGTCCCGTCTCGGGATCTCGTCTCCCTCCTGCCCCTCCCTTCCCCCTGTCCCGGGCCCCCGTCCCAAAAACCCCCCTATGGACCGTCCCCGTCCAAGGTCACTATGATGCAATTGTTATATTACATTGGATAGCTCTCAATGAGTACCATGAGATTATATAAAAAAAAATAATGTCAAATTTAGACCATATTGACACGTTTGACCAACCTTTGACCAAAAATTGACCTTCACTTTTCTTACTTTTTCTCTACATCTTGAGCTCCCTAGTAGAAGGTTGCCCATATTTTCCAACCATCCCCTTCTAACATACACTAGGGGAATATGGCAATATGCCAGGTAAATATTTTTGTTAGCTTCTGAAGTTATTATTATTTTTACTATTTAATGATTCAAACACCTGTTTTATCTTCATATGTCATGCTAAGTATCCACCAGTACACACAAAGAACCATAACACACATTGCAAGGAGAGCCAAGTTGTTCTTCATGCAACATGAGGCTTACCTCTCTCCTTACCTAATGCATGCATAATCTTATTATGAGAAGAATAGACTTCCTCTTCAATGCTATGTCACCTATCAGCCATGTTGTAACCTTTTCTTCACCCCCAACTTATTAATATATTTTTTGTGAAAGAAATACCTCAACATCCAACCAATCATAGTTCAATTTAATGGCCTTCATTCTTCAACAAAAGACATTTCTTGAACTGAAATTCTTGCAATTTTTTTAGGGGTAGTGTTGACAATACATGTGTGATTTTTGCCCCTCACTCATCCCCATTAAGTAGATTTTAAAAATGTATGATTCCAATCAATTTTTTATCCATGTGGTAGGGATGATCATCAATGACTGACAATTCTAGGATTCTAATCACACTTCCCAAGTGATGTACTCATTAATTTAATCTCATGTCTTGTAAACTTATGACTTCTAGGATCTAAATTCCATACAATAAGAAAACTTAAACTTACCATTGCATGGAGATTGCATCTCATATTAAATGAGAATGCAAAATATGTATGTACAGACATCCGTACATATGTAGATATGTACATATATGCATGTATGTATTGTTGAAATAAAGGCCCTAAGTTCCTTTCTTTTCATTTTTTGTATACCCTTTGTATTGTTTCTATTGTAATGTACCTTTGTCTAAACCTCTTTCAAAGAGCTCAACAGATCCTTTATTTTAACTTTCATGTACTTTTGGGCACTAAGGGCTGCAAAGTGGGCTTCTGGCACCTCTCCTATTTTTCTATAGATAAAACAAGCCCCATCTCAAAGACCATTATCGATAGTTGAATATCATTTGATAGTTAAGGATGTTCTACCCCAAAGTCCTTTGTCTCTTCCATGCTCAATACGGTTTCTCTTGTTGGAAGTGAGGTGGGTCCTAATAATAATATTCACAAGTTTATAGGATCTTCCAGCACATAAACCTTAGCATACACACCTTAAAAGTTAAGACTCAAAATTGGATGAATAAAAAATAGAGAGAGAATACATAATTTTAAATCTGTAACGATAAGTTGCATGCTTACCTACACTATCTGATATGAATGTCAAATTATTATGTGTGTAAATGATATAAAACTGAATTTATAGGGTTCTAGATACAAGAAATTGTGCATAAAGTGCCTAAGAGGTATGAAGAGTGTGTGTAAGTGAGATTGAAGTGGATAGAAACACTTTAGGACTGTTTGTACAGCAAACCCTCATTCTGAAATTAGGGTTCCAAAGCCCTAAATCAGAAATTGACCTAAATAGCAAGATAATCTCCTCGTGTTGAAATAGAAGGCACAAAACCTTGGAACAATAGCAACAAAAGAAGAACTAAAAATAGAACTTGCTACTTACAAAACTCTGCAAGAGCTGATGGTTGGCTTCCATTATCTCCTCCAAATCAGGACCAAAACTTAGGAACATCTTCTCTAAGTGTTAGAGCACTTCAATAGGCCTTGATGATCAATGAGTGATGCTCAACTATGACCCCAAAGCCCTTCTTTTATAGGCTTAAGAAGCTTTGACGAAAATTTGGTGAAAAGCTTGCAAAAAACACAATAAAAGCTTGCATTAAACTTAAAAAAGCGATCAGCATTTGGTGGCTAAAAATTGCTTTGGGAGTAAAAATCTCCAATTATCTCATGATCTAGCCATGAGCTAATTATGGGAGTTAGCTTTCCTTGATGTACATGAACTAAGGAATCATATTATGCCCCAAAAAAAAAAAAAAAAAAAAAAAAAAGAGCAGAAATAGGGTTAGGGTTTTCTTGCATTTCTAGACCTCTAATCACAAAATATATACGAGAATGAATTCAGGCAAACCCCAAATTCACCCTCAAATGAAAGTGCAACCATAAGCTCATGGTAGTCAACCACAAGACTATATAGCATATCAGCTCCATTATGCACAGTATCGATACATATACCAAATGAAAGCTCTCCTCAAGTACTATCTTATGAACTAATGAAAACTTTTTACCTTCTATGACCTAAATTTGGCTAAGTATCAAGAATTAAGGTTGTCGGAAATTAAGGTTTTGTGCTATATTTGACATTGTTTCCAATAATCCCCCCTTCAATGTCAAATGGCATAAGGTACAAAAATCTATAAAACTTATGATGTTTGTAAATATCTCATAATTGCTTTCCAATGAATCTTGAGCGGACTCTGCATGAACCTGGATACTTGAGAGACTTCAAATTGAATTTCAAGACGTGTATTACATAAATAGATCAAGCAATCTAGTGCGTGACTATACAAAGTAGCATGAAAAGGTTCTAAATCTGCTTCTGCCTGTAATGACACATTAACATCCATAGGTGTTTGCATAAGAGCTTGGTATCTATGATTTTTAGCCTTTCCAATAATTTCTCAATGTACTTTTGTTGTGTTATGTAGGTACACTTATTCTTGTATTTGAACTCAATCCAAAGATAATAATGTAAAATACCTAAATCATTCAAATCAAATGTATGCTCCCAAGATAATAATGTAAAATACCTAAATCATTCACATCAAATGTATGCTTAAGTTGTGCTTTGAAAAACTAAAGGTCTGAATCCTTGGCACCTGTCATAATTATATTATCAATATATATGATAATAATAATTAAGACATCTTTTCTTGCTTTAACATAAAAAGTAGGAGAAGCTTTTGAGTTCTCAAAACAAATGGATAATGGCTAGAGATGTATCTTCTCATACCATGCTCCTTGTGCTTGCTTTAAACCATACAATGTTTTTATAAGCTTTCATACTAAATGCTCTTTACCTGTCTCTTCAAAACCTTTTGGCTACTGAATGTAGACATCTTCAAGAAGATCACCATTAAGAAAAGCTTTTTTGATATCTAATTGGTATGCATTCCAACCAAAGTGGAAGACTTAGAAGTGGAAGACTTTTCTTTTCTTCTTACTTTGCTGACCCTTCTCCTCTTTTGTTGTCTCCTTCTTCTTCTTACCCTTTGATGATGATAACATTCTCTTCCATACTCTTTTGTTGATTTTCATCTTGAAGTAACAGAAACTGTAACTCTTCAAATGAAATTTCTCTACCTCTTGTAGAGAGAGATAAAGAAGTAACAAAAGAACAATATGAAGATGGAAGTGAATTTCAAAGTGTGTTTATCATCTCCTCATCAAAAATATTGACTCCACCATTGAGAAACTGATCACGTAAGTCTTTGAGCTTCAAAATATGTGATTGAACTCACCCACCAACTTTCATCCTTTTGTTGGCTAACTCTCTCCTTAAATGAGCTTTCCTAGTAGGATTTCTACTTTAATAAATATTCTCTAACTCCAAGCAAGCTTGACGAGAGGTTCTGCATGACCTGATTCGAGGTATAACAAGGGATTCACACCACCTGGCAGCACTATGAGTGCTTACATATGGCATAATATGATTTGTTTTCAAAAAAGAAAAGAATTCCGGGCCTACCATTTCTTGAGCCAGCCTCCCCCCCCCTCGGAACAAATATGTGCCGCTCTGACAATATCGTTTGATTGGTTATTTAGGTTGTTCAACCAATAAAATAACTTGAAAGTTTTGATAGAGTCTACCGCCGCTCTCTATGAGCTGAACCCGATGGCACATGATGTGACTCAGTAAACTTGTGCCTCCCTGTCTGAACCTACCCTAATATGCCTCTTGACTCACATAGCAATGAATCAAAGTACTTGTGCATCCCTTGAATCCCATCTGGATTGCTCTTCTGTAGGAAGTAATATGCTAGTATCACGAACTCTAGATGATGAAAGAGTTTCTTCTTCTTCTTCAATAACCTGATGTTGAGCAGACATTGGAGAAGAACAACTTTTGGAAGATGAAGCAACATCTTCTCCTCTTTGTCTTGGCCTTGGGTACTTGCCATTGACAATATTCCACAAGTCTTTAGATACTAACAAATTCATCATCATAAAACTCCACATTGGATAGTTAGACATTCCTTCAAGCTTATCTTCATTCTCGAGCCTATAATCACTCATCTTATTAAGGGTGTATGCCAACTATGCTCTGATACCAAATGTTGGAAGTGAGGTGGGTCCTAATAATAATCACAAATTTACAGGATCTTCCAACTCATGAACCTTAGCATACACACCTTAAGTCTCAAAATTAGATGAATAAAAAATAAAGAGAGAATACATAATTTTCAAAGTGAAATGATAAGTTGAATGCTTACCTACACTATCTAATGAATGTCAAATTACAATGTGTCTAAATGATACAAAACTGAATGTATGCTTACAAAAACTGAATTTAGGGTTCTAGATACAAGAAATTGTGCATAAACTGCCTAAGAGGTATGAAGAGTGTGTATGAGAGATTGAAGTGAATAGAATAGTTTAGAATTGTTTGTACAGCAAACCTTAATTCTGAAATTAGGATTTCAGAAACCCTAAATCAGTAATTGACCTAAATAGCAAGATGATCTCCTCCTTGTGTTGAAATAGAAGGCACAACGCCTTGGAATAAAACCAACAAAAGAAGAACTAAAAATAGAACTTGCTGATGGTTGGCTGCCAAAATCTCCTCCAAATCAGCACCAAAACTTAGGGACACTTCCTCCAAGTGTTAAAGCACTTCAATAAACCTTGAGTGATCAATGAATGATGCTCAACTATGACCTCCAATCCCTTCTTTTATAGGCTTTAGAAGCTTTTACGAAAATTCGGTGAAAAGCTTATGAAAAGCACAAAAAAGCTCGCATTAAGCTTAAAAAAGCGATCGGCTTTTGATGGCTAAAAACTGCTTTCGGATTAAAAATCTCCAACTATCTCAGGATGTAGCCATAAGCTAGTTATGGGAGTTAGCTTTCCTTGATGTACATGATAATAGGAAACATATTATTGTTGATATATTTAGGTTGTGAAGTGTGTGAACACACTAGGACCGTCGGGGCACTTTTTTCCCTTTTTAAGAGGTTTTTTCCCCATCTTGTATATACGCCTATAACCCTAACGGATCACTTATCTTTGTACATTCTCTTCATAATACATTCAATATTGTGTATTGTGCTTCAAGCTTCTTCTTCTTCCTTGTGTTGTTTGCGTGCTTCCATAGACCTCAAACTCAAACAATTGGTATCAAAGCAGATCGCCACTTCATCTAGGGCGTCGTCGATAACCCTCCAATCACAGCCTCAGAATCGCACGAAATTTGGCGAGCGTACTCAAGACGATTAGGAGTTCAAAACAACTTTGCTTTGTGGTGTCGAAATCGTGATCTCAGCTTGTTTCGGCCTCCAAAAGCACTATCGCAGTGCTTGTGCAGGCAATTTTGTCTTTTTGTACCAAAGATATGTACAAGTTTCACTTCGCTTGTATAGGCGTCCCAAAGCCTGCTACAAGTTTAGCAAAAGTAGACAGGGTAGTTCTATTCAACTTTTTTAAAAACAATAATTTTTCTGCATCAAGGTATTTTAGTTAGTGGCCATGCGGAAAGCAATGATGTATTTCATATGTTGGTTGTTAATAAGGATAAGTTGGATGATACCAATTACCCATTATGGTCTTATATGATGCATCATGTATTGGTTGCAAAAGGATTGTGGAATATTGTGCAGGATGTTGAAAAACGTCCTACTACACCTCCAAATACAGTTACTGAAGGTGATGGAGATGGCGTTAAAGATGGTGATATTCTTCATGTTCCTGTTCGTGCTTCGGTTCCTGTTCCACCTACTGCAGAGCAAATTTGTTGGGATGGCAGAGATTCTCAAGCGGGTGCATTAATAGCCTTGTCTGTCAAACGTGCCATTATTCCTCACATTCGCTCTTGCAGAACAGCAAAGGATACTCGTGATACACTTACCACATTATATCAAGCAAAGATTGAGGCTCGAGTTGCTTACCTCCAAAAACAGTTGGAGAGTGAGCACATGAATGAAGGAGATTCCATGAACAATTTTTTGACAAAGATCAAAGAGTTGAAGGAGTACTTGATTTCTATTGATGAAGTCTTTCCTAACAGTTCACTTGTGCATACGGTTATGAATGGTCTTCCAGATTCATATCGGAGTTTTGCTTCTACTCTTTGATTAATGATGAAAGGCAATACAAATGCCTTAATATTTAAAGAGTTAGTCTTTATTCCGTTGCAAGAAGTAAAATCTAGGCAGAACAGGTCCATCATGTGTGTTGCATATCAAGCTTTCCTCGCTAGTCAGAAGGGCAAAGGTAAATGGAGCTCATCTACAGGTAAGCAAAAATTTGCTAATTTTGCACAATCAAAAAAAGATAACAGAGACGAGAAGAAAACAGAAAAGCAAAAATTTTTTTGCAAATATTGTAAAGAAAATGATCATATCATAAAGAGTTGTCCAAAACTGGATGCAAAAGAGGCAAAGAAGAAAGAGGCTCGAATGGTTTTTGCATAGGCCTCTACACCCAAAACAGAGTCCGCTAATCTTCTGCAAAATGAAGAAAAGGCATTTACCACTATTTGTCGTTATGACCCATCTTCTCATCAACAGTGTATGTCTGCATTAGACTCAGATGTTTGGTACTTTGATAGTGGAGCAACCAAACATATTACCTCACAGCGCAATTTCTTCACTTCACTTGAGCCTGCCCCTACAGGGAATACTGTCACATGCACCAACAACTCCTCTTATCTTGTTATGGGAGTTAGTAAGATCATTCTGACAACAACTAATGGTAGTTCTTTTACATTGTCATATGCATTATTTATGCCAGGGATCCAAAAAAATATGTTATCAATTTCAACATTAGCCAAGATTAGCTTGGTTGTGAAACTTGTTGATGACAGATGTACAGTTCATGATTTGTCAAATGGTATCATTATTGCTTCTTGCATTTTATGTCGTGGACTGTATAAGCTCATAGATTATGCAAAATCTGTGAATGATATGTGCCGTTCCAGATTCTCAGGCTATGTCACATGCAAAGCTTTGGCATGCACGCTTTGGTCGTCTAAATTTTGCTATGGTGTCCTCTTTGCCCAAACTTGAGGCACCTGGTAAACATGTATGTGAAGGCTGTATTTTGGGCAAAATGGAGCGTTCCTCCTTCCCAAAAAATGGTTCAGTTCGAGCCACTCAGAAATAGCAGCTTGTTCACAATGATGTCTATGGTCCTATGTAGACAACTTTTGGAAGCTATCTTTACTTCGTGACTTTCATCGATGATTTTTCCAGGCATGCATGGGTTTTGATCGAGGAGGGGAATATATGTCTTCTGATTTTAATGCATTTCTGGCTGAATGCGGGATAAAACATCGATGACACTGCCGTATACACCTCAACAGAATGGAGTTGCAGAAAGGAAGAATAGGTCACTCATGGAGATCGAGAGGTGTATGGTTAAGAGTCAGGCTTTACCACATAGTTTCTCGCTTGAGGCTGTTATGTGTGCAGCATATGTACTTAACAAGTGTCCCACCAAAGCATTGCAGTCTATCACTCCATATGATGCTTGGCATGGTCGCAAGCCATATGTTTCTAACTTTTGTATCTTTGGTTGTATGGTACATGCATTAGTGATTCAACAACAATGCACGAAATTGGATGATAAAGGAGTGAAATGTATTTTTGTTAGGTAAAGTTATGAAAGCAAAGGCTTCGTCTGTATCATCCACAGACTAAACGCATTTTGGTTAGTGATGTTGATTTTGTGGAAGATGTTATTCAGCCATTACTTTCATGTACTAAGGAGACATCAGTTAGCTCCAAAGATATGTACGACACTTTGCTTCATCTTTTCACAAGTGGACAGTCTAGTTCTGGTCCAAATGAGGCAATTTCTCAACCTTTACATTTCATGTGATGATGCATATCATTCCATTTCTCATGCAGATTTACATGATGCATGAGAGAGCTGATATTGAGGAGGCAAAAACTATGCCAAAATGGTTGGTGCAAACTTTGTGTGATAGCAAATTAGATGCACCTCTATCATATAGTACTCGTTCAGGCTCTCATAGTGCTTCTTTTGCATCAGATTGTTATGCTATGGCTCCCTCTGGTCTTTGTGATGAGAATGAGCCTGTTTCGTTTCATGAAGCACAAAATTCAAAAAATTGGATGGCTTCTATGCAATCAGAATACGATGCTATTATGAAGAATGGTACCTGGTCTTTATGTGACTTGCCTCCTCGCAAGAAGGCCATTGGCACTAAGTGGGTATACAAGCTGAAGCGTAAGCCCAATGGAACAGTTGACACGCATAAAACTAGGCTTGTTGCAAAGGGTTATGCGCAAGTTGAAAAAGGCATTATATGGTTTGAAGCAAGCACCACGTGCTTTGTATGAAAAAATACATGCCTACCTGATTGCACATGGTTTTGAGAACAGTCCAACTGAGAGAAGCTTATATGTTAAACATGCAAATGATATGCTTCTGAATCTTGTCTATGTGGATGACATACTCCTCATTGGTCCTCATGAGAAGCATATTGCTGATTTTAAGGCCGATTTTCATGCCTCATTTGAGATGTCAGATTTGGGGCATTTGCATCATTATTTGGGCTTTCAATTTATGCAAGTTGATGGTGGAATAGCTTTGTGTCAAACAAAATGTATTGACACATTGTTGTAGCGTTTTGATCTTGAAGAATGCAAACCTATTGCCACTCCTATGGAGACAGGTTTACGATTGAGTCTTCATGATGTTGGAGATGCATTTGATGTTGTTCTCTATCAACAGGTTATTGGATGCTTGATTTACTTATGCATTACTCGGCTAGATATTCAGTTTGTTGTCTCACATATGAGCAGGTTTATGCATTGCCCAAGTGACAAGCATGGCATGCGGTTAAGTGCATCTTTCGCTACTTGTGTGGTACCCACCTAATTGGATTGTTTTATCACAAGGGGGATCACTACCGCCAGATTTACATGCTTTTTCTGACTCTAACTCGGCTGGTTGCTATGACACTCGTGTGTTCACTAGTGGTTTTTCCTTCATGCTTGGTAGCTCATGCATATCTTGGTTGAGCAAGAAGAAAAGGCACCCTACTGTGGCCACTTCTAGTTGTGAGGCTAAGTGAAGGGAAGCTTTCAGAGCGACTGTTGAGGGTGTTTGGCTCGGACTCCTTATGGTTGATTTGGGGGTTGGTCAGTCTTCTGCCACCACTATCTTCACTAACCGTCAATGCACATTGGCAATTGTGAGGAACCCTATGTTTCATGCTCCCACTAAGCACATTGAGGTGCACTATCATTATGTCAAGGAGAGGTTCTTTGCTGGAGAGATCAGTTTGGCATATGTGCTCACTCAGGAGAACATTGCATACCTTTTTACAAAGGCTATGTGTAGGGAGAAGTTTGAAGCTTTCTGCAAAGCTTTGGGCTTGCTTCCTTTTGTGGATTGATTCCACATAACTTGGCACTTCCTTAAACATGAGTGCCTATTCCTTGTTCACCGCATCACTCCCAAGGGGGATTGATATATTTAGGTAGTGATGTATATATTTAGGTAGTGATGTGTGTGAACACACTAGGACAGCCGGGGCACTTTTTTCCCTCTTTAGGAGAATTTTCCTCCCCCGGCTTTTATATACGCCTATAACCCTAACGGGTCACTTATTTTTGTACATTCTCTCGGTAATACATTCAGCATTGTGTATTCTGCTCCAAGCTTCTTCTTCTTTCTTGTGTTGTTCGCGTTAGCTTTCCTTGATGTACATGATCTGAGAAATCATATTATGCAAAAAAAAAGAGCAGAAATTAGGGTTAGGGTTTTCTTGCATTTATGAATATCTGATGATAAAATGTTATATTCCAAATGAAAGCTCTCCTCAAGTACTATCTAATGAACTAATTAAAATTTTTGACCTTATGTGAGCAAAATTTGGCAAAGTACCAAGAATTAAGGTTGCTAGAAACTAGGGTTTTTTGCTATTTTACATTGTGTCCAAAAGCTCTCACTTCCTTTCTCTCTTTTCTTCACTATTTCTCCTTCTCTTGATGTCATTTCTTTTTCCCCAATCGAATATTGTTGTATTGCATTTCCCCCAACAAAACATAGTTCTAGTGTCATCTCTCCTCTTACCCATTCTATTACGTGTCTATTTGGGTCTCTACTTGCCCATTGTGCACATGTCAACTATCTTCAATTTCACCCCGACAACAAGAATCAAAGCTTGAAACTTTGCATCCCACCTGCATAAGGAGTCCTCCAAGGCTATACATTTGCTTGTTTTCACTACTTCTCTATCCATCCCTACCTTTCTCAACGAGTGAAAGCTTTTCCACTCCTTTTTTTCATCATTACAATTACTTCAAATGTTGCGGTCAAGTTCAAGAGGTTCACTGAATGAGATTCAATTTGTGGAAAGCCAAGAAAGAGAACACTCACCTACAAGGGTGTGCAAAACCCTTGGAGCAAAATGCACCAAGTGGTACGATAGAAGCTACATGGACAGCCTCCAATCACAAACCCATTGCTCATAGTTACATAATGGTTTCAAAGACATCAAACAGTGGGCTATAACCTACAAGATTGAGAACAAACTCAATGCAACATATGACGCAACCACAATGATAAACAAGGTTCACCTTTTAAGGAAATTAATAGCTTCACAATGGAAGGAGAATAAAGCATGTTGCAAGGCACCTCTCTTCTTCCATTTATGTTTTGAACAAACTCATAGACTCTACATGCCTTTGATGTTGAAATGAAGGCCATCTTCTTATTCATGACCTTGCCAATGTCAAGGGAAGATTGGTGATTAATGTTTCTATTACCACTAATCTCACACTTGGAATAGGAGATGCAATCATCTTTAAAGAAAATCCATAAGAAAGCTAGTGGGGAGTCTTGTAACTTTGTCAATGTGGCTAGAGGGAAAGCTTCTACAAAAGAAACAATCTCCACAAAGGTCGAGTCTCTAATGGCAAAAGCAAAGGCAAGGGAATTGCTTGCTTTTAGTGACGAAGAAAGGACATAAGAAACCCGAATGCAATTTCAACAAGCAAGAGGTGCAGACACAGAAGAAGCAAAGGAATAACACTAAGAAAAAGGACAACGTTGAAGTAGCAAGGAGATAGAAAAACCTGCATAACTTCCAAAGACACCATTACAAATATGTCTGATTCAAAAGACATGAAGGATATTATGATTTTAGATGCAATTATTGTAGATGCACTACTCCTGACACATGACAATTTTGATAGACTTGGATCATATACTTGTCTGCTACATTTTATTGTAATCCATGCAGAAGAGCATTTTCTTCCTTTTCATGCAAGTAACTTTGTGAAAGTCTACCTTGAAGACAATGATGCTTGCAACAATGAAAGTAACGACCTCGTGAGATTAGCCATCGATGATAAGAAGCTTACTTTGGAGCAAATTTGCTATGTTCCAATAATAAAGAAAAGCATATTGTTTAAGGATGAATTTGATATGCATGGATTCTCCACAATCTTCACCAATGGTTACACTGGAATACATATGCTGCAATCTAGTCGTTTTTAAAATCTGTCTTTCTTTGTTATCTTTATGAACGTTTTTATACAAGTGACATATTTCGTTCTCTTGCTGAGATATGTGACAAAGCGTAAGTTTACAATATTTAATCTACATTTATGAAGCCAAATGTCTTGATACTCAATCTAGCTAGTGTATAAGATTATAGATAATTCATATGCACCACTTATTCCAGACCCTTGCAACCGTTATCTCCTTCAATAACTGAACATGAGATTCAGACTCGTGAGCAGATATCACGAAGGTCTGATCCGATTAACTCAACTTGGATATCTCTTGATTGTAAAAGATCAATTGCATCGCCCGGAATAAAAGGTTAAGAAAAATAAGTAAGGGTGCAAGTGTTAGCATGGTATAGGAATGTTGTAAATAATTTCATCTATCAACTGCACCTTGAGCTTGCACAGGTCATCGAACTTCTCGTGTGTGTAGTTTACTTCCTCATTGTTTTTATGAGTTGGAGGATAAAACGGAGTGTAAGGAACAGAGAGCATACCCAGCAAGAACAGCATGGAAGAAAACGTCCATAGGAGACATGGAAATGCGGAAGCTCCAGAAAGAGCTTCGATTACGGGATGAAGCATATTCGCGGTAGCGTTGACGATGCCACTGATTATAAGAATGGTGGGAAGAATGCGGATCACTGTACTTAGCAGAACCCGGATATCTTCCATCTCTGTTGTAAAATGCCCTTCTGGAAGGATCGCTAAGAACCTCGTAAGCTTCTGACACTTCACGAAAACGGCGGGCAGCGGCGTCCTGCTGTTGTTTAGTGGCTTGGACATGGCGGTCGGGATGGCATTGCAGGGCTAACTTCCTGAATGCTTTCTTTATTTCCTCCTTCGTCGCTTCTCTGCGCACCCCGAGGACTTTATACGGATCCATCGCCGCTCCATGCCCCAGCGGGGCCTTCCTCGGGGTTTCATAGCCGTGCCTGATCGGTCGTTTCTTTTGCATTTGCCGTCTTGAATTGCACACGTCACTCGTTCCTACGTGTGAGATAGAAAGGCAATGAGGAGGTGACAAAAGATTGCTGTAATACCAAGTCTACCATTGTCTTTTAGCGATCTTCCTTAAAAACGAGTGTTTTTCAGTAAACTAGATATAAAGTCCATGAGCAGTAGTGTAGAGTAATGCACTCAAACGCTTCAAAGTTCATCTTTAGGCCAGTTCAAACCTAATCTCTTTATTGTCTTCGAATCATCATCGTTGCATCGTGTGTCATCGTTGGATAGTTTTTGGGCAGTCTTAATCCTTGCTTTCTGAGATATGGGAGGTCTCATGGGTACTATGTCTATTCAATTGAAGAGTTATCCTTTCAATCAATTCAAGCAAAGAGAGATTAAATTTTGACTAAACTTCCTATTTTTTTAAATCGTGTATGTTTCAAATTTTTGTTGCAATGAAAAAAAAAATCCATGACACCTATTTATTGTGAATGTAGAGTAATCCTCATTTCCCTATGAAGTCTTTATCCACACCTAAAGAGTTCATGCATTAACAACCTACAAACGAGTCTCTATTGATCCTCACTTCTTATATAGACCTTCAATACATTAGTCTTTGATAGGAGTTCATATATTAGTTCCTTTCGCTATCTCTCTTGAAGTGTTTTTCAACATGATATTAAAGCATAGGTATAGCACATTGCATCATGTTTTCATTTCCCCCTCTCATATTTATTTTGTTGTGAATTATCTAGAATTTTTGTTAATCGTTAGCATTCAAGTTCAAGCGATGTTTTGATACTCATGAGTGTTAATTTTTAGGAAAACAAAGATTTGGATACAATATCCTCGTAATAAATATAGTTTTTTGCATCATCCTTGTCTATCTCTCTATGACACAAATAAATAAAGTATGAGGAGGCTCATCTAGTTCTTCATAGATTATATCTATGATTATTTAAATAATAAGAAACCTTAATCAAATATTTATCTCTTATTGAAATATCTATACAAACCACCAAAGAACTTCGAGTTGTCATGAGAACTTCAAAATAATATATCAAATCTCGTGCTCCACCCCTCCATGCGACCCATGTATTTATACCTACAAAAAGTAGGATGAAAGCTCTTTACCTTTCCCACCCACTTTACTAATGTAAAGTGTGGTTGTTGGTAGTGCAACTGAGAGTAGCTACAGACATCGATGCAGAGGAAGCATGTAAAAGGGAATACATGAAGATCTGGAGGGGGGGAAATTCTTTTTTTTTCAAAACAAGTTGTTTCATTATAAGTAACCAAACTCTCAACAATGATTTTTATCACTCATGTAACATATGTAATATAGAAAAACCCCAATTTTGTCACGAGTCGCTCCATTTTGTGCAAGCCGAGGAGTCCTCAAGCTTGATGAGCCTAGATAGAGTACTCACACCAAATTTCGTAATTTTTGGACTTCATTTGGACCTCCAAATGAGCCTTAGAACCTAACTTTTAAGTAGGCGAGACACTAGGTTCTAAACTGGCCAAAACTAGTCAAAAAAACTATAAAAACAGCTAGAGAGCTCATTTTTGAGGTTAGCTCGTGGATAGTTAATAGAGAGAGTAAAGAGCATTGTAAGCGCTATTTTTTTAGTAATACAAGTGTGATTCTCGCCTTCCATTGTGTCTCCTCTTGTCTCTACCTTGTGTGTGTGTATGTGTGTGTGCACTTATGTGCTTCTCACCTTCACCTTCACACACATCACTTGTTCACGATCTTCATATCACCCTACCTCTCCCGTGGATTGGAAATTAAGGAGGTGGAGCTTCTTGATGTGGTACTTGCCATCGTCTAGAACAACACCAAATTTGGCATCATTGTCGGGGACGAGCTCCAGGACAAACTTGTGATGGTAAGAGTGTTTGGAGATTAGTATTGGAAGGTAATTAATTAGTGTTTTGTTGTTGTTTTTATGTTATTTTCATCTTCTTTGACCTCCCAGACACTCATCCTTCATCCCCACACCTTCTTCTTTCTTCGTAAAAAATCACAAAAATTCACCACATCCACCCTTCTCTCCTCATTTCCCTCATTTGTGAGAGAGCAAGAGAGAGAGAGAGAGAGAGCAAGTGAGTGTGTGCATTTGCATGTTTTTGTGAGTTTTCCTTGCAGGACATTGCTTGAGCAAGAAATTATAGCAATGAACACGTAAAATTTCTACCATTTTTATCGAATGCCTATGGTCTGACGAATTCATATTTTTGTGATGCATCATATACAGGGTGTAGAGCATCTTAGCGCTTAAAGGAATCCATAGATGCATCCCAAAAATTTATACTTTTTTGAACCATCGTGATGAGACCAGACCATCGTGATTGGCTCAAGCCATCGCGATGACGTCTGACCATTGCGATGGGCCCTAGCCATCGCAACGACTCGCCCATACCATCACGATGACCACCTCGACTATGCCCTCATGATTGGTTATCACCATCACGATGATACCAAAATCATCGTACTTTTTGACCCTCGTGATTGGCTCAAGCCATGGTGATGACCATTGACCATCACAATTGGTTCACACCATCACGACGATTGGCTCACACCATCACAATTGGACCTGACCATCGTGATGACTACTCCATATCATCGCAATGGGCGCTAACCATCGCAACGACCCTAGACCATCGCATCACGTGTCTTACACACCATTATGATGACCCACCACACCATCGTGATGGGGCCACACCATCGTGATAGGGTAAGACCATCACGACGGCTCATGACCATCGCGATCATGCTCGACCATCATGATAGGTCGACTAAAATGCAAAATTTAGGGTTTTGATTTTCTTGCAAATTTGGAGTCAATTTTGGGTGATTTTCCAAGCAATTGGTGCATCGTAAGGGCCCCCTAGCATATGTTTTAAGGGGTCTTGTTTGCCTATCAATTAAAGTGTGATCTAAATTTAGGGTTTTTATAGGTCTATTAAGGCATCCAGAGCAAGGTGAGACATGGAGCAAAGCAAGGCTTGAGAAGCACCTCTTCTTGGGCATAAGAGCAATCAATCAAGCATCGGACTTGAGGTTAGAAAAAACTCTCAACCCCCTCAGTCAATTGCTAATATAGGCTAAGCGTGATTAGTGTCATTGATTAATTCAGGTCATGTTTAAGAAGGATATGAGTGCAAGAAACCTTAATTACTCAAGTTCAAGCTCAAATTAAGAGATTGTGGCAACAAACCCTAAAGGAAAAGGAACTTAAAGTCAACATTGTGAGAACTTAAACACACAACAAAAAATGATACTTGACGTTCATAAGTTGAGAGGACAAGAGACTAAGGAAAATAAAAATGAATCAAGTAATTGAGAACGAAAGAATCTGTGTGATGACAATTCACATCGAGTGCATGAGGAAACAAATTCATGAACCTCATGTCAGGAAAGCACATAGGAAAGGCTGATCGATGTAGTGTTAGGTCATTTGAAGCCAATGTTAGAACCACAACATGATCTTGGGCTCAACAACTGAGTGGTTACCCTTACGAACTAAGTTCAGAAACAAGTGAATCGGAGATGTCTTACAACACGGAGAGATTGGAAGGTGGGTTAGGGTTAGCATACTTAGAAAGATGTGAAGGACCATACAAAACCCACTTGGTGTACATTCGAACCAACCAATCAGGTGCTCGCATCTATGAGGATGGTTTGAGGAGGTCTATATTTCAATTGAGAAATTCGGATCAACTCATTGGATTGGAGCATCTAGTGGTTGAATTTGAGAGAGATGCATATACTGATAAGGAGGGAACAATGTACATAATTTCCAATCAACCCCATAGGACCAATGAATTTGGAATCGTAATTCCCAAAGCGAAAAAGTCTGATTTAGAACATGAAGAATTAGATAGTGAACCTAGAATGCCAAGAGGTAATTCAATGTTCACACGGATGCTCAATCCAGAATGGATCCCTCAAGATAACAAAAGTATTGAGTTATTTCTAAATAGGGATATTGATGAGGCATTCTGGAGGTATAGATCTACAACAACCATGTGAAGTAGGAACAATCACAATTTATGAGTTCAAGGACCCAAAGACACCTGGAAAAGTGGTGTACTTAGACAATACTTCAAAACGAGTGTTTGTAGTATCAGAGCATGGGAGACATGCCTATACATGGAGGAGTGAATTGGTATTTCCCCTACCAAGAACTAATGCTGCCTTTGGACACCAAGGGGCAGGAACATCCATGACTCGTGCTTCCCAAAGAGAAAAAGGTAAAGTGAGACCTGAAGTGAGCTTTGCTAAGATGGTAGGATGAGATTGATCAGCAATAGAAGCAGATAGGATGGAGAGACCAAGAGAACCAAGACCCCAACAGGGCAGAGATGACTTTCCTCTACCTAGACCCAGAGAGCACCCAAAAATATTGAGACCCACCCAACTAGTGAAATCCATGAAAAACTATTTTGATGGGACAAGAGATCCCTATGACCATGTAGCCAAGTTTAGGCAAGTGCAATGAGCTGAACAAGTGGATGACATGTTCACACGATACAATGCATTTGGACTCACCTTGAAAAACACTATCTTAACATGTTTCCCACCTTTACAGCAAAGGCAATTTAGAGACATCCATCATTTATTAGAATCATTCATCACTTATTAGAACCTAACCAGATATAAAGTCCATGAGCAGTAGTGTAGGAGTAATGCACTCAAATGCTTCAAAGTTCAAGTCTTTAGGCCAATTCAAACCTAATCTCCTTATCATCTTTGAGCCATCATCATTGTATCGTTTGTCATTGTTGTATCATTTTTGGGCAGTCTTAACACTTGCTTTCTGAGATATGGGAGGTCTCATGGGTACTATATAGTGTCTATTCACTTGAAAATTTATCCTTTCAATCAATTCAAGCAAACAGAGATTAAATTTTGAATTAACTTCCTTTTTTTAAAGTGGTGTATGTTTCAAATTTTTGTTGCAATGAAAAAAAAAATCCATGATACCTATTTATTGTGAATGTAAATGAACTCTTTATCCACATCTAAAGAGTTCATGCATTTAGAACCTACAAGCGAGTCTCTATTGATCCTCACTTCTTACATAGACCTTCAATACATTAGTCTTTGATAGGAATTCATATATTAGTTCCTTTCAATATCTCTCGTGAAGAGTATTTTAACATGGTATTAGAGCACATGTATAGTCCATTGCATCATGTTTTCATTTCCCCCTCCCATATTTATTTTATTGCGAATTATGTAGATTTTTTCTTATCTTTAGCATTCAAGTTCAAACGATGTTTTTGTACTCGTGAGTGTTATATTTAGGAAAACAAAGATTGGATAAGTATCCTCGTCATAAATATAGTTTTTTGCATTATCCTTGTCTATCTCGCTATGGCACAAATAAATAAACTATGAGGAGGCTCCTCTAGTTCTTCATAAATTATATCGATAACTATATAAATAATAAGAAGCCTTAATCAAATTATTTATCTCTTATTGAAATATCTATGCAAACCACCATGAGAACTTCGAGTTGTCATAAGAAATACAAAATACCATATCAAATCTCGGGCTCCACCCCTCCATGCGACCCATGTATTTATACCTACAAAACTAGGATGAAGGCTCTTTACCTTTCCCATCCACTTTAATGTATAAAGTGTGGTCTATAATGAGAAACTTCTTGGCTTCTCATCTTCTCTCTAAGGTTTGAGTCCTTAGGTTAGTGTAACATTTCCTTATCCTTGGTTCCATTTTGCCTTTAAAATGTCATTAGATGGCATATGGGAAAGTTTTTTTATAATGGTTGCTCTGTCTATCCCCCATGTACTCTACAAAGCAAAAGTAGAAAACTATCTTTGTATAGTACTTACCCTCTCCCATGTAACACTATCTTTTGGACTATCTTTCCACTTAGTCATGTGCTCTTTATATAAGTGACTTTGAGTCTATTTTCTTGAGTTCGAAGTATCCTTTCTAGATCATGTGGAATAGAGTGAATTGAGATAGGCTCAACAATCTCATCTTTTGATATGTGATTGCTAAATTCTTTCAAATTTCCTTTTAGTTGTCTTACATGAATTGGATGAATTTGTCTACCCTCTAGAAGGTGGAGGTGGTAGGACATCTTTCCTATCCTCTTAAGTAGTGTGAATGGACCATAATACCTAAGTGACATGGTTTCAAACCTATCTAGTATTTCTTGACATATTTGTCATCCTACTTCAAAATCGATATATCTTCATTGAGGATTTGCATAAGCCCTAGCTCTATCTAAAACTTTCCTAATGGTATCCTTTACCAATTTTTAGGCTCGATACCCAAATTTTTTTTTAATTATATTCCTTTAGAGTTTCTCATAAACCTTAAAAATTAATTAGGGAACTTCAATCGCCTTGTAACCATTGTACTACACTGGCAAACATTTGTCAACCACAATGGGATGGGATATTGCTAACAACGCTCAGTGAGGAGATGGCTAATCTAGTCATCAAAATCAAGAACGGATAGAAGGTTATCCATTGCAATGGAGAAGGATCATGCCAACACTCTAAGATAAGTGGTTTTCAAAATATCAAGAACCGCAGGCAACATTTGCAGTGGTGGAATCATCTACCCCACAAAATACGGATAGTTTGGGAGGTGGTGTTTTTGGAAGTGATCACATTTCAGAACATCTATGGGACTTGGTAGACAAAGGGGTATTACCATACCCATTGGTGACACAATTGTTGGAGGTACACGCGGCTTTTGAGGTAGCAAAGTTGCAAGCAGAAGGTGTAGAAGGATAGCAAGCCAAGGTGGAATCAGACAGGGAATGAGAGAAAAGACCTTGGGATTCATGTGTGGTGTTGAGCCTCTTGGATTCTATTTGGATGGAGCAATTTGGAGAAAACTAGATGGTGCTGCGAAGGCAGGTTGGTGTCATATTTGAAACGGATTCCCAAGAAGATATAAAGCTTGAAGAGGATAAATTACCGTGGATACCCACTTATGAAGATTGGAAGTGTTGGAAAGTTCCAATTGAAATGGCGTGCACATTTCATCGAATTAGCGGAATGCAATTTAATAGGTTTAGTGGAAAAATTGATGATGATCATGATGTTCATATTTGCCTTTTTGATACGCAATATGATTTGTCAGAAGGAAATCTAGATAATGCAAGGAAATGTCAAGTGTTGCAGGCCACTCTTGAAGGTGAAGTTGTTTGTTGGTTCACTAAATTCGCTCCATATCATTTTGCAACATACGATGCTTTGACAACAATGTTTTTATGATGATTTTGAAAGCCCAAGACCACATGTCAGTTATTTATTAGATTAATTTTCAATAATAAAGTAAGAAGTAGTGGTAAATAAGAAAAGTTTCGAACAAACTTCCTATAGAAACTAGCCAGCCCGAGAAAAGAACAAACATCATTGATTGATTGTGGTGTAGGCCATTCTATTATAACTTTAATCTTTTTTGGATCCACATGCACAACTTCACTTGAAATAATATGTCCTAGATATTCTAGCTTACGTTGAAAGAAGTAACTCTTTTCAGGATTAGTGTAAAGTGTGTTCTCTCATAGTAAACGAAAAATTGTTTTAAGATGCTTCTCATGCTCACTGTTATTCTTACTATAAACAAGTATATCGTCGAAGAATACAAGAAAAAAAGCTTGATAATCAAGAAAAATGTTGTTCATCATTTGTGCAAATGTAGCAGGGGCATTAGTAAGTCCAAAGGGCATTACCATAAACTTATAATGGCCGGTTCGAGTTCTAAATGCAGTCTTAAAAATATCACTTTGTGTCATATGAATCTGATGGTAACCCTAGTTTAGATCAATTTTACTAAAGACACGAGCTCCTCGTAATTTATCTAAAAGATCATCTATTTGAGGAATAGGGTATCTATTCTTTATTGTGATTTTGTTAAGGGCTCTATAATCAATGCACATTTGATAAGTTTTATTCTTCTTCACTACTAAGAGAACTGGTGCTCCAAATGGGGAAGAGCTAGGCCTTATAAGTCCTTTCTATAGTAGGTCTTTTACTTGGTTTTCTATTTCCTTTTGGTGTAGTGGGCCATGTCTATAAGGTGATTTATGAGGAGGAGAACTACCAGGGACTAAGTCTATGCTATGGTCAAAGGATCCTCAAGATGGTGGTAGTTCAGAGGGATACTCAGACATAAAACAATCCTTATAAGTAGTCATGAAAGGTTTATGTGCATTAGGAAGTGTATGAGTATAATCATTGATGACATTGACAAAAACGATGCATGAATTGAATTCTTTCCTAAATGCATGTTTTACTTGAGTATGACTAATCAATGAAAATGGCTGGAAATCATGTCGTGCAAACAAAGTAATGATTTGACCTTTAAATTCAAAGTTAAAGGTATGTGTATGGTATTCAAAGCATGGGTTATAATGAGGATGAAAAGGCATACTGAGTATAACATCGTAAGATTTCAAAGGTGCAAATAAAAATGTTCGTGCATCTTGCACTTGTGTTACATTATAATGACTACCTTGAAATGCAGCTTTCACTTTATATAAGGAAGGAAATGTTTTTAATTTAAGTTCTTGTACTAATAAATGTGAAATGAAATCATGTGACCTACCATCGTCGTGCAAAATATTAACCAGCTTGTTATTGATACTACCCTGCATGCAAAGTAAAGAATGAATTGAGATATCATTACCAAGGTACTTAAGTCCTTCTCCAATGCTTCCTCTGTCCAAAAACAAGGAATTTCTTCATTATGGGCCTCCATGTTATGCAATTGAGCTGCAACTGGTTTCATGTGAAGAGGTCGCAATCCACTTTATTTTTGTATGTCCAAGTTTACCACAATCCAGCAGGTGATACGTGGTCGCTTCTATTGGGCATCCACCGCTGAAGTTTGGAGGGTAGGTGGTTTGGTAGGTTGGAGAGATGAAGCAATAGGTGGAGTTGAGTAATTGGATTGTGGAGGACGTGGAAAACTAGAGTAAGATGGGGCATTAAAATTATGCTCTATAGGAAATGTGGGTTTAACAAAAAGTGGTCGTTGACGTGGTTGTAGATGGATCGACTTGGTTATGGACTGGAACTCCTTCTCTACATCATAGGCAAAAGAGATAGCCTCGTTGAGAGTTGTAGGCCGTAGGGTGTGAAGCTTCGCTTGGATTCCCACCTCCAAACCATTTTTGTATTTCCGCTACAAGCTATCCTCTAGTACATCTTCAAGCATCCGAACCAATAGTAAATTTTGCCAGAACCACTCCATGTAGGTAGTGACCGTGTCACCCTCCTTCCATGTAAAGTTGTCCATGCACGTCAAACATGTAGATGATATTGAGGAGGAAGAAAAGAATCCTTCACTTTATCTTGGAAAGCCTTCCACATTGTTGGACGATCTGTACTGTGGTGCAGGACATTCCATGAGAGTTGAGCTTTTCCTACTAAATAGTTGGTGGCAAATTTGACTTTTTCACTTTCAACATATGTTTCATCAGTATAAAAATCATCAAACTATGACAACCATGAAAGAACTAAAGGGACATCCTTACGGCCATCAAATCATAAAAATTGGTAATTTTTAACAACAATCTTGGAATGCATGCCATCCGATTGGGCAGAGATAATAGCTTTTACCACCCTCGTAAGGTATATATATCTTCATCAGTTTGCATCTTCTGGAGTACTTTGTCGCATTGTTGGATCTCGTTTTGAGCACCTCGAAGTTTGTGTTGTAGGACCTCGAGCTGTTGCTCGAGTGTTACCTTGGGTAGAGGTGACTTACCAAAATCCTCCATGGTGTTCATAAGGTCCATGAGTATGTAGAGAACAAAACCCTCTTGATAGATATGTAAAAACAATTTTTAAGATTGCTTGAATTAAAATGTAAAAGGAAGGGTTGTTCTTGGGAAATTGAAAAAGTAAGAAAGAGATGAAAGTTGTGTTAAATATAAGAAAAGAGGACTAGAGTGACAACACAAAGAGAGTGTAGTGGAAAACACTTCCCTTGTGTGAGTGAGGTTGTGGGTTCAAATCCTTCACCTTGGTGAATATGAAACTTTGTATTGCCACTCATAAATTGGAATTCGTTCGCACATAGCCAATGACTGCCAACGGTGGCCAAGGGAGCCTTGGGTGCCAAAGATGCCAAAGATGCCAAAGATGCCAAAGATGCCAAAGATGCCAAAGTAATGCCTTAAGTTATGCTTAAGTTCTATGCCTTAGTCGATGCCTTGGAGTAAGCCGAAGGAGTAAACATAGGAGTAAATGTAGGTGTAAACATAGGTTCTGGTTCTGGAACAGAAACAGAAAGAGAAACCAAAAACTAAAATAGGAATAGGAACCAAAAATGGAAACGGAAACAGAAATGGAAACGTAGGTGTAAATGTAGGTTCTGGTTCTGAAACTAGAACAAAAACAAAAACAGAAACAAGAACAGGAAAAAGAATTGAAACAAAAAACGGAAACGAAAACAGGAATGGGAACGGGAATCCCAATCAGAAACAAAAATGAAAACAAAAACAGACATTGGAACCGGAATCGAAAATGGGAACGGGAATTGGAATCGGAAACAAAATAGAAATAGAGATCAATCACCAAAACCAACAGAAACAGAGGATGAGTTCACATCTCTTGGAAATAATTATCAAACGCTGCAAGAGACAACCAACGATTTACAGTCGAAACTCAATTCATTGACCATCGAGAATGCCTCACTAAATAACCGCTACCAAGAACTACGAGAGGCTTATCATAAACTTGAACTAGAAAATGAAGAAAAGACGAAAGAGGCTATCACAGATATTGATAACTTGTTACGGGCATAGACTATTCGCAATGTGACGCTCACCAGGAACATGGGCTTACTCAGACGACACTTGGCAGCAGCAAAAGAAGAGAACTAGTGTTTACAAGAACAGAATAGAGAAAATTTAGAAGCTGCTCTCGATCAAACAGACCAACCGTTGAGCCCCAGTCGCTTCAAGGTGGTGCCCTTAGAATCTATGATAATGTTGTTAGATGATCATGTCAGATTGTTAGATGAGTATGACAGCATGAATGAGGAATATCAGAAGCTGAAAGAAGATTATAAACTACTCCAACTACGAGCACCAATACAACAAGGACTACTGGCTCCTGCGGACCCATCTCCTGACATCCTAGAGGAACTCAATGCATTATGGGCCTAGGTATCAACTCTTCAATCACAGATAGCCGTGTATGAAGCACCCCCCAGGCCAGACTCCCCACCGAAACTACCAGCAGAGGAAGAAACAGTCACTATTCCGGTGGAGGAAACTTTTGAAGAAGCATATGAACCCCAACCCATCCCAGGCGGACGAGTTACGGCTGAAGGCCAGACGACTTTCAAACTTCCAACTCCCACATGGATGAAGATGATAGAAGAACTTGCAACAACCCACTCAGCAAGGGTAGAGGCACAGTTACACACCATGGCAATGATTGAAGAACACATTTTGCAGTCCCCCTACTTTGCTCATTTGGCCCCTCACAGATACATATCAGGGCACGAGCTACAATACAAACCGTATTTTATGTTAATGGCGGAATATCAGTTGGCCATAGAGAAAGAAACAAGCAAGAAACCCTCTCACACTACTCAGTTTGAGCCTGATGATTTGCCACCAGACGCGCAGCAAAGAGAAATCTATCAACCAGATTGGCGCAAGGATCTCTTACAAAATTATCCAAAGATGATGAGCACTTGGGTTAAGGCACCTCTACACTTAAAGTACAACCCATGTTGGGGACCAGCCACGTCGTCGCTCTTGGAAGGCATTTGCGATTAAAGTACAGAATAACAAGCAATGACAGGACCGGTTGAATTACCCATATTTCACTCCACCCACAGGACCACCTACAGTGGGATACATGATGGCAACGATTCTTCACTGGCTCCCTCGCTTGAAACATATGGACGATATAGCAGCGACAGACCTCACAACAAGGTTCTGTCAAGGACGAAAGAAGCGAGAGGGAGGGGGGTGTTGGCAGTAGTTAGAGGAATAAAATACGGGGAAGCATGTAAAGAAAGAGCACGGAGTCAATCGAATCATTTTTTCAAAGACTTATATTTTATAAATACTTTTTCAAAACCTCCAACAGTGATTTTCATCACTTTTGTACTATATGCAACATGGAAAAACCCTTTTTGTAATTTATAGCTACATTTTGTGCAATCCGAGGAGTCCTCGAGCTTGAGGAGCTTAGGTAGAATGAGTGCACCAATTTTGGTTATTTTTAGACACCGTTTACCCCTTCAAATAGCATCTAGAACCTATTTTTTAACTATGCCGGTCACTAGATGTGAAACCGATCAAAACTATTCTAGAATCTATAAAAAGAGGTAGAGAGCTCATTTTTTAGGTTGGCTAGTGTGAGCTTAGAGCTATTTTGAGCTTTTGATTGAGACCTTGAGTAATAGAGTTGATTTCCTACCTTCCATTGTGTCTTGCTTGTCTCTTCTGTGTGTGTGTGTGCATCTTTATGCTTCTCACCTTCACTCTCACTTCATCTCACATTCACGATCTTCATATCACTCCTATCTCTTCCGCGGATTGACATTAAGGAGGTGGAGCTTCTTAACGTGGTTCTCACCATTGTGCTAGAGCAACACCAGGGGCAATCATCTACTAACTCTGCAAACTTACTTTTCTTTGGTTTCTGCAGAATAAAGTGGAAAGACAATTAAATGAGCTCTTCAATAACCCAAAGGAAACATAAGCAATCGATGCATGGCATCGATTTCGTGTCTAGATCGATGCCAGGCATCGATATCTCGCATAACTCGATGCCTGGCATCGACTTATGCCGCCAGGTCGATGCCAGGCATTGACTTATGCCCCGAGGTCGATGCCAGGCATCGACTTATGCCACGAGGTCGATGCCAGACATCGACTTATGGCACTAGGTCGATGCCAGGCATCGACTTATGCCCTGAGGTCGATGCCAGGCATCGACTTATGCCACAAGGTCGATGCTGTTGGGGATGTAAGGGTCATGTGACCTTACCCCCATATTCATATATATACATCATATATAGAGCATTGCCTCAAGAGAGATCATTATGTGGGTTTCGAGGCTCCCACGCATATCCGCGCGTCGTTCCTCTCTTCTCTCTCGTTCCATCTCCTCCTTCCTCTTCTTGCTCTGCACACCAAAGCCCTTCATCGGTATCAGAGCATGCTGAAGGCTGGTGTGCAAGATGCTTCAATGGAAGCTTAGAACAAATAGAAGTGTAGGTCGGCTTCTCTTGACAGCTGTTCAGTATTTTGGTCATAACTCGAGCTAGGAAGTTTGGATTGACAAGTTTTAAAGTTCTGTGCATAGCTAACACAGAGAGCTACAACTTCACAGAAGGGTGCAGAACCTGGTTCGGACTTCTGAAGTGCCGAAAATTCAAAAAACGCAGAGAATTGTAGAATGCGAATCTACATTGAGTAGGACAACAAGTCGGTTTTTTTTGTCATAACTTGAGTTCTACAGATCGGAATGCGATGATTTAACTTGCTACTTGTAGTTTGGAAAGATAGCTACAACTTTGTAGAAAAACTCAGATCCAGATTCTGAGTTTTAGGTTACTGAAATTGCAGAATACAGAGCAGTATTATTGCAAGTGAAATTGAAATTGACAACAGGTGCTTGTTTTGAGCATATCTTGAGCTACGCACCTCCGATTGAGGTGTTCTTTATCTCGTTACGTAGCCAAGAGTTAGATCTTGAAATTTGCTGAAGGCCAAAAGTTCAGATTCAGAGGCTATCACCACTGAAATAGCAAAACATAGAGCAACAATTTTTTATCAAACGAACCCTAATTACTCTTGGAGGTTGAATTTTCTTTGGAACTTCTTCGAGAGAGAATTTTTTGTGTGCAAGCTCTTATTTTTAGAGCTTCAAGGCATTGTACATGTATGATCACTGTGGTAGCTCCTCCATATGAGAGTAGAGCATGATCTTGTCACGTGTTTGGCATGTAAGATGACATTGTGGTATACTCTTCTTTGAGGTTTATGTCATCATGAGTTTGATCATGGATGTATAGTGACATTGTGGTTTATAGCTTGCTTATGCCACTTGGTTATGGATTTACTTTCCGGTTGCACATACTTTTATGAGAGTTGATTGTGGATCTTGGTTGGTACTTGTATCTTTTGTTTTCTTTGCAGGAACAGGATCCAGATTGGAGCCTCAGTTACACGTTTGTTTGTCACCATTATTAGCATTTGGTCATTGATTGATATGTATTTGCCAGTGTGATTCTCGGCATATGTGGATGGTGATTCCCACATGGTTATTTTGGTTCTAGAGTCCGTTTTACAGAGGAGATGCTGTCGAAATTTCATCAGCTTTTATGCTAGAAGATAGCTCTAGTGGATCTTGAAGCTTGTGAGATAGCTTTGGATCATTGTTTATCTCCATTCATTTGGACTTGGTCACAAGTTATTTGTGATAGGTTGGACCATCTTGCAGGATTCATTCTTGAGTGGGAGATACATCATCATTGTATTGGCATGTATTGCCATTAGTTTTTGGGCACATGTAGTTGCCATTATCTTTTTATTAGATCAGTGACAGGTGGTGACAGATTACTCATTGTTCTTTTGTTATTGGTTATCTTGTTTGATTGCTCAGTTTACAAGGGATACTCTGCTGAAATTTTCCCAGGATTCTTTCACATCTACTTGGTCACTTTGGAGACTTGGTGAGCAGGCTTATGCTCATGGTTTTATGTGCATGCTAGATGCATGGTTATGTGACAGGTGGTTCACATGGTTTTCTTCTCCACAGAGACATATGTGATGTGAGTTATGCATATGGATATGCATGTGTGATCCTATTGAGGATAGAGTATTTTTCAAGTCTCTTATTACATTGCTAGTCTTGGATTGCCAGCATGGTGTCTTCTCGATTCGATGGTACTGACTTTCCGAGATGGAAAGCTCAGATGTGGCATACATTGGTTCGTGCAGGGTTACACATGTATGTGCATAGAGATGCACAGAGGCCTCGTGACATGCCCGACTATGTATGGATGGATATGGATGCATTGGCCAGCTCCACTATCCGATTACAGCTTGTGGATTCTATATATGAGTCTGTTATGTATGAGGAGACGAGTAGTGCATTATGGCAGAGACTACATGATATGTATGAGAGTCCATTGACTCATGTGAGACATAGATCACATCGACGACTTCGATGTTTGCATTGTGTTCATGAGGGCCATATTCGACGATGTTGCTTCAGGCGGATGCGACGACGACGTCAGAGATATGCACGTGATGCAGGTCAGGTAGTGATTTCAGGAGAGTCTATGATAGTTGATTATGCCAGTGATGGTGATGTCATTTTCTCCTATGGATCATCTCAGGATTCCTCTTGTTCATTGGATAGCACACATATGGCTTGGTTGCTTGATGCATTAGCTACTTTTCATGTTACTCCACATCGTGAGTGGTTTTGTCGATTCTCACGTGAGAGTCGTGGATGTGTGCAGTTGCCTGATGGTACGACATATGACATTGAGGGTGCAGGAGATATATGCTTTATGCTACCTAGTGGAGCATCACTTATGCTCAGACATGTACGCTATGTGCCTTCATTCCCTATGAGCTTGATTTCAGTAGCCAGTTACAGGAGAGCAAATGTTATGCATTCCTTAGTGAGCATCATTTTTAGTTGCAGTTGGGACAACTTATGCTTGTCAGAGGTGCCAGGATTGGGCACATGTATCCACTGCAGGTACTTCATGTGAGAGACAGTCTCGTCTCAGTGGGAGTTCAGCCTTATGTGCGATGTGAGACTCATCATGTCTCATTTTATCTACCTACAGATAGGTCTGTTGATATTCATGATGCATATATATGGCAGGATTCAGATGCTCAGATGGATGCACATGTAGAGCATGTTTTGGATGCTCATGATGCTTCTATGGAGCATGGTTTTCTTTATCATGTGGATGCTCATTTGGAGCACACTTTGGATGATCAGTTGGATGCTTTAGAGCATGATGTGGATGCTCATGTAGAGCATGATGTGGATGCTCATGTAGAGCATTGTGACGATACTCAGTTAGAGTTTGATCATCAGTTTGACCTTGGTGTTGATGTTGTGCAGTTAGCTCATGTGGAGCATGATGATACACTTGGTGTGGTAGAGCAGGATAGCTCTTATGATACACAGTGTATGTCAGAGCATACTAGCTCTCAGGGTGCACAGCTAGACACATCCTTGGTTGACAGGATGACTGATTTAGATGTTGATGAGTCAGCAATCATGCAGTCGTTCTTGGATTCGCTCATGCCAGATGTTGACACAGATATGTCAGGACATGTTGGTCTTGATGATGGTGCTTTGGATGCCTTGGATACAGGCATGGCCGACATACTTAGGTTAGCTAGGATAGCACATGTTTCGTCAGCATTCGGGAGTCTGATGTACGAGTTGTTATGCTCGAGACCAGACATTGCAGTTGCTATTGGAGCATTTGCACTTGGAGTTGTCAGTCATTCGATGATTGACATAGGCATGGAGCGAGTGGGAGCTTTGCAGGAACTTCGTCAGTTCTTGCATCAGTCATATGTGAGCTCGACTCTTGTCGATATGAGTCTAGAGCAGTTTGAGGTGCATGGATACACCTTGTTCGAGGCGGTTGGTGTAGGCTGAGCTAGTATGGGTAGAGATCCAGACTCTTCCTGTATATTAGTGTATAGTCCTACATCATTCTTTGTAAGTGGTAACATTGACCCTTAAGTGGGAGATTGTTGGGGATGTAAGGGTCATGTGACCTTACCCCCATATTCATATATATACATCATATATAGAGCATTGCCTCAAGAGAGATCATTATGTGGGTTTCGAGGCTCCCACGCATATCCGCGCGTCGTTCCTCTCTTCTCTCTCGTTCCATCTCCTCGTTCCTCTTCTTGCTCTGCACACCAAAGCCCTTCAGATGCCAGGCATCGACTTATGGCACTAGGTCGATGCGAGGCATCGACTTATGCCACCAAGTTGATGCCAGGCATCGACATTCAGCAGTAAGTCGATGCCAGGCATCGACTTCCTACCAAAAGCCTAGCATCAAATTGGTTAGGTGAATCAAGGCATCTAGTCTAATAGCAAACCAGGTATGCTCCCTGAAAGAGAACCTACCCAATCACGAAACAGGATAAAATATTCAGATAAAGCTTTGTATGATGATGTGGTTGGATAGTTTCTGTCCAAGAAAAGCAACCCAGCCTCTTCATCATCACCTCCTGAATCTTCAAGTATACTTTATGACTACAGCCACAAAAATGAAAAATAGACAAAGTTAGACCAGAAACATGGGAGGAGGGAAAAAGGATCTGAGATACATACATACTTATTTAGCTCAGTCACCATCTCCTCCAGGCTTAACTCCTTGGAGATTACCCTTGACAAAGTTGATATAATCAATGTATCATCTTTGATTCCTTGAAGGGCTCTCCATGGTGTCAGCTTCATGTCCTCAGGAGCCTCTTCAATTGAAAGTTCTACTTTCCTTCCCTTTCCCTTCAGATCAACTTGTGGGTCTGGCCTTGACTTCCGTTGCTTCTGGCCCTTGACCTCCTTGTTCTCCCACATTGTGAAAATCTAATTCTGTAGATCCCAGATCTCACCTGTTGTGAATGCTAGTTGAAACCATGGATTATATTTTCTCAAAGCATTAGACTTTCTATTTTCATCCAGTGCAATGCCAACCTCAATAAGGCATTGCTTTCGTAGATTGGGATGTATTCTTCCAGCCTCGTTCACTTGACAATCTTCGTATTCATGGTGGAAGAACCGAATTCTCTCTATGGAGGACATTTTTTGCCTATAGTCATTGTCATTGTTGTGATCCCAAGCAAGAAGTTTGGCTTCCTCAGTTGTAAGACCAACATATATTTTGCACTCTGCATACCTAAAGAAGAATGTGGTGGGGTGCTCCTTCACTAGCTGTCTGCGAGCCTCTGCAGAGTGTGAACCACCAATCACATAATATGTATAATCCTCAAACAGACCCTCATTGAACTCCTCTATAGAGCTGCACTCATTCGGATCCACCATGACAAGGAAAGGCACAATAGTAGCATGAGGATTTATCTTCATTTTCTTCTTAAGATTCTGGACATGCAAATTGTGTGGATCCCTTATCTCAAGGGGTCTCCTCCCTCTGACTAGATCCATTGGTGGTCTATGGATGATATTGATTGGCAAGTGGAACAACTGCCCCTTCTTCACAACTTTTTTTCTAGCTATGTCCTCCCTCATCTTGGTCTGCTCAGTACCAAGAATACCCGAAGCAAGCTCTCCACCAGCTGCAACTATTATATCTTCAGAGCTAGAGCTTGAGTCAGAAGACTCCTCATCAGCAGTTCTCTTCTTTTTCTTCAGGAACTTCTTCTGCATGCACTGCTTACCCCTTGCCTTTACAGGGGTTGTCATCTTCTGTTGTGTTGGCATGATGTTGCCCTGTATCCATGGCATCAAGTCCTTAATAAGATTCAAGGAGTCCCTGCATATCTCTGCAAGCCTCTCTAGAACACAGCACTCTGGGCACAAGAAATCCATCTTGCATATTACATTTCTTAAACCTTTCGATGTCTCTACCAGGACAAGGAGGTTGTCAGAATCCTCATCTTCATAATCCAGTTTGAACACAAGGCCATACTGAAAACCCTATGTTGTCGTGATCTTTCCTCTCCCGTATGCCCCTACGAACACCAGTAGGACTGCATTCTTTTCTTCCACATATTGAAGGCACCACTCCAGTCTTGTCATGTCCCGGAGTGGACGATCTATCCTTAAGTCCTCTACGTCCCTCCACCTTTCCGTCCTAGTTGCATCATCCTCAGGTATTTTGATGCTACTCTGTCCACCCGAAGACATTCCAACCGAATTGCTGGCCTTCTCAGAGGATAAGGATGTAATGTTTTTCTTTGGTTTTGCTTGGTGACCAATCCCTCTATCACGTTGGTGATCCACAGAGCTCATTGTCACTTTGAGCTTCTTGAAGGGCCTCTCACTTTTTGACTCAGCATCCCTGAAATGGGCTCGAAAATATCAACTCATACATTAATGTTTTTTTGAAGCTGCAAAGTTGATGCCAGGCATCGAGTTGAGGGTGCAAGTCGATGCCAGGCATCGACCTGAGGGTGCAACTCGATGTCAGGCATCCACTTTGTGTTAAAGTCGATGTCAGGCATCGACTTGATGGTGTAAGTCAATGCCTCGCATCGACTTGCACCCTCAAGTCGATGCCTGGCATCGACTTGCACCCTCAAGTTGATGCCTGGCATCGAGTTGCACACAAAGTCGATGCCTGGCATCGACTTGCACCTAATAGTCGATGCCTGGCATCGACTTTGCACCCTAAAATCGATGCTTGGCATCGACTTTCAGGCCACATTCGATGCCAAGCATCAATCTTCAAGGTCGATGCCAGGCATCGACTTGAAGGTGTAAGTCGATGCCAGGCATCGACTTGAGGGTGCAATTCACTGCTAGGCATCGACTTAAGGGTGTAAGTCGATGCCAAGCATCGACTTTAAGTGCAAATCAATGCCAGACATCGACTTGATGGTGCAAGTCGATGCCAGGCATCGAGTTGGACCCCAAAGTTGATGTGTGGCATCAACTTGCACCTAAAAGTCAATGCCTGGCATCAACTTATACCCTTAAGTCGATGCTTGGCATCTAGTTGTACCCCATATTGGATCTATACTTCATGAGCTAGGAAAAATAAAAACCTAGAAAGCATACTATTTACTCAAACATACAAAAGGAATCTTTTAGGAATCTTTTTTTGTGGTATGATTTTGTCTACCTTTTGGTACTCTTGCCAACATTCTTCTTCTCCATGAGAGTTGCCTTGCTGGTTTGCTGAGCTCTGTGCTCCATTGCTGTATGTGCTCTGTTGCTCTCTCTTGCTCGCAGATTTTGGAAATGAGAATGATCTCCTCCTCTGCTATTTATAGACAATTGGGTTACTTGAACCAGAGACTAATTGGATCTAACTGAATGAATCCAGTTGCTAACTAGATCTATCAACTTATCTAACCAAGAAATACCACTCACACAGATAGGCTGTTTCACATCGAGTTTAGTGAAATATTTATAGAACCTTGCAACTATTTATATACAGTTTCATGAAATTTACACTTCAATGGCAAGAGTATGGTATGTACATGAGAAAGTCTAGATCTCAAAGAGGAAGTCTATATTCTCAAATCCTAATTTGAATATCAATAGCTGCAAACACTTTAAAGAAAAACAAAAAGGAAGAAAAGTCAAACACTTGAAATAAAAGGGCACAACTATCTTTAAAGAAAAAGGAAGAAACCTCTTAAAGCGGGAAAAAATCACCCCAATGGCCCTAGGTGTGTTCACACACATCACCACCAAAATAATATCTAGTCAATCTTTATTCGTTTATGGATCCCAACTTTATTTTGATGTTTCGGGATAAATACATTGATAAGACGAAAAGATTTCCCAACTAAAAATAAAATAAAAGTCTTTTTCTCCTGGAACAAGTTCAGGTTACGACTACGGATATTCGGCGAAGACTTTCTATTTATATACATATATAACATATCTATCTTATCAACAATAACAAGAGGAAGTTGAGAAATTTGAGAAGAAAAACTGAAGTAGATAATAAGGAGAGACAGGGAATAAGATAAAGATTCAAAGTCTATAAGTGACCTTTTTGTTTACTAGCATATGTCACTATAACTGACACCTTTGATGTTTATATTCTCTAGATATGAAGAATGCAATCTCTTAGTAGGAGATCAATATGAAGAGGGCAAGCCGATAAACATAAACAATAAAGCCTAATCCTTGAAATCTTAGCTAAAAGTAAAATTTCTTCTTGTAAAGTCGCCAATGGCACTACTCCCAACAACTTTAATATCTAATCCAATTGGAACTCAACTTGGATATATTTTGATTTACTCATAATGCTAAAACTCAATGACTCATATCTCGTTTGAAATCAACTGTGTATCTCATCTTTCAAAAGTGAATCAAATCTTTGGTTCCCTTATTACTGTATATCTGAGTAATTAAGTACTTTAATTTTAGACTTTAAGTACTTTAATGTAATTTGATGTTTAATGCACTTTAATGAACTTTTGATTTCATATCTACTTGATGTGACATTTGATGTGACATCTTCACTTGATCTCGGACTTCTACTAATTTAAAAAGGTAATTCATCTTCAATCTTCTTTGAACTGAGTGAAGATGAGCTCAATCTTTTCAGTGGATGCTTGGGCATCAGCTTCCTCTGCTCATATTGATTCATTTTTCTCAATTGACCCTTTCCTCTTAAGTGATGATCCCTATGGTTTAGAACGTGGTGATGATCATTCTATGTTTTCTGTTGAGTCATTTAAGTTATCCAATTCACAGTGCAATGCTGCTCAACCAAATGCACCTCTTGATCTCCCATCTGATCCAACCATTGATCTCCCTTCTGACTCAAGTGCATGTGGAGCAACGCAAAGGCAAAGCAAGCTCAATCTACGTTTTAAAAGAAGGCCTCGTGAAGCAAGTCAAAAAAGATTTAAATTTCTTACTTCAGATAGACATATTGCATTGGATATTATGAAGCATTGTTGTGGTTTGAAATGTTTGTACAATTCAGGAATGAAGAAGCTAAAGCACCTAAGAGAGAAATTCCTGCATTTAGATAGTGAACGGTAGGATATATACCTTTTTTCTCACATGCAAATGATTGAGGATAACATGTCAGTAACACGTGTTGCTTTTGAATATTTATTTAGTCAAGGGATGCGATGTTGTAGGGCTGCATTTAAAATTGCAATGGGTGTGGGAAATTTTAGAGTACATAGGGTTCAACAGGGGCTTATGAATGGGGATCTCATTTTGGATACGTTCCATGTTGGGACCAAAGGATCTGTTGGACGTCATGCAATGAATTGGATGATGAACTATTTTAGCTTGCATTGTGAGGTTATGCCTACAACTGGAAGGTTGCACTTGTCAGATAACTTTACTCATCGAGAGGTATTTCAAATATATAGAGAAGACATGGAAAATAGAAATGAGAAGTATGTGTTGTATCATCACTTTACTCGAGTGGAAGCAAGAGTTCAACAATGTGTCTATTCCTCGTAAAGTTAGAATGGGTGAATGTTCAATTTGCACCACTTTGAAAAACATGGCAAAGGGGGCTACAACACCACAAGAAAAGGATAATTTTAAAAACCTTCTTAACAACCATCATGAGAGTCAAGCTTTAGAGAGAAAGAAAGCAATTCATCATTGAAGTAAAGCACTCAGAAATCTGGAGCATTATATGTGTTTGTTGATCGATGGTATGGATAAAAAAAAAACTTGTTTGCCACATTTTTATTGCATCCCTAAGGACATTGGAGATGAATTCCTTGTGCAAATGCATTTGGTTGGTGCTTTGGTATACAATGGAACTGTAATGCCCAAGGTTTTCTTCACATATCCGAATGTGCATAATGATCCAAACCTTACAGTTACTATCGTTCATCGGGTTTTGCAATCATGGAAGGATCTTTTGCCATCAACTCTATATTTGCAACTTGATAATACTGCAAGAGAGAATAAAAATTCTACAGTCTTTGGATATTTAAGCATGCTTGTTGATAAACAAGTATTTCAAAAGGTTAAGGTAAATTTCCTTCTGGTTGGACACACTCATGATCACATTGATCAAATGTTCAGTACTTTCTCTAAGAAGTTGGCACGTAACAATGCTTTTACTCTTCCAATTTTATCTGAGCTGATTTCAGAAGCATATACTCCAAACCCAGAAGTTCAACACCTCACACAGATTTATAACTTTAAGCACTTTTGCTCAATGGGCCTTGATAACAGTGCTAAGGTTTTGGCTCCATTGCACAATATTAGTGTCAACCATGTATTCTTGATGAGGAGGGTTGATGAAATAACCCTTTTATTTGCAAAGCAATATTCATCTTCTCCTGGGTGGGAGCCTAAAGAGGGATGCAGATTCTTATTGCAAGTGCCTAATTTGTCTACAGTGTATGGTGCAGAACAATCACCATATGAAGATAAAAACAATACAGAAAGATGTGGAAATGTGGTTGATCAAAGTAAAAGCTGGATGCATGCACTCATTGAAAAGAAGAGACATATTGAGCATGCAAAAAAATATGTTGGAGATCAAGATGTATCTTGGTGGGAGGACTTTTTCAATCATCAAGAAGAGATTATACAGTATACAATTGCAGGTCATTGGCCAGTTGATGTTCCATTCACATGGGATTTTTGTACACAAAGATCCGTGAATGTCGCCCAAGCATGTAATGCAGAATCACTTCAAAGTTTTATACATCCACCAGAAAGAAATATTTATGTAGGCCCAAGGATGACAAAACAGGCAGAAGCAAGATGTCAAGGAAATTTAATAGAGATAAATGTTGGAACACTTATTGCAGTACTTGCTGATGGTGATGAGGATACTAGACCATTTTGGATTGCAAAGGTTTTAGAGATAACTAAAGATATTGATCAGAGAAGAATAGAGGCTTTGATGGTGCATTGGTATTACACTAAAAGTAGTAATGCATTCACAGGTAAATATAACTTAGAAATGGTGTGTGATACTAAACAAACAGGCTCAAAAAAGAAAAAGAATATTCGAAGCACATCCACTCTTAAAATGGATGATGTAGATATTCTTGTTTATGATTTTTCCTTGACAAAAACAGGTCACTTGAGGAAAGCAACCATCAATATGATAAAACAAAAGCTTCCAGATGTATGTGGTACACGAAATCATAGGCAAACAAGAAGATTTGTGCATGATCCTGCAGAATTTGGTATGTATATGGATGAAGATAGAGCTCTTGTGGAGATAGAAGAAGAAGAAGAAGAGAGCTCTCAACAGTATGAGACTGAATCAAGTGCATCAGATGATGAGGGTGTAGACATAGATCGACATAGTTGTGAGTTGCATTGAAACTCTCTAATATTTTTAGTGCTTATGTAAATGCCTCGAAGTAGTTTGGTTAATGAAACCATGTTTTGTAGCAATTTTGAATAACAATCAGATATCCACCCATTGAAAATATGTCTTAAATGTTATTTTTGTATAAGAATTATTCAGTTTAACATTCTTTATATAGATTTTAGACATATCAATGTCTTATCATATAGATTTTGGACATGTCAATGTCTTATCATATAGATTTTGGACATGTCAATGTCTTATCTATTGAAATTTTGACTACATTTTGAGCTCTTTTTTTATGAGAAAATGACAAAAAATTACATGTTTTCACTTCATTTTTGAAATATATGTATACTGGTATATAGGAATCTCAAACATAAGCTGCCATTTGCTTGATTTTTGAAGAGGGTGTTCTCTTTTTATGACATAGTTCTCATTTGTTACGACTCGCTGTTATATACTTTGATTTGAATTTCATGCAACTTACTTCTGGCATTCATTCTTGTTTTCTCCACTTCACTAGCTTCATATTTTCTTTGTAGCTCTATGACTTGATCTTGGAGCTTCCAGTTTTCCGTTGTTAGCATGGTGCATTTGTCCTTCGCTTCTTGAGCTTCGGATCCTTGGCTAAGAGTGCCTATCGAACTTGAACTAATTGTATAGACAAATTGTCACTTATTACCTAGAAATGGCTTCTCTCTCATAGCCTTCTCATAGTCTGCCTCGGCTTTGAGCATTTCTTGTTGAGTATCCATAGCCGTTTGTATCATTTGCTTCACGACTGGTTTTAATTGGGCCACATCCACATTCAGCCATGTTTTGGGGATGCTTGGTTCTTCCCCCATTTGTACATCCTTGCCTTTTCCACGTGTATAGTTTTGTCATGTGGTTGTCTTATTTGAAGTTGCACTTCTCTCTCTTTTTCCTCTGCCTCATTTGTGTTCGACTTTGTAGTGCTCCCTTGAAAGGTGACATCCAAAGGAGAGGGCTCTGCTACCACCCTGATTGGTGTGAATGGCTCGTGTTTCCGCCATTGTTTCCTCTACTTTTTCTTCCTTTGGATTCTTCACTAGGGCATCATCATCTAAACAAGTCTCTTTAATTTTAATGTTTGTCTCTTCATTCATCTTGAGTATGTGAACTTCTTCTTGAGATGAGCCTTGCCTTGTCGTGTCCTTGATCGTATCAATAGTGTAATCTACCTTTGTACCTTCCATTCCAAAGCCATCTGGGACTTGATTCAATTCCTCCCACTTACCATCATCTTTGGAGTCACTTCTAATGTCCACATTCATCATGGATAATTCTTGCTCTTCTTGTGTATTAGATGATGAACTAGAGTTGGTCAATCCCAACTCTCTATATCGATGAACTTTAGTCAGTCGCTTTCTTTTGTCAATGTCTTCATGAGACTTGTGGTAATGATGCCCTTGTACTGGCAGGTTTACCTAACCTTCCATGTACTAATGAGTTGCTTCCATTGCTTCGGTTAGTTCCTCTTCTGTGATGGGTGTATGGTTTCCTATCCTTGTCCTTGGAAGTACATGTATCCTCTTTGAAGCTGGAAGTGCTTCTTCTGCCTTCTCATTTCTCCTACTCTTTTGGTGCCTCTCATTCTTGGTTGAGAGCTAGTTTCAGCTTCTTCCACTACTTTTATCCCTTTCTTCTTCCTTGGGACCGTGACTAACTTCGCATAGTTAGCCATCTCCGAAGATGAGGGCATCTCTTTCAAATGTTCTCGTATTCGCAATGCATGATAAATAAGTATTGTCAATGTGACACTTCCATTCAAGAACTTTTTGTGGTTCCACTGCTTCTTAGCTTCAAAAAGATGCTCTTGGATGTATGGTGTCATGTTCAATTGATTACCAATCTGTTTGATAGCATGAGATAGCATCTTCACTATGATTTTCTATGGTGCGGTGTATCGATGCATGTTGGCAGTAGCCAGAGGCACAGATGACACAAAAGCATGTGAAGACAGAGCACAACGAGGTAGCAAGGAGCCAGTCGGATTATTTTTTCAAGGAAATATGTTTTATAAATACTTTTCAGAAACTCCCAATAGTGATTTTCATCACTCTTGTACCATATGTAACATAGAACAACCACTTTTGTTATTCTTAGCTCATTTTTTGCAAGAGTCCTCGAGCTTGAGGAGCTTAGGTAGAACGAGCCTACCAATTTTGGCTATTTTTGGATCCCGTTTACCCTTTCAAATAGTACCATAATCTATTTTTTAACTATGACGGTCACTAGATGTGAAACCGGTCAAAACTAGTCTAGAAACTATAAAAAGAGCTAGAGAGCTCATTTTGGAAGTTAGCTTGTATGAGTAGAGAAGAGCTTAGAGCTATTTTGAGTTGTAATTGAGATCTTGAGAATAGAGTCTATTTTCCTACCTTCCATTGTGTCTTGCTTGTCTCTTGATTGTGTGTGTGTATGTGTGTGTGCATCTCTATGCTTCTCACCTTCACTTACCATTGTGCTAGAGCAACACCAAATTTGGCGACGTTGCCGGGGATCGAGTCTAGGACGAATGTGTGATGGTAAGAGTATAGCAAGAAGTGGCGTTGGAAGGTAAAAATTTCAGTTTTTGTTGTTGTTTTTAATTAATTTTTAGTGTTTTTCATCTCCTCTACACCACCTTCACCACCACATCATCTTCTTCCACTCCAAAAAATTCAGAAAATTCACCATATCCACCCATTCTCCTCATTTCCCCTCATTTGTGCATGAGAGAGAGAGAGCTTTTGTGATTGCATGTACTTGTATGTTTTTGAGTTTTAGTACAGAGCTCCAAAGCAGCAGGAAAGCTTCCAAAAGGTAAGAAAATCCATTTCAGTCAGAATCTGCCGTGTGTGTCAGACCATCGCGATGGTCTGCCAAGTTCGGCATTTTTGGTAAGTGAGTTCACCACCATATAGGCGACAGTAGCGCACACACGAATCCATTGTTGCATTTAAGAAATTCTCATTTTGGTGGACCATCACGATTGGCTCAAACCACCGCGATTGTGTCACACCATCACGATTGGCTCACGCCATCACGACGGCTCGGCCGGACCATCGCGACGGTCTCACACCATCGCGATGGTTCACTTGAGCCATCGCCACGGTCCCTGACCATCGCGACGTTCCCATCGACCCCACGCCATCACGATTGGCTCACGCCATTGCAAGGATCCTGCCACGTGTCAAGCCAGACCATCACGACGATACCAGGTAAGCCATCGCGATGCCCTCGAAAGTTGGACCATCGCGATTGGCTCAAGCCATCGTGCCCCATGACCATCACGACAGTTGTGTTGACAGTTGACCGATCCCATCATGATTGCTCGTCGATTAAACCATCGCGATGGTTCATTCATGCCATCGCAACGGTTGGCATCAGACCATCGTGACAGTTTGTGCCTTCGGACCATCGCAATTGTACCACGCCATCGTGATGGTTCACCTAAGCCATCGCGACGGTCCCAGACCATCGCGATTGTCCCAGACCATCATGATTGTCCACCCCAAATGCAAAATTTAGGGTTTGATTTTTTGGGCAAATTTGAGGCCATTTTGAGAAAATTTTGGGTGATTAAGCTCATAGGAGACCCCTTAGCTCATATTTGAAGAAAAACCTAATTGTCAGTTTTTTATCCCCGAGAGCCTGAACACTCGTATCTTTTTCATTCAAAGTCCATTTTTTGAGCTTGATAGCTCGTTAGAAAGCTCTTTACGAGTACTACGTGACCTCAGCTTTGCAAAAAGAAGAAGTTGTTTTTTAGATAAGATAATTTGAGATTAACATTGTTGGGACTAGAAAAGCCAAGGGGCATAGAATTTTGGGCCAAGGAAAAAAGGACTAAAAAAGTGTATATATCAAAGTGCTTGATCTTCCATTTGACAATTGGTCTAATATTGAATTTTTAGAGGTCTAGCAAGGGCAATCAAGGGCAATCAAAGCAAGGCAGTGAAGAATGCAGGGCTTGGGAAGTGCAACTTCTTGGGCATCAGAGCGACCAAAGCAACTGATTCGAGGTTGGAAGAATACTCAACCCCCTTAGTCAATTATTAGCTTAGGCTAAACAGTAGCATTGTGGATTAAAGACAATAGGAATGTACCAAGTTCAAGAGACTTAATTTTTCAAGTCCAAGACTAAAGTAAAAGTGTGCGATACAAAAACCTAAAGGAAAGAATTTAAGTATGACGGAACGAGAACTCAAAAGTACAACGGAAAGTCGATTCCTGATGCTTACACTAAGATAAGACAAGAACTTAAAGGGATTAAAAAAGAAACAAGCAAGTAAAGAACAAAGAACCATTGATGATCAGAGAGTGTCAGGAAGTAAATTCATGAACCTTAGATCGGGCAAGCATACAGGTAAGTCAGACCGATGAAGCCTTAGATCATCAGAAGCAAGTGTAGGAACTACTGCACGTTCATAGGCACAGCAATTGAATAGTTATCCTTACGGGTTGAGCTCAAATACTAGTGAATCGAAAATGGCTTTTAGCACAGAAAGACTAGAAGGAGGGTTAAACATAGCATATTTGGAAAACCCCAAAGGACCCTATAGAACTCAATTAGAATTTGTTCGAACCAACCGCTTAGGTGCTCGCATCTATCAGGATGGTTTGCGAAGACAAGTGGTGCAAATGCACAACCCTGATCAACCCATTGGATTGGAACGACCAGTGGTGAAATTTGAGAGAGACGCATACATAGACAAAGAAGGAACGATGTAAATCATAAGTACTCAACCAAATAATACCAATGAGTTTGGTGTAATTCAGTTAGAGACAGAAGCTAGAGCCCAAGGAAAAGAACCAGTAGGAGAAGAACCTAGGACACCTAAAGGGAAATCTGTACTGACAAGAGTACTAATCCCAGAGTGGATCCCTCAGGATAACAGAAGCATAGAATTGTTTGTGAACTGTAGCTCAGTGATGAGTAGCACCTCCTTTAATGTCAATCCGGGAAGACGTGAGGATGGTATGAAGACCTCGAGCAAGTGGCGGCACAAGTGCGTGAGTGAGAAGCACACAAGCATGCACACACATACACACACACGCGCACACACGGCAAGACAAAGAGAGAGAATCAATGGAGTTCTTTAGATTACTTTCAATAGCTCTTACAAGTTCGTTTCAATTACAATCTAACCTCAAAAATGAGCTCTCTAGCTCCTTTTATAGTTTTTGACTAGCTTTGGCCCTGTCCAGACCTAGTGTCCGGCCTAGTTAAAAATTAGGTTCCAGGGCTTATTTGGGGGCTCAAACGAGATCTAAAAAATACGAAAATTGGTACGCAACTACTTCTAAGGCTCCTCAAGCTCAAGGACTCCTTGGCTTGCACAAAATGGAGCTACAAAAATGTGAAATGATATTTACAATGATTGTTAGTGATAAAAATCACTGTTGTTGTAGGGGTTTCTTCTAGTGATCTGCCATACATATCTTCAAGCTCCCTACTTGCTCTTCCTCCCTGCATGTCCATCTCTTTGATCTGCATTAGTGTCTTGAAAAAATATTGGCCTACTTGCCAGATCTTCTTTGACTGCCCTGTTTGCTTGTGCTGTCCCTTCGCTCTGACTCCCTTCTTTGACTTTCACGTCTTGTAAGTCCTGGTGTACCAAGACTACTGCCAACACCCCCCCCACTCTCGCGTCTGTCGCCCCTGACAGACCCTTGTCTAGCTACTTTTTGGACGTAATATTGGACAACATCGGCGGCGAGGTGGTGTTCTTCTAACCTGAGTCCCCTTGCTAGATCTGTCAGCAATGCATCCCAATTGACTGGCCCTGGGACATCTGGATGTGGCACCCGTAATTGTTCTGAGTGAATGGTTTGCTCCACAGCAAATAAATGGAGGAGATGTGAGGGTCGGCGACAAATATTTCTGAGTGGTATTCCCAGAACCCTGTTATGAACATCTCCTCGAATGTTTGTTTAAAGCAGGCTGGGAGGTATTTTATTCTGGCGTGCCAAGCATATACCACCTCTATGGAAGGAGTGGTACTCATGTCATAAACTAAATCCTGGTTTCCTGTAAGGAATCCGACACCTGAGAAGTGTGGGTCCTTGATATTCTTGAATGTCCTGAATGTAATAAGCATTAATTCAAAAATTTTCATGCACATCTGGGCCATCACATCAGGTGTATTCCTTAATCGGATGCTCCAGTGCCGTATGGTGGAAATCATGTAATTGACGGTGGGAGGTCCTTGAGGGGGTGCTAGATAGACGTAGTTTAACCATTTGGCGCAGCCTTTGATATTCTGGACTGCAAGGGTAAACTCTGGCCATGTGCGTCTGCGGAAGACAGGAACGTAACAAGGGTTATATTTAATAAAAAGAGGCATATTCGTCCAGGTGCGAACCATCTCCGGGTAGGTTTCAAGGAGTCGGATCCTCCAGGTGGGTTGATGAATGGATCCTTTTTGAGCGCTCTCTGGGATGTCATCTGGCCCGAACTGTGTAGCAAACGTTGGAGGTTTGCCACATCTTTGTTGGATATCTACATTGTAGTCTGCCAGGAGTATACAATATGGCACGTATTGATCATCATTGGTTCCGATCCATCTATGGTGGGACATGCTACGGAAGTATTCTGATTTAATAATAGTGTCCTCTATCTTTGCCATAGATTGGATTTGAACTGCCACTCGATCTTCATGAGTTGATGCTGTTTTCTCTAGTGTCTGGAGCCACTCAGGTACTTCAATTTATAACGTATCCATTCCTTCTGCGGTTTGCTCACCACCTGGCATTGGCATGGGAACGTATGGTTCCTCATACGTCTCATCTACCTCGATGGGTACCAAATCCTCGGGTTCTGGTTCGACAACTGGAGAGGGCTGCCTTTCGTGTGTGAGTAATCTTTCCTGTAATTCGGCCACCTGCTCTTTCAATGTCTTGACTTCCTCTGAAGTCGTGGTCGTTTCTGTGACTCTGGGTGCTGTCTGTTGCTCTTGGAGCTGATTGCGCAGCTCATCACGTTCCCTTTCCAAGTCATCATGAGCATCTAATAGATCTGCATAGCTTTCCAAGATGGTCTTCATTGTCTCTGAGGGTACGGCTTTAAACTGCTCTGGATCAATTTCGTGGGGAGAGCCTTCCATTGCTGCTTCTAGATTTGCTTCATTTTGCTGCTGCAGTCTCTTGTTCTCTTCAAGGGCGGCCGCCATGTGTTTTCTGAGGAGTGCCAGGTTACGCCGGACTCTGAGATTATCGGTTTGGTATACTTCGAGCAAAGCTTCTAGTTGTTTGACACCTGATTCTGTCGATGGTTGGGGTGCCTCCAATAATGTTTGGTGAGCCTGCTCAAGCGTTGTGTAGCGTTGATTCAGTTCTGCGTTTTCTGTTTGTAGATTGTGAAATTGTCTTTGTAAGTCCTGATGGTGCGTTGTCAGTTGTTGATACCGGTCGTCCAGAGCTCTGTACTCATTCTGGAGCTGGTATACACATTGATTTAATGCTAAAAATATGCTATTTACATTAAATAATGCTGGGAGGGGTGAAGATGCAGGGGGAATGGGGGCGGGAATGGGAGATGTGAATGATGTGGATGCAAGCGGTGATGTGGGTGGAGGGGGTATGGGAGATGCAGGTGGCATGGGGGGAGGGAGCGGTGCTGTGGCAGGTGATGTTTCCATCGTGTCAATTGTTTGAGTGACAGTGTAGATGGGGATCGTGGGTGGAGTGGATGTGACGTCAGTGAACAGAGTGGTGAAAGTGGGCATGGTGACTCCCCCGAATTGGATTCCCGGAGAGAGTGGGATGCCCATGACAATGGTAGTGGTAGTGGACGTGGTAGTGCTAGTGTCATGTGGTGGAGTGAATTGTGTAGTGCGAGGTGGGGATGGTGGTGACAGTGGTGCTTCCTGATGTTCTTTTTCTTGCGTTGTCTCTCCTGGTGCCGATACATTGATGTGAATTTGTTTCCCGGACCTCCTGGGACGAACGGGAACCCTTTTCTCAAATCTGTGAATGTAGGCCATTGCCTCATGTATGGCCTCATCCAATCCTACTGCGTCGGCATGAAGGTTTATGGACTCAATGAACAACTCGTCCACACCTTCCTCAGCTAGCAAGTCATTCATGAGTCTCTTGCCTGCTTCAAGTGACATTTTATGCTGTTCTTGAACTAGCTTCATGGTTCGATATAGTCTTTTTATTTGTGCCGAATACGCTGGGGCACTTGCTAACTCGGAGAGTTCGTCATATTCTTGATGTTGTTCTTCGTCGACTTCTTCTTCGTCTCCTCCTGCCTCTTGTTCATCTACATCGACTTCTGCAACTTGTGGTTGGGTGGCGGCCGATGTTGTTGTTTGGGGTTGTTGTTCCTGAGCTCGCTCTGCTTCAGTTTCGAGATTAGAGTCATAGATCAACCTGGCAATTTCTTCATCCGTGAGGTCCTCAAGAGTAAATCCCTGTGGAAATTCCAAATCTGATGGAATGGGTGGAAACACCAGATTGGGTCCCTCTGTACTTGGTCTTGGTAGCCGGATAGTGAATGGCCTAACGCGTCGTGTCTGGGGAGGGGTAATTTCTGGTGTAGTGGTGGCTCCCCTTGGTTGAGCGCAAGGTAGTTGGACTCCCCCCCTCATCTTCTTTGATGGGGGACCTGCTGCTGATAGTCTTCTCTAGAATTCTTGGGCCCGGGACCATACGAGTGCCCGCTGAACAGGCACGTCATAAGCCAAGCATCTATAGATTATTCTGGTCAGAGCACAACACCCGTGGAGCACATTTTTCTGCTTCTTGTTCCACCTTTGATGGGCTAGGTGGATCTGATCTATGATCCAGTGTGGCACATTGATGGGAAGGCTTTCTGTCTCTGCTAGATACAAGCTGAACCATATTTTCTTCGGGGGCATTGTGAATCGTTCCTGGGTGGGGAAAGCAAAATGTTGCATGAGGGTCCGCGGGTGAAGTGCAATGGTAGGTGTCATCGCTACCATATCCTTCAACTTGTTAAGATCTTTGTGTTTCATTCGGCCTGGAACCATGGTTTCCTTTTCTGTTGGGATGTGCATGCCATACATACCCAATGCTTCTCTTACCAGATTGAGGGTCAACTTGAATCTTTTAAGCTCATGACCCGGCAGCAGTGATGGCAACACAAAGGTGCTGTCGCCTCCCTTGGCCCTGCTTGGCGTGATGGTACTGATCAGATATGAACATCGTAAAAAATCCGGCTTTGGTAAGTGGGCCCTGAAATAACTGTCCACACCTACTTTGATCCAAACTGATCTCATGACTTCGGCGTTTTGATAGCTTTCAAACTCGCTCGTGAAAAAGTGGTATCGACCCCATTTGCCATTAAATTCCAATTCTGCTTCCCAGAAATAGGTTCCATCGCCCAGTGGTCCAGCAACATCACTGAACCAATGCGCATGCTTACCTACTTGAGAAGTGTGCCCTTGAGGAGGATCCTGAATGGGGAGCACATGCACGGCTTGAAGTTCTTGCGGCCTTGCGGTGAGATGTGGCTCGAGGAGAAGTGTTTCTATGTCCACAATCTGGACACCAGATCCGGCTTGAGAACTGGCACCTGCTTCTGCCATGGCCCTGTTTGCTGGTTGGTTCTGTGAGAATATAGAACCAAGTGTTAACATCGTAATGGACAGAATAAATCCGTTGTTGTCCCCGTTACAACATTAACATGAGGTAGATGGTGATTTAGTGGTTAGTAAGTGCACGAAGACAGTGTGTGTAGTTATTGCTTGGGTTGTCCTAGGAGACTAATACAGTTAGTAAGTGGGTATGAATTTACAAATTGGGGTCGGGGGGTTTATTACAGGTCTTAGGCTGCCAAATGCAGTGGATGAGTTTTTCTCTTGGTTTCGGAGAGACGCTAGAGAACATTATAGGTGTATTAGCTTGAACATGAGGCCTTTTGGGGACCCGTTTACAAATGATTCTGTTCGTGCTCATGGGCCCTGGTGTGTTCGTGAGTGTTGAAAACGAGTGGATGCCGGTTGTGCGAATGACTGGTTTACGCTGTATAGGTTGTGGCTTCGGCGTAGCTATTTGCGCCCGCAAGCAAGCCTTAGGCACCCAAATTTGTCTTGATTGTGGGCTAGCCTTCATCGACTTCTTGGGCACCCAAATAGGTTTCACGTTAGCAGAAGAATTTCCGAAAGACTTCTTATTAGTGTCGTGGTGTTGGTTACTAATAAGAGGCTTTGCTCGTGTGGTTGGCTTGAGTGCAACCGGGTGTTCGCCTTTCCGCACCCACACTTGTTTCACTTGCTGGGACATTTTGCTGCGCAGGTACTTTGGATCCCCGACATAGGTAGTACTCTGCTTCTTCGGCCTTTGATCCACCTTGGGTTGTTGCCTTCTTCTGGCCTTTGGAAAGGAGGGGAGTTCCTTTGCATCCCTGACTCCTTTTTTGCGAATATCATTCCTCTGCAACACATAGTTTTGGACAAGAACAGCATGGTCAACTTCATGTGCACCCCTGGAAGGACCAGGAGTCTGTGCCTTTCCTAGTTCCTTGAGTGCTCCATTGTCTAATTCAACTGTAACTCGACTATGATTGACCCATACCTGAAGAAGTCCACTTCTTAGGTTTAAGTTGACTGCTTGGTCATAGATCCAGTCTTGACCCAAGACAAGAGGCTCAGTGAGATCCTCATCTTGACACACTAGTACTTTAACTGTCATTGCCTCATCATGAATGTAGAGGGGAAGTTCCACCTCGCCCATGCAAGGGGTTTCCACGCCTCCCAATCCTATGAGATATGCTTCCACAGGATTGATAGTTAACTGCAACTCTTGACAGTAAGACACTCTAACAGCACTAGTGGCTGCACCTGAGTCAATCAAGGCTCTTACGGACCTTGCACTCTTTCCTTGTCCTATCTCTAGGGTTACGAAAGGACGTCGATCAGTTATCCTATGTGAGCTGGTTCCTGCGACTGCACACATTGCCATATGATATCCTTGATCTGCATAGTCATTTGTCCTAGGCTGCTCTCTACCTTGCCTACGTAATTTCATCCTTCTGATGCGTTCTAAAGCTTCTGCTTGAGCTTCTTCTCGAACTCGCTTTTCTTCCTCTTTGCGTTTCTTAGCAGTGTTGAGTCGGCTGAGCATTTCCTCCGTGAGGGGTTCCTGATACAACTTGACTCTGCAACCGCTAATATAATTTGGGAGAACATCACCCTCTAATGTGGCCAATTGTACTGCTCCACTCGTGGAGATCCTATTGATGATCATAGGTCCGTAGCCTCTCTTTTCTAGCTTCCTCGCGTGTTGTTTTAGTGTATAGACTAAGACTAGATCTCCTGCTTTCAAGCCTTTATCCTTCACATGGGCATCGAAATATGCCTTCTGTCTCTTCTTGGCTGCATATATTCCTGCAGCGGCTCTTAGTCTTGTTTCCCCTAATCGTTCAAGGTCAAAGATCCTAGAGGAGAGCTCATGACCTGTCCATTCGTGCTCTTGTGCTACTTTCAACGTAGGAATCAGGAAATCCAAGGGTAGCACAGCGTTTTGGCCGAATACCATATGAAAGGGGGTGGCTTGGAGTACCGTTTTGTAGGCAACTCGATATGCCCAAACAACATGGTGTAGCTGTTTGTCCCAATCAGAGCGTTTAGTGTTCACTAATTTCGTCAGTACATTGCATAAGATCTTATTAGTGCTCTCAGCTTGTCCATTAGCTTGAGGGTGATAGGGGGCAGACTTCTTGTGTATTACCAAGAATTCTTGGAGTAGATTTTCAATCACCTCATTTAAGAAATGAGTGCCTCTATCACTCACAAGCTCTATAGGTAGCCCGTATCTCGTGAATACATTCTCAAACAAGAATTTAGCAGTTGTTTGAGCATCGTTCTTTGTCGTAGCCTTTACCTCTACCCACTTAGTTAGATAGTCTGTTGCAACAATGATGTATTCCGCATGAGAACCCTTCGCTGGGGGATTAATAGGACCTACGAAGTCTATTCCCCACTTAGAGAATGCACGTCCACCCATCATAGGTTTCAGTGGCATCTCATCTTTGCGTATAGGATACTGAGTCCTCTGACAGACATCACACCGTTTCACATAGGTATGTGCATCCATGTGAAGGGTAGGCCACCAAAAGCCCGCAAATAGGACTGCCTTGATCACCCGATCCGGTCCAAAGTGTCCTCCTGCTACACCTTGGTGAGCAGTTTCTAAGATCTTCAGATATTCACTTTCGTGGACACATAGTCTCAGGTAACCATCTTTACCACGCTTATATAGATTATCACCAATGAGTGAGTAATCCAGGGCTTCTTGTTCTAAACTCCTTTTCCTAGCCAGAGTCATGTCTGGAGGGAATGTGTTTGTCCTCAAGAATAATACTAGGGGTTCACTCCAATCTGGCACAATGGATACTTGATAAAGAGTGGCATGTTCCACTGGTGGTTTAGTGCAACAGATTGGGCATTCCTTGCACAACTTTTGGACATCCACTTCCATAGTTGGCCAATGCACTCCGAATCTCTTTAGAGTCTGTAAAGTTCGTTGCTTTGAATGGTGTTGCTCTAACGCACCTACATGTGCTAATTGCAACCATTTAGCGTACTCATCCTCTTCTACGCAACAAGCCAAGATCCCTTGATCTGTGTGCTTGTACATGCTTCCTGCCATGATGTGGTACTTTTGGGCTTTTACAACCTCTCTATTCCGTGTGTTTACCATTGGATGGTTAGGCCCGTATGTCAAGACTGGTACCAATGGCTTAGCCCACTGCGGCACCACCTCCAAATTAAATAGGTAAGCATCAGGAAGGTCATCTGATACTCCTTGTGGGGCCTCTCCCGATGTGAGCCTAGAAAGATGATCAGCTCTCAAATGAGTCCGACCTTTCCTTACCACAACTTCAAAGTCATATTCCATGAGCAAGAGAAACCATCTCACTAATCTTCCTGTATTGCATGGCTTATTTACGAGATATAGTAATGCCTGATGGTCAGTAAAAAATTTAAACTTATTTGCAAGCAAATAGTGTCTAAATTTCTTAACTGCATATACCATGCCTAATCCTTCTCGCTCTGTAGTGGTGTAATTCCGTTCAGCCGCATTCAACTGTCTACTGGCATAGGCAATTGGAAGATCCATATTACCTTCACCAGTAGGTTGTGCAAGCACACATCCAATAGCATAATTGGATGCATCCATGTGAACATGGAATGGCTTATTCCAATCTGGTGTGGTCAAGATTGGTGCTGAACATAATCTTCGTTTAAGCTCCTGGAAGGAATTCTCACATTCATCCGTCCACTCAAAGTTAGTCAGGAGTCCGTACATGGGCTTTGCAATGACAGCATACATGTGTATAAATCGTCGGTAATAACCACAATGCCCCATGAAAGCTTGTACTTCCTTGACATTCTTTGGCCTAGGTAGCTCTGCTATGGCTCTCACTTTTTCTTCGTCGGTAGATATGCCATTCTTTGACACTATGTGTCCTAGAATCTTGCCTTGCCTGACCATAAAAACGCACTTTTCTGGGTTCAGGCAGACTTGATATTCTCTACATTTGTCAAAGATTTGTCTGAGTTCAGGGATATGGGTTTGTCTAATGTTGGAATGAGCACAAAGATCATCAACGTAGACTTCTAAACTCTTCCTCAGGAACTCCTTAAACACATGGCACATCAGCCTCTGGAAGGTAGCTGGTGCATTGGTAAGCCCAAATGGCATTACTCTAAAAGCAAAAATGCCCCATTCTGTGGCAAAGGCTATCTTATGCTGATCCTCTGGAGCTATGGCTACTTGATTGTAGCCCGAGAATCCATCAAGGAAGCTGTACACTTCCTTGCCTGCCACTCTTTCTAAGAGATGTTCTGTGATGGGAAGCGGATAGTTATCTCGAATTGTGGTTGCATTAACCTTTTTCAAGTTAATGCACACTCGCAGTTTGCCATTCTTCTTGGGCACCACTACGATGGGGGATACCCACTCAGTGTGCTCAATTTCATAAATAAATCCAGCTTCAACCAATCTATCTATCTCTTCCTTTATCTTAGCAGCATAATTATCGTTATATGTATAAGGCTTCTGCTTAGAGGGTTTGGCATCTGAAGTCATGGGGATGGTGTGTGAGCATATATCAGGGTCAACACCTTTCAAATCCTTGTAACTCCAAGCGAATACATCTCTGTATTCTCTTAGCAGGGCAATCAATTCGTGCTCTTCTTCTTCTGTCAGGTCATGGCCTATATACGTGCATCTCTCCTCTCCTTCTTCCATGGCCACTACTATTTTCTTGGTAGTTTCTTTGTTATCATAGGCCTCTCCTACTTGTGCCTCTCGTTTAGGCATTCTTATCATGACTCTTCTGTCGTCTATCTCATACTTCTTAAAATTTTCCGGGACCTCAAACAAAGATTCTTCCTCTTCTGGTGAGACTTCTCTCTTCTTTCGTTTCTTTCCTTCTTCCTTTGGGCTCACGTGTGTTGCTAATCTTACCTCATTTGTAAGCGCTCCATGCCTCTGGGGTTGAAATTCTACTTCATGGAAGTATTCTTCATCTGATGCAAATGGTGGGTCCATAATGATTGACTCTAGATCGGAGTCACTTGCATCCTCAAATGCATCAGGGCTAGGTTCGCATTCTTCTAAAACTGCCTCTCCCATGATTGGCTCTATGGAGAAGACTGAAATGTCATAGCCATCCTCATCACAGTGAGGTGTCCATTGTTCTTCATTGATGGCTACGTCCATGGTTGCTAAAATTTCCGCCCAGCCATGGGGTTCGAATTCCTCGTCTGGGAAAACTACCGGTGCATAGGCTGGGTCTTGAATGGGTCTATGAGTTTCTTTCGCACCTACCTCTCTGGCTTTCTCTCTCTTCTCTTCTTCTACTGCTACCTTGCACATCCATAAGTGAGTGTCTTCATGCATCCATGAGGATCCAGACCCTATGGAATGCACCGATTCTGTATCCTCTTTGGCTCTATGGATGGGATTCCATTGGATAGGAGGGACATCTCTATGAGAATAATCCTTGAGATTGACTTTGGTCGTGACACCTAAGTGTTGCAGGTACAAGGAGTTGGTTCCCCAATCCTGTACCACTTGCAACTGTCGCATAAATGGTCTTCCCAAAATCATCTCATAAGCATGATTTTTGCTGAAGTCACATATAGCAAAACTATGCTCAAACTCGACACCACAAGTGGTGAGAGTTATTCCTTCTAGCAATCCTAGGGGTTTCTCTATGTGACCATCGGCCATCTGCAATTTCATTCTCGTTGGCCTGAGTGCCGGCTTGCCCCAACGCTTCCATAAGGAGGTGGTGGCAATTGCAACTCCTGCACCTGAGTCCAAAATTGCCTTGGTGGTGTACTCCTGGTAGGTGATGGGCAGATAGGTGTTCCCTTCTTCACCTTCACACATATCTCCTATCTTATCCAAGGGAATTTCTGGCACTGTCCTATGGGATCCTGCCTGGGAACGAGGTTTTGCTATCTCTGGTACTTGTTTGGCTACATGTTTCCATAATTCAGGTCTAACCTTGAGTAGCTCTTCTAACTTGAGATTACACTGCACGTTAGTGTTCTTCACTACCTCTGTGTTCCTAGGTATGACTGAGTCGTCGTTCCTTACCATGATTGTGGGAGCTCTCATACATGTGGATTTTGCTTCCCATGGGCCTGTGAAGTGGGGTAGCTCTTGTATGGAATTAGACTCAAAGTCCAATCTCTCGTGAGACTGAGCACTCTCATGTTCCCCGTAAATAGATGGGATGTCTTGTGGGAATCGGTCGTGTGCATCGTCCACAAGTTCAAAAGGAGGGGCGACCTCGCTTTCGTTATCCCATTTGTCTTCTTGAATCTCTCGTAGGAAGTCTGGTGCAAACCGATTCATAGAAGAAGATGTGTCTGGCTCCGTAGAATTAGGCACATAAGCAACCTGGGAAGGAGGGCTTATTCTATCGTTGGTTCTTTCCTCGTTCTCATAGATAGCTGGAGCACAAGCTTCCTGGGGAGGGTTACTTATTCTATTACTTTTCCGAACAGGCTCATACGCTCCCTGAGAAGGAATGTAGGCAACCTGTGGAGGTACACAAGCTTCCGAGAGAGGCTCTTGTGCCTGTTGGGGGGGAAGATAAGCTTCTTGAGGAGGCACATGGGCTTCCTGAAGAGGCTTGCTTATCCGTTCTCTTGCCCTTTCCTTTCTTTGAGGGGCAGGTTCCTTTTCTGATTGTGCCATTAACCTCTCTATTCGCTCTAGGGAGGGGGAATTGTCTGGTTCCATGGAATTTGGCACATAAGCTTCCGGTGGGGAATGGGTCATGATTTTACTTACATTCTCCCTTCCTTGATTTTTTTCTTCCTTGGCAGCTCTAGCGATTATTCCCTCTAATTTCTCTAGAAGTCCATCCAAGTGTAATTGCGTCCTGGCTGAGCCCGAGTAATTGAAAAGGCGACTGGCTTCAAACATAGCCTGAGCCAATGCGACCATTTTCGCGCACAGTTTGGTTCTTTCTATCTCTAGGTCAGCTCTAGGGTAACACTTGTCATGATCTGTGACATTTGGCCCTTCTTGAATTCTGGCCTGATATGCTTTAAGCATCATGTCTATGTCTTCCGGAATGGGATCAGCTAATACTGATCCTACTCTAGGGGGTGGTGGAATCGTATGACGTGGGTTGGAAGGTGGCGGGTCGGAGGGCGATGGGAGTGGTGGTGATGGGATAGTGTGAGAGGGGGTTTGAGAGGTGATTTCAGTTATCCTAGCTTTGGTTTCTCTTATGCTTTCCTCAAGTTCACTCATCTTTTTAGCCCATTGTCTTTTCATTCTTTCCCGACTATCTTTCCATGCTCTAGTCCTTTTCTTTGTTACGCTCTCGGTTTCACTAACCTCTGAATTCTTATCCTGGTTTACCCCTTGATTCTACTGCAAGGCTTGAGCGCGAGTGACTACCTGTACGGGAGCAGTGGAGGTGACACTTCCTGTGGAATCTACCACTAACCCAATAACGTTGATTGGAGTGATTTTTGGCATATTATTAGGATTCTTAGGGCAATCTCGTAAGAGATGTTCTTTTCCACAATCTTGGCAAAAACCTTGGATCGTTACTGACTGGGGTTGTGTAGGTGGTGGCAAGGGACAATCACGAATGAGGTGATCTCCTTGGCATCTGTAGCACGGTCCTCTTGGGAATGGAGGTCTTACTTGCCTAGGTTGAGGCCTAGGGTTGGGGTTTGCATACATGACGTTCGTGTAATCTGACTCCCAACTCGGTTCGTTTGTCTCTTCGCTATAATAGGACTCACCATGCTCAGGAGACTGCATGTAGTAGGCCTGGGGGCTATCAACATGTGTAGAATCAAAGCTATGGTCACTCGGGTCACTTTCAGAAAGCAAGGATGTTACAGGGACTATAGCTCTATTCAGGTTCTCTTCTGCAGCAGTATACTTTACCGGAATCACATTAGCTGGGGCTGGGGGTTGTTGTGCTAGCACAGGCTGAGGCCTTTGTTGGTTTTGATATTGAGGTTGGAAATTTTGTTGTGGCCTGCCATATGGTTGTGGAGGGTACGGGTTCTGGTATCTTCCTTGCTGTGGGTATGGCTGAGGGTAGGGTTGCCTAACTGCCTGCTTGTTGTATGGGCAATCTTGTGCGGTGTGATTGGTGTATCTTCGTTCTATGGTGCAATATTGGCTATTTGGATTGACCTGGGATTGAGCCATAATGGGACACACGTTTGCCATGTGGTCGCCACCGCATGTATAGCACCTCTTCGCTGGGGCAAACCTTGGGATTTGTTTGCTAGTTACACCTAATTTCTGAGCTACTTTTTCGGCAAGTTCCTCAATTGATGTGGACTGCGTGGAAGAGTGACAAGATGCACTATCTGAATCTTTGTAGATTTTGGAAAGCTCTAGTTCTTCTCCTAGGTTATCTTCAATGTCAATGCACATACGTACACACTCTTCTATAGTCCTCGGGTCTTTCAGATACACATAGGATCTCAATTTCGTACTCAGCAATCCGTCGAGGAATAAGGCTACTTGTTTGGCAGATGTGGGTAGCTCCGAAATAGGGCACCTTTCAAGATATTGTCTAAATCTTCTTCCGGCCAACCTGACAGTCTCTTGGGGGGTCTGTTTGAAGCTGTGAATCAATGAGGAGGTGTTGTGTCTTATGCCGCTCTTAGAGAACTCTACAATGAATGCCTCTAGGAGTTGGTCTATGCTCCTGAACTGCCGCTCATCCAATGGTTGAAACCATGTAAGTGCCGTATTCCTAAGGGTTAGACCGAAGGCATTGTACTGTGTGAACAGATCCTCCACTTGTTCAGCTCTCAAGACTTGCTTGAACTCCGCCACATGATCATAGGGATCTCCTGTGCCGTCAAAGTAATTCTTCATGGACTTAACTAGCTGGGTGGGTCTCAAAGTTCTTGTGTGCTCTCTAGGCCTCGGTAGAGGGAATCCATCTACATTTCTTTGGTTCCTGTGGGCTCTAAGCATCTCAGGTTCTACCCTATTCGTCTCCATCCTCGTTCTTTCTCTGCCTACTGGGTTGGCAAAACTTACTTCTGGTCTATCTCTGCTTCTGTCTCTTTGCGTACCATGAGCTTGGGATGTTCCAGCTCCAGGGTGACCATAGGATACGTTCGATCTTGGTTGGGGGAAAATGAATTCACCCTTCCAAGTGTAAGCATGCCTATCATTTTCTGTCACCACAAAGATCCTCTCAGAAGTGTGATCTAAGTAGGTCACTCTACCTGGGCTATCCGGATCCTTAAACTCATATATCATGATATTCCCTATATCAGTTGGCTGATTAGATTTATACCTCCAAAAGGCTTCATCAGTTTGTCGATTGAGGAGCAACTCTATGCTCTTGTTGTCTTGGGGAACCCACTCAGGTGTGATAATCCTAGTGAGAACTGATTTACCTCGAGGGGTTCTAGGTTCCGCACCCATGTTCCCTTGTTCCAAATCACCTAAGTCCGCTTCTGAGATTACATTCCCAAATTCATCCGTCCTATCTGGGTGACTGGTGACTACGTATATGGTTCCCTCTTTATCCAGGTATGCACTGTTTTCAAATTTGACAGCTGGGTGCTCTAGTCCAATGGAGTGATCAGGATTTTTAATCTGGACCACGGATCTTCCTAGGCCATCCTCATAGATGCTAGCACCTAATCGGTTGGTCCTAAGGTATTCCAACTGTGTTTTGTAAGGGCCTTCTACCCTGTACAAGTAAGGCACACCTGAACTTCCCGTAGGTCTGTCCATGCCTTGAGACGTCTCTGACTCACTGGTCTCAGAGCTAGGGTAGTTCGAGTGGTGGCACAACTGCTGGGCCCAGGACCTAGCAGTGTGGTTGACACTAGCCTCAGAAGATCTAAGGCTTTGTCTCTCCCTTGCTAAATGTCGTCCTGATCTAAGGTTCATATGCCTAACTAAGGAGCCCAACTCTTGGCCCAGAGTACAACCTCGTTGCCGATCAATTGGTATCAGTCACTTGATTCTTTTTAGTTATTTATCGTGTTTAAGGTCTTGTCTGATGTTACGTCGTCGGAATACTTGAATGTTCTTCGTGCTTTCAGGTTGACCGTTCCACGTTAGATTCTTTTCCTTTATGTTATCGACAGTACAGAGATTAAGTTTTTAGCTTGAACTTGAGTTTTTAGGTAGTCTTCAACTTGATAACTGCCTATCGTCGCTCTGACTTACTCCTACCTCTCGTCGTTCTTAGCCTAAGCTATGAATTGACAGAGGGGGTTAAAAGTGTCCAACCTTTTGTTTCCTGCTCGGTCGCCCTTGAGTGCCCAGGAAATGTGTTCCCAAGCTCGCACTTACACTTGCTTAGAACGCCTCTCGATGCTCTGTAAGAGTTTCAAAGTTAGCTTTGAAATTTACATTCCAAAGACAGAACCAATTATTTTCATTCATGTAGCACAAACACAAACTTGCATAGTGATTTTCAAGAAAACAATCCTAAGGACCCTTGACTTTGATCCCCCTGGGTATGGTCAACTTCAAAATTCCCTCGCAAATATTCCTGATCTTAATTTAACTATAACCAGTCGATGTTTTTGTTGTACTCCCTGTGAGCTTTCCAACAAAACAAAAATCACGGCAACCGGATTTCGTATGAGAAAGTTATGCCGGTTCAGGGTTTTGGGGCTAAAACAGGATTGCGCTCGGCTATCAGGCAAACAGGAATTCTAAAGTTACTTGGGTCGTGTCCTCGTAATGCAATGCTACACCCTTGTGTTTGTCCCACACTTGGCCAAAATTTAGACCACTACTTTTGCCTTGAAAATTTGACCTAAATTGCCCTTCTAACGTGTTCGCAAAGTCTGTCGGTCGCGATTGACAGGTCAGTCGCGATCGACGTGTCGATCGCGATTGACAGGTCCGTCGTGGCTGTCAGTCGCGATTGACTAGTCAGTCGCGATTGACAGGGGTTACGAAAAGTCAATCAGTCGTGGTCAAAGGGTCGTTGACTCTGTCGGTCGCGATTGATGAGTCGATCGCGATTGACAGGTCGGTCGCAAGGGTCTGTCGATCGTGGTCAATCAGTCGTTGACTGTGTCGATCGCGATTGATGGAGCCGTCGTGGTCTGTCCGTCGTGGTCAAACAGTCGTTGACTGCGTCGGTCGCGATTGACGAGTCGATCGCGATTGATGACTCGATCGCGATTGACACGTGTCACACGTATGATCCGTCAGTCGTGGTCAAACAGTCGTTGACTCTGTCGGTCGCGATTGACAGAGCCGTCGTGGGCTGTCGGTCGCGATTGACGTGTCGATCGCGATTGACAGGTCTGTCCGTCGTGGTTTGTCGATCGCGATTGACAGAGCGATCGCGATTGACAGAAATCTATGGAATTTCAAAAAACTAAACACATTTTTGGGAAGCTCTAGGCCTGTAGGTCATGGATATGCACTTTGTTTAGCAATTAGAGCAATTTTTCTGTCGGTCGCGATTGACAGAGCTCGGCGACACACAGACAATTACTCAGATTTCCGTACCTGCGCGGAGTGCTGGGGATGATGATGCAGCCTGTACCTGCAAGACAGCTCAGAAAACATGCAAAAACAGCACATGCAAATTCGCTCTCTCGCTCTCTCTCACAAGTGAAATGAGGGAAATGAGGTGGAGATGGGGATATAGTCAAAAAACTAAAATTTTCGCGATGATGGAGATGGAGGTGGGAGATGGTGATGATGATGATGGAAATGAAGATGGTAAAGAAGGTAAAAGAAAATCGATGAGAGTGAAGAAAATACCTACAACTCCAACGCGTCAACTCTACGTCTTACCATCACACGCTCGTCCTCAAAGCTCGATCCCCGGCAACGGCGCCAAAATTTGGTGTAGCTCAGTGATGAGTAGCACCTCCTTTAATGTCAATCCGGGAAGACGTGAGGATGGTATGAAGACCTCGAGCAAGTGGCGGCACAAGTGCGTGAGTGAGAAGCACACAAGCATGCACACACATACACACACACACGCACACACGGCAAGACAAAGAGAGAGAATCAATGGAGTTCTTTAGATTACTTTCAATAGCTCTTACAAGTTCGTTTCAATTACAATCTAACCTCAAAAATGAGCTCTCTAGCTCCTTTTATAGTTTTTGACTAGCTTTGGCCCTGTCCAGACCTAGTGTCCGGCCTAGTTAAAAATTAGGTTCCAGGGCTTATTTGGGGGCTCAAACGAGATCTAAAAAATACAAAAATTGGTACGCAACTACTTCTAAGGCTCCTCAAGCTCAAGGACTCCTTGGCTTGCACAAAATGGAGCTACAAAAATGTGAAATGATATTTACAATGATTGTTAGTGATAAAAATCACTGTTGTTGTAGGGGTTTCTTCTAGTGATCTGCCATACATATCTTCAAGCTCCCTACTTGCTCTTCCTCCCTGCATGTCCATCTCTTTGATCTGCATTAGTGTCTTGAAAAAATATTGGCCTACTTGCCAGATCTTCTTTGACTGCCCTGTTTGCTTGTGCTGTTCCTTCGCTCTGACTCCCTTCTTTGACTTTCACGTCTTGTAAGTCCTGGTGTACCAAGACTATTGCCAACATGAACAAAGAAACTGATGAAGCATTTTGGAGGTACAGAATGGAAGAACCTAGTGAGGTAGGCTCCATCATGATCTATGAATTCAAGGACCCAGATGCACCTGGAAAGGTGGTATACCTGGATGAGACTTCAGAATGAGTATTTGTGGTACCAGACCATGCGAGAAATACCTACACATGGAGAGGTGATTTAGTCTTCCCCCCATCTTGAGAAAATGTAAACACGAGCCATCAAGGTGTTGGAACATCCTCAGTCCATGGTAATCAAAGAGACAAGAACAAAGAGAGACTAGAAGTAAGTTTCACTCATCCCATAGGGAAAGATAGAACGAACACAGACACTGATAGAGTGGGAAGACAAAGGGGACCTAGAATACCAAGTGGTGGAGATGACTTTCCTCTACCAAGACCACGTGAGCACCCAAGAATATTAAGACCCACTCAGTTAGTAAAGTCAATGAAAAATTACTTTGATGGGACAGGAGATCCCTATGATCATGTTGCAGAATTTATGCAAGTGCTACGAGCAGAACAAGTAGAAGACATGTTTATACAATATAATGCATTTGGACTAACATTAAAGAACACTACTTTAACGTGGTTCCAACCATTGCAACAAAGGCAATTTAGAGATATCCATCACTTGTTAGAAACGTTCATCACAGAATTCTCTAAAAGTGGAATCAGGCAGGATACATCTTCGTTGATTCATAGTTTCAAATAGACCCCTTAGGAAACAGTCAAATTGGCAGGACGTAGGTTTAGACAATATGTGTAGAGATGCCCGATGCAAGAGTTACCCTCACAGGCCAAGCAAGTGTCATTGTTTTTAGATGGCCTCTTAAGCTCTAAACTACGCTCCTATGTATACTTGAAGGAATCCAGAACGCTAGAGCAATGTGTAAGAATTTGTATAGACATTGAGGACAACCTTGGAGAAGAGTTGGAACTCTCAAAGTTCTATAAGGACTCATATTGTTCATCTCTAGCATGCTCAAAATTGTCTAGCTCGATAGAAGACCTAGCAAAAAAAGTGGCCTAGAAACTAGGAGTTTCTAGTAAACAAATGCCAAGGTTAACAACAAACAAGCGTTGTTACACCTGTGGTGGTGATCATATGGCAAATGTGTGTCCCAATGCAACACAACCGGAAGCCAACCCTAGTGGCCAATATTGTACAATTGAGAGACGATACACGAATCACACGGCTCAGGACTGCCCTTACAACAAACAAGTAATACGACAGAACTACCAGCAAGCATACCCGCAACCAGGTAGGTATCAAGGTCAATACAATGCTTAGCCTCATTACTATAGGCCTCCTCAGAACTATCCTTATCAGGCTCAACAGAGACCTCAACCTGTTTTATCTCAGCAGCCATCCCCACCAACTAATGTCATCTCAGTCAAATACGCTGCTACAGAAGAGAACCTCAATAGGGCTTTGTGCAGCACAAGCAATGTTCGAAGCCTCTCGTTATCTTAACTGGAATAATATGGCGAAACCTGAATTACACTTTCAAGGATTACTGGAGAGGCTAGAATACTTGATCGATAGCAAGGAGAAAAAGAATCGGCATAGGAACCCTATTGCCTCAGACACATAAGAAAAGAATACACCATCCCTGTCTCAAGTACCAAACACAGAGGGTGAAGACAACGTGTCTTCCATACATTAGTATTCACACGAATTTCTAAGAGAAATACAAGAAGAGAAGTGGAGAAAAGAACAAGGAACCCATCCTCCTATTCAAGAAATAGATGACTTGCAAGACCAATTTCCCCAAGATATTCCCTCTATTTACGATCATGTAGAGGAAGAACAACTGAGTGAACACACAGGTTTTGAATCTAATTCTTTGCAAGAATTACCTCAGTTCACAGGACCTTGGGAAGCCAAGTCTATTAGCATGAGAGCACCCACGATAATAGTGAGGAATGAAGAATCAGTGATTCCTAGAAACACATAAGTGATCAAGAATACTAAAGTATAGTGTCATCTCACTCTAGAGGAATTGTTGAAGGTTAAACCAGAATTATGGAAGCATGTAGCAAATCAATTCCCCGAGCTTGCTACTACTCCCTCACAGATAGGATCACACAAAAAGGTACCAGAGATACCCATAGAAAGGATTGGAGATGTAAGTGAAGGAGAGGAAGGTAACACTTATCTTCCAATAACCCATCAGAGCTACACCACCAAAGCCATCTTAGATTCAGGAGCCGGAGTAGCCATTGATACCACTGCTTTATGGAAACGTTGGGGTAAGCCAGCATTAAAACCCACCAGGATGAAGCTACAAATGGCTGATGGACATATAGAGAAGCCATTAGGCTTACTAGAAGGCATTTCTCTCACCACTTGTGGTGTGGAGTTTGAACATACTTTCACCATTTGTGACTTTTGAAAAAATCATGTTTACGAGATGATTTTAGGACGACCATTCATGCGTCAGTTGCAAATTGTACAAGATTGCGGAACTAATTCCTTGCACTTGCAACATTTAGGAGTGACTACTAGCAGATGAGGAATTCGAGCCTCATGGTTGGGCAGAAATTTTAGCAACAATGGACATAGCCATCAATGAAGAACAATGGACACCCCACTGTGACGAGGATGGCTATGACATTTCAGTCTTCACAATAGAGCCAATCATGTGTGATTTCATTATTGAAGAATGCAAACCACGCACTGATGCATTTGAGGATGCAAGCGACTCCGATCTAGAGTCAGTCATTATGGATCCAACCTTTGCATCAGATGAAGAATAGTTATACGAAGTAGAAACTTGCCCTCGGAGACATGGAGAGCTTACAAATGATGTGAGGTTAACCACACAAGTGACTGTCAAAAGTGAAGGTAAGAAAAGAAAGAAGAAAGAAACCATGTCAGAAGAAGAAGAACCACTCATGGAGGTTCCCGAAAATTTCAAGAAGTATGAGGGAGAAGATAGACGAATAATGATAAGAATGCCTAAAAGAAAAGCTGACGTTGGAGAAGTATATGACAACCGAGAGAAAACCAAAAAAATCATAGTCGCTATAAAAGGAGAAGAAGAAAAATGTACATACATTGGGCATGATTTGACGAATAAAGAAGAACAAGAGTTAATTGCCCTATTGCAAGAATATCCAGATGTGTTCGCTTGGAGTTACAAAGACTTGAAAGGAGTAGACCCGCATATATGCTCCCATAGAATCCCTATGACTCCAGAAGTAAAACCTACGAAACAGAAACCATACACGTACAATGATAACTACACTGCTAAGATTAAGGAGGAAATAGATCACTTGATAGAAGCAGGATTCATTTACGAAATTGAGCATACTGAATGGGTATCCCCCATTGTGGTAGTGCCCAAGAAGAATGGAAAATTGTGTGTGTGTATTAACCTTAAAAAAGTTAATGTCGCCACGATTAGAGACAATTATCCTCTTCCTATCACGGAACATTTATTGGAAAGAGTTGCGGGCAAGGAAGTTTATAGCTTTCTTGATGGTTTCTCAGGCTATAATCAAGTAGCCATTGCTCCAAAAGATCAACACAAAACGGCTTTTGCCACAGAATGGGGCATATTTGCATTTGTGTAATGCCATTTGGTCTAACAAATGCACCCGCCACTTTCCAACGACTCATGTGTCACGTTTTTAAGGAATTCTTATGAAAGAATTTGGAAGTTTATGTCGATGACATATGTGCACATTCGAATATGAGGTAGACTCATATCACAGAACTAAGGCAAGTATTTGAAAAATGTCGAGAATATCAGGTTTGTTTGAACCCAAAAAAATGTGTTTTCATGGTCAGACAAGGCAAAATTCTAGGACAGATTGTGTCAAAGAATGGAATTTCTATGGATGAGGAAAAAGTGAAAGTAATTGCCGATCTACCCACACCAAATAACGTAAAGGAGGTACAGGAATTTATGGGTCATTGTGGTTAATATAGACAGTTCATACATATGTATGCAATCATAGTCAAGCCTTTGTACTCTCTTTTAACCAAGTTTGAATGGACAGATGAGTGTGAAAATGCATTCAATGAACTTAAATGATGTTTGTGCTCAGCACCTATATTAACAACCCCAGATTGGAGCAAGCCATTCCATGTACATGTGGATGCATCCAACTATGCCATAGGATGTGTGTTAGCACAACCCACGAATGAAGGTAATATAGACCTCCCCATAGCTTACGCAAGTAGACAATTGAATGCAACAGAAAGAAATTACACCACTACGGAACGAGAAGGATTAAGAATGATCTACGCAATAAAAAAATTCAGGCATTATTTGTTGGCAAATAAGTTCAAGTTCTTTACGAATCATCAAGCATTATTGTACTTAGTCAATAAGCCATGTAATACAGGACGACTGATACATTGGTTTCTATTGCTCATGGAGTATGACTTCGAAGTAGTAGTCAGGAAGGGAAAGACACATCTTAGAGCTGACCACCTTTCAAGATTAGCCACAAGAGAAGCTCCTCAAGGAATAGCGGATGAATTACCCGATGCATATTTTTTTAACCTTGAGATAGCACCAGAAAGGGCTAAGCCTATAGTCCCTATTCTCACATATGGACCCAAAAATCCTAGGATAAGGATCAACAAAGGAGAAATCACCAAGTCACAGAGATATCAAATAATAGCAGGAAGTATATATAAACAGGATAATCAAAAGATTATTGCTTGTCGTGTAGATGAATCAGAACATGCAAATTGGTTGCAATTAGCACATGTAGGTGCATTAAAACAACATCATTTAGGACATCGTACATTGCAGACTCTGCATATATTAGGAGTATATTGGCCTTCTATGGAAGCAGATGTCTACAAGTTGTGTAAGGAATGCCCTGTTTGTTGTGAAAGACCACCAGTAGAACATGCTACGTTATATAATGTGTCTCTCACACCAGACTGGAGTGAACCTTAAGTGACGTACTTAAGGACAAACACATTCCCTAAAGGAATGACCTTATCACGACAACACAGTCTAGAGCAGGAAGCTCAAGAATATTCACTTATTGGCGACAACTTATACAAACGAGGACGAGATGGATACCTAAGACAGCGTGTTCATGAAAGTGATTATTTGAACGTACTAGAGACTGCACACCAAGGTGTTGCAGGAGGTCATTTTGGCCTCGATAGGATAATCAAAGCCATCCTCTTTGCAGGATTATGGTGGCCCACTCTTCACATGGATGCACATACCTATGTTAAGAGATGTGATGTGTGCCAAAGAACCCGATTTCCTACTCGCAGAGATGAAATGCCATTGAAACCCATGATCGGAGGACGTGCATTTTCTAAGTGGGGTATAGACTTTGTAGGACCCATTAACCCCCCTGCAAAAGGTACACATGCTGAATACATAATTGTTGCTACATATTATCTTACCAAATGGGTAGAGGCCGAGGCCACAAAAAAGAATGATGCACACACGACTGCAAAATTCTTATTTGAAAATGTCTTTACAAGATATGGATTGCCTATAGAGTTAGTGAGCGATCGAGGAAATCACTTTCTAAACCAAGTCATTGAATATTTGTTACAGGATTTTATGGTGATTCACAAGAAATCCGCACCATATCATCCTCAGGCCAATGGTCAAGCCGAAAGCACTAACAAGATCCTTTGTAACGTACTGATGAAACTCGTGAACAACAAACGATCAGATTGGGACAAACAGTTACATCATGCTGTTTGGGCATATCGAGTGGCCTACAAGACCGTACTCAATGCAACTCCCTTTCAGATGGTTTTTGGTCAGAATGTTGTGCTTCCTTTGGACTTCTTGATACCGACCCTTAAGGTTGCACAAGAACATCAGTGGACCGGCCATGAATTATCAGCAAGAATAATGGACTTGGAACAATTAGAAGAAACCACGTTGAAAGCAGCAGCAAGAATATATGCAACAAAGAAGCGACAAAAAGCCCATTTGGATGCACATGTGAAAGATAAAGGCTTAAAAGAAGGAGATTTAGTCCTAGTGTACACGCTAAAATAGCATGCACGGAAGTTAAAAAAGCGAGGTTATGGACCTATGATCATTAACAGACTCTCGAGAAGTGGAGCAATACAATTAGCCACCCTAGAAGGAGACATAATGCCTAATTACATTAGTGGATGTAGAGTCAAGTTATATCAGGAACCTCTTACTGAGGATATGCTTAGAAGACTCACGTTGGCAAAGAAGCATAAGGAGGAAGAAAAAAGAATACATGCGAAAGCTCAGGCAGAAGCTATAGAACGCATTAAGCACATGAAATTAAGAAGACAAGGACTAGGGAGAGAACATTATAACCATCTGGAAACAACAGCCAGATACCCCATGACCATGTGTCAAGCAAAGTCAACAACTCATCCTAGCATAGTGGATAGGAGACCATTCATTACAGTCAGGCTAGAGCATGGCAACCCTTGCCATGAGCTCATGGCATTAATTGACTCAGGTGATGCAACTAGTGCGATTAGATGGTCCCACTATAAGGAATCAGGAATAGAAATGCGGCCAGTTGAGGCATACCTTGTAGGGCTAGGAGGCATGGAAACCCCTTGCATGGGTGAGGTGGACCTTCCTATCCTCATACACGATGTGACCATGACAGCAAAGCTACTAGTGTGCCATGACGAGGACCTGATAGAATCCCTAATCCTTGGCCAAGATTGGCTATACGATCACTTAGTGGACCTAAATCTTAGACAAGGCTCCTTGCAGATTGGAACCTTAGATCACCAGCGAGTGATACCGCTTGACTTCCCTAATGGCACTCCGCCTAAGGTATGTAACCCTAGACCATATGAAACACATGCGACGGAGGATCGGAAGATCTTTGACCAGATCCCTCGGCTAAGCATGCTCCCTCCAAATTCAACCCATGAGAGCTTGGTGATGGATAGTTGCCAGATAAAAGGATGTCAGGAGATTTTCCCTTGGTCTTCCAACAGCGGTCACGTAGGTTACATCAGCGATCAGGTGGATTGCATCAGCAGCCACATGGGCAAAACACCCTCTGGTGTCCATCCTTCCACACTTACTACGGATTGGCCTAGATTCATAGTACAAAACAAACCACTAGATTACACACTCATAGGTGGTATTCTATACGAGTGAGGAAATTATGGATACCTTAGGTTGTGTGTTCATGAGAGTGAATATCTCAAGATCTTAGAGATTGCTCATCAAGGTGTAGCAGGAGGACACTTGGACTAGATTGGGTGATCAAAGCTATAATATTTGCAGGTCTTTGGTGGCCAAGACTTCACATGGATGCACATACCTATGTGAAGCGGTGTAATATTTGTCAGCGGACTCAGTATCCAATACACAAAGACAAGATGCCATTGAAACCCATGATGGTAGGTTGGGCATTCTCTAAGTGGGGAATAGACTTTGTAGGTCCTATTAATCCCCCAGCTAAGAGTTCATAAGATGAGTACATTATTGTTGCCACAAATTATCTGACCAAATGGGTAGAAGTAAAGAACACAACAAAGAATGATGCTCAGATGACGGCTAAGTTCTTATTTGAGAACGTGTTCGCTAGATATGTGCTACCAATCGAGCTAGTAAGTGATAGAGGCACACACTTCTTGAATGAAGTCATTGAAAATCTTCTCTAGGAATTCTTGGTGATACATAAGAAGTCAGAACCCTATCATTCACAAGCTAACGAACAAGCTGAGAGCACCAATAAAATCTTATGTAATGTACAAACAAAGCTGGTGAATAATAAATGCTCTGACTAGGACAAATAGTTACACCACACTGTTTGGGCATATCGAGTCGCCTATAAAACAATACTCCATGCCACACCCTTTTAGATGGTGTTTGGCCAAAATGCAGTGCTACCAGTAGATTTCCTGATACCCACACTGAGAGTAGCACAAGAGCATCAATGGAATGGCCATGAGCTCTCATCTAGAATCTTTGATCTAGAATGCTTAGGTGAAACAAGATTGAGAGCAGCAATAGGGATTTATGTAGCTAAGAAAAGACAAAAGGAATATTTTGATGCCCATGTGAAGGATAAAGGATTGAAAGCAGGAGACTTAGTTTTGGTGTAGCAACATGCATCAAAGTTGGAAAAGCAAGGCTATGGACCCATGATTATCAACAGAATATCCACAAGTGGAGCAGTGCAATTAGCCACCCTAGAAGGTGACATCCTACCTAGCTACACTAGTGGATGTTGAGTCAAGTTATATCAAGAACCCCTCACTGAGGATATGCTTAATCGACTCAACACTGCCAAGAAACATAAGGAAGAGGAAAAATGAGTTCGAGAAGAAGCACAAGCAAAAGCGTTAGAATGCATCTGGCAAATGGAGTTGAGAAGACAAGGTAGAGATCAACCTAGATCATATGATTATGAAGCTCCAAGATATCACATGGCCATGTGCAAAGCATTAGGTGTACATTCCCATAGAATAATTGACCGATGACCCTTTGTGACCCTAGCGGTAGGACAAGGAAATAGTGCAAAGACTGTAAGGACCTTGATTGACTCAGGTGTAGCCACTAGTGCAGTTAGAATTTTTTAATGTGAAGAATTGCAGTTAACTATCAATCATATAGAAGCATATCTCATAGGATTGGGAGGTGTGGAAACCCATTGCATGGGCGAGGTGGAGCTTCCCCTCTACATTCAAGATATTCTTATGATAGTGAAGGTACTAGTGTGTCAAGATGAGGATCTCACAGAACCTCTTATCTTGGGTCAAGACTGGATCTATGATCATGCAGTCAACCTAAACCTTAGAAGTGGACTTCTTCAAGTTTGGGTGGATCAAAAACACATCACAATTGAGCTAGAAAATCATGCACTCAAGGAACTAGGAAAGGCACCAACTCCTCGTCCTTCCAGGAGTACACATATAGATAAAGATGTTGTTCTTGTCCAAACCTTTGTGATGTAGAAGGAGGTTGTTCTCACCAGAGGAAACAAAGATCAGATGGATCTCCCTTCTTTTCCAAAGGTGATTGAGACAAAGCAATCGAAGGAGTACCAAAAGCAAAGGAACTAGAGTAGTCAATGGAGAGCGCAAAGCAAGAGGACTCAAAATGTGAAGCAAATCTGGATACGCAAGGGCAAACAGCCCCCTGCTTGAGTGACATTACTCCAACAATGTACAACACCATCTACTTGGTTAAGGACTACAAAGAACGAGTATTCCAGGAATCCCCCAAAACAGACCCTTTCTATTTGGGTCCCAAAGTGTTCAATGAAAGTTAACCCCAATACTAGACAAATCTGGGTGCCCAAGACCTGCTTACATGCTCAACTAGCTTCACATAAGTTCACAAGCCTAAACTGACACTTAGAATCACTCATATCATACACTTTAGGGCACATATCTGTAATCAACACCTCCACACATGAAATCACACCTACGACTGTCTGGAAATGGGTACCCAAAAATTCCCAAATCCAAGAAGACACACAAAAAGTTTGGAGAACAAAACCTTTTATCAAACCACCTGACCCAAGCTTATGAATCCATTCACACCAGAATAGATGCATTCCAAGTACAATGCACAACCAAAGTATGCATCTAGGGAAAAACCACTAACTTACTAACTAACATTCACAAGCCACAAGAAACATCTCACTTACTAATGCATTCACCACTTCAATAGCATGTTGGCATTATAGAGGGAACATGGTATTATCATGTTTCTAACATAATGCTAATGTGACTTTCTTCTTCCAGCAGATAAGCATAACATGGCTGACGTAGCAGGAACCAGCTCTCAAGTAGGCATGAGCCAGCAAGTGGTTGATATGGAGAGTTTACCTATCATGCTTGAAACAATTGAAAGACTAGAGGAATTGCAAGCTATTCACTTTATACCTATACAAGACCCCCCAAGCGGCCATACCATGCCTATTGGCAAAGCTTCCCATTGGTTTAGTGAAGTCGCAAGACCTTTGGCAGAAGGATCATACCTCTGGGAATCAGAGTTGGAATTCAATGGAAAGCAAGGCAAATACCATTTCTTTAAGAGGGAATTTGAAAAGTTACAAAATGCAAAAGCACTACACCCTATATGGGAGAAAGAAGGATTGGAGAAATACTTCAATGCTTAGCTCCCAAAGAACCATAGGAGCTGATGCCAGTACCAGGCAAGCTTTTCACTGAAGAGGGACGAGACACCTTTGAGATAGAAGTCCCAGATTGGCTTCAGAGAGTAGAGCAAATAGGACAAACCCACGATGATAGAGTGGCCGTGCAAATCAAGTCCCTTTCCAATCTAGAAGAGATAGTTCTTAGGTCCTCCTATTTTTGGGACCTCTCCCACCAATGCCTGATTACCACATCAAAAACGTAGTATAAGCCCTACTTTGTATTATTAATTGACTATAACATGGAGATTAAAATGCATACATGAAAAGAGCCTACATTCACCACCTAGTTTGAGCCGGATGATCTACTAGCAGATGCACGTGTAGGCTCGATTTTTCAACCCAATTGGCATGACTGACTACTAATAGACTATCCAAAAATGATGTGCACATGGGCCACAATGCCATTATATATTAAATATAACCCATGCTACTATCCAGTAGTCCATCGTAGATCATAGCAAGCTTTTGCCATCAAAGTACGCAATAATAAAGGATGTTCGGATTGGGTTAATTATCCATATTTTGCTCCACCTAGAGCACCACCCACCGCAGCATACATGATATCCACAATACGCCATTGGTCTACACACTTAAAGAATGTACCAGACATAGCTGCCATGATGTATATGAAAACCTTTGAGCTGATGATGGTCGTATTCAAGACCTTCCACAAGGTACAAGCACCATATATTTCAGCCCCTGGCTTTTCTGAAGGTAAGAGGGATTTGGCCTATGACATGAGCCAGACCCACTTGATCAACATAATCTATGCCTAGCATGCGTGCATAAAGTATTTACCTACTTGCTACAAGGTCACTTTTGAAGAAATGTTCTCTACAAGGTTCTGGGAATATAATTCCGAAATTTATATTCCTAGACCAACACATTTGTTACATCTCTTTGTCGTGGAATAGGCCATCCATGGAGATCAGTTACGCTTTGCACATCCGAACATTCCAGGTCCAATAGATTGGGATAAGATCATGATAGATTTGGCTCGAGGTTTGCACATTTAAGAACATCACTTAGCCACAGACGTTGTTGAGTATTACATCAAGTACTCCCACCAACAAGGTTCTGTCAGGGACGATAGATGCGAGAGAGGGGGGGGTGTTGGTAGGAGCCAAGGAAGTCAAGGCCTTACAAGACAAGGAAGCCAACAAAGGGAGTCAGAACAAAGGGAGAGCCAAGCATGATTAAGCAGGCAAAATAGTCAACGGAAATCTGGCAAGTAGCCCACATACTTTTTCATGGAGAAATATTTCCCAAACAGTGATTTTGTAACTTCATACAATTGTGTTGAAGCTCAAGGTTAAGGACAAAGCACGGAAGCGCATCAAGGAATCAGACACACAAGAAGAAGGAGCAAGTAGGGAGCTCCAAGAAGCACCTGTCAAATTTTCAGAACAAATCCCTATAAAAATAGTGATTTTTATCACTAAAAACCATTGTAAATACCATTTTCCAATTTTGCAACTCCATTTTGTTCAAGCCGAGGAGTCCTCGAGCTTGAGGAGTATTAGAAGTACCATCCTACCAATTTTCATAATTTTTAGACTCTGTTTGAGCCCCCAAATAAGCCTTGGAACCTATTTTTTAACTAGGTCGGACACTAGGTTTGGACAGGGCCAAAACCACTCAAAAAACTATAAAAAGGGCTAGAGAGCTCATTTTTGAGGTTAGCTTGTTGTAGATTTGAGCTTTGTAAGAGATTTCTTTTGTAATCAAAGCTTTCCATTGTTCCACTCTTTGCTCTTACCTTGTGCGCGTGTGTGTGTATGTGTGTGCATGCTAGTGTGCTTTCACTCACGCACTTGTGCCATCACTTGCTCACGGTCTTCATACCGGTCCTCATGTCTCCACGGATTGACATTTATGAGGTGTATCTCCTCACGTTGGTACTCACCATTGTGCTAGAGTGACACCAAATTTGGGGCCGTTGCCGGGGAGAGAGCTTGGAGGACGAGCGTGTGATGGTAAGACGTAGAGTAGCGACATTGGAAGGTAAAAAAATCACCATTTTCAATTCAGTTTTTGAATTTTTCGTCTCCTTCATCTTCATCATCATCACCATCTCCACCCACCTTCATCTTCTCAGTTTTTTCCATTTTTTAGAGTACATTTACCTCGCTTTTTACTTGTGGTTGTGAGAAAGAGCCTTAGAGAGGGTGCATAACTGAAGCGCTGAAGAAATAGAACCAAAATAGCCAAAAATCAGAGTGAATAGCCTGGACGTGACAAGTATTGTGAGTGCAATATTGCGGGTTTGAAGGAAGATTTGGCATCTGCAGACACATAGGAGGGACAAGGAGGACACAAGGTGCTCATATTTGCAAAAAAATTTGAATTTGACTCCAAAAAATCCAAGTATCGTGTTCTCCCGCGGTTGAAGTATCGCGATACCTGGATATCGTGAAACTCCTGTGGTCGAGTATCGTGATACTTGCAGTGGTCACATATCGAGTATCGTGTATCATTGAGAAACATTCACGATACTAGACAAATATCGTGTATCGTGTATCGTGGAGTTAACTTTCGCAATACCTGGGAGATATCGAGTATCGTCAGAAAATTTCTCACGATATTGGTCACGGACCGAGTATCATAGAGACCTAAAAACGATACTTGAGGAATATCGAATATCGTGGGAATTCCAAGTATCGTGTATCGTGATTTTTTTCGCGATACCCACCCAATATCGTGTATTGTGACCTGCAGTGTCAAGTATCGTGAGTCTAACTCTCACCTGATATCGAGTATCGTGTATCGTGGGATTCCTCTTGGCAATACCTGTGCAATATCGAATATCATGAGGGTCCTTCCACGATACTTGCTGGATATCGAGTATCATGATCTGTCTAGTTGGTCAAGTATCGTGTATTGTGTGGCCTAAGTATCGAGTATCGTGGAGTCAAGTATCGCGATATTCAGCAAGTGTCAAGTATTGTGATCTTTCGCGACATTCGTCACATATCGAGTATCATGACTTTTCTAGTGTGTCAACTATCGAGTATCGTGGGTTTTCTCTTAGGTCAAATATCGTGTGTCGTGGAATTCCAAGTATCGTGTATTGTCATCTTCCAAGTATCGCGATATTTACTAAGTGTCGTGTATCGCCTGTTTTTGAAGGACTTCCTGAGAGGTCTTGTTTCCCTGTTTTAACCCCCAGAACCCTGAACTTGCATAACTTTCTCATACGAAATCCGTTTGCTGTGATTTTGGTTTTGTTGGAAAGCTCGTGGGGAGTACAACAAAAACTTCCATTGGTTACGGTAAAATTAATATGTGGATTATTATATATAGTATTTTCAAGTTGACCCTCAAGTGGACTGGGAAACCAAGGAGTTCCAAAGGATTTTGAGCACTACAATGGGAAATTTTGGACTTGTAGACAAAGCTTATGAACCTAAGATCTGGCAGACACTTAGGCAAGGATAGGTAAAGCATTAGATCATCTGAGGCCAGTGTCAACCATACAGCTAAGTCTTGGGCACAACAACTAAGTGGTTATCCCTACGTGCTAAGTTCCGACACAAGTGACTCAGAAATGTCCTTCAACATGGAAAGACCCACACGTAGCTCAGGTACTTCTTATTTACAGACACCAAAAGGTCCCTATAAGACTCAATTGGAATATATCAGGACCAACCAATTAGGTGCTCACATCTATGAGGATGGTCTGAGACGATCAGTGGTCCAACTAAAAAATCCTGACCAACCCTTTGGATTGGAACACCCAGTGGTCAAGTTTGAAGAGGGTGCATACATTGATAAGGAAGGAACCATGTATGTGGTAACCAACTTACCAGATAGGACAGATGAGTTTGGAACATCATTCCGGAGAATGAGCTAGGAGATCTAGAGCAAGGAAATCTAGAGCAAGGAGACCTAGAACGAGAACCCAAGACCCCTAGAGGTAAGTCAGTCTTGACTAGAGTGATCACTCGAGAATGGATTCCCCAAGATAACAAAAACATAGAGCTATTCTTGAATAGAGAAACGGAGGAAGCCTTTTGGAGATTCAAGCTAGATCAACCGAGCCCAATAGCCACCATTTATGAGTTCAAGAATCCACAGATACCAGGCAAAGTTGTCTATCTAGATCACATGTCAGAGAAAATGTTCTTGGTGATAGAGCAGGGTAGACATGCATACACTTGGCAGGGTGAATCAATTTTCCCTCCACCAAGATTTAATGTTTCCCAGGGCCTCCAAGGAGCCGGATCATCCAAGGCTCATGAAACCCAGAGGGAAAGAACTAGAGAGAGACCTAAGGTAAGCTTTGCACACACAGTGGGTAGAGACAGATCAGGATATGGAATGGAAAGACCTGAAAGGGAGAGACATAGAGTTCATAGGCATCAAAGAGATGATCATGATTTCCCATTGCCTAGACCACGAGAGCACTCAAGAACCCTTAAACCCTCTCAAGTGGTTAAGGCAATGAAGAACTACTTTGATGGGTCAGGAGATCCTTATGATCATGTGGCCGAGTTCAAACAAGTGTTAAGAGCTGAACAGGTCGAGGACTTGTTCACTCAGTTCGAGGCATTTGGTTTGACTCTTAAAGGTATTGCCTTAGCTTGGTTTCAACCCCTAAACAATCACAACTATCGAGACATAGGCCAACTGCTCAAAGAATTAATTGTTGAATTTTCCAAGAGTGGTATCAGGCATAACACATCATCCTTGATCCAGAGCTTCAAGCAGACACCCCAAGAAACAGTGCGACCTGCAGGAAGACAGTTTAGACAGTACTTGGAAAGATGCCCTATGCCAGAATTACCCACAGCAGCCAAACAAGTGGCCTTGTTTCTAGACGGTTCACTCAGCACAAAGTTAAGGTCATACGTGTACTTGAAAGAGCCTAGATCCATAGAAGAGTGTGTGCGCATGTGCATTGACATAGAAGACAACTTGGGTGAGGAGTTAAGACTATCCAAACTCTATAAAGATTCTAACAGCTCTACTAGTCATACCTCTAGAGCCTCCAATGAGATAGATGAGATAGCGGAGCAGGTTACCAAGAGGCTAGGAGTTCAAAATGTTGGTGCATTTTACCCAAGCCTACATGCTTGATATGTTTGATATCATCCTCATGTGTAAGTCACATGAGTAGTCATGTGAACACCTCTTGTAAAAGAGCTCATTTTTATCTATTGTAATTGAAAAAAAGAAAAAGGAAAAGGATGGCTTACCTCATGCATGATGTAAAATCAAATTCGTGGCTATAATACCAAAATCACGAATTTTAAAGCTGAGGGAATATCTCTTAACTTTGGGGATCACTTTTAGGTGGAGCCATTCGAATTCGAATTCAAAACTCCCTCCAAGAATAGCTATAAAAAGAGCAAGAAGGAAGAGGCGATTAGCAAGCCTTGTACGTGACCACTTCATGTCATTTTGTAGAGATTGAAGAGCTTAATCCATAGCTCTATCATTCTACTCCCATTGTGCAAAGATTCATTGCCAATGTGGTTGTAATCATATGTGAATCTATACATTTATTATCATCTACTTCTCTGTTTTGTTCTCTGCTATACTCACTCAGAGCAGTACCTTCAGAAGGTCATATCTCGAGTTCTATTGATTTTCTTTCCGTGATTCAACATGCGTTGGATAGATCTTACTGTCTAGTTTCTACCTATACATTTTCAAGGTCATTGGATTCATAGTTTTGGAGATATCTGCATTTTACTACTCACTGGTCTATCTCTGCAGAGCCACGAGAATGGTGGGCATGTTCCAGAAACTGATGAAACTTGTTCTCAGTGCTCAGTCCATCATTTGAAGTGTTTTAACTTGGATTGGGAAGCTTTCTAAGTCTATTTGCTATGCCCGAAAGGAATGTTTCTAATTCCTACCAGGTTAAGAGCACTGTTCATTTTCTCCAACAGGTGTATGTCCAAAAATACCAAGTTTTGAGAGCTAGTCATTTCGCAACTAGTCTGTCTTGACTTAAACTTTTGGGATACATGTTCCAAAGTACTTGGCTGATATTTTGGTGGATTTAGGAAGCTTAGAGGGTCTACTAATCAACTCTGAAGTCTCAGTTGGCTGGTGTGAAGCTGGTTGTAGCGGCACCTACTCATCTTTGGATTGCATCCACCATCTCTCTTCACAGTGGTATCAGAGCATAGTCAAGCAACATGGGAGATGGATTTCCATCAACAATTGACAAATTGGATCGAAACAACTATCCGGCATGGTCTCTAAGGATGGAGGCTTACCTTCAAGGGAGGAATCTATATGGATTCATATCCGGAGATGAAGCAATGCCAACCATGAGGAACAAAGGGCAACCATCACATGAAGAAGTGGAAGGACTTTCAAATTGGTGTTCGAAGGATGCACTTGCAAGGTCCTATATTCTAAACTCAATCTCTGATTTTCTTTTACCTCATGTCAAGGGATGCAAGAGAGACCTGGAATGCACTTGCTTCTTTCTTCTCTTCCAACACTCGAGCAAGGAAGAAGCAATTGTGGATGGAGTTCACAACAATGAAGAAAAGCCCAAAGCAAAATGTGACCGATTATGTCACAAAGATGAAGGAGATTTCCGACCAACTTGGAAGCATTGGAGAGGTAATTGAAGAGGAGCAAATCATAAGACAAATCATGAATGGAATCAAAGCAGACGACAAGTGGGAGTCATTCACAACAGCCATGGATTTATACATGGATATGCATGTACCCGACCTCAACACACTCATGGGCCAACTCTTCACTCATGAAGCAAAGATTAGCAAAGGTGGTGAGTCCTCAAGAGGTAATCAAACTTCTGCCTTATATTCTGATAAAGCTAAGGTCAAGGACAAGTCAAAGAATAGGAAGAATGAAGATGAAGGAAGCTCTTTCCAAGCAAACTTTGCAGGTAGAGGAAGAGCTAGAGGAAGAGGCAGAGGTGGAACGCAAGGCAGGGGGAGATTCCAATCATCTCAACCTTGCAATATATGTGGCTTATCTAATCATACTACTGAAGAATGTTTCAGGAACCCGAGGAACTCAAGAGGAAGAGGATTCAATAGAGGTGGCTATGGATCAAATAGAGGTAGATATTGGGGGCTACAATAACAACAACTACTACAACAACAATTACATCAACAACAACTATCAAAGTGGCCATAGAGGAAGAAGAGATTACAATAACTATGCAGAGGACCAAAGTCAAGAAGATTCATTATTGATTATGAATCTAACAGCGAAGAAGGGTAAGGATGATGATCACATATTTTACATTGATTCGGGATGTTCGAACCATGTAGCAAGAAATGTGGCTTTACTTTCTGATTTGGAAGATCCTCATAACAAGCATGAAGTGCAGATAGGAGATGAGACAAAGCACTCAGTGGAGAAGATAGGTAATGTGAAGACATCAGATGGGAATATCAACCTCTTAAGCAAAGTCTTGTATGTCCCTACAATTACCAAAAATTTAATAAGTGTTGGACATATTGTTGATAAAGGATTGCAGGTCAGATTCAACCGATTTGGAGCATATGTTGAAGACCCAAGGCAAGGCTTTAGAAGGATTGCCATAGGAGAAAAGATAGGAAGGCTTTTCACTTTTGAAGTGGAAGATACAAAGAACATAGCTTTGTTTAGCTATGGATCTCAAACTCTTACAGAGTTGGAGATATGGCACAAAAGGCTTGCTCACATTGGTGAGAGGACACTCAAACAAATTTGCAGGGACCAAAGTGTACTTGGTTTGCCTAATATCACAAGGCAACACATGATTTATAAGTGTGAAGCTTGTCAAGTTGGCAAGGCTCATAGACAACCTTTCAATAAGAAAGGATATATGTATCAAAATCCTTTGGATATAGTGCACACGGATGTGTGGGGTCCAAGTAAGGAGCCATCTATATCAGGCTGAAGATATTATTTGTCTTTCATAGATGATTGTAGCAGGTGGACCATTCTGTTTTTCATGAAGCACAAGGATGAAGTGTTTAATTGCTTGAAGAAGTATATTGCTCTTGTTGAAAACCAAACAGGTAGGACTTTAAAAAGACTCAGATCAGATGCTGGAGGAGAATACTTCTCTTCTAAATTTGATGCCTTCTTGCATGAAAGAGGCATTAAAAGGGAAGTCACTACAAGGTATACACCTGAACTCAATGGTGTAGCAGAGAGGAGGAACAGAGCTATTGTCGAATCTGCAAGGTCCATGCTCAACAAAAAGGGATTGCCGAACTACCTATGGGCAGAGCCTGTGTCGACAACCACATATCTCATAAATAGACTTCCATCTAAGTCACTATATGGAACCACTCCATATGAAGTGTGGAATGGAAGAAGACCTAGTCTAGAGCATTGCAAAATCTTTGGATGCTTAGCCTATGCTCACATTCCTTCTCAAGTAAGAGGGAAATTGGATCCCAAGGCAGAGAAGTGCGTATTTATTGGTTATGACCAAAACCAAAAAGGATATAGATTGTACAATCCAACCAATAAAGGATTTTCTATGAGTAGAGATGTAATTTTTGATGAAAACAAATCATGGTTTGATGATGACAGGAAAGTGAAGCTGCCATATGACTTGGATGAAGATTTTCCATCACTTCAACCAAAGGAGCCAAAGAAGATTGAAGAAAGTGATTCGGAGATTGACCTAGAAGACTTGGAAAGACTAAAGCTATGGAAGAACAAAGGTAAAGCAAAGATGCAGGATGCTACATATGGACCCGAGAGCTCACATCAACCACTTAGAAGGTCTTCGAGGGAGAAGAAGAAACCAGAGAGGTTTGGTTATGATACTTCTTTGGTCACGAAGCACTCAATCTACATTGCAAAGGATTCAACCAATGAAGAACCTGCCACATTCGAAGAAGCACAAAGCAAGAAAGCTATGAGAGATGCAATGGATGAAGAAATGGAAGCCTTGAAGGAGAATGACACCTGGGAGCTTGTACCTAACAAGCCATCTATGAAGGTAATTGGATCTCGATGGATATACAAAATCAAGAGGAATCAAGATGGAAGTATAAATAGACACAAAGCAAGGTTAGTTGCTAAAGGGTTTGCTCAAACCCATGGTATTGATTATGAGGAGACTTTCTCTCCTGTTGCAAAAATGCCTACAATTAGGGTTCTCATTAGTCTTGCTGCATCTAGAAATTGGAATCTTTATCAACTTGATGTAAAGAATGCTTTTTTGAATGGATGGATTTATGAGGAAGTGTATATGGCACAACCTCCTGGATATGAGGATGCACATCATCCTAACTATGTATGCAAACTAAAGAAAGCTTTGTATGGATTAAAGCAAGCTCCAAGAGCTTGGAATTTCAGATTGGTGACTTATTTGCAGGACCAAGGATTCAAAGCTAGCAAGGCGGATACCTCTTTGTTCATAAAGAGGAATGGATCTGAAGTGATCTATTTATGTGTGTATGTTGATGATATTATTATCACAGGCAATGATCTTGAAGGAATCAAACAGGTAAAGAGTCAAATGAAGGAGGAGTTCAAAATAAGTGACCTCGGACCACTCACTTATTTTCTTGGATTGGAGTTGATCTACACAGATTCAGGTATATACATCACACAAAGGAAGTATGTCCATGACATGCTCGTCAAGTTCAAGATGGAAAATACCAAGTGTGCAGGTACACCTATGGAGCAGAATCATAAGCTTAGGGCTTATGAAGGAGAGCCAATTGAAGACATCACAAGCGCAAATCTTGGTTGGAAGTTTGAACTATGCAACACTCACAAGGGTGGATATATGCTATAGTGTTAGCATATTGAGTCAGTTTATGCATAAGCCGAGAAGACCACATATGGAAGCGGCCAAGAGAGTCCTCAAGTACCTAAAGGGGACCATGAATGAAGGTTTGTTCTATTCATATACTTCAGATATTGAGCTAAAGGTCTACTCAGATGCATATTGGGTCGGATCTAAAGATGATAGAAGAAGTACACCAGGATATATATCATTTGCAGGTTCAAAAATCATTTCTTGGTCATCGAAGAAGCAACCAACCGTGGCATTATCTTCTACTGAAGCAGAATATAGAGGTTTGGCTAATGCAACTCAAGAAATCATGTGGTTAAAGTCTTTGTACACAGATCTTGGACTTCATTCTTCAACACCTCACATTTTTGGTGACAACACAAGCTCACTACATCTAGCAGCTAATCCGGTATACCATGCTAGAACCAAGAATATTGAAGTCCACTACCATTATGTAAGGGAGAAGCTAATGAGCAAGGATATTCAACTATCCTATGTCTCTACAGATATGCAATGTGCCGACATGTTGACTAAAGCTCTTGATGGTACAAAGTTAAGTAGATTCAAGTTGATGATTGGCTTGCAAGAAATCAAGGACAATTGAAGACTTATTTGGAGGTCAAGCATGTTAGGCTTGAGGGGGAGTTGTTGGTGCATTTTACCCAAGCCTACATGCTTGATATGTTTGATATCATCCTCATTTGTAAGTCACATGAGTAGTCATGTGAACACCTCTTGTAAAAGAGTTCATTTTTATCTCTTGTAATTGAAAAAAAGAAAAAGGAAAAGGATGGCTTACCTCATGCATGATGTAAAAGCAAATGTGTGGCTATAATACCAAAATCACGAATTTTTGAGCTGAGGGAATATCTCCTAACTTTGAGGATCAATTTTAAGTGGAGCCATTCGAATTCGAATTCAAAACTCCCTCCAAGAATAGCTATAAAAAGAGCAAGAAGGAAGAGGCGATTAGCAAGCCTTGTACGTGACCACTTCATGTCATTTTGTAGAGATTGAAGAGCTTACTCCATAGCTCTATCATTCTACTCCTATTATGCAAAGATTCATTGCCAATGTGGTTGTAATCATATGTGAATCTATACATTTATTATCATCTACTTCTCTGTTTTGTTCTCTCCTATACTCACTCAGAGCAGTACCTTCAGGAGGTCATCTCTCGTGTTCTACTGATCTTTTTTCAGTGCTTTAATGTGCATTGGATAGCTCTTACTGTCTAGTTTCAACATATAAATTTTCAAGGTCATTGAATTCATATTTTGGGAGATATCTGCATTTTACTACTCACTGGTCTATCTCTACAGAGCCCCGAGAATGGTGGGCATGTTCCAGAAATTGATGAAACTTGTTCTCAGTGCTTAGTCCATCATTTGAAGTGTTTTAACTTGTATTGGGAAGCTTGCTAAGTCTATTTGCTATGCCCAAAAGTAATTTTTCTAATTCCTACCAGGGTGAGAGCACTATTCATTTTTTCCAACAGGTGTATGTCCAAAAATAACAGTTTTGGGAGCTAGTCATTTTGCAACTAGTCTGTCTTGACTTAAACTTTTGGGATACATGTTTCAAAGTACTTGGCTGATATTTTGGTGGATTTAGGAAGCTTAAAGGGTCTACTAATCAACTCTGAAGTCTCAGTTGGCTGGTGTGAAGCTGGTTGTAGTAGCACCTACTCATCTTTGGATTGCATCCACCATCTCTCTTCACACAAAATAGACAAATGCCAAGGGTCACCTCATTGAAACGATGTTGCAACTCTGGAGGAGACCACATGGCTAATGTTTTCCCAATGATGGCTCAGCCCCAAGGAAACCCCAATGCTCTATATTGCACTATTGGGAGAAAATACACGAACCATACGGCTCAAGATTGTCCCTATAACAGGCAGGCTGTTAGACAAAATTATCAACAACCTTACCAGCAGGGTAGGTATCAGAACAAGTACCAACAGCCATATTATAGGCCACAACAACAATATCAGCCTCAATATCAGCAGCAATATCAAGCACCAAACAGGCCACAACCAGTCCTAGGAAACCAACCACCAGCTCCTGCCAATGTGATCCCAGTTAAATATATGATGGCGGAGGAGAACCATAATAGAGAATTGGTGCCACTAACCCCGTTGGTCTCAGAAAATGACTCCCACGCTCAAGGTTTAGACTACTTCCATGAAGATAGTTCACAAGCTTATTACATAGAGTTATCTGAGCAAAGTGAGACTTCTCCATATCAGTATGAGACACCACCGATGGAACAAAATTGGGAGTCAGAATACTCTAATGTTATGTACACAAATCCAAACCCCAAGCCCCAAGCGAGACAAGTGAGACCACAAGCCCCTAGAGGACCATGCTTTAGATGTCAGGGCGACCATTTCATTCGTGAATGCCCCCACCAACCAACTCTGGGACAAGGACAAAACATCACCATACAAGGCTTTTGTCCTGAATGCAGCAAGGAACATCTCCCGAGAGAGTGTCCCAGAAACCCCTCTAGTGCACCCAAGGTTACACCCATCAATGTGGTAGGCTTAGTGGTAGATTAAAGTTCAAGTAGCAGTAACGTGGCTCCCGTACAGGCAGTTACTAGGGCACAAGCATTAAAACAGGATAAACCAACTGAGCAGCCAGAGCCAAGTGACTCAGGAGAATCTAGTAAGAGGAAACCAAGAACATGGAAGGATACCAGAGAGAAGACTAATCGCAAGTGGAACAAAAAGATATCCGAACTAGAAGAAAGTCTAAGGGATACCAAAACAAAAATAGAAGACATTGCATCTCAAAGCCCCTCTCATGCCGAACCTCCATCCACACCACCCCATTCCACCCCACCGCCCATTGTAAATAGACAGCAATCAGGGTCTGTTCTTGCAGATCCAACTCCAGAAGGCTTGGACATGATGTTCAAGGCCTATCAGGCTCGACTTCAAGAAGGGCCAACACCTACGAACCTGGACAAGAGTTACCTTAGAGCTGACTTAGAATTGAACGAACAAAGATGTGCATGAAGATGGTAGAAGTAGCTCAAGCTATGCTTGAGACCAGTCAAAAGTTCAATCAGACAAACTCTATCAAGCCAGGTTTGCATTTCCAAGGCTTACTAGAAAGATTAGAGTAGTTGGTAAACAAGCCACAGGTTTCTTTACCTCCACAGACTCAACCAATTATTGAAAGAGAAAGCTTACCACCAAGGAAAGCTTATGTTCCTGATTCCGTGGATGAGGGAACACCTCTTTCAATGCAACAGTACTCTCAACAGTTCTTGGGGGAAATACAAGAGGAGAAATGGGCCAAGGAGAAGGGTAATCCCCCTCCTATTCCTGAGATTGATGATCTTCATGATCAATTTCCCTAAGACATTCCGTCTATTTATGGAGACCAAGTAGAGCAACAAGAAGATGAAAGATTAGATTTCGAATCTAATTCTTTACAAGAGTTGCCTCTTTCACAGGCCCATGGGAATCTGAATTTCTCCAGATCAGAGCTCCCACAATAATGGTAAGAAATGAAGACTCAATGGTTCCAAGAAAGACTAATGTCATGAAAAACACTAAGGTTCAGTGTCATCTCACTGTGGAAGAGCTGCTCAAACCAAAACCCGAGCTATGGAATCATGTGAAGGATCAGGTTCCAGAACTTGATTCCAATATGCCAAAAGCAGGCTCTAAGCAAAAAGTTCCAAAGATACCTCTTGATAAAATAGGAGACATGAGCGAAGGTGAAGAAGGTAATACTTATCTTCCAATCACCTATCAAGGTTACACAACCAAAGCAATTTTAGACTCGAGTGCTGGTGTTGCTATTGCGACCACCTCCTTGTGGAAGCGATGGGGAAAACCCACATTAAGACCAACTAGAATGAAGCTTCAAATGGCAGATGGTCATTTTGAAAGACCTCTAGGATTTCTTGAAGGGATAACTCTAACCACTTGTGGTGTAGAGTTTGAACACACATTTGCTATATGTGACTTTGAGAAAAATAATGTCTATGAGATTATCCTAGGAAGACCCTTCCTATGACAATTGCAAATAGTACAGGATTGGGGAACCAACTCCTTGTACTTACAACACTTAGGGGTCACCACCAAGGTCAATCTGAAGGATTACACCTTCAGAGATGTACCACCCCTACAGTGGAATCCTATCCACAAAGCGAAAGAAGATTCTATCTCCGTGCATTCTGGAAGTTCATCTGATCCATCCTGGCTGCATGAAGATATTCACTTATGGATGTGCAAGGTCGCAGAGGAAGAGGAAAAGCGCCTAAAATCAAGAGAAGAAGGAACTCCCCCAGGAGATAGACCAATCAAAGACCCAGCCTATACACCGATGATTTTTCCAGATGAGGAATTTGAGCCTCATGGTTGGGCAGAAATTTTAGCTACCATGGACATTGCAGTTAATGAAGAACAATGGACACCTCATTGTGATGAGGAGGGTTATGATATTTCAGTGTTCATGTGCCAGCCCTTGTTGGAAGAGTGTGATCCTAGTGAGGTCATAGAAGAAGAAGAGAATGACGATGATCTAGAATCCATTGTGATGGATAGTTACTTTGACTCAGAGGAGCACTATCTAGATGTAGGAGTATTGACTCAAAAAGAAGAAGAACCCCTCACAAGCATCAAAACTGTAAATTCAAAGGAAGGAAGTGAAGGAGGTCAAAAGAAAAAGAAACGAAAAGCTATGAAACAAAAAGAGGAGGAATCATTGTTTGAAGTACCAAAAAATTTCAAGAAATATGAAGTTGAGGATCAAAGAATTGTGGTACGAATGCCTAAAAGAGAGGCCACCATAGGAGAATCATATGATAATAAAGAAAAGACCAAAAAAATTGTAGTAACCATTGAAGAGAATGAAGAACGATGTACATACATAGGAGACGACCTAAGTGCAAAAGAAGAAGCAGAGCTTGTAGCTCTATTAAGGGAATATAGGGACGTGTTTGCATGGCACTATAGAGATTTGAAGGGAGTAGATCCAAAAATTTGCTCTCATACGATCCTCATGACGGCTGATGCCAAGCCCACCAAACAAAAGCCCTACACATATAATGACACTTATGCAGCTAAAATAAAAGAAGAGACTGACAGGTTGATTGAAGCTGGATTTATCTATGAGATTGAGCATACTGAATGGGTATCCCCCATTGTAGTGGTGCCAAAAAAGAATGGGAAATTGCAAGTGTGTATTAACCTTAAAAAAGTTAATACCGCTACAATCCGAGATAGTTATCCACTTCCAATCACTGAACATTTATTGGAGCGTGTTGCAGGCAAGGAAGTTTATAGCTTCCTTGATGGATGTTCAGGCTACAACCAAGTAGCCATTGCCCCCAAAGATCAACACAAAACGGATTTTGCCACAGAATGGGGAATCTTTGCATCGTGTGATGCCATTTGGTCTCACTAATGCACCTGCAACATTCCAAAGGCTCATGTGTCATGTCTTCAAAGAGTTCTTGCGGAATAGCTTAGAAGTATATGTGGATGATTTATGTGCGCATTCCCAACAGAGAAGATACCACATTCCTGAGCTCAGGTAAATTTTCAACAAGTGTAGAGAATATCGAGTTTGTCTGAACCCAGAGAAGTGTGTGTTCATGGTTGCGTCAGGGTAAAATCTTAGGTCATATTGTTTCTAAGAATGGGATATCTACAGATGAGGATAATGTAAGAGCCATAGGAGAGTTGCCAAGACCAAGGAATGTTAAAGAGGTACAAGCCTTTATGGGCCATTGTGGATATTACCGTAGGTTTATCCACATGTACGCGATCATAGCTAGACCCCTTTATGCCTTGTTGTCTAATTTTGAGTGGAACGACGAATGCGAAAATTCTTTCAATGAAGTGAAGAAACGTTTGTGCATAGCACCAATAGTGACCACTCTTGATTGGAATAAACCATTCCATGTCCATGTGGATGCATCCAATCATGCCATAGGATGTGTGCTAGCACAACCCACAAGTGAAGGAAACTTAGATTTGCCCATAGCATATGCTAGTAGACAGCTCACCGCAGCTGAACGAAACTACTATACCACAACTGAGCGAGAGGGCTTAGGCATGGTATGTGTTGTGAAGAAGTTTAGACACTATTTATTGGCCAACAAGTTCAAGTTTTTCACTGATCATCAAGCTTTGTTATATTTGGTCAATAAACCTTGCAATACTGGACGCTTAGTAAGACGGTTCCTCTTACTAATGGAATATGACTTTGAAGTTGTTGTCAGGAAAGGTAGAACCCACCTTCGGGCAGATCACCTTTCTCGCATCACTTCAGGAGAGTCACCTCAAGGAGTGTCTGATGACCTACCTGACACTTATCTGTTCAATTTGGAAGTTGTTCCTAAATGGGCAAATAAGTTAGTACCAGTCCTAACCTTCGGACCTGCAAATAAGAACGTAAAAACAAACAAAGAAGAAATTGTAAGATCACAAAAATATCAAATATTGGCAGGAAGCATGTACATACAAGAGACAAATGGTGTATTAGCTTGTTGTGTCGAGGATAATGAGCATAGTAGTTGGTTGCAACAAGCCCATGAAGGATTGCTAGGAAATCACTATTCTAAACAGCGAACATTGCAGAATCTACAACGTTTTAGGAGTGTATTGGCCTAGCATGGACAAAGAAATTCATGAGTGGATCAAGAGTTGTCCCGTATGCCAGGTGAGACCCCCAGTGGAGCATGCCACCCTTTATCACGTGTCACTAATTCCCGACTGGAGTGCTCCATTGGTAGAATTCATGAGATCAAGAACACTACCGAATGAGGCTAGTCTAGCAAGAAGACGAAGCATGGAGCAAGAGGCTCAGGACTATGCCTTAGTAGGAGAGAACCTATATCGAAGAGGCAAAGATGGTTATCTGAGACTATGCATTCATGAATCAGATTACTTGAAAGTCTTAGAAACTGCACATAGCGGTGTTGTAGGTGGACACTTTGGGTCTGACCGAGTAATTAAGACCATTCTATTCTCAGGACTCTGGTGGCCCACTCTTCATATGGATGCACATACCTATGTAAAGAAATGTGACACATGCCAACGTGCACAATATCCAATCAGAAAAGACGAGATGCCTTTGAGGCCAATGATGGGAGGACGTGCATTTTCAAAGTGGGGTATAGACTTTGTTGGTCCTATTAACCCCCCAGCTAGAAACTCCCATGCAGAATACATTATTGTAGCCACTGATTACCTTACAAAGTGGGTGGAAGTAAAAGCCACAACAAAGAATGATGCTCAAACAACGGCTAAGTTCTTATTCGAGAACGTGTTCACTAGATACGGGTTATCAATAGAGTTAGTAAGTGATAGAGGTACACACTTCTTGAACGAAGTCATTGAAAATCTACTTCAAGAATTCATGGTGATACATAAGAAGTCAGCCCCGTGTCATCCACAAGCTAACGGACAAGCCGAGAGCACAAATAAGATCCTATGTAACATATTGACAAAACTCGTAAATGATAAATGCTCTGATTGGGACAAACAGCTTCATCATGTTGTTTGGGCGTACCGAGTTGCCTACAAAATGGTACTCAATGCCACTCCATTTCAGATGGTCTTCGGACAGAATGTTGTGCTGCCATTAGACTTCCTAATCCCAACTTTAAAGGTAGCACAAGAGCAAGAGGTAGGACAAGGAAAGAGTGTAAGGACTGTGAGAGCATTGGTTGACTCAGGTGCAGCAACTAGTGCAGTTAGACTTTCATACTGCCAAGACCTACAAGTGGACATCAAGCCCATAGGAGCATATCTGATAGGATTGGGAGGTGTGGAAACCCCTTGTTTTGGAGAGGTGTAACTTCCCATCTACGTTCAAGATGTTCCAATAAAAGTCAAAATGCTAGTGTGTCACCATGCGGACCTTACAGAGCCACTTTTCCTAGGTCAAGATTGGATTTATGACCATGCAGTCAACTTGAACCTAAGAAGTCAAATTCTCCAAGTTTGGGTACATGAACAATGCATTACATTAGAATTAGCCAACTGCATGCTCACAGATCATGGCACCACATAGTCTCTCAGTTCCTCTAAGACCAATCTTCATGAACAAGATGATGTGCGTGTCAAAAGCTCTATGACCTAGAAGGACTCGATCATGAAAGACTAGAATCAAAGGCAAGCTGACTCCTCTTGTCTGAAGACTCATGTTGTCACAACCAACCAACCAAAAAGGCAAGTGAATCAGTACATGACAACCACTATACCAAATCGACTAAGAGAAATCAAGAACAAAGTAACTCCGAGCATGAAGCACATTTGGGTACGGAAAAGAGAGCAACCACCAGCCTTGCCAACACAATTTTGAGTGATAGTAATTTTGCTAAGCTACTGCTGATTATAGAGGTGTTCTAATATCACTCTAGCTTAGCCAACTTTTCAATGGCGCGGCGAATTCCGCAGGCTTGACAAGGTTTGAGTCTTTGCCGCATCATCAACACCTCGCAACTACCAATGCGCTCTGATTGTCAGTGAAGATGGTGGTGGCAGAAGACTGACCAACACCCAAATCAGCCATAAGGCGCCTGAGCCACACACACTCAATAGTCGTTGTGAAAGTTGCCCTATACTCAGCCTCACAACTGGAAGTGGCCACAGTGGGCTACTTCTTGCTCAACCAAGATATACATGAGCTATCAAGCATGAAGCAAAAGCCACTAGTGGACACACGAGTGTCATAGCAACCAGCCCAATCAGAGTCAGAAAAAGCATGCAAATCTGGCGGTAGTGATCCCCCTTGGGATAAAACAACCCAAGTAGCCGAGTACCACTTAAGTAGCGAAAGATGTGCTTAACCGTCTACCAATGCTTGACTCATGGGCAATGCATAAATCTGCTCATCTGTGAGACAGCAAACTGAATATCTGGCCGAGTAATGGATAAGTAAATCAGGCATCCAACAGCCTGCTGATAGAGGACAGCATCAAATGCATCTCCAGCATCATGAAGACTCAATCGTAAACCTGTCTCCATAGGAGTGGCAATAGGCTTACAGTCTTCAACACCAAAATGCTACAATAATGTGTCAATATATTTCGTTTGACACAAAGCCATTCCACCATCAACTTGCATAAACTGAATGCCCAAATAGTGATGCAAATGCCCCAAATCAAACATCTCAAATGAGGCATGCAAATCAGCCTTAAAATCAGCAATATGCTTCTCAATAGGACCAGTGAGCAGCATGTCGTCAACATAGACAACAATGATCAGAAGCACATCATTAGCACGCTTAACATATAAGGTGCTTTCAGTTGGACTGTTCTCAAAACCATGTGCAGTCAGATAGGCATGTATCTTCTCATACCAAGCACATGGTGCTTGCTTTAAACCATATATTGCCTTCTTTAACCTGCACACCTGGTTTTCATGCCCTTTCTGCACAAAGCCACGAGGCTGAAAAACATCCACTTCTTCATGCAAGTCACCATTCAAAAATGTTGTTTTAATGTCCAACTGATGTACTGTTGGCTGTAGCCAGAGGCACAGAAGATGCGGAAGCATGTAAAGACAGAGCAGGGAGTCAGTCGAATCAATTTTTCAAAGATTATATTTTATAAATATTCTTCAAAACCTCCAACAGTGATTTTCATCACTATTGTAACATATGTAACATAGAAAAAACCCTTTTTGTAATTCATAGCTCCATTTTGTGCAAGCCGAGGAGTCCATGAGCTTTAGGAGCTTAGGTAGAATGAGCGTACCAATTTTGGTCATTTTTAGACACCGTTTACCCTTCCAAATAGCATCTAGGACCTATTTTTTAACTATGCCGGTCACTAGATGTGAAACCGATCAAAACTAGTCTAGAATCTATAAAAAGAGCTAGAGAGCTCATTTTTGAGGTTAGCTTGTTTGAGTAGAGAAGAGCTTAGATCTATTTTGAGCTTGTAAGAGTGTTCTTGAGTAATAGAGTTGATTTCTCACCTTCCATTGTGTCTTGCTTGTCTCTTCGTAGTGTGTGTGTATGTGTGTGTGCATCTCTATGCTTCTCACCTTCACTCTCACTTCATCTCACATTCACGAGCTTCATATCACTCCTATCTCTTCTGCGGATTGACATTAAGGAGGTGGAGCTTCTTAACGTGGTTCTCACCATTGTGCTAGAGCAACACCAAATTTGGCACCGTTGCCGGGGATCGAGTCTAGGACGAATGGGTGATGGTAAGAGTATAGCAAGAAGTGGTGTTGGAAGGTAAAAATTTCAGTTTTTGTTGTTGTTTTTACTTAGTTTTTAGTGTTTTTCACCTCCCCCACACTCCATCTTCATCACTGCATCATCATCTTCATCTCCAAAAAAATCAAAAAATTCACCATATCCACCCATTCTCCTCATTTCCCCTCATTTGTGCATGTGCGAGAGAGAGAGAGAGAGCTTTTGTGCTTGTGTGTACTTGTGTGTTTTTGAGTTTTCTTGTAGGTACAGAGATCCAGAGCATCAAGAAAGCTGCAGAAAGGTAAGAAATGTACTCTCTGTCAGAAATTGCCGACTGTGTCAGACCATCGCGATGGTCTACAAAGTTCGGAATTTGAGGTAGGCGACCACACCAGCGTGTAGGCGACCCTTGCACATCTAGGAATCCATTGTTGCATTTGTAAAATTCACATTTTGGTGGACCATCGCGATTGGCTGAGACGCGATTGTGTCACACCATCGCGATTGGCTCACGCCATCGCGACGGCTCGGCCGGACCATCGCGACGGTCTCACGCCATCGCGACAATTCACTTGAACCATCGCGACAGTCCTAGACCATCGTGACGATCCCGTCGACCCCACACCATCACGATTGGCTCATGCCATCATGCCGACGTTTCCACGTGGCAAGCTAGACCATCACGATTGCTCATTAGCCACGCCATCGCGACGAGACCCTTACACCATCGCGACGACTCAAACTTTGGACCATCGCAATTGGCTCACGCCATCGCATCTGTGAGCATCGCGACGGTTCACTTTGGACCATCGCGATGTCGGAAGGATTTCCTCACTTGAATTGTCATATAGAAAAATAAAAATATTTTAATTGAAAGTTAATCAGATGATATCTCTCTCTCATATACTTTTTAATGCTTTGGTTTAAAATGACTAACTTTTTCTCTTGAGTAGCTGCAGATAACAAAAACAAGAAGGATTGGATTAAGTGAAGACCTCATTCCTATTAATTAAAGACAATAAAAGCTTATTTGTGTATGTATGTAAATGCAAGAGATTAGGTAAGAATGTATGATAATGTTTGTTGATTCTAATGATTATGTTTATGCATGTGAACTTTCGTGTAGACCAGGAGATATTAGTCTTTGATTTTCTTCATAGGTTGAATCCATTTATATGTTTTTTATACCTTAAAGAATGTTTAAACTTTAAAGTATTTGTGGATTAAACTCTATGTATTTACCTATTTGTAAATTTTAGAAACCCCTAATGTGTTAAATAATAAGCTTTACTCTAAGTACTCGCTTTCAATTAATTATATGAGCTTCTCGTGTAAGAGTATGAGTCCTTAAGGCTTTATGATATTTTTTTTATTTTAGATAAATGTTTATTTGTTTTAATTCTATAAATAAACAAATAAGGATAGTCTTTATCTCTAAGTTAATAACGGATTATTAAATTATAGGAAATATGATTTAATTAATATGTCATGTTATATTAATATATATTAGTTTAAGATAAATTATTTAAATATTCAAAGTATTTAATATATTATATATATTTATATGATTATTTGCTTAATTTACATTATCAATTAAATAACAAACAAAATTACATACGTAAATATTAATATAGGTTAGCTCTAGTTAACTTTTACATTTAAAAAGGATGTGTTAGTCATTTGTTAGTATGCATGTTAAACAACTAAGTTAACTAAAGTGAGTTCTAGTTAACTTATTATTGATGCATGCTCGCGTAAAAGTTTCAAGTCCTTATAAATATGAGTTTTAAAAGCAATTTTTGGGTTAATGTTTCTCTACAGGTACGTTCTCGTGAGAGAGAGAGAGAGAGAGAAAGAGAGAGAGTGTGTGTTTGCATGCATCGCCTCCTCCTCCACCTTCTTTGTTGCGGATCTTTCCCTTCCTCCTTTCAGCTGCTGCACGCAATCTCCATAGATACAGGAACTGTTGTAGAGAAGAGTTGTCTCTGATGAGCCTATTGTGCAAGCACAGAGAGAGCTCCACGGACTATTGCAAATATGAACGCATGTAAAGATGGCAGGGCACAAGATCGAGAGTGAGGAGAGAAGCATAGGGAGAGAGAGACTCCTGGTGCAGACAAGTCTGAGACGCGCATAGGGAGTTTGAGAGAGAGAAATAGATAGCAATAAAGTTCATTGGGTGTATGTTCTTGTGTGTGCATCAACAGGAGGACGCAACACTCACGTCGGACAAAGACGCAGAAGAGAGAGAGAGACTCAAGCTACTCGTGGAGATGGAGAAAAATCGACACTGAGCGGAGCTTTTAGAGAGAGAGTTCTCTACACCAAACTTGCTGCCCCTCTGTGTTTTCAGTCTTCCTGATGATAAAAGATGTCCGACGGGTTAAGACATGCCTCTGCCTTAACTCTTACTTCCTCTGAAGTTGTGCAGTAGGCATGCTCCCTGCCCCCTTTGTTAGCGATGGCGATCATTAAGCATCAACATGGTCGAAGACTCAGAGCCTAGGGAGGCTGAAGTGTGAAATAGATAGTGAACCTGCTCATCTTTCCCCCCTTCTCCATCCTTTGGCAGTTTGCATGCAGAGAGAGTCATCTGGGAGCGTTTAGAGAAAGAGAAGGAGCGACCTGCACATGTTCAGAGAGAAAGAGAACCATTCTTTTACCTTCTCCCCTCTTCCAACGACCTGCGTAGCATCGGCGGCCAGAAGAGAGAGAGAGAGAGACCAGTGATCTTCTCCCTCCCTCCTCCAGCTCCAACGGACGCGTAGACACATCCTTTTGTTAATAATTTTCGTATGCGGATTCCAATTCCACATACATATTTAACACTAGCTGAATTGAACATGAAGCGGCACGCCGAACCGAGAGAGAGAGAGAGAGAGAGAGAGAGAGAGAGAGAGAGAGAGAGAGAGAGAGAGAGAGAGAGAGAGAGAGAGAGAGAGAGAGAGAGAGAGAGAGAGAGAGAAACCATTGATCTCCTCCCCCCCTTCTTCTGCAGACGACGACTGCCTGCAGAGTAGATGTCGGGCAAAGAGAGAGAGAGAGAGAGAGAGAGAGAGAGAGAGAGAGAGAGAGAGAGAGAGAGAGAGAGAGAGAGAGAGAGAGAGAGAGAGAGAGAGAGAGAGAGAGAGAGAGAGAGAGAGACTTTGTGAAGAGAGTAGAACGATGAAGGAATTCTGAGTGAAGGCGGTATAAACCTGTAGATGATCGTGCAATCATTCGCATAGAGAGAGAAAGAACTCATTGTTTTCAGAGAGAGAGAGAGAGGCCATTAGCTTCTTTTTCTCCCCTTTCCCCTTCCTCCATTGTGTGCTGCTTCATTCTCACGTGCTTGTTTTCTATAGATATCTTAGACATGTTTCATCTTGAGAGTGTAATCTTTATTTTTGTTTGAGATATCAAAGACTTGAGTATGATCATCATGTTGCGAACATTTGTTTTATGTAGGGTACAAGTTTCAAATTATGTAAATACCTTTGGGAAGTCTTCAAATACTTCAAGAAGGCTCATATTATTCATAAAATGTAGCAAAAATACCACGTGAGTTCTAGAACATGGTGAGTCAAATTAGGGATGTCCAAGAGAGTCATATATGTATCTCTACACTGCTGTAGTTTTGTATGCAGAGATTGTAGAGCTTGTATCTCCCTCATTATATATCCAAATTACATGTTTGATAGCTCATTTGAAAGCTCTTCTTGTCTACTTTCATAGTACCAATTTTCATAATCATTGGATTTGTGAGCTGAGAGCAACACTCTCTGCAAGTAGTGTGTGTTCTCTGTTTTTTATCCCTGCTGAAGGTCTCCATTAAACATCCAACTTGCAGAGGTCATATCTCCTTGTGTATGTATCCAAATCATGTGTTCTTTGGCTTGTTAGAAAGCTCTCCAAGTCTATTTGTATTCTGGAAATTTTCAGATTCATTGGAGTTGTGAGTTAAGAGCAGTAGTCTCTGCAAGTGATGTATGTCCTCAGGTTCATCTCTGTTTCAAGGTCACCATTAAAGCTGCATATTGCAGAGGTCATAGCTCATTGTGTATTTATCCATTTGAGGTGTTCTATATCTTGTTGGAAAGCTCTTAGAGTCTAGTTTATGTGTGTGAAACAGTTTTGGAAAATTCCAAGTGAGTAAAGAGAAATTTGCTCTGCAAGAAAATTGGTCTGTGCATACAAGTTTGTGAAAAAGTCAACTAGGTCCTGTTGGGTTTCACCTACTTCTAGCTGTACTTTGGAGATCAATAAACTCCAACACATCAAGGCTAGGCATATGTTAATTGTGGTTTATTATTTGTTTTTGCTTATTTTGAATGAGGTTTGTTTTTTATATAGCACTACAGGAATCGCATACTAACTAATTGAAATTTATGTGTGTTATTGTTTATTAACAATACATATTTTATGAGTTGTATGATTGTCAGTTTCAGCATGTTACTTTATATGAGAAATTTCAATATATATATATGATTTATCATGGTATGCCTTTAAGTATCAAAAGTTATTTTTCTTTCTTTTGAAATTTTTACGTGTGAAAGATATTTTCTGCATGTATGCATGTATAGTAGATTGTATGCATGCATATTAGATTGTGTGCATGTATGTTAGCATGTGTTATGCATGTGTATGCAAGTGAGAAGTGCATGTATGCATAAGTATATGCATATAAGTATGTATATGTGAGAGCATGTATGTATGTATGTCATGAATGTATGCATATATTAGAAAAAGATGTATATGTTTAATGCATGAATGCATGTGTAGCATACATATGTATACATAAGTGATGATGCATGATTGTATATATGTTTATTAGAATAAGATACAAGTGTATACATGTTAATGAATGTTTGCATGTATTCAAGTGTATGTTTGTATGTTTTCATGTGCATGTGTGCATAAGTGTGATGTGCACAATTGCATATGCATGTAAGTTAGCATGTGTAAATATGCATGTGTGCATGTGAAGATTAATATGCATAGAAGCATGAGAGAGATATGTATGAGAAATGTTGAAGAATATATGATGCATGTATGCATGTGCATAATAATGTTAAATGCATATGTGTATGCATGTATCCAAATGCATATTAGTAGAAGTGCATATGTATGCATGTGCATGTTAAGATAGGTAAGTATGCATGTCAGGAAGTATGTTAATGCATATATATATTAAGCATGTTAAATATGAGTTAATGTATACATATTAAAAAATAAGATTGTATACATGTTGATATGCATGAATGTATGAGAGATGTTGAAGTATTGTTTGATGTATATTAAAGTTAGAAGTTAGAACTATTTGTATACATGTATAAGTACAGGTTTAAATTATGTATTGAATGTTAAATTATTAAATGAGTGTTTTATTTTTACAAAAAGCATACTTATGGGGGGTTAATGTTTCTCTGTAGATCATTGAAGAGATTGCAAAGGAGAATACGAGAATACAAGCTTACAAGATTTCAAGTTTACAAAATTGCGACATTTGAAGATTGAAGTTTTTTATGATCATCTAGAATTATTAAGTTGTATAGGATTATTTATAAAGAGATTGTATTTGTACTCCACATAAGATTTGTATAGGCTTAAATAGATTGATTTTGAAATTCTTCATACCTTTACTCTGAAAATCAATTTAGTTCTTTTCATTTTTATTTCGTATGTCTACAGAATTAGGATCTACAAGTAGTTCTGAACTAGTATCTACAAGCAATTCTGATATTAAGAGTCAAGAATTAGAAAACTTTATTATAGGAACACTGCTTCCGTCTTCAATTGATAGCTCGAATGATAACAAAAATTTAGAAATTGAAATCATTAAAAATAAAATAGTTCACGAAACTTTAAATACATTAGAGTACGATCATAATCTTTCTAGGATTTTACCTTTAATTTCTATAGTTTTACCAGAACCGGAGGACAAAGAAGACTTATTCCCACCAAATTTAATAAGAAAACCTAATTTAAATCAAATTGAAAACGATGAAGTTGACATTGTTAAAGATAAAATTACAAGTGAGGAATTAGTTTTTCCTTACGGCTCGTAGTCCTAAAAATTTAGTTCTTAATTTATACTCGAATAGATTAGAAACCTATAGTTTTTAACTATCCTAAACTGAAAAAGCAACCGAAGGCCCTTAGCATACTTAGAAGCACCCTGCGTGCAGTCACACGGTTAGGTTAGTGTGATTCTTTTAGATGAACGTCAACCTCCCTTCACACCCCTCTACGACAGCGAAGGTTCACGTTGACCGTTGACTGACTCCATCGTGATTGTTCACTCAATCGGACCATCGCGACGCCTCACCCCGACCATCGCGATTGCTCACATCCAGACCATCGCGACTGTGCACTTCAGACCATCGTGACGGTTCGCGCACACGCCATCGCGATGGTTCGCGTGGACCATCGCGACGGTCCCAGACCATCGCGATCATCTCAGACCATCACGATTACTCACCCCCAAACGCAAATTTTAGGGTTTGATTTTTTTACCAATTTTGGGGCTATTTTGGGCAAATTTTTGGGTGATTAGACTCATAGGAGACCCCTTAGCTCATATTTGGAGAAAAACCTGTTTGTCAGTTTTTACCCTCGAGGGCCTGAACGGTCATATCTTTTTCATCCGAAGTCCGTTTTTTGAGCTTTATAGCTCGTTAGAAAGCTCTTTACGAGTACTACGTGACCTCAACTCTTTTTTTCATAAAGAATACATTGATTTTTAGATAAGCTAATTTGAGGTTGACCTAGTGTGGGACAAGAAAGCCAGGGGGCAATCATTAAAATTTGGGCAAAAGGGAAAGGACTTTTAAAAGTGTTTATATCCAAGTGCTTGATCATCCATTCTGATATTGGTCTAATAGTGGATTTCTCCAGGTCTAGAAAAGGCAATCAAGGGCATTCAAGGCAAGGCAGTGAAGGGCATAAAGCTTGGGAAGCACGGCTTCTTGCGCATCAGAGCAACCAAAAAAAGCTGACTCGAGGTTGGAAGATTACTCAAACCCCTCAGTCAATTCTTAGCTTAAGCTAAACGTTAGCATTGTGGATAGGATTAATGACGATAGGAACGCCTCAAGTTCAAGATATTTAACATTATGAAGTCCAAGACTGAAGTAAAGGTGTGTGATACAAAAACTTAAGGGAAAGAACATAAGTCTGACGGAACGAGAACTCAAAGTACCACAGAAAGTCGAATTCCTGACGCATACATATAGACAAGAATCCAAAGGGGTTTAAAAAGAATCAAGAAAGTAAGAACAAAGAATCATTGACGATCTTAGCATGTACTGAGTGTGCAAGAAAGAAAATTCATGAACCTTAGATCGGGCAAACATATAGGTAAGTCTGACCGACTAAGCCTTAGATCATCAGAAGCAAATGTAGGCACTACTGCTCGATCGTGGGCTCAGCAATTGAACACAAGTTACCCCTATGAGAGCTCAGACACAAGTGAATCAGAAATGGCATTTAGCACAGAAAGATCGGAAGGAGGGTCAAACGTAGCATATTTATGTTGGTGCATTTTATCCAAGCCTACATGCTTGATATGCTTGATATTATCCTCATTTGTAAGTCACATGAGTAGTCATGTGAACACTTCTTGTAAAAGAGTTCTTTTTTATCTCTTGTAATCGAAAAAAGAAAAAGGAAAAGGATGGCTTACCTCATCCATGATGTAAAAGCAATTTCGTGGCTCTAACTACCTAAAACCACGATTTTTTGAGCTAAGGGAATATCTCCTAACTTTGGGTATCACTTTTAGGTGGAGCCATTCGAATTCGAATTCAAAACTCCCTCCAAGAATAGCTATAAAAGGAGCAAGAAGGAAGAGGCGATTAGCAAGCTTTGTACGTGACCACTTCATGTCATTTTGTAGAGATTGAAGAGCTTACTCCATAGCTCTATCATCTACTCCCATTGTGAAAATATTCATTGCCAATGTGGTTGTAATCATATGTGAATCTATACATTTATCATCATCTACTTCTCTGTTTTGTTCTCTGCTATACTCACTCAGAGCAGTAACTTCAGAAGGTCATATCTCGAGTTCTACGCAACCTTTTTTAGTGTTTTAACATGTCTTGGATAGCTCTTACTGTCTTGTTTTTGCCTATAAATTCTCAAGGTCATTAAATTTACAATTTTGGAGATATCTGCATTTTACTACTCACTGGTCTATCTCTACAGAGCCCCGAGAATGGCGGGCATGTTCCAGACTTTGTAAAAATTTGTTCTCAGTGCTCAGTCCATCATTTGAAGTGTTTTAACTTGGATTGGGAAGCTTGCTAAGTCTATTTGCTATGCCCAAAAGGAAGTTTTCTAATTCCTACCAGGTTGAGAGCACTGTTCATTTTTTCCAGCAGGTGTATGTCCAAAAATAGCAAGTTTTGGGAGCTAGTCATTTCGCAACTTGTCTATCTTCACTTAAACTTTTGGGATACATGTTCCAAAGTACTTGGCTGATATTTTGGTGGATTTAGGAAGCTCAAAGGGTCTACTAATCAACGCTGAAGTCTTAGTTGGCTGGTGTGAAGCTGGTTGTAGCGGCACCTACTCATCTTTGGATTGCATCCACCATCTCTCTTCACAGTGGTATCAGAGCATAGTCAAGCAACATGGGAGATGGATTTCCATCAACAATTGACAAATTGGATCGAAACAACTACCCGGCATGGTCTCTAAGGATGGAGGCTTACCTTCAAGGGAGGAATCTATATGGATTCATATCCGAAGATGAAGCAATGCCAACCATGAGGAACAAAGGGCAACCATCACATGAAGAAGTGGAAGGACTTTCGAATTGGTGTTCGAAGGATGCACTTGCAAGGTCCTATATTCTAAACTCAATCGCTGATTTTCTTTTACCTCATGTCAAGGGATGCAAGACATCAAGAGAGACCTGGAATGCACTTGCTTCTTTCTTCTCTTCCAACACTCGAGCAAGGAAGAACCAATTGTGGATGGAGTTCACAACAATGAAGAAAAGCCCGAAGCAAAATGTGACTGATTATGTCACAAAGATGAAGGAGATTTCCGACCAACTTGGAAGCATTGGAGAGGTAATTGAAGAGGAGCAAATCATTAGACAAATCATAAATGGAATCAAAGCAGACGACAAGTGGGAGTCATTCACAACAGCCATGGATTTATACATGGATATGCATGTACCCAACCTCAACACACTCATGGGCCAACTCTTCACTCATGAAGCAAAGATTAGCAAAGGTGGTGAGTCCTCAAGAGGTAATCAAACTTCTGCCTTATATTCCGATAAAGCTAAGGTCAAGGACAAGTCAAAGAATAGGAAGAATGAAGATGAAGCTAGCTCTTTCCAAGCAAACTTTGCAGGTAGAGGAAGAGCTAGAGGAAGAGGCAGAGGTGGAAAGCAAGGCAGGGGGAGATTCCAATCATCTCAACCTTGCAACATATATGGCTTATCTAATCATACTACTGAAGAATGTTTCAGGAACCCGAGGAATTCAAGAGGAAGAGGATTCAATAGAGGTGGCTATGGATCAAATAGAGGCAGGTACAATGGAGGCTACAACAACAACAACTACTACAACAACAATTACAACAATAATAACTATCAAAGTGGCCATAGAGGAAGGAGAGACTACAATAACTATGCAGAGGACCAAAGTCAAGAAGATTCATTATTGATTATGAATCTATCAGCGAAGAAGGGTAAGGATGATGATCACATATTTTACATTGATTCAGGATGCTCAAACCATGTAGCAGGAAATGTGGCTTTACTTTCTGATTTGGAAGATCCTCATAACAAGCATGAAGTGCAGACAGGAGATGACACAAAGCACTCAGTGGAGAAGATAGGTAATGTGAAGACATCAGATGGGAATATGAACCTCTTAAGCAAAGTCTTGTATGTCCCTAGAATTACCAAAAATTTAATAAGTGTTGGACAGATTGTTGAAAAAGGATTGCAAGTTAGATTCAACCGATTTGGAGCATATGTTGAAGACCCAAGGCAAGGCTTTAGAAGGATTGCCAAAGGAGAAAAGACAGGAAGGCTTTTCACTTTTGAAGTTGAAGATACAAAGAACATAGCTTTGTTTAGCTATGGATCTCAAACTCTAACAGAGTTAGAGATATGGCACAAAAGGCTTGCTCACATTGGTGAAAGGACACTCAAACAAATTTGCAGGGACCAAAGTGTACTTGGTTTGCCTAATATCACAAGGCAACACATGATTTATAAGTGTGAAGCTTGTCAACTCAGCAAGGCGCATAGACAACCTTTCAATAAGAAAGGATATATGTATCAAAATCCTTTGGATCTAGTGCACACAGATGTGTGGGGTCCAAGTAAGGAGGCATCTATATCCGGCTCAAGATATTATGTGTCTTTCATAGATGATTGTAGTAGGTGGACCATTCTGTTTTTCATGAAGCATAAGGATGAAGTGTTTAATTGCTTTAAGAAGTATATTGCTCTTGTTGAAAACCAAACAGGTAGGACTTTGAAAAGACTCAGATCATATGGTGGAGGAGAATACTTCTCTTCTAAATTTGATGCCTTCTTGCATGAAAGGGCATTAAAAGGGAAGTCACTACAAGGTATACACCGGAACTCAATGGTGTAGCAGAGAGGAGGAATAGAGCTATTGTCGAAGCTGCAAGGTCCATGCTCAATGAAAAGGGATTGCCAAACTACCTATGGGCAGAGGTTGTGTCTACAGCCACATATCTCATGAATAGACTTCCATCTAAGTCACTAGATGGAACCACTCCATATGAAGTGTGGAATGGAAGAAGACCTAGTCTAGAGCATTGCAAAATCTTTGGATGCTTAGCCTATGCTCACATTCCTTCTCAAGTAAGAGGGAAATTGGATCCCAAGGCAGAGAAGTGTTTATTTATTGGTTATGATCAAAACCAAAAAGGATATAGATTGTGCAATCCAACCAATAAAGGATTTTGTGTGAGTAGAGATGTAATTTTTGATGAAAACAAATCATGGTTTGATGATGACAGGAAAGTGAAGCTGCCATATGACTTGGATGAAGATTTTCCATCACTTCAACCAAAGGAGCCAAAGCAGATTGAAGAAAGTGATTCGGAGATTGACCTAGAAGACTTGGAAAGACTAAAGCTATGGAAGAACAAAGGTAAAGCAAAGATCCAGGATGCTACATATGGACCTGAGAGCTCACATCAACCACTTAGAAGGTCTTCAAGGGAGAAGAAGAAACCAGAGAGGTTTGGTTATGATACTTCTTTGGTCACCAAGCACTCAATCTACTTTGCAAAAGATTCAACCAATGAAGAACCTACCACATTCGAAGAAGCACAAAGCAAGAAAGCTTGGAGATATGCAATGGATGAAGAAATGGCAGCCTTGAAGGAGAATGACACTTGGGAGCTTGTACCTAACAAGCCATCTATGAAGGTAATCGGATCTCGATGGATATACAAAATCAAGAGGAATCCAGATGGAAGTATAAATAGACACAAAGCAAGGTTAGTTGCTAAAGGGTTTGCTCAAACCCATGGTATTGATTATGAGGAGACTTTCTCTCCTGTTGTGAACACACTAGGACCGCCGGGGCACTTTTTTCCCTCTTTAGGAGGTTTTTTTCCCCCGGCTTATATATACGCCTATTGCCCTAATGGGCTACTTATCTTTGTACATTCTCTAGTAATACATTCAGTATTGTGTGTTGTGCTCCAAGCTTCTTCTTCTTCCTTGTGCTGTTCGCATGCTTCCGTAGAAATCTAACTCCAACAATTGGTATCAGAGCAGGTCGTCGCTTCTTCTAGGGTGTCGTTGACACTCCTCCTTTTGCAGTCTTAGAATTGCATGAATTTTGGTGAGCATACTCAGCGTGTTTTCGAGATCAAAATGGCTTCGCTTTGTGGTGCCGAAATCGTGATCTGAGCTCGTTTCGGCCTCCGAACGCACTATTGCAGCACTTGTGCAGGCTATTTCGTCTTTTTGTGCCAAAGGTATATACCAGTTTTTGTTCGCCAGTTTAAGCATCTCAAAGTCTACTACAGGTCTAGCAGAACTCGTCTGGGCAGTTCTGTTCAACTTTTTGAGCTACAGTCAATTTTCTGCATCAAGGAATTTTAGTCACCGGCCATGGCTGAAAGCAGTCATGTATTCCGTATGTTGGTTGTTGAGGATAAGTTGGATGGTACCAACTACCCATTATGGGCTTATATGATGCGACATGTATTGGTTGCAAAAGGACTGTGGAACATTGTGCAGGGTGTTGAAAGACGTCTTGTTACACCTGCAACTACAGGTACTGCAAATACAGGTGCTGGAGCTGATGAAGATGGTGTCGAAGATGATATTCCGCATATTCCTGTTCGTGCTGCTGTTTCTATTGCACCTACTACAGAGCAAATTCGTTGGGATGGCAGAGATGCCCAGGCACATGCATTGATAGCCTTGTCTGTCAAACGTGCCATTATTCCTCATATTCGCTCTTGCAGAATAGCTAGGGATGCTTGGGATACACTAACCACATTGTACGAAGCTAGGAATGAGGCTCGTGTTGCTTACCTCCAAAAACAGTTGGAGAGTGAGCACATGAATGAAGGTGATTCTATGGACAGTTTCCTAACAAAGATCAAAGATTTGAAGGAACAGTTGATTTTTGCTGATGAGGTTATACCAGATAGCTCACTTGTGCAGACCGTTTTGAATGGTCTTCCTGATTCATATCAGAGTTTTGCTTCTACTCTTCGGTTGATGATGAAAGGCAATCCGAATGCCTTATCATTTGAGGAGTTAGTCTTTGTTCTGTTGCAGGAAGATCAGTCCAGGCATAACAGGTCCATTATGCGTGTTGCAGATCAAGCTTTCGTGGCTAGTCAGAAGGGCAAAGGAAAATGGAGCTCTTCTACTAGTAAGTAGAAATCTGCAAATGCTGCACATTCGAAGAACCAGGATAAAGATGAGAAGAAATCAGAAAAGTAAAAATTGTTTTGCAAGTACTGTAAAGGGAATGATCATATCATAAAGAACTGTCCAAAACTGGCTGCAAAAGAGGCAAAGAAGAAAGAGGCTGGAATGGTTGTTGCAAAGGCCTCTACACCAAAAACAGAGTCTGCAAATCTTGTGCAGGAAGAAGAATGGGCGTTTACTACTGTTTGCAGTTTTGACCCATCTTCTCATGAGCAGTGCATGTCTGCAATGGACTCAGATGTTTGGTACTTTGACAGTGGGGCGACCAAACATATTACCTCACAGCGCAGTTTCTTCTCTTCACTCGAGCCTGCCCCTACAGGGAATACTGTCACATGCGCCAACAACTCCTCTTATCTTGTTATGGGAGTTGGTAAGATCATTCTGACTACTACTAATGGTAGTTCTTTCACCTTGTCAGATGCTTTATTTGTGTCAGGGATCAAGAAGAATCTGTTATCAGTTTCTGCATTAGCCAAGATTGGCTTGGTTGTGAAATTTGTTGATGACAGATGTACAGTTCATGATCTGTCAAATGGCGATGTTATTATTGCTTCTGGCATTTTATGTCGTGGGCTGTATAAGCTCATAGACTATGAAAGATCTGTGAATGATTCGGCATGTGCAGTTCATGATTCTCAGGCTATCTCAGATGCAAAGCTTTGGCATGCACACTTTGGTCATCTGAATTTTGCTAGTTTGTTACGCCTGCAGAAATCTGATATGGTGTCTTCTTTGCCCAAGCTTGAGGCACCTGGAAAACATGTATGTGAAGGTTGTATTCTGGGAAAAATGCAGCGTTCCTCCTTTCCAAAAGATGGATCAGTTCGGGCTACACAGAAATTGCAGCTTGTACATAGTGATGTCTGTGGTCCTATGCAGACACCTTCTTTTGGAAACTATGTTTACTTCGTGACTTTCATTGATGATTTTTCTAGGCATGCATGGGTATATCCATTGAAGGCAAAGTCCGAAGTGTTTTTGTGCTTCAAACAGTTTTTGGTTTTGGCTGAAAATCTGTCAGCTTGTAAAATGGGCACCCTCCGTTCTGATCGAGGGGGGGAATATATGTCTTCTGATTTTAATGCATTTCTGGCTGAACGTGGGATAAAACACCAGTGTACAGTGCCGTATACACCTCAACAGAATGGAGTTGCTGAATGGAAGAACAGGTCGCTCATGGAGATGGCGAGGTGTATGGTCAAGAGTCAGGCTTTACCACATAGTTTCTGGCTTGAGGCTGTCATGTGTGCAGCATATGTACTTAACAGGTGTCCCACTAAAGCGCTACAGTCTATCACTCCATATGAGGCTTGGCATGATCGCAAGCCATCTGTTGCTCATCTGCGAGTTTTTGGTTGTTTGGCATATGCACTAGTGCCTGAACAACATCGCAGAAAATTGGATGATAAGGTAGTAAAATGTATTTTTGTTGGGTACAATTCTGAAAGTAAAGGATATCGTCTGTATCATCCACAGACTAAACGCATTCTGGTTAGCCGTGATGTTGTCTTTGTGGAAGATGCTATTCAGCCATTGCTTTCATGTACGAAGGAGACATCTGTTAGCTCCAAAGACATGTATGATACTTTGATGCCTCTTTTTACAGGTGGACAGTCTAGTGCTGGTCCTAATGAGGCAACTTCTCAGCCTTTGCAAGTTTCATATGATGATGCAGATCATTCCATTTCTGATCTAGATTTACATGATGCACTTGTTGATAAGAGAGCTGATATTGAGCAGGCAAAAACTATGCCAAAATGGCTGGTGCAGACTTTGCGTGACAGCAAATTAGATGCACCTTTGTCATATCGTACTCGTTCAGGCTCTCATAGCGCCTCCTTTGCATGAGATTGCTATGCTTTGGCTGCGTCTAGCCTCTGTGATGAGAATGAGCCTATTTCTTTTGATGAAGCACAGAATTCAAAAAATTGGATGGCTGCTATGCAATCTGAATATGATGCTATAATGAAGAATGGTACATGGTCTTTATGTGACTTGCCTCCTGGCAAGAAGGCCATTGGCACTAAGTGGGTATACAAGCTGGAGCGTAAACCTGATGGTACAGTTGACAGGTATAATGCTAGGCTTGTTGCAAAGGGTTATGCGTAGGAAAGAGGCATTGATTTTGATGAGACCTTTGCACCTACATGCCGTATGACTACTGTTCGGAGCATTTGTCCACTTGCAGCCCATCATGGTTGGAATGTACATCAGTTGGACATTAAAACAGCATTTTTGAATGGTGACTTGCATGAAGAAGTGTATGTTTTTCAGTCCCGTGGCTTTGTGCAGAAAGGGCATGAAAACCAGGTGTGCAGGTTAAAGAAGGCATTATATGGTTTAAAGCAAGCACCACGTGCTTGGTATGAGAAGATACATGCCTATCTGATTGCACATGGATTTGAGAACAGTCCAACTGAAAGCACCTTATATGTTAAGCGTGCTAATGATGTGCTTCTGATCATTGTTGTCTATGTTGATGACATGCTGCTCACTGGTCCTATTGAGAAGCATATTGCTGATTTTAAGGCTGATTTGCATGCCTCATTTGAGATGTCTGATTTGGGGCATTTGCATCATTATTTGGGCATTCAGTTTATGCGCATTGATGGTGGAATGGCTTTGTGTCAAACGAAATATATTGAAACATTATTGCAATGTTTTGGCCTTGAAGATTGTAAGCCTATCGCCACTCCTATGGAGATAGGTTTACGATGAGTCTTCATGATGTTGGAGATGCATTTGATGCTGTTCTGTATCAGCAGGCTGTTGGATGCTTGATTTACTTATGCATTACTCGGCCAGATATTCAGTTTGCTGTCTCACAGATGAGCAGGTTTATGCATTGCCCAGGAGTCACACATTGGAAGGCGGTTAAGCGCATCTTTCGCTACTTGAGTGGTACTCGGCTACTTGGGTTGTTTTATCCCAAGGTAGGATCACTACCGCCAGATTTGCATGCTTTTTCTGACTCAGATTGGGCTGGTTGCTATGACACTCGCGTGTCCACCAGTGGTTTTTGCTTCATGCTTGGTAGCTCATGTATATCTTCGTTGAGCAAGAAGCAGCCTACTGTGGCCACTTCTAGTTGTGAGGCTGAGTATAGGGCAGCTTTCACAGCGACTGTTGAGTGTGTGTGGCTCAGACGCCTTATGGCTGATTTGGGTGTTGGCCAGTCTTCTGCCACCACCATCTTCACTGACAGTCAGAGCGCATTGGCAGTTGCGAGGAACCTTGTGTTCCATGCTCGCACTAAGCACATTGAGGTGCATTATCACTATGTCAGGGAGAGGTTCTCTGCTGGGGAGATCAGCTTGGCATATGTGCCCATGCAGGAGAACATTGCAGACCTTTTCACGAAGGCTCTACCTAGGGAGAAGTTTAAAGCTTTTCGCAAAGCTTTGGGCTTACTTCCTTTTGTGGAGTGATTTCCACATAGCTTGGCACTTCCTTGTACATGAGTGCCAGCTCCTTGTTCACCGCATCACTCCCAGGGGGGATTTGTTGATATATTCAGGTAGTGATGTGTGTGAACACACTAGGACCGTCGGGGCACTTTTTTCCCTCTTTAAGAGGTTTTTTCCCCCGGCTTATATATACGCCTATTGCCCTAATGGGCTACTTATCTTTGTACATTCTCTAGTAATACATTCAGTATTGTGTGTTGTGCTCCAAGCTTCTTCTTCTTCCTTGTGTTGTTCGTGTGCTTCCGCAGACATCTAACTCCAACACTGAAGTGATCTATTTATGTGTGTATGTTGATGATATTATTATCACAGGCAATGATCTTGAAGGAATCAAATAGGTAAAGGCTCAAATGAAGGAGGAGTTCAAAATAAGTGACCTCGGACCACTCACTTATTTTCTTGGATTGGAGTTAATCTACACAGATTCAGGTATATACATCACACAAAGGACGTATGTGCATGACATGCTCGTCAAATTCAAGATGTAAAATACCAAGTGTGCAGGTACACCTATGGAGCAAAATCATAAGCTTAGTGCTTATGAAGGAGAGCCAATTGAAGACATCACAAGCTATCAAAGCTTGGTTGGAAGTTTGAACTATGCAACACTCACAAGGGTGGATATATGCTATAGTGTTAGCATATTGAGTCAGTTTATGCATAAGCCGAGAAGACCACATATGGAAGTGGCCAAGAGAGTTCTCAAGTACCTAAAGGGGACCATGAATGAAGGTTTGTTTTATTCATTTACTTCAGATATTGAGCTAAAGGTCTACTCAGATGCACACTAGGCCAGATCTAGAGATGATAGAAGAAGCACATCCGGGTATATATCATTTGCAGGTTCAAAAATCATTTCTTGTTCATCGAAGAAGCAACCAACCATGGCATTATCTTCTACTGAAGCGGAATATAGAGGTTTGGCTAATGCAACTCAAGAAATCATGTGGTTAAAGTCTTTGTACACAGATCTTGGACTTCATTCTTCAACACCTCATATTTTTGGTGACAACACAAGCTCACTACATCTAGCAGCTAATCCGGTATACCATGCTAGAACCAAGCATATTGAAGTCCACTACCATTACGTAAGGGAGAAGCTAATGAGCAAGGATATTCAACTATCCTATGTCTCTACAGATATGCAATGTGCAAACATGTTGACGAAAGCTCTTGATGGTACGAAGTTAAGTAGATTCAAGTTGATGATTGGCTTGAAGGAAATCAAGGACAATTGAAGACTTATTTGGAGGCCAAGCATGTTAGGCTTGAGGGGGAGCTGTTGGTGCATTTTACCCAAGCCTACATGCTTGATATGCTTGATATTATCCTCATTTGTAAGTCACATGAGTAGTCATGTGAACACCTCTTGTAAAAGAGTTCTTTTTTATCTCTTGTAATTGAAAAAAGAAAAAGGAAAAGGATGGCTTACCTCATCCATGATGTAAAAGCAATTTCGTGGCTCTAACTACCTAAAACCACGAATTTTTGAGCTAAGGGAATATCTCCTAACTTTGGGGATCACTTTTAGGTGGAGCCATTCGAATTCGAATTCAAAACTCCCTCCAAGAATAGCTATAAAAGGAGCAAGAAGGAAGAGGCGATTAGCAAGCTTTGTACGTGACCACTTCATGTCATTTTGTAGAGATTGAAGAGCTTACTCCATAGCTCTATCATCTACTCCCATTGTGCAAATATTCATTGCCAATGTGGTTGTAATCATATGTGAATCTATACATTTATCATCATCTACTTCTCTGTTTTGTTCTCTGCTATACTCCCTCAGAGCAGTAACTTCAGAAGGTCATATCTCGAGTTCTACGCAACCTTTTTCAGTGTTTTAACATGCACCTTGGATAGCTCTTACTGTCTAGTTTCTGCATATAAATTTTCAAGGACATTGGATGTACAGTTTTGGAGATATATGCATTTTATTGCTCACTGGTCTATCTCTACAGAGCCCCGAGAATGGCGGGCATGTTCCAGACTTTGTAAAAATTTGTTCTCAGTGCTCAGTCCATCATTTGAAGTGTTTTAACTTGGAAAGCTTGCTAAGTCTATTTGCTATGCCCAAAAGGAAGTTTTCTAATTCCTACCAGGTTGAGAGCACTGTTCATTTTTTCCAGCAGGTGTATGTCCAAAAATAACAAGTTTTGGGAGCTAGTCATTTCGCAACTTGTCTATCTTCACTTAAACTTTTGGGATACATATTCCAAAGTACTTGGCTGATATTTTGGTGGATTTAGGAAGTTGAAAGGGTCTACTAATCAACTCTGAAGTCTCAGTTGGCTGGTGTGAAGCTGGTTGTAGCGGCACCTACTCATCTTTGGATTGCATCCACCATCTCTCTTCACAATTTAGAAAGACCCGAAGGACCCTACAGGACTCAGTTAGAATTTCTCCGAACCAACCGATTAGGTGCTCGCATCTATGAGGACAGTTTGCGAAGACAAGTGGTGCAAATGCACAATCCTGATCAACCCATTGGATTGGAACGTCCAGTGGTGAAATTCGAAAGAGACGCGTACATAGACAAGGAAGGAACGATGTACATCTTAAGTACTCAGCCAAACAATACAAATGAGTTTGGTGTAATTCAGTTAGAGGTGGAAGCCAAATCCCAAGGAAAAGAACCATTAGAAGAACCTAGGACACCTAGAGGGAAATCTGTACTGACACGAGTACTAGTTCCAGAATGGATCCCTAAGGACAATAGAAGCATAGAGTTGTTTGTAAATAAAGAAACTGACGAAGCATTTTGGAGATATAGAACGGAACAACCTAGTGAGGTAGGCTCCATTATAATCTACGAGTTCAAGGACCCGGATACACCTGGAAAGGTTGTATACCTGGATGAAACTTCAGAAAGAGTATCTGTGGTGCCAGACCATGCTAGAAACACATACACATGGAGAGGCGAGATGGTATTCCCTTCATCACGAACAAACGTAAACGCGAACCAACAAGGGGCAGGAACATCCTCAGCCCATGGCATGCAAAGAGAAAAGAACAAAGAAAGACCGGAAGTAAGCTTCAATCATCCCATAGGGAGAGATAGAACAACCACGGACACTAATAGAGCGGATAGACAAAGGGAACATGGAATACTAGGTGGTAGAGATGCTTTTCCTCTACCTAGACCACATGAACACGCAAGAATACTAAGACCCACTCAGTTAGTAAATTCCATGAAAAATTATTTTGATGGGACAAGAGATCCCTACGACCATGTTGCGGAATTTAAGCAAGTTCTAAGAGCAGCAAGCCGAAGACATGTTCACGCAATATAATGCGTTTGGACTAACGTTAAAGAATACAGCTTTAACTTGGTTCCAACCTTTGCAACAAAGGCAATTTAGAGACATCCATCACTTTTTAGAGTCATTCATCACTGAATTCTCTAAAAGTGGGATCAGGCATGACACATCTTCGTTGATCCATAGCTTCAAACAGACCCCTCAGGAAACAGTTAGACTTGCAGGACGTAGGTTTAGACAATATGTGGAAAGATGTCCTATGCAAGAGCTACCCTCACAAGCCAAACAAGTGTCATTGTTTCTAGACGGCTTGTTGAGCTCTAAACTACGCTCCTATGTATACTTGAAGGAACCCAGAATGCTAGAGCAGTGTGTAAGAATTTGCATAGACATTGAGGATAACTTAGGAGACGAGTTGGAACTCTCAAAAGTCTAAAAGGACTCAGATTGTTCATCTCTAGCATCTACAAAATTGTCTAGCTCGATAGAGGACCTAGCAGAAAAAGTGGCCCAGAAACGAGGAGTTTCTAGTAAACAGATGCCCAAGTTAACAACTAACGTACGTGGTTACACCTGTGGTGGAAATCATTTGGCAAATGTGTGCCCCAATGCGACACAACCGCAAGCCAACCCTAGTGGCCAATACTGTACTATTGAGAGAAGATACACAAATCATACGGCTCATGACTTCCCATACAACAAACAGGCAGTGAGACAGAACTACCCGCAAGCATACCAACAGCCAGGTAGGTATCAAGGCCAATACAATACTCAGCCTCATTACTATAGGCCTCCTCAAAATTACCCTTATCAGGCACAACAAAGACCTCAACCTGTTCTAGCTCAGCAGCCACCCCCACCAGCGAATGTCATCTCAATGAAATACGTTGTTGCAGAAGAAAACCTAAGTAGGGCTTTAGTGCCTTCTTCACCTTTGATCACAGAAAGTGATCCGAACTCTAACAGTTTTGACTCTACTCATGTACATAGTCCACCTGCGTATTACACAGAGTCACCAGAACACGTAGAGACATATCAATATGATAGTCCACCAGTGGAACCTAGTTGGGAGCCCGACTATGCTAATGTGATGTACACAAACCCGAATCTGTGCCCCAATTGAGACAACAGAGACCACAGGGCCCTAGAGGACCATGCTTTAGGTGCCAAGGAGATCACTTCATAAAAGATTTCCCACATCCTCCGATAGCAGGGTAGTCACAGTACTATAACATACAAGGCTTTTGTGCCGACTGTGGTAAAGAACATATAATCAAAGATTGTCCTAAGAACCCTGCTAATGCTTCAAATGTGACACCGATCAACGTGATAGGTATTGTAATTAATGCAGATGGATCAAACCCTACATACGTGCCCATCCAATCTATAACAAGAGCCCAAGCGCTCTTATAGAACCAACAGCTTAATCAAGAGAAAATAGCCGGAACTAGTGAAGTGGGAGAATCTAGCAGCAAAAAGACGAAATCTTGGAAAGATTCCAGAGAAAGAATTAAGAGAAAATGGAGTAAAAAAATAACGGAATTGGAAGGAAGTCTCAAGGAATCTAGAGCTAAAATCCTAGAGTTGACTTCATAAGAATTGAATCAAGAGAACCTAGCGCAAAAATCAGGATCAGTTTTAGCAGAACCCATACCAAAAAACCTAGACATGATGTTTCGTGCATATCATGCTAGGATAAAAGAAGGACCTCAAGTAGTTGAAATGAGTAAGAACTACCCACGAGCAGACTTAGAAATTGAGAGGACTAAACTTTGCGTGAAGATGGTAGAGCTAGCGCAAGCTATGTTTGAAGCCTCTAGATATCTAAATTGGAATAACATGGCAAAACCGGAATTACACTTTCAAGGATTAATGGAGAGGCTAGAATACTTGATAGATTACAAAGAGAAAAGGGATCAGCATAGGAACCCTATCATCCCAGAGACACCGGAAAGGAATGCACCATCCCTGTCTCAAGTACCCAACACAGAAAGGGAAGACAACCTGTCTTCCATACATAGGTATTCACATGAATTTTTGAGAGAAATCCAAGAAGAGAAATGGAAAAAAGAACAAGGAACCCATCCTCCTATTCAAGAAATAGACGACTTGCAGGAACAATTTCCCCAAGATATTCCCTCTATTTATGATGATGTAGAGGAAGAACAACTGAGTGAACACACAGGATTCGAATCTAATTCTTTGCAAGAATTACCTCAGTTCACAGGACCTTGGGAAGACAAGTCTATTGGCATGAGAGCACCCACGATAATAGTGAGGAATGAAGAATCAGTAATCCCTCGAAACACGGAAGTGGTCAAGAACGCTAAAGTTCAGTGTCACCTCACACTTGGGGAATTGTTGTAGGTAAAGCCAGAACTGTGGAAGCATGTAGCAAATCAATTCCATGAGCTTGCTACTACACCCTCACAGATAGGATCACATAAGAAGATACCAGAGTACTAGTAGAAAAGATCGGAGATGTAAGCGAAGGAGAGGAAGGTAACACGTATCTTCCAATAACCCATCAGGGCTACACCACGAAAGCCATCTTAGATTCAGGAGCCGGAGTAGCCATTGCTACCACCGCTTTATGGAAATGTTGGGGTAAGCCAGCACTAAGACCCACCAGGATGAAACTACAAATGGCTGACGGACACATAGAAAAACCACTAGGCTTACTAGAAGGCATATCTCTCACCACTTGTGGTGTAGAATTTGAGCATACCTTTGCCATTTGTGATTTTAGTAAAAATCATGCTTATGAGATGATATTGGGACGACCATTCATGCGTCAGTTGCAAATTGTACAAGATTGGGGAACTAATTCTTTGTACTTGCAACATTTAGGAGTGACTACCAAAGTCAATCTTAAAGACTATTCACATCGAGACGTACCCCCAATACAATGGAACACCATCCATAAGACACAGGTAGAAACGGAATCGGTACACTCATTAGAGTCAGACCCCTCATGGTTACACGAGGACACTCATTTATGGATGTGTAAGGTAGCCAAACAAGAGGAAGAACGATTGGAAGCCAGGACCTTAGGTGCAGAGCAACATCCAAGAACCCTTCAAGACCCAGCTTACGCACCTGTAGTATTTCCAGATGAAGAATTCGAACCCCATGGTTGGGCACAAATCCTAGCAACCATGGATGTAGCCATCAATGAAGAACAATGGACACCCCACTGTGACAAGGATGGCTATGACATTTTAGTTTTCGCGATAGAGCCAATCATGTGTGATTCAATTTTAGAAGAAAGAAATGTGAACCTAGCACTGATGCCTTTGAGGATGCGAGTGATTTTGTTTTAGAATCAATTATTATGGACCCACCCTTTGCATCAGAAGAAGAATATTTTTACGAAGTAGAAGCTCACCCTCAGAAACACGAAGAACTAACGAATGATATGAGGTTAGCCACACAAGTGACCACTAAAAGTGAAGGTAAGAAAAGAAAGAAGAAAGAAACCATGTCAGAAACAGAAGAATCTTTATTTGAAGTTCCTGACAACTTCAAGAAATATGAAATAGAAGACAGACGAATCATGGTACGAATGCCTAATAGAAAAGCTGACATTGGAGAAGTATATGATAATCGAGAGAAAACCAAAAAAATAATAGTTGCCATAGAAGGAGAAGAAGAAAAATGTACATACATTGGGCATGATTTGACAACAAAAGAAGAAGAAGAATTAGTTGCCCTATTGCGCGAATATAGAGATGTTTTTGCATGGAGTTACAAAGATTTGAAAGGAGTAGATCCGGATATATGTTCTCATAGAATCCCTATGACTCGAGATGCAAAACTGACGAAGCAGAAACCATACACGTACAATGATAACTATGCTGCAAAGATTAAAGAAGAGATAGATTGTTTGATAGAAGCAGGATTCATTTACGAAATTGAGCATACCGAATGGGTATCCCCCATTGTGGTTGTGCCCAAGAAGAATGGAAAATTGCGTGTGTGTATTAACCTTAAAAAAGTTAATGCCGCCATAATTAGAGACAGTTATCCTCTTCCTATCACAGAACATTTATTGGAAAGAGTTGCGGGCAAGGAAGTTTACAGCTTCCTTGATGGTTTCTCAGGCTATAATCAAGTAGCCATTGCTCCAGAAGATCAACACAAGACGGCTTTTGCCGCAGAATGGGGCATATTTGCATTTCGTGTGATGCCATTTGGCTCAACAAATGCACCCGCTACTTTCCAACAACTCATGTGTCATGTTTTTAAGGAATTCTTACGTAAGAATTTGGAAGTTTATGTCGATGACTTATGTGCTCATTCGAATGTAAGATAGACTCATATCCCAAAGTTAAGACAAGTATTTGACAAATGTCGAGAATATCAGGTTTGTTTGAACCCAGAAAAGTGAGTTTTCATGGTCAAACAAGGCAAAATTCTAGGACACATTGTGTCAAAGAATGGAATTTTGACAGATGAAGAAAAGGTAAAAGTGGTCGCAGATCTACCTAGACCAAATAACGTAAAAGAAGTACACGCATTTATGGGACATTGTGGTTATTATAGACGATTCGTACACATGTATGCAATCATAGCCAAGCCATTGTACTCTCTTTTGACCCATTTTGAATGGACAGACGAATGCGAGAATTCATTCAATGAACTCAAACGACCTTTGTGCTCAGTACCTATATTGACAACCCCGGATTGGAGTAAGCCATTCCATGTACATGTGGATGCATCCAATTACGCCATAGGATGTGTGTTAGCACAGCCCACGAATGAAGGTAATATAGATCTCCCCATAGCTTACGCGAGCAGACAGTTGAACGCAGCAGAAAGAAATTACACCACTACGGAACGAGAAGGATTAGGGATGATTTACGCAGTAAAGAAATTCAGGCATTATCTGTTGGCAAACAAGTTCAAGTTCTTTACAGATCATCAAGCATTGTTGTACTTAGTCAACAAGCCATGTAACACAGGACGATTAATACGTTGGTTTCTATTACTCATGGAGTACGATTTTGAAGTGGTAGTCAAGAAAGGAAAGACACATCTCAGAGCTGACCACCTTTCAAGGCTAACCTCAGGAGAAGCTCCTCAAGGAGTAGTGGATGAGTTACCCGATGCATACTTGTTTAACCTTGAGATAGCACCAGAATGGGCTAAGCCGATAGTCCCTATTCTCACATATGGACCCAAGAATCCTAGGATAAGGGTCAAGGAAGGAGAGATTACCAAATCTCAGAGATATCAAATAATAGAAGGAAGCATATATAAACAGGATAATCAAAAGATCCTTGCTTGTTGTGTAGATGAATCAGAACATGCAAATTGGTTGCAATTAGCACATGTAGGTGCATTGATGTAACATCACTCAAAACATCATACTTTGCAGACTCTGTATAGACTAGGAGTATATTGGCCTTCAATGGAAGCAGATGTCTACAAGTTGTGTAAAGAATGCCCTGTCTGTTGTGAAAGACCACCAGTAGAACATGCTACATTATATCACGTGTCTCTCACACCAGACTAGAGTGAACCTCTAGTGACGTATTTGAGGACGAAAACATTCCCTCAAGGAATGACTTTAGCACGGCAATGCATTCTAGAGCAGGAAGCTCAAGACTATTCACTTATTGGCGATAATCTATACAAACGAGGACGAGATGGATACCTAAGACAATGTGTTCATGAACGCGATTATCTGAGCATACTAGAGACTGCACACCAAGGTGTTGCAGGAGGTCACTTTGGACCAGATAGGATAATCAAAGCCATCCTCTTTGTAGGATTATGGTGGCCCACTCTTCACATGGATGCGCATACCTATGTAAAGAGATGTGATGTGTGCCAAAGAACTCAGTTTTCTACTCGCAGAGATGAAATGTCATTGAAACCCATGATGGGAGGACGTGCATTTTCTAAGTGGGGTATAGACTTTGTAGGACCCATTAACCCCCTGCAAAAGGTACACATGCTGAATACATTATTGTCGCGATAGATTATCTTACCAAATGGGTAGAGGCAAAAGCCACCAAAAAGAATGATGCACACACGACTGCAAAATTCTTATTTGAAAATGTCTTTACAAGATATGGATTGCCTATAGAGTTAGTGAGCGATCGAGGAACTCACTTTCTAAACCAAGTCATTGAATATTTGTTACAGGATTTTATGGTGATTCATAAGAAATCCACACCATATCATCCTCAGGCCAATGGTCAGGCTGAAAGCATTAACAAGATCCTTTGTAACGTACTGACGAAACTCGTGAACAACAAATGTTCAGATCGGGACAAACAGTTACACCACGTTGTTTGGGCATATCGAGTGGCCTACAAGACCGTACTCAATGCAACTCCCTTTCAGATGGTTTTTGGTCAGAATGTTGTGCTTCCTTTGGACTTCTTGATACCGACCCTTAAGGTTGCACAAGAACATCAATGGACCGGCCATGAATTATCAGCAAGAATAATGGACTTGGAACGATTAAGAGAAACCATGCTGAAAGCAGCAGCAGGAATATACGCAGCAAAGAAGCGACAGAAAGCATATTTTGATGCGCATGTGAAAGATAAAGGCTTGAAAGAAGGAGATTTAGTTCTAGTATATACGCTGAAACAACATGCACGGAAGTTAGAAAAGCGAGGTTATGGACCTATGATCATTAACAGACTCTCGACAAGTGGAGCAGTACAATTAGCCACCTTAGAAGGGGACATAATGCCTAATTACATTAGTGGATGTAGAGTCAAGTTATATCAAGAACCTCTTACTGAGGATATGCTTAGACGACTCACGTTGGCAAAGAAGCGTAAGGAGGAAGAAAATAGAATACGAGCTGAAGCTCAGACAGAAGCTATAGAACGCATTAAGAGCATGAAGCTAAGAAGACAAGGACTAGGGAGAGAACATTATAACCATCTGGAAACAACACCCAGATATCCCATGGCCATGTGTCAAGCAAAGTCAAGAACTCATCCTAGCATAGTGGGCAGGAGACCATTCATTACAGTCAGGCTAGAGCACGACAACCCTTGCCAAGAGCTCAGGGCTTTAATTGACTCAGGTGCTGCGACTAGTGCGATTAGATGGTCCCACTATAAGGACTCAGGAATAGAAATGCGGCCAATTGAGGCATACCTCATAGGGCTAGGAGGCATGGAAACCCCTTGCATGGGTGAGGTGGAACTTCCTATCCTCATACACAATGTGACCATGACAACAAAGCTACTAGTGTGCCATGACGAGGACCTGATAGAACCCCTAATCCTTGGCCAGGATTGGCTATACGATCACTCAGTGGACCTAAACCTTAGATAAGGCTCCTTGCAGATTGGAACCTTAGATCAGAAGCGAGTGATATCGCTTGACTTCCCTAACGGCTTTCTGCCTGAAGTACGCGGCCCTAGACCCTATGAAATGCATGCGATGGAAGACCGAAAGATCTTTGGTCATATCAGTCACGTTACGTCTACACCAACACACACGGGCTTGGCGATGGACGATTGTCAATCTAAAGGACGTCAGGAGATTTTCCCTTGGGCTTCTTGCAAATTAGAAGGGGAAATTACCCAACCGCTTGGTCAAATGAACACCATCAGCGGTCAAATGGACACAATCAGCGGACAAATGGGGACGATTGCAGGTCAGGTGGACTTCATCAGCTTCCACATGGGCAAAACACCCTGCGGTGCCCATCCTTCCACACTTACTGCGGACTGGCCTAGATTAAAAGTACAAAACGGAGCACTTCCGAATGGGCCGGTTTCGCAAGTGTTGGACCTCCCTTCTTTTCCAAAGCAGAGTGTCCATCCGACCTCTCAATCTCGACCACAAAAGAGTCAACCACGACAGTGGAACCCAGACCGACGACAATATCAGACTACTCAAAGACAGTAGCAGTATCAGCATTACAAAGCAAGAGGCACAAGACAGATATGGGTGCCAAAAGGACAGAAAGCACCGACTGATTTCAACAACGCAGACATTGATACGAAGAAGTTAAAGACAAATCAGAGTCAGTATTCAAAGTCTACTCGACCTTCTTCTACAAGCACGAACACTCGACAAATTTGGATCGCCAAGAAGTACCTTATGAACCGACCCACACCCATGTAGATTTGGGTACCCAAACAATGAATTATAGCTCAACCCTCAAGCCATGTAAAATATAACCCTCAGAAATCACTTCATCCTTCAACCCCACCGAATCCGATCTCATCTTTTGTCCCTCAACCGAAGCCTATCACCCGCACACAAACTCTTAGGAAGTGGATACCAAAACGTATCCAAAAGTCTTCTCCTAACCCTTTGTCTAACATAACTCCCACCCCGACTAATCTACAACCTTGTAATAACTCATTCCTTACTAAACCTTGTATAAATCCACACACTATAACCCAACATGACCCGTAATAACACCTCATCAAGAACTGCATGCAATATCTAAAAACATATAGGTGTCTAGAGACTTGCACTAGTTCTGCAAGAAGCATTGCATCAATCACATCACAACACTTGGCTACACAGGTTACGCATCGGCTATGGAAAGGGATTGCGGTCTCACCTTAATGGGATCATAATTAATTTCCATACTAATGTGCTAATCTTTTGTAGCAGATCTTTCCATTAGCACGCCAATCATCATGCAAACCGAAGAAGGGCCCTCGAAAGCTGGACCCAGTGTACCCAGGGCTAATATTGGTGAACTACTAGCAGAGCCCCATCCTACGGCTCAGCCCCCAGAATTCCAAGGATTTCCAGGACCCATGCCTATTGACGATTCTCCTAGAGGGTATACTGAGAAGATTCATCGTAATTCTCACTGGTTTCAAGGGCTAGCAGGACCATTGGCGGATGCTGAGTTTATATTTGAGGCTAATTTGACTTTTGATGACCGTACCTGGGGCAAATATCAGTTTTTCTCAAGAGAGTTTGAAGGATTACAGAACGCGGAAGACCTAACGCACGTTTGGGCAAGAGCAGGGTTTATAGAGTATTTCAGCGACCCTTTGCCTAAACCCAACTTCTACAGATGCTATTACTTAATCACCACTTTGATAGCTTCAGAGAACAAGGATCTGCCCGGCACTTTTATTTTGCCATCCTTAGTGAATGATCCGCCATATAAGCGGTTTTATCTTTCTAAAGATTTGATCCGAGATGCCATCAAGATTCATGGAACCCACACTCCAACAGAATGAGAACGGCTAGTTCCAGAGTCAATGAAACATGGAGACGTTACTAAGTGGGAAGAGATTTCGGCGATCACACCTGAGCTTTCAAAACCATTGCGGATATGCATGCAGCATTTTGCATTTCCAGCTCAGGACAGATTCACAATGCCTCACAAGCGCATATGGTTTGGATTATATCTAGCATGTACTGGACCCCAGACAATTGATCTCGCAAGTTGGATCATTGATCAGCTCTACTTAGCACAACACAGATGGGAAAGAAAGAAGGTCATCAATGGATGTTGCGCTCTCACGCGCATTGTATACATGTGTTTGGCCTACGATTTACCTATCGAGCGAGCAATGAAAAGTGAGGAGCTGAAAGCCTTCAAGGGAACAACAAAGAAAGCTAGGAAGGCCAGCAAAGGAAGAGCAGGAAAGCGAATGAGAGGAACTATCCCCTGCCTTCAGGTGCCAGAATCACCCTCACCACAACCCTCTCCAGAGCAGTCCCTAACAGAAGCCACTCCATCTGTACAACCTATTCACATACGGTTATCAAGACCGATTATAACGGAGGCCACCACCAGCACAGTTGCTCCTCAAGCAGCCACCGTCCCAGGACCCGCCACCACTACAGCAGAAGTTCCCACCACTATTGGTGCGGAAGCTTTCTCTTTTCCGATACCAAACATGGAAGCAGAGCCACTAGATACAACCTTTGATTTTGAAATGCAAGATGCCTTCTCGAATGAATTTCAATTTTCAGAAGGTCAGATCTTCTCTCGAGAATACGAGCGGCCTAGTTACCCGACCACGCCCCGAGACCAACCACAAGGACAAATAGTGTCTAGTTCCGAGGAAGAAAGAACGGAAACCGACGAAGATGAAGGCGATGATGAAGCCAGCCAGGGCACTCACGAATCCCAAGAGCATGGACAGACAGATGAACAAGGACAGCACACCGACACCCAAGGTGACACAAGCACACACGAAGACGAAACATTCGAAGCAGCAGCTTATACGCTAGCCATAAAAAAATTGTATCGAACCATGGAAAAAGTTTGGGCACGCAAGAAATTGACTGAGGAAGAGAGTCAAGCACTTATAGAACAGGAACTTGCCTCAAGCGGATTCGAAGAAGTATATATCAGAGGCTTCCGAGAACTTGTCAAATCAGTGGGATCTACAGAAGCCTTACGATATTTGCAGAGGAAACCGTTACCACAGTATGACCCTCGTAGAATCCATCTACTAACCAAACCTGGTGAATATATTCGGGTACCCACCGACGGACAATCTTCAGAACAGGCCAAGGAAGCACGTCTCGTCCCTGAAGGCTCATTGGCAGAAGATACCATTATCGTCGACTCCCCACCCCGTACTACTGATGTACATACCACCACAGTTGTTGAAGTACCTACCACCCCAACCGCTCCTCCGTCACCTCCCACCCATCCAGTCTCCCCCATACACCCTCCTTCTCCCCAAACAACATCCTCCTTCTCCGGCGGAGTAGCAAAAGTCGTCCTTACTCCCATTCATCCCACAATTCCCGCACCCACTCAACTTAGTCTACCCCCTAGCACACCTACCTTTCTATCAAATCCAATTTTCCCACCATCCTTTCCGTCCTTCCCCACACCTCCAAGACCCCTTTTTCCATTCCCACTCCATTAACCTTCTCCCCAGTCTCACCTCCTCGACCCACCGTAACTCCTCTTTCCCCTTTCCACCAAGCCGTCCAAGACAACCCCTCTGAAAATTACTCGTCAACCTTTGTAAATCCTGTATTTACACCCACACACTTACCCACGATCACACCACTATTCACAGTCACCGCACTCGACACCACATCCAGCGATATGGATATATCACCACCCACTGCACCTCCCCTCACTTCATTTGTGGCACCACAATATTTAAGCACACCACAATTTTCCACAATCACCACAGCATCCACTTTCCCACCCCCATTCCCCATTCCCTTTGCATCTACACCTACTACATCTTCGCTTAGCACATCGTTAATATTATCACCCACTGTAGATACTGCATTTCGACAAATGCTCACCTGTATGACTCAAGTCAAAGATGAGTTCACATCTCTGGGAAATAATTATCAGCAGCTGCAGAGGACAACCAATGATTTACAATCGTAGCTAAATTCACTGACCATCGAGAATGCCTCCCTAAACACCAGATACCAAGAACTCCGAGAGGCATACCACAAACTAGAACTAGAAAGTGAAGAGAAAACCAAAGAGGCCACTGCTGATCTTGATAATTTGTTAAGGGCACAAACCATTCACAACGCAACGTTAACACGAAATATGGGATTACTTAGACGACACTTGGCAGCCGCGAAAGAAGAAAACCAGCACTTACAAGAACAAACTAGAGAGAATCTAGAAGCTGCCTTAGATTAGCCACACCAACCGCTCAGCCTGAGTCGCTTTAAGGCCGTGCCCTCAGAATCGATGAAAATGTTACTAGAAGATCATATCAGATTGTTAGATGAGTACAATAGCATGAACGAGGAGTTTCAGAAACTCAAAGATGAAAACAAGATCTTGCAGTTAAGAAGACCAATACCACAAGGCCTACCAGCTCCTGCGGACCCATCTCCTGACATCCTAGAGGAACTCAACGCTTTATGGGCCCAGGTATCTACTCTTCAATCACGGATAGAAGTATATGAAGCACCACCCAGACCAGACTCCCCACCGGACCTACCAGCAGAGGAAGAAACAGTGACTATTTCGGTGGAGGAAACTTTTGAAGAAGCGTACGAACCACAACCCCATCCCAGGCGGACGAGTCACGGCTGAAGGCCAGACGAGTTACGAACTTCCTACTCCCGCATGGATGAAGACAATTGAAGAGCTGGGAACCACCCACTCTGCACGAGTAGAGGTGCAGTTGCACACAATGGCAATGATTGAGGAAAGAACTTTATAGTCGCCCTACTTTGCTCATTTGGCCCCACGCAGATACATATCAGGGCACGAGCTAGAGTATAAACCTTATTTCATGTTAATGGCAGAATACCAGTTATCCATAGAGAAAGAAATAGGCAAAAAGCCCTCCCACGCAACTCAATTTGAGCCAGAAGATTTGCCATTAGATGCGCAGCAAGGAGAAATCTATCAACCGGAATGGCGCAAGGATCTCTTACAGAAATATCCTGAAATGATGAGTACATGGGCCAAGGCACCACTACATTTAAAGTATAACCCATGTTGGGGACCAGTGCCACGTCGCCGTTCCTGGAAGGCATTTGGGATTAAGATACAAAACAACAAGCAATGCCAGGATTGGCTAAACTACCCATACTTCAGGCCACCTATAGGACCACCCACAGTCGGATACATGATGGCCACGATTCGTCACTGGCTTCCTCGCTTGAAACATATGGATGATATAGCAGCGCACATGACTGTCAAGATATTTGACATGATGCAGATGGTTTTTAAAGTCTTCAGATGCGTCAAGGCACCTCATGTAAACACCCCAGGATTTGAGCATGGCAATCTAGATCTTGCATATGACATGAGTACAACGCCATCGCTACGGGTATGTTACGCCTGGCATTGCAGAATCAAATACTTACCGGCGTGCTACAAGCAAACCTTCGAAGAAATGTTCAAAACCGGTTTTTGGGAATACCATTTAGAAGTCTTCATCAGCAGGCCAACCCACCTATTGCAACTATTTGCCTGTGAACAGATGGTATATTCCACGCACTATCGACTCCCGCCATCAGACGAACCACAACCAATCAATTGGGAGAAACTCGAGGCAGATCTGGCCCGAGGTATTCGAATATCAGAGCACACCCTCGCTCAAGACCTTCTACAGAACTACATCTGATAGACCCCACAACAAGGTTCTATCAAGGACGACAGAAGCGAGAGGGAGGGGGGTGTTGGCAGTAGCCAGAGGCACAGAAGACGCGGAAGCATGTAAAGACAGAGCAGGGAGTCAGTCGAATCAATTTTTCAAAGATTATATTTTATAAATATTCTTCAAAACCTCCAACAGTGATTTTCATCACTATTGTAACATATGTAACATAGAAAAAACCCTTCTTGTAATTCATAGCTCCATTTTGTGCAAGCCGAGGAGTCCGCGACCTTGAGGAGCTTAGGTAGAATGAGCGTACCAATTTTGGTCATTTTTAGACACCGTTTACCCTTCCAAATAGCATCTAGGACCTATTTTTTAACTATGCCGGTCACTAGATGTGAAACTGGTCAAAACTAGTCTAGAATCTATAAAAAGATCTAGAGAGCTCATTTTTGAGGTTAGCTTATTTGAGTAGAGAAGAGCTTAGAGCTATTTTGAGCTTGTAAGAGTGTTCTTGAGTAATAGAGTTGATTTCTCACCTTCCATTGTGTCTTGCTTGTCTCTTCATAGTGTGTGTGTATGTGTGTGTGCATCTCTATGCTTCTCACCTTCACTCTCACTTCATCTCACATTCACGATCTTCATATCACTCCTATCTCTTCCGCGGATTGACATTAAGGAGGTGGAACTTCTTAACGTGGTTCTCATCATTGTGCTGCACAAATGCTCCAAAAAGTAGTTATACGGCATGTAGGTGCAAAGATCTCATCAGAATCAATGCCTCTTTCCTGTGCATAACCCTTTGCAACAAGCCTAGCCTTATACCTGTCAACTGTACCATCAGGTTTAGGCTTCAGCTTGTATACCCACTTAGTGCCAATGGCCTTCTTGCTAGGAGGCAAGTCACATAAAGACCATGTACCATTCTTCATTATAGCATCATATTCAGATTGCATAGCAGCCACCCAATTTTCTAAATTCTATGCTTCATCAAAAGAAATAGGCTCATTCTCATCACAGAGACTAGACGCAGCCATAGCATAGCAATCTGATGCAAAGGAGGCACTGTGAGAGTTTGAACGAGTATGATATGAAAAAGGTGCATCTAATTTGCTGTCACGCAAAGTTTGCACCAGCCATTTTGGCATAGTTTTTGCCTGCTTAATATCAGCTCTCTCATCAACAAGTGCATCATGTAAATCATCCTTAGTACATGAAAGCAATGAGGTAAGCCATCCTTTTCCTTTTTTCTTTTTTCAAATACAAGAGATAAAAATGAACTCTTTTACAAGAGGTGTTCACATGACTACACATGTGACTTATGAATGAGGATAATATCAAGCATGTAGGCCTGGGTAAAATGCACCAACATAAAAGCATTTGCATAAACGGGTTCTAGATTGAGAGAACCAAGTGTTAGAAGTTACAGGTGTCCGAATCGACTTCTCAGAAGAACAGTTTTAGATATATGTGACTTGATGAGATCATTTCTCAAGATCTATTGAGTCTTTTGAAATGATTTAACTTGGAGAAGGTGCGCAAAATATAGGCAACACCTTGTGCAAAGCTTTATAAAAGACTTTACATATTTGATAAGTCAATGAGAGAGTTATGTGCAGCAGACTTTATGTGTAGTCATCTTCTTCACAGTTTGATCAAAATTTTGATAATTGATCATTGATCCTCTAAATTGGTGAAGTTTTTGAGTTACTCTTGATATAGAGGTGCTCTAACTTCAAGAGTAGCTTGTTCTTTTGGAGATTAACACTCTCCATCAAGCAAGAATATATACCCAGAAGTAGACCGTTGAGAATGAGGATCACCAGCCCAATCAAAATCTGAATATCCGACAAGTTCAATGCCCCCTCTATACCAAAGACCATGATGTCGGGTGAGGGCAAGGTATTGAAGTAGTCTCTGAGCAGCATCCCAATGAGTCTGACGAGGCTGATGTGCAAATTGACTGAGTATACCAACTACATAAGCAATATCTGGTCTAGTGTTGGCAAGATAGAGTAATGAGCCAACAAGTTGTCGATAGGTATGCACATCCACAAGTAATGATGATTCCTCCAGTATAAGCTTGATGTTTGGATCAAGTGGTGTAGAAACTGAGCGACATTGGTCCATGTTATATCTAGAAAGTAGATCAGAGCAGTACTTCTTCTGTGACAGGAATATACCTTCTTTTGTTTGCCAAACTTCCATACCCAAGAAGTAGTGTAGCAATCCAAGATCTGTCATAGAGTACTCAAGATGAAGTTGTGTGATGATAAACTGGATGTGTTCTTCGTCTAAGCCTGTCAAGTTCAGGTCATCTACATAGAGAATGATGATGGCTACTAAAGACTCCTTTTGATAGATATAGAGATTAGCATCAGCATTGGTTCGGTGAAATCCTTTGTCTTCAAAGAACTTGTGAATCTTTTCATACCAGGCCCTCGAAGCTTGCTTGAGTCCTTTAAGTGCCTTGTGAAGCTTGCAGACTTGATCTTCTTTGCCTTTGACTTTGAAGCCTTCAGGTTGTTCAACATATACTTCTTCTTGAAGATCTCCATTGAGGAATGCACTTTTGACGTCCAGTTGGTAAATGGGCCACTTAAAGTGAGCACAGTGCTAAGATGATTCTTATGGTTGTGAATCTTGCAGTAAGAGCAAAGGTTTCTTCATAGTCAATGCCATGTTGTTGCTTGTATCCCTTAGCTACCAACCTTGCTTTGTACTTGTCTAATGTGCCATCTGACTTGTACTTAACTTTATAAAGCCACTTAACTCCTATGACTTGATGATTTGTGGGCTTAGGTACAAGAGTCCAAGTTTTGTTCTTCTCAATTGCATCCATTTCGACTTGCATAACTTCTTCCCACTTTAGGTTGTCCGTGAGCTTCTTTGTAATTAGATGGTTCTAGGATTTGTTGAATCTGATGCATTAAGGCATAATTGACATAATGACTTTGTTCTTGCTGTCAATTGTCAATAAGTCGTTGAGATCTTCTCAGATGACTTGAAGTACTTGCTTCTGAGTTAGAGTGTGGAAATACTGAGTCCCCCTTTGAAGTGTAGATAATCTTGGACTTTGATTGTAACTTGTTTCTATCTTCTTTTGGTACATGGACAAAAGCTTCACTACCAAAGACTCGAAAGTAATTCACATTTGGTTTTCTTCCATAGTATGCTTCAAAGGGTGTTTTGCTGTGTAATGTACTTGTAAATCCTTGATTAAGAATGTGAACGGCAGTATGCACAGCTTCTGCCCAGAACTTGTAGGGTAGATCCTTGTGATGAAGCATAGTTCTTGCCATTTCCATCACACTGCATATCTTTCTTCTAGCTACTCCATTCTGGGATGGGGTATGAGGCTAAGTGACTTGTCTTTTGATTCCTTTCTGGTTGAGAAAGTTATCAAAGTCATGATTGATAAATTCACCACCTCCATCTGATGTGATGGTTTTAACTTTAGTCGAAGCTTCATTCTCAACCTCCTTGATCCAAGTTTGAAACTTAGAGAATGTGTCTGCCTTTGACTTCAAAAAGTACACACAAATATAGCGAGAGTGATCATCTACTAGAAGATAAAAGTAGAGGGATCCACTGAAGGATAGAGTGTTCATTGGTCCACATAAGTCCATGTGGATGAGGGCTAGAGGATTCCTCACTCATGTTGAGGCTTCCTTGGGAACTTGGGCCCTATGTTTCTTGCCTTGGGTGCAAGCTTGGCAGACATCCGTAAGTTGCCCTATCTTTGGCAATCCCTTCACAAGTTGGGAGGAAGAGATTTTTGATAAATAAGAAGTGTGGCCAAATCTTTGGTGCCACAAACTTGAGGTCGATTCTTTGGATACAAAGCAAGATAGCTTGTAGAGGCCCTTTTCTTCAATACCTTGAGCAATGACATTCTTTGTATGGGGATCAACTACCTTAACTGAGGTGTTATCAAACCATACTTGTTTGTCCTGATCTGTAATGGCCTTGACGGAAAGTAGATTCATACATAAATTTGGAACAAAAAGAACATTGGATAAAGACTTGCATTCTCCCTGATGGTTGGAAATTTGAACTTTCCCTTTTCCTTCGATGGGTAAGCTTTTGTTGTTGCCAAGATAAACTTCTCCCGTGTGCTCTTCGAGTTCCTGAAAGGAGTCCTTGTCTTTGCACATATGGGAGGTAGCTCCGCTATCAAAGATCCACTCATGCGGGGAGCTAGAAGTAACTAGTGCATTGGCTTCTGTGGAGATGAAGAGTTCCTCACTCGAGCAGTGGGATCTATGTTGGGATCCTTTGGATGCTTGCCTAGACGTAGAAGCCTGCGATGATTGTTTCTTTTTGTAGCAAAACTTTTCTAAGTGTCCTGATTTTCCACAAAAATTACAGGTGAACTTCTTAGATGAATTATGTGATCCTTGCTTAGATCCATTGCTAGCCTGATGACTTGCCATTTTGCCCTTATTGAATGGGTCTTTGGCCTTCATGGCTGACTCTTGTGAGGAAGTCGATTTGGCTCGCGAGTCGTGAAGGAGCAATAGTCGACGAACCTCTTCCCAAGATAAGATTTGGCCGCGATTATACAAAGTTGTGACAAATGTCTCGTATGACTTAGGTAACTTATTAAGAAGCCTAATGGCCATGTCTTCACTAGAGATCTGCCTACCACATAGTGCTAATTTATGCTGGTAGTCCTCAAATTGGGCTATGACCTTGGTAATTGTGTCGTGTGGCCTAATGGTCAAATTATGAAACTCGGCCTCTAATGCATATATCTTCGAAGGGGTCTTGTCTTCATACAAAGCGGCTAACATATCCCAAGCGTCCTTGGACATCTTATAGGCCGTGATATGGCCTTTTGTCAGTTCATTGCAGGCAAGTAACAGCTAACCTAAAGCTCTTTTGTCCTTGATATTCCACACATGCCAATTGTCTAAGTCGGTATCCCTATTGGGTTAGGGGTCTTACCCATCTACTACCTCATGAAGAAGATTCGTGTAGAGATATACGTGCATGACATCTTTCCATAGATTGTAATTTTGTCCATTGAGGCGTTCATCCTTAAGCATAAAAATAGGGATGAAAGAGGATAAGAAGTTAGCCATAGATCATGATGATGAGCTACCTTCACTTTTGGTCATTACAAAGCTTTGATGATAAAGTGTTTAGAAACATTATCAAATATTCTTGCCAAAAATTCCGCTTCAAAATAATTGCAAAGCTTGAAATGAACGACTCGATACCAGACTGAAAAATGCCTTGGGAGGGGGGGGCTTAGAGTAGCCCTTCACTTGTACCAAGAATTAGAAGAGACACTTTGGGAGGGCTTAGAATAGCCCTTCACTTGTGCACAAAGAGACACCGTGGAGTGGGGAGAGTCGATGCTCAAAGAGAACTTGTGGGTGGGCTTAGACTAGCCTCCAATCCCACAATCATACACACACAAAAGAGTCTTCTTCTTATATTCTTGATGTACAAAGATGGAGGCACTTAGTGCCTTGAGTGTGCCAAGATAAAGTGATAGTACCCTTGAGTAGTATCTACGTGAAGAATTCAAAGTTCCCTTTGGGGTTTGATACCCTTGGGAAAGATACAAACTCTAGTAAAGAGTGTGCTTTTAATTTGAAGACCTTTGGAATATACAAGGTAGTGACAAAGGAAGCCACAAAATGTGCAAAATGTAGATAATAGGATAAGAGTAACTAATTGGGTGCAAATTTTGGTTGTTCTTCACGCTTCGAGCTTCAAGAGAACAAGTAATTAAAAATAAGTATTTCTACGTTTACTCAACAACGCATATAGGTATATCTGCACATGTGTAGCCTCCCATGTAATCGATTGAATGATATGCATCAGACACGGAGTGCACATACAATGTACGAATCACGTTTTAATCTACAAGCACATAGATGAATTGTAAGCAGGATTGACATCATTGATGATGTCAATCAAACTGGAAAGTGCATCAATCACTAGATGCTAGATTGCTCTACTGCGTGGCTGGAGTTAATTGATTCAAGGTCCTTCTGCCCCCGATCTTCCAAGAAAACTATAATTAGTACTTTCTTTCAACGTTGTCAGGCACAGTTGTCAGTCTTGGAGTACCCTCCTCAACAGCGCCCACCAGAAGCTACATGTACTCTCGCCCCTCTGCCATTCTGCTCTATCGTCTTGTGGTATGGACGTCCAAGCCCCTCTGTTGCAGCTGGCGAGTGACGCACTACTCGCGGTACTCAAAAAGCTCAATCCACAGGACCTCCTCCGATGCGCTTCCTGTTGTCGTCTGATTGCCTCTATGTGCTTTAGCGAATGCCTATAGATTTCACTCTGAGAGTAGATCAATGCTTGCTCTGTCGCTCTCTCTGTCTTCTCCCTCTCTGTATCTAGCTTGTCCACTGAAACTCTGTGCACCTTTATGTTACCTGTTGATCTCACGTTCAGGAGTCGAAGACTGTGCACCCTGATCTCACCATGTTGAGCTTACGTCCTGTTGGACCCGACAGAGACACATGCAATCAAATGGTTCCTTCAATCAATTGAGGGTTCGTTGCTCTGTTGGTCACAACAAGAACGTGTTTAGCGTGGCTTTCTCTGTTGATAATAGGCAAATTGTATCAGCTTCCCATGTTGCTAGAGTGTCATGTCTCCTGCGAGATTCCTAGGAGATGCATAGCTGAACATCACCTAGCTTTGATATGCGATTCGGAGAGCTCTTCAACCTCTTAATGAGTGCCTAATACTCAATAGAGAAGAAATAATGTCATTTCACAGAGAACATTGTTTGTGAGTGGATAGTCACAGACCAGAGCAGAGTGATAGAGCATCTAGTTTTCAGCTTTAGAACGTCTCTTCCATATGATTCACAGATACAATGGTCTCTGTGGCAGACATGGCAACAAACCAAGGGTAACTCACATGGCAACACAAGAAGACGTTTTATGAACACTTCACAACAATGAGATGCATCAAAAGGAAGAAATGGCAAGTGAAGTGTTGAAAAACACGTCACACTCTTGAGATGAACTATCAATTGCTTCAAAACAACCACCAATATGAATGTGCGAGAGTGCTTATAAGCACTATAAATGTGTGAAACACATCACCAAACGAAAAAGAACAAGAGGGGGGAGGTTGGGAAACAAGGTACAAAATAATGGAGAAGAAGGGTGAGAGGGTGGGCAAATGGGCAAAATGAGGCTCCAAAGAGTGAAGTGATGGCAAAATGCTTCTCCAAAGCGAGTGGAGAGCTACACCACCAAACTCAAGCACCACCACCACCAAACGCACCACCAAGGCCTCCACCTAGTGCTCTAATACCATGTAGAGAGTACGCATGCGGAAGCAAAATGAAAAGTAAAGTACTCTCACAAAACAAAGAATGTGTGAGACACAAAATGAGTAGACCATAAAATGGGTAAACTCATGTGGATTAGAAATGAGCTTGCCAAGAGCATGGAGTAGGCTCCTCAAGCTACTAACCAAGTACGAATGAGGGGAGAGGCCCTCCTTATATAGATTTGGGAGGGGCTCTCAAAAGTACATCATATGTGGGATAAGTCTCCTGAAAGGAGAATGAATACAACTGGTAGAAGCACATGGCAAGGTACCCAAATACAAAGGAAATACAATATAAAATGGAAATAGACTAGAAATGGAGTACCTCTTGGATACAAAATGGAGATGCACTCATGCGGATACAAATGTAGATGAAGTAGGAGCGATCATGTCGTCAACATGTACTACATGCAAAGTCCAGGTACAAGAGGGTGGATCACTAGAACTGAGGCTAAGGAAGCTCCTTTTAGAAAAAATGTTAATCCCATAAATAATCATCTTCAGCCACGATTTGGGATCCCATACTTTCAATAGAATTGAGTAATGTACACATATCTACATTGCATGTAGAGTTAAGGATCATTGACAAGTTGGTTCGTCTTCACTTGGATTATGCATATTCCATCAAACCTTCAGCTCTTGCAGATAAATGCATCTAAGAAAAGATCCAAATCTTTCACAAAATACAAGTGATGTACTACATGATGTTGGGAGGTGCAAAAGCAAGAAGATTCTTTAGCAATAATGATGGAAAACAACTAAATGCAATGTGGAATTGTTTGAAACAATTATGTGAGGTTATAAAAAATGTAAAAAGCAATCCAAAAATAGCAAGAAAAAGAATGGAGTGTGGGTCAAACTGGATAAAATTTTGAAGATCATGAGGCAACAAGTAACTTATGATATGTATGTGATTGAATTTAGAAGGGCAATTACAAAGCTTATAGAAACCATTACAAAGGCTTATAGTCAAAGACATAACTTAGTACTTGGTGAGTTTCAAAGACATTATTTATTCCACCATTGTTTTTTGAAATAAACATATCATTATCTTTACCTTTATGTTTCTACAACATATTCTTCTTTTCCATGTTCCATTCTTTGCAGAAAAGGGAACACTTGCCACATGGAACACTAATGGCATGGAAAAGTCTCATTATCAAGCAAGAACAAGCTTCTTTAAAAGCACAAGGCAAGGAGGAGGATTCATAAAAAGAAATCCACTCAAAGATCTTTTTAATTGGTTTTTAAGAAGACAATTACAAAGGAGCACATGCGAGATATTATCAACTGATAAACTATACACATCACGTCATTCGAATATCACTCAAAGGAGGAAACTCCTTTTGGGAGAGATGGATTAAATAAAAAAAGAATGACATTTCATTCCAATATGAAGCTATAGTATTTAGAATATCTTTTAGTATTCTTCTAGCCAAAAATACATATCGATGTATATACATTTTTTGAAACCATGATATTGGTGAGATGAAATGCCATTATTCTTCTTTGTCTTTTAAATGAGCTTGACTCTAGTGAATCTCCTTTGTATCTGAGATACTCTTTCCTCTTGTAGCCAGCGGTAGTTTCTACATCTTATACCTCTACAACCAATGCATATCTAGAATAATAGAGGAAATAACCAGCTCTAGAAGCACAAAACCTTGGGGCAAAGTCAAATATCCTGAATTCTATTATTCTCTCAAGACGTAGCACCCTATATGCATTAAATGGCAATGAGAAAAAGCCCATATATTTAGATAGGGTCTTCAGAGAGAACAATGCAAAATTAGGCTCCTCATTGTACTACTTATGTACAACGCAGAATAAGTCTAGATTCAATTTTGGAAGATAGTGAATAATTAAATGTATATCAACTTTTGATTTTCCTTTATTCTCTAAAGCTTTCCTTGTTCCCTTCCCGATGCCTAGAAAATTATCTTCATCTAATATAGATATTTGCAAAAACATGGACAAAGAAAGATCAGTATGTATTGGTGGAAAATGAATCCTGATTGTCAAAAAATGTAAAACAATAGAAACTCAACAAATGAAATGAGTCGGGGAGTCAGTTATATTTTCCGACAATGACTCCTATTATTAGGATTGTCTATTTTAAATGCACAATTCAAGCTATAAGGCAGATTAGAAGATCTTGGATGATCCTAATCGCTTGAATCAATCGCTCCTCAAAATCTTCAAAAATCATAGATATTCATCTTATTTATATAACAATAATCTATGAATGATGAGGGATCACTGACTTGTATATGGAAAAAGTGAAAAGAGTAACAATTCTTGAAATGAATCTAGGAGACAAAAAATTCAAGCGACTAGGCACATTAGAAAATCTTGGGTGGGCCTAATCGCTTGAATCAATCGTATATCACAATCATTAAAAATATAGGTAAACTTGCCTATATTTGATGAGGAATAAGGGTATTGCATAAGGAGCAAGCCAAAATAATCACAAAACTAATTAATTTAGGACATGACCAATTCAAGGGAATATGCTCATCAAAAACTCTTGGATGGATTTAGTCGCTTGAATCGATCGTGTCTCACAGATGATCATAATCATTACAAAAAGAGGTGAATTCGCCTATATCTATTGGCAAAATCTATGAATGACGAGGATTAGAAGTATTACATAAGGAGAAAGCCAAAAAATGAATGAAATTGAATTAACCTAGGACACGACCAATTCAAGGGAATAGGCTTATCAGAAAGTTTCAGATGGGCCTAGTCGCTTGAATCAATCGTGTCTCACAGATGATCATAGTTGCAAGGAAAATGATTTCGGACATACCTTAACCTTTTCTTAATTGTGAATCAGTTCTATAGCATCAATTCTTATTGTTCTTTTGTCACTCCACAAATGAGTATCCTCATCCAAATGACTAAATCCCTAGATCTTTATGTCGTTGCCTTCTTTGCAAGTAATCTATCATAGCAATTAAAAAGAGATTTGGGTGAATCTTTAAATGTATCATTTGACAAGCTCAAGTCTAGGCTTATAAATTCCTCTTTACTTTCTTCCTTATCATTTATAAACTTTCTTGCATTTTCTTCAAATTATGCTACTGCAACAAGGCAATAGTCTTCTCTTAGGTTGAGGAGCTCTCGAATGGAATGCAAAGGAACAAAGTCCTTCCCATAGATGAAGTTGTTGATATATTTAGGTAATGATGTGTGTGAACACACTAGGAACGCCGGGGCACTTTTTTCCCTCTTTAGGAGTTTTTTTTTCCCCCGGCTTGTATATACGCCTATTGCCCTAATGGGCTACTTATCTTTGTACATTCTCTAGTAATAGATTCAGTATTGTGTGTTTGGGCTCCAAGCTTCTTCTTCCTCCTTGTGTTGTTCACGTGCTTCCGCAGACGTCTAACTCCAACAATTGGAATCAGAGCAGGTCATCGCTTCATCTAGGGTGCCATCGACACTCCTCCATTTGCAGTCTCAGAATCGCACGAATTTTGGTGAGCATACTCAGCGTGTTTCCAAGATCAAAACAGCTTCGCTATGTGGTGCCGAAATCGTGACCTCAGCTCGTTTCGGCCTCCGAACGCACTATCGCAGTGCTTATGTAGGCTATTTTGTCTTTTTGTGCCAAAGGTATATACCAATTTCTGTTCGCCAGTTTAAGCATCTCGAAGTCTGCTAAAGGTCTAAGAAAATTTGTCTGGGCAGTTCCATTCAACTTTTTGAGATATAGTCAATTTTCTGCATCAAGGAATTTTAGTCACCGGCCATGGCTGAAAGCAGTGATGTATTCCGTATGTTGGCTGTTGAGGATAAGTTGGATGGTACCAACTACCCATTATGGGCTTATATGATGCGACATGTATTGGTTGCAAAAGGATTGTGGAACATTGTGTAGGGTGTTGAAAGACGTCCTGTTACACCTGTAACGACAGGTACTGCAAATACAAGTGTTGGAGCTGATGAAGATGGTGTCGAAGATGATATTCCGCAGATTCCTGTTTGTGCTACTGTTTCTGCTGCACCTACTGTAGAGCAGATTCGCTGGGATGGCAGAGATGCCCAGGCACATGCATTGATAACTTTGTCTATCAAACGTGCCATTATTCCTCACATTCGCTCTTGCAGAACAGCTAAGGATGCTTGGGATACACTTACCACATTGTACCAAGCTAGGAATGAGGCTCGTGTTGCTTACCTCCAAAAACAGTTGGAGAGTGAGCACATGAATGAAGGTGATTCTATGGACAGTTTCCTAACAAAGATCAAAGACTTGAAGGAACAATTGATTTCTGCTGATGAGGTTATACCAGATAGCTCACTTGTGCAGACCGTTCTGAATGGTCTTCCTGACTCATATCAAAGTTTTGCTTCTACTCTTTGGTTGATGATGAAAGGCAATCCGAATGCCTTATCATTTGAGGAGTTAGTCTCTGTTCTGTTGCAGGAAGATCAGTCCAAGCAAAACAGGTCCATTATGCGAGTTGCAGATCAAGCTTTCCTGGCTAGTCAGAAGGGCAAATGAAAATGGAGCTCTTCAACTAGTAAGCAGAAATCTGCTAATTTTGCATATTCGAAGAAGGAAGATAAAGATGAGAAGAAATCAGGAAAGCAGAAATTGTTTTGTAAGTACTGTAAAGGGAATTATCATATCATAAAGAACTGTCCAAAACTGGTTGCTAAAGAGGCAAAGAAGAAAGAGGCTGGAATGGTTGTTGCAGAGGCCTCTACACCAAAAACAGAGTCTGCAATCTTGTGCAGGGAGAAGAATGGGCGTTTAGTACTGTCTGCAGTTTTGACCCATCTTCTCATGAGCAGTGCATGTCTGCAGTAGACTCAGATGTTTGGTATTTTGACAGTGGGGCGACCAAATATATTACCTCACAGCATAGTTTCTTCTCTTCACTCGAGCCTGCCCCTACAGGGAATACTGTTACATGCGCCAACAACTCCTCTTATCCTGTTATGGGAGTTGGTAAGATCATTTTGACTACTGCTGATGGTAGTTCTTTCACCTTGTCAGATGCTTTATTTGTGCCAGGGATCAAAAAGAACCTGTTATCAGTTTCTGCATTAGCCAAGATTGGCTTGGTTGTGAAATTTGTTGATGACAGGTGTACAGTTCATATCTGTCAAATGGCGATGTGATTATTGCTTCTAGCATTTTATGTCGTGGGCTGTATAAGCTCATAGACTATGAAAGATCCGAAAATGATTTGGCATGTGCAGTAAATGATTCTCACGCTATGTCAGATGCAAAGCTTTGGCATGCACGCTTTGGTTATCTGAATTTTGCTAGTTTGCTATGCCTGTAGAAATCTGAAATGGTGTTCTCTTTGCCCAAACTTGAGGCACCCGGAAAACATGTTTGTGAAGGCTGTGTTTTGGGCAAAATGCAGCGTTCCTCATTTCCAAAAGATGGTTCAGTTCGGGTTACACAGAAATTACAGCTTGTACATAGTGATGTCTGTGGTCCTATGCAGACACCCTCTTTTGAAAATTAGCTTTACTTTGTGACTTTAATTGATGATTTTTCCAGGCATGCATGGGTATATCCACTCAAAGCAAAGTCCGAAGTGTTCATGTGCTTTAAACAGTTTTTTGGTTTTGGCTGAAAATATGTCACCATGTAAAATGGGCACCCTTCGTTCTCATCGAGGGGTCAGTTAGCCGTGATGTTGTCTTTTTGGAAGATGCTATTCAGCCATTGCTTTCATGTACTAAGGAGACATCTGTTAGCTCTAAAGACATGTATGATACTTTGATGCCTCTTTTTACAGGTGGACAGTCTAGTGCTGGTCCTAATGAGGTAACTTCTCAGCCTTTGCAGGTTTCATATGATGATGCATATCATTCCATTTCTGATGCAGATTTACATGATGCACTTGTTGATGAGAGAGATGATATTGAGCAGGCAAAAACTATGCCAAAATGGCTGGTGCAGACTTTGCGTGACAGCAAATTAGATGCACCTTTGTCATATCATACTCGTTCAGGCTCTCATAGTGCCTCCTTTGCATCAGATTGCCATGCTATGGCTGCATCTAGTCTCTGTGATGAGAATGTTTTTGGTTGTTTGGCATATGCACTAGTGCTTGAACAACATCACAGAAAATTGGATGATAAGGCAGTAAAATGTATTTTTGTCGGGTACATTTTTGAAAGTAAAGGCTATCGTTTGTATCATCCACAGACTAAACGCATTCTGGTTAGCCGTGATGTTGTCTTTGTGGAAGATGCTATTCAGCCATTGCTTTCATGTACTAAGGAGACATCTGTTAGATGACATGGATGATACTTTGATGCCTCTTTTTACAGGTGGACAGTCTAGTGCTGGTCCTAATGAGGCAACTTCTCAGCCTTTGCAAGTTTCATATGATGATGTAGATCATTCCATTTCTGATGCAGATTTACATGATGCACTTGTTGATGAGAGAGCTGATATTAAGCAGGCAAAAACTATGCCAAAATGGCTGGTGAAAACTTTGCGTGATAGCAAATTAGATGCACCTTTTTCATATCATACTCATTCAGACTCTCACAGTGCCTCCTTTGCATTAGATTGCTATGCTATGGTTGTGTCCTCTATGATGAGAATGAGCTTGTTTTTTTTGATGAAGCACATAATTTAGAAAATTGGATGGCTGCTATGCAATTTGAATATGATGCTATAATGAAGAATGGTACATGGTCTTTATGTGACTTGCCTCCGGGAAAGAAGGTCATTAGCACTAAGTGGGTATACAAGCTGAAGCCTAAACCTGATGGTACAGTTGACATGTATAAGGCTAGGCTTGTTGCAAAGGGTTATGCGTAGGAAAGAGGTATTGATTTTGATGAGACCTTTGCACCTACATGCTGTATGACTACTGTTCGGAGCATTTGTGCACTTGCAGCCCATCATGGTTGGAATGTACATTAGTTGGACATTAAAACAGCATTTCTGAATGGTGACTTGCATGAAGAAGTGTATGTTTTTCAGCCTCGTGGCTTTGCACAGAAAGGGCATGAAAACCAGGTGTGCAGGTTAAAGAAGGCATTATATGGTTTAAAGCAAGCACCACGTGCTTGGTATGAGAAGATACATGCCTATCTGGTTGCACATGGTTTTGAGAACAGTCCAACTGAAAGCACCTTATATGTTAAGCATGCTAATGATGTGCTTCTGATCATTGTTGTCTATGTTGATGACATGCTGCTCACTGGTCCTATTGAGAAGCATATTGCTGATTTCAAGGGTGATTTGCATGCCTCATTTGAGATGTCTAATTTGGGGCATTTGCATCACTATTTGGGCATTTAGTTTATGCAAGTTGATGGTGGAATGGCTTTGTGTCAAACAAAATATATTGACACATTATTGCAGCGTTTTGGCCTTGAAGACTATAAGCCTATTGCCACTCCTATGGAGACAGGTTTACGATTGAGTCTTCATGATGCTTGAGATGCATTTGATGCTGTTCTCTATCAGCAGGCTATTGGATGCTTGATCTACTTATGCATTACTCGGCCAAATATTCAGTTTGTTGTCTCACAGATGAGCAGGTTTATGCATTTCCCAAGAGTCACGCATTGGAAGGCGGTTAAGCGCATCTTTCGCTACTTGAGTGGTACTCGGCTACTTGGGTTGTTTTATCCCAAGGGGGGCTCACTACCGCTTGATTTGCATGCTTTTTCTGACTCAGATTGGGTTGGTTGCTATGACACTCGTGTGTCCACCAGTGGTTTTTGCTTCATGCTTGGTAGCTCATGTATATCTTGATTGAGCAAGAAGAAGCCTACTGTGGCCACTTCTAGTTGTGAGGCTGAGTATAGGGCAGCTTTCACAGCGACTGTTGAGTGTGTGTGGCTCAGACGCCTTATGGCTGATTTGGGTGTTGGCCAGTCTTCTGCCACCATCATCTTCACTGACAGTGAGAGTGCATTGGCAGTTGCGAGGAACCCTGTGTTCCATGCTCACACTAAGCAAATTGAGGTGCATTATCACTATGTAAGGGAGAGGTTCTTTGCTGGGGAGATCAGCTTGGCATATGTGCCCATGCAGGAGAACATTGCAGACCTTTTCACAAAGGCTTTGCCTAGGGAGAAGTTTGAAGCTTTCCGCAAAGCTTTGGGCTTACTTCCTTTTGTGGAGTGATTTCCACATAGCTTGGCACTTCCTTATACATGAGTGCCAGCTCCTTGTTCACCGCATCACTCCCAGGGGGGATTTGTTGATATATTTAGGTAGTGATGTGTGTGAACACACTAGGACCGCCGGGGCACTTTTTTCCCTCTTTAAGAGTTTTTTTTCCCCCAGCTTGTATATATGCCTATTGCCCCTAATGGGCGTTATCTTTGTACATTCTCTAGTAATAGATTCAGTATTGTGTGTTTGGGCTCCAAGCTTCTTCTTCTTCCTTGTGTTGTTTGCGTGCTTCCATAGACGTCTAACTCCAACAGAAGTAATATGGAAAGTTTGGAAGAGGAAGTGATTTTTTTGAAATCTTTACATCTTTTGTTGGGTCTCTAATGGTTGTCTTTGCTTTGAAATCTGCCACATCAAAATTCTTAACCACTTCTTAATCTTCTTGAAGGTTAATCTCTTCAACAATTTTTTTGACCTGAATTTTTTAATATCTCTCAAGAGAAAGTTCTAAAGATGCTTATTTCTCTTCATCAATGTTCTTTTCTTCATTATTATCACTTTCTATATGATCACGCCAAAACAAAAACCCCATGTTTAACGGAAGTGTGGATCCTGCTAGACAAGGGGGAAGCCTTCCTACACTTTTTAGTTATTATGTCCCTATCCAAAGGATCCTTCCCAATGAGGCTTGGATGAATATATTTTTTGCTAGAGATAATAACTTCCTATCCATTGACTATGATCAAGAAGCTCTTCCACTCATCCATAAAAAGTGGCTTACTTTTCTCCGCAAGTGCTTCAAAATCAACAGTGGGATTGAACATTTTCATTGCATATGGAAAGTGGTTAACTCTCAAGCCCTGTTGAACCATGAAATCTGATAGTTTCTCAGATGGAGAGACACTAAGAATTGAATTCTTCTCTTCCATTTCGAAATCCTTCAGGGCTCTTCCTATTAATGCAAGAGACCATCGGTTCAAGAGAATAGAGGTAGTCAAAGATGGTCAAACAAGTGTTATTGCTTGAATCGTGCCTGTAAAGAATCTGAGGTAGGAGTGCTAGAGTATGGATGCACAAATTTGTTGGAGTTAGCAAATGAGCAAAAGCCAAGGGACTTGATATCTATAGGGGAAGAGAGAATAGCAATGGTCAAATGACATGGACCAATGAGAGTGTAACACATGGCAATCGTAGCTCAAAATTTATAACAATCAAATGATGTGGACCATTGAAAACAAGACACGTGTCGATTGGACTCGACAATGGTTGAATGACATGGACCAATTGAAGGGTGCCACATGGCACGAAGGATCAACACAAACTAGAGACCTATATAAGCTCCTCATTTCATTGGTGCCATTTTTTTGTGTCTGCCTTCTGTCTCTTAGTTCTCTTTTTTTTTTTGCAATTGTTCTTCAAGCCTCTTCTGCAAGTCATTCCTTAACACCTCCATAAACCATCCTTGTACCACATCGTGCGAAGGGTGCTCGACTTCTGGAATATGACGTAGAGTACTTCAGAATAGAGAAGCATATTTCACAACTGTTTGAGTTGGTTCCTGCATCATATATTGTAATGTAATAAATAATTGACATGTGGTTTTGGTCTTTCAAAATCATCATAAAAACAATGTTTTCAAAGCATTGTATGTTCCAAAATGATATGGGGAAAATTCATTTAACCAACAAACAACTTTGCCTTAGAGAGTGGCTTGGAACACTTGACATTTCTTGGCATCATCCGGATTTCCTTTCAGCAAATCATATTGCATATCAAAAAGGCAAACATGAATGTCAGGATCGTCATCGATTCTTCCACTAAACCCATTAAACTGAATTCCACTGATTCGATGAATTATGCATGTCATTTTAATTAGAACTTGCCAAGTCTTCCACTATTCATCAGTGGGTATCCATGGTAATTCTTCCTCTTCAAGCTTTATATCTTCTTGGGAATCCGTTTCCAATATGACACCAACCTACCTTCGCAGTACCATCTGCTTTTTGCCCAGTTGCTTGTTGATATATTTAGGTAGTGATGTGTGTGAACACATTAGGACCACTGGGGCACTTTTTTCCATCTTTAGGAGGTTTTTCCTCCCGGCTTGTATATATGCCTATTGCCCTACTGGGTTACTAACCTTTGTACATTCTAGTAGTAATACATTTAGTGTGTGTTGTGATCCAAGCTTCTTCTTCTTCCGTCTGTTGTTCACGTGGTTCCACAGACCTCGAACTCCAACAATCGATATCAGATCACGTCGTTCCTTCATCTAGGGCATCATCGACACCCCTCCGGTCACAGTCTCATAATCGCATGAAATTTGGTGAGCATCCTCAAGGTGATTATTAGATCAAAACAGCTTTGTTGTGTGGCGTCAAAATCGCGATTTGAGCTCGTTTTGGCCTCTAAACGCACTATCACAATGCTTCTATAGGCAATATCATCTTTTTGTGCCAAAGATATATACAGCTTTTAGTTTGCCAGTATAGGCATCTCGAAGTCTACTATAGGTTTAGTAGAACTTGATAGGGTAGTTCTGTTGATATATTTAGGTAGTGATATGTGTGAACACTCTAGGACCGTTGGGGCACTTTTTTCCCTTTAGGAGGTCTTTTTTCCTCGACTTGTATATACGCATATTGCCTTAATGGGATACTTATCTTTGTACATTCTAGTGGTAATACATTTAGCATTGTGTGTTTTGCTCCAAGCTTTTTCTTCTTGCTTGTGTTCGCGTGCTTTCGTAGACGTCTAACTCCAACAATTGGTATCAGAGAAGGTCAGCACTTCATCTAGGGAGTTGTCTATACCTCTCCGGTTGTAGTCTCAGAATCGCACAAAACTTGGTAAGCATACTCATGGTGTTTTCAGAGATCAAAACGGCTTCGCTTTGTGTGCCGAAATCGCGATCTGAGCTCGTTTCGGCCTTCGAACGCACTATTGTAGCACTTGTGCAGGCTATTTCATCTTTTTGTGCCAAAGGTATATACCAGTTTTGGTTCACCAATATATTCGTCTCCAAGTCTACTACAGGCTTAGCAGAATTCGTCTGGGTAGTTCTGTTCAACTTTTTGAGATACAGTCAATTTTCTACATCAAGGTATTTTAGTCACTAGCCATGGTTGAAAGCAATGATATATTCCGTATGTTGGTTGTTGAGGATCAGTTGGATGGTACCAACTACCCATTATGGGCTTATATGATGCATCATGTATTGTTCACAAAAGGACTATGGAATATTGTGCAGGGTGTTGAAAGATGTCATGTTACACCAACGAATATAGGTATTGCAAATACAAGTCTTGGAGGTGATGGAGATGGTGTCGAAGATGATGATATTCTGTAGATTTTTATTTGTGCTACTATTTCTATTGCACCTACTGCAGAGAAAATTCGTTGGGATGGCAGAGATGCTCAGGCACATGCATTGATAGCTTTGTCTGTCAAATGTGCCATTATTCCTCACATTCGCTCTTGCATAATAGCGAAGGATGCTTGGGATACACTTACCACATTGTACCAGGCTAGGAATGAGGCTCGTGTTGCTTACCTTCGAAAAAAATTGGAGAGTGAGCACATGAATGAAGGTGATTATATGGACAGTTTTCTCACAAAGATCAAGGATTTGAAAGAATAGTTGATTTCTGTTGATGAAGTTATACTAAATAGCTCACTTGTGCAAACCGTTCTGAATGGTCTTCCTAACTCATATCAAAGTTTTGCCTCTACTCTTTGTTTGATGATGAAAGGCAATCCAAATGCCTTGTCATTTGAGGAGTTAGTCTCTATTCTATCGCAAGAAGACCAGTCTAGGCAGAATAGGTCTATTATGCATGTTGCATATCAAGCTTTCCTGGCTAGTCAGAAGGGAATAGGTAAATGGAGCTCTTCTATTACTAAGCAAAAATTTGCATATGCTGCACATTCGAAGAAGGAATACAAAGATGAGAAGAAATCAGAAAAGAAGAAATTGTTTTGCAAATACTATAAAGCAAATGATCATGCTATCAAGAGCTATCCAAAATTGGCTGCTAAAGAGGCAAAGAAGAAAGAGGCCGGAATGGTTGTTGCAGAGACCTCTACACCGAAAATAGAGTCTGCTAATCTTGTGCAGGAAGAAGAATGGGCCTTTACTACTGTTTGCAGTTTTGACCCATCTTCTCATGAGCAGTGCATGTCTGCAGAAGACTCAAATGTTTGGTACTTTGATAGTGGGGCGACCAAACATATTACCTTGCAGCGCAATTTCTTCTCTTTACTCGAATAGAAGACTTCTCTTTAGATGTAGTAGAAACAGAATCTGAAGTAGAAGGTAAAGAGGACTTACTTTGCTTCTTGGATTGAACTTCCTTCTTCTTTTTTTTACCCTTTGATGAAGATAAAAGTGCTTCTTCATTCTCTTCCATTCCTTTCAATTGATCTTCATCTTGGAGTAACAAGAACTCTAACTCTTCAAATGTAACCTCTCTATCTCTTGTTGTAAGGGTAAGAGTGGTTACAAAAGACTGATATGAGATAGGAAGTGAATTAATCAACGTATCTACCATTTCTTCATCAGATATCTCAACTCCTACATTTAGAAGTTGATCTCTCAAGTCAACGAGCTTTGTAATGTGGGTTTGAATTGAAACCAGTATTCATCCTTATATTTGCTAGTTGTCTCCTCAAGTGATCTTTTCTAGCAAGATTTCTACTCTGAAAAAGATTCTCAAGCTTTAAGCAAGCTTGTCTAGAACTTTTGCAAGATCTGATTTGTGGTAGAATATGCTTTTTGACACTCATTTCTATTAATGAGAGTGCTAAATCATCTCTAGCATCCCATCTTGCTTGTTCTTCAGTAGGAGGAACTCTAGGTAAGGATCTACCTATGATTTTGGATGTAGAAGTGGTTACCTCTTCTTTAGTTGGTTCTGTGATTGAAACACCAGCTCCTCTTGAAGTTGTTGTATACTCTTCTTCACCTTCTCATCTTGGTCTTGTTAAGGATCCATTGATGATACTCCATAAATCCTTTGTCACTAACAAATTCATCATCATGAAAATCCACATAGGATAATTAGAGGATCCATCTAACTTGTCCTCAATATCAATTCTATACTCACTCATCTTAACTAAGTGTGTATGTCAATTATGCTATGATACCAAGTGTTGGAATTTGGGGCCCTAGGATCTTCTAATACTAAATTCATTTGAGCATACACACTTAATTAAACAAGGTGATAAGAGAGAGATAGAAAGAGATCTTGAGACAAGAATAAGTAACGTAAGCAAATTGCTTACTCACTAAATATAGATGGCCGAATTACAACATGGGAGTACAAGTCAACCATATAATTGTGCACTCACTAGATGGAAGAATAGACAAGAAGATGGTGATGTACAGAATTCAGATTATGCTGTTATAATCTGAGTGTATGTGAAGTAATTGAGCAACGAAGTGAATTTAACCTCTCAAGAAAGTGCAACAAATCTGAAAATAAGCAAACCCTAATTCTAAATTAGGGTTCAAAAACCCTAAAAACATGAAATAGGATTAACTTACAAAAGATAGCTGCCACCAACTTGTAGAAGACTCCTTGCTCCAAGAGAGTAGCCTCTTCTTCACCTCTCCTTAGCCTCCAAAGCTTCAGAACTCCAAAATTGACACAAGGTGTGTATCAACTCTAGCTTGAATTGTCCAAGAGTGTGCCCATGACCTCCTTATATAGCCTTGTAATCTCCAAATAAAGCAATCGCTAAAACTTTGCGAAAAAATCACTCGTAATTGAGAAAAGATGGCATCGTAGTTTTTTAAATTCCATCGCAGAAAATCAGCTTTTCGGAGTTTTTATTAATTCTATCGCTAATTTTAGTAGTGCTTTTTGTTTGGATGGCTATTTTTGCCATCCTTGACTCATGACTTAGCTTTTCAAGAGTTTGAACCTCAAAAATGTTCATCCACTATTTTAGGGAAAAATTAGGGTTTGACCTTTTTCCCAAATCTGACCTCTGATGATGGAATGAAGCATATCACTAGATAGCTCTTGTCAAGCTCTATCTATCTAGCCTAAAAAAGTTTTACCCAAACTATACAAAAAATTATAAGTCCTAATCTAGGATTGCTGGAGATGGAACATATGTACATTGATTTCCAACGTTAGGGCTTCATGTGGGTTTGAAGGCTAAACTCATTGTTGATCCTACTATATTGCCGCTCAATTAAAGTTAAAAGAGAGTTGCTACAGAAGACACAGAACCTGATCATGTGTAGAAACACATCAAAATCAATATTGTTTAGGAAGCGCTTCTTCAAGTAGAGGAAGCAAGAATTAACAATATGCATAATCAAACATTCAAGAAGAAGAATAGAGGCGACAACAAGAGGAGTTAGCTACAATAGAGGAAGCTAAAAGACAGAGTGCAGAGGAAGTTGAAAGAAAGAGAATTGATGTGGAACAGGAAGCTCATAATAATATGGAGCAACAAAACCAAGAGAGACCTTCTACTTTGCAACAAAGGAAGCTGGAATAGAAGCAACATTCTACTTCACAAATGACTGTTCAAGATCAATTTTCACAGACTGGACATTCTCAGAAAGCATCCATTTTCCTACTTTTATGGAGCAATGCCCAGATCCATGGAAAACTAAGTCGGGAAGAACTCAAATCCCTATGCTCAATTGCTCTTCAATTGGATAATTGACAAACACCAACTTAGGCATGACATTCATGTCCTCTAGAAATTACGTTGCAGCTTGGACTTGTTCATGTTGCAATATATCCTACTACATAAGGAGCTCTCAATCGAAACCAATGCATAAGAATGGATATACTATATCCCATTGTTATGTGCTTCGCAATATCATATGCAAACTCAACAATGGAAATATCTTCCTAGTTGCTTTCCACTTACATAAGTGCAAAGCATGTCTTTTGATATTTGGTTAACCCGTTCTTTTGATAGTGACTTTAGCTCCATACAAGTAATGTTGCTATTTTTTAAGAGCATGAATAATACCATACAACTCCTTATATGTTGAATAATTGCATTGAGCAAGATCTAGCTTCGTATTCTCAAAAGCATATTGACACTACACCAATTGCATATTCACTACACCAACTTATATTGGCATTACACCAACTACATATTCACTAGCAATTGTTTCAACCATCAATGGTTGATTTGGGATCTTGTGTGTAATATACGAGTTGTGTCTACTACTTATTTTAGTATTGTTGTACTTTTAATTTGTTTCTTGTCCCAATGAAGATCTTTCCCTTTCCCTAAGTTGTTGTGTCATAAGTACAATTATTTGAGCATATTTTTTTTATGAACCAATGATAGCATATTTTTTTAATTTGAAACTCTTCTAGGTTATGTGGTGAGGCAATTTGAAGATAGCTTAAGCCTTTTTGGGTTCCATATGTATGCCATCCTTGGATAATATATGGCTTATATAACATTACTCTGTTTTAGAAAAAACACATTTGGACTCCTTTTCATAAAGTGAGTTTTCTCTTAACACTAGGAAGATTTTCTTCAAATATTCCTTTTGACTTAGTGTTTCATATAGCAAAACATCCAAGGTAATGGATTAAAACTTTATTCATAGGTTTCATGAAGGTTCTTGGGGCATTAATGAGACCAAAAGGATGATATCTTATCTAACATCAAGTTTAGTAAAATATTTTGCTCAACGTAACTCATTAAATAAAAAATACATCCATCCTTGACATAGAAATTCATTTTTTATCGTTACCTTGTTAAGTGCCCAATAATTTATTCACATCAGAGTCCTTTGTAGATAGTATTTGATTTTCTTTTCCACTTCCTTGTGTTGGATTTGGACCATCAATTCAAAAGTGTATTACTAATGGGATTTGTATCAACCATCGATTCAAGAGTGTATCAACCATCAATTCAAAAGCATCTCGATACTCAAACATTAACTTATAAACTAATTCATTAGATACTCACACAAAAATGAATAATTCAAATTATAAGCATTCCTATTGAAAGATATAGTTACAATGTTCTATGAACATAAGTTTTTGGAATTGACAACCAGATACAATTCTCAGGTTGAACCTTCCTCTAACATATGGATGAGTCCAAGAGACAATATTAGAGGCTAGCTAGCTGCTCACCCTAAGATTCCATAAGTGCTTCCATCCTTGTTAAACTAAAGGAAAAGTTGCCTCATTGGGTCCAACACTAGACTATCCACCTATAAAAAGAGGCAGCAAAGTATCATACATATTTTTGGAGCTAACAAATGTCTCCTTAGTACATGAAAGTAATGGCTGAATAGCATCTTCCACAAAAATAACATCACGGCTAACCAAAATGCATTTAGTATATGGATGATATAGATGATAGCCTTTGCTTTCAGAATTGTACAAAACAAAAATACATTTCACTGCTTTATCATCCAATTTCTTGCGTTGTTGTTCAAGCACTAATGCATATGCCAAATAACCATAAACATGTAAGCAATAGATGGCTTGCGACCATGCCAATCCTCATATGGAGTGATAAATTGCAATGCTTTAGTGGGACACCTATTAAGTACATATGCTGCACACATGACAACCTCAAGCTAGAAACTATGTGATAAAGTGTGACTCTTGACCATAGACCTTGCCATTTCCATGAGTGACTTCTTCTTCCTTTCAGCAACTCCATCTTGTTGGCGTGTATATGGCATTGTAAAGGGATGTTTTATCCAACATTCAACCAAAAATGCATTTAAGTCAGAAGACATATACCCCCCCCCCCCCCCTGATCAGAATGGAGGGTGCCCATTTTATATGTTGATAGATTTTCAGCCAAAACCAAAAACTATTTGAAGCACATAAACACTTCGGACTTTGCTTTCAATGGATATACCCATGCATGCCTGGAAAAATCATCAATGAAAATCATGAATTAAAGATCGTTTCCAAAAGAGGGTGTCTGCATAGGACCACTGCAATTTATGAGTAGCTCGAACTGAACCATATTTTGGAAATGAGGAATGCTTCATTTTTTCCAAAATACAGCCTTCAGAGACATGTTTACATGGTGCCTTAAGTTTGGGTAGAGAGGACACCATTTTAGATTTCTACAGGCATATCAAACTAGCAAAATTCAGATGACCAAAGCGTGCATGCCAAAGCTTTGCATCTGACAAAGCCTGAGAATCATGTACTGCACATGCTGAATCATTCATAGTTTTTTCATAGTCTATGAGCTTATACAACGCACGACATAAAATGCCAGAAGCAATAATGACATCGCCATTTGACAGATGAACTATATATCTATCATCAACAAATTTGACAACCAAGCCAATCTTGGCTAAAGCTAAAATTGATAACAGATTCTTCTTGATCCCTGGCACAAATAAAGCATCTAACAATGTAAAGAACTACCATTTGGCGAATGTGATAATATTCCCTGTAGGGGCAAGCTCGAGTGAAGTAAAAAAACTGCACTGCGAGGTAATATGTTTGGTTGCCCCACTATCAAAGTACCCAACATTTGATTCTACTACAGACATACACTGTTCATGTGAAGGTGGGTCGAAATTGCAAACAGTAGTAAATGCCCATTCTTCATTTTGCACAAGATTAGCAGACTCTATTTTGGGTGTAGAGGTCTCTGCAACAACCATTCCAACCTCTTTCTTCACTGCTTCTTTAGCAACCAGTTTTGGACAACTCTTTATAACATGATCATTTCCTTTATAATATTTGCAAAACAATTTATGCTTTTATATTTTCTTCTTGTCTCTGTCTTCCTTCTTTGATTGTGTAGAATTAGCAGATTTTTGCTTACTAGTAGAAGAGCTCCATTTACCTTTGCTATTCTGACTAGCCAGGAAAGCTTGATCTACAACACACAAAATGGACTTATTCTACCTAGACTGATCTTCCTACAATAGAATAGAGACTAACTCCTCAAATGTTAAGGCATTTGGATTGTCTTTCATCATCAAACGAAGAGTAGAAGAAAAACTCTGATATGAATCAGGAATACCATTTAGAACACTCTACGCAAGCGAACTATTAGGTAAGACTTCATCAGCAAAAATCAAATGTTCCTTCAAATCTTTGATCTTTGTCAGAAAAATATCCATGGAATCATCTTCATTCATGTGTTCACTCTCCAATTGTTTTGGGAGATAAGCAACACAAGCCTCATTCCTTGCCTCGTATAAAGTGATAAGTGTATCTCAAGCATCCGTAGCTATTCTATAAGAGCAAATGTGAGGAATAATGACACGTTTGATAGAAAAGGCTATCAATGCATGTGCCTGAGCATCTCTATCATCCCAACAAATTTGCTATGCAGTAGGTGCACTAGGAATCGCAACACAACTAGGAACATGAAGAATATCGTCATCTTCAACGCCGTCTGCATCACCTTTGGTAACTATGTCTGCAGGTGTAGTAGGATGTTTTTCAACACCTTGCACAATATTCCATAATGCTTTTGCAACCAATACATGATGCATCATATAAGCCCATAATGGGTAATTGGTACCATCCAACTTATCCTCAATAGCCAACATACGGAATACGTCACTACTTTTAGCAATGGCCACTCACTAAAATACTCTGATGCAAAAAAATGACTGTATCTCAAAAAGTTGAACAGAACTTGTTGGAGTTAGACGTCTACGGAAGCATGCGAACAACACAAGGAAGAAGAAGAAGCTTGGAGCACAACACACAATGCTGAATGTATTACCACTAGAATGTACAAAGATAAGTAGCCCGTTAAGGCAATAGGCATATGTACAAGCTGGGGGAAAAAGGCTCCTAAAGAGGGAAAAAAGTGCCCCGACAATCCTAGAGTGTTCACACACATCACTACCTAAATATATCAACAAATCCCCCCTCGGAGTGATGCGGTGAACAAGGAGCTAGCACTCATGTATAAGGAAGTGCCAAGCTATGTGGAATCAATCCACAAAAGGAAGTAAGCCCAAAGCTTTGTGGAAAGCTTCAAACTTCTCCCTAGGCAAAGCCTTCGTAAAAAGGTCTACAATGTTCTCCTACATGGGCACATATGCCAATCTGATCTCCCCAGCAGAGAAACTCTCCCTGACATAATGATAATGCACCTGAATGTGCTTAGTGCGAGCATGGAACACAGGGTTCCTTGCAACTGCCAATGCGCTCTGACTGTCAATGAAGATGGTGGTGGTAGAAGACTGACCAACACCCAAATCAACCATAAGGCGTCTGAGCCACACACACTCAATAGTCGCTGTGAAACCTGCCCTATACTTAGCCTCACAACTGGAAATGGCCATAGTAGGCTACTTCTTGCTTAACTAAGATATACACGAGCTACCAAGCATGAAGCAAAAGCCACTGGTGGACACAAGAGTGTCATAGCAACCTAGCCCAATCACTGTCAAAAAAGCATGCAAATCTGGCGGTGGTGATCCCCGCTTGGGATAAAATAATCCAAGTAGCCGAATACCACTCAAGTAGCAAAAGATATGCTTAACTGCATGCGAATGCTTGACACCTGGGCAATACATAAACCTGCTCATCTGTGAGACAGCAAACTGAATATCTGGCGGAGTAATGCATAAGTAAATCATGCATCCAACAACCTGCTAATAGACATCAACATCAAAACATCATGAAGACTCAATTGTAAACCTGTCTCCATAGGAGTGGCAATAGGTTTACAGTCTTGAAGTCCAAAATGCTGCAATAATGTGTCAATATATTTTGTTTGACACAAAGCCATTCCACCATCAACTTGCATAAATTGAATGCTCAAATAGTGATGCAAATGCCCCAAATCAAACATCTCAAATGAGGCATGCAAATTAGCCTTGAAATCAGCAATATGCATGTCATGAGGACCAGTGAGCAGCATGTCATCGACATATACCACAATGATTAGAAGCACATCATTAGCACGCTTAACATATAAGGTGCTTTTTGTTGGACTGTTGTCAAAACCATGTGCAATCAGATAGGCATGTATCTTTTCATACCCCTAGCTTTATACGTGTCAACTGTTCCATTAGGTTTAAGCTTCAGCTTGTATACCCACTTAGTGTCAATGGCCTTCTTGCCAGGCAAAAAGTCACATAAAGACCAAATACCATTTTTTATGATATCATATTTAGATTGCATTGCAGCCATCCAATGTTCAGAATTTTGTGGTTCATCAAACAAAACAGGTTGAGTCTCATCACAAAGACTAGAGGTAGCTATAGCATAGCAATCTGATGCAAAAGAGGCACTATGAGAGCCTGACCGAGTACGATATGATAGAGGTGCATCTAATTTGCTATCATGCAAGGTCTGCACCAACCATTTTGGCATAATTTTTGCCTGCTCAATATCAGCTCTCTCATCAACAAGTGCATCATGTAAATCTGCATCAGAAATGGAATGATCCACGTCATCACATGAAACCTGCAAAGGCTGAGAAGTTGCCTCACTAGGACCAACACTAGACTGTCCACCTGTAAAAAGAGGCAACAAAGTATCATACATTTCTTTGGAGCTAACATATGTCTCCTTAGTACATGAAAGCAATGGCTAAATAGCATCTTCCACAAAAACAACATCACGACTAACCAGAATACATTTAGTCTGTGGATGATGCAGACGATAGCCTTTACATTCAGAACTGTACCCAACAAAAATACATTTTACTGCTTTATCATACAATTTTCTGTGATGTATTCAAGCACTAATGCGTATGCAAGACAACAAAAAACATGCAGATGAGCAATAGATGGCTTGCAACCATGCCAAGCCTCATATGGAGTGATAGACTACAACGCTTTAGTGGGACACCTGTTTAGTACATATGTTGCGCATATAACAGCCTCAAGCCAAAAACTATGTGGTAAAGCCTAACTCTTGACCATACATCTCGCCATCTCCATGAGTGCATGTTCTTTTGTTCAACAAATCCATTTTGTTGATGTATATATGGCATTGTACACTGATGTTTTATCCCATGTTTAGCCAGAAATGCATTAAAGTTAGAAGACATATATTCCCCCCCTCGATCAGAACGAAGGGTGCCCATTTTACATGCTCATAGATTTTCAGCCAAAACCAAAAATTGTTTGAAGCATATAAACACGTTGGACTTTGCCTTCAATGGATATACCCATGCGTGCCTAGAAAAATCATCGATGAAAGTCATGAAGTAAAGATAATTCCCAAAAGAAGGTGTCTGCATAGGACCACAAACATCACTATGTACAAGCTGTAATTTCTGAGTAGCCCGAACTGAACCATATTTTGGAAAGGAAGAACACTGCATTTTGCCCAAAATACAGCCTTCACATACATGTTTATCGGGTGCCTCAAGTTTCCCTGGCACAAACAAAGCATCTAACAAAGTGAAAGAACTACCATCATCAGTAGTCAAAATGATCTTACCAACTCCCATAACAGGATAGGAGGAGTTGTTGGTGCATGTAATAGTATTCCTTGTAGGCATTATGTCACTATTGCAAGAAACCTGGACATTTCATAGCAGTTTGTCATAAAAGGATTGCAGCAGAAAAGAAAAAGGCATCAGGTAATGTTGCAGAAGATGATAAAAAAGGGAAATCTCAAGGTGATCCTTATGCATGTATGAGCATTGAGGAAGTAGCTTTTGATCACACAACTTTACAAGTTCTTTCAGCTGATCCTTGGATATTTGATTCAGGTGCTACAAAGCATATGACAAGATGTAGAGAAGTATTTTCTTCTCTTTCATATTCTTCAGGTAGAAGAGTTATTATTGCATATGGCAATGATTTGGATGTTGTGGGAATAGGTACAATAACCCTAAAGTCAAGAGAAGGTGGTAACTTTCAGAATTCATATATTTTATATGTACTTGACATGAAGAAGAATCTGCTAACTATATCTGCATTTTTAGGTGATGTCACGAGGAAGGAGATAAGGAAGAGAGCTCACACACACAGTCTCACTCTCAAGGAGAAGCACACACACAGATTGAGGCAAGGAAGAATGATCTTCTTCTTCTTCTTCTATTACATAAAAGGAATGTACAAGAATGACCTAAAAACAAGAATAAAACAAGTGCAATATATAAAGATCAGTACATAAGGAAAAACCTAATATCCGTGAATGAGTGAGCTGGCAAGAAACAAATGTGCCATCACTCTCGGTAGATAAATCTAATAAAGCTCAATGAAGTATCCCTGACATATATCGGTATGACCACTATTCATGTCAGAGAAACAAAAAACTGGTACGTGTCATCCTGGATCATCACATGTTGATCTTGATATCTCAACACTCCCCCTCAAGCTCAACGCCATATCCTGTAATCCAAGCATCTTCCAAAACTTCTTCAACTTCTCAGCTCCAAGTGCTTTGGTGAAAATATCAGCAACCTGCTCATCTGTTCTCATATAAACAAGATCAATGTCACCTGCTAATACCTTCTCTGTGATGAAGTGATAATGTACCTTGATATGATTTGTTCTAGTATGGAAAACAGGGTTCCGTGCTAACTGTATGCTGCTAAGATTATCACAATAGATAGTGATAGGCTTTTGCACTTCCACACCTAAATCTGTAAGTAACATCTCCAGCCATGATGCCTCACATGTTGCCATTGCAGCACCTCTATACTCAGCCTCTGTACTCGACAAAGCGATAGTGGGTTGCTTCTTACTGCTCCATGTAATAGCTGCACCTCCAAGCGAGAAAAGAAAGCCACTAGTAGATCATCTATCTGGAGTACTACTAGCCCAATTTACATCGGTGTATCCATGAACCTGCAAATCTACACCAGCTTCATAAAACAATGCATAATCCAAAGTAGCACTCACATAACGTAGAGTGCACCTTAGAGCATCCAAATGTGGCTTCCTGGGAACTTGCATAAACTGACTTTCAAGCCCAATAGTGTAGCTTAAATCAGGCCTTGTAATTGTAAGATATATAAGACTTCCCACAATTTTCCTGTACATAGTAGCATTTTCCAATGCTTCACCTGATGCAGTATCCAATTTCAAATTCTGATCTAAAGGCATAGAGATTGGCTTACAATCAGCCATACCATACTTTTGCAGCCTATTCAACTATTGCCTTTGCGACATCCATATACCAGTTTCTGTATGTATAAACTCAATGCCCAAGAAATAGCGCAACACACCAAGATCTTTCATGTCAAATTCCTGCATAAGAAGTTTCTTTACCTCTTTGATGCTTTCTTCATTATCACCACCTACAATCAGGTCATCAACATAAATAGCCACAATAGTGATGCCATCATCAACCTTCCTTGCATATAGTGAGTGATCTGCATAAAACATAGAGAACCCAATGTTGGTTAAGTAATCAGCAATCCTTGCATGCCATGCACGAGGGGCTTGCTTCATCCCATACAAAGCCTTTTGCAACCTGCAAACACATTCTGGATGTTTTGAATCTTCATATCCTTGTGGCTGGTCCATATATACTTCTTCCTGTAACTCACATGTAGGAAAGCATTCTTCACATCCATCTCATGCAAAGTCTATCCTTTTGCTGTAGCTAATGCAACAAGTGTTCTGACAGTAGACATTTTAGCTACAGGGCTGAATGTTTCCTCATAATCAATGCCATATGTTTGTGCATAACCTTTAGCTACCAATCGTGCTTTATACCTGCTTATGCTACCATCAACATTATGCTTTACCTTGTAAACCCATTTGCAGCCTATGGATTTTTTTCCTTGCGGCAATGGAACCAGCTTCCATGTATCATTTCCATAAAGTGCAGCCATCTCCTCATCCATAGCTTTTTCCCAATCTGCATTACCAATTGCATCTTCAAAACAAGAAGGTTCAGCATCTTGTATTACCTTTGTCATGTAGGCACAATGGCGAGCCATGTAACTATCATATGTCAATCGTTGCACTGAATTACGCATCCTCCCAGATCTTCTTGGTCCTAGGTCACTTCTTCTTGTATCATCTGCATGTGCCCTTCTTAGTCCTGGAGTCTTTACAGAGGGCAATCCAAGTTCCTCATCAATACTCTTTTCTGAACCACTTGAATCTCCATCAACATCTTCAAAACCTACACCTGTTTTACTACCAGCAGAAAGCTTTTCTTTACCTTTCTTGGATGTATTTGATGAATTTGCTGGACTGAAATTTCCACGCAATCTTCCACTCCATGGATTTGAGTTGGAGCTATTGCTTGGTGATGCATCCGGTTCACTCAAAACTTGAGATTTTGCACTAGATTTTTCAGCATTTTCTTTGTCATTTGGTTCAAGATTCAGTCCTTCTTTGGCATCTGCATAGAAGCTTGACATTTCATCAAATACCACATCTCTGCTCACCTTCACCTGTCTTGTGAGTGGGTTATAACATTTGTACCCCTTTTGCTCAAGGGAATATCCAATGAAGACACATTTTTCTGATTTCGGATCAAGCTTCGTCCTCAACTCATTTGGAACATGTACATATGCAATACAGCCAAAACCTTTCAGATATGATAAGTTTGGCTTTTTACCTGTAAACTTCTCTTCAGGTGTAACTTGATGTACAACAGCAGTCGGAGTTCTGTTCATGATGTATACAACAGTATGCACAGCTTCTTCCCAATAACAATGAGGCATATTCTTCTCAGCCATCAAGGCTCTTGCTATTTCTGCAATATGTCTATTTTTGTGTTCAGCAACACCATTCTGTTGTGGTGTGTACCTGCATGAAAACTGATGCCGAATTCCATGATTTTTTAGAAAACTACTGAACTCATTTGACATGTATTCACCTCCTCCATCAGATCTTAATGTCTGAATGTACTTCCCTGTCTGCTTTCCACCATAACTTTGAAATTCTGGAAGTGAGTAAACACCTCGCTCTTCTCTTTCATGAAATATACCCATACTTTGCATGTATGGTCGTCAATGAAAGTAACATAAAACCTGCAACCACCCATAGATGTGGTCTTTGCTGGACCCCAAACATTTGTATGTACTACTTCTAGTACATTCTCACTAACATGCTTGTCATGTGGAAATGATGCTCTTGACTGTTTACCAAATTGACATGCTGCACATACCTTTTGCATTTCTGCAACTTTGAAATTTGGTAGTCCATGGACAATCTCCTTTGACTGCATCAGTTTCAGCCTTTGCAAGTTTGCATGTCCAATCTGTTTGTGCCATATCTCTATATCTGCAATAACTCCTACACCTTTTGCAAACATGGCTGCATTCATTTCAGGAATCTTCACATTTAAGGTGAACATCCTACCCACTTTGTTTCCTTTGGCAACCAATCGTCCATCCTACTTGTACTCTTCTACATATAATCCATCAGCATTGAACCTGACTTGTAATCCCTGGTCAACCATTTGTCCAACAGAAACCAGATTCTTCGTTATATTTGGAACATGCAGCACATCAGCGAGATGTTTTACCTTTCCGTCCTCCATAGACAATGCTATGTTTCCTGTATGCTCAATAGGATGCGATGTGTCATCACCTATTTCAACATATCCAGGAACTAGCATTTTCTGCAAACTACTAAACCATTCTACATGACTGGTCATGTGATTTGAAGCACCTGAATCAACATACCAGACATTATCATTCGATTTTGAAACACCAGCAGACATCGTATTCATCATGTGATGTTGAACCATAAACAGCTTCTCAGAATCATCTGCACTTGTGGATGCATAGTTGTTTTGCTACCTTCTATTATTTTGATTCTTTAACCTGCAATCACGTTCAAAGTGTCCAGGTTTACCACAATTCCAACATCCTTTACTATCATTACCTGAATCATTTCTTTGGAAATTTTTGCGACCTCTTTGGCTCCCCCTGCCTCGAAACTGTCCTCTTCCTCCTGCATGATTCTGTTGTTGACCTTGGTCTTGGATACTGTTTCCTCTTCCACTTCCAAAACCTCCACCTCTAGCTCTTCCTCTGCCACATTAGAATACCTGCTCAGAACTGGGCTTTCCTTGGGAGTTTGAATCCTCACCAAGATTCTTTTCTTCAATAATCAGCATAGAGACCAAATCAGCAAAATTAGGAATATTTTCCCTGGTCTGTATAGAAGTTGTGAACTTCTTATATGCAGCTCCTAAACCACGAAGGCACACTTCCACCTTATCATCATCATCTACATTCATGCCAATAGATGCAACTGACTCAGATATGCTTTTGATTTTTAGAGTGTAGTCACTTACCGACATGCTCTTTTTCTCCAATGTATGCAGCTCGTTCTTGAGTTGCAATTTCCGTGCCTTTGTATTGGTCTCGTACAAAGTGACCAAACTGTTACAAGCCTCTTTTGGAGACTTGGCATCTTGTATGTGTCCAATCATGCTATCCTGTATGCTAACAGATAGCCAATACATTACCTTTCGTGCTCCTTGATTCCATTCCTCATATGCTCTTAACTGTTCTGCAGTCCGATTCCTTTCTGGTAACTGTGGAGCATTTTCATTCTCTCCTTCGATGTACTTCCAATAGCCTTTTCCCATCAGGAAATTCGTCATTCTGAATCTCCAAGCATGGAAGCTGTTCTTGTCCAACTTATCGCTCATAAACTGACTCATTCCATCTGCGTTTGCCATTTCTGCAACAATTCAAAACACTGCAACACACTACAAGCAACACTTCTGCTTGAACACTGTCGCACTATGACGTGACAGTTCGATCTCAGAAAAATACAATTTTCGTGTATCAACAGTACACGGAATCGCTTGAAATTCTGAATCTGGAATATATGAGTGTCGCCGAACACAACGCAAGTTATAGTTTTTGAAACTGACCTGGTTTTTCTATGGGCCCCACCTTACGGGCTCGAAACGGAGGTCGAGATGGCTCCGAAACTTCGATCTGACAAAAAAGAGTGATCCTAAAGGGATAACTTGCGAAAATATTTTGAGGTCTTCTAGCTTCACGACGATTTTCGTAGCAAACAGAGGCCGTTTGTGAAATCGCATTTTCTCCACGCCTTGCCGCGTAGTCTTCACCGTCGCCTTCTCCATGAGCTCTCTACAGTCACGCTGGCTCTGATACCATGTCATGAGGAAGGAGATAAGGAAGAGAGCTCACACACACACTCTCACTCTCAAGGAGAAGCACACACACAGATTGAGGCAAGGAAGAATGATCTTCTTCTTCTTCTTCTATCACATAAAAGGAATGTACAAGAATGACCTAAAAACAAGAATACAACAAGTGCAATATATAAAGATCAGTACATAAGGAAAAACCTAATATTTGCAAATGAGTGAGCTGGCAAGAAACAAATGTGCCATCACTCTCGGTAGATAAATCTAATAAAGCTCAATGAAGTATCCCTGACATATATCGGTATGACCACTATACATGTCAGAGAAACAAAAAACTGGTACGTGTCATCCTGGATCATCACATGTTGAGCTTGATATCTCAACAGGTGATGGTTACAAAGTTGTATTTGAGAGAGATCTTTATAAGATCTTGTCACACAAAGAAGAGAAGTGTATTTTGCAAGGTGAGCACAAAGGAGAGATTTTTATTTTGTCAAAAATCAGTCAAGCATATGCTGTCAAATCTTCGTCACCGGTGGAAGATATGAAGTTATGGCATGAAAGATTTGGACATATTAGTTTTGGAGCTCTCAAGAGTATCAAAGATAGAGGTATGGTTGAGAGTTTACCCTCATTCAAGCTACCAAGTGATTAAGATATATGTGAAGGTTGTCTTGAAGGTAAGATGCATAAACTACCTTTCAAGAGACATGTTCATATTACAGCTAGTAGGAAATTGCATATTATTCATTCAGATGTGAATGGACCTTTGAGAGCAGACTTTATTAAGGGTTTTAGGTATTTTCTTTTATTTGTTGATGATTTTACGAGATACTTATGGATCTATGGTCTTAAGTTGAAGTCAGAAGTCTTTCCTATGTTCAAGAAATTTGTAGCTATGTTTGAAAATGAAAGTCAAGTAACTATAGATTCTCAGAAGTGATAGAGGTGGACAATACTTGTCAAATGAGTCTAGACATTTCTTGAAGAAAAGGTATTACTCGACACCTTAATATTGCTTATACTCCTCAGCAGAATGGTGTCGCAGAAAGAAGAAATAGAGTACTTGTTGAGATGATGCGGAGCATGATGGCATCCAAGAAGCTTTCACCAAAATTCTAGTTTGATGCAGTACATATAGCTAATCACATTTTGAACAGGTCTTCTACAAAAGCCTTAAAGGTAATCACATCTTATGAAGCTTATTATGGTAGAAAACCAAATGTGAGATATTTCATAGTATTCGGATCACTTTGAGAAAAAGGATCATGGCAAACTAGATGTAAAGGCAAGGAAAGCTATTTTTATTGGATATCCTATTGAAAGCAAAGGATACAGGTTTCATGTTCCACAGACATGTGAAGTTATCCTTTCACATAATGCTTATATTGTTGAGAATAAGGTATATGATAAAGAAGCAGAAATTCAAGAGTTCATTAGTGAAAATGACTATGGATTTTTTAGAAGGAATTATGATGCACATGTTCAACCATATCAAGAGGGAGTTAAAATTCCTAGGATTGAAGAAAGGTTTGAAGAAAGAGGAATTTCACAACCTTCTACAGAGTCAGTTCCACATGAGACTTTAGTTCCAGAAATGGAAGAAAGTACTAGAGTTCCAGAAAGTCCTAGTACCTCAGAAAGACAAGTTCCAGAACCTGTGGAAGCTGAAGGGTCAGAAAGAGTTTCACCACTATTTAAGGATACACCTACTTGGTTATATCAGACTTGGAAAGATAGTGGTATAAAGACTTTATAGGAAGAACAAGGAGTCAGACTAGACAATAAAAACAAAAAGATCATGTACATTTTGTGGAAGACTTTGAGATTCATGATATTTTAGCACTTACGACAGTTGAAGATGAACCTGCATGTGTTAAAGATGCACTTAACATTTCTATTTGGAGAAAAGCTATGCAAGAAGAGATTGATTCTATTCATAAGAATCAAACTTTGGTAGCTATGTGAGTTACTAGAGGGAAAGAAAGCTATAGGTGTAAAATGGATCTTCAAAATCAAACGAAAAGAGATGGTACTATTGACAGGTATAAAGCCAGATTAGTTGTCAAAGGATATGCACAACAAAAAGTTATTGATTATGATGAGACATTCGCTCCTACGTCTAGGATGACAGTCATTAGGTCAGTACTTCCCTTAGCAGCACATTTTGGTTGGCATATATATCAACTTGACATAAAGATTGCTTTTCTAAATGGTGATTTACATGAAGATGTATATATATTTAGCAGCCAGAAGGTTTTGAAGAAACAGGTAAAGAACACTTAGTTTCTAAGCTTATAAAAGCTTTGTATGGATTAAAACAGGCACCTAGAGCATGGTATGAAAAGATACACGCATATCTTTTATCCATTGGTTTCCATAACTCACATGCAACTCCAACTCTTTATGTCAAAGCTGAAATAGGTATGATGATTATAGCAATCATTTATGTGGATGATATTAAAATCACAGGTCCCAGAGATGAAGATTTGCAGATGTTCAAAGAACAGTTGAAGAAAACATTTGATGTGAATGATTTAGGAATCTTGCATTATTATCTTGGGATTCAATTTCTGTTTAAGGATGAGTGTATCTATATGACACAGCAAAAGTACATTGAGAAACTATTGGAAAGGTTTCAAATGACTTATTCTAAACCTATGCAAACACCTATGGATCAAAACGCGTCTTTACAAATAGTAGTAGATGAAGAGTCATTTGATGCTACTTTATATTGTCAAGCACTTGGGTGCTTGATATATCTTTGTAATACATGTCCAGATATATAGTTTGCAATTTCTCAAGTATCAAGAGGTTCATGCAAAATCCGACAATGTTACATTCGAAGGCAATAAAGTGGATCTTCAAATATTTAAAGGGAACTTCAAATTATGCTATGGTATTCTTGAAATCTACACATTTGTTACTAAAAGGATTTTTCAGATTCTGATTGGGCAGGTGATAGAGACACAAGAAGAAGTACAAGTGGTTTTTGTTTTTATCTTGGAGATTGTCTTATCTCATGGCTTTCGAAGAGACAACCCACTATTGCAACTTCATCATGTGAAGCTGAATATCGTGCAGCATTTACAACTACTTTAGAGTCAGTTTGGTTGTAGAAGATTTTCAGTTATCTAGATGTAAGATTACATGAACCCATTCACATATTTTCAGATAGCCAGAGTGCAATAGCTATAGGAAAGAATCCAGTGCATCATGCAAGGATGAAACATATAGAGGTACACTAGCACTATATTCGAGAGAAGATAGCAAAGAAGCACATTGAGTTGGTTTATGTTCCTTCTAGTGAGAATGTTGCAGATATATTTACCAAAGCATTGACTAGAGATAGTCATGAGAAGATGTGCAGATTACTGAAGCTTGTACCAATATGACATTGAAGGAGGGATTATTGGAAATCAATGTACATATGTTCCATCTCCAGCAATCCTAGATTAGACTTAGCATTTTTTTGTACAGTTTGGGTAAAACTTTTTTAGTCTAGATAGATAGAGCTTGGCGAGGGCTATCTAGTGATATGCTTCATTCAGTCATCAGAGGTCAGACTTGGGAAAAAAGTCAAACCCTAATTCTGCCCTAAAATGGTGGATGAACATTTTTGAGGTTCAAACTCTTGAAAAGCTAAGTCATGAGTCAAGGATGGCAAAAATAACGATAAAAAAAAAAAGCATCACTAAAATTAGCGATAGAATTATTAAAAACTCCGAAAAGCTGATTTTTTTGCGATGGACTTTACAAAATTACGATGCCAGCTTTTCTCACTTACGAACTGATTTTTTCGCAAAGTTTTAGCGATTGCTTTATTTGGAGACTACAAGGCTATATAAGGAGGTCATGGGCACACTCTTGGACAATTCAAGCTAGAGTTGATACACACCTTGTGTCAATTTTGGAGTTCTGAAGCTTTGGAGGCTAAGGAGAGGTGAAGGAGAGACTACTCTCTTGGAGCAAGGAGTCTTCTACAAGTTGGTGGCAGCTACCTTTTGTAAGTTAATCCTGTTTTCTATTTTTAGGGTTTTTGAACCCTAATTCAAAATTAGGGTTTGCTGATTTTTAGATTTGTTTCACTTTCTTGAGAGGTTAGATTCACTTCGTTGCTCAATTACTACACACACACTCAGATTATAATAGCATAATCTGAATTCCGTACATCATCATCTTCTTGTATATTCTTCCATCTAGTGAGTGCACAATTATATGGTTGAGTAGTACTCCCATGTTGTAATTCGGATGTTTAATTAAGTATGTATGCTCAAAGGTGTTTAGTATTGGAAGATCTTGGGGCCCCAAATTCCAACATCTAATACTGCATAGTGCTCACTATTGACTTCGAGCTTCTCATTGCATTGCTGGATGAATGCATATGTCATTGGATGGTTTTACAATCAAGGCCAATCTATTTATGTATAATCAGAGGGACCACGCTGAAGAAACTAGTCAGCATGCATCTGAGGCAGTCCTGATGGAATCTACAGAGGGCTCATGTTGGTCAATTTTACTGTATTCGAGAACACAGTACTTGTCATCCTGTGAGCTATGTAAGAACTGTGTTGCACAAGAGATAGAAGAGTTTTGAGAAAGTAATGGTGCTATGAGTAACAGTATGATCTTGATTTTCATTTGATTACATAACAAGCTGTAGATGCCGTTAAAATTTGCATATCATTGAATATTGTACATGTCCTTGAATAACATAAAAATGTGGAAATGAACACGAATCTACCAAATCTAGTTTTGAGCAGCCATAAGTCACAACTTAGTTAATCATGCAAATGTGAGTGAATCTTTATCAGATTGCATGACTTCATTGTGTTATGAATTATGGAATGTGTTGAACAAGGAACTATTGGAGTGTTAATTTATTAATGTATTAATGTGTTTTGGTGTTTTTTATATAGTAGCTGAAGGTTCGTGAGGGCATGAAAGGCGTGAAAGGGAAGACATCAATAATCGGATGTATAATTTATATAGTTTGTAAATAAACCCTTGGAGAGGGTTCAATTGTTAGAAATAATTAGAAAAGTAGTGGTTAGAATAAAGGTCATTCTAGACTGCAACTTTTTATATTGAAAGCAAAGGCTTTCTACAAAAGTTACCAACTTTTACTTTCATGCATGCTTTTTGAAGCTGCTCTCATGTAACCACTATTTCAACATAATAAAAAACTCCTATAAATACATGCACTCTGTGGACTATCAAAACAAAGTGCATGGGGGGAGATTGCACCCAATGTTTTGTCTCGTCTCCTGGCGTGTCTATTTGTTTGTGTTTTTTCAGCATTTGTAACCTCTGTGTGCACGTGAGCAAGATCCTGTAACATTGGTATATCTGTCGAAATGCTGTGTCTATGGTGGGTGATAATATTAGTGACGGAGTGAATGTAGTTGCGGTGTGTGTGGGTGTCGATGCAAAGGGTAAGGGAAATGGAGATGGGAATGTGGATGCAGTGGTGATAGTGGAAAAACTTGAGGTGCCTAAATATGGTGGTGCCATGAATGAAATGAGTGGTGGTGCAGTGGGCGGTGATATATCCATGTCATTGGATGTGGTATCGAGTGCGGTGCCTGTGAATAATGGCGTGAGAGTGGGTGCGTGAGTGGGTGTAAATACTGGATTTACAAAGGTTGAAGAGTAATTTATAGAGGGGTTCTCTTGTACTGCTTGGTGGAGAGAAGGAAGAGGAAAGGCAGTTGGGCGGGGAGGTGAAACAGGTGAGAAGGTTAATGGAGGTGGGAATGGGAAAAGGGGTCTTGGAGGTGTGGGGAAGGATGGGAAGGATGGAGGGAAAATTGGACTGGATAGAAAGGTGGATGTTCGAGGAGGAAAACTAGGTTGGGTGGGTGCGGAAATTGTCAGATGAATGGAAGTAAAGAAGGCTTCTGCTACAACACTATCCAAAGATGTGGATGGTTTGGGAGAGATCGGATGTACAGGGGAGATTGGAGATACAGGAGGTGAAAGAGGAGCGATTGGGGTGGCGGGTACTTCGGTGGCAACGGTGGTATGTATAGTAGTAGTGTGGGGCGGGGAATCGACGAGGATAGCTTCTTCTGCCAATGATCCTTCAGGGACGAGACGTGCTTCCCTGGCCTGTTCTCAAGATTGTGCACCTGTGGGTACATGAATGTATTCACCAGGTTTGGTTAGTAAGCGAACTCTGCGAGGATCATACTGCGGTAACGGTTTCATCTGCAAATATCTTAAGGCTTCGGTGGATCCCACTGATTTGATAAGTTCCCTGAAGCCACTGATGTATACTTCTTTGAAACCGCCTAAGACAAGTTCCTATTCTATAAGTGCTTGGCTCTCTTCCTCCGTTAACTTCTTACGTGCCCAAACTTTTTCCATAGTGCGATATAACTTTTTGATGGCCAATGTATAAGCTGCTGCTTCAAATGTTTCTTCTTCGTGTGTGCTCATGTCACCTTGGGTGTCGGTTTGCTGTCCTTGTTCATCTGTCTGTACATTTTCTTGGGATTCATGAGTGCCCTGGCTGGCTTCATCGTCTCTGTCATCTTCATCGATTTTTGTTCTTTCGTCTTCGGAACTAGATACTACTTGTCCTTGTGGTTGATCTGGGGGAGTGGTTGGGTAGCTTGGACGTTCATATTCTTGAGAGAAAATTTGTCCTTCTGAAAACTGAAACTCACTTGAAAACACATTTTGCATCTCGAAATCGAATGTTATGTCCGTCGGTTCTACTTCCAAGTTGGGTATCAGAAAAGAAAAAGCTTCCGCACCAATAGTGGTGGGAACTTCTGCTATAGTGGTGGTAGGTTCCTAGACTGATGTTGCTTGTGAGGTAATTGCACTGGTAGTGCCTTCCATAATGACAGGTTGAGATAATCGTATGCGAATAGGTTATACAACTACAGGGGCTTCCGTTGGAGACTGTTTTGGAGAGGGTTGTGGTGACGGTGATTCTGGGACCTGTAGGCATAGAATGGTTCCTCTCATGTGCTTTCCTGCTTGTCCTTTGCTAGACTTCCTAGCTTTCTTTGCTGTTCCCTTGAATGCTTTCAGCTCCTCGCTTGTCATTGCACGCTCGATTGGTAAATCGTATGCCAAACACATATATACAATGCACATAAGAGTGCAACATCCATTGATTACGTTCTTTCTTTCCCATCTATGGTGTGCTAAGTACAACTGATCAATTATCCAGCTTGCCAGATCAACTGTTTGTGGCCCAGTACAAGCTAAATATAAACCAAACCAGATGCGTTTGTGGGGCATGGTGAATCTATCCTGAGCGGGGAAAGCGAAGTGCTGCATACATATCCTCAACGGTTTAGAGAGCTCAGGTGTGATTGCTGAAATATCTTCCCACTTAGTAACATCCCCACGTTCCATAGGCTCTGGAATTAGCCTTTCTCGTTCTGTCGGCGTGTGCGTTCCATGTATCTTAATAGTAGCTCTAATCAAATCTTTAGACAGATAAAACTTCTTATATGGCAGATCATTTACCAAAGACGGCAAAATGAATGTTCCTGGCAAATCTTTGTTCTCCGAAGTTGTCAATGTTGTTACCAAGTAGTAGCATCTGTAGAAATCCGGTTTAGGCAAAGGATCACTGAAATATTCTGTGAAGCCTGCTCTTGCCCAAACATGCGTTAAGTCTTCTATGTTCTGTATTCCTTTGAATTCTCTCGAGAAAAATTGGTACTTGCCCCAAGTACGGTTATCAAAAGTTAAATTGGCCTCAAAAATGAAATTTGCATTCGCCAATGGGCCTGCTAGACCTTGAAACCAGTGAGAATTGCGATGAATCTTTTCAGTATATCCCCTAGGAGGCTCGTCAATCGACATAGGTCCTGGAAATCCCTGAAATTCTGGTGGTTGAGCCGTAGGATGGGGCTCAGCTAATAGTTCACCAATATGGGCCATGTGTACACTAGTGCCAGCTTCAGATGGTCCTTGTGCCTGCATGATGAGTGATACGAGTGTGTAGCAGATGTGCTACAAGAGATTAACACATTAGTATGGAAATTAATTATGATCCCATTAAAGTGAGACCGCAATCCCTTTCCATAACCGATGTGTAACCCGTGTAGCCGAGTGTTGTGATGTGGATTATGGAATGATTTTTGCAAACTAATGCAGGTCTCTAGACACCTACATGCTTCAGATGATGCATACATTTCTTGATGAAGTGTTATTACAACTGATGGTGGGTTATAGTGTGTGGATTTGTACAAGGTTCAATCTTGAATGAGTTATTACAAGGTTGTAGATTAGTCGGGGTGGGAGTGATGTTAGGAAAGGGGGTCAGAGAAGATGTCTGGATACGTTTCGGTATCCATTTCCTAAGAGTTTCTGAGCGGGTGGTATGTTTCTACTGAGGGACAAAAGTTGAGATCAGATGTGGTGGGGTTAAAGGGTGAAGAGATTTCTCAGCGTTATATATTACATGGCTTGAGGGTTGAGCTATAATACACTGTTTGGGTACCCAAATCTACATGGGTGTGGGTCGGTTCATAAGGTACTTCTTGGCGATCCAAATTTGTCGAATGTTTGTACTCGTAGAAGAAGGTCGAGGAGATGTTGAATATTGACTCTACTTCTGCCTTGAATTCTTCTTGTCATAGTCTGCGTTGTTGAAATCTGTCGGTGGTTTTTGCCCTTGTGGCACCCATATTTGTCTTGTGCCTCTTGCTTTGTGATACTGATACTGCTTTCCTCTTTGTGTCGTCTGATATTGTCGTCGGCCTGGGTTCCTTTGTCGTGGTTGACTCCTTTGTGGTTGAGGTTGAGAGGTCGGATGGACACTCTGCTTTGGAAAAGAAGGGAGGTCCAACACTTGCAAAACATACCCATTAGGAAGTGCTCCATTTTGTACTATTAATCTAGGCCAGTCCGCAGTAAGTGTGGAAGGATGGGAACTACAAGGTATTTTGCCCATGTGGCTGCTGATGCAGTTCACCTGACCTACAATGGTCCCCATTTGTCCGCTGATGTAACCCACCTGACCGCTGATTGTGTCCATTTGACCAAGGGGTTGGGTGATTGCCCCTTCTAGTTTGTACGAAGCCCAAGGAAAAATCTCATGACGTCCTTCTGATTGACAATTGTCCATCGCCAAGCCCGTGTGGGTTGGTAACGTGGCTCATCTGACCAAAGATCTTCCGGTCTTCCTTCGCATGCTGTTCATATGGTCTAGGGTTACATACCTCAGTTGGAATGCCGTTAGGGAAGTCAATCGGTATCACTCACTTTTGATCTAAGGTTCCAATCTCTAAGGAGCCTTGTGTAAGATTTAGGTTCACTGAGTGATCGTATAGCCAATCTTGGCCAAGGATTAGGGGTTCTATCAAGTCCTCATCATGGCACACTAGTAGCTTCACTGTCATAGTTACTTTGTTTATGAGGATAGGAAGGTCCACCTCACCCATGCAAGGGGTTTCCATGCCTCCTAGCCCTATGAGGTATGGCTCAATTGGCCGCATTTCTATTCCTGAGTCCTTATAGTGGGACCATCTAATCGCACTAGTCGCAGCACTTGAATCAATTAAAGCCCTGAGCTCTTGGCAAGGGTTGCCGTGCTCTAGCCTGACTGTAATGAATGGTCTCCGATCCACTATGCTAGGATGGGTACTTGACTTTGCGTGGCACATAGCCATGGGGTATCTGGGTGTCGTTTCCAGATGGTTATAATGTTCTCTCCCTAGTCCTTGTCTTCTTAGCTTCATGCGCTTAATGCGTTCTATAGCTTCTGCCTGAGCTTCTGCACGTATTCTATTTTCTTCCTCCTTATGCTTCTTTGCCAATGTGAGTCGTCTAAGCATATCCTCAGTAAGAGGTTCCTGATATAGCTTGACTCTACAACCACTAATGTAATTAGGCATTATGTCTCCTTCTAGGGTGGCTAGTTGTACTGCTCCACTTGTCGAGAGTCTGTTAATGATCATAGGTCCATAACCTCGCTTTTCTAACTTCCATGCGTGTTGTTTCAGAGTATATACTAGGACTAAATCTCCTTCTTTTAAGCCTTTATCTTTCACATGTGCATCAAAATATGCTTTCTATCGCTTCTTTGCTGTGTATATTCCTGCTGCTGCTCTCAGCCTCGTTTCTCCTAATCCTTCCAAGTCCATTATTCTTGCTGATAATTCATGGCCGGTCCACTGATGTTCTTGTGCAACCTTAAGGGTCGGTATCAAGAAGTCCAAAGGAAGCACAACATTCTAACCAAAAACCATCTGAAAGGGAGTTGCATTGAGTACGGTCTTGTAGGCCACTCGATATGCCCAAAGAGCGTGGTGTAACTGTTTGTCCCAATCTGAACGTTTGTTGTTCACGAGTTTCGTCAGTAGGTTAGAAAGGATCTTGTTAGTGCTTTCAGCCTGACCATTGGCCTGAGGATGATATGGTGCGGATTTCTTGTGAATCACCATAAAATCCTGTAACAAATATTCAATGATGTGGTTTAGAAAGTGAGTTCCTCGATCACTCACTAACTCTATAGGCAATCCATATCTTGTAAAGACATTTTCAAATAAGAATTTTGCAGTCGTGTGTGCATCATTCTTTTTCGTGGCCTTTGCCTCTACCCATTTGGTAAGATAATCTGTCGCAACAATAATGTATTCAGCATGTGTACCTTTTGCAGGGGGGTTAATAGGTCCTACAAAGTCTATACCCCACTTAGAAAATGCACGTCCACCCATCATGGGTTTCAATGGCATTTCATCTCTGCGAGTAGGAAACTTTGGCACACATCACATCTCTTTACATAGGTATGAGCGTCCATGTGAAGAATGGGCCACCATAATCTTGCAAAGAGGATGGCTTTGATTATCCTATCTCCAAAATGACCTCCTGCAACACATTGGTGTGCAGTCTCTAGTATGCTCAGATAATCACTTTCATGAACACATTGTCTTAAATATCCATCTCGTCCTTGTTTGTATAGGTTATCGCCAATAAGTGTATAGTCTTGAGCTTCCTGCTCAGACTGCGATGTCGTGCTAAGGTCATTCCTTGAGGGAATGTTTTCGTCCCCAAGTATGTCACTAAAGGTTCACTCCAGTTTGGTGTGAGAGACATGTGATATAATGTAGCATGTTCTACTGGTGGTCTTTCACAACAAACAGGGCATTCTTTACATAACTTGTAGACATCTGCTTCCATTGAAGGCAAATAGACTCCTAGTCTATGTAGAGTCTGCAATGTACAATGTTTCGAATGATGTTGCTTTAATGCACCTACATGTGCTAATTGCAACCAATTTGCATGTTGTGATTCATCTACACAACAAGCAAGAATCTTTTGATTATCCTATTTATATATACTTCCTGCTATGATTTGGTATCTCTGAGACTTGGTAACCCCCCTTGTTACATGGTTTGTTGACTAAGTACAGTAATGCTTGATGATCTATAAAGAATTTGAACTTGTTTGCCAACAAATAATGTCTGAATTTCTTTATTGCATAGATCATTCCTAATCCTTCTCGTTCTGTAGTGGTGTAATTTCTTTCTGCTGCATTTAATTGTCTGCTCGCGTACGCTATGGGGAGATCTATGTTACCTTCATTCGTGGGTTATGCTAACACACACCCTATGGCATAGTTGGATACATCCACATGTACATGGAATGGCTTGCTCCAATCCGGGGTCGTCAATATAGGTGCTGAGCACAAATGTTGTTTAAGTTCATTGAATGAGTTCTCACATTCATCTGTCCATTCAAACTGTTGGAGTTAGACGTCTGCGGAAGCACGCGAACAGCACAAGGAAGAAGAAGAAGCTTGGAGCACAACACACAAGACTGAATGTATTACTAGAGAATGTACAAAGATAAGTAGCCCATTAGGGCAATAGGCGTATATACAAGCCGGGGGAAAAAAACCTCCTAAAGAGGGAAAAAAGTGCCCCGGCGGTCCTAGAGTGTTCACACACATCACTACCTAAATATATCAACAAATCCCCCCTGGGAGTGATGCGGTGAACAAGGAGCTGGCACTCATGTATAAGGAAGTGCCGAGCTATGTGGAAATCACTCCACAAAAGGAAGTAAGCCCAAAGCTTTGCGGAAAGCTTCAAACTTCTCCCTAGGCAGAGCCTTCGTGAAAAGGTCTGCAATGTTCTCCTGCGTGGGCACATATGCCAAGCTGATCTCCCCAGCAGAGAACCTCTCCCTGACATAGTGATAATGCACCTCAATGTGCTTAGTGCGAGCATGGAACACAGGGTTCCTTGCAACTGCCAATGCGCTCTGACTGTCAGTGAAGATGGTGGTGGCAGAAGACTGGCCAACACCCAAATCAGCCATAAGGCGTCTGAGCCACACACACTCAACAGTCACTGTGAAAGCTGCCCTATACTCAGCCTCACAACTGGAAGTGGCCACAGTAGGCTGCTTCTTGCTCAACCAAGATATACATGAGCTACCAAGCATGAAGCAAAAACCACTGGTGGACACACGAGTGTCATAGCAACCAGCCCAATCTGAGTCAGAAAAAGCATGCAAATCTGGCGGTAGTGATCCCCCCTTGGGATAAAACAACCCAAGTAGCCGAGTACCACTCAAGTAGCGAAAGATGCGCTTAACCGCTTTCCAATGCGTGACTCCTGGGCAATGCATAAACCTGCTCATCTGTGAGACAGCAAACTGAATATCTGGCCGAGTAATGCATAAGTAAATCAAGCATCCAACAGCCTGCTGATAGAGAACAACATCAAATGCATCTCCAGCATCATGAAGACTCAATCGTAAACCTGTCTCCATAGGAGTGGCAATAGGCTTACAGTCTTCAAGGCCAAAACGCTGCAATAATGTGTCAATATATTTTGTTTGACACAAAGCCATTCCACCATCAACTTGCATAAAATGAATGCCCAAATAGTGATGCAAATGCCCCAAATTAGACATCTCAAATGAGGCATGCAAATCAGCCTTGAAATCAGCAATATGCTTCTCAAGAGGACCAGTGAGCAGCATGTCGTCTACATAGACAACAATGATCAAAAGCACATCATTAGCACGCTTAACATATAAGGTGCTTTCAGTTGGACTGTTCTCAAAACCATGTGCAATCAGATAGGCATGTATTTTCTCATACCAAGCACGTGGTGCTTGCTTTAAACCATATAACGCCTTCTTTAACCTGCACACCTGGTTTTCATGCCCTTTCTGCACAAAGCCACGGGGCTGAAAAACATACACTTCTTCATGCAAGTCACCATTCAGAAATGCTGTTTTAATGTCCAACTGATGTACATTCCAACCATGATGGGCTGCAAGTGCACAAATGCTCCGAACAGTAGTCATACGGCATGTAGGTGCAAAGGTCTCATCAAAATCAATGCCTCTTTCCTGCGCATAACCCTTTGCAACAAGCCTAGCCTTATACCTGTCAACTGTACCATCAGGTTTATGCTTCAGCTTGTATACCCACTTAGTGCCAATGGCCTTCTTGCCAGGAGGCAAGTCACATAAAGACCATGTACCATTCTTCATTATAGCATCATATTCAGATTGCATAGCAGCCATCCAATTTTCTGAATTTTGTGCTTCATCAAAAGAAACAGGCTCATTCTCATCACAGAGACTAGATGCAGCCATAGCATAGCAATCTGATGCAAAGGAGGTACTATGAGAGCCTGAACGAGTACGATAGGACAAAGGTGCATCTAATTTGCTGTCATGCAAAGTCTGCACCAGCCATTTTGGCATAGTTTTTGCCTGTTCAATATCAGCTCTCTCATCAACAAGTGCATCATGTAAATCTGCATCAGAAATGGAATGATCTGCATCATCATATGAAACCTGTAAAGGCTGAGAAGTTGCCTCATTAGGACCAGCGCTAGCCTGTCCACCTGTAAAAAGAGGCATCAAAGTATCATACATGTCTTTGGAGCTAACAGATGTCTCCTTAGTACATGAAAGCAATGGCTGAATAGCATCTTCCACAAAGACAACATCACGGCTAACCAGAATGCGTTTAGTCTGTGGATGATACAGACGATAGCCTTTACTTTCAGAACTGTACCCAACAAAAATACATTTTACTGCCTTATCATCCAATTTTCTGCGATGTTGTTCAGGCACTAATGCATATGCCAAACAACCAAAAACACGCAGATGAGCAACAGATGGCTTGCGGTCATGCCAAGCCTCATATGGAGTGATAGACTGCAACGCTTTCGTGGGACACCTGTTCAGTACATATGCTGCACACATGATAGCCTCAAGCCAGAAACTATGTGGTAAAGCCTGACTTTTGACCATGCACCTCGCCATCTCCATGAGTGACCTGTTCTTTCGTTCAGCAACTCCATTCTGTTGAGGTGTATACGGCACTGTACACTGGTGTTTTATCCCACGTTCAGCCAGAAGTGCATTAAAATCTGAAGACATATATTCCCCCCCTCGATGAGAACGGAGGGTTCCCATTTTACATGCTGACAGATTTTCAGCCAAAACCAAAAACTGTTTGAAGCACATGAACACTTCGGACTTTGCTTTGAGTGGATATACCCATGCATGCTTGGAAAAATCATCAATGAAAGTCATGAAGTAAAGGTAATTTCCAAAAGAGGGTGTCTGCATAGGACCACAGACATCACTATGTACAAGCTGCAATTTCTGCATAGCCCGAACTGAACCATCTTTTGGAAAGGAAGAACGCTGCATTTTGCCCAAAATACAGCCTTCACAAACATGTTTTCTAGGTGCCTCAAGTTTGGGCAAAGAGGACACCATTTCAGATTTCTGCAGGCGTAACAAACTAGCAAAATTCAGATGACCAAAGCGTGCATGCCAAAGCTTTGCATCTGACATAGCCTGAGAATCATGAACTGCACATGCCGAATCATTCACAGATTTTTCATAGTCTATGAGCTTATACAGCCCACGACATAAAATGCCAGAAGCAATAATCACATCGCCATTTGAGAGATCATGGACTGTACACCTGTCATCAATGAATTTCACAACCAAGCCAATCTTGGCTAATGCAGAAACTGATAACAGGTTCTTTTTGATCCCTGGCACAAATAAAGCATCTGAAAAAGTGAAAGAACTACCATCAGCAGTAGTCAGAATGATCTTACCAACTCCCATAACAGGATAAGAGGAGTTATTGGCGCATGTGACAGTATTCCCTGTAGGGGCAGGCTCGAGTGAAGAGAAGAAACTGCCCTGCGAGGTAATATGTTTGGTCGCCCCACTGTCAAAGTACCAAACATCTGAGTCTACTGCAGACATGCACTGATCATGAGAAGATGGGTCAAAACTGCAGACAGTAGTAAACGCCCATTCTTCTTCCTGCACAAGATTTGCAGACTCTGTTTTTGTTGTAGAGGCCTCTGCAACAACCATTCCAGCCTCTTTCTTCTTTGCCTCTTTAGCAGCCAGTTTTGGACAGTTCTTTATAATATGATCATTTCCTTTACAGTACTTGCAGAACAATTTCTGCTTTTCTGATTTCTTCTCATCTTTATCCTGGTTCTTCGATTGTGCAGCATTTGCAGATTTCTGCTTACTAGTAGAAGAGCTCCATTTTCCTTTGCCCTTCTGACTAGCCGGGAAAGCTTGATCTGCAACACGCATAATGGACCTGTTCTGCCTGGACTGATCTTCCTGCAACAGAACAGAGACTAATTCCTCAAATGACAAGGCATTCAGATTGCCTTTCATCATCAATCGAAGAGTAGAGGCAAAACTCTGATATGAATCAGGAAGGCCATTCAGAACGGTCTGCACGAGTGAGCTATCTGGTATAACCTCATCAGCAGAAATCAATTGTTCCTTCAGGTCTTTGATCTTTGTAAGAAAACTATCCATCGAATCGCCTTCATTCATGTGCTCACTCTCCAACTGTTTTCGGAGGTAAGCAACACGAGCCTCATTCCTAGCCTGGTACAAAGTGGTAAGTGTATCTCAAGCATCCTTTGCTGTTCTACAAGAGCGAATGTGAGGAATAATGGCACGTTTGACAGACAAAGCTATCAATGCATGTGCCTGGGCATCTCTGCCATCCCAACGAATCTGCTCTGCAGTAGGTGCAACAGAAACAGCAGTACGAACAGGAATCTGCGGAATATCATCTTCGACACCATCTTCATCAGCTCCAACACCTGTATTTGCAGTACCTGTCGTTACAGGTGTAACAGGACGTCTTTCAACACCCTACACAATGTTCCACAATCCTTTTGCAACCAGTACATGTCGCATCATATAAGCCCATAATGGGTAGTTGGTACCATCCAACTTATCCTCAACAGCCAACATACAGAATACATCACTGCTTTCAGCCATGGCCGGTGACTAAAATACCTTGATGCAGAAAATTGACTGTATCTCAAAAAGTTGAACAGAACTGCCCAGACGAGTTCTGCTAGACCTGTAGCAGACTTCGAGACGCTTAAACTGGCGAACAGAAACTAGTATATAGCTTTGGCACAAAAGGACGAAATAGCCTGCACAAGCACTGCGATAGTGCGTTCGGAGGTCGAAACGAGCTCAGACCGCGATTTTGGCACCACACAGAGAAGCTGTTTTGATCTCGAAAACACCCTGAGTATGCTCACCAAATTTTGTGCGAATCTGAGACTGCAAACGGAGGAGTGTCGACGGCGCCCTAGAAGAAGCAACGACCTGCTCTGATACCAATTGTTGGAGTTAGACGTCTGCGGAAGCACGCGAACAGCACAAGGAAGAAGAAGAAGCTTGGAGCACAACACACAAGACTGAATGTATTACTAGAGAATGTACAAAGATAAGTAGCCCATTAGGGCAATAGGCGTATATACAAGCCGGGGGAAAAAAACCTCCTAAAGATGGAAAAAAGTGCCCCTGGCGGTCCTAGAGTGTTCACACACATCACTACCTAAATATATCAACACAAACTTGGTCAACAACGAGTACAGAGGCTTGGCTATGATTGCATACATGTGTATGAATCGTCTGTAATAACCGCAATGGCCCATAAATGCTTGTACTTCTTTTACATTATTTGGCCTAGGTAGATCTCCAATTACTTTCACTTTTTCTTCATCTGTTGAAATTCGATTCTTTGACACAATGTGTCCTAAAATTTTGCCTTGTCTGACCATGAAAATACACTTTTCTGGGTTCAGACAAACCTGATATTCTCGACATTTGTCAAATACTTATCTTAATTCTGGGATATGAGTCTATCTGATATTCGGATGAGCACATGAATCATTGACATAAACTTCCAAATTCTTGCGTAAGAATTCCTTAAAAACATGACACATGAGTCGCTGGAAAGTGGCGGGTGCATTTGTTAAGCCAAATGGCATCACACGAAATGCAAGAATGCCCCATTCTGTGGCAAATGCCGTCTTGGTGTTGATGTTCTGGAGCAATGGCTACTTGATTATAGCTTGAGAAACCATCAAGAAAGCTGTAAACTTCCTTGCCCGCAACTCTTTCCAATAAATGTTCCGTGATAGGAAGAGGATAACTGTCTCTAATCGTGGCGGCATTAACTTTTTTAAGGTTAATACACACATGCAATTTTCCATTCTTCTTGGGCACAACCACAATGGGGGATACCCATTCGGTATGCTCAATTTCGTAAATGAATCCTGCTTCTATCAAACGATCTATCTCGTCTTTAATCTTTGCAGCGTAGTTATCATTGTACGTGTATGGTTTTTGTTTCGTGGGTTTTGCATCTGGAGTCATAGGGATTCTATGGGAGCATATATCCGGGTCTACTCCTTTCAAGTCTTTGTAACTCCAGGCGAACACATCTCTATATTCGTGCAATAGGGCAACTAACTCTTCTTCTTCTTCATTCGTCAAATCATGCCCGCTGTATGTACATTTCTCTTCTTCTCCTTCTATGACAACTATGATTTTTTTGGTTTTCTCTTGATTATCATATACTTCTCCAACGTCATCTTTTCTATTAGGCATTCGTACCATTATTCTTCTATCTTCTATTTGATACTTCTTGAAGTTCTCGGGAACCTCAAACAAGGATTCTTCTTCTTCTGACAAGGTTTCTTTATTCTTTCTTTTCTTGCCTTCACTCTTAGTGGTCACATGTGTGGCTAACCTCACCTCATTCATAATGTCTTCGTGTATCTGAGGGTAAGTTTCTACTTTGTAGAAATATTCTTCATCTGATGCAAAAGGTGGGTCCATAATAATTGACTCTAGATCAAAATTGCTTGCATCCTCAAATGCAACAATGATAGGTTCACATTATTCTATAACTGAATCACACATGATTGGCTCTATCGTGAAGACTGAAATGTCATAACCATCCTCGTCACAGTGGGGTGTCCATTGTTCTTCATTGATGGCTACGTCCATGGTTGCTAAGATTTCTGCGCAACCATGAGGTTGAAACTCTTCATCTGGAAATACTACAGGTGTGTAAGCTGGATCTTGAAGAGTTTGTGGATGCTGTTCTGAACCTAAAGTTCGAGCTTCTAACCATTCTTCCTCTTGTTTTGCTACTTTACACATCCATAGATGAGTATCCTCGTGTAACCATGAGGGGTCTGACTCCAATGAGTGTACTGATTCCGCTTCTACCTGTGTCTTATGGATGGTGTTCCATTGTATTGGGGGTACGTCTCGATGGGAATAGTCTTTAAGATTGACTTTAGTAGTCACACCTAAATGTTGCAAGTACAAAGAATTAGTTCCCCAATCTTGTACAATTTGCAACTGACGCATGAATGGTCGTCCTAAAATCATCTCGTAAGCATGATTTTTTGCAAAATCACAAATGGCAAAGGTATGCTCAAATTCCACACCACAAGTGGTAAGAGATATGCCTTCTAGTAAGCCTAATGGTTTTTCTATATGTCTGTCAGCCATTTGTAGCTTCATCCTGATGGGTCTCAATGTTGGCTTACCCCAATGTTTCCATAAAGCGGTGGTAGCGATGGCTACTCCGGCTCCTGAATCTAAGATGGCTTTCATGGTGTAGCCCTGATGGGTTATTGGAAGATAAGTGTTACCTTCCTCTCCTTTGCTTGTATCTCCAATCTTTTCTACGGGTATCTTTGGTACCTTCATGTGTGTTCCTATCTGTGAGGGTGTAGTAGCAAGCTCAAGGAATTGATTCGCTACATGTTTCCACAATTCTGGTTTTACCTTTAACAACACTTCTAGGGTGAGATTACATTGAACTTTGGTATTCTTGATCACTTCCGTGTTTCTTGGGATCACTGATTCTTCATTCCTCACTATTATCATGGGTGCTCTCATACTAATAGACTTAGCTTCCCAAGGTCCTGTGAACTATGGTAATTCTTGCAAAGAGTTGGATTCAAAACCTGTGTGTTCACTCAGTTGTTCTTCCTCTACATCATCATAAATAGAGGGGATATCTTGGGGAAATTGTTCCTGCAAGTCGTATATTTCTTGATAGGAGGATGAGTTCCTTGTTCTTTTCTCCATTTCTCTTCTTGGATTTCTCTCAAAAATTCATGTGAGTACCTATGTATGGAAGACATGTTGTCTTCACCTCCCGTGTTTGGTACTTGAGACAAGGATGGTGCATTCCTTTCCTGGGTCTCTGAGGCAATAGGGCTCCTATGCCGATTTTTCTTCTCTTTGCTATCTATCAAGTATTCTACCCTCTCCATTGGTCCTTGAAAGTGTAATTCCGGTTTTGCCATGTTATTCCAATTTAGATATCTAGAGGCTTCGAACATAGCTTGTGCTAATTCTACCATCTTCATGCAAAGCTTAGTTCTCTCAATTTCTAGGTCGGCTCTCGGGTAGTTCTTACTCATTTTAGCTGTCTGGGGTCCTTCTTTTAATCTAGACTAGTATGCACGAAACATCATGTCTAGATTTTCCGGTATGGGTTCTGCTAAAACTGATCCTGATTTTTGAGCTGGGTTCTCTTGATTCAATTCTTGTGAAGTCAATTCTAGGATTTTGGCTCTCGATTCCTTGAGACTTCCTTCCAATTCTGTTATCCTTTTACTCCATTTTCTCTTGATTCTTTCCTTAGAGTCTTCTTACTATTGGATTCTCCAACTTCACTCGTTCCGGCTATTTTCTCATGATTAAGCTGTTGGTTCTGTAGGAGCGCCTGAGCTTTGGTTATAGCTTGGATAGGCACGTATGTAGGGTTGGATCCATCTGCATTGTTCACAATACCTATCACGTTGATGGGTGTCACATTTGAAGCATTCACGGGGTTCTTAGGACAATCTTTGATTATGTGCTCTTTACCACAATTGGCGCAAAAGCCTTGTATGTTATAATACTGTGACTGTCTTGCTATCGGAGGATGTGGAAAATCCTTTATGAAATGATCTCCTTGGCACCTAAAGCATGGTCCTCTAGGGCCCTGTGGTCTTTGTTGTCTCAATTGGGGCCATGGGTTTGGGTTTGTGTACATCACATTAGCATAGTCGGGCTCCCAACTGGGTTCCAATGGTGGACTATCGTATTGATATGTCTCTACATGTTCAGGTGACTCTGTGTAATACGAGGGTGGACTATCTACATGAGTAGAGTCAAAACTGTTTGAGTTCGGGTCACTTTTGGTGATCAGGGGTGATAAAGGCACTAAAGCCCTACTTAGGTTCTCTTCTCCAGCAGCATATTTGACTGAGATGACATTCGCTAGTGGGGGTGGCTGCTGAGCTAAGATAGGTTGAGGTCTTTGTTGAGCCTGATAAGGGTAGTTCTGAGGAGGCCTATAGAAATGAGGCTGAGTATTGTATTGACCTTGATACCTACCTGGCTGCTGGTATGCTTGTGGGTAGTTCTATCTCACTGCCTGTTTGTTGTATGGGCAGTCCTGAGCCGTATGATTCGTGTATCTTCTCTCAATTGTACAGTATTGGCCACTAGAGTTGGCTTGCAGTTGTGTTACATTGGGGCACACATTTGCCATATGATCACCACCACAGGTGTAACAATGCTTGTTTGTTGTTACCCTAGGCATCTGTTTAGTAGAAACTCCTAGTTTCTGGGCCACTTTTTCTGCTAGATCCTCTATTGAGCTAGATAATTTTGTGGATGCTAGAGAGGAACAATCTGAGTCCTTATAGAACTTTGAGAGTTCCAACTCGTCTCCTAAGTTGTCCTCAATGTCTATGCAAATTCTCACACATTGCTCTAGCGTTCTGGGTTCCTTCAAGTACACATAGGAGCATAGTTTAGAGCTCAACAGGCCATCTAGAAACAATGACACTTGCTTGGCCTATGAGGGTAGCTCTTGCATTGGACATCTCTCCACATATTGTCTAAACCTACGTCCTGCCAGTCTAACTGTTTCCTGAGGGGTCTGTTTGAAACTATGAATCAATGAAGACGTGTCATGCCTGATTCCACTTTTAGAGAATTCAGTGATGAATGACTCTAAAAAGTGATGGATGTCTCTAAATTGCCTCTGTTGCAATGGTTGGAACCAAGTTAAAGCTATATTCTTTAACGTTAGTCCAAACGCATTATATTGTGTGAACATTTCTTCTACTTGTTCTGCCCTTAGTACTTGCTTAAATTCCGCAACATGATCATAGGGATAATCATCTCTACCACCTGGCATTCTTTGTCTTTCCACTCTGTCCGTGTCTATGGTGGTTCTATCTCTCCCTATGGGATGATTGAAACTTACTTCGGGTCTCTCTTTGCTTTTCTCCCTTTGATTAGCATGGGCGGAGGATGTTCCAGCCCCTTGATGGCTCGTGTTTACGTTTATTTGAGATGGAGGGAAGACCAAATCACCTCTCCGTGTATAGGTATTTCTTGCGTGGTCAGGTACCACAAATACTCTTTGATGTTTCATCCAGGTATACAACCTTTCCAGGTGTATCTGGGTCCTTGAATTCATAAATAGTGGTGCCCACCTCACTAGGTTGTTCCGTTCTGTACCTCCAAAATGCTTCATCTGTTTCTTTATTCCCGAACAATTCTATGCTTCTGTTATCATGAGGGATCCACTCTGGAATTAGTACTCTTGTCAGTACAGATTTCCCTCTAGGTGTCCTAGGCTCTTCTAATGGTTCCTTTCCTTGGGTTCTCGCTTCCGTCTCTAACTGAATTACGCCAAACTCATTGGTATTGTTTGGCTGAGTACTTAAGATGTACATCATTCCTTCTTTGTCTATGTACGCGTCTCCCTCGAATTTCACCACTGGACGTTCCAATCCAATGGGTTGATCAAGATTGTGCATTTGCACCACTTGTCTTTGCAAACCATCCTCATAGATGCGAGCACCTAAGTGGTTGGTTCGGAGAAATTCTAACTGAGTCCTATAGGGTCCTTCACGTTTTTCTAAATATGCTACATTTGACCCTCCTTCTGGTCTTTCCATGCTAAAAGCCATTTCTGATTCACTCGTATCTAAGCTCAACTCGTAGGGATAATTACTATTCAATTGTTGTGCCCACGATCGTGCAGTAGTTCCTACACTTGCTTCTGATGATATAAGGCTTCGTCGGTCTGACTTACCTATATGTTTGCCCGATCTAAGGTTCATGAATTTACTTCCTTGCACACTCAGTACACACTCAGATCGTCAATGTTCCTTTATTCTTTCTTGCTTGTTTCTTTTTAAATGTATTTAAGTTCTTGTTTTGTTTAACTGTATGCATCAGGAATCGACTTTCCGTGGTACTTCTGAGTTCTCGTTTCGTCAGACTTTAATTCTTTCCTTTAGGTTTTTGTATCACACACCTTTACTTTAGTCTTGAACTTGAGAAATTAAATACCTTGAACTTGATGCGTTCCTATCGTCGTTAATCCACAATGCTACCATTTTAGCCTAAGCTAAGAATTGATTGAGGGGGTTGAATAATCTTCCAACCTCAAGTCAGCTTTGTTGGTTGCTCTGATGCCCAAGAAGCTGCGCTTCCCAAGCCCTGTGTTCTTCTCTGCCTTGCTTTGGTTGCCCTTGATTGCCCTTGCTAGACCTATAAAATTCAATATTAGACCAATTCTCAAATGGATGATCAAGCACTTGAGTATATACACCCTTAAAAGTCCTTTCCCCTTTGCCCAAAATTTCAATGTCCCCTGGTTTTCCTAGTCCCAACTATGTCAACCTCAAATTAGCTTATCTAAAAATCAACGTATTCTTTTTGAAAAAACAGTTGAGGTCACGTAGTACTCGTCAAGAGCTTTCTAATGAGCTATAAAGCTCAAAAAAGGGACTTCGGATGAAAAAGATATGACCATTCAGGCCCTCGGGGGTAAAAACTGGCAAACAAGTTTTTCTCCAAATATGAGCTAAGGGGTCTCCAATGAGTCTACCCACCCAAAAATTTGCTAGAAATAGCCCCAAAATTGGTCAAAAAATCAAACCCTAAAAATTGCATTTGGGGTGAGCAATCACGATGGTTTGAGATAATCGCGATGGTCTGGGACCGTCATGATGGTCTATGTGAACCGTCGCGATGGTGTGGCACAATCTCGATGGTCCAAAGGACCAAATTGTCGCGATGGTCAAAAATGAATGATCGCGATGGTCCGAAAATGAATGATCGCGATGGCATAAATGTGAGCAATGGTGATGGTGTGAATGAACCGTCGCGATGGTCTGATCAGCGAGCAATCGTGATGGCGTCGGTCAACGGTCAATGGGACAATCGCGATGGCGTGAGCTGTTGCTCTAGCACAATGGAAAGTACCACGTTAAGAAGCCTCACCTCCTTAATTGTCAATCCGCGGAAGAGATAGGAGTGATATGAAGATCGTGAATGTGAGATGAAGTGAGAGTGAAGGTGAGAAGCATAGAAATGCACACACACATACACACACACTACGAAGAGACAAGCAAGACACAATGGAAGGTGGGAAATTAGCTCTATTACTCAAGAACACTATTACAAGCTCAAAAGAACTCTAAGCTCACACTAGCCAACACTAACCACCCTCAAAAATGAGCTCTCTAGCTCTTTTTATAGTTTCTAAACTAGTTTTGACCGGTTTCACATCTAGTGACCGGCATAGTTAAAAATTAGGTCCTAGATGCTATTAGGAAGGGTAAACGGTGTCTAAAAATAACGAAAATTGGTACACTTGTTCTACCTAAGCTCCTCAAGCTCGAGGACTCCTCGGCTTGCACAAAATGGAGCTATGGATTACAAAATGGGGTTTTCTATGTTACATATGTTACAATAGTGATAAAAATCACTGTTGGAGGTTTTTGAAAAGTATTTTTAGAACATGATTCTTTGAAAAAAGATTCCACTAGCTTCCTGCTCCGTCGTTACATGCTTCCGCGTCTTCTATGCCTCTGGCTGCTTCCAACACCCCCCTCCCTCTCACTTCTGTCGTCCCTGACAGAACCTTGTTGTGAGGTCTGCCGAATATAGTTCTGTAGGAGGTCTTGAGCGAGGGTGTGCTCGGAGATACGAATGCCTCAGGCCAGATCTGCCTCGAGTTTCTCCCAGTCGATTGGTTGCGGTTCTTCCGGTGGCGGGAGCTGATAGTGTGTGGAATAGACCATTCGTTCACAGGCAAATAATTGTAATAAATGTGTAGGCCTGCTTATGAATACCTCTGAATGGTATTCCCAGAAGCCGGTTGTAAACATCTCTTCGAACGTCTGCTTGTAGCACGCCGGTAGGTACTTTATTCTGCAGTGCTAGGCATAACACACCCGTAGCGATCGCATTGTACTCATATCATATACCAGGTCAAAATTGCCATGCTCAAAGCCCGGGGTGTTGACATGTGGTGCCTTGACGCGTCGGAAGACTTTAAAAATCATTTGCATCATGTCAAAGATTTTGACAGTCATATGCGTCGCTATATCGTCCATATGCTTTAATCTAGGGAGCCAGTGGCGAATTGTAGCCATCATGTAGCCAACAATTGGTAACTCAATGGGTGGCTTAAAATAGGGGTTATTCAACCAATCTTGGCACTGCTTATTGTTTTGTACCTTAATAGCAAAGGCAGTCCAGGAGCGGCGTCGTGGCACTGGTCCCCAACACGGGTTGTACTTCAAATGCAAAGGTGCCTTTACCCATGTACTCATCATCTCTGGATACTGTTGTAGTAAATCTTTTCGCCACTCTGGTTGATAGATCCTTCCTTGCTGTGCATCTAGTGGCAAATCATCCGCCTTGAATTGAGTTGCATGCGATGGTTTCTTACCTGTCTCTTTCTCAATGGCTAACTGGTATTTGGCCATTAACATGAAATACGGTTTATACTGTAGCTCATGCCCAGATATGTATCGTCGCGGGGCCAAATGAGCAAAGAATGGAGACTGTAATATTCTTTCTTCTATCATCACCATGGCATGTAATTGTGCCTCTACTCTCGCTGAGTGTGTTGTTCCAAGTTCCTCAATAGTCTTCATCCACGCGGGGGTCGGGAGTTCGTAAGTCATCTGGCCCTCGGCCATGACGCGTCCGCCTGGGATGGGTTGTGGCTCGTACGCCTCTTCAAACGTTTCCTCCACCGGGATGGTGACAGTTTCTTCCTCAGCTAGTAGCTCAGGTGGGGAATCTGGTCTTGGTGGTGCTTCATATACTGCGATCCTTGATTCAAGGTGTGATACCTGGGCCCGTAATGAGTTGAGTTCCTCTAGGAGGTCAGGAGAGGGGTCCACAGGTGCTGGTATGTCTTGGTGTGCCGGTTCTCGTAACTGGAGTAATTTGTGATCTTCTTTGAGTTTCTGTAACTCCTCGTTCATGCGGTCATATTCATCTAGTAATCTTACATGATCGTCTAGCAGCATCCTCATCGAGTCTGAAGGAATGGCTTTGAACCTGCTAGGACTGAGTGGTTGGTCTGGGTGGTCGAGCACTGCTTCTAAGTTTTCTCGGTTCTGATCCTGTAAGCGCTGGTTTTCTTCCTTGGCGGCTGCTAGGTGTCTTCGTAGTAAACCCATGTTTCGTGTTAGCGTTGCATTGCGGACTGTCTGGGCTCTTAATAAGTTATCCAGGTCAGCAGTTGCTTCCTTGGTCTTTTCTTCGCTTTCTAGTTCCAATTTGTGATAAGCCTCGCGTAATTCCTGGTATCGGGTGTTCAGAGAGGCATTCTCAATAGACAATAAATTAAGCTGCGACTGTAAATCATTGGTTGTCCTCTGCAGCTGCTGGTAATTATCGCCAAGAGATGTGAACTCATCTCTGACTTGCGTCATACACATGAACATCTGTCGGAATGCATTATCTACAGTGGGTGATAGTATTAATGGGGTGCTAAATGAAGATGCAGTTGGTGTAGATGCAACGGGAATGGGGAATGGGGGTGGGAAGGTGGATGATGTAGTGATTGTTGAAAATTGTGATGTGCCTAAAAATGTTTGTGCCGTGAGTGAAGTGAGTGATGGTGCAGTGGGTGGTGAGATGTCCATGTCAATGGACGTGTCTAGTGCGGTGACCGTGAATATGGGTGTGATCGTGGGTACTCGTGCTGGTGTAAATACGGGATTTACAAAGGTTGAGGGGTTATTTACAGGGGGGCTGGCTGGAGCAGCTTGGTGGAAAGTGGAAAGAGGGGTTACAGTGGGTCGGGGAGGTGAGACGGGGGAGAAGGTTAATGGTGGTGGGAATGGAAAAAGGGATCTTGGAGGTGTGGGGAAGAATGGAAAAGATGGATGGAGAAATGGGTTGGATAGAAAGGTGGATGTGTTAGGGGGTAGACTAGGTTGAGTGGGTGCGGGAATTGTGGGCTGAATGGGCGTAAGGACGACTTCTACTACTCCTCCGGAGAAAGAGGATGTTGTTCTGGGAGAAGGGGTGTGAATAGGGGAGGCTGGATGGATGGGAGGTGATGGGGGAGCGGTTGGGGTGGTCGGTACTTCGACGATTGTGGTGGTATGTACAACGGTAGTACGGGGTGGGGAGTCGACAATAATGGTGTCCTCTGCCAATGAGCTTTCAGGGACGAGACGTGCTTCCCTGGCCTGTTCTGAAGACTGGCCGTCGGTGGGTACCCGAATGTATTCACCAGGTTTGGTTAGTAGGCAGATTCTGCGGGGGTCATACTGCAGTAGCGGTTTTCTCTGCAAATATCTTAAGGCTTCAGTGGGTCCGACTGATTTGACAAGCTCTCTGAAACCTCTGATGTAGACTTCTTCGAACCCTCCTGAGACGAGTTCTTGTTTGATGAGTGTTTGGATTTCTTCGTCAGTCAACTTCTTGCGTGCCCAAACTTTTTCCATAGTACGATATAATTTTTCTATGGCTAACGTATAAGCTGCAGCTTCGAAGGTTTCTTCTTCGTGTGTGCTCGTGTCACCCTCGGTGTCCATTTGCTATCCTTGTTCATCCGTATGTACATGTTATTGGGAGTCATGTGTACCCTGGCTGGCTTCATCGTCTCCTTCGTCGTCATCTGTTGCTGTTCTTTCGTCATCTGAGCTTGATACGATTTGTCCTTGTGGTTGATCTCGCGGTGTGGTAGGGTAGCTGGTCCTTTCATATTCTTGAGAGAAGATCTGGCCTTCTGAAAACTGAAACTCATTGGAGAATGCATCAGGCATCTCAAAATCAAAAGTTTGGTCCAGTGGCTCTGCTTGTCCTGCTTCTAAATGGGGTATTGGAAAAGAGAAAGCTTCCGCACCAATAGTGGTGGGAAGTTCAGCTGCTATGGTGATAGGTTCTGTGGTTGTGGCTGCTTGGGGTGCAACAGTACTGGTGGTGCCCTCCGGCGTAACTGGTCTTGATAACCGTATACGAATTGGTGGTACCGTGGGAGTGGCTGCTGTTGGTGACTGCTCTGGAGATGGTTGTGGCGAGGGTGATTCTGGGACTTGTAGGCACGGTATGGTTCCTCTCATGCGTTTTCCGACTCTGCCTTTGCTAGACTTTCTAGCCTTCTTAGTGGTCCCTTTGAATGCTTTCAGTTCCTCACTGGTCATGGCACGCTCAATTGGTAAGTCATACGCCAAGCACATATATATGATCCTGGTGAGGGCGCAGCACCCATTGATGACTTTCTTTCGTTCCCATCTATGTTGTGCCAAATAGAGCTGATCAATTATCCAGCTAGCTAGATCAACCGTTTGAGGTCCAGTACATGCTAAGTATAAACCAAACCAGATTCTCTTGTGGGGCATGGTAAAACGATCCTGAGCTGGGAAAGCAAAGTGTTGCATGCATATCCGTAATGGCTTGGAAAGCTCAGGGGTTATGGCTGAAATGTCCTCCCACTTAGTTACGTCACCACGTTTCATCTGCTCTGGGACTAGCCGTTCTCTCTCCGTCGGAGTGTGTGTTCCATGTATTTTCAGAGCTGCACGAATTAAATCTTTAGACAAATAAAACCTTCTGAATGGAGGCTCATTTACCAAGGATGGTAACATGAATGTGCCAGGTAGATCCTTGTTTTCTGAAGCTGTTAAGGTGGTTACCAAGTAAAAACATCTGTAAAAATCGGGTTTACGCAGAGGGTCGCTAAAATACTCTATAAATCCCGCTCGTGCCCAAACGTGCGTTAAATCTTGTGTATTCTACAGTCCTTCAAATTCTCTTGACAAGAACTGGTACTTGGTCCATGTGCGAAGATCAAATGCCAAATTGGCCTCAAATATGAAATCAGCGTCTGCTAATGGTCCTGCTAGGCCTTGAAACCAGTGAGAATTATGATGAATCTTCTCAGTATATCCTCTAGGAGGATCATCGATTGGCATGGGTCCTGGAAAACCTTGAAACTCTGGTGGTTGCATCGTAGGATAAGATTCCGCTAGTAATTCTCCAATAGTGGCCATCGGTGCACTGGGGCCAGCTTCTGATGGGCCTGCTTCGGTTTGCATGATGACTGATGAGCTAATGGAAAAGATCTGCTACAAAAGATTAACACATTAGCATGGAAATTAATTATGATCCCAATAAGGTGAGACCACAATCCCTTTCCATAACCGATGTGTAACCCGTGTAGCCAAGTGTCGTGAAGTGATTGATGCAATGATTATTTGCAAAACTAATGCAGGTCTCTAGACACCTACATGGTTCAGATTATGCCTACATTTTTTGATGAGCTTTTATTATGCATGATGTGGGGTTTAGGTGTATGAATTTATACAAGGTTTGGTTGAGGGTGAATTATTACAAGGGTGGAGTTTAAATGGGGTGGGAAAATTGTTAGATAATGGGGTACAAGAAGACGTTTGGATACGTTTCGGTATCCATTTCCTAAGAGTCTTGGAGTGGGTGGTATGTTTCTGCTGAGGGACGAAAAGTGGTATCGGGTTTGGTGGTATTGAAGGATGGAAAGATTTCTGAGGGGTATATATTACATGGCTTGAGGGTTGGGCTATGATACATTGTTTGGGTACCCAAATCTGCATGGGTGTGGGTCTATGGATAAGGTATTTCTTGGTGATCCAAATCTGCCGAGTATTGGTACTTGTAGAAGAAGATCGAGGGGACTTTGGATGCTGACTCTGCTTCTGTTGAAACTTTGTCCTGTTCTCGTCTGCAGTGTTGCCAATAGCCTGTGGTTGCTGTCCTTTTGGCACCCATATTTGTTTCGTGCCACTTGTTCTGTGATGTTGATACTGTTGCTTTCTTTGCCTTGTCTGGTGGTGTCGTCGGTCTGGGTTCCTCTGTTGTGGTTGACTCCTTTGTGGTTGGGTTTGAGAGGTCCATTGGACGCTCTGCTTTGGAAAAGAAGGGAGATCCAACACTTGCGTGACCTGCCCATTAGGAAGTGATTCGTTCTTTATCTTTAATCTAGGCCAGTCCGCAGCAAGTTTGGAAGGATGAGCACCGCAGGGTGTTGTGCTCATTTGGCCGCTGATGCAACCCACCTGACCGCTGATTGTGTCCATCTGCCCTAGCGGTTGGGTAGCTGCCCCTTCTAGTTTGTAGGAAGCCCCAGGGAAGATCTCCTGTCGTCCTTCTGATTGACAACTGTCCATAGCCAAGCCCGAGTGGGTTGGTGTAGACGTAACGTGACTGGTCTGACCCAAGATCTTTCGGTCTTCCGTCGCATGCGTTTCATAGGGTCTAGGGTTATGAACCTCAATCGGAATGCCGTTAGGGAAGTCAAGCGGTATCACTCGCTTCTGTTCTAAGGTTCCAATCTATAGGGAGCCTTGTCTAAGATTTAGGTCCACTGAGTGATCGTATAGCCAATCTTGGCCAAGGATTAGGGGTTCTATCAGGTCGTCATCATGGCATACTAGTAGCTTCGCTGTCATGGTCACATCCTTAATGAGGATAGGAAGGTCCACCTCACCCATGCAAGGGGTTTCCATGCCTCCTAAGCCTATGAGGTATGCCTCAATTGGCCGCATTTCTATTCCTGAATCCTTATAGTGGGACCATCTAATCGCACTAGTCGCAGCACCTGAGTCAATTAAAGCCCTGAGCTCTTGGCAAGGGTTGCCGTGCTCTAGCCTGACTGTAATGAATGGTCTCCTGTCCACTATACTAGGATGAGTGGTTGACTTTACTTGACACATAGCCATGGGATATCTGGGTGTAATTTCCAGATGGTTATAATGTTCTCTCCCTAGTCCTTGTCTTCTTAACTTCATGCGTTTAATGCGTTCTATTGCTTCTGCCTGAGCTTCCGTTCGTATTCTATTTTCTTCCTCCTTACGAAATTCTTTGCCAACGTGAGTCGTCTAAGCATATCCTCAGTAAGAGGTTCCTGATATAGCTTGACTCTACAGCCACTAATGTAATTAGGCATTATATCTCCTTCTAAAGTGGTTAATTGTACTGCTCCACTTGTTAAGAGTCTGTTAATGATCATAGGTCCATAACCTCGCTTTTCTAACTTACGTGCGTGTTGTTTCAGCGTATATACTAGAACTAAATCTCCTTCTTTTAGGCCTTTATCTTTCACATGTGCATCAAAATATGCTTTCTGTCACTTCTTCGCTGCATATATTCCTGCTGCTGCCTTTAGCCTGGTTTCTCCTAATCATTCCAAGTCCATTATTCTCGCTGATAATTCATGGCCGGTCCACTGATGTTCTTGTGCAACCTTAAGGGTCGGTATCAAGAAGTCCAAAGGAAGCACAACATTCTGACCAAAAACCATATGAAAGGGAGTTGCATTGAGTACGGTTTTGTAGGCCACTCGATATGCCCAAACAGCGTGGTGTAACTGTTTGTCCCAATCTAAACGTTTGTTGTTCACGAGTTTCGTCAGTACGTTACAAAGGATCTTATTAGTGCTTTCAGCCTGACCATTGGCCTGAGGATGATATGGTGCGGATTTCTTGTGAATCACCATAAAATCCTGTAACAAATATTCAATGACTTGGTTTAGAAAGTGAGTGCCTCGATCGCTCACTAACTCTATAGGCAATCCATATCTTGTACAGACATTCTCAAATAAGAATTTTGCAGTTGTGTGTGCATCATTCTTTTTCGTGGCTTTTGCCTCTACCCATTTCGTAAGATAATCTGTGGCAACAATAATGTATTCAGCATGTGTACCTTTTGTAGGGGGGTTAATGGGTCCTACAAAGTCTATACCCCACTTAGAAAATGCACGTCCGCCCATCATGGGTTTCAATGGCATTTCATCTCTGCGAGTAGGAAACTGAGTTCTTTGGCACACATCACATCTCTTTACATAGGTATGAGCATCCATGTGAAGAGTGGGCCACCATAATCCTGCAAAGAGGATGGCTTTGATTATCCTATCGGGTCCAAAATGACCTCCTGCAACACCTTGGTGTGCAGTCTCTAGTATGCTCAGATAATCGCTTTCATGAACACATTGTCTTAGATATCCATCTCGTCCTCTTTTGTATAGGTTATCGCCAATAAGTGAATAATCTTGAGCTTCCTGCTCTAGACTGCGTTGTCGTGCTAAAGTCATTCCTTGAGGGAATGTCTTCGTCCTCAAGTATGTCACTAATTGTTCACGCCAGTCTGGTGTGAGAGACACGTGATATAATGTAGCATGCTCTACTGGTGGTCTTTCACAACAAACGTTGCATTCCTTACACAACCTGTAGACATCTGCTTCCATCGAAGGCCAATATACTCCTAGTCTATGCAGAGTCTGTAATGTTCGATGTTTTGAATGATGTTGCTTTAATGCACCTATGTGTGCTAATTGCAACCAATTCGCATGTTCTGATTCATCTACACAACAAGCAAGAATCTTTTGATTATCCTGTTTATATATGCTTCCTGCCATTATTTGGTATCTCTGAGACTTGGTAATCTCTCCCTCTTTGATCTTTATCCTAGGATTCTTGGGTCCATATGTGAGAATAGGGACTATAGGTTTAGCCCATTCTGGTGCTATCTCAAGATTAAACAAATATGCATCTGGTAGATCATCCGCTACTCCTTGAGGAGCTTCTCCTGAGGTTAATCTTGAAAGGTGGTCAGCTCTAAGACATTAGGGGAAAAAATGAACCCTGAATGGGCCTTTTAGATTAAGAGGTGATTAGTGATGGACCAATGAGAAGAGGGTGGTGGCCACAGTCTACTCCTAGACTAGGCATAGGCTTCCCTTGTTTCTTTGTGGTCAAAGGTGGTATCAATGACTAAAAACCATGAGTTCTTCTATAAAAGTGGTTTGATAGGCCTATAAAAAAGTCGGCATGCAATTCTATCCGTTGGATATAGCAAGGATCTAATGGTGTATCTTGAAACTCAAAAAAAAGGCGCCTTTATGTCTCTGCCGTCAGATGGACCCAAGAAAGAATGGTCCGGATTGATTTCGTTGAAGTTTGGGCGAGTTTCAATCGCATCCGTTCGATCATTGCTTGATCTAATGGGTGTGAAGCCTTACTTTTAAGAGAATCCCACGAATGATTCTAAGCCATCAGATGACTGAACGATCGGACGGAGCATACTGAATTGCGCCACGGAACTGCGTGAGAGTTTTTGTCTTCTTTTGCCAGTCGAAAGCCTCCCTTAGCTCATTTAATGATTGCTATTTTGTCTTCTTTTGACAGACACTGAGTCACAATCATCGCCGTCCGTGAGCATACCATCCAATGGACAATATTGCATCCGACTAGCCATTTTCTAGAAAGTTTTTTGTCGTCTTGTGACAGGCAACCGAAGACAATTGTGGCCGTCGATGTGATCATATCCAAGGGCAAAAAATGCCCACGAGCCCATTTAGACTGAGCACAAAGTTGAGAAAAAGTATTTTATTCTCAAAACCACTAGTGGTATTTTTTCTAGCCTTTAACCCTCTTTTTGCTAATCTTAATCCCTAAAAATTAGGGATCCTTACAAGGCCCATGCAGGGTTCATTTTTTCCCCTAATGATGTGTCTTTCCTTTCCTGACTACGACTTCAAAATCATACTCCATGAGTAATAGAAACGAACGTATCAATCGTCCTGTGTTACATGGTTTGTTGACTAGGTACAATAGGGCTTGATGATCTGTAAAGAACTTGAACTTATTGGCCAACAAGTAGTGCCTAAACTTCTTTACTGTGTAGATCATCCCTAATCCTTCTCGTTCCGTCGTGGTGTAATTTCTTTCTGCTGCGTTCAATTGTCTGCTCGCGTAAGCTATGGGGAGATCTATGTTACCTTCATGCGTGGGTTGTGCTAACACACATCCTATGGCATAATTGGATGCATCCACATGTACATGGAATGGCTTACTCCAATCTGGGGTTGTCAATATAGGTGCTGAGCACAAGCGTCGTTTAAGTTCATTGAATGAATTTTCACATTCATTTGTCCATTCGAAATTGGTTAAAAGAGAGTACAAAGGCTTGGCTATGATTGCATACATGTGTATGAATCTCCTATAATATCCGCAATGGCCCATAAATGCCTGTACCTCTTTCACATTAGTTGGTCTAGGTAATTCTGCAATTACTTTCACCTTTTCTTCATCCGTAGAGATTCCATTTTTTGACACAATGTGTCCTAGAATTTTGCCTTGTCTGACCATGAAAACGCACTTTTCTGGGTTCAAACAAACCTGATATTCTCGACATTTGTCAAATATTTGTCTTAACTCGGGAATATGCTTCTGCCTGATATTAGAATGAGCACATATGTCATCGACATAAACTTCCAAACTCTTACGTAAGAATTCCTTAAAAACATGACACATGAGTCGCTGGAAAGTGGCGAGTGCATTTGTTAAGCCAAATGGCATCACACGAAATGCAAATATGCCCCATTCAGTGGCAAATGCCGTCTTGTGTTGGTCCTCTGGAGCAATGGCTACTTGGTTATAGCCTGAGAATCCATCAAGAAAGCTGTAAACTTCCTTGCCCGCAACTCTTTCCAATAGATGTTCTGCGATAGGAAGAGGATAACTATCTCTAATCGTTGCGGCATTAACTTTTTTAAGGTTAATACACACACGCAATTTTCCATTCTTCTTGGGCACAACCACAATGGGGGATACCCATTCGGTATGCTCAATTTTGTAAATGAATCCTGCTTCTATCAAGCGATCTATCTCCTCTTTAATCTTCGCAGCGTAGTTATCATTGTACGTGTACGGTTTCTGTTTTGTCGGTTTTGCATCTGGAGTCATAGGGATTCTATGAGAGCATATATCTGGATCTACTCCTTTCAAATCTTTGTAACTCCACGCAAAAACATCTCTGTATTCACGCAATAGGGCAACTAGCTCTTCTTCTTCTTCAGTTGTCAAATCATGCCCTATGTATGTACATTTCTCTTCTTCTCCTTCGATAGCAACTATTATTTTCTTAGTTTTCTCTCGGTTATCATATACTTGTCCGTCATTCGCTTTTCTATTAGGCATTCGTACCATGATTCTTCTATCTTCGATTTCATATTTCTTGAAATTCTCGGGTACTTCAAATAAAGATTCTTCTTTTTCTATCGTGGTTTCTTTCTTCTTTCTTTTCTTGCCTTCACTCTTGCTGGTCACTTGAGTGGCTAACCTCACCTCATTCGTAATTTCCTCGTGTCTCTGAGTGTGAGTCTCTACCTCGTGAAAATATTCTTCCTCTGATGCAAAGGGTGGGCCATGATGATTGATTCTAAATCAAAATCGCTTGCATCCTCAAATGCATCCGTGTTAGGTTCACACTCTTCTAAAATTGCATCGCACATGATTGGCTCTATTGTGAAAACTGATATGTCATAGCCATCCTCGTCACAGTGGGGTGTCCATTGTTCTTCATTGATGGCTACATCCATGGTTGCTAGGATTTCTGCCCAACCATGGGGTTCAAACTCTTCGTCAGGGAATACTACAGGTGCGTAGGCTGGATCCTGAAGGGTTCGTGGATGTTGTTCTGCACCTAAGGTCCTGGCTTCTAACCTTTCTTCCTCTTGTTTGGCTACTTTACACATCCATAAATGAGTATCCTCATGCAACCAAGAAGGATCTGATTCTAATGAGTGCACGGATTCTGTTTCTACTGGTGTCTTATGGATGGTATTCCATTGTATTGGGGGTACTAGAAACTCCTAGCTTCTGTGCCACTTTTTCTGCTAGGTCTTCTATCGAGTTAGCCAATTTTGTGGATGCTAGAGATGAACAGTCTGAATCTTTATAGACCTTTGAGAGCTCCAACTCGTCTCCTAAGTTGTCCTCAATGTCTATACAAATTCTTACACATTGCTCTAGTGTTCTGGGTTCTTTTAGGTACACGTAGGAGCGTAGTTTAGAGCTCAACAAGCCATCTAGAAACAATGACACTTGCTTGGCTTGTGAGGGTAGCTCTTGCATTGGACATCGTTCCACATATTGTCTAAACCTACGTCCTGTCAGTCTTACTGTTTCTTGAGGGGTCTGTTTAAAGCTATGAATCAACAAAGACGTGTCATGTCTAATCCCACTTTTAGAGAATTCGGTGATGAATGACTCTAAAAAGTGATGGATGTCTCTAAATTGCCTTTGTTGCAGAGGTTGGAACCAAGTTAAAGCGGTATTCTTTAACGTTAGTCCAAATGCGTTGTATTGCGTGAACATGTCTTCAACTTGTTCGGCTCTTAGTACTTGCTTGAATTCTGCGACATGGTCATAGGGATCTCGTGTCCCATCAAAATAATTCTTCATGGATTTCACTAACTGTGTGGGTCTCAATATTCTTGCGTGTTCGCGTGGTCTAGGTAGAGGAAAATCATCTCTACCACCTAGTATTCCATGATCTCTTTGTCTATCCGCTCTATTAGTGTCTGTGGTTGTTCTATCTCTCCCTACGGGGTGACTAAAGCTTACTTCCGGTCTCTCTTTATTTCTCTCTCTTTGATTTCCATGGGCTGATGATGTTCCTGCCCCTTGTTGACTTGTATTCATGTTCGTCCTAGATGGAGGGAATACCAATTCACCTCTCCATGTGTATGTGTTTTTAGCGCGGTCAAGTACCACAAAGACTCTTTCTGAAGTCTCATCCAGGTATACAACCTTTCCAGGTGTATCCGGGTCTTTGAACTCGTATATAGTGATGATACCTACCTCACTAAGTAGTTCTGTCTTGTATCTCCAAAAGGCTTCATCCGTTTCTTTATTTACAAACAACTCTATGCTTCTGTTGTCCTGAGGGATCCATTCTGGGATTAGTACTCGTGTCAGTACAGATTTCCCTCTAGGTGTTCTAGGCTCTTCTAATGGTTCTTTTCCTTGAGGTTTTGCTTCCGTCTCTGGTTGAATCACGCCAAACTCGTTGGTATTGTTTGGCTGCGTACTTAGGATGTACATCGTTCCTTCCTTGTCTATGTACGCGTCTCTCTCAAATTTCACCACTGGACGTTCCAATCCAATGGGTTGATCGGGGTTGTGCATTTGCACCACTTGCCTTCGCAAACCATCCTCATAGATGCGAGCACCTAATCGGTTGGTTCGGAGAAACTCTAGTTGCGTTCTATAGGGTCCTTCAGGTTTTTCTAAATAGGCTACATTCGACCCTCCTTCTGGTTTTTCTGTGCTAAATGCCTTTTCTGAATCACTAGTATCTGAGCTCTCGTAGGGATAACTAGTGTTCAATTGTTGAGCCCACAATCGTGCAGTAGTTCTTACACTTGCCTCTGATGATCTAAGGCTTCGCCGGTCTGACTTACCTATATGTTTGCCCGATCTAAGGTTCATTAATTTTGTTCCTTGCACACTCAGTACACGCTCAGATCGTCAATGATTCTTTGTTATTACTTTCTTGATTCTTTTTAAATTTCTTTAGTTTCTTGTCTTAATGTGTGCGTCAGGAATTCGACTTTCCGTTAAAATTTTGAGTTCTCGTTCCGTCAGACTTATGTTCTTTCCTTTAGGTTTTCGTCACACACACCTTTACTTGTAGTCTTAGACTTGACAAATTTAATTCTCTTGAACTTGAGGCGTTCCTTTTGTCTTTAATCCACAATACTACCGTTTATCCTAAGCTAAGAATTGACTGAGGGGGTTGAGTAATCTTCCAAACTTGAGTCAGCTTTTCTGGTTGCTCTGATGCCCAAGAAGCCGCGCTTCCCAAGCTTTATGCCCTTCACTGCCTTGCCTTGGTTGCCTTTGATTGCCCTTGCTAGACCTGGAAAAATCCAATATTAGACCAATTCTCAGTTGGATGATCAAGCACTTGAGTATATACACCTTTTAAGTCCCTTCCTTTTTGCCCAACTTTTCAATGTTTGCCCCCTGGCTTTCTAGTCCCAAACGAGCTATTAAGCTCAAAAAACGGACTTCCGATGAAAAAGTTATGACCGTTCAGGCCCTGGGGGGTAAAAACTGACAAACAGGTTTTTCTCCAAATATGAGCTAAGGGGTCTCCTATGAGTCTAATCACCCAAAAATTTCCCAAAAATAGCCCCAAAATTGGCCAAAAAATGAAACCCTAAAATTTGCGATGGGGGTGCACAATCGCGATGGTGTGAGACAATCGCGATGGTCTGGGACCGTCGCGATGGCGTGAGGGTGAACCGTTGCGATGGCGTGAAAGTGGACAATCGCGATGGAGTGAAAGTGGACAATCGCGATGGCGTCAGTCAACGGTCAACGTGAACAATCGCGATGGTCCAAAGTGAACAATCGCGATGGCGTGAGTGTGAACCGTCGCGATGGCGTGAAAGTGGACAATCGCGATGGCGTGAAAGTGGACAATCGCGATAGCGTGAAAGTGGACAATCGCGATGGCGTCAGTCAACGGTCAACGTGAACAATCGTGATGGTCCAAAGTGAACCGTCGCGATGGTCACAGATGCGATGGCTTGAGCCAATCGCGATGGTCTGGGCGCGATGGCGTGAGCCAATCGTGATGGTCCAAAATTTTGGGTTGTCGCGATGGTGCATGGGTGCGAGCCGTCGCGATGGTCCAACTTGCCACGTGGCACCGTCGGCGCGATGGCGTGAGCCAATCGCGATGGTGTGGGGTCAACCGAGCAGTCGCGATGGTCTGCGAACCGTCGCGATGGTCCAAATGAACCGTCGCGATGGCGTGAGACCGTCACGATGGTCCGACCGAGCCGTCGCGATGGCGTGAGCCAATCGCGATGGTGTGACACAATCGCGATGGTCTGAGACCGTCGCGATGGTCCACCAAACTGATGATTTTGCAAATGCAAGTGTGGATTCCTAGAGGCGCTGGTGTCGCCTACACGCTGGTGTGGTCGCCTTCTTCAAAATCCGAACTTTGCAGACCATCGCGATGGTCTGACACAGACGGAAATCTCTGACAGAAAGTGAAGTTTTTACCTTTTCCAAGCTTTCCTGATGCTGTGGAGCTCTGTACCTGCAAGAAAACTCAAGAAAACCAAAGTACACACAAGCACAAAAGCTCTCTCTCACTCTCTCGCATGCACAAATGAGGGGAAATGAGGAGAATGGGTGGATATGGTGAATTTTCTGATTTTTTCGGAGATGAAGATGATGATGCGGTGATGAAGATGGAGTGTGGGGGAGGTGAAAAACACTAAAAACTAAGTAAAAACAACAACAAAAACTGAAATTTTTACCTTCCAACGCCACTTCTTTCTATACTCTTACCATCACACATTCGTCCTAGACTCGATCCCCGACAACGGCGCCAAATTTGGTGTTGCTCTAGCACAATGGAAAGTACCACATTAAGAAGCCTCGCCTCCTTAATTGTCAATCCGCGGAGGAGATAGGAGTGATATGAAGATCGTGAATGTGAGATGAAGTGAGAGTGAAGGTGAGAAGCATAGAAATGCACACACACATACACACACACTACGAAGAGACAAGCAAGACACAATGGAAGGTGGGAAATTAGCTCTATTACTCAAGAACACTAATTACAAGCTCAAAAGAACTCTAAGCTCACACTAGCCAACACTAACCACCCTCAAAAATGAGATCTCTAGCTCTTTTTATAGTTTCTAGACTAGTTTTGACCGGTTTCACATCTAGTGACCGGCATAGTTAAAAATTAGGTCCTAGATGCTATTAGGAAGGGTAAACGGTGTCTAAAAATAACGAAAATTGGTACACTTGTTCTACCTAAGCTCCTCAAGCTCGAGGACTCCTCGGCTTGCACAAAATGGAGCTATGGATTACAAAATGGGGTTTTCTATGTTACATATGTTACAATAGTGATAAAAATCACTGTTGGAGGTTTTTGAAAAGTATTTTTAGAACATGATTCTTTGAAAAAAGATTCCACTAGCTTCCTTCTCCGTCGTTACATGCTTCCGCGTCTTCTATGCCTCTGGCTGCTTCCAACATGAGCCCATCGCGATGGTCACAAAGCACGATGGCGTGAGCCAATCGTGATGGTTCAAATGTCGAGGCATCGCGATGGTCTAAGGGTATCGTCACGATGGTCTAGCTTGCCATGTGGCAGCATCGGCGCGATGGCATGAGCCAATCGCGATGGCATGGGGTCAACGGGATCGTCGGGATGGTCCAAGTGAACCGTCGCGATGGCTCAAGTGAGCCGTCGCGATGGTGTGAGACCATCGTGATGGTTCAAGTGAACCGTCGCGATGGCGTGAGACCGTCACGACGGTCCGGTCAAGCTGTCGCGATGACGTGAGCCAATCGCGATGGTGTGACACAATCGCGATGGCGTGAGCCAATCGCGATGGTCCAGCAAAATGCAAATTTTCAAGATGTAAGTATGGATTCCTACCGTACTTGGCAGACCATCGCGATGGTCTGACACAGTTGGCATTTTCTGACAGAAAGTGATTTTCTTACCTTTTTGCAGCTTTCCTAATGCACTGGAGGACTGTGCCTGCAAGAAAACTCAAGAACACAATAGCACATGCAAGCACAAAAGCTCTCTCTCTCTCGCATGCACAAATGAGGGGAAATGAGGAGAATGGGTGGATATGGTAAATTTTTTGATCTTTTTGGAGTGGAAGATGATGATGCGGTGATGAAGAAGGAGTATGGGGGAGGTGAAAAACACTAAAAACTAACTAAAAACAACAAAAAAAACTGAAATTTTTACCTTCCAATGCCACTTCTTGCTATACTCTTACCATCACACATTCGTCCTAGACTCGATCCCCGACAACGGCGCCAAATTTGGTGTTGCTCTAGCACAATGGTGAGAACCACGTTAAGAAGCTCCACCTCCTTAATGTCAATCCGCGGAAGAGATAGGAGTGATATGAAGATCGTGAATGTGAGATGAAGTGAGAGTGAAGGTGAGAAGCATAAAGATGTACACACACACACACACAACGAAGAGACAAGCAAGACACAATGGAATGTAGGAAATCAACTCTATTACTCAAGATCTCAATTACAAGTTCAAATAGCTCTAAGTTCACACTAGCCAACCTCAAAAATGAGCTCTCTACCTCTTTTTATAGATTCTAGACTAGTTTTGACCGGTTTCACATCTAGTGACCGGCATAGTTAAAAAATAGGTTCTAGATGCTATTTGAAGGGGTAAACAGTGTCTAAAAATAGCCAAAATTGGTGCGCTCATTCTACCTAAGCTCCTCAAGCTTGAGGACTCCTCGGCTTGCACAAAATGGAGCTATAAATTACAAAAAGGGTTTTTCCATGTTGCATATAGTACAAAAGTGATGAAAATCACCGTTGGAGGTTTTGAAAAAGTATTTATAAAATATAAGTCTTTGAAAAAATGATTGGACTGACTGTCTTTACATGCTTCCGCGTCTTCTATGCCTCTGACTACTGCCAATAGCCCCGCTGCATTCCTGGCTCACATTCAAAGAGCAAGGCATGAGAAATCCAGACTGAAAGCCAAGGAGATTGATTTTGATGATGAACCTGATCTGAAATGTTTCTCCGATCCCCTAGACCCTCTTAGGCCTGTATATTACAATGTATTCTATAGTGATGTAAATAATATTTGTACTGTTGTGCCTAGAAATCATTTCTCCCTTCTTATAGCAGACATACCTATGGTTTTTGGATGTTGGGATCAGTTAATGACGATGAGCCCTTCAAACACCCTCAGATTTGGAAGATGGCCACGGATTTGTAGAGTTGACTATGTCTCCTCTTTGGAGGATAGTAATTTTCCATAGCAGAGACTAGTCTTTCTGTGTTTCAACTGCTCTGAAGTCAAGATGTCCATGGCTTTAATGGTGCGCTCTGTCACTTAAAGTTCTTGTTGGCAGGGTGAAGACAAACGTCAATCACACTCCTTTGCATAGGTTTGTGAGCTCCACTGAATGCATCACAGTTGGCTATTATGATGAAGTAAGCAAAAGGAGAGTCAGGGAGCATTGCAATGAGAATGGGATCTCAAATGTGCTCATGTTCCCAATCGTTACCAAGAAACTTCGTCATGTAGCTGGGGAAAGGACATTGGTTAACCCCTATCAGAAGCGACAAAAGCTCATAATGAGATTGCTACAACTATTCTCCAATGATGATGTTGGGTCCTAGACCTTTTTTTGGGCACATGTAATTTCAATTAAAACATTTCTCATTATCCATGATGTTGATTGGCCTCTAAGTGGTTTTCTTCTGTTTCAGGAACGACTCTGGCTTGCTCCTTAAAGGTGTTCAGGCACTGCATAGCTGTGGAGAAGGATGATGCTCAAGTGAGCTTCATTAGAATGAGAATCAATGGGCTGAATGAATGCCCAGATGAAGACCAAGAGATTGGAAGGAAGCACATTGCAAACACGGAGAGATTCCAATCGGCTTCAAGGGAGCCTGTTCCCCCACTTGCAGATGAACCGGGGGACATGGCTGACCTTGAAGAGCCAATCTTGGAGCAAGAGAGGCAGGAGATGTGTTCTAATGTTCCACAGGATCCCATTATGCTTGAGCCTGAGGAAAGCTATGATCAGCTTCTATTGTAGATTCATATTATTCTTGTAAAACACATGAAATGTAAAACATCATTTTAATAGAAATATTATGCCGAGTTCTGCTTCCACTTTGTGTTAAGCTTGACTTATCTTGAGCATTTCTCTGATGAATGTGTGAATGTTTCTTAGTGTAATTTTGTTGATTATAATATTTTCTTGGGAATGTTTTTGTGATATTTATTTCATATGCTATGAATAAGTCCCAACATTCAATGAGGATCTTAACTATACAAAGGGGATGATCTTAATTGCCTTGTTAAAATGTTCTGACTTTTGCAACACATGTACTGCGATTTTCGAGTAGCTTTTAATCAGCTATAATCTGTGCTTGTTGAGGTTCTAGATGTAATGAAGTAGTTTCCCCAATTCTTACATGTACCTTCAACTCTAATCTCTTGTCAAAGATCATGATGTGGGATTCTTGATCGTGCTGAACAACTAGTTTTCAAGGTACCAAGTATTTTAACATATCTATCTTGACTACTTGGGATATGGGATCAAGCTTCTAGTCAATGTTTACAAGCAAGAACAAGTGATGCTTTCTAGATATTGTAAAATGCCCACTCTATTGCTTGATATCATGGTCTTTAGGTAAAAAGGAATAGAGAACATGTCTTTGTTCTCCTTTGTTGTGACTCAGGGTTACATATGGAGGAGGCAGACAATCTAAGAAATAGGAATAAAGAACTTATGACTGCCATACTATGCAACCAACCCATCGAAGCACTAGAGATGATCGCAAGAGACACAAAGGCATTGGAAGATCTATTTTCAAAGTATGAAGATCAGTTGAAAAAGAGCAAGCTATCACAGAGGAATGGGAGAAGAGATATCTGCATGATACTACTGAACTCAGGAAAAAACAGAAGGTGGGAGAAAATAAACTCATTGAACAATGCAATGAGGATGCTAATCAAATGGCTACCATAGGTGAAGAACTATTGAGGAATAAAGAGACAATCACACAAGCAACCAAGACAATCGAAGAAAAAGATGAACTAATTGCACAATTAGAAGCTCAAATAAAACAACACGCAACAACGGGGACACCAATAGCTCCAAGCTCCAAAATGGCTACTGAGGAGACTGAGGTACGTCTCTCTCTCCCCCCATGTATCATTCCCTGATAAGGGAGGAAGCATAGCCAAACAATGAAAGACATAATCGGGCTATTGCAAAACTAAGCTGACATGAGAGGGCACTACTGGTGTCCCAATTTTTCAGAAAAATTTGAAGAACGGGTGGTGAAGATAATGAAAGAGGCCAAGATTGAAAGCAAGAGCCTGGAACAAATTTTGAAGCCCTTCAATATACCTTATGGATTACTCAAAGAAGAGACACGCCAGTATATAAAGAAGACCACCAATAAAGAAATAGATAGCGATCTCCAATTCAACCTACAAACATTCACATATACACAAGAAGAATTTGATCAGGCAGATCCTATCTAGAGATGCAATTTTTTGGAAAAGAATCCTACATTATGGGTACATTGGGAATCAGCACCGCACGTGCTTCAAGTAAATCCATCCTTCTGCCTACTACCTAGAAGACTCTCCATGTATTCTTCTGTCGGTAAGTAGTTGTGTAGTGGACTAGGTTATAAGAGAGGTTAGAAGAGAGGTTAGAAGAGAGGTAAGGCCGACTAAGTGATGCATGCAGTGGAAAGAAGTAAACAGGCTCCAGAAAATACAACAGGGTCAGATATGTGAGAACAAAGAAATATCCAAAGAGCAAAAGTTACAAAGAGGTAGAGGCTGAAAAGTTGAAGAGAGTGACTAAGAATATCACATTCTTAGCCACTAGGTGTGTGCGTGGTGGCCGACTTAACTCATCAACCCAGATTTATGAATGTAAGGAACACTTTTGGGTGCGTGTACTAAGGAGCTATACACACGCTGTAGACAAAAAGCAAAGCCTGTCAAGGGACGATAGAGACAAAGGGGGGGAGAGTGTTGCAGAGAAAACAAGCAAAGAAGAGGAGCCCCAAAATTTTCAAATTAATGAGCACAAATTTTCTTCTTCAAAATCCTATGAAACTCCCTCGAAGTTATGTAAATGCACTAGAGGAGCCCTCTAGATGCATAAGCCCCAAATCTTTGTAACATAACTCTTGTAAAATAGTAGGAAATTAGAGATTAGTCAATAAAGTGCTGGTCTTTTGTGTGAATGGACCATTTTTAGGGCACATGTATATAAGTCACCTGGTGACTCTTTGTAAGGACTTTTGCCATTGTGAAGAAGTAGAGAAGAAATTCGAATTTTCTCCTTTCCTGCTGACTTCCTCTTTCTCTAGGATCTTTTGTGTGTCTAATGCTTGGGATGTGTGTGTATGACTATAATCTATCCCTTCCCATCACTTTTGAACTACTATAGTGTGTGTGTGAGCCATCACGAGTTGAGGAGTGAGTGTTGGTGTTTCTTGCCATTCACTGTTTTGCTTATAACTTGAAGAGCATTTGTCCGATTCGAGTAGGACCAATAGATGCGTCTCATCGAAAGCTTCAAAATGAACCTGCTATTGGCCATATTCGGAGTTCAAAGCTGGGAGAAAAGTTCGAATTTGTGCTTACTATTGTAAATGGTATTGTGGCATGCATTTTTAGAGGATTAGTGAGTTAAAGAGGTAGTTAAGTCTTTTCACATGCATAGTAGCTTTGCCACTTCACTTTCCATCAAGTGTGCACACGTTCTCATACACTTGGTTCATGTGGTTCCTTGGATTGATAATTAAACGTGTATCGATGCACCACTATATGCACTTGTGAGGCAATTGAGATTTAGTCTCATCGACACAAGTCCCTAAGGCCTCACAACTTAGGTACACATAAGGCTTGGGCATTCCTTGCATAACTTATGGACATCTGCTTCCATGGTTGTGCAATATACCCCTAACCTTTGTAGATTGTGTAGGGTTCTATGTTTCGAGTGATGTTGCTGCAGTGCAATTTGCAACCACTTTGCATGCTCATCTTCTTCTACACAACAAGCCATTATGCCTTCATCAGTGTGTTTATACATGTTGCCCACCATTGTGTGGTACTTTTGCGATCTGATTACTTCCTTATTTTTAGTTCTCAGTACAGGATGTTAATGTCCAAAGGTGAGGATAAGCACTATAATTTTGGCCCATTTAGGCACTACCTCTAGATTGAATAAGTAAGCATCAGGAAGGTCATCTGATACTCCTTGAGGGGACTCTCCTGAAATTAGTTAAGAAAGGTGGTCAGCTCTCAAGTGAGTCCTGCCTTTCCTAACCACAACTTCAAAGTCGTATTCCATTAGTAAGAGGAACCATCTTACTAATCAGCCAGTGCTGCAAGGTTTGTTCACTAGATATAATAGTGCTTGATGGTCTGTAAAATTTTAAACTTGTTTGAAGCAAATAATGTCTAAAATTCTTAACTGCATATACCATGCCTAATCCTTAACTTTTGGTAGTGGTGTAATTCCGTTCAGCTGCATTCAATTGTCTACTGGCATAAGCAATTGGAAGATCCATATTACCTTCACCAGTTGGTTGTGCTAGTACACACCCAATAGCATAATTGGATGCATCCACATGAACATGAAATGGCTTGTTCCAATTTGGTGTAGTCAAGATTGGTGCTCAACACAATCGCCCCTTAAGCTCGTTAAAGGAGTTTTCACATTCGTCTATCCACACAAAATTAGTCAAAAGGGAGTATATAGGCTTTGCAATGATTGCATACATATGAATGAAACGTCGATAATAATCGCAATGCCCCATGAAATCTTATACTTCCTTGACATTATTTGGCCTTGGTTGCTCTGCCATAGTTCTAACTTTATCCTCATCTGTGGATATGCCATTCTTTGGAACTGTGTCCTAGAATCTTGCCTTGCATGACCATGAAAACACACTTTTTTGGGTTCAAGCAGACATGATATTCTCTACATTTGTCAAAGATTTATCAGAGTTTAGGTATATGTGTTTGTCTCATGTTGGAATGAGCACAAAGATCATCCACATATTCTTCCAAGTTTTTATGCAAGAACTCTTTCAACACATGACGCTCAGCCTTTGAAAGGTAGCTGGCGTATTGGTGAGCCCAAATGGCATTACCCAAAAAGAAAATATGCCCCACTCTATGGCAAAATCCATCTAAGGCTGATCGTTTGGAGCAATGGCCACTTGATTGTAGCCAGAGAATCCATCAAGGAAGCTATATACTTCCTTGCCTACCACTCTTTCTAATAGATGCTCAGTGATAGGAAGCAGATAACTATCTCTAATTGTGGCTGCGTGAACCTTCTTTAAGTTAATGCAAACACATAATTTTCCATTCTTTTTGGGCACCATTACAATGGGCGATACCCACTTGGTGTGTTCTATTTCATAAATTAATCCAGCTTTTATCAATCTATCTATCTCCTCCTTGATCGTGGTAGCATAATTATCATTATATGTGTAGGGCTTTTGTTTGGAAGGCTTGGCTTCTGAGGTCATGGGAATCCTATATGAGCATATCTCAGGGTCGACACGTTTTAAGTATTTGTAACTCCATGCAAAAACATCTCTATATTCTATTAACAAGGCAATCAACTCTTATTCCTCGTCCTCAATTAGGTCATGTCCTATGTATGTACACCATTCTTCACCTTCTTCTATGGCCACAACAGTTTTCTTCATGGTTTCTTTGTTATCGTAGGCCTCTCATGCTAGGGCTTCTCATTTTGGCATCCTTATCATGACTCTCCTATCTTCTATCTCATATTTCTTGAAATTTTTAGGGACCTCAAACAAAGATTCTTCCTCATCTCGTGAGGCTTCTCTCTTCTTCCTCTTCTTGCCTTCACTCTTGGTGGTCACCTATGTAGTTAAGCTCACATAATTCATAAGTTCTCCATGCTCTTGGGTGTGAACTTCTAATTCATATAGGAATTCTTCTTCTGATGCAAAAAAAGGGTCCATAATAATTGACTCTAGATCTCAGTCACTTGCTTCCTCAAGTACATTACTACTCGGCTCACGCTCTTCAAGAACTGAATCACACATAAGTGGTTCTATAGTGAAGACGAAAATGTCATAGCCATCTTCATCACAATGTGGTGTCCATTGTTCTTCATTGATGGCTACATCCATTGTTGCTAGGATTTTTGCCCAACCGTGAGGTTCAAACTCTTCATCCGGGAATAATACAGGTGCATAGGCTAGGTCTCAAATTGATCTATGAGTTTTGTTTGCACCTACCTCTCTAGCTTTTTCTCTTTTCTCTTCTTCTTCTGCCACTTTTCACATCCATAGGTGAGTGTCTTCATGCATCCATGAGGATCCCGATCCTATGGACTACACTAACTCGATATCGTATGTGGCTCTATGTATGGGATTCCATTGGATAGGGGGCATGTCTCTATGAGAGTAGTCCTTGAGATTGACTTTGGTTGTAACTCCTAAGTGTTGCAAATACAATGAATTGGTTCCCCAATCTTGTATTACTTGCAACTACCTCATGAATGGTCTTCCCAAAATCATCTCATATGCTTGAATTTTGCTAAAGTCACAGATGGCAAAAGTGTGTTCAAACTCTACACCGCAAGTAGTGAGAGTTATCCCTTCCAACATCCCTAAAGGTCTCTCTATGTGACAATTGGCCATCTACAGTTTCATTCTAGTTGGCTTAAGTGCTGGTTTGCCCCAATGCTTCCATAGGGAAGTGGTAGCAATTGCAACTCCTGCACCTGAGTCCAATATAGCCTTGGTTGTGTAACCTTGATGAGTGATAGGAAGATATGTGTCTCCTTCTTCTCCTTCACACATGCCTCCTATCTTATCCAAGCGTATCTCTGGAACTATTCTATGAGATCCTACCTGGGAGTGTGGTTTAGCTATTTCTTGCACTTGATTGGCTATTTTTCCATAATTCTGGCTTAACCTTGAGTAGCTCCTCTAAAGTGAGATTGCACTACACTTTTGTGTTCTTTACTACCTTCATATTCCTAGGTATGACTAAGTTTTCATTTCTTACCATGACCATGGGTGCTCTCATGCATGTAAACTTTGCCTCCCATAGGCCTGTGAAATGGGGTAGTTCATGCAAGGAATTAGACTCCAAGTCTAATCGCTCACTTGATTGGGCATCCTCCTATTCTCCATAGATGGAAGGAATGTCTTGTGGGAATTGATCGTGTAAGTCATCCACAAGTTCAATGGGCGGAGGATTTTCACTTTCTTTAGCCCATCTGTCTTCTTGAATCTCTCTTAGAAATTCTTGGGAGTACCAATTCATAGAAGAAGAAGTGTCTGGTTCTATGGAATTAGGTGCGGTGCAAATGTTCAAGCCTACACATTTGGCTTAGGAGGATTCATCACTTGAAGAACCTTCTTCATATGAAGAAGCAAGTACCAAAGCAGAATGGAAGGAGGCTATGGATGAAAAAATAAAAGCATGCCAAGAGAATGATACTTGGGAGCAAGTGCCCAAGAAAGCATCAATGAAGGTAATTGGTTCTAGGTGGATTTACAAAATCAAAAGGAACTCAGATAGATCCATAAATAGGTACAAAGCTAGGCTTGTGGCTAAGGGTTTTGCACAAACCCATGGAGTAGACTATGAAGAAACCTTTTCACTAGTGGTGAAGATGCCAACCATCAGAGTATTAATAAGTGTAGCTGCATCTAGAAATTGGAATATGTATCAACTATATGTGCAAAATGCTTTTTTGAATGGATGGATTTCAGAGGAGGTTTACATGGCTCAACCTCCTGGCTATGAAGATCCAAGCAAGTTAAATCATGTATGCAAATTAAAGAAAGATCTTTATGGTTTGAAGCAGGCACCTAGGGCATGTAACCATAGACTAACCTATCTTCAAGACCAAGGCTTCATGATGAGCAAGGAAATTTTTCTCTATTTATCAAGAGGAGTAACTCAGAAGTGATATACTTATGCGTATATGTGGATGAGATCATTCTTACAGGCAGTGATGCGGCATCAAACAATAAAAAAACCAAATGATGTAGGAGTTTAAGATCAGTGACTTAGGGTTTTTGAAATACTTTCTTGGACTTGAGTTGGTATACACTAAATCTTGGAATCTACATCACTCAAAGGAAATATGTGCACGACATGTTGAAGAAGTTCCACTTGGAGGATGCAAAAGTAGCTAGCACCCCTATGGAGGTAAATCATAAATTGAGTGCTCATGAAGGTAATTTGCTTAAAGACATTGCATATTATCAAAGCATAGTTGGGAGTCTAAACTATGCAACATTAACAAGGATTGACATATGTTATGGAGTAAGTGTTCTGAGCCAATTCATGCATAAACCTAGAGCACCTCACTTGGAAGCTGCTAAAAGAATTTTGAGGTACCTCAAAGGTGCTCAAAATCAAGGTCTTTACTTCCCATACACATCAAATTTGGACATTAAGTTGTACTCAGATGTAGATTGGGTAGGATGTAGGGATGATAGAAGAAGTACTTGTGGCTATTTATCTTTTGCAGGTGATAAACCCATCTCATGGTCTTCTAAGAAGCAACCACCTATTGCTCTATCTTCAACACAGGCTGAATACAGCGGATTAGCAAATGCTACACAAGAAGCTATTTGGATTAAGTTGCTCTACTCAGATTTGGGACTTCACACTCATTCACCTATGATTTTTGTTGATAACACTAGTTCTTTGCATCTTGCAACCAACCCCATTTATCATGCAAGAACTAAGCATATAGAAGTGCACTATCACTATGTTAGAGGGAAACTCTTCAGCAAAGAGATTCAACTAGCATATGTATCTACACATATGTAGTGTGTTGATTTGTTAACCAAAGCACTTGATGGTACTAAGCTTTGCAGGTTTAAAACCATGATTGGATTACAGGATATTCAAGAAGATTGATGAAGCAATGCAAGACAAGATGTTTGGCTTGAGGGGGAGGTGTTGGTGCAAATGTTCAAGCCTACACATTTGGCTTAGCATGGAAGACATTGTGTGGAACTAGCACTGATGATCCATGTGAATTCTAGCTTGTAACTACTTGACCATTTACCATTATAAAATATTAATCCCTTAGAGAATCTTGTAAAAGCTTATAACACGTGGAGTTAGGAGGGATATTAGCTACAAGAATATCTCCTAAATCAATGGAGTCACCTTTTGATTGGAGCCAAAGTTTTTCAAATTCAAACTTTGAAGTAACACTTATAAAAGGACCTTGTAAAATCGTGCAGGGCATGGTGCCTCGTTCAGAGCTCATTCCTTGATTACTTGTAGAACTTGAGTAGCTCACACTATAGCTCACTCAATTCATCAGTATTGAGCATCATTACAATGCCAATGACTATATACAATCATGTTCTATAATATATATAGCTCATTGATCATCTCTGTCTACTTCTCTGCTATGACTATTCAAAAGAGTCAACATCTTCTGATCATATCTCAGTGATTACTCAACCATTTTACATAATCTTTGACTTGTTGGAACTAGCTTGAAGTCTTCTACTTTGTGTTGAGAAATTTTCAAGGGATTTGGTTCAGGCATCAGGGAGAAATTTCCTTCGAAGTGCTCACTAATCATCTACTGGTTGTTCCCTAAAATATCGAGGATAAGATCTGATTTGCTAAAGTTGTTTCTCAGAGCATAGTTGATCATTTTAAATGATTCCACTTGCAATCATTAGCTATCTAAGCTAATTGAATTCCCTCAAAAGGAATTTTTCCAGTTGTTACTGTGCTGTGAGCTCTGAGTAGAAAAACCCAATAGGTGTATTGACTAAAATAACAAGTTTTCACCACTAGCTATTCTTGAACTAGTCTGTTTTGGATTAATTGTTTCAAGTATCAATTCCAAAGTACATAGGTACTTTCTTGGTGTTATTTGCAAGCTAAAAGGGCCTACTTTATAACTCTGAAGTGCATCAAGGCTGCCACAAAGTAGATTTTAGCAGTACCACCTCATTTCCTTGAAGTCCATCAAAATGTAACTGATTCTTAGCTAAACTAGAGTAATTGAAGATGTGGCTGGCTTCAAACCTAGGAGTGGAATATGCTAAGACTGATCCTACTCTAGGGGGTGGTGGGGTTACATGTGATGGATTAGAGGGTGGTGGATTGGAAGTTGATGGGGAATGGTGGTGGTGGTGGTGTATGAGAGTTTGTTTGAGAGGTGAGTTCAATTATCTTGGCCTTTGTTTCTCCTAGGCTTTCCTCAAGCTCACTCAACTTCTTTGACCATTGTGTTTTCATCCTCTCTCGGCTATCTTTCCATGCTCTTTTCCTTTTCTTGTTAGGCTCTCATCATCCCTAACCTTGAAACTCTTTTCGTGATCCAAGGAGTGGTCTTATTGTAAAGCCTCAGCTCTCGTAACCACTTGCACTGGGGTAGTGGAAGTTACACTTCAAGTAGAATCTACTAATAACCCAATCACATTAATGGGAGTGATCTTTGGTGCATTGTGTGGGTTCTTTGGGTAGTCTCATAAGAGGTGGTCTTTCCCAAAATCTTGATAGAGACCTTGAATTGTCACTGATTGGGTTTGCACGAGTGTAGGCATAGGGCAATCACGAATGAAGTGTTCACCTTGGCATCTGTAGCACGGTCCTCTAGGTGCTTGGAGTCTGATCTCTCTAGGTGGGGGCCGAGAATTAGCATTTGCATACATGACATTAGCATTTCTGGCTCCCCACTAGATTCACTAGGGTCTTTGTAATAGTATGTTTCATTATGCTCAAGTGATTGCATATAGTAAGCCTATGGGCTTTCAACACGAGTCGAGTCAAAATTGTGATCATTCGGATCACTTTTTGAAAGCAATGGTGAGACTGGCACTAAGGCTCTATTCAAATTTTCCTCAATTGTTGCATACTTCAGTGGGATCACATTGGCTAGAGTTGGAGGTTTTTGAGCTAACATAGGTTGAGGCCTTTTTTGAGCCTGGTAGGGTGGCTGATAGGGTTGCTGGGGCCTACCATACTATTGTGGGTACTAGTTCTCGTATCTCCCTTGTTGAGGATATGGTTGTGGATAATTTTGTCTAAGAGCTTGCTTATTGTAAGGGCAATCTTGTGCAGTGTGATTAGTGTACCTCCTTTCTATGGTGAATATTGGTTGTTCATGTTTACTTGGGATTGAGCCATAATTGGATAGACATTAGCCATATGGTCTCCTCCATAGGTATAACACCGTTTCATTGGGGCGAATCTAGGTATCTGTTTGCTGGAGACTCCTAATTTTTGAGCTACCTTCTCTGCAAGTTCCTCAATAGAAGTGGATTGTTTGGAAGTGAGGCTAGTGGAGCTATCTAAATCTTTATAGATCTTTGAAATCTCTAATTCCTCCCCTAGATTATGTGGAGAGAGATGGTGGATGCAACTTGAAGATGAATTGGTGCTGCTACATCCAGCTTTACACCAGCCAACTGAGACTTCAGAGTTCGCTAGTAGACCCTTTGAGCTTCCTAAATCCACAAAAAAATCACCCAAATGCTTTGGAACAAGTATCTCAAAAGTTTGAGTCAAGACAGACAAAGTGCAAAATGACTAGCTCCTAAAACTTGTTATTTTTGTACATACACCTGCTAGAAAAAATGAATAATGCTCTCAACCTGGGAGGAAATAGACAAATTCCTTTTGGACATAGCAAATAGACTTAGCAAGCTTCAGTGAGCAGTAAATGCCGATTTCTCCCATGTGGTAAATCCAATGGACATGAAATTTTGTGAGCATGAACTAAACTCAGAGAGCTATCCAATGCACTTTAAAAAATTGAAAAAAGGTATGTATAGCCCGCGATATGAGCTTATGAAATTTACTATTTTGAGTGAGTACAACAAAGAACGAATCAGAGGAGAAGTAAACGATGAGTGCATACATTCACATATAATTACAACCTCATTGGCAATGAATACTTGCACAATGGGAGTAGAATGATAGAGGTATTGTGTAAGCTCTTCAATCTCTACAAATGGGCATGAAATGGGCACGAATCAAGCACTCCTTTGGTGATTTCCTTCTTGCTCCTTTTATAGCTATTTTTGGAGGTAGTTTTGAATTTGAATTCAAATGACTTCACCTAAAAGTGATGCTAAGAATTAGGAAATATCCCCTCAGCTAATGGATTCGTGGTTTTGGGTAGTTAGAGCCATGAGTTTTCTCTTTACATCATGGATGACTTAAGCCATTCTTTCTTTTACAATTACAAGAGATAAAATGTACTCTTTTACAAGAGGTGTTCATATGTCTACACAAACGAACATCATATCAAGCATGTAGGCTTGGGTAAAATGCACCAACAGATCCCCCTCAAGCCTAACATGCTCGACCTCCAAATAAGTCTTCAATTGTCCTTGATCTCCTACAACCCAATCATCAACTTGAATCTACTCAATTTTGTACCATCAAGAGCTTTAGTCAACATGTTTGCACATTGCATATCTGTAGAGACATAGGATAGTTGAATATCCTGGCTCATTGGCTTCTCCCTTACATAATGGTAGTGGACTTCAATATGCTTGGTTCTAGCATGGTGTGTTGTCACCAAAAATGTGAGGTGTTGAAGAATGAAGTCCAAGATCTGTATACAAAGATTTTAACCACATGATTTCTTGAGTTGCATTAGCCAAACCTCTATATTCGGCTTCAGTAGAAGATAATGCTACTATTGGTTGCTTCTTGGATGACCACAAAATGATTTTTGAACCTGCTAATTATACATACCTGGAAGTGCTTCTTCTATCATCTCTAGATCCGCCCCAATCCGCATCTGAATAGGCATTTAGCTCAATATCTGAAGTAAATGGATAAAACAAACCTTCATTCATGGTCCCCTTTAGGTACTTGAGGACACTCTTGGCTGCTTCCATATGTGGTCTTCTTAGCTTATGCATAAACTTACTCAATATGCTAACACTATAGCATATATCCACCTTTGTGAGTGTTGCATAGTTCAAACTTCCAACCAAGCTTTGATAGCTTGTGATGTCTACAATTGGCTCTCCTTCATAAACACTAAGCTTATGATTTTGCTCCATAGGTGTACCTGCACACTTGGTGTTTTCCATCTTGAACTTGATGAGCATGTCATGCACATAGTTCCTTTGTGTGATGTATATACGTGAACCTGTGTAGATTAACTCCAATCCAAGAAAATAAGTGACTGGTCCAAGATCACTTATTTTGAACTCCTCCTTCATTTGAATCTTTACTTGTTTGATTCCTTCAAGATCATTCCCTGTGATAATGATATCATCAACATACACACATAGATAGTTCACTTCCGATCCATTCCTCTTTTTGAATAAAGAGGTATCCGCCTTGCTAGCTTTGAATCCTTGCCAATCTGAAATTCAAAGCTCTTGGAGCTTGATTTAATCCATATAAGTCTTTCTTTAATTTGCATACATAGTTAGGATTGTGAAGAGAGATGGTGGTTGCAATCCAAAGATGAGTAGGTGCCGCTACAACCAGCTTCACACCAGCCAACTAAGACTTTAGAGTTGATTAGTAGACCCTTTGAGCTTCCTAAATCCACCAAAATATCAGCCAAGTACCTTGGAACATGTATCCCAAAAGTTTAAGTCAAGACAGACTAGTTGCGAAATGACTAGCTCCCAAAACTTGCTATTTTTGGACATACACCTGCTGGAAAAAATGAATAGTGCTCTCAACCTGGTAAGAATTTGAAAAATTCCTTTTGGGCATAACAAATAGACTTAACAAGATTCCCAATCCAAGTTAAAACACTTCAAATGATGGACTGAGCACTGAGAACAAGTTTCATCAATTTCTGGAACATGCCCACCATTCTCGGGGCTCTGTAGAGATAGACCAGTGCCCAGTAAAATGCAGATATCTCCAAAACTATAAATTCAATGACCTTCAAAATTGATATGCAAAAACTAGACAGTAAGGGCTATCCAACGCACATTACGTCACGGAAAAAGGATTAGTAGAACTCGAGATATGACCTTCTGAAGGTACTTCTCTGAGTGAGTATAGCAGAGAACAAAACAGAGAAGTAGATGATAATAAATGTATAGATTCACATATGATTACAACCACATTGGAAATGAATCTTTGCACAATGGGAGTAGAATGATAGAGCTATGGAGTAAGGTCTTCGATCTCTACAAAATGACATGAAGTTTTCACGTACAAGGCTTGCTAATCGCCTCTTCCTTCTTGCTCTTTTTATAGCTATTCTTGGAGGGAGTTTTGAATTCGAATTTGAATGGCTCCACCTAAAAGTGATCCCCAAAGTTAGGAGATATTCCCTCAGCTCAAAAATTCGTGATTTTGGTATTATAGCCACCAATTTGCTTTTACATCATTCATGAGGTAAGCCATCCTTTTCCTTTTTCTTTTTTTCAATTACAAGAGATAAAAATGAACTCTTTTACAAGAGGTGTTCACATGACTACTCATGTGACTTACAAATGAGGATGATATCAAACATATCAAGCATGTAGGCTTGGGTAAAATGCACCAACAGCTCCCCCTCAAGCCTAACATGCTTGGCTTCCAAATAAGTCTTCAATTGTCCTTGATTTCTTGCAAGCCAATCATCAACTTGAATCTACTTAACTTTGTACCATCAAGAGCTTTAGTCAACATGTCGGCACATGGCATATCTGTAGAGACATAGGATAGTTGAATATCCTTGCTCATTAGCTTCTCCCTTACATAATGGTAGTGGACTTCAATATGCTTGGTTCTAGCATGGTATACCGGATTAGCTGCTAGATGTAGTGAGCTTGTGTTGTCACCAAAAATGTGAGGTGTTGAAGAATGAAGTCCAAATCCGTGTACAAAGACTTTAACCACATGATTTCTTGAGTTGCATTAGCCAAACCTCTATATTCTGCTTCAGTAGAAGATAATGCCACGGTTGGTTGCTTCTTCGATGACCAAGAAATGATTTATGAGCCTGCAAATGATATATATCCTGATGTGCTTCTTCTATCATCTTCAGATCCGGCCCAATCTGCATCTGAGTAGACCTTTAGCTCAATATCTGAAGTATATGAATAGAACAAACCTTCATTCATGGTCCCCTTTAGGTACTTGAGGACTCTCTTGGCCGCTTCCATATGTGGTCTTCTCGGTTTATGCATAAACTGACTCAATATGCTAACACTATAGCATATATCCACCCTTGTGAGTGTTGCATGGTTCAAACTTCCAACCAAGCTTTGATAGCTTGTGATGTCTTCAATTGGCTCTCCTTCATAAGCACTAAGCTTATGATTTTGCTCCATAGGTGTACCTGCACACTTGGTATTTTCCATCTTGAACTTGACGAGCATGTCATGGACATACTTCCTTTGTGTGATGTATATACCTGAATCTGTGTAGATCAACTCCAATCCAAGAAAATAAGTGAGTGGTCCGAGGTCACTTATTTTGAACTCCTCCTTCATTTGAGCCTTTACTTGTTTGATTCATTCAAGATCATTGCTTGTGATAATAATATCATCAACATACACACATAATTAGATCACTTCAGATCCATTCCTCTTTATGAACAAAGAGGTATCCGCCTTGCTAGCTTTGAATCCTTGGTCCTGCAAATAAGTCACCAATCTGAAATTCCAAGCTCTTGGAGCTTGCTTCAATCCATACAAAGCTTTCTTTAGTTTGCATACATAGTTCGGATGATGTGCATCCTCATATCCAGGATTGTGCCATATACACTTCCTCAGAAATCCATCCATTCAAGAAAGCATTCTTTACATCAAGTTGATAAAGATTCCAATTTCTAGATGCAGCAAGACTAATGAGAACCCTAATTGTAGGCATTTTTGCAACAGGAGAGAAAGTCTCCTCATAATCAATACCATGGGTTTGAGCAAACCCTTTAGCAACTAACCTTGCTTTGTGTCTATTTATACTTCCATCTGGATTCCTCTTGATTTTGAATATCCATCCAGATCCAATTAGCTTCATAGATGGCTTGTTAGGTACAAGCTCCCAAGTGTCATTCTCCTTCAAGGCTTCCATTTCTTCATCCATTGCATCTCTCCAAGCTTTCTTGCTTTGTGCTTCTTCAAATGTGGTAGGTTCTTCATTGGTTGAATCCTTTGCAATGTAGATTGAGTGCTTGGTGGCCAAAGAAGTATCATAACCAAACCTCTCTGGTTTCTTCTTCTCCCTTGAAGACCTTCTAAGTGGTTGATGTGAGCTCTCGGGTCCATACGTAGCATCCTGCATCTTTGCTTTTCCTTTGTTCTTCCATAGCTTTAGTCTTTCCAAGTCTTCTAGGCCAATCTCTGAATCACTTTCTTCAATCTGCTTTGGCTCCTTTGGTTGAAGTGATGGAAAATCTTCATCCAAGTCATATGGCAGCTTCACTTTCTTGTCGTCATCAAACCATGATTTGTTTTCATCAAAAATTACATCTCTACTCACAGAAAATCCTTTATTGGTTGGATTGTACAATCTATATCCTTTTTGGTTTTGATCATAACCAATGAATACACACTTCTCTGCCTTGGGATCCAATTTCCCTCTTACTTGAGAAGGAATGTGAGCATAGGCTAAGCATCCAAAGATTTTACAATGCTCTAGACTAGGTCTTCTTCCATTCCACACTTCATATGGAGTGGTTCCATCTAGTGACTTAGATGGAAGTCTATTTATGAGATATGTGGCTGTAGACACAACCTCTGCCCATAGGTAGTTTGGCAATCCCTTTTCGTTGAGCATGGACCTTGCAGCTTCGACAATAGCTCTGTTCCTCCTCTCTGCTACACCATTGAGTTCGGGTGTATACCTTGTAGTGACTTCCATTTTAATGCCTCTCTCATGCAAGAAGGCATCAAATTCAGAAGAGAAGTATTCTCATCCACCATCTGATCTGAGTCATTTCAAAGTCCTACCTGTTTGGTTTTCAACAAGAGCAATATACTTCTTAAAGCAATTAGACACTTCATCCTTGTGCTTCATGAAAAACAGAATGGTCCACCTGGTACAATCATCTATGAAAGACACATAATATCTTGACCCTGATATAGATGGCTCCTTACTTGGACCCCACACATCCGTGTGCACTAGATCCAAAGGATTTTGATACATATATCCTTTCTTATTGAAAGGTTGTCTATGAGCCTTGCCGAGTTGACAAGCTTCACACTTATAAATCATGTGTTGCCTTGTGATATTAGGCAAACCAAGTACACTTTGGTCCCTGCAAATTTGTTTGAGTGTCCTTTCACCAATGTGAGCAAGCCTTTTGTGCCATATCTCCAACTCTGTAAGAGTTTGAGATCCATAGCTAAACAAAGCTATGTTCTTTGTATCTTCCACTTCAAAAGTGAAAAGCCTTCCTGTCTTTTCTCCTTTGGCAATCCTTCGAAAGCCTTGCCTTGGGTCTTCAACATATGCTCCAAATCGATTGAATCTAATCTGCAATCCTTTTTCAACAATCTGTCCAACACTTATTAAATTTTTGGTAATTGTAGGGACATACAAGACTTTGCTTAAGAGGTTCATATTCCCATCTGATGTCTTCACATTACCTATCTTCTCTACTGAGTGCTTTGTGTCATCTCCTCTCTGCACTTCATGCTTGTTATGAGGATCTTCCAAATCAGAAAGTAAAGCCACATTTCCTGCTACATGGCTCGAGCATCCCGAATCAATGTAAAATATGTGATCATCATCCTTACCCTTTTTTCGCTGATAGATTCATAATCAATAATGAATCTTCTTGACTTTGGTCCTCTGCATAGTTATTGTAATCTCTTCTTCCTCTATGGCCACTTTGATAGTTGTTGTTGTTGTTGTAATTGTTGTTGTAGTAGTTGTTGTTGTTGTAGCCTCCATTGTATCTACCTCTATTTGATCCATAGCGACCTCTATTGAATCCTCTTCCTCTTGAGTTCCTCGGGTTCCTGAAACATTCTTCAGTAGTATGGTTAGATAAGCCACATATGTTGCAAGGTTGAGATGATTGGAATCTCCCCCTGCCTTGCTTTCCACCTCTGCCTCTTCCTCTAGCTCTTCCTCTACCTGCAAAGTTTGCTTGGAAAGAGCTACCTTCATCTTCATTCTTCCTATTCTTTGACTTGTCCTTGACCTTAGCTTTATCAGAATATAAGGCAGAAGTTTGATTACCTCTTGAGGACTCACCACCTTTGCTAATCTTTGCTTCATGAGTGAAGAGTTGGCCCATGAGTGTGTTGAGGTCGGGTACATGCATATCCATGTATAAATCCATGGCTGTTGTGAATGAGTCCCACTTGTCGTCTGCTTTGATTCCATTCATGATTTGTCTTATGATTTGCTCCTCTTCAATTACCTCTCCAATGCTTCCAAGTTGGTCGGAAATCTCCTTCATCTTTGTGACATAATCAGTCACATTTTGCTTCGGGCTTTTCTTCATTGTTGTGAACTCCATCCACAATTGGTTCTTCCTTGCTCGAGTGTTGGAAGAGAAGAAAGAAGCAAGTGCATTCCAGGTCTCTCTTGATGTCTTGCATCCCTTGGCATGAGGTAAAAGAAAATCAGAGATTGAGTTTAGAATATAGGACCTTGCAAGTGCATCCTTCGAACACCAATTCGAAAGTCCTTCCACTTCTTCATGTGATGGTTGCCCTTTGTTCCTCATGGTTGGCATTGCTTCATCTTCGGATATGAACCCATATAGATTCCTCCCTTGAAGGTAAGCCTCCATCCTTAGAGACCATGCCGGATAGTTGTTTCGATCCAATTTGTCAATTGTTGATGGAAATCCATCTCCCATGTTGCTTGACTATGCTCTGATACCACTGTGAAGAGAGATGGTGGATGCAATCCAAAGATGAGTAGGTGCCGCTGCAACTAGCTTCACACCAGCCAATTGAGACTTCAGAGTTGATTAGTAGACCCTTTGCGCTTCCTAAATCCACCAAAGTATCAGCCAAGTACTTTGGAACATGTATCCCAAAAGTTTAAGTCAAGACAGACTAGTTGCGAAATGATTAGCTCCCAAAACTTGCTATTTTTGGACATACACCTGCTGGAAAAAATGAACAGTGCTCTCAACCTGGTAAGAATTTGAAACATTCCTTTTGGGCATAGCAAATAGACTTAGCAAGCTTCCCAATCCAAGTTAAAACACTTCAAATGATGGACTGAGCACTGAGAACAAGTTTCATCAATTTCTAGAACATGCCCACCATTCTCGGGGCTCTGCAGAGATAGACTAGTGAGTAGTAAAATGCAGATAGCTCCAAAACTATAAATGCAATGACCTTGAAAATTGATATGCAGAAACTAGACAGTAAGAGCTATTCTACGCATGTTAAAGCACTGAAAAAGGATCTGTGGAACTCGAGATATGACCTTCTGAATGTACTGCTCTGAGTGAGTATAGCAGAGAACAAAACAGAGAAGTAGATGATAATAAATGTATAGATTCACATATGATTACAACCACATTGGCAATGAATCTTTGCACAATGGGAGTAGAATGATAGAGCTATGGAGTAAGCTCTTCAATCTCTACAAAATGACATCAAGTGGTCACGTACAAGGCTTGCTAATCACCTCTTCCTTCTTGCTCCTTTTATAGCTATTCTTGGAGGGAGTTTTGAATTGGAATTCGAATGGCTCCACCTAAAAGTGATCGTCAAAGTTAGGAGATATTCCCTCAGATCAAAAAGTCGTGGGTTTTGGTAGTTAGAGCCATGAAATTTCTTTTACATCATGCATGAGGTAAGCCATCCTTTTCCTTTTTCTTTTTTCAATCACAAGAGATAAAAATGAACTCTTTTACAAGAGGTGTTCACAGGACTACACATGTGACTTACAAATGAGGATAATATCAAGCATATCAAGCATGTAGGCTTGGGTAAAATGCACCAACAAGGATGATGTGCATCCTCATATCCAGGAGGTTGTGCCATATACACTTGCTCATAAATCCATCCATTTAAGAAAGCATTCTTTACATCAAGTTGATACAGCTTCCAATTTCTAGATACAAGAAGACTAATGAGAACCCTAATTGTAGGCATTTTTGCAATAGGAGAGAAAGTCTCCTCATAATCAATACCATGGGTTTGAGCAAACTCTTTAGAAACTAACCTTGCTTTATTTCTATTTATACTTCCATCTGGATTCCTCTTGATTTTGTATATCCATCGAGATCTAATTACCTTCATAGATGGCTTGTTAGGTACAAGCTCCCAAGTGTCATTCTCCTTCAAGGCTTCCATTTCTCCATCCATTGCATCTCTCCAAGCTTTCTTTCTTTGCGCTTCTTCAAATGTGGTAGGTTCTTCATTGGTTGAATCCTTTGTAGTGTAGATTGAGTGCTTGGTGACCAAAGAAGTATCATAACCATACCTCTTTGGTTTCTTCTTCTCCCTTGAAGATCTTATAAGTGGTTGATGTGAGATCTGAGGTCCATACGTAGCATCTTGCATCTTTGCTTTACCTTTGCTCTTCCATAGCTTTAGTCTTTCCAAGTCTTCTAGGTCAATCTCCGAATCACTTTCTTCAATTTGCTTTGGATCCTTTGGTTGAAGTGATGGAAAATCTTCATCCAAGTGATAAGGCACCTTCACTTTCTTGTCGTCATCAAACCATGATTTGTTCTCATAAAAAATTACATCTCTACTCATAGAAAATTCTTTGTTGGTTGGGTTGTACAATCTATATCCCTTTTGGTTTTGTTCATAACCAATAAATATGCACTTCTCTACCTTGGATCCAATTTCCCTCTTACTTGAGAAGGAATGTGAGCATAGGCTAAGCATCCAAAGATTTTACAATGCTCTAGAATAGGTCTTCTTCCATTCCACACTTCATATGGAGTGGTTCCATCTAGTGACTTAGATGGACGTCTAGTTATGAGATATGTGGCTGTAGAGACAACCTCTACCCATAGGTAGTTTAGCGATCCCTTTTCATTGAGCATGGACCTTGCAGTTTCAACAATAGCTCTATTTCTCCTCTCTGCTACACCATTGAGTTCGGGTGTATACCTTGTAGTGACTTCCCTTTTAATGTGTCTTTCATGCAAGTAGGCATCAAATTCAGAAGAGAAGTATTCTCATCCACCATCTGATCTGAGTCTTTTCAAAGTCCTACCTGTTTGGTTTTCAACAAGAGCAACATACTTCTTAAAGCAATTAAAAACTTCATCCTTGTGCTTCATGAAAAACAGAATGGTCCACCTGCTACAATCATCTATGAATGGCACATAATATCTTGATCCTGATATAGATGGCTCCTTACTTGTACCCCACACATCCGTGTGCACTAGATCCAAAAGATTTTGATACACATATCCCTTGCTATTGGAAGGTTGTCTATGAGCCTTACCGAATTGACAAGCTTCACACTTATAAATCATGTGTTGCCTTGTGATATTAGGCAAACCAAGTACACTTTGGTCCCTACAAATTTGTTTGAGTGTCCTCTCACCAATGCGAGCAAGCCTTTTGTGTCATATCTCCAACTCTATGAGATTTTGAGATCCATAGCTAAATAAGGCTATGTTCTCTGTATCTTCCACCTCAAAAGTGAAAAGTTTTCCTGCCTTTTCTCCTTTGGCAATCCTTATAAAGCCTTGCCTTTGGTCTTCAACATATGATCCAAATCGGTTGAATCTAACCTGCAATCCTTTTTCAACAATCTGCCCAACACTTATTAAATTTTTGGTAATTATAGGGACATACAAGACTTTGCTTATGAGGTTCATATTCCCATCTTCTCCACTAAGTGCTTTGTATCATCTCCCCTTTGCACTTCATGTTTGTTGTGAGGATCTTCCAAATCAGAAAGTAAAGCCACATTTTGTGCTACATGATTTGAGCATCCTGAATCAATGTAAAAGATGTGATCATCATCCTTACCCTTCTTCACTAATAGATTCATAATCAATAATGAATCTTCTTGACTTTGGTCCTCTGCGTAGTTATAGTAATCTCTTCTTCCTCTATGACCACTTTGATAGTTGTTGTTATTGTTGTAATTGTTGTTGTTGTAGCCTCCATTGTATCTTCCTCTATTTCATCCATAGCCACCTCTATTGAATCCTCTTCCTCTTGAGTTCCTCAGGTTCCTGAAACATTCTTCAGTAGTATGATTAGATAAGCCACATATATTGGAAGGTTTGAGATGATTGGAATCTCACCCTGCCTTGCTTTCCACCTCTGCCTCTTCCTCTACCTGCAAAGTTTGCTTGGAAAGAGCTACCTTCATCTTTATTCTTCTTATTCTTTGGATTGTCCTTGACCTTAGCTTTATCAAAATATAAGGCAGAAGTTTGATTACCTCGTGAGGACTCACCACCTTTGCTAATCTTTTCTTCATGAGTGAAGATTTGGTCCATGAGTGTATTGAGGTTGGGTACATGCATATCCATGTACAAATCCATGGCTGTTGTGAAGGACTCCCACTTTTCATTCGCTTTGATTCCATTTATGATTTGTCTAATGATTTGTTTTTCTTCAATTACCTCTCCAATGCTTCCAAGTTGATCTGAAATCTCCTTCATCTTTGTGACATAATCAGTCACACTTTTCCTAGGGCTTTTCTTCATTGTTGTGAACTCCATCCACAATTGGTTCTTCCTTGCTCGAGTGTTGGAGGAGAACAAAGAGGCAAGTGCATTCCAAATGTCTCTTGATGTCTTGCATCCCTTGAAATGAGGTAAAAGAAAATTAGAGATTGAGTTTAGAATATAGGACCTTGCAAGTGCATCCTTTGAACACCAATTTGAACGTCTTTCCTCTTCTTCATGTGATGGTTGCTCTGTGTTCCTCATGGTTGTCATAGCTTCATCTCTAGATGTGTATCCAAATAGATTCCTCCCTTGAAGATAAACCTCCATTCTTAGAGACCATGCTGGGTAGTTGTTTCTATCCAATTTATCAATTGTTGATGGAAATCCATCTCCCATGTTGATTGACTATGCTCTGATACCACTGTGGAGAGAGATGGTGGATGCAACCTGAAGAGGAATTGGTGCTACTACAACTAGCTTCATACCAAAAAACTAAGACTTCAGACTTGGTTAGTAGACCCTTTGAGATTCCTAAATCCACAAAAAGATCACCCAAGTTCTTTGGAACAATTATCTCAAAAGTTTGAGTCAAGACAGACTAGTTGCGAAATGACTAGCTCCCAAAACTTGCTATTTTCTTACATACACCTGCTGGGAAAAATGAATAATGCTCTCAACCTGGTAGAGATAAAAGAAATTCCTTTTATACATAGAAAAATAGTCTAGCAAGATTCCCAATCCAAGTTAAAACACTTCAATTGATCAACAGAGGAGTGAGAACACATTTTAGCAAAATCTAGAACATCCCCACTATTCTCAGGGTGTAGAGATAGACCAATGAGCAGTAAAATGCCAATCTCTCATGCATGGTAAATCAAATGGAATTGAAATTTTGAGACCCCAAATTAAACTTAGAGAGCTATCCAATGCACTTTAAAACTTGGAAAAACGTATAGGCCGACATATGAGCTTCTGAAGTTTACTCGTTTGAGTGAGTATAGCAGAGAACAAATCAAAGGAGAAGTAAATGATGATTGTATAGATTTACATATAATTACAACCTCATTGGAAATGAATACTTGCACAATGGGATTAGAATGATAGAGCTATGGAGTAAGCTCTTCAATCTCTACAAATGGGCATGAAATGGGCACGAATCAAGCACTTCTTTGGTGACTTCCTTCTTGCTCCTTTTATAACTACTTTTGGAGGTAGTTTTGAATTTGAATATAAATGACTTCACCTAAAAGTGATGCTAGGAATTAGGAAATATTCCCTCAGCTAATGGATTCCTGGTTTTGGGTAGTTAGAGCCTCTAATTTGCTCTTTACAGCATGGATGACTTAAGCCAATCTTTCTTTTACAATTACAAGAGATAAAATGTACTCTTTCACAAGAGGTGTACATATGTCTACACAATGAACATCATATCAAGCATATCAAGCAAAGTGCTAGGCCCAAGATCTAGCACTATGATTGACACTAGCTTCAGAGGATTTGAGGCTTTATCTATCTCATCCTAGATATCTTCGTGACCTAAGGTTCATAAGCCTTGGTGGTTAACCCAATTTTTCCGAGTACAACGTCATTGCAAAGTTCTTTGGTATTAGTCACTTATTCTTTTTACTTCACTTAGGCTGTCATTTTCTTATCTAATAATCTCTGTCGTGAGGAACACTTGAGTTTTTTGCACTTGAAATTTGATCGCTTGATTTATATAGTTTCACCTTAGAGTTTGTTGTAGGACTGAATTATTGATGCTTGCACTTGCAAAATTAGGGTTCTTGTACTTGAGCGTGCTTAACGTCACCCTAAATTATCAAAAACTCTATTCGTACTTAACCTAAGCTAGGAATTGACAAAAGGGGTTGAAAATGATCCAACCTCAAGTTGCTTCTCCCTTGCTCATGCTTGAGTGCTCAAGACAATCGTTCTCAAGCTTGCAATACTCTTGTGCTTTGGATGCCCTTTGCTGCTCTCAATGGATTTGTAAAAGTCCCAAAGTAAGATCAAGATTTAAACTCAATTGTCATAACAAACCATGTCCATTCATGTAATTCATAGACCCAAATTTTCTTTGTTTTTTATAAAAATTCCCTTAGAGATCCCTAAACTTTCTCACCCCGGTAGTAGGTCAACTTCAAAATACTATAGCTATAACTCCATTGTTGACAGTCAAGGTCACACACAAGCAGCGAAGCACATCAATGAAGTGGACACACTAAAGAAGAAGAAGGTTGTAGGGAGCTCCAAGAAGCACATGTCAAATTTTCAGAAGAAATCCCTATAGATATAGTGATTTTTATCACTAAAAACCATTGTAAATACCATTTTCTATTTTTAGGACTCCATTTTGTTCAAGCCGAGGAGTCCTCAAGCTTGAGGAGTATTAGAAGTATCATCCTACCAGTTTTCATAATTTTTAGACACCGTTTGAGCCCCCAAATAAGCCTTGGAACCTATTTTTTTAACTAGGCCAGACACTAGGTCTAGACAGGGCCAAAACTACTCAAAAAACTATAAAAAGGGCTGGAGAGCTCATTTTTGGGGTTAGCTTATGGTAGATTTCCGCTTTGAAAAAGAGTTCTTTAGTAATTGAAGTCTTTCCATTGTTCCACTCTTTGCTCTTACTTTGTGCACGTGTGTGTGTATGTGTGTGCATGTTTGTATGCTTTCACTCACTCACTTGTGCACTTCACTTGCTCTTGGTCTTCATACCAATCCTCACGTCTCCGTAGATTGACATTTATGAGGTGAAGGTCCTCACATTGGTACTCACCATTGTGCTAGAGTGACATCAAATTTGGCGCCGTTGCCGGGGAGAGAGCTTGGAGGACGAGTGTGTGACGGTAAGACGTAGAGTAGCGACGTCAGAAGGTAAAAAAATCACCATTTTCAGTTCAGTTTGTGAGTTTTTCTTCTTCTTCATCTTCATCATCATCATCATCATCATCTCTTCCCACCTTCTTCCTCTCTGATTTTTCTCATTTTTGAGTGTACATTCACCTCATTTTTCACCTACGACTATGAGGAACAAGCGCAGAGGGTGTTCAGAGCTAAAATGTTGAAGAAATCGCCTTGAAATACACTTAAAACATAAAAAATCTGAGTGGCAGTATCATGGAGTGACAAGACCTGCGTTTGGTAGCGTGGTTGTGGTATCGTGAGTTTGAAGGGTGATTTTTCATCTACAGGCTGATAGGAGTGACAAGGAGGACACAAGGTACACATATTTGCAAAAAATTTTGAATTTGGGCTTAAAAATCTCCAAGTATTGTGACCGGTTGAGTTTTGGTATCACGATACCAGAATTCTTGAGTATTGCGATACGTGTTGAGGTATCGTATCGTGCACACCCACTGAGGTATCGCGATACCATTCTGGTATCGTATCGTCAAGTGCTTGTATCGCGATCACGGTCGCCCCGATGGTATCGTATCGTGGTCCACATGGTATCGTATCGTGGTCCACATGGTATCGTATCGTTAACCGTGCAGTGTCCTATCGTGTGCTAGTTTGGTATCGTATCGTTGATTTAGTATCGTATCGTGCCCAATCTAGTATCGTATCGTGCAAAAAAGTGGTATCGTATCATCCATAGAACCAGTATCGTATCGTGAGAGTTCCAGTATCGTATCGTGTAAATTTTTGGTATCGTATCATGCACCTTGTGGTGTCGTATCATGAAACACAAGCAGTATCATATCGCGATTGAAGTGGTATCGTATCGTCTATAGACTTGTATCGTATTGTCCCTTACCCTAGTATCGTATCGTGAGCAATCTGGTATCATATCGTGTGATATCCAGTATCGTATCGTGTAGTGGTCAGGTATCGTATCGTCCACTAACTTGGTATCGTATCGTCGAGTGCAGAGGTATCGTATCGTGTGATTTTTAGTATCGTATCGTCAGTAGACCCAGTATCGTATCGTCGATTGTTTTGGTATCGTATCGTGGGCTTGATGGTATCGTCTAGCAAGTGGTATCGTATCGTGGAATTTGGTATCACCTTGGTGGTATCATATCGTCTAAGGTGGTATCGCCCATAGTGGTATCGCGTGGAAAATCTGGTATCATATCGGCTGTCCTGAGGCACTCCCTGAGAGATCCTGTTTCCCTATTTCAACCCCCAGAACCTTGAACTAGCATAACTTTCTCATACGAAATCCATTCAGAGTGATCTTTGGTTCGTTGTAAAACTTGTGGGGAGTAAAATTAATACAAGGATTATTAGATAGGGTATTTTGAAGTTGACCCTCAGGTTGGACCAGGAAGCAAGGGGTTCCACAAGATTTTGAGCAATTGAAAGGACAATTTTGGACTTGTAGACAAGGCATATGAACCTAAGCTCAAGTTGATACTTAGGAAGAGATAGATAAAGTACCAAATCACTTGAAACTAAGGTCAACCACACAACCAAGTCAGGGACTCACAACTCAGTGGTCAACACTACATGCTGAGTTCATAGACAAGTGAGTCAAAAATGTCATTTAACTGGGAGAGACTCTTGGTTTCTGAAGACATGCATAGATGTCTTCAGAAACCAAGAGTCTTATGTCTACAGTGGAAAGGGAATATAGGATGTCTCTTCAATACGTATCCACTAACGTGCAAGGAATACCCATCTACCTCGACAATCTATACAGGTCAATAGCAAGAATGAGAAACACTACTGAATTAGAAATAGTTCCAAGACCAACTGTCAAGTACGAAGATGGAGTCTACATGGACAAGATGGGCCAGATCTATGTAGTAACTGAAAACCCTGATCAGATTAATAAAAGAGGAGAGTTAGTTCGAGATCATGCAACTACCTCACAAAACCCATTCGAGACCCAGCAAAGAACAGAAAATGTGATGTTAGGACAAATGAGCCAAGGTACTAGACCCGATAGACCACATGAACAATTCACCATGCCAGGAATCAACCCCCATGGCCACACTAGTCAAAGAATGGGAAATATGAATAGACCTACCTTTAGGACAGAACCGCCCCAAGGTGTCCCCATCATAATGCAATCCCTAGAGCTAGACAAAAGAGTGAGACCAATACAATTGGCCAAATGTATGCGAAATCATTACGATGGAACAAGAGAGCCCTATGACCACATCGCAGAATTCAAGCAGGTGTTGCGAGCGGAGCAAGTGGATGACTTTTTCATGCAATATGAATCCTTTGGGCTAACTCTCATGGGAATAGCCTTAGCTTGGTTTCAATCCTTGGATCCAAATTCCTTTGGCAATATCAAACATTTCTTCCAAGAATTTGTCTGGGAATTCACTAAGCGAGGGATCAAGCACAATTCTTCATCCTTACTACATAGTTTCAAACAGGGTTCCAAAGAGACAGTAAAATGATATCCCTATTTTTAGAAGGTCTAACCAATGGAACATTGAGAATGTTAGTATACGTAAAACAGGTGCAAACTCTGAGTGAGTGTCTTCAAGAATGTATAGATTTGGAAGACAACTTAGCTGAGGATCTCAAAATCACACAAGATCTTACCAAATCAGAGGATACAAGGAGCAATGAAGCTTCTAGTTCGAGCTATGTGGAGGAAGTGGCAGAGTTAGTGGCCAAGAAATTAGGGGCACAAGGACAACAGAACTACCAACTTTCTTCCTTGAGATTGCCAATGTTAGGAAGTTGCACACTTTGCGGTGGAGATCATCCATCTCATGTCTGCACCAGAGAAGGATTAGGGTTATCACAACCTTACCCTTACAGTAGACAACCAACTCAAGAGCCTAACATGTACTCTTATTGTGAGCAAAAGTACCCCAACCACAATATCCAATACTATCTAGTGAATAGACAACCACGACTACAACCATGACTACTTGCACCACCCCAATGTAGACCATACAGGTACCCTCCTAGAGAACAAGACAGAGAAGTTCCTAGGTATAACCCTTGTCCAGGACCACGAGGAGCAACTAGACCGTATGAACATGGAGGATATGGCCAACCTCAACCTATACCAGGACAACAACCATCCCACCCACCAGCTCCGACACAAGGACAACATGTCACAATACAAGTCGTGTGTCTTGAGTGTGGCAAAGAACAGCTCCTAAGAGATTGTCCCGGCCATCCCTCTAGTGCACCAAAGGTGAAACCCGTTAATGTGGTAGGCCTAGTAGGGGATTCAAGTTCCAGTAGCGATAATGTGGCTCCTATACATGCAGTTATGAGGGCACAAGCCTTACAAAAAGCTAAACTAGCTGAGAAATCAGAGCCAAGTGAATTAGGAGAGCCTAGTAAGAGAAAAACAAGAACATGGAAGGATACTAGGGAGAAAGCCAATCGTAAGTGGACCAAAACGTTATTTGAACTAGAAGAAAGCCTGAAAGACGCAAAAACAAAAAGAGAAGATATTGCCTCTCAAAGCTTCTCACATGTCAAAACTCCATCCACACAACCTCATCCCCACCCATCAACCATTGTAAACAGACCACAACCAAGGTCTGTTATTGCAGATCCAACCCCAGAACACTTGGACATGATGTTCAAGGCATACCACGCTCGATTTCAAGAAGGGCCAACACCTCCAAACCTAGACAAGAGCTACCCTAGAGCAGATTTAGAGATTGAACGAACAAAAATATGCATAAAAATGGTGGAACTAGCTCAAGCTATGTTCAAGGCCAATCAATCATTCAATCAGACGAATGCTATTACATCGAGTTTGCACTTCTATAGATTAGAGCAGTTGGTAAATAAACCTCAAGTTTCCTTACCTCCACAGGCTGAACCTACTGTTGAAAGAGAAATCTCATAACCACAAAAAGTCTATGTTCCTGACTCCCTAGAAGAGGGAGGACTCTTTCAATCCAACAACACTCTCAAAAGTTCTTGCGGGAAATACAAGAAGAGAAATGGGCCAAGGAGAAGGATAATCCCCCTCCTATTCTTGAGATTGATGACCGGCACGACCAATTCCCACAAGACATTCCATCTATTTATGGAGACCAAGTAGAGCAACAAGAAAAAGAAAGTTCAGGATTTGAATCCAATTCTTTACAAGAGTTGCCACAATTCACAGGCCCATGTGAATTTGAATCTCTCCAGATCAGAGCTCCCACAATATTGATAAGAAACAAAGACTCGGTGGTTCCAAGAAACACTGATGTTGTGAAGAACACTAAGGTTCAATGTCATCTGACTGTAGAAGAGTTGCTCAAAGCAAAACTTGAGCTATGGAATCATGTGAAAGATTAAGTTCTAGAACTTGATTCCAATATGCCAAAAGTAGATTCTAAGCAGAAAGTTCTAGAGATACCTCTAGACAAAATAGGGGACATGAGCGAAGGTGAGGAGGTAATACTTATCTTCCGATCACCTACTGTAGCTCAGTGATGAGTAGCACCTCCTTTAATGTCAATCCGGGAAGACATGAGGATGGTATGAAGACCTCGAGCAAGTGAAGGCACAAATGCATGAGTGAGAAGCACACCAACATGCACACACATACACACACACACGTGCTCACACGGCAAGAACAAAGAGAGTAAGACAATGGGATTACTTCTATTACAAACAAGTTCTCATACAAGCTCAAAACTACAAGAAGCTAGCCCAAAAATGAGCTCTCTAGCTCTATTTATAGTTTTTGACTAGCTTTGGCCCTGTCCAGACCTAGTGTCCTGCCTAATTAAAAATTAGGTTCCAGGGCTTATTTGAGGGCTCAAATGAGATCTAAAAAATATGAAAATTGGCAGGCCACTACTTCTAAGGCTCCCAAGAACACACATCCTATTGCATAATTGGATGCATCCACGTGTACATGGAAGGGCTTATTCCAATCAGGAGTGGTCAATATTGGTGTTGTGCACAAGCGTCTCTTCAGCTCATTGAAGGACTTTTCGCATTCATCGTTCCACTCAAAATTTGTCAATGAGGCATAAAGAGGTTTAGCTATGATTGCATACATGTGAATGAACCTACGGTAATATCCACAATGGCCCATGAAGGCTTGTACCTCTTTAACATTCCTTGGCCTCGGCAACTTTGCTATGGCTTTTACCTTGTCCTCATCTGTTGATATTCCATTCTTAGAGACAATGTGACCTAAGATTTTACCTTGACGTACCATGAACACACACTTCTTTGGGTTCAGACACACTCGATATTCTCTACACTTGTTGAAGATCTGTCTGAGCTCAGGAATGTGGCATTTTCTTTGTTGGGAATGAGCACATAAATCATCCACATATACTTCTAAGCTCTTTCGCAAGAACTCTTTGAAGACATGGCACATGAGACGTTGAAAGGTTGCAGGTGCATTGGTGAGGCCAAATGGCATCACCCAAAATGCAAAGATCCCCCACTCTGTGGCAAAAGTTGTTTTATGTTGATCTTCTGGGGCAATGACTACTTGATTGTAACCTGAAAATCCATCAAGGAAGCTATAAACTTCCTTGCCTGCAACTGAAGTTTTTCGATGGCGATGCACCACACTGCACTCTCCTTCTCGAGAGCTCCACGATGATATGCTCGGAGTAGAAAATCGAGCTCCTGACGCCACACACAGTACTCCGCACAGAGGTTGTAGAATACGCAGAAAACGCAGTACACAGGGAGCACGAAGACAAACTTCTTAGGTCTTACAAATGCGGTCGAACTTACAGTCTGTGATTGACCAGGCCACTATATGTTTTATTAAAGAACATATACAAAGAAGTGTCCGGTGGCCATTTGGCCTTTCACATGGACACTAACGGAACAATCTCCCACTAAAGGCCAATATGGCCAGAGTAACTATGGGAGAAAAAAGAAAGAATGATAAAGAATACCTGAGTGAAGTATACAAACTATACCTCCCACCTGATGGGCATGTTACACAGTATACAAGTGACTGCGTAAGATCAAGAATCAAGTAACCCCCATCAAGTGACAACAGTGTTGAAAGCTATCCTGTGGTAGAGCTTTAGTCAAAGCATCTGTAGCATTATCTCGAGTGTGAACCTTCTCAAGAATAATGCTCTCAGTGGCTAAGCAATCTCTAATGAAGTGATACCTCACCTCAATGTGCTTGGTCTTTGCATGATAGACCGGATTCTTAGCCAAAGCAATGGCACTCTGACTATCACTGAGCAAGTGAGGTACATGCTGAGGCAAACCCATATCACAAGCAAGACGAGAAAGCCACACTGCTTCCTTACATGCCTCACTTGCTGCAACATACTCTGCTTCTGTGGTGGAAACAGCTGTACATTCTTGAAGACGAGATCTCCAAGAGATAGCACCTCCAGCAAAATGAAAAATGTACCCTGATGTAGACTTACGATTGTCTACACAACCAGCATAGTCAGAATCTGTTTAACCAATAATGGATGCTTTCCCTCTACCTAAGCATAGACACTTGTCCTTAGTGCCACTCAGATATCTCAAAATCATTTTGACCGCTTCCCAATGTTTCTTGCCAGGATTAGACATATATCTGCTCACAACTCCCACTGCAAATGCAATGTCTGGTCTCGTAGCTACCATAGCATACATGAGACTACCAACAGCAGACTGATAGGGAATTTTGGTCATGAATTCCTTTTCCTCATCTGATTTGGGGCAGTCATCCTTGCTCAATTTCACATATGTGGGTAAAGGTGTACTCAATGCCTTTCCACCCTGCATATTGAATCGATGAAGTACTTTGGATATGTACTCACTTTGAGACAAGTATATGCATCTTTTACTCCTATCACGAGTGATGCGCATGCCAAGAATATGTTTGGCATCCCCCAAATCCTTCATATCAAATGTCTGACTCAACTTCTTTTTGAGAATTGACAAATCATAAGAGGACTTCCCAGCAATCAACATATCATCGACGTAAAGTATCAAGCATATCAAACTGCCATCAGAACATCTCTTTGTGTAGAGACAATGATCCTCATTGCTCCGAGAATAGCCTTGGGACTTCATAAAAGCATCAAACTTTTGGTACCATTGTCTAGGAGACTGTTTAAGTCCACACAAGCTCTTCTTGAGCTTACAAACTAGACTTCCTTGCCAGGAACTACATAACCCTCTGGTTGTTCCATATAGATCTCATCTGTAAGATCTCCATGCAAGAAAGCTGTTTTTACATCCATTTGGACTAGCTCTAAGTCCTCCATTGCAACGAATCCAAGCAACATGCGCAAAGTAGTCATCTTGACCACTGGAGAGAAGATTTCCTCAAAATCAACACCATGTTGTTGCTTAAAACCCTTTGCAACAAGCCGTGCTTTATATTTTGGAGAAGCACTATCTGATGTGAATTTCAGCTTATATACCCATTTACATGGTAAAGCTTTCCTGCCCTTTGGCAAAGGTACTAAGTCCCAAGTACCATTCTTGTGAATAGAATCCAACTCACTCTTCATGGCACGCTCCCACTTGACATGATCCTATGTCTGCATAGCCTCTTTGTAGCAAGAGGGCTCACCGGCATCTGTTAGCATAACAAAATCTAAACCTGGAACATATCTATCAGGTGGATATGAGACACGTGCAGAACGTCTCAATGGTTGCTGAACAGGAACATGTGCAGACTGATCTGAATGGACATTCTCTTGAACATCCCTATGTGTAGCATTTTTATGAATGCTAACCGGAGGACTAGTATCCTCAAACACCACTCTTCTCACTTCAACCTCCTTAATTGGCTGTTTATGCATCTTAGACTCATTAAAAATGACATCACTACTTCTGATCACTGACCGTGTTTCAGGATCCCATAAGCGATATCCAAATTGTCCTTCTCGACCATATCCAAGAAAAATGCATTTCTTTGACTTATGGTCCAACTTCTGTCTAAGATTCTTGGGTATATGAACATATGCTTCACACCCAAAAACTCGAAGATGATCATAATATGGTGGTTTCCCTGTCCATAACTCTTGTGCCACTTTCAGACCTTTGGCAGTACTAGGTGAAAGGTTAATCACATGAACTGCAGTCAATATTGCTTCTGCCCAAAAACCTTGTGAGAGGTTTGCATGATGCAACATAGAGACTACTCTATCTTGAATAGTTCTATTCATCCTCTCAGCTACACCATTCTGTACTGGGGTATAAGGAGCTGTAAACTCTCTACGAATCCCTCTACACTGACAGAAAAGGCTGAATTCATGTGACGTATACTCACCCCCATTATCTGAACGTAAAGCCTTAAGCTTAGTTCCTTTTTCAGTCTCAACTGAAGTAAGCCATTTTCTGAAAGTAGGAAATACATCATCCTTCGATTTGATAGGATATACCCAGACTTTTCTAGTAGCATCATCTATGAAAGTGACAAAGTAAAGAGAACCACCTAAGGACCTAGTGGGCATCGGACCACACACATCTGTATGAACAAGATCTAAAGGCTGAATTGAAGAGTCAATGTGCGTTTTATGCACATTTCTGGTTTGCTTTCCATATTGACAATGCTCACAAAATGAAAAATCAGAGAAAGATAACACAGGTAAGTAGCCAGAACGAGAAAGATTTTCCATTCCACTACGAGATATATGGCCCAAACGACCATGCCAAATACAAGCCATAGGCTGTTCAGTAACAGCTAACAAGTGTTCTTTCTGTGATACAAATAAAGGGTAAAGTGAGCCAACTTTCCTTCCTTTTGCAATAACCATATTGCCCTTTGATATACGAAAGGACTGAGCATAGAAGACCACCTTGTAACCAAGGTCATCAAGTTGACCAACTGACATCAAACTGCGTGATAACTGAGGTACATGGCGTACATTATGCATAGTAAATTTTGAACTGTCAATGAACTGCACAACCACATCTCCAATCCCCACAACATCACACTGGTAAGAGTCACCAAGTCTCACGGTACCAAGAGACTTTGCTGCATAATTAGAGAACCATTCTCTATGTGGTGTCACATGGAAAGAAGCACCAGAATCTAGCAGCCAGGTGTGGGAAAGAGAATCAGCCATAAGTGCCTCAGATGGCACAGTACTATCAAGTGTCAACACATCAGCATCATCAGAAATAGCATTAATTTCTTCAATCTTCACAGTTGAAGTAGATGGTGCAGGTAACTGTTTAACATGCCCATCAACATTCTGTCCTTTACCTTTAGCATTCTTTAATGCATAACAGTCTTTCTTCATGTGTCCTTTCTTATGACAATAATGGCATTCAATATCCCTCTTCCTTGATTTACTTCTGCTCTTATTCCGTTGACCATTCTTTTCCTTATTCTTGCTCCTGCCACGTTGTTGATTCTTTCCTTGGTAAGAATCACGAACATTATATGCATCTCCACTCTGAGTGCCAACCATAGATTTTCTACGAATCTCCTCACTCAAGAGTGCTCCACATATGTCATCATAGACGAGTTTACCACCTGGTGCACTAATGCTAATAGCTGTGCAAAATGTATCCCATGATGATGGCAGGGTGCATAACAGCAATACTGCTTTCATTTCATTGTCCATATCCATTTTCTGAGCCTGTAACTGGGAGAATATGGCATCAAACTCATTTAGATGAGCAGCAACACTATCTGTGTCCTTCATACGAAGGTCGTATAATTTTCTCATCAGATATACTTTATTTGATGCCGTCTCTTTTTCATATGTATTGCATAACTTCTTCCAAAGCTCCTCTGCACTTTCACAGTCTAATACTGTAAAGTAAACATTATCTGCTAGGTGCAAGCGAATGGTAGACCTGGCCATTTCATCTAACTCATCCCAATCATCTTCATCCATGTCAGCAGGCTTCTTTGAAATCCCATTTACTGGCTTCCATTGCCTTCTTTGAATCAGCACATCTTTAATCTGATTCTTCCATAGAGCAAAGTTTGTGCCATCAAATTTTCGGATCTCAAAATGGTCTTTGCCCTGCAAGTTATAGCTCCTCCTCGGAACGCTAGCACTAGACCCTGATCCACAGGATGTGCCTGAGACCTCTGATGCCATGATCGTAGAGAACTGAATAGAATGATAATGGAGCTAGAAGAGTCCAAACACCAACAAATAAGTGTATCAAGGAGTAAATCGACCACTATATAGTTGACTAAACCAGAAATCTGGAAAAATTTTGCCAGAGTATCCTCTGCAAAATTAGCATATGACCAATGTCAAAGTATCATAAAACTGCAAGTACTGACATGTCTACCTGCATAGTGAATCACTGACTCCACTGTATATAATCAATTACCCAATAGAAGCCAACTAGGCTTATCGAGCACCTATGAACAACTATCATACATCTCCTATGGCGAGGCTGGGTAAGTCTTCCACCTGCATCACCGAAGAGACCCCGACATCTGGGTGTCTCCCAGTTAAGAAAACCTCACCACGATCCTCTTTATCAAACGTAAAAGGCTTTATGCAAAGAACGTAACCGCTATATCAATGCCCACATGGACGTACATAAGCGGTATCCACAGAAGCGTACATGGTGTGTATGTGCTCAATATATGCAGTAAAATGACACTGAAAGGCTGAATACACAGCCCAAAAACTAGCCAATAACACCTGCAAGTGTCTGTCAACTCTGATGTTTTAGGCTTTAAAAACCTGCATAAATTTGCAGCGACTGCTCCCACCAAAACTGAAAAACCCCTCAAGAAACCTGTAGTTTTACGAGTGTGGCTGAAAATACAGCCCCAAAGGTTGATATTTATTGTCTGAGAAGTACAAGGAACACTCTTCTTGATGTTCTTGGACCTGTGTGAAGAGAACTACGTGCAAAAGTACTCCGAAATGGCTCCAAAAACACCCCAAAATTGCTTCAGAAATAGGCTTTAAAAGCAAAAATGAAGCTTTGAGGGACCAAAACTTGTTCAAGGTAATGTCAACCTTAGTCTTTCCCCTTCTTCAAACACCACAAGAGTGTAGCTTAGTGGCAAGAGATTGCCACGGTTAAGCAAGCTCTGGGGGGAATAGTACTGGGATGGGTGACCTCCCGGGAAGTACCGGGAACCTCTATATTCCTTGATCGTTGAGGTCCTCCCTCGCGCGCAGCCAACGGCGCCAACGGTGACTTCGGTGACTCGGATGACAAGGTATGCCAAGGTCTATGCCGGTCACTAGATGTGAAACCGGTCAAAACTAGTCTAGAAACTATAAAAAGAGCTAGAGAGCTCATTTTTGTGGTTGGTTAGTGTGAGCTTAGAGCTATTTTGAGCTTGTAAGAGTGTTCTTGAGTAATAGAGTTGATTTCTCACCTTCCATTGTGTCTTGCTTGTCTCTTCGTAGTGTGTGTGTATGTGTGTGTGCATTTCTATGCTTCTCACCTTCACTCTCACTTCATCTCACGTTCACGATCTTCATATCACTCGTATCTCTTCCGCGGATTGACATTAAGGAGGTGGAGCTTCTTAACGTGGTTCTCACCATTGTGCTAGAGAAACACCAAATTTGGCGCCGTTGCCGGGGATCGAGTTTAGGACGAATGTGTGATGGTAAGAGTATAGCAAGAAGTGGCGTTGGAAGGTAAAAAATTTCAGTTTTTGTTGTTGTTTTTACTTAGTTTTTGTTGTTTTTCACCTCCCCCACACTCCATCTTCATCAGCGGATCATCATCTTCATCTCCAAAAAAATCAAAAAATTCACCATATCCACCCATTCTCCTCATTTCCCCTCATTTGTGCATGCGAGAGAGTGAGAGAGAACTTTTGTGCTTGCATGTACTTTGGTTTTTTTGAGTTTTCTTGCAGGTACAGAGCTCTAGTGCATCAGGAAAGCTTGGGAAAGGTAAAATTTTCAGTTTCTGTCAGAGATTTCCGTCTGTGTCAGATCATCGCGATGGTCTACCCAGTGCGGAATTTTTGGTAAGCGACCACACCACGGGATAGGCGAAACAAGCGCACACACGAATCCACAGGCGCATCTGCAAAAATCACATTTTGGTGGACCATCGCGACGGTCTCAGACCATCGCGATTGTGTAACACCATCGCGATTGGCTCACACCATCGCGACGGTCGATCGGACCATCGTGACGGTCTCACGCCATCGCGACGGTTCATTTGGACCATCGCGACGGTTCGCGGACCATCGCAACTGTTCGGTTGACCCCACACCATCGCGATAGGCTCACGCCATCGCGTCGACGGTGCCACGTGGCAAGCTACGCCATCGCGACGGTTCACCCTCACACCATCGCGACAACTCGAATTTTGGACCATCACGATTGGCTCAAGCCATCGCGCCCTGACCATCACGATTGGCTCACGCCATCGCATCTGTGACCATCGCGACGGTTCACTTTGGACCATCGCGATTGTTCACGTTGACCGTTGACCGACGCCATCGCGATTGTTCACTCAGTAAGCCTTTTGGAGATACAAGACAGAACTACTTAGTGAGGTAGGAATCATCACGATATACGAGTTCAAGGACCCGGATACACCTAGAAAGGTTGTATACCTGGATGAGACATCAGAAAGAGTCTTTGTGGTTTTCGACCACGCTAAAAACACATACACATGGAGAGGTGAATTGGTATTCCCTCCATCTAGAACAAACATGAATACAAGTCAACAAGGGGCAGGAACATCCTCAGCCCATGGAAATCAAAGAGAAAAGAATAAAGAAAGACCCGAAGTAAGGTTCACTCATCCCATAGGGAGAGATAGAACAACCACGGACACTAATAGAGCGGATAGACAAAGAGATCATGGAATACCAGGTGGTAGAGATGATTTTCCTCTACCTAGACCACGTGAACACGCAAGAATATTGAGACCCAATCAATTAGTAAAATCAATGAAAAATTATTTTGATGGGACAGGAGATCCCTATGACCATATTGCAGAATTCAAGCAAGTACTAAGAGCCGAACAAGTTGAAGACATGTTCACGCAATACAATACATTTGGACTAACGTTAAAGAACACCGCTTTAACTTGGTTCCAACCTTTGCAACAAAGGCAATTTAGAGACATCCATCACTTTTTAGAGTCCTTCATCACTGAATTCTCTAAAAGTGGGATTAGACATGACACGTCTTCGTTGATTCATAGGTCTATAAGGACTCAGACTGTTCATCTCTAGCATCCACAAAATTATCCAGCTCAATAGAAGACCTAGCCGAAAAAGTGGCCCAGAAACTAGGAGTTTCTAGTAAACCTAGGGTACTAACAAACAAGCATTGTTACACCTGTGGTGGAAATCATATGGCAAATGTGTGTCCCAATGCACCACAACCACAAGCCAACCCTAGTGGCCAATACTGTACAATTGAGAGAAGATACACGAATCATACGGCTCAGGACTGCCCATACAACAAACAGACCGTGAGACAGAACTACCCGCAAGCATACGCACAGCCAGGTAGGTATCAAGGCCAATACAATGCTCAACCTTATTACCATAGGCCTCCTCAGAACTACCCATACCAGGCTCAACAGAGACCTCAACCTGTCTTAGCTCAGCAGCCACCACCACCAGCGAATGTCATCTCAGTCAAATACGCTGCTGGAGAAGAGAACCTAAGTAGGGCCTTAGTGCCTTCTTCACCTTTGATCACAGAGAGTGACCCGAACTCAAACAGTTTTGACTCTACACATGTAGATAGTCCACCCGCATATTACACGGAGTCACCAGAACATGTGGAGGCATATCATTACGATAGTCCACCAGTGGAACCTAGTTGGGAGCCAGACTATGCTAATGTGATGTACACAAACCCAAACCCACGGCCCCAATTGAGACAACAGAGAACACAGGGCCCTAGAGGACCATGCTTTAGGTGCCAAGGAGATCACTTCATTAAGGATTGTCCACATCCTCCAATAGCAGGACAATCACAATACTATAACATCCAAGGCTTTTGTGCCGATTGTGGTAAAGAGCACATAATCAAAGATTGTCCTAAGAACCCTGTTAATGCTTCAAATGTGACACCGATCAATGTGATAGGTATTGTGAATAACGCAGATGGATCCAACCCTACATACGTGCCTATCCAAGCTATAACAAGAGCCCAGGCGCTCTTACAGAACCAACAGCTTAATCAAGAGAAAGTAGCCGGAACCAGTAAGGTTGCAGAATCTAGTAGCAAAAAGACTAAATCTTGGAAAGATTCTAGAGAAAGAATAAAGAGAAAGTGGAGTAAAAAGATAACTGAGTTGGAAGGAAGTTTAAAAGAGTCGAGAGCCAAAATCCTAGAATTGACTTCACAAGAATTGAATCAAGAGAATCCAGCTCAGAAGTCAGGATCAGTTTTAGCGGAACCCATACCAAAAAATCTAGACATGATGTTTCGTGCATATCAGGCTAGATTAAAAGAGGGACCTCAAGTTGCTGAAATGAGTAAAAACTACCCTCGAGCTGATCTAGAAATTGAGAGAACTAAACTTTGCATGAAGATGGTAGAACTAGCGCAAGCTTTGTTCGAAGCCTCTAGATATCTTAATTGGAATAAGATGGCAAAACCTGAATTACACTTTCAAGGTCTAATGGAGAGGCTATAATATTTTATTGATAGCAAAGAGAAAAAGGATCAGCATAGGAACCCCATTGTCCCAGAGACACAGGAAAGGAATGCACCATCCCTGTTTCAAGTACTTAATACAGAAAGTCAAGACAATTTGTCTTCCATACATAGGTACTCACATGAATTTTTGAGGGAAATCCAAGAAGAGAAATGGAGAAAAGAACAAGGAACTCATCCTCCTATTCAAGAAATAGACGACTTGCAGGAACAATTTCCCCAAGACATCCCGTCTATTTACAATGAGGTAGAGGAGGAACAACTGAGTGAACACACAACTTTTGAATCTAATTCTTTACAAGAATTACCTCAGTTCACAAGACCTTGGGAAGCAAAGTCTATTAGTATGAGAGCACCCACGATAATAGTGAGGAATGAAGAATTAGTAATCCCTAGAAACACGGAAGTGATCAAGAATACCAGAGTATAGTGTAATCTCACTCTGGAGGAGTTGTTAAAGGTAAAACCAGAATTGTGGAAACATGTAGCAAATCAATTCCCCGAGCTTGCTACTACTCCCTCACAGATAGGATCACAAAATAAGGTACCAAAGATACCCGTAGAAAAGATTGGAGATGTAAGTGAAGGAGAGGAAGGTAACACTTATCTTCCAATAACCCATCAGGGCTACACCACGAAAGCCATCTTAGATTCAGGAGCCGGAGTAGCCATAGCTACCACCGCTTTATGGAAACGTTGGGGTAAGCCAGCACTCAGACCTACCAGGATGAAGCTACAAATGGCTGACGGACACATAGAAAAACCATTAGGCTTACTAGAAGGCATATCTCTCACCACTTGTGGTGTAGAATTTGAGCATACTTTTGCCATTTGTGACTTTGCGAAAAATCATGCTTATGAGATGATATTGGGACGACCATTCATGCGTCAGTTGCAAATTGTACAAGATTGGGAAACTAATTCTTTGTACTTGCAACATTTAGGAGTGACTACCAAAGTCAATCTTAAAGACTATTCACATAGAGACGTACCCCCAATACAATGGAATACCATCCATAAGACTGAGGAAGAGACGGAATCCGTGCACTCATTAGAATCAGACCCCTCATGGTTACACGAGGACACTCATTTATGGATGTGTAAAGTAGCCAAACAAGAGGAAGAACGATTAGAAGCAAGGACCTTAGGTGTAGAACAACATCCACGAACTCTTCAAGATCCAGCCTACGCACCTGTAGTATTCCCTGACGAAGAGTTTGAACCCCATGGTTGGGCAGAAATCCTAGCAACCATGGATGTAGCCATCAATGAAGAACAATGGACACCCCACTGTGACGAGGATGGCTATGACATATCAGTTTTCACGATAGAGCCAATCATGTGCGATGCTATTTTAGAAGAATGTGAACCTAGCACTGATGCATTTGAGGATGCGAGTGATTTTGATTTAGAGTCAATTATCATGGACCCACCCTTTGCATCAGAAGAAGAATATTTTTTCGAAGTAGAAACTATCCCTCAGAAGCACGAAGAAGTTATGAATGATGTGAGAGTAGCCACTCAAGTGACTAGCAAAAGTGAAGGCAAGAAAAGAAAGAAGAAAGAAACCATGTCAGAAAAAGAAGAATCTTTATTTGAAGTACCCGAGAACTTCAAGAAATATGAAATCGAAGATAGAAGAATCATGGTACGAATGCCTAATAGAAAGGCCAATGATGGACAAGTATATGATAAGCGAGAGAAAACCAAGAAAATAATAGTAGCCATAGAAGGAGAAGAAGAGAAATGTACATACATAGGGCATGATTTGATGAAGGAGGAAGAAGAAGAGCTAGTTGCCCTATTGCATGAATATAGAGATGTGTTCGCTTGGAGTTACAGAGATTTGAAAGGAGTAGATCCAGATATATGCTCTCATAGAATCCCTATGACTCCATATGCAAAACCGACAAAACAGAAACCGTACACGTACAATGATAACTACGCTGCGAAGATTAAAGAAGAAATAGATCGTTTGATAGAAGCACGATTCATTTACGAAATTGAGCATACCGAATGGGTATCCCCCATTGTGGTCGTGCCCAAGAAGAACGGAAAATTGCGTGTGTGTATTAACCTTAAAAAAGTTAATGCCGCCACGATTAGAGACAGTTAATCCTCTTCCTATCACAGAACATCTATTGGAAAGAGTTGCGGTTAAGGAAGTTTACAGCTTCCTTGATGGTTTTTCAGGCTATAATCAAGTAGCCATTGGATTTTTCCAGGTCTAGCAAGGGCAATCAAACGCAACCAAAGCAAGGCAGTGAAGGGCATAAAGCTTGGGAAGCGCGGCTTCTTGGGCATCAGAGCAACCAGAAAAGCTGACTCGAGGTTGGAAGATTACTCAACCCCCTCAGTCAAATCTTGGCTTAGGATAAACGTTAGCATTGTGGATTTAAGACGATAGGAATGCCTCAAGTTCAAGAGATTAAATTTATCAAGTTCAAGACTAAAGTAAAGGTGTGTGACACAAAAACCTAAAGGAAAGAACATAAGTCTGACGCAACAAGAACTCAAAGTACCACAGAAAGTCGAATTCCTGACGCATACATTAAGACAAGAATCTAGAGAAATTTAAAAAGAATCAAGAAAGTAATAACAAAGAATCATTGACGATCTGAGCGTGTACTGAGTGTACAAGGAAGAAAATTAATGAACCTTAGATCGGGCAAACATATAGGTAAGTCAGACCGACGAAGCCTTAGATCATCAGAGGCAAGTGTAAGAACTACTGCACGATCGTGGGCTCAACAATTGAACACTAGTTATCCCTACGAGAGCTCAGATACTAGCGAATCAGAAATGGCATTTAGCACAGACAGACCAGAAGGAGGGTCGAATGTAGCCCATTTAGAAAAACCAGAAGGACCCTATAGAACGCAACTAGAGTTTCTCCGAACCAACCGCTTAGGTGCTCGCATCTATGAGGATGGTTTGCGAAGGCAAGTGGTGCAAATGCACAACCCCGATCAACCCATTGGATTGGAACGTCCAGTGGTGAAATTTGAGAGAGACGCGTACATAGACAAGGAAGGAACAATGTACATCTTAAGTACGCAGCCAAACAATACCAACGAGTTTGGCATACTTCAGATAGAGATGGAAACTAAATCTCAAGGAAAAGAACCATTAGAAGAGCCTAGAACACCTAGAGGGAAATCTGTACTGACAAGAGTAATAATCCCAGAATGGATCCCTCAAGACAACAGAAGCATAGAGTTGTTTGTAAATAAAGAAACATATGAAGCCTTTTGGAGATACAAGACAGAACTACTTAGTGAGGTAGGAATCATCACGATATACGAGTTCAAGGACCCGGATACACCTGGAAAGGTTGTATACCTGGATGAGACTTCACAAAGAGTCTTTGTGGTTTCCAACCACGCTAAAAACACATACACATGGAGAGGTGAATTGGTATTCCCTCCATCTAGAACAAACATGAATACAAGTCAACAAGGGGCAGGAACATCCTCAGCCCATGGAAATCAAAGAGAAAAGAATAAAGAAAGACCCGAAGTAAGCTTCACTCATCCCATAGGGAGAGATAGAACAACCACGGACACTAATAGAGCGGATAGACAAAGAGATCATGGAATACCAGGTGGTAGAGATGATTTTCCTCTACCTAGACCACGTGAACACGCAAGAATATTGAGACCCACTCAATTAGTAAAATCAATGAAAAATTATTTTGATGGGACAGGAGATCCCTATGACCATGTTGCAGAATTCAAGCAAGTACTAAGAGCCGAACAAGTTGAAGACATGTTCACGCAATACAATACATTTGGACTAACGTTAAAGAACACCGCTTTAACTTGGTTCCAACCTTTGCAACAAAGGCAATTTAGAGACATCCATCACTTTTTAGAGTCCTTCATCACTGAATTCTCTAAAAGTGGGATTAGACATGACACGTCTTCGTTGATTCATAGGTCTATAAGGACTCAGACTGTTCATCTCTAGCATCCACAAAATTATCCAGCTCAATAGAAGACCTAGCCAAAAAAGTGGCCCAGAAACTAGGAGTTTCTAGTAAACCTAGGGTACTAACAAACAAGCATTGTTACACCTGTGGTGGAAATCATATGGCAAATGTGTGTCCCAATGCACCACAACCACAAGCCAACCCTAGTGGCCAATACTGTACAATTGAGAGAAGATACACGAATCATACGGCTCAGGACTGCCCATACAACAAACAGACCGTGAGACAGAACTATCCGCAAGCATACGCACAGCCAGGTAGGTATCAAGGCCAATACAATGCTCAACCTTATGACCATAGGCCTCCTCAGAACTACCCATACCAGGCTCAACAGAGACCTCAACCTGTCTTAGCTCAGCAGCCACCACCACCAGCGAATGTCATCTCAGTCAAATACGTTGCTGCAGAAGAGAACCTAAGTAGGGCCTTAGTGCCTTCTTCACCTTTGATCACAGAGAGTGACCCGAACTCAAATAGGTTTTACTCTACACATGTAGATAGTCCACCCGCATATTACACGGAGTCACCAGAACATGTGGAGGCATATCATTACGATAGTCCACCAGTGGAACCTAGTTGGGAGCCAGACTATGCTAATGTGATGTACACAAACCCAAACCCACGGCCCCAATTGAGACAACAGAGAACACAGGGCCCTAGAGGACCATGCTTTAGGTGCCAAGGAGATCACTTCATTAAGGATTGTCCACATCCTCCAATAGCAGGACAATCACAATACTATAACATCCAAGGCTTTTGTGCCGATTGTGGTAAAGAGCACATAATCAAAGATTGTCCTAAGAACCCTGTTAATGCTTCAAATGTGACACCGATCAATGTGATAGGTATTGTGAATAACGCAGATGGATCCAACCCTACATACGTGCCTATCCAAGCTATAACAAGAGCCCAGGCGCTCTTACAGAACCAACAGCTTAATCAAGAGAAAGTAGCCAGAACCAGTGAGGTTGCAGAATCTAGTAGCAAAAAGACTAAATCTTGGAAAGATTCTAGAGAAAGAATAAAGAGAAAGTGGAGTAAAAAGATAACTGAGTTGGAAGGAAGTTTAAAAGAGTCGAGAGCCAAAATCCTAGAATTGACTTCACAAGAATTGAATCAAGAGAATCCAGCTCAGAAATCAGGATCAGTTTTAGCGGAACCCATACCAGAAAATCTAGACATGATGTTTCGTGCATATCAAGCTAGATTAAAAGAGGGACCTCAAGTTGCTGAAATGAGTAAAAACTACCCTCGAGCTGATCTAGAAATTGAGAGAACTAAACTTTGCATGAAGATGGTAGAACTAGCGCAAGCTTTGTTCGAAGCCTCTAGATATCTTAATTGGAATAAGATGGCAAAACCTGAATTACACTTTCAAGGTCTAATGGAGAGGCTAGAATAGCAAAGAGAAAAAGGATCAGCATAGGAACCCCATTGTCCCAGAGACACAGGAAAGGAATGCACCATTCCTGTTTCAAGTACTTAATACAGAAAGTCAAGACAATTTGTCTTCCATACATAGGTACTCACATGAATTTTTGAGGGAAATCCAAGAAGAGAAATGGAGAAAAGAACAAGGAACTCATCCTCCTATTCAAGAAATAGACGACTTGCAGGAACAATTTCCCCAAGACATCCCCTCTATTTACAATGAGGTAGAGGAGGAACAACTGAGTGAACACACAGCTTTTGAATCTAATTCTTTACAAGAATTACCTCAGTTCACAAGACCTTGGGAAGCAAAGTCTATTAGTATGAGAGCACCCACGATAATAGTGAGGAATGAAGAATCAGTAATCCCTAGAAACACGGAAGTGATCAAGAATACCAGAGTATAGTGTAATCTCACTCTGGAGGAGTTGTTAAAGGTAAAACCAGAATTGTGGAAACATGTAGCAAATCAATTCCCCGAGCTTGCTACTACTCCCTCACAGATAGGATCACAAAATAAGGTACCAAAGATACCGGTAGAAAAGATTGGAGATGTAAGTGAAGGAGAGGAAGGTAACACTTATCTTCCAATAACCCATCAGGGCTACACCACGAAAGCCATCTTAGATTCAGGAGCCGGAGTAGCCATAGCTACCACCGCTTTATGGAAATGTTGGGGTAAGTCAGCACTCAGACCTACCAGGATGAAGCTACAAATGGTTGACGGACACATAGAAAAACCATTAGGCTTACTAGAAGGCATATCTCTCACCACTTGTGGTGTAGAATTTGAGCATACTTTTGCCATTTGTGACTTTGCGAAAAATCATGCTTATGAGATGATATTGGGACGACCATTCATGCGTCAGTTGCAAATTTTACAAGATTGGGGAACTAATTCTTTGTACTTGCAACATTTAGGAGTGACTACCAAAGTCAATCTTAAAGACTATTCACATAGAGACGTACCCCCAATACAATGGAATACCATCCATAAGACTCAGGTAGAGACGGAATCCGTGCACTCATTAGAATCAGACCCCTCATGGTTACACGAGGACACTCATTTATGGATGTGTAAAGTAGCCAAACAAGAGGAAGAACGATTAGAAGCAAGGACCTTAGGTGCAGAACAACATCCACGAACTCTTCAAGATCCAGCCTACGCACCTGTAGTATTCCCTGACGAAGAGTTTGAACCCCATGGTTGGGCAGAAATCCTAGCAACCATGGATGTAGCCATCAATGAAGAACAATGGACACCCCACTGTGACGAGGATGGCTATGACATATCAGTTTTCATGATAGAGCCAATCATGTGCGATGCAATTTTAGAAGAATGTGAACCTAGCACTGATGCATTTGAGGATGCGAGTGATTTTGATTTAGAGTCAATTATCATGGACCCACCCTTTGCATCTGAAGAAGAATATTTTTTCGAAGTAGAAACTATCCCTCAGAAGCACGAAGAAGTTATGAATGATGTGAGAGTAGCCACTCAAGTGACTAGTAAAAGTGAAGGCAAGAAAAGAAAGAAGAAAGAAACCATGTTAGAAAAAGAAGAATCTTTGTTTGAAGTATCCGAGAACTTCAAGAAATATGAAATCGAAGATAGAAGAATCATGGTACGAATGCCTAATAGAAAGGCGAATGATGGACAAGTATATGATAACCGAGAGAAAACCAAGAAAATAATAGTAGCCATAGAAGGAGAAGAAGAGAAAAGTACATACATAGGGCATGATTTGATGAAGGAAGAAGAAGGAGAGCTAGTTGCCCTATTGCACGAATATAGAGATGTGTTCGCTTGGAGTTACAGAGATTTGAAAGGAGTAGATCCAGATATATGTTCTCATAGAATCCCTATGACTCCATATGCAAAACCGACAAAACAGAAACCGTACACGTACAATGATAACTACGCTGCGAAGATTAAAGAAGAAATAGATCGTTTGATAGAAGCACGATTCATTTACCAAATTGAGCATACCGAATGGGTATCCCCCATTGTGGTCGTGCCCAAGAAGAACGGAAAATTGCGTGTGTGTATTAACCTTAAAAAAGTTAATGCCGCCACGATTAGAGACAGTTAATCCTCTTCCTATCACAGAACATATATTGGAAAGAGTTGCGGGCAAGGAAGTTTACAGCTTCCTTGATGGTTTTTCAGGCTATAATCAAGTAGCCATTGCTCCAGAGGACCAACGCAAGACGGCATTTGCCACCGAATGGGGGATATTTGCATTTCGTGTGATGCCATTTGGCCTAACAAATGCACCCGCCACTTTCCAGCGACTCATGTGTCATGTTTTCAAGGAATTCTTATGCAAGAGTTTGGAAGTTTTACGTCGATGATATATGTGCTCATTCTAATATCAGGCAGACGCATATCCCAGAGTTAAGACAAATATTTGACAAATGTCGAGAATATCAGGTTTGTTTGAACCCAGAAAAATGTGTTTTCATGGTCAGACAAGGCAAAATTCTAGGACACATTGTGTCAAAAAATGGAATTTCTACAGATGAAGAAAAGGTGAAAGTGATTGCAGATCTACCTAGGCCGACGAACATTAAAGAGGTACAAGCATTGATGATCCATTGCGGTTATTATAGGAGATTCATACACATGTATGCAATCATAGCCAAGCCTTTGTACTCTCTTTTAACCAACTTTGAATGGACAGATGAATGTGAAAATTCATTCAATGAACTTAAACGACGCTTGTGCTCAGCACCTATACTGACTACCCCAGATTGGAGTAAGTCATTCCATGTACATGTGGATGCATCCAATTACGCCATAGGATGTGTGTTAGCACAACCCACGAATGAAGGTAATATAGATATCCCCATAGCTTACGCGAGCAGACAAAGCAGAAAGAAATTACACCACGACGGAACGAGAAGGATTAGGGATGATCTACGCGGTAAAGAAGTTTAGGCACTACTTGTTGGCAAACAAGTTCAAGTTCTTTACAAATCATCAAGCCCTATTGTACCTAGTCAACAAACCATGTAACACAGGATGACTAATACGTTGGTTTCTATTACTCATGGAGTATGATTTTGAAGTAGTAGTTAGGAAAGGAAAGACACATCTTAGAGCTGACCACCTTTCGAGATTAACCTCAGGAGAAGCTCCTCAAGGAGTAGTGGATGATCTACCAGACGCATACTTGTTTAAGCTTGAGATAGCACCAGAATGGGCTAAGCCTATAGTCCCTATTCTGACGTATGGACCCAAGAATCCTAGGATAAAGATCAAAGAAGGAGAGATTACCAAGTCTCAGAGATACCAAATCATAGCAGGAAGCATATACAAATAGGATAATCAAAAGATTCTGGCTTGTTGTGTAGATGAATCAGAACATGCAAATTGGTTGCACTTAGCACACATAGGTGCATTAAAGCAACATCATTCAAAACATCGTACATTACAGACTCTGCATAGACTAGGAGTATATTGGCCTTTGATGGAAGCAGATGTCTACAAATTGTGTAAAGAATGCCATGTTTGTTATGAAAGACCACCAGTAGAGCATGCTACATTATATCATGTGTCTCTCACACCAGACTGGAGTGAATCTTTAGTGACGTACTTGAGGACGAAGACATTCCCTCAAGGAATGACCTTAGCTCGACAACGCAGTCTGGAGCAGGAAGCTCAAGACTATTCACTTATTGGCGATAATCTATACAAAAGAGGACGAGATGGATATCTAAGACAATGTGTTCATGAAAGCGATTATCTGAGCATACTAGAGACTGCACACCAAGGTGTTGCAGGAGGTCATTTTGGACCCAATAGGATAATCAAAGCCATCCTCTTTGCAGGATTATGGTGGCCCACTCTTCACATGGATGCTCATACCTATGTTAAGAGATGTGATGTGTGCCAAAGAACTCAGTTTCCTACTCGCAGAGATGAAATGCCATTGCAACCCATGATGGGTGGACGTGCATTTTCAAAGTGGGGTATAGACTTTGTAGGACCCATTAACCCCCCTGCAAAAGGTACACATGCGGAATACATTATTGTTGCGACAGATTATCTAACCAAATGGGTAGAGGCAAAAGCCACAAAAAAGAATGATGCACACACAACTGCAAAATTCTTATTTGAGAATGTCTTTACAAGATATGGATTGCCTATAGAGTTAGTGAGCGATCGAGGAACTCACTTTCTAAACCAAGTCATTGAATATTTGTTACAGGATTTTATGGTGATTCACAAGAAATCCGCACCATATCATCCTCAGGCCAATGGTCAGGCTGAAAGCACTAATAAGATCCTTTGTAACGTACTGACGAAACTCATGAACAACAAACGTTCAGATTGGGACAAACAGTTACACCACGTTGTTTGGGCATATCGAGTGGCCTACAAGACCGTACTCAATGCAACTCCCTTTCAGATGGTTTTTGGTCAGAATGCTGTGCTTCCTTTGGACTTCTTGATACTGACCCTTAAGGTTGCACAAGAACATCAGTGGACCGGCCATGAATTATCAGCACGAATAATGGACTTGGAACGATTAGGAGAAACTAGGCTAAAGGCAGCAGCAGGCATATACGCAGCAAAGAAGCGACAGAAAGCCTATTTTGATGCGCATGTGAAAGATAAGGGCTTAAAAGAAGGATATTTAGTTCTAGTGTATACGTTGAAACAACACGCAAGGAAGTTAGAAAAGCGAGGTTATGGACCTATGATCATTCACAGACTCTCGACAAGTGGAGCAGTACAGTTAGCCACCTTAGAAGGAGACATAATGCCTAATTATATTAGTGGTTGTAGAGTCAAGTTATATCAGGAACCTCTTACTGAGGATATGCTTAGACGACTCACGTTGGTAAAGAAGCGTAAGGAGGAAGAAAATAGAATACGAGCGGAAGCTCAGGCAGAAGCAATAGAACGCATTAAACACATGAAGTTAAGAAGACAAGGACTAGGGAGAGAACATTATAATCATCTGGAAACAACACCCAGATATCCCATGGCCATGTGTCAAGTAAAGTCAACCACTCATCCTAGCATAGTGGACAGGAGACCATTCATTACAGTTAGGCTAGAGCACGGCAACCCTTGCCAAGAGCTCAGGGCTTTAATTGACTCAGGTGCTGCGACTAGCGCGATTAGATGGTCCCACTATAAGGATTCATGAATAGAAATGCGGCCAATTGAGGCATACCTCATAGGGCTAGGAGGCATGGAAACCCCTTGCATGGGTGAGGTGGACCTTCCTATCCTCATTAAGGATGTGACTATGACAGCGAAGCTACTAGTGTGCCATGATGACGACCTGATAGAACCCCTAATCCTTGGCCAAGATTGGCTATATGATCACTCAATGGACCTAAATCTTAGACAAGGCTCCTTACAGATTGGAACCTTAGATCAAAAGCGAGTGATACCGCTTGACTTCCCTAATGGCATTCCGACTGAGGTTTGTAGCCATAGACCCTATGAAATGCATGCGACGGAAGACCGGAAGATCTTTGGTCAGATCAATCACGTTACGTCTACACCAACCCACTCGGGCTTGGCTATAGAAAATTGTCAGTCAGAAGGACGTCAGGAGATTTTCCCTGGGGCTTCCTGCAAATTAGAAGGGGAGCTACCCAACCGCTAGGGCAGATGGACACAATCAGCGGTCAAGTGGGTTGCATCAGCGGCCAAATGAGCACAATACCCTGCGGTGCTCATCCTTCCAAACTTGCTGCGGACTGGCCTAGATTAAAGATAAAGAACGAATCACTTCCTAATGGGCAGGTCACGCAAGTGTTGGATCTCCCTTCTTTTCCAAAGCAGAGCATCCAATGGACCTCTCAAACCCAACCACGAAGGATTCAACCACAACAGAGGAACCCAGACCGACGACACCACCAGATAAGGCAAAGAAAGCAGCAGTATCAGCATCACAGAACAGGTGGCACGAGACAAATATGGGTGCCAAAAGGACAGCAACCACAGGCTATTGGCAACATTGCAGACAAGAATAGGACAAAGTTTCAAAAGAAGCAGAGCCAGTATCCAAAGTCCCCTCGATCTTCTTCTACAAGTACAAATACTCGACAGATTTGGATCGCCCAAAAGTACCTTATCAATAGACCCACACCCATGCAAATTTGGGTACCCAAACAATGTATTATAGCCCAACCCTCTAGCCATGTAGTATATACCCCTCAGAAATCTTTCCATCCCTCAATACCACCAAACCCGATACCACTTTTTATCCCTCAGCAGAAACACACCACCCACTCAAAGACTCTTAGGAAATGGACACCGAAACGTATCCAAACGTCTTCTTGTACCCCCTTATCTAACAATTCTCCCACCCCGTTTAAACTCCATCCTTGTAATAATTCACCTTCAACCAAACCTTGTATGAATTCATACACCAAAACCCCACATCATGCATAATAAAAGCTCATCAAGAAATGTATGCATAATCTGACCATGTAGGTGTCTAGAGACCTGCATTAGTTTTGCAAAAAATCATAGCATCAATCACTTCACAACACCTGGCTACACGGGTTACACATCGGTTATGGAAGGGGATTGCGGTCTCACTTTAATGGGATCATAATTAATTTCCATACTAATGTGTTAATCTTTTGTAGCAGATCTTTTTCATTAGCTCGTCTGTCATCATGCAAACCGATGAAGGACCATCAGAAGCTGGCCCAAGCACACCAATGGCCAATATTGGAGAATTACTCGCGGAATCTCATCCGACGATGCAACCACCAGAGTTTCAAGGTTTTCTAGGACCCATGCCAATAGACGATCCTCCTAGAGGATATACTGAGAAGATTCATCGTAACTTTCACTGGTTTCAAGGCCTAGCAGGACCCTTAGCAGCCGCTGATTTCATATTTGAGGCCAATTTGGCATTTGATCTTCGCACGTGGGCCAAGTACCAGTTCTTTTCAAGAGAATTTGAAGGACTACAGAATACACAAGATTTAACGCACGTTTGGGCACGAGCGGGATTTACAGAATATTTTAGTGACCCTCTGCCTAAACCCGATTTTTACAGATGCTTTTACCTAGTAACCACCTTAATGGCTTCAGAGAACAAGGATCTACCCGGAACATTCATGTTACCATCCTTAGTAAATGATCCTCCATTGAGAAGGTTTTACTTGTCTAAAGATTTAATTTGCGTAGCTCTCAAAATACATGGAACGCATACTCCGACGGAACGAGAACGGCTAGTTCCAGAGCCGATGAAACGTGGTGACGTAACTAAGTGGGAGGATATTTCAGCTATAACCCCTGAGCTCTCCAAGCCATTGCGGATATGCATGCAGCATTTTGCTTTCCCAGCTTAGGATCGTTTTACCATGCCCCACAAAAGAATCTGGTTTGGCTTATACTTAGCATGTACTGGACCCTAGACGGTTGATCTAGCTAGCTGGATAATTGATCAGCTCTATTTAGCACAACATAGATGGGAGCGAAAGAAGGTCATCAATGGATGTTGTGCGCTTACGAGAATTATATATATGTGCTTGGCATATGACTTACCGATTGAGCGTGATGAGAGGCACTATCCCGTGCCTACAAGTGCCAGAATCACCCTCATCACAACACCAATTCGTATACGGTTATCAAGACCAGTTACGCCGGAAGGCACCACCAGTACTGTTGAACCTCAAGCAGCCACAACCCTAGAACCTATCACCATGGCAGCATAAATTCCCACCACTATTGGTGCGGAAGCGTTCTCTTTTCCAATACCCCATTTAGAAGCAGAACAAGCAGCGCCACTGAACACAACGTTCGATTTTGAAATGCCCGATGCATTCTCTAATGAGTTCCAGTTTTCAGAAGCACAAATGTTTTCTCAAGAATTTGAAAGGCCTAGCTACCCTACCACACCCCAGGATCAGCCACAAGGATAGATTGTGTCTAGCTCTGATGACGAAAGAACAGCAACCGATGATGACGACGGCGATGACGAAGCCAGCCTGGGCACTCACGAATCCCAAGAGCATGAACAGACAGATGGCCAAGGCCAACAAACAGACACACATGGTGATACAAGTACCCATGAAGATGAAACTTGTGAAGCAGCAGCTTACACGCTGGCGATTAAGAAGCTGTATAGAACTATGGAAAAAGTTTGGGCACGCAAAAAGCTGACGGAGGAAGAGAGTCAAGCAATAATAGAATAGGAACTTGTCACAGGCGGATTCGAAGACGCATACATCAAAGGATTTCGAGAGTTATTCAAATCAGTAGGCTCCAACGAAGCCCTTAGGTACTTGCAAAGAAAGCCACTACCACAGTTTGACCCCCGCAGAGTACGACTACTTTCAAAGCCCGGCGAATACATTCGTGTACCAACAGGAGCACAGTCTTCAGAACAAGCCAGGGAGGCACGCCTCATCCCCGAAAGTTCGTTGACAACAGAAACCATCCTTATACATTCCCCACCCCGCGCTACAACTGTACATACCTCAGTAGTCACTGAAGTACCGACCACCCCAACCGCTCCTCCATCTCCGCCCGTCCATCCAGCCTCCCCTCTTCACCCTTCTTCCCCCCGACCAACATATTTAGTCGCTGGTGACGTAGCAGAAATCGTCTTTACGGCCACTCACCCCACAATTCCCGCACCCACTAGACCCAGTCTACCCCCTCACACATCCACCTTTCTATCCAACCCATTCCTCCATCCATCTTTCCCGTCCTTCCCCACACATCCACGACCCCTTTTCCCATTCCCACCGCCATTAACCTTCTTCCCCGTCTCACATCCCCGACCCACTGTAACCCCTATTTCCCCTTTCCACCAAGCCGCTCGAGCCAGCCCCCCTGTAAATTACTCCTCAACCTTTGTAAATCCCGTATTTACACCAGCACAAGCTCCCACAGTCACACCCATATTCACAATCACCGCACTGGACACGTCCAATGACATGGACATCTCACCACCTACTACACCATCACTCACTTCACTCACGGCACAAACATATTTAGGCACCTCACAATTTTCCACAATCACCACAGCATCCACCTTCCCACCCCCATTCCCCGTTCCCTTTGCATCTACACCCACTGCATCTTCATTTAGCACCCCATTAACACTATCACCCACTGTAGATAATGCATTTCAACAGATGTTCATGTGTATGATGCAAGTAAGAGATGAGTTCACATCTCTTGGCAATAATTATCAGCAGCTGTAGAGGACAACCACTGACTTACAGTCGTAGCTTAATTTATTGTCTATTGAGAATGCCTCACTGAACAGCCGCTACCAAGAATTACGAGAGGCCTATCATAAATTAGAACTAGAGAGTGAAGAAAAGACCAAGGAAGCCACTACTGACCTGGATAACTTATTAAGAGCCCAGACAGTCCGCAATGCAACGCTAACACGAAACATGGGCTTACTCAGAAGACATCTAGCAGCAGCAAAGGAGGAAAACCAGTGCCTACAGGATCAGAACCGAGAAAACTTAGAAGCGGCCCTAGACCATCCAGACCAACCACTCAGTCCTAGTCGGTTCAAAGCCATTCCCTCAGACTCGATGAGGATGCTGCTAGAAGATCATGTAAGACTGCTAGATGAATACGATCACATGAATGAGGAGTTACATAAACTCAAAGATGATCATAAACTACTCTAGTTACGAGCACCGGCACACCAAGACATACCAACACCTGTGGACCCCTCTCCTGACATCTTAGAGGAACTCAACGCATTACGGGCCCAGGTATCAAACCTTGAATCAATGATTGCAGTATATGAAGCACCACCAAGGCCAGATTCCCCACCTGAGCTACCAGCTGAGGAAGAAACTGTCACCATCCCGGTGGAGGAAACGTTTGAAGAGGCGTACGAGCCACAACCCATCCCAGGCGGACACGTCACGGCCGAAGGCCAGATGACTTACGAACTCCCGACCCCCGCGTGGATGAAGACAATTGAAGAACTTGGAACAACGCACTCAGCTAGAGTAGAGGCACAATTACATGCCATGGCAATGATAGAAGAAAGAATTTTACAGTCTCCATTCTTTGCTCATTTGGCCCCGCGACGATACATATCTGGGCAATGACTACAGTATAAACCGTATTTTATGTTAATGGCCGAATACCAGTTAGCCATTGAGAAAGAAACAAGTAAGAAACCATCGCATGCAACTCAGTTCGAGGAGGACGATTTGCCACTAGATGCGCAGCAAGGAGAGATCTATCAACCAGAGTGGCGGAAAGATTTACTACAGAAGTATCCAGAAATGATGAGTACATGGGTAAAGGCACCTTTGCATTTGAAGTACAACCCGTTTTGGGGACCAGTACCACGACGCCGCTCCTGGACTGCCTTCGCTATTAAGGTACAAAACAATAAACAGTGCCAGGACTGGTTGAATTACCCCTATTTTAAGCCACCCCTTGAGTTACCAACTGTAGGCTACATGATGGCTACAATTCGCCACTGGCTCCCTAGATTAAAGCATATGGACGATATAGCGGCGCATATGACTGTCAAAATCTTTGACATGATGCAAATGATTTTTTTTTAAAGTCTTCCGACGCGTCAAGGCACCTCATGTAAACACCCCGGGCTTTGAGCATGGCAATTTCGATCTGGTATATGATATGAGTACAACGCCATCGCTACGGGTGTGTTATGCCTGGCATTGCAGAATAAAGTACCTACCGGCGTGCTACAAGCAGACATTCGAAGAGATGTTCACAACCGGCTTCTGGGAATACCATTCAGAGGTATTCATAAGCAGGCCTACACATTTATTACACTTATTTGCCTATGAACGAATGGTCTATTCCACACACTATCAGCTCCCGCCACCGGAAGAACCGCAACCAATAGACTGGGAGAAACTCGAGGCCGACCTGGCCTGAGGCATTCGTATCTCCGAGCACACCCTCGCTCAAGACCTCCTACAGAACTATATCCGACAGACCTCACAACAAGGTTCTGTCAGGGACGACAAAAGCGAGAGGGAGGGGGGTGTTGGAAGCAGCCAGAGGCATAGAAGACGCGGAAGCATGTAACGACGGAGCACGGAGCCAGTGGAATCTTTTTTCAAAGAATCATGTTTTAAAAATACTTTTCAAAAACCTCCAACATTGATTTTTTTCACTAATGCAACATATGTAACATAGAAAAACCCTTTTCTTAATTTCTAGCTCCATTTTGTGCAAGCCAAGGATTTCTCGATCTTGAGGAGCTTAGGTAGAACAAGCGTATCAATTTTTGTTATTTTTAGACACCGTTTACCCTTCCAAATAGCATCTAGGACCTAATTTTTAACTATGCCGGTCACTAGATGTGAAACCGGTCAAAACTAGTCTAGAAACTATAAAAAGAGCTAGAGAGCTCATTTTTGTGGTTGGTTAGTGTGAGCTTAGAGCTATTTGAGCTTGTAAGAGTGTTCTTGAGTAATAGAGTTGATTTCTCACCTTCCATTGCATCTTGCTTGTCTCTTCGTAGTGTGTGTGTATGTGTGTGTGCATTTCTATGCTTCTCACCTTCACTCTCACTTCATCTCACGTTCACGATCTTCATATCACTCCTATCTCTTCCGTGGATTGACATTAAGGAGGTGGAGCTTCTTAACGTGGTTCTCACCATTGTGCTAGAGCAACACTCCTCGTCTTGTTTCACTACTTTTCTTTTCTTTTTCTTTTGACTACCTTCACTCCCAGCCTTTACATTTACCGTTTTGATGCTTGTGAGAGGTTCTTCTTCTTTTTGTGTAAATACTCCTATGTCTTCTAGATAGTGCTCCTCTGAAATAAAGCAACTATCCATCACAATGGACTCTAGATCATCATCGTTCTCTTCTTCTTCTATGAATTCATTAGAGTCACCTTCTTCTAGCAAGGGTTGACACATGAACACTGAAATATCATAACCCTCCTCATCACAATGAGGTGTCCCTTGTTCTTCATGGACAGCAATGTCCATGGCAGCTAAGATTTCTGCCCAATCATGAGGCTCGAATTCCTCATCTGGAAATATCATCGGCGTATAGGTTGGGTCTCGAACTGGTCTATCTCCTTGAGAAGTTTGTTTTTCTCTTGCCTTTAAGCGTTTTTCCTCTTCCTTTGCGACCTTGCACATCCACAAATGAGTATCTTCGTGCATCCAAGATGTCTCAGATGAACTTTTAGAATGCACAGAGATCGAATCTTCTTGCTCCTTGTGAATAGAATTCCACTATAGGGGTGGTACATCTCTGAAGGTGTAATCCTTCAAATTGACCTTGGTTGTGACCCCTAAGCATTTCAAGTATAAGGAGTTGGTTCCCCAATCCTGTACAACTTGCAGTTGTCGTAGGAAGGGTCTTCTTAGGATCATATCGTAGACATTATTTTTTTCAAAGTTACATATAGCAAAGGTGTGCTCAAACTCTACACCACAAGTGGTTAGAGTTATCCTTTCGAGCAATCCTAGAGGTTTTTCCACATGGCCGTCAGCCATCTCAAGCTTCATTCTAGTTGGTCTTAATGTGGGCTTGCCCCATCGCTTCCACAAGGAGGTGGTTGCAATAGCAGCACCAACACCTGAATCTATGATTGCTTTGGTTGTGTAACCTTGGTAGGTGATTGGAAGATAAGTATTACCTTCGTCACCCTCACACATGTCCCCTATTTTGTCTAGAGGTACCTCTGGAACTTTTTGCTTAGAGCCTACTTCTGGCATATCGAAATCAAGTTCTGGAACTTGATTTGCCACATGTTTCCATAACTTAGGTTTTGCTTTGAGTATCTCTTCTAAAGTGAGATGACATTGAACCTTAGTGTTCTCCACGACTTCAGTGTTTCTTGGAACCACCGAGTCTTCATTTTTGATCAATATTGTGGGAGCTCTGATCTAGAGAGATTCAGATTTCCATGGACGTGTGAATTGTGGCAACTCATGTAAAGAATTAGATTCAAAATCTAATTGTTCATCTTCTTGTTGTTGTGTTTGGTCTCCATAGATAGATGGGATGTCTTGGGGAAATTGTTCATGAAGATCGTCAATCTCAAGAATAGGAGGAGGATTATCCTTCTCCTTGGCCCATTTCTCTTCTTGTATTTCCCCCAAGAACTTTTGAGAGTGTTGTTGAATTGAAAGAGGCTCTCCATCATCTATGGAGTCAGGAACATAGACTTTCTTTGGTGATGAGTTTTCTCTTTCAACAGTTGGTTGCACCTATGGAGGTAACTGCGTGTATAGGAGCCACATTATCACTACTGGAACATGAATCCCCCACTAAGCCTACTACATTAACGGGTGTAACCTTTGGTGCACTAGAGGGATGTCCGGGACAATCTCTCATGAGTTGTTCTTTGCCACACTCAAGACAAACAACTTGTTTTGTGATGTTCTGCCCTTGTGTCGGAGATAGTGGGCGGGGTGATTGTTGTCCTGATATAGGTTGAGGTTGGCCATATCCTCCATGTTCATACAGTCTAGATGCTCCTCGTGATCCTGGACATGGGTTATACCTAGGAACTTCTCTGCCTTGTTTTGTAGGAGGGTACTCGTATGGTCTACAGTGAGGTGGTACAAACGATCGTGGATGTCTATTCATTGGATAGTTTTTGGTGTTGTAGTTGATGTACTTCTGCTCACTATAAGAGTACATGTTAGGCGCTTGAGTTGGTTGTCTATCGTAAGGGTAAGGTTGTGATAACCCTAATGCTTCTCTGGTGCAGACATGAGATGGATGATCCCCACCACAAAGTGTGCAACTTCCTAACATTGGCACTCTCAAGGAAGAGTTCTCATAGTTCCTTTGTCCTTGTATCCCTAATTTTTTGACCACTAACTCTACCACTTCCTCTCCACATAACTCGAACTAGAAGTTTCATTGTTCCTTGTATCCTCTCATTTGGTAGGATCTTGTGTGGTTCTGAGATCCTCATCTATGTTTTCTTCCAAATCTATGCACTCCTGAAGGCACTCACTTAGGGTTTGTAGTCGTTTTACATATACTACGATTCTCAATGTTCCATTGGTTAGACCTTCTAAAAATAAAGATATCATTTTTTGCTGAGAAGGTCTCTCTGTCACAGGGCATCGGGCTACGTATTGCTTAAATCTTTGTGCTGCATTTTTTACTGTCTCATTAGGAGCTTGTTTGAAACTATGTATTAAGGATGATGAATTGTGTTTGATCCCTCGCTTAGTGAATTCCCAAATAAGTTCTTGGAAGAATTGTTCAATATGTTCAAAGCAACTTGGATCCAAGGATTGAAACCAGGTCAAGGCTATTCCTGTTAGGGTTAGCCCAAAGGATTCATATTGCATGAAAAAGTCATCCACTTGCTCCGCTCACAATACCTGCTTGAATTCTGCAATGTGGTCATACGGCTCCCCTGTGCCATCGTAACGATTTCGCATACATTTGGCCAATTGGATTGGTCTCAGTATTTTGCCGAGCTCTGGGGTTTGACTTATGATGGGATAAGCGGATTTTACTAGGTGTATTCCAGCTCCTACATCTTGGGGTGGTTCTCCCCTAAATGTGGTTCTATTCAGATTTCCCATTCCCTGGCTAGTGTGGCTATAGGGTTTAATTCCTGGCATGGTGAATTGCTCATGTGGTCCATTGGGTATACTACCTTGGCTCATTTGTCCTCACATCACATTTTCTGTTCTTTGTTGGGTCTCAAATGGGTTTTGTGAGGTAGTTTCCTGATCTCGATCTAACTCTCCTCTTTCATTAATCTGATCAGGGTTTTTGGTTACTACATGTATCTGGTCCATCTTGTCTCTATAAACTCCACTTTCATACTTGACAGCTGGTCTTGGAATTATTTCAGATTCTATGGTGTTTATCATTTTTGCTACTATCCTCTATAGACCATCAAGGTAGATGGGTATTCCCTACAAGTTGGTGGATATGTATTGAAGAGACGTCCTATATTACCCTTCCATTGTAGACATAAGGCCTTCCCTAGGTACGGAACTATGCATGTCTTCGGAAGCCAAGAGTCTCTCCCAGTTAAGTGACATTTTTGACTGCCTATGAACTCAACACGTAGTGTTAACCCCTGAGTTGTGAGTCCCTAACTTGGTTGTGTAGTTGACCTTAGTTTCAAGTGATTTGGTACTTTATCTATCTCTTCCTAAGTGTCTACTTGATCTTAGGTTCATAAGCCTTGTCTACAAGTCCACAAATGTCCTTTGAACTGCTCAAAATCTTGTGTAACCCCTTCCTTCCTAGTCCAACTTGAGGGTCAACTTCAAAATACCTTATCCCCATGAGCTTTCCAACAAACTCAAAATCACAGCAAACTGATTTCGTATGAGAAAGTTATGCCAGTCTAGGGTTCTGGTGGCTAAAACAGGGAAATATGACCTCTCAGGAAATGCTTCGAAACAGGCGATACATGATACTTATCAAGTATCACGATACTTGGAAGCAGACGGAACACGATACTTCCCTTGCCATGATACATGATATCTCTACTAAACGATACAAGACACTTGACACACTGGAAAAGTCACGATACTTGATATCCAGCAAGTATCGCGGAAGGACCCTCATGATATTCGATAGTGCATAGGTATCACCAAGAGGAATCCCACGATACACGATACTCGATATCAGGCGAGAGTTAGACTCACGATACTTGACACTGAAAGCCACGATACACGATATTGGGTAGGTATCGTGAAAAAATCACGATACACGATACTTGCCTTGCCACGATATTCGATATTCCTCAAGTATCGTTTTTAGGTCTCTACGATACTCGATACGTGACCAATATCGTGAGAAATTTTTTGACGATACTCGATATCTACTAGGTATCACGATAGTTAACTCCACGATACACGATACACGATAGGTATCGCGATCAGAAGTTCACGATATACGATACACGATATCTATCTAGTATCGTGAATGTTTCTCAGCGATACACGATACACGATATGTGACATTTTGCAAGTATTGCGATACTCAACCACAGGAGTTTCACGATATCCAGGTATCGCGATACTTCAACCGCGGGAGAACACGATACTTGGATTTTTTGGAGTCCAAACTCAAAATTTTTTACAAATATGAGTACCTTGTGTCCTCCTTGTCACTCCTATGTGTTTGTAGATGCAAAATCTCCCTTCAAACCCACGATATTGCACTCATGATACTTGGCACAGGTTATGTCACGTCCGGTGCTGTCCACTCAATTTTTGGGTATATTGAGGTGTATTTCTTCAGCGTTTCAGCTCTGCACCCTGTCTAACGCTCTTTCTCACAACCGCAAGTAAAAAGCGAGGATGGTTTCATGATCTCGTGCCTTTATCTAGGAAACTTAAAACCCTAATATCCCTTCGTTTTTGCTAAGGTTTTTTCAAATAAAAACCATTTAGAATTCCAAGTTCTTGAATTTTTTTCAATTCAAGTCCAATTGGTTATACTTGACCAATTTGTAGCGACAAGAGTGTTTAACTTCTTGTCTTTAGATTCCCTTTTAACTAAGGCTATAAGTAGCTACCTAAAGGATTTTTTCAGGAATCTCTGTACTGCTTAAGTCTAAGGATCCACTCATGCTTTTGGATTTTACTAAAATCCCTTTGGATAGGTAAACTTTACATTTTACCTTCCATAGACTTAATTACCATTGACACATTTGCAGACTACATACTTGGAATATCTACTCTGTTCAAACTTGGAACAACTTACTAAATCGATTGCCAATACTTGGGCAAATATCAAAGTAGTTCCAATCACAATTATCTTGGACAAACCTTTCCAATCTTGATCAAGTCTTGTTGATCGTGCGATAAAATAAAGACTTAGTCTTTATCATTAAGATCTCTTAAGATTTTATAAGCTTTTTGGCTTACCTGCAAGATTTTTAGAGATCTTTTCCTAACTTAATTCCAAGCATGTTCTAATGCTTTTCAAATTCTAAAGCTGAGAATCTTTGATACACCACCAGATAATATCAACCATTGGACTTTACGTACCACTTCTCATAGTTTGGATCTTCTAGGGAACTATTAACTGTCTAACAAGTTTGAAGAATTTCATTCTCACGACTTGGGAGAATGTTATTCTTCAAGGATTTGAGATTCTTTCTAGGGAATCAAATAACTTGAGCAAATGATTCATCTTGGAATCTTTTAAAATGCTATGAGGATATTTGAAATCCTTTCAAACAATATCCAAAAACTTTACTAATTCGGTTGTGTTCATTTTTTGAGTATCAAACTAGGGAATAAATATCACCTCTTGGCTATGGTTTCCCATTCCACTATGAAAGTTTGACTTGAACTTTCATTTATGTGATATAAACTCTTGAAACAAGATTCATTATTATTGGTCAATCTTTAGATGTTACTAGAGTACTTTAAACATCTTTTGATGATTGATCCAATAGTAATGCTAGTATGGACACGTAACTTTGAACTTTATAGCTTGTTTAGGAAAAGTTCATAGATTGGAGATCCATTTCTTAGAACTTTGGATTCCTAAATGAAAAGTTCATAGTTCAATTCATGTCTTTAGAAACTTATCTCATTCCCTAAAGATTAGTTACTTTGGTTTCCTCTTGAAGCTGTGTTTAACTTGAATGAAACTAAAACTTAACTCTTTAAAAGAGTTCTTTGAAGTTTCCATGATTGATTAGTAAGTTGCATTGTTACAAAAAATACAACTATGGAACCTAACATCCTCCTATTGAACGTCAGAGATCAATTGATGTTGAGGTTCAACCTTTGATTTCCATCACTCCTTGGGATGAAATCAAATGAAAACTTACAAAAGTTTCATAGTTTTTCTTGGCACTTTGCATCCTTACCAGGGATGCTACTTATGGAATAGAACAACTATGTGAACTTTAAAAGTTCAGCTAGTGTAATTCCCATTTAGCTTTATTTGATTTTGATCGAATCTTGGGATAAAATATCAAAGAAAGGCATTCATTAAGAAGTGCTCAAACATCTAAAGAAAAACTCTTTTCATCCTTCTTGGATGTAAGATTTCTTAAATCCAAGCTAATGACTACATCTAGGCTTGTCATTAGGACTCTCTAAGTTTTCTCCTAAACTTAGAGTATCATGGAAATTCGAAAGTAGCCTTATTTTCTTGCCACTCCAATGAACAAGAAAATGGAACACTTGTCTTTTGAAAGCCCTAATTTTCCTAGTCGAGACTCCAAAATTGTGATACCTAAGTATCACGTTTGCGAAATTCAAACTAGATACTTGAGTGCATGAAAACTAGGAGCCTTGCAACTACCTAGTTTGCTATTTTCTCTAGCTATTTAAGTCAAGTTAGAAAAAAGAGGTAACTTAACAAACAATCATGCATGTGCGAATGCCTATTCTTGCATGCACCAAACTTTAATCAAGTAGTTCTTGCGCTTGACATGTGTGCATCCAATTATCCATGTCCAATCATCCATGCACAAACAATCTATCTTCTACCTTACAAGAAGTTATAAATATACATGTGCACAGACTTGAGTGCATCCTATTCCTTTTGCAAGCAAGACGAAAATGTGAATTGTGCATAAAAACATTCTTGTGAAAGGAGAGACGCACCACCAAATTTCTTTTTTGGGCATGAACTTCTAGATGCATGCAAGTGCTTGATGTATTCCCCAATACTTCTATATCCGTTTATCTTTCATCGAATTCGTAGCGTTTGCAATCATCTTTAAAACATAAAGACTACTACCATGCTTCAATAATGTTTAGGTGCAACCTACATGAAAGCAACGAATAAAGCAAGTATTGAAATAAAAACATCAACTTTGAAAATACTTATCTCCCAATATAGCTACGTCCTTCCATTGATCCTCTGGAAGAGCCATTCTCCATCCTTTGTTCCATAAGGAAGAATTACATATTCCTCCTTGAAGACCGTTACTTCGTCATTTTCTTTGTTTGTGAGTGTTGCTTTACTTCTTCCTTCTTGGGGTCAAAAAGAAGCTGCAAACTCGGTTCCCAATCGGCTGATATGTAGAAACAGGATGACATGAAAGACATCAAGCCCTCTTAGCTTAGCCGATGGATCTCATCCCTCTGGAGTAAAGGTTGACGTCTCGAATCCCTCTTGGTGTATCTCTATGAAGATATTTATCTCAATAACGAAGTCGGATAGCATAGAAACTCAATTGAGGGGAGACTCAAGATTGAATCTTGTTGACGCCAGAGCACAAAGATGAGAATCTCCTTTTGTTCCTTTCGGGAGGGAGGAACACGTGCAGTGGATATGAAATAAATCTTAGAATTCTCAGCCATGAATCTTAGACTTCTGCGCAATGATATTTGCGCATATGACATGCCTAGTTTGCCGGAATGAGTCCTCCATGTGTGCGGCAGGTAATCAATCGGTTTGATTATCAATTCGGACAAGTGATAGAATTATTTGATCATGTGTGCTTGCATTGTACGCCTGCTCCACGACAGATACATCAGAAGATCACATCGATCGTCTGAGGCGAGATTTAATCTGATTGATGTTTTTCTTTTTCGTAATCTGCAAACTTCTGCAGACAATCAACATCTGTAACAGGCTCTACAAATGCATTTGCGGATGAACTGATCACGTAAAAGAGTTGGCACAGTGGAGTGGCTGAAGCAGGTGTCTGCTATGTCACTTGTGTCTCTATATGTACAGCCCGTAATCTATGTACAACAACGACATCATCTGCTTCCCTGTGACACCATCTGCTCCGCCCAAAGAGATTCTGTGTTTCAATCTCTAATTTCAGCAGCCGATTGGAATAGCAATCGATTTTAGCAGCGGATTACTATGTGCAAGGCATAGTTTAAGTCTGTGTCTCCTTTCTCTTGGATAGCATGAAATGGATAGCACATACAATGTAAGGTTATGAGCTCAAAATCTCCATGGAATTAGATGCACGTTGTCACTCAGTCATTTTGCAAATGCGAGAGAAGCATACTAAGGCAATGAACGAGTTATTTAAACGAAACAAAGCATATCTGCCTTTTTTGCATGTGATGCGCACGCTCCTGGAGCATAACAATGAAGATAAGAATTGATTTTGGAAAATCATAACGGCGCCTTCTTGTGGTGCATAGAGGAAATGCCTTTCCTCACGATGATACGGGTTCAGGTCCCGTCATCATCTGCCCTGTAGATAGTTATTCTTTTGCTTCTCTTTAAAAGAGAGACCGACGTGGCCGAGGCAAATGCATGCTACAAGAGAGTCTCGGGAGAATTATTCATGCATCATGATATAACCATAAAAGCTTGAAGAAGATAATGATGAGAGCAAGGTCTCCATGGAAGCTTGTAAGGAAGATGATGAGCTAACAAGCTCACCATGGGAGCTTTGCCTAGGGCTCTGATACCAATGCAAGAAACAAACAATTATGACCACCACGTGCTAGAGAGATGACTCTCCTCCCAACCTTATGCATGTATATATAGTTGATCAAATCAACGAGGACCACAAATGTAACTAGAGTCCACAAGTGCATGTGCAATCTCCTCCACTCCTTTCATACCTTCCACTAGAGTCCACTAGTGGTTGGACTGATCTCGATCACTGTTTTAGTATCTTCCACTAGAGTCCACTAGTGGTTGGTGTACTCACCACTCGAGTTAAGTGCACTGGACTCAAGTTAACTCACATTAACTTGAGTTAGAAGGCTCAAGAGCTCTTTGGGCAAAACTCTCTCCCCATGCTCCCCATGGGGGTTGAACCCATGACCTCCTCCTTCACAACCTGGAGACTTAACCACTAGGCTAAGTGGATCATTTGTTTAAGAGAGCACATGGACTTATGCTTAAGTCTAGTCTTGAGATCTTTGGCCATACACATGAGTGACCAAACGGTGTCCGATTTCAGATCTGTCTAAATCGGTCGGACCCTTAGATCATAGACTTACTTTATTACATTTGCCTATTGTGGTAATAAGTTCAAAAGTTCAAGTTTTCCAAGCAACTTGATGCCTGGCATTGAATTTAAGCTAATTAGTTATAACTATTGTTAAATCTCCTTGAAAACATGATGTTTCTAAAGCAACTCAATGTTTGGCATCGAATTTCAGCGTAAATTTGATGCCTAGCATCGAATTTGCACATAAAAGTGTTTTTCTTCATATTTGTATTCACGGAGCTATTTCAGGTGTTACAAAAGTGGCTGAAAACACACGAATTCAATGTCTGGCATCTACTTCTTGTCACAAGTCGATGTTAAGTTGAAAAATTTTATTTTTAGAGAGGTTCTTTTACTAAAATAGGCAAACTTTCCTATTTTGAGAGTTAGAAATAGCCATCTTGTGAAGTCCATAACTTTGTTTGTAGTGAAGCATTTTTAGCAAATAATAGCTTATTGGAAAGATCTTCTCTTCTACTTTCATCCACCAAAACAACGTTACTAAATAATATATGTACTAAGAGAAATAAGCAAAAGAGTGAAGGTATGTCATTTTAGTGACTAGAAATTTCTATAGAAGCAAAGTTCTTAGTTTAAGTAATCATTTCTCAACGTTTGGAGAAGAATTGAGTTAATGGTTACCATAGAGGTTGTCTAGTGTCACATTAATTCATTTTTTGTGATCTTTCATACATCAAAAAGTGGTATCAGAGAAAAAAGGTTCTAGAGAGCACAAGGTGTCAAAGGTATAAGAACGTTTGGAAAGTTTTCATTAAAGTGTGAAAGCTGAAGCATTCAAAGACACAAGGAATCAGAAGATTACTTCATAAGTGTATTCATACACAAAGAACTCCAAAAGGTATTATTCTTTAGCCTTTAAACTCACAGGTTGAAGCAAAAGAGAAGAATTATGGCAAATCATTTCTCCATTGACAAACTGGACATAGATGATTATTCTGCATGGGTAGTGAGAATGGAAGCCTTACTTATGAGTAAGGATATCATGATGTACATAATAGGTGAAGAAGAGAAGACAATATTTGAAGATGAAAGCCAACCAAAGAAAGAGGAACTAGATGCTTTAAATCATTGGTAGAAGAAGGATGCAAGTGCAAAGGCTTACATCTACAATACAATCTTAGATCATTTGCTACCACACATCAGAGGATTGGAATCATTTGAAGATATTTGGAATGCATTTATTATCATTTACAAAGTACCACAAAAGCAAGGAAGCAAGTTTATGGTCAGAGTTTACAACATTCAAGAAGAAGCCAAGTCAAAGTATTAGTGATTATGTCACTAAGATGAAGGATCTAATAGATAGTCTTGGATCCATAGATGAAGATGTTGAAGATTACAGATTGATTGCTCAATTGGTTGCAAGTTTGAGAGGAGATGAAAGGTGGAAACCTTTTGTCTTTTCAACAAAATTTTCTTTGAATCATTATGTTCTAGATTTGAATTAATGGCTTGGTTTGATGCTCACATTTGAGGAAGACTTGAAGGGAGATGGAGATAAAGGACAAATTTCTGCAATGTACATGAAGAACAAGAAGAAAGGAGATAAAGGTAAAGCAAAGGATGAAGAGGAATTGAGTTCTCAAGTTTATTATGCAAGAGGTAGAAGCACTAGCAGAGGAAGAGCAAGAGGTTTTGGAAGAGGAAGATGTAATCAGAATAACAGTAAGAATGCTTGTTGGATCTATGGATTGAGTAATCATTTGGCTGATGACTATTGGCATAATCAACAAGGATCAAATCGAAATCAGAATAACAATAGAAGATGTAGAGGTGGAAGATATCAAAGTTTTTCTTAGATAGGTAGACAAAATCAAAGAGGAGGCTATGGTAGAGGTGAAGGAAGAAGTTGGGGACAGAATCAATCCTACAACACCACCTACTACAATTATGCAAATGACACATAGAATGAAAGTCATACATCATTGATGATGAATTCAATGAGCACATCAGATAAAGAAGATCTAAAGGTATTTTACATTGACTCTAGATGTTATAATCATTTGTCAAGAAACATAGAATTGATGAGAATTGGAAAAAGACATTTCTAGTCATATAGTTCAAACAAGTGATAATACAAAACATAGTGTACATTCAATTGGAAAAGTGAAATGCAAGAGTGGAGCGGATTTACTAACCAATGTTCTGTATGTTCCCACCATACCTAAAAACTTGATTAGTGTGGGATAGATAGTTGAAAAAAGTTTTCAAGTTAGGTTTACAAATGAACGAGTATTTGTTGATGATCCAGAAAATGGATATAATCAGATTGTTTGTGGTAAGAAAAAAAGTAGACTCTTTACTTTAAGAGTGCAAGGGAACATTGGTCAAGCTTTGCTCACACATGGTGAAGGAGTGATTAGAGAACTTGATCTCTGGCATAAGAGATTAGGTCATTTCGATGAAAGAGGAATTAAAGCTATGGTTGCAAATCAGTCTGCACTAGGACTACCAAATGTGGAGAGTCAACATATGATTTATAAATGTGAAGCATGTCAAATGGGAAAAGCACACATGTTACCATTTCAGATGAAAGGATTCAAACATGATGGAGTACTAGAGCTCATTCATACAGATGTTTGGGGACCAACAAAAGAAGGATCTATCAGTGGCTCAAGGTATTATGTGCTTTTCATTGATGATGCTACAAGAGACTTAGAGTCACAAGTGAAAAGCTTAAGAGACTGAGGTCTGATGGAGGGGGAGAATACTTCTCCCAAAAGTTCAATGATTATCTTTGGAATGCAGGTATTAAGAGAAAAATAACCTGCAGGTATACACCACAACAAAATGGTGTAGCACAAAGAAGAAACAGGACTTTGGTTGAGTTTGCCAGAGCTATGCTGAAGGAGAAGGATTGTCCAAAGCTCCTATATTTGATGAAGATGTGTATCCAGACACATATCAAGAATGTGAACCAAGGAGGTCAATTAGGACAAGAAGGCAACCAGAAAGGTATTCTTATAATACTTCTTACATAACTCAGAATAACTATGCATATATGGTAAAAAATGATGAAGAATCTCAAAACTATGATGAAGCGAAATGCAAGAAGCAATGGGAAGAAGCAACGGAGGAAGAATTCAATTCATTAGAGGAGAAAAAAACTTGGGAACTTGTTCCTAAACCAAATGGTAAGAAGGTAATTGGAAATAAATGGGTTTATAAAGTGAAGAAGCTTGCAGATGGAAGTATAGCCAGATACAAAGCTAGACTAGTGGTGGAAGACTATGCCCAATCTTATGGCATAGATTATGATGAGACATTTAGTCTTATAGCTAAGATGTCAACTATAAGGACAATAATTGGTGTTGAAGCTTCAAAAGGATGGACTCTGAGTCAACTGGATATAAAGAATGCATTCTTGAATGGATGCATATCAGATGAGGTATACATGGAACAACCTCAAGGGTTTATAAATTCCACGTATCCAAATTTTGTCTGTAGATTGAGAAAAGCACTTGGAGGTAAAGAGATTACTTGAGAAAGAATTCAAGATCAGTGACCTAGGAAGGTTATCATATTTTCTTGGAACGGAAGTCACTTATACAGATTATGACACATATGTATCATAGGAAAGGTATCTTCTGAACCTATTGAAGAAGTTTGGTATGGAAAAATTGCAGATAAGCTTCAAATCCACTTGAGGGTGTCGAATACAAAGATATGAGGAAGTATCAATCTCTTGTGGATAGTTTGATTTATGCTACACTAACAAGACCTTATCTTAGTTATGCAGTGGGAGTTCTATCACAATTCATGCATTGTCCAAAGGATCCAGATTGGATTGCAGGTCAAAGAGTTCTCAAATATATCAAAGGAACCATAAAGGAAGGATTATATTATTCTTTTACTTCATATTTGGAGTTGAGAGCCTATAGTGACTCACCTGGGTAGGTGATGGAAAAAGATCAACTCATGGCTACATGATATACATTGGTGATAAGCTTGTAAGTTGGCGTTCAAGGAAACAACATATAATAGCATTATCATCAACTGAAGATGAGTACAAAGGAGTTGTAGAAGCAGCTAAGGAGGTCATACGGGTGCAGACATTATTCAAAAGCTTCGGCATTAATCAAGGTATACCTACAATACATGGAGATAACATGAGTTCACTTTATCTTGCAACAAATCTAGTATTTCATGCAAGAACAAAACATATCATTTCCTGAGAGAAAAGGTAATGGAGAAATAATTTGAAGTGCAGTACATTTCTACAAAGGATCAGATAGCAGATATAATGACAAAGAGCTTGGATGATGTGAATACCAACAGATTCAAAAGCATGGCAAGAGTAAAAAGAAAAGAAGATGATATGAGAATCTCATTTAGTGATTCAGAGGGAGCTGTTGGAGAACCAATCACAAATTGGACATAAATTTTAAGGTCAAAGTCTAAGAAGAAAAGCACATGCCTATGTGAAGGGACAATTTCACACATGTAATATATTTGTAAAGTTAGACTTAACTTTAGTCCTAGGATGTTCAAAAGTCACGAGATTGAGAAAATCTATAGAAATTAGTTTGTATCAATAGACGCAATGAGAGAAAGAGAGAGAGAGTGTTGTAAGTCAATGCTAAGTTGGAAACTTTTATTTTTATACAAGCAATTTTACTAAAACATGCAAAATTTCCTATTTTGATAGTTAGACATGGTCATCTTGTGAAGACCATAACTTGGTGTGTAATGAAGCCTTTTTAGCAAATAATAGCTTGTTGGAAAGCTCTTCTCTTATACTTGTATTATTCAAGAGATCTTGGCTAAATCATATTTGTGCTAAGAGAAATAAGTAAAAAGTGAAGGTATGTCATTTTTTTTACTAGAAATTTTTGTAGAAGCAAAGTTCTCAATTTAAGCAATCATTTCTCAAAGTTTGGAGAAGCATTGAGTTGATGGTGACCATAGAGGCTGTTTGGTGTCACATTAATTCATTTCTTGTGATGTTTCATACATCAACAATCTGTTTAGAGATCTCCCTAAGAACCCCAACAAGGGTCCCACCACCACTTAGATCAATGTGATAGAAGTGATCGAATCATTAGGAAGTGATAATGAATACACCGTACCACTATAGGCCATTACTCGAGCGCAAGCCAAGGAGACTATGGAAATGGAAATGCCATGCAATTCTAAGGTGGATAGAAGATTAAAACCTAAAATCCAAGTAGTGGAGGATTCAGAAGATCTAGAGGAAATGGATAAAACTAAGAAGACACAAAGATGGAAGGCAAGAAGAGAGAAACTAAAGGTTAAATGGATGAAGAAGAAGAGTGAGGAAGAAGAAAGAATGGTAAAAGGAAGGAAGGAGTGTTAGTGGGAGAATCAATTTTGGCAGATCCGATTCTAGAAGACTTGAACATGTGGTTGAAAGCTTATCACTCAAGAATCAAGAGGGGAAAAAATATAGAGCAACATGGAAAAACCTATCCAAGAGGAGAGTTGGAAAAGGAAACATTGGAAATGTGTAGGAAGCTAATGGAAATAGCTCAAGCCACACTCAAATGTACTATTCCAGCCCTCCCCGAGATGAGAATACCAGAAAACCTGTTCAACAAATGCATGGAATCAAACAACCTAAAATCAGAGAAGGAACAACAAGAGAAAAAAATGAAGGAAGACATTCAGAGAAACAAGGAAGAACAAGTCTCTACGATTCCAAAATTGGAGGCGAATCAGCCACACGACCTGTGGGCCAGACTTCAAGAGGAACAGTGGAAAAGGAATGAGAACTCTCCACCACCCTTTGAAGAATTAGATGCATGGGAAAATCAACCTCTAATGAACTTGCAGGAGGTATATGAAGAAGTGCCCATCCTAGATCAAAATTGGGAAGCAACGAATAGAATATCCATGCTACCCAACTATCTAGGAGCATACGAGAGAAAATTGGAGATATTCCATGCTCCCACTATCAAGGGCACAAAGAAAGGATCATGAAATGGGACCTCACAAAACTTATCAGAACTCAAGAAAATGAAAATACAATGTTCATCAACTATAGAGGAATTGTTGCAAGTGAAACCCCAACTGTGGAAACAATTAGCCGAACAATTGAAGATAGAAGTGGAGGAATCTATCAATGAGAATAAATGAGTAGAAGCTCCTCCAACCATCCAGATCCCAATAGATAAAGTTAGAATATTCAGTGAGGGAGAAGAAGGAAATACATGTCTACCCATCACCTTTAACGGATACATGACTAAAGCAATCCTAGACATGGAAGCAGGTGTAGACATAACCACCAAGGAGATTTGCGAAAAATCAGGAAAGCCAGTCCTACAACCCACTTGCATGAAAATCCAACTAGCGGATGGCATGTGGAGAGACCTTTAAGAATCCTCAAAAAGATTAGGTTGAACATATACAGAGTGGAATTTAAACATACTTTATCCATATGCCAGTTTCAAAAAGCTAGCATTTTGGGATGACCATTCATGAGACAACTTAGAGTTGTGCAAGACAGGGGAAGAGATGCTTTGTATCTACAATACTAGGGTATGACAACAAAGATAAATTTACATACTTTCTCATAAAGGGATGCACCCCCATTACAATGGAACCTATTCCACAAAGATGAAGAGGATCTATCCATTCATTGCAGAGGATCTAGTGACCAAATCATGGATGAAGGAAGATGTTCATCTATGGATGTGTAAAGAAGCAGAAAGAGAAGAAAAAAGGGCACAATTATGGCCAATAGGGCACAAGAATTATTGACCTATAGACGACCAAACTTACATGCCTCAAATATTTCCGAATGAAGCATTCGAGCCACATGGATGGATGGAGATATTACCCACCCTAGATGTGTGTGTTAACGAAGAGGTATTGACCACAAATGAATGTATAGACAATGAAGGCTATGATGTAAAGATTTACATGGTAATCCTCGAAGAAATGGAAGACGGTGAGTTATTAGAGAAGGAATGGAGAGAGGATTATGAGAGTATTGGAATGGAACCAAAGTTCAATTATGTATAGCTATACTTAAAAGAGATCCAACCCGTCAAGAATCTAGAGACACCAAAAGTGTTCACCATAGAAAAGCATCAAGAGAGACCAGACGGTGAGGAAATGCAAGTTCAAGTAGAACAACCATGGGATCTTTTTGAGGTTCTAGAACATTTCAAGAGGTATGAAATAGAAGAATGGAAATAGAAATTCAAATGCCAAAAAGAGAAGCATAGGAAGGAGAAGCATATGATAATAAGCAACAAACTAAGAAAGTGATAGTAACTATGGAAGAGGAAGAGGAGAGCTTTACCTACATAGGGAAGGGTGTATCACCAAAAGAGGAGAAAGAATTGATAGAATTAATCAGAGAATATAGAGATGTATTTGCATGGACCTACAAAGACCTCAAGGGAGTTGATCCTTCTATTTGCTCCCACTGAATCCCAATGACCCCTAAGACAAAACCCTCATTACAAAGGTCACACACATATAATGATGTCTATTATACTAAGATGAAAGAGGAGATTCACAAACTATTAGCTGCAAGATTCATTTATGAGATAGAACATACAGAATGGGTATCATCCTTAGTAGTACTACCCAAAAAGAATGGCAGCGTATGCATCAATTCAACAAAAGTTAATGCAATGATGATTCATGATAGTTACCCATTACCCATAACTGACCACCTGCTGGAAAGAGTAGCACACAAGGAGATCTACAACTTCCTTGATGGATTCTCAGGTTATAACGAAGTAGCCATTGCTATGGAGGATCAACATAAGAGAGCATTTGCTACTGAATGGGGTGTGTATGCGTTTCAGGTGATGCCATTTGGAATCACAAATGCTCTTGCAACCTTCCAAAGATTGATGTGTTATGTATTCAAAAGAATTCCTAAGAAAAATCATGGAAGTTTACATAGATGACTTATGCACATATTCTTGTAAAAAGATTGAACACATTCTCATGCTACAGAAGATATTCGAGAAATGCAAACAATATAGAGTGTGCTTGAATCCAGAAAAATGTGTCTTTATGGTAAGGTAAGGAGAAACTTTAGGGAATATTGTATCAAGAATGGTATCTCCACTGATGAGGACAAAATAAAGGTCATCTTAGAATTTCCTAGACAAAAAAATGCAAAGGAAGTACAAGCTTTTATGGGACATTATGGATACTACCAAAGGTTTATCCACATGTATGTTATAACTCAAAACCATTGGACCGGTTGCTGACACAATTTACATGGATAGAGGAATGTGAGATGGCATTCAATGAATTGAAATGACGATTAAGCTCAGCACCTATCTTGGAAGTACCCAACTGGAATAAGTCATTCCATATCCATGTGGACACATCGAACTTTGGAATTGGACATATATTTGCTGAACCTATGGATGAAGGAAAACTAGATCACCCTATTGCATATGCTAGTAGACAACTAGATCAGGTAGAGAGAAATTACACCACGATTGAAAGAGAAGGTTTAGGAATGGTGTACACAATAAAGAAATTACGACATTACCTACTAGACAATAAATTCAAGTTTTTTTATTGATCATCAAGCTCTATTGTATCTGGTCAATAAGCCATGCAATATACGAAGATTAGTAAGATGGTTCCTATTATCATGGAATTCGATTTCAAAGTAATAGTGAAAAAAGGAAATACACATATAAGAGTGCCACTCTAGCACAATGGCAAGTACCAATGTGAGGAGATCCACCTCATAATTGTCAATCTGTGGAGACGTGAGGACTAGTATGAAGACTATGAGCAAGTGATGGCACAAGTGCGTGAGTGAGAAGCACACAAACATGCACACACATACACATACACGCGCACACAAGGCAAGAACAAGGAGAGGAACAATGGAGTTCTTTGCATTAGTCAAAAAGTCTCTTACATAAGCTCAACTCACTAACAACCTACCCCCAAAAATGAGCTCTCTAGCTCTTTTTATAGTTTTTTGACTAGCTTTGGCCTTGTCTAGACCTAGTGTTCGGCCTAGTTAAAAATTAGGTTCTAGAGCCTATTTGAGGGCTCAGACGGAGTGTACATGGCTTGTTCACATGCAAAGAGATGAAGCATGTGTGTGGGCTTTGGTGCGAAGACCTCTGAGTGATACTCCCCGAAACCTGACCTCAACATGTCTTTGAATGTTTGTTTATAGCATGCGGGGAGGTATTTTATGTGTGCATGCCAAGCGTAAGCCACACGAATGCTGGGGGTGGTGCTCATGTCATATACCAAATCGTAATTTCCATTGGTAAACCCCGATAGTCGTACTTGTGGTGCTTGTGCATTCCTAAAAGTTTTGAGCACAACTTGCAGCATATCCAAAATTTTGAGCATCATTTGGGCTACCACATCTAGCATGGGCTTCAGTCAAGGCATCCAATGTCGAATTGTTGCCATCATGTATGTTGTCGATGGGGGTCCCTGCGGTGGCACTATGTACAGATAGTTGAGCCACTCCTTACATTGAGCCTTATTCTGAACCTTTATGTTGAATGATTTCTAGGATCTGCGTCATGGAACCGGACCATAGCATGGATTGTAACGTAGATGTAAAGGCACATGGTTCCATGTGCGGAACATTTCAGGGTATGTTTCTAGAAGCTTTTGCCGCCATGTCGATTGATAGATCCTACCTTTTTGTGCTCCCTTGCCAAAGGTGTTCTGGTTGAAACTCAATTGCAAAGGAAGGAATCTTTCCTATGACTCTCTGTATTTCCACGTTATAATATGCCAGAATGATATAGTAAGGCCTGCATTGGAGTTCTGATGATATGATGAGACTTCTAGATGACAAGTTCTTGAAGTAAATGGATTGTAATAATGTTTCCTCTATGACTCTCATGTCCTGATTTTGCACCACTGTGCGCTCTTCATGAGAAATCCCAATTTCTTCCACTTGTTTTAACCACGGAGGTCATGGCGCTTCGAAAGTATCCTGGCCTTCTTCGGTTTGTCGTCCCCTGGGATGGGTTGGGGCTCATAGTCATCTTCAAATGTTTGTTCCAAAGGAACTTGTACTGTTTCTTCGTCTTTGGGAGCCTCGGGTGGGGAAGGTGGTCTTTCGTATTGTAGTAGGCTTGCTTGCAATTCTATGACCTGTCTCTGGAGATCTTTTAGGGCCTCTGAGTCCGTGAGAAGTGAAGCAGTGGAGGCGATGGTGTGAGGGGTAGCTATCGTGTCTTTCTGTTGTTTCTGCTTCAGTTGATCCAGTTCCTCTGATAACTGGTCATGTGCCTCAAGTAGTATAGCATAATCTTTGAGGATTATCTTTATGTTTTCCGAGGTCACTACTTGGGATTTTGAGGGAGTGATTGTTGCCTCGGGTATGCTTTCGATGGTAGCCTCTAAGTTTTCCTGATTTTGTAGTTGGAGGTGTCGATTTTCTTCATGAGCGGCTGCAAGGTGTCGCTTGAGTAGGGCCATATTTTGCTGAAGCTTTGAGTTGCATTCCAGCTATATTTGTAGATGGCCTTCCACCACTTGTATCTCTTCCTGGTCTACGTTCTGTAACTTTACTTCCAATATGCTATGAGCCTCTTGTAAAGTTTGAAATTGTGTTTGGAGGCGGGCATTCTCCTCTTCTAGTGTAGCAAGACGATGCTGTAGCACTTCCAACTACTCTTGTAGTCGTTTTTTATGTTGCTGTAGCTGATTGTATTCTGTCTGTAATTGGGAAACACATGCAAACATGGTGTCAAATGTGTTACCTATAGATGAAGGTGTATTTTGTACAATGGAAAATGCAAGAGGAGGGGATTGGGGAATGGGAAGAGTGAACGTTGTGTCTATTGGAGATGTGTGTACAAGTGAAATTGGTGGAGGGGGAATGGGAGAAGGTGGGAGTGTGGGGGGAGGTGGAGGTGCCATCCATACCCTCAGGGGTGGAGGTGAGTGTAGCATCTACCATGTATATAGGAATGGTAGGTGGTGTGTGTGTGATTGTAGCGAATAAGTGTGCAACACACACAAAATTAGTCATGGGCGGGTTGAAGGACTGGTGGTATGGGGGGTGGGAAGTGAGAAACGAGAGGTGGGAAGGCCATCAAAGGTGGTGTGGTGGCAGGGAAACCAAAGAATATGGATCTAGTGTCAGCCTATGGCCGAGGGCATGGGGTATGGTTGCCTGTTGTGGAAGGACTCCATAGCCTTCACACAAGACTAACTAGCAAGGCCACACACTAGGAAGAGAGATAACTTTCCACCCAACCAACCCCTCCAATATATAGCTCCAAGTCCAAGGGGGTAAGTCCCTCTCAAGGGGACATGTGTACCTTCCATCACATGGGTCCCTAAGGTGGTCACATGGTTTCCAAGCTTAGGATATCACATGAAATCACATGGCTTCTAAAAGAAGACTTTCCAAGCTCTCGCGTTCAAACCAAGTGGCTAGGAGAAGCTTCCAATTAAGCCTAAGGTACTCAACCTTAGAGAATTAGCCCTAAGGTTCAAGACCCATCTAAAAGGGGTAAATAAACCATAAATCAAAAGGGTTTCACACCTAGAAACCCAAGGGTTCTACCCCTTAGACCCATGTAATTATACAACATTCTCCCCCCCTTAAAAACATTTCCGTCCTCGAAAATGAGTGGAGATATATACCTTGGGGTATTCCCCCGTGCTCCATGATCAATCTCAAGCATCATGGCTTTCATCTCTCTGAGTCCACCTCTTAATTCAAAAGGGGAATTCTACCCCGATTGAATCTAAAAAGAGGAGAATCCATGTGTGCTCTAATTCCCTGCCCCAATCATTCAAAGTTCTATCTAGTTTGCATACGAAAAAGATCTAAGTCGAATGCAAAGTATGGAAAGAATGAAAAGGGTGGAAGAGAACATCCCTGCCTATTTTCTTTGTTTAAGCTACTTGTCATGTGGGTCTCCACAGCTCAAACATTTGAATTAGGTGGATAAAAAGTGACTTCAGCTAAATTGCTACCTTGGTCCATCTCTTTGCACCACTAGTGCATGAACCTAGCAAAATAGATGGATACTTCTTGAGGTTTCTTGATTAGATTCATCTCTCAAGTTAGAATCCAACTTGTTCTAAAAGGAAGATGAATCTTTCATAATCCCTGCCCAAATCACTCTCTTTTAGTGAAATGGGTGGATTTTTTTGTTTGCGATTCGCCTCCAATAAATCTAAATAGAGGGGAATTTCATTATATAATCCCTGCCTAAGCAATAGAATGGTAAGGGTAGATTATCTAATTTTTACGAGGATATAACATCCTCTTTATCTTCAGAGAGAATTTGAATAGCTTACCAAAAGTGGATTTTAATGTTCTTTCAAAACTTTACGTAGTTTTGATAATCCACTTTAAGGGACTATGTTGTATAATTACATGGGTCTAAGGCGTAGAACCCTTGGGTTTCTAGGTGTGAAACCCTTGGGATTTATGGTTTTAGATGGTTCTTGAACCTTAGGGCTAATTCTCTAAGGTTGAGTACCTTAGGCTTGATTGGAAGCTTCTCCTAGCCACTTGGTTTGTACTTGAGAGCTTGGAGAGTCTTCTTTTAGAAGCCATGTGATATCCTAAGCTTGGAAACCATGTGATGGAAGGTACACATGTCCTCTTGAGAAGGACTTACCCCCTTGATCTTGGAGCTATATATTGGAGGGGTTGGTTGGGTGGAAACACATCTCTCTTCCTAGTATGTGGTCTTGCTAGTTAATCTTGTGTGAAGGCTATGGAGCTCTCACACAACAATGGTATCAAAGCCCTTAGGTTGAGATCTATGGAGACTTTTATCTTCATCACTTTGCTTGTAAGCTCTTGTTGAGATGCATCAAAATTGCATCGCTGTAGCAATTCTTCATCTCTGTCGAAGTACTCCTCGTCGTATGCAATCATTGCTATTTGGTTTGATTACCCAAGATGATTGCCGCGCGCACTGTTGTAGGCAGGAATCGACCCTGAACCACATGGATAGAAGTACACTACTCTAGCCATGCGCCCAACACCATTTCGTTTGTACGGGATTCATACAAATTCTTATCTATCAGAAGCCATGGATGGATGTTAGCCATTGCAACAGCCGACACGATTGACATTATTGTCTGTTGCAAGTAACGATTCGATCTTGCTTCCTCCGCCATATCGAAACTGTTCAATCACACGCGCGCATCCTTCTTATGGTCCCTAATCTCAGCTGCCCAATTACCCCACGACTTCTACCGGACTCCCTGGAAATGCCTTTTCTTGGCTAGCGCTTGGGTAGTGAGAAAGATGATGCTGCAGCAAAGCCTAATATTCTCGGTGTCCTCTCGATCATATACTCCATTGCCTGCGATTCCAATTTCTCCTGTGCTGCCGCAGTAGCTTTCTCTGTCGAAGCTGTTGATGTCTTGAACCTTGTAGTTCTTGTTCTTCTCCATGCTTGTGCCTACCTTCAAGGGCATGGGAAGGGAGCGCTTCGGCGATTCGACTGTTTACTAGTCGACGCTGAGAGAAAGTTTTCGAGCCGTCTGGACGCTGTAATGGCGTCCATGCTCCCAGAAATGGGATCCCGATAGAGATAATGATTCCTAATGTAGAATGGAGTGACCATACGAAGCTCCGCACATCCGCGTCTCAGCAAAGAGCATGGCCACCTAGCGATGGGATAATATCTAGCTTTGTCGAAAACTCCTCACATCTTCTAGCGCTGCCATCGAGGTCTTCAAACCCGTCATGTCATATGGGAGCGTCATAAAGCAAGAAATGATCAAGAACGAAGAGGTGTTGCTTCCCGGAAATGCTCCTCTTCTTCCGCCACTTTGGTTACTTCAAGGTGTAGCAGCGAGCTAAGCGGGAGAGACGAGATGAAGAACACACCTTTAGCTGAAGGATATAAAGAAAATTGAGAGCCGTTCGGCTTGATAGAGAGACTGTCACAAGGCGTTTGGGAGGATCGATCTAAGGCATCGTCGCCATTCTCAGCCATTCTACCACACTAATCGAATTCTTTTGTGTGGACCTCTTCTAGGCGGCAATGGGCGTTCGCTTTGTAAGCCGCTAGATTGGCCTTCTGTAATTCATATTTTCCTATACAGCACGTACCGAAAGGTCGTAGCAAAGTGTTGTACCTCTTTATCAAATAATGAAAAGACATTACGGTGGTTCTCCAGTAGAGAGAGACGGGATCGCCAGACTGTCTCTCCAGGCGATTGCGGCCTGTGGAGATGCAGTAGCGTAGTGTACGTGAAATCTGAGTACTGTTGTTCTTACCTTTGTTTAATTACATTAATTTGTGATTAACACAGTAATGTATGTTGTCAATATAAGTTTGTGTGGTGGTAATTGGTAATTACTGCATTACGTATTGTGGAAGGTATAACTGAGTATGAATAGTAAAAACCTGCATAAAGGATTTGATACTGAACATTAACGTACTACTGAATTGGTAAGTTAAATGGGAAAATAAGTTATAGGGCCTCTGATTTATCAGACCCCTACCATCCCCAATTTTAAAAGTGCCTGAGAAGGAAGACCACTTTTAACACTCGCGCCGTCTGTGGGAAGATGGCAATGGATTGAGAATAATCAGTAAGGTGGAGCAGTATGTAGGGCAAGTGGTGCAGAGGTGATATATGCCGGTTACTCAATCCGACGAGTCTTATCCGAAGTATAGGAGAGACTAGCATCCCTGGGCGGTACCAAATCTATTAGGGACACCCCCAGGTGGCAGAAGTGCAGACCGATTGAGCCCAATTGTCGAAGGGGTGGAGCCAATTAGCAGTGATTCCGGTACCAGTTCCGCGACACATGACGAGATTCCGGCAGATTCCGGTGTAATTCCAGTACGTTTTGAAGAAGGTACAGTAACTTCGGAATGTACAGGGATGCAGTGCGCGATTGATTCGACACCATCAGGCCATAATTTGAACCTTTCCGGGGATAAAGTTGTGTTACCCAGAGAGATTGTTGTCGGAGGAAGTATACCCTGTTTCGGTGAAAGTTCGACAAGTTCCAGTGAAAGTTCGGTACCAGTTGCGGGGTATTTACAGTTTTTCGGTGACAGTGTAATACCCCCTGGTGGATCTTTATTACGTACACCACTGTTCGGGGCAAACTTGCCTACCTTTGATACCAAAGCTGAGGATAAGCTATTTGATTTGGAGATACGTAAGAGACTGAACACTATTTTCGAGCCGGAAGGTGAGTAGTCTAATAATACAGATTCTGAAGGACAAGAGACACCACCTCAAAACTCACGAACCAGTAACAACACCACTAATAGTACCATGAGTGGTCAACAACAGCAACAACAGCAACAACAACATCAACAACAACAGCCGCCTCCAATCATTCCACTTCGACTGGTTCCAACAGGGGTGACTTACACAAAGTTCGGTGGATTTCCAGGTGATGATCCTGATGCGCATGTGCACACCTTTGAGATAAGCTATGCAGTGATGAACCATCCACCCGATCCGGCGTACAAGGCCATCGTATTTCAGGCAACATTGTTGAGATATAAACTAGCTCTATCATCAAGTGATATGAAAGGGATCTTGTAGAGTATATCTAAATCAAAGAATAATTGAAAAGCCAATTTTTTGACACTAGTCTTATCAAGTTGCAATAGAGACTTGGTAAGTTTAAACTCCATTGTAGCATAGGCTGCAATATATATGCTTTGCAGTGGAATTACCACTTTCAAGTCTAAGAAGTAATAGCTCTGATTTGATTAGAAGAAGGTTTGATCCCAAAACTCAAGCTAAATTTACCTTTACTAAAGTGGAAGTGTAAGCCGGATGGTATGGGACATCTAGGTTTACACTACCACTGAAGTAAATTCGGTGGTATGGGACATCGAATTTGTGGGTAATCTCAACTTGAACTTTGGGACATTTGTTCTGTATGCTTGGAGAAAAGAAAGCATAAAAAGCTCTGAATAGTTCTCTTAACCAAGAAGAACAATAAAAGATTGAAAATGAACACTTTCAAATACTTTTGAAAGAGCACAATTTTCAATTTACTTTCTAGTAGTTTTCGAGGACGAAAACTCTTGAGGGGAGAAAGTCCCCAAGAACTTGCATCTTATGCCTTGAAAAGACCGAATAGGGTATTGAAAGGTAAAAGATATGCAAGAGATAGATAAGAGTTAAAGTACTTCCTTGTATTCTAGTACTTCATATATCTTTCATTACATCTTCCAACTAAATGAAGTTCTCAAAGATTGGGAATTCTCAAAGAACCCCAATGCAAGAAAAGACTTGCATACCATTAGGATTGTATAAATCCTAAGTGGGATAGGAAAAGAAGTTGGATGAACTATAAAGGATAAACCTAAAGATATTTTGATGCCTCATAGGGATAACATAACATACGTTATGGATTCCAGTAATATAGACCTAAGGAATATGACTTCTTGTATGAAGCATAATAGCTAGATCCCTAAGTAAAACCCATGGGTAAAGCTTTGAAGCATGAAGGGATCTATTTGAGAAAGACCTAGTCTTATCTCTTATTTTGATAAAAGAAGAGAAGAAAGCCAAAAGACCCAAGTAAGGCAAAGATCAATTCAAACTTTAACTTTGATAAGATAAGTCACACCACATTAAATGGTTAACAAAATATTTAAGTAAGATTAGTAGTGGTGTATCTAAGCACCTTAGTCCTTGCTCTTATAATTTGGTACCATAGTATGAAGGGCATCTAAAAGGACTGAGAAGGTGAAAAGATATAGTTATGTGGATTGGATGAGGAACCCACTGGTATGGGACAGTGGGTACTGAATCCCATTGAGTACTTTTTCTTGATGGCCAGTAGAAAAAGGTACTCATGATCCAATGGAAAACATCAAGAAGACAATGTCTAGGAATAGGCATCTTCTTCAGTTATCCTCTCAAAAGGAAGAAGAATTCTTCCAACAAGATATGAAAGTATCTATCTCTTATAGAGAGTTAGAAATAAGGAGAGGATCAACTTTTTTGAGTTTGAAGATAAACTCCAAAGGATGAAGCTCTAAAAGCTTCATGCCAAAGTATGACTTGAAATTCAAGGAACATAAAAATGATCTTAGACCAAGCTTGAAAGAAAGCTCAGAAAGATCATCTTTTGGATACTTGATATTTCAAGTCAATAGAAGAATAAGAAAGATTTAATTATGATGTCAACATAGGACATCTTTAATAGATCTAGAATTCAAGGGAGAGAAATCTGGAAGGATCAAGAAGATCTTTAAGATTTGAGATCCAACTAAGGATTAAGTAGTAAAGAAATGATTGGAATAATCTATTTCTACTTATGACCTTAAAGATAACACGATCTTTTACACTATGGGTTCCCATCTTGGGACATAGTTATAAAGATCTTAATCTTTTTGGGAGAACAAGTAAAATAGGTTTTAATCAATTGGAGTCTACAATAATTGGATTAATCCCTTAAAGTGGATTATCAAAACTACGTAAAGTTTTGAAAGAACATTGCATCCACTTTTTGGTAAGCTCTCTCTGAAGATAAAGAGGATGTTATAAAATCCACCTTTACCATTCTGTTGGTTAGGTAGGGATTATATAATGAAATTCCCTTCTATTTAGAATTATTGGAGGCAAATTGCAAACAAGGAAATCCACCCATTTCGCTAAAAAAAGAGAGTGATTTGGCAGGGATTATGAAAGATTCATCTTCCTTTCAGAACAAGTTGGGTTCTAACTTGAGAGATGAATCTGATAAAGAAACCTTAAGAAGCATTCATCTATTTTGCTAGGTTCATGCACTAGTGGTGCAAAAAGATGGACCAAGGTAGCAATTTAGCTGAAGTCACTTTGACTCCACCTAATTCACATGTTTGAGCTTTGGAGACCCAAATGACACATGGCTTAAACAAAGGAAATAGGCAAGGAGGTTCGCTTCCACCCTTTTCATTCCTTCCATACTTTGCATTCGACTCAATTCTTTTTCGTATGCAAACTAGATGGAACTTTGAATGAATGGGGCAGCAAGTTAGACCACACATGGATTCTCCTCTTTTTAGATTCAGACGGGGTAGAATTCCCCTTTCGAATTAAGAGGCGGATTTAGAGAGATGAAAGCCATGATCTTTGCGATTGATCATGGAGCACGGGGGAATACCCCAAGGTATGTATCTCCACTCATTTCCGAGGACGGAAATGCTTTTAAGGGGGGGAGAATGTTGTATAATTACATGGATCTAAGGGGTAGAACCCTTGGGTTTGTAGGTGTGAAACCCTTGGGATTTATGGTTTATTTACCCCTTTTAGATGGGTCTTGAACCTTAGGGCTAATTCTCTAAGGTTGAGTACCTTAGGCTTGATTGGAAGCTTCTCATAGCCACTTGGTTTGTACATGAGAGCTTGGAGAGTCTTCTTTTAGAAGCCATGTGATTTCATGTGATATCCTAAGCTTGGAAACCATGTGATGGAAGGTACACATGTCCTCTTGAGAAGGACTTACCCCCTTGATCTTGGAGCTATATATTGGAGGGGTTGGTTGGGTGGAAACACATCTCTTCCTAGTGTGTGGTCTTGCTAGTTAATCTTATGTGAAGGCTATGGAGTTCTCACACAACAGACTATAATCCATAGGGATTAATCCAACTATTGTAGACTCCAATTGATTGAAACCTATTTTACTTGTTCTCCAAAAAGATTAAGATATTTATAACTACATCCCAAGATGGGAACTCATAGTGTAAAAGATCATGTTATCTTTAAGGTCATAAGTAGAAATAGATTATTCCAATCATTTCTTCACAGCTTAATCCTTAGGGATCTCGAGTTGGATCTCAAACCCTAAAGGTCTTCTTGATCCTTCCAAAATTCTCTCCCTGATATTCTAGATCTATTAAAGATGTCCTATGTTGACATCATAACTAGATCTTTCTTATTCTTCAATTGACTTGAAATATCAAGTATCCAAAAGATGATCTTTTTGAGCTTTCTTTCAAGCTTGGTCTAAGATCATTTTTATGTTCCTTGAATTTCAAGTCATACTTTGGGATGAACCTTTTAGAGCTTCATCCTTTGGAGTTTACCTTCAAACTCAAAGAAGTTGATCCTCTTCTTGTTTCTAACTTTCTATGAGAGATAGATCAGATCCTTTCATATCTTGTTGGAAGAATTCTTCTTCCCTTTGAGAGGATAACTCAAAGAAGATGCCTATTCCTAGTCATTGTCTTCCTGATGTTTTCCATTGGATCATGAGTCCCTTTTTCTTCTGGCCATCAAGAAAAAGTACTCAATGGGATTCAGTACCCACTGTCTCATACCAGTGGGTTCCTCATCCAATCCACATAACTATGTCTCTATATCTTTTCACCTTCTGAGTCCTTTTAGATGCCCTTCATACTATGGTACCAAATTATAAGAGCAAGGACTAAGGTGCTTAGATACACCACTACTAATCTTACTTAAATATTTGGTTAACCATTTAGTGTGGTGTGACTCATCTTATCAAACTTAAATTTTGACTTGATCTTTGTCTTACTTGGGTCTTTTGGCTTTCTTCTCTTCTTTAGCCAAAATAAGAGATAAGACTAGGTCTTTCTCAAATAGATCCCTTCATGCTTCAAAGTTTTACCCATGGGTTTTACTTGGGGATCTAGCTATTATGCTTCATACAAGAATTCATATTCCTTAGGTCTATATTACTGGAATCCATAATGTATGTTTATGTCATCCCCATGAGGCATCAAAATACCTTTAGGTTTATACTGCCATGTGTGATTCGGCACGCATTTCAAGACTGCCACGGGCCAAATTCGAAAGAGAGCAAAACAACCGCAAGCAAAATTGATTAGCAAGAAGCTATGAAAAGAGCTATGACCACACTAAAGGCTCTGATACCATTGTTGTGGAAGGACTCCATAGCCTTCACACAAGACTAACTAGCAAGGCCACACACTAGGAAGAGAGATAACTTTCCACCCAACCAACCCCTCCAATATATAGCTCCAAGTCCAAGGGGGTAAGTCCCTCTCAAGGGGACATGTGTACCTTCCATCACATGGGTCCCTAAGGTGGTCACATGGTTTCCAAGCTTAGGATATCACATGAAATCACATGGCATCTAAAAGAAGACACTCCAAGCTCTCACGTAAAAACCAAGTGGCTAGGAGAAGCTTCCAATTAAGCTTAAGGTACTCAACCTTAGAGAATTAGCCCTAAGGTTCAAGACCCATCTAAAAGGGGTAAATAAACCATAAATCCAAAGGGTTTCACACCTAGAAACCCAAGGGTTCTACCCATTAGGCCCATGTAATAATATAACATTGCCCTATGGCAGGCTCTATGAAGGACTCTATTATGACGGTGGTGGTATTATATAGAGGGTTTTCAAAGGAGGAAAACAAAGTGGAACTGGAAGTGGGATTACAGAAAATGAAGGTTTGCTTTGTGGGTTGGGTACTCGAGGTGATATTTACAGCTTCTGTTCGAGGAGGTGATGGTGGGGGGTCGGTGGTAGTGGTTCGGTTGATTCATCCTGGGTGACTACGAGCTCTTGGCCAGAGGTTACTGCTGTTTGGGAGGTTGTCTTAAGGGTTTCGGATGTAATAATAGGTCCTTCCCCCGTAGTAATGGGAATTTGGATGTTTTTACCAGACCGTGGTCGTGTTTGGAATCTTCGTGGGTCATATTGAACAGGAGGCCTCTGGATCCCTGATCGGACTACTTCCACTAGCCCATACGTTTTTGCCACCAATAGTAGGCCTTCGCTGTATTCGGAGTCAACTCTAGCTTCTTCCAATAGCTAAGCCATGAGCACCCTACTGCTCTCTTCGGTGAGCAGTTGTTTCGACCACACCTGTTCCATGATTTGATATAGCCTTCGAAGTTCTCTTGTATATGCTGGGGTTCCGGTGGTTTCTTCTACTTCTGCTTTTTCCCCTTCCTCTTCTTCTGCCTCTGAGCAATCTAGTTGTTGAGATAAAGTTCTTTGCTCATCATCGCCCCAATGTACATGGAAGTTGTTTGTGGATTTCCTTCTTCTTTGGGAAGAGGTGCCCTGTTCTTCTGTGTCCAAAAAGAATTCTACATTTGAGAGTTGGGTATTCTGTAAGAATGATTCGAAGTCGAAGGTGCTCATCCCTTCAACGTCTCTAGTCGTAGCAAATTCAAATTCGAAAGATACAGGGGGAGCCGATGGGGCAGCTTGTGATGTACCTTCAGGTCCAGACCTGGGTATTCTAATGGTAAAGGGAGGTACAGTGGCCTCCCCTCATGGCGAGACTTCCGAAGTCGTCAGAACTTCACGTGTCTGGACACAAGGAATCGAGCCCCTCATGCGCTTGGATTGATGTGTGGCAGTTTTGAGTCTCTTAAACATTTGTAGTTGTGCCCAAGTTAAAGCACGTTCAATGGGTACATCATATGCTAAGCATCTATAGATAATGCATTTGATTGCACAACAACCATTCACCACTAGTTTTCTAGATGGCCTTTTATTTGCTTCATACAGCTGCTCCACAATCCATACAGAAAGCTTAATCGGTAACGCACCTGTCTCCTCCAAGTATAGAGAGAACCATATTCGTTTGTGGGGTTGGGTGAATCGATCCTGCCAAGGAGACACAAAATATTGCATGCACATACGGAGAGGGATAGACATGTTTGGTGTGAGTGTTGCCATATCTTTCAGCTTCAGTAGTTTCCAGTTCTTCATGTTAGTGGGAATAAGAGCATCCTTCTCAGAAGGTATATGTGTGTTGTGCATATTCAAAGTAGAGCTCACCAATTCCAATGTAAGCTCGAACCTCTTCAACTCGTTGTTGCCCAGCAAAGAAGGAAGAACGAACGTTCCTGGTTTGTCCTTTTCTTCATTAGCTTGTAATGTTGAGACCAAATAGTAACATCGTAGGAGATCTGGTTTGGGTAAGGGTGCCTCAAAGTACTCCGATAGCCCTGCACGTTGCCATATGGTTTGGAGGTCTTGTGTGTTCTGGAGGGTCTCAAATTCTTTGGAAAAGAACTGGAATTGGACCCATGACTTGTCATACTCACACTTGGACTCCCAGATATACTTAGCCTCTCCTAAGGGCCCTGGCATGCCATTGAACCAATGAGAATTTGCATGGACTCTCTCTGTTATTCCCGTGGGAGGGTCTGGTATGGGTATTTGTTGGAGGTGTTGCAGCTCTACAGGTCATTTAGTTGGTGGCACGTCAATAGGTAGACTCTCCACATTAATCCCTATAGTGCTTACTCTTGCCTTTGAGCTCGAGCCTGTTGCTTCTGCCATGAGACTGCTTGTAGTTGTTGATGCTTATCTGCTAGAAGAAGAGAGTCACATTAGCATTGGATAGGAAACAAGATGTTATGGTGTTCCCTCCACAATACTAACATGACATTCCAAGTGGTTAGGGGTTAGTGGGTGAAGTGATTGTGATGTGTGTGAATATTGGTTAGTAGGTTAGTGTTCACCCTAGATGCATAGTTTTGGATGTGGAATGTACTCAGAATGCACCTACATCAGAGGGGACTGATTTACAAAATTGGGTCAGGCGGTTTGATACGAGGTTTAAGTCTCCAAACTTTGGTGGTGGAATCGTAATTTTTAGTGGTGATGACATGTAAAGGTTTGTGGATTTGATTGTGTTGGATTTGGGACCTTTTGGGTACCCATTTCCGGACATTCCTAGGTGTGATGAAAGATGTAGTGGTTGTTACATAAAAACAAGCTCTAAAGTAGTCTTGTGGATTTTATTAATTATTAAAAATAGTATATGGAAGCTTGTGGATCTTATTAGTTATGAAAAATAACATGTGGAAGAATTCACATCTCCAAAGTTAGAGCAAAAGTAGATAAAAGTAGAAGGAAAGGAGAGGTGTCTATTTTTAGACAAGGAAGGCGCTTCTGTTGATAGCTTCTCAATAAAAAGAGTGGTTCTCTTAGTGTAGGTATCCAAATTGAGTGATTCTTGTTGCGTTGCAAAGCTTACAAATTGTACTATATATGTAGATCAGTTTCTCTACAATTTATAAAGTGAAAACTCCACGGAAGTAGGCGTTTTTGCAGATCTTCTTTCTTGTGTCTATCCGATGCCTCATCAGAGACATACCTCTCTTCAAACTTTCATATCTCAGTCATTATGAGGTCTTTTTGAGTGATTTCACTTGGAGGAGTTTCCTTAGCTCTCATAACTTGTATCCATATTAAAATTTCTTATAGATATTGAAGTTTTAGTGCTTCTGTACATCAGTTTTCAATTCAGATAGTTAGTCATACCTTGCTGTTGCAGGCTTCTTCTTACCTTGACTTCAAGCTGTTGATTTGGGAGCTATACTCCACCTTTTTTGATGTTGTTTATTTCTAAAGCATGCTACTCAGAGTCTACATTCATAATATATGATTAACTTTGTGAAAGTCTGCTCAGAGAGTTTCTGGTGATCATTTTGCTACAGTGACCTATTTCTATTTTTTGGAAAGTTTGGTGGAAAGTTTTTTTTTGAAGTTTGGAAATATTCGGTTGGTGTTTTAATGATCTTGGGAGGCTCATCATGTTTCGTTGTGTACTTTGATGTTTACAAGTTTGTAAACACAACATTTTGGTATCAGAGCTTTTGTTTTTTTGTTTTATCAAATCTTTCATACAATTATTGAATTATCTTCTTTGTTTACAACATTTCAACATGGTAGATTTGAGTGCATCGATTGAGAAGTTATCCCATGTGGAAATTTAGAATGGAGTCTTATCTCATGTCTAAAGGTCTTTGGGGATTGATAACAGGTACAGAAGTGAAGCCGGTATTACCAAAAGCTCCTACACAAGTGGATTGAGCAAGAGAGCAAGAATGGATCAAAAGAGACAGAAGAGTTCTGTTTATTATATCACAAACCGTTTCCAATACTATGCTTGGGCATATAAGAGGTTTGAATACTAGTAGAGAGGCTTGGGAGTCTCTAGAAAGGTTATTTGCAACTACCAACAGAGCGAGGCAAACACAACTTATAGGTGAGCTGACAAGAGTAAAAAAGAAACCACGACAATCAGTTAATGATTATGTTCTTGATGTAAAATCTCTTATTGAAGCATTAGCCTCTATTGATGCATCTCCTAGTGAGGATATAAAGTTTAATAGCATGTTAAATGGATTGAGAGAAGATGAAAGATGGGAGTCTTTCATTACATCTATCATGACTCGAGAGAATCTACCATCCTTTGAAGATTTACAGACACTCATGATGACTAAAGAAATCAACATAGAAGGTGGGAACTCTTATCGTTTGCAAAGAGGTAGTCAAGGACAAGCTCTTTATACTTCATCAAATAGATCAAGAGGTAGAGGAAATTGGAGAGGAGGAGGAAGATTCAACAACAATGCAAGAGGAAGAGGAAGCTTTAATGCGACTAGAGGTGGAAGAACAATGCAACAAAGTCAACAAACTCAACCAAATCAGCAAGGTAACTTTACCTGCCATTATTGTGGTAAAGTTGGTCATTATGCTAGGGATTGTTTCTCCAATCCGAATAGAAGAGGTGGTTTTAGAGGACGACAAAGAGGAAGAGGCCAAGATCACATGCATCACAACAACAACATAGTACAAGAGGAGGCTCAAACACAGAAGGAAAACGTTCTTATGGCTATGCATACAGAGACACATAAGAGGAAGGTAAACAACAAAACTTGGTATGTAGATAGTGGTTGCTCAAACCACATGAGTCACAACATGAATATGTTTGTGAACTTACACAAACCTGATTCAAGAGTCAGAGTTGCTACAGGAGATAGTACTGAGCATGAAGTAGCTTACATTGGTGATTATCCACTTAATGAACATGTCACTCTTAGAGATGTTTTGTTTGTTCCTACCATTACAAGAAATTTGATTTCAGTTGGACAGATGGAGGACAATGGAGTAAAGGTCGATTTTGATAATAATCAGTGGCAGGCTTATCAGAAAAAGGATGGAAATTTTGTTATAAAAGGACGAAAGGTAAACAGATTATATACTTATGAAGTTGAAGTTCCAGATTATGTAGGTTATACAATGGTTAATGGGACTCAAGTAAGTCAATTGGGGTCCATCTCAAGAAGAGTCCATGGCAGGTAGCAAGTACTTTGTCACATTTATTGATGACTTCTCAAAGTTTACATTCATTTATTTTATGAAATACAAATCCAAAGTGTTTGACATATTCAAAAAGTTTAAATCATTGGTTGAAAAGCAAATAGGTCGAAGCATAAGAAGGTTGAGATCAGATGGAGGAGGTGAATATTTTTCTAATCAATTTCTTGCATTTTTGGAGGAAGAAGGAATTAAAAAGGAGACTACAAACAGATACACACCTCAACAAAATGGTGTGGCCGAAAGAAGAAACAGGTCTATCTTGGAGATGGGTAGGTGCATGTTAAATGAAAAGGACTTACCACTTATTTTTTGGGCTGAAGCATGCAATATGGCAGTTTATGTGATGAACAGGTTACCACCTACTCAAAGTCATGTACAACAAGCACCTTATGAATTGTTCTATGGATCAAAACCAGATATTGCTAATTGTAGAATTTTTGGAAGCATATGTTTTGTTCATGTTCCACAACAGTTAAGGTCAAAGTTGGATCCAAGGTCACAAAAAATGGTTTTCATTGGTATGGCAGAAGGGCAACCAGGATATAGATGTGTGAACCTAGATACGGGAGAGGTAATTGTTTCGAGAGATGTTATTTTTCATGAAGATAAATCTTGGTATAAACATGAAGTGCAGGTAGATGAAGAAGAAACTACAAGAAGTCACGAAGAAGAGCGAAGTTCTCCAAGTTCACCAGAGAGTCAAATTACACATGAAGAGCCAACTCCCCCCAATCAGAAGTTGAAGAAAATTCTTGATTTGATTTCAAAGGAAATCGAGTCATAGGAAGAAGAAAGTGAAGGTTCTACATCAAGAAGAACTCAAACTCGAAGGCAAGAAAAGCATGGTAGGACAAGAAGCCAATCAAGGTATCCAGTAAGAGAAAGAAGGCAACCGCAAAGATTTTCTCATGAAGCTTATATTGCAAAACTTCTTGAGGAGCAGGAACCAACAACTTTTAAAGAAGCGTCAAAGGTAAAGAAATGGGTTAAAGCAATGGATGAAGAAATGACAGCTTTGTATGAGAACAATACATGGAGTTTAGTTCCAAGGCAACCTAACATGAAGGTAATTGGTAACAAATGGGTGTACAGGATAAAGAGAAACAGTGATGGTTCAGTAAGTAGATATAAGGCAAGGCTTGTTTGTAAAGGTTATGCACAGAGTTATGGTATCGATTATGAGGAGACATTTTCTGCTGTTGCCAAGATATCAACAATAAGGACATTAATAAGTGTTGCTGCAAGCAAGGTATGGAATCTTTATCAATTAGATATAAAAAATGCATTTCTCAATGGTGATTTAAAAGAAGATGTGTACATGGAGCAACCAGCAGGTTATGAAGATTCCAAGAAGCCTACTCATGTATGTAAACTCTTGAAAGCATTGTACGGTCTTAAGCAAGCTCCAAGGGCTTGGAATTTTAGATCGGTAAAGTTTCTTGAAAAGTAGGGATACAGGTGCTCAAATGCAGATACTTCTTTGTAGGTGTTGGAAGCAGCCAGAGGCATAGAAGACGCAGAAGCATGTAACGACGGAGCAGGAAGCTAGTGGAATCTTTTTTCAAAGAATCATGTTTTAGAAATACTTTTCAAAAACCTCCAACAGTGATTTTTATCACTATTGTAACATATGTAACATAGAAAAACCCTTTTCTTAATTTCTAGCTCCATTTTGTGCAAGCCGAGGAGTCCTCGAGCTTGAGGAGCTTAGGTAGAAGAAGCGTATCAATTTTGGTTATTTTTAGACACCATTTACCCTTTCAAATAGCATCTAGGACCTATTTTTTTAACTATGCCGGTCACTAGATGTGAAACCGGTCAAAACTATTCTAGAAACTATAAAAAGAGCTAGAGAGCTCATTTTTGAGGATAGCTTGTTGGAGTAGAGAAGAGCTTAGAGCTATTTTGAGCTTGTAAGAGTGTTCTTGAGTAATAGTGTTAATTTCTCACCTTCCATTGTGCCTTGCTTGTCTCTTCATTGTGTGTGTGTATGTGTGTGTGCATCTCTATGCTTCTCACCTTCACTCTCACTTCATCTCACATTCACGATCTTCATATCACTCCTATCTCTTCCGCAGATTGACAATTAAGGAGGTGAAGCTTCTTAATGTGGTTTTCACCATTGTGCTAGAGCAACACCAAATTTGGCGCCGTTGCCGGGGATTGAATCTAGGACGAATGTGTGATGGTAAGAGTATAGCAAGAAGTAGCGTTGGAAGGTAAAAATTTCAGTTTTTGTTGTTGTTTTTACTTAGTTTTTAGTGTTTTTCACCTCCCCCGCACTCCATCTTCATCACCGCATCATCATCTTCATCTCCAAAAAAATCAGAAAATTCACCATATCCACCCATTCTCCTCATTTCCCCTCATTTGTGCATGCGAGAGAGTGAGAGAGAGCTTTTGTGCTTGCATGTGCTTTTGTTTTCTTGAGTTTTCGTGCAGGTATAGAGCTCCAGTGCATCAGGAAAGCTTGGAAAAGGTAAAATTTTCAGTTTCTGTCAGAAATTTCCGACTGTGTCAGACCATCGCGATGGTCTGCAAAGTTCGGATTTTGAGGAAGGCGAGTTCACCACTGTGTAGGCGACCCCTGCGTGTATAGGAATCCATAGTGCATCTCAAAAAATTGCATTTTGGTGGACCATCGCGACGGTCTCAGACCATCGCGATTGTGTCACAGCATCACGATTGGCTCACGCCATCGCGACGGCTCGGCCGGACCATTGTGATGGTCTCACGCCATCGCGATGGTTCATTTGGACCATCGCGACGGTTCGCGGACCATCGCGACTGTCGGTTGATCGCACACCATCGCGATTGGCTCACGCCATCGCGTCGACGGTGCCACGTGGCAAGCTAGACCATCGCGAGTGTTCACACTTCACGCCATCGCGACGACACCCTCAGACCATCGCGACAACTCGAATTTTGGACCATCGCGATTGGCTCACGCCATCGCGCCTTGACCATCGCGATTGGCTCACGCCATCGCATCTGTGACCATCGCGACGGTTCACTTTGGACCATCACGATTGTTCACGTTGACCGTTGACTGACGCCATCGTGATTGTTCACTCAGTCAGACCATCGCGACGCCTCACCCCGACCATCGCGATTGCTCACATTTGGACCATCGCGACCGTGCACTTCAGACCATCGCGATTGCTCACCTTCACGCCATCGCGACGGTCCCAGACCATCGCGATTGTCTCACACCATCGCGATTGTGCACCCCCATCGCAAATTTTAGGGTTTCATTTTTTGGCCAATTTTGAGGCTATTTTTGGGAAATTTTTGGGTGATTATACTCATAGGAGACCCCTTAGCCCATATTTGGAGAAAAACCTGTTTGTCAGTTTTTACCCCCCAGGGCCTGAACGGTCATAACTTTCTCATCCGAAGTCCGTTTTTTGAGCTTAATAGCTCATTAGAAAGCTCTTTACGAGTACTACATGACTATTGTCTATTGTTAAAGGATACGTCTATTATCTATTCTTAAAGGATACGTCTATTGTTAGATAAGCTATTTTGAGGTTGACCTAGTTTGGGACTAGAAAGCCAGGGGGCAAGCATTGAAAAGTTGGGCAAAAGGGAAGGGACTTAAAAGGTGTATATACTCAAGTGCTTGATCATCCAACTGTGAACTGGTCTAATATTGGATTTTTCCAGGTCTAGCAAGGGCAATCAAGGGCAACCAAGGCAAGGCAGTGAAGGGCATAAAGCTTGGGAAGCGCGGCTTCTTGGGCATCAGAGCAACCAGAAAAGCTAACTCGAGGTTGGAAGATTACTCAACCCCCTCAGTCAATTCGTAGCCTAGGATAAACGGTAGTATTGTGGATTAAAGACGATAGGAACGCCTCAAGTTCAAGAGAATTAAATTTATCAAGTTCAAGACTAAAGTAAAGGTGTGTGACACGAAAATCTAAAGGAAAGAACATAAGTCTGACGGAACGAGAACTCAAAGTACCACGGAAAGTCAAATTCCTGACGCATACATTAAGACAAGAATCTAGAGAAATTTAAAAAGAATCAAGAGAGTAATAACAAAGAATCATTGACGATCTGAGAGTGTACTGAGTGTGCAAGGAAGAAAATTAATGAACCTTAGATCAGGCAAACATATAGGTAAGTCAGACCGACGAAGCCTTAGATCATCAGAGGCAAGTGTAAGAACTACTGCACGATCGTGGGCTCAACAATTGAACACTAGTTATCCCTACGAGAGCTCAGATACTAGTGATTCAGAAATGGCATTCAACACAGAAAGACCAGAAGGAGGGTCAAATGTAGCCTATTAAGAAAAACCAGAAGGACCCTATAGAACGCAACTAGAGTTTCTCCGAACCAACCGATTAGGTGCTCACATCTATGAGGATGGTTTGCGAAGGCAAATGGTGCAAATGCACAACCCCGATCAACCCATTGGATTGGAACGTCCAGTGGTGAAATTTGAGAGAGACGCGTACATAGACAAGGAAGGAACAATGTACATCTTAAGTACGCAGCCAAACAATACCAACGAGTTTGGCGTGATTCAGCCAGAGACGGAAACTAAATCTCAAGGAAAAGAACCATTAGAAGAGCCTAGAACACCTAGAGGGAAATCTGTACTGACACGAGTACTAATCCCAGAATGGATCCCTCAGGACAACAGAAGCATAGAGTTGTTTGTAAATAAAGAAACTGATGAAGCCTTTTAGAGATACAAGACAGAACTACTTAGTGAGGTAGGTATCATCACTATATACGAGTTCAAGGACCCGGATACACCTGGAAAGGTTGTATACCTGGATGAGACTTCAGAAAGAGTCTTTGTGGTGCCTGACCACGCTAAAAACACATACACATGGAGAGGTGAATTGGTATTCCCTCCATCTAGAACGAACATGAATACAAGTCAACAAGGGGCAGGAACATCATCAGCCCATGGAAATCAAAGAGAGAGAAATAAAGAGAGACCAAAAGTAAGCTTTAATCACCCCATGGGGAGAGATAGAACAACCACGGATACTAATAGAGCGGATAGACAAAGAGATCATGGAATACCAGGTGGTAGAGATGATTTTCCTCTACCTAGACCACGTGAACATGCAAGAATATTGAGACCCACTCAGTTAGTGAAATCCATGAAAAATTACTTTGATGGGACAGGAGATCCCTATGACCATGTCGCTGAATTCAAGCAAGTACTAAGAGCAGAACAAGCGGAAGACATGTTCACGCAATACAATGCATTTGGGCTAACGTTAAAGAATACCGCTTTAACTTGGTTCCAACCGTTGCAACAGAGGCAATTTAGAGACATCCATCACTTTTTAGATCATTCATCACTGAATTCTCTAAAAGTGGGATTAGACATGACACGTCTTCGTTGATTCATAGCTTTAAACAAACCCCTCAGGAAATAGTTAGACTGGCAGGACGTAGGTTTAGACAATATGTTGAACGATGTCCAATGCAAGAGCTACCCTCACAAGCCAAGCAAGTGTCATTGTTTCTAGATGGCTTGTTGAGCTCTAAACTACGCTCCTACGTGTACCTAAAAGAACCCAGAACGCTAGAGCAATGTATAAGAATTTGTATAGACATTGAGGACAACTTAGGAGACGAGTTGGAACTCTCAAAGGTCTATAAGGACTCAGACTGTTCATCTCTAGCATCCACAAAAATTGTCTAGCTCAATAGAAGACCTAGCAGAAAAAGTGGCCCAGAAACTAGGAGTTTCTAGTAAACCTAGGGTGCTAATGAACAAGCATTGTTACACCTGTGGTGGTGACCATATGGCAAATGTGTGCCCCAATGCACCACAACCTCAAGCCAACCCTAGTGGCCAATACTGTACAATTGAGAGAAGATACACGAATCATACGACTCAGGACTGCCCATACAACAAACAGACCGTGAGACAGAACTACCCGCAAGCATACCCGCAGCCAGGTAGGTATCAAGGCCAACACAATACTCAGCCTTATTACTATAGGCCTCCTCAGAACTACCCATACCAGGCTCAACAGAGACCTCAACCTGTCTTAGCTCAGCAGCCACCCCCACGAGCGAATGTCATCTCAGTCAAATACGCTGCTGCAGAAGAGAACCTAAGTAGGGCTTTAGTGCCTTCTTCACCTTTGATCACAGAGAGTGACCCACACTCAAACAGTTTTGACTCTACGCATGTAGATAGTCCACCCGCATATTACACAGAGTCACCAGAACACGTAGAAACATATCATTATGATAGTCCACCAGTGGAACCTAGTTGGGAGCTAGACTATGCTAATGTGATGTACACAAACCCAAACCCACGGCCCCAATTAAGGCAACAGAGACCACAGGGCCCTAGAGGACCATGCTTTAGGTGCCAAGGAGATCACTTCATAAAGGATTGTCCACATCCTCCAATAGCAGGGCAATCACAGTACTATAACATACAAGGCTTTTGTGCCGATTGTGGCAAAGAGCACATAATCAAAGATTGCCCTAAGAACCCTGTTAATGCTTCGAATGTGACACCGATCAACGTGATAGGTATTGTAAATAGCGTAGATGGATCCAACCCTACCTATGTGCCTATCCAAGCTATCACAAGAGCCCATGTGCTCTTACAGAACCAACAGCTTAATCAAGAGAAAGCAGCCGGAACTAGTGAAGTTGCAGAATCTAGCAGTAAAAAGACAAAATCTTGGAAAGATTCTAGAGAGAGAATTAAGAGAAAATGGAGTAAAAAGATAGCTGAGTTGGAAGGAAGTTTAAAGGAATCTAGAGCCAAAATCCTAGAATTGACTTCACAGGACTTGAATCAAGAGAATCCAGCTCAAAAATCAGGATCAATTTTAGCGGAACCCATACCAGAAAATCTAGACATGATGTTTTGTGCATATCAGGTTAGATTAAAAGAGGGACCTCAGATAGCTGAAATGAGTAAAAACTACCCACAAGCTGATCTAGAAATTGAGAGGACTAAACTGTGCATGAAGATGGTAGAACTAGCACAAGCTTTGTTCGAAGCCTTTAGATATCTTAATTGGAATAACATGGCAAAACCGGAATTACATTTTCAAGGACTAATGGAGAGGCTAGAATATTTGATTGAAAGCAAAGAGAAAAAGGATCAGCATAGGAACCCTATTGTCCCAGAGACACAGGAAAGGAATGCACCATCCCTGTCTCAAGCACCCAATACAGAAAGTCAAGACAATTTGTCTTCCATACATAAATATTCACATGAATTTTTGAGAGAAATCCAAGAAGAGAAATGGAGAAAAGAACAAGGAACTCATCCTCCTATTCAAGAAATAGATGACTTGCAGGAGCAATTTCCCCAAGACATCCCCTCTATTTACGATGAGGTAGAGGAGGAGCAACTGAGCGAACACACAGGATTTGAATCTAATTCTTTACAAGAATTACCTCAGTTCACAGGACCTTGGGAAGCAAAGTCTATTAGTATGAGAGCACCCACGATAATAGTGAGGAATGAAGAATCAGTAATCCCTAGAAACACGGAAGTGATCAAGAATACCAAAGTACAATGTAACCTCACTCTAGAGGAGTTGCTGAAGATAAAACCAGAATTGTGGAAACATGTAGCAAATCAATTCCCCGAGCTTGCTACTACTTCCTCACAAATAGGATCACAAAATAAGGTACCAGAGATACCCGTAGAAAAGATTGGAGATGTAAGCGAAGGAGAGGAAGGCAACACTTATCTTCCGATAACCCATCAAGGTTACACCACAAAAGCCATCTTAGATTCAGGAGCCGGCGTAGCCATAGCTACCACCGCTTTATGGAGAGGTTGGGGTAAGCCAGCACTAAGACCCACCAAGATGAAGCTACAAATGGCTGACGGACACATAGAAAAACCATTAGGCTTACTAGAAGGAATATCTCTCACCACTAGTGGTGTAGAATTTGAGCATACTTTCGCCATTTGTGATTTTAATAAAAATCATGCTTATGAGATGATATTGGGACGACCATTCATGCGTCAGTTGCAAATTGTACAAGATTGGGGAACTAAATCTTTGTATTTGCAACATTTAGGAGTGACTACCAAAGTCAATCTTAAAGACTATTCACATAGAGATGTACCCCCAATACAATGGAATTCCATCCATAAGACTCAGGTAGAGACGGAATCCGTGCACTCATTAGAATCAGATCCTTCTTGGTTGCATGAGGATACTCATTTATGGATGTGTAAAGTTGCAAAACAAGAGGAAGAAAGATTAGAAGCAAGGACCTTAGGTGCAGAACAACATCCACGAAACCTTCAAGATCCAGCCTACGCACATGTAGTATTCCCAGACGAAGAGTTTGAACCCCATGGTTGGACAAAAATCCTAGCAACCATGGACGTAGCCATCAATGAGGAACAATGGACACCCCACTGTGACAAGGATGGCTATGACATTTCAGTTTTCACGATAGAGCCAATCATGTGCGATGCAATTTTAGAAGAGTGTGAACCTAACACTGATGCATTCGAGGATGCAAGCGATTTTGATTTAGAATCAATTATCATGGACTCACCCTTTGCATCAGAAGAAGAATATTTCTACGAAGTAGAGACTCACCCTCAGAGACACGAAGAAATTACGAATGAGGTGAGGTTAGCCACAGAAGTGACTACTAAGAGTGAAGGCAAGAAAAGAAAGAAGAAAGCAACCACGACAGAAAAAGAAGAATCTTTATTTGAAGTACCCGAGAATTTCAAGAAATATGAAATCGAAGATAGAAGAATCATGGTACAAATGCCTAATAGAAAGGCGAATGACGGACAAGTATATGATAACCGAGAGAAAACCAAGAAAGTAATAGTTGCCATAGAAGGAGAAGAAGAAAAATGTACATACATAGGGCATGATTTGACGAAGGAAGAAGAAGAAGAATTAGTTGCCCTATTGCATGAATATAGAGATGTTTTTGCTTGGAGTTACAAAGATTTGAAAGGAGTAGATCAAGATATATGTTCTCATAGAATTCCTATGACTCCAGATGCAAAACCGACAAAACAGAAACCGTACACGTACAATGATAACTACGCTGCGAAGATTAAAGAGGAGATAGATCGATTGATAGAAGCAGGATTCATCTATGAAATTGAGCATACCGAATGGGTATCCCCCATTGTGGTAGTGCCCAAGAAGAACGGAAAATTGCGTGTGTGTATTAAACTTAAAAAAGTGAATGCCACCACGATTAGAGACAGTTATCCTCTTCCTATCACGGAACATCTATTGGAAAGAGTTGCGGGCAAGGAAGTTTATAGCTTCCTCGATGGATTCTCAGGCTATAATCAAGTAGCCATTGCTCCAAAAGATCAACACAAGACGGCTTTTGCCACTGAATGGGGCATATTTGCATTTCGGGTAATGGCATTTGGCTTAACAAATGCACCCGCCACTTTCCAGCGACTCATGTGTCATGTTTTTAAGGAATTCCTACGCAAGAGTTTGGAAGTATATGTCGATGACATATGTGCTCATTCTAATATCAGGCAGACGCATATCCCAGAGTTAAGACAAATATTTGACAAATGTCGAGAATATCAGGTTTGTTTGAACCCAGAAAAATGCGTTTTCATGGTCAGACAAGGCAAAATTCTAGGACACATTGTGTCAAAAAATGGAATCTCTACGGATGAGGAAAAAGTGAAAGTAATTGCAGAATTACCTAGACCAACTAATGTGAAAGAGGTACAGGCATTTATGGGCCATTGCGGTTATTATAGGAGATTCATACACATGTATGCAATAATAGCCAAGCCTTTGTACTCTCTTTTAACCAATTTTGAATGGACAGATGAATGTGAAAATTCATTCAATGAACTTAAACGACGTTTGTGCTCAGTACCTATATTGACTACCCTAGATTGGAGTAAGCCATTCCATGTACATGTGGATGCATCCAATTATGCCATAGGATGTGTGTTAGCACAACCCACGAATGAAGGTGATATAGATCTCCCCATAGCTTACACAAGCAGACAGTTGAACGCAGTAGAAAGAAATTACACCACTACGGAACGAGAAGGATTAGGGATGATCTACGCGGTAAAGAAGTTTAGGCACTATTTGTTGGCCAACAAATTCAAGCCCTTTACAGATCATCAAGCCCTATTGTACTTAGTCAACAAGCCATGTAACACAGGACGGCTAATATGTTGGTTTCTATTACTCATGGAGTATGATTTTGAAGTAGTAGTTAGGAAAGGAAAGACACATCTTAGAGTTGACCACCTTTCGAGATTAACCTCAGGAGAAGCTCCTCAAGGAATAGCGGATGAATTACCAAATGCTTATTTGTTTAATCTTGAGATAGCACCAGAATGGGCTAAACCTATAGTCCCTATTCTGACATACGGACCCAAGAATCCTAAGATAAAGATCAAAGAAGGAGAGATTACCAAATCTCAGAGATACCAAATCATAGCAGGAAGCATATATAAACAGGATAATCAAAAGATTCTTGCTTGTTGTGTAGATGAATCTGAACATGCAAATTGGTTGCAATTAGCACACGTAGGTGCATTAAAGCAACATCATTCGAAACATCAAACATTACAGACTCTGCATAGACTAGGAGTATATTGGCCTTCGATGGAAGCAGATGTCTACAAGTTGTGTAAAGAATGCCATGTTTGTTGTGAAAGACCACCAGTAGAGCATGCTACACTATATCACGTGTCTCTCACACCAGACTGGAGTGAACAATTAGTGACATACTTGAGGACGAAGACATTCCCTCAAGGAATGACTTTAGCACGACAACGCAGTCTAGAGCAGGAAGCTCAAGATTATTCACTTATTGGCGATAACCTATACAAAAGAGGACGAGATGGATATCTAAGACAATGTGTTCATGAGAGCGATTATCTGAGCATACTAGAGACTGCACACCAAGGTGTTGCAGGAGGTCATTTTGGACCCGATAGGATAATCAAAGCCATCCTCTTTGCAGGAATATGGTGGCCCACTCTTCACATGGATGCTCATACCTATGTAAAGAGATGTGATGTGTGCCAAATAACTCAGTTTCCTACTCGCACAGATGAAATGCCATTGAAACCCATGATGGGCGGACGTGCATTTTCTAAGTGGGGTATAGACTTTGTAGGACCCATTAATCCCCCTGCAAAAGGTACACATGCTGAATACATTATTGTTGCCACAGATTATCTTACGAAATGGGTAGAGGAAAAAGCCACGAAAAAGAATGATGCACACACAACTGCAAAATTCTTATTTGAGAATGTCTTTACAAGATATGGATTGCCTATAGAGTTAGTGAGCGATCGAGGCACTCACTTTCTAAACCAAGTCATTGAATATTTGTTACAAGATTTTATGGTGATTCACAAGAAATCCACACCATATCATCCTCAGGCCAATGGTCAGGCTGAAAGCACTAATAAGATCCTTTGTAACGTACTGACGAAACTCGTGAACAACAAACGTTCAGATTGGGACAAACAGTTACACCACGCTGTTTGGGCATATCGAGTGGCCTACAAGACCGTACTCAATGCAACTCCCTTTCAGATGGTTTTTGGTCAGAATGTTGTGCTTCCTTTGGTCTTCTTGATACCGACCCTTAAGGTTGCACAAGAACATCAGTGGACCGGCCATGAATTATCAGCAAGAATAATGGACTTGGAACGATTAGGAGAAACCAGGCTAAAGGCAGCAGCAGGAATATATGCAGCGAAGAAGCGACAGAAAGCATATTTTGATGCACATGTGAAAGATAAAGGCCTAAAAGAAGGAGATTTAGTTCTAGTATATACGCTGAAACAGCACGCACGTAAGTTAGAAAAGCGAGGTTATGGACCTATGATCATTAACAGACTCTCAACAAGTGGAGCAGTACAGTTAGCCACCTTAGAAGGAGACATAATGCCTAATTATATTAGTGGCTGTAGAGTCAGGCTATATCAGGAACCTCTTACTGAGGATATGCTTAGATGACTCATGTTGGCAAAGAAGCGTAAGGAGGAAGAAAATAGAATACGAGCGGAAGCTCAGGCAGAAGCAATAGAACGCATTAAACACATGAAGTTAAGAAGACAAGGACTAGGGAGAGAACATTATAACCATCTGGAAACTACACCCAGATATCCCATAGCCATGTGTCAAGTAAAGTCAACCACTCATCCTAGCATAGTGGACAGGAGACCATTCATTACAGTTACGCTAGAGCACAACAACCCTTGCCAAGAGCTCAGGGCTTTAATTGACTCAGGTGCTGCAACTAGTGCGATTAGATGGTCCCACTATAAGGATTCAGGAGCAGAAATGCGGCCAATTGAGGCATACCTCATAGGGCTAGGAGGCATGGAAACCCCTTGCATGGGTGAGGTGGACCTTCCTATCCTCATTAAGGATGTGACCATGACAGCGAAGCTACTAGTGTGCCATGATGATGACCTGATAGAACCCCTAATCCTTGGCCAATATTGGCTATACGATCACTCAGTGGACCTAAATCTTAGACAAGGCTCCTTACAAATTGGAACCTTAGAGCAGAAGCGAGTGATACCGCTTGACTTCCCTAATTGCATTCCGATTGAGGTTTGTAACCCTAGACCCTATGAAACACATGCGACGGAAGACCGGAAGATCTTGGGTCAGACCAGTCACGTTACGTCTACACCAACCCACTCGGGCTTGGCTATAGACAGTTGTCAATCAGAAGGGCGACAGGAGATCTTCCCTGGGGCTTCCTGCAAACTAGAAGGGGCAATTACCCAACCGCTAGGGCAGATGGACACAGTCAGCGGTCAGGTGGGTTGCATCAGCGGCCAAATGAGCACAACACCCTGCGGTGCTCATCCTTCCAAACTTGATGTGGACTGGCCTAGATTAAAGATAAAGAACGATTCACTTCCTAATGGGCAGGTCACGCAAGTGTTGGATCTCCCTTCTTTTCCAAAGCAGAGCGTCCAATGGACCTCTCAAACCCAACCACGAAGGAGTCAACCACAACAGAGGAACCTAGATCGACAACACCACCAGGCAAGGCAAAGAAAGCAGAAGTATCAACATCACGGAACAAGTGGCACGAGACAAATATGGGTGCCAAAAGGACAGCAACCACAGCCTATTGGAAACACTGCAGACAAGAACAAGACAAAGTTTCAAGAGAAGCAGAGTCAGTATTCAAAGTCCCCTCGATCTTCTTCTACAAGTACAAATACTCGACAGATTTGGATCGCCAAGAAGTACCATGTATTATAGTTCAACACCCAAGCCATGTATTATACACCCCGTCGAAATCTCTTCACCCTTCAATAACACCACATACGATACCATCTCTTGTCCCTCAGGAAACACACCATCTGCTCAAAAACTCTTAGGAAATGGATGCCGAAACGTGTCTAGAAGACTTCCCCTAACCCATTGTCTGACACCACTACCACCTCAACTAATCTTCATCCTTGTAATAAATCACTTACATTTGAACCTTGTATAAATTCACACACCAAAACCCCACATCATGCATTATAAAAGCTCATCAAGCAATATATGCATAATCTGACCATGTAGGCGTCTAGAGACCTGTATTAGTTTTGCAAAAAATCATAGCATCAATCACTTCACAACACCTGGCTACACGGGTTACACATCGGTTATGGAAAGGGATTGCGGTCTCACCTTAATGAGATCATAATTAATTTCCATACTAATGTGCTAATCTTTTGTAGCAGATCTTTTCCATTTGCTCGTCAGTCATCATGCAAACCGAAGCAGGACCATCAGAAGCTGGCCCAAGCACACCAATGGCCAATATTGGAGAATTACTAGCGGAATCTTATCCGACGATGCAACCTCTAGAGTTTCAAGGTTTTCCAGGACCCATGCCAATAGACGATCCTCCTAGAGGATATACTGAGAAGATTCATCGTAATTCTCACTGGTTTCAAGGCCTAGCAGGACCATTAGCAGACGCTGATTTTGTTGGAGCAAGTCTATGACAAGCCTAAGTGTTGGCTTGAGTCTCACAAAGTCTTAGAAGAAGCTTTAAAAAGAAAACTATGTAAAGTTCACATGTGAACTACCTCTTGTAACTTTTGAAGAGTTTACTTAATGTAAAAGTAAGAGAATCTTAAGTGGTTGAGTCCACTTGATCAAGAATGGAAAGAGGAGCCACAAATTCGTGATTTGTGGTAGGTAGAGAATCAAATCAATCATTGATTGATTGGAGAGTGATTAAGGGAAGTTAGCCTCCCAAACTCAACTATAAATAGATGGCAGTTTTAGTCGTGGTTAGAGAGACCTATGTGAAGACCTCCAAGAGCTGAGCTTTATGCCATATCAAGGTGTGATTACAAGGCACACATATGTATCAGTAAGTCATTGTATTGTACAAGAAATATACTTTCATTTTCATTATTATTTGGTTTCATCTTTCCATGTTCTTGTGAAGTGTACTACTCACTACCATTACTCTCAGTTTTTCTCAGTCAGCTTCCAGAGATGTTTTCTCTGAGCTTGGTGCATCCTTTTCAGTGATTTAACTTGGTAAAGTTAGCTCTATAAGTCTACTATATGCTCATAAATTTTCATGTCATTTGAATGTTGCAATCTTCAGTTATGTTCATTTGAAGTCAACAGGGTCTGTTCATCTTCACCTCTCTGTCAGGTACCCGACTTTTTCACTCATCTTGTGAGAGGTGTTTCTCAGTGGTAACTTATCCAAATTCAGTGATTTAAAGCTTGTTGGATTCAGCTTATTGTCGAGTATAACCATACAAATTTTCATAATCATTGGATTTCTACATTTTGAGTTATGGTGGTTTTTCTGCTCACTGGTCTATTTCTGTAGCAGCCCGTGAAAATCGGGATGATGTCATCACTTGTTAAAACTCATTCTCAGTGTGTGCTTTGTTATTTTTGATGAGATTACTCTTGAAAGTTAGCCCTTTAAGCTACCTAGACTTCCCCAAGAGTAATTAAGCTAATTGCTGCTGTGCTCAGAGAATTATGTAAAACACTGGACAGGTGTATGAACCAAGAATAGCAAGTTTTCACCTCTGAGCTAACTCCAACTTATCTGTTTTGATCTATCTTTTTGAGAGTGATATTCCAAGGTACATAGGGTGCCTAATACATCCATTGGCAAGCTAAAAGGGCCCACCATATATTCCTGGAGTTCATTTGGCTGGTGTAGATCAAGGATTTTGCAACACCTCTTCATCTTCAAACACATACATATCCATCTCTTCACAGTGGTATCAGAGCAAGGTTGGACAACATGGCAGATGGATTTCCTTCATCAATTGACAAATTGGACAGAGGTAACTACTCAGCTTGGTCATTAAGGATGGAAGCTTATCTCCAAGGTAGAAGTTTATATGGTTATGTGGCTGGAGATGAAGTTATGCCAAGTTTCAGGAACAAAAGTCAACCAACACAAGAAGAGCAAGAAAGGTTGAGCACATGGTGCTCCAAGGATGCACTTGCAAGGTCTTATCTCCTCAACTCTATCTCAGATTTTTTATTGCCTCACATTAGAAGTTGTAAGACATCTCAGGAAGTGTGGGATGCACTTGAAGCTTTCTTTTCTTCAAGTACCAAAGCTAGGAAGCATCAACTATGGCTGAATTTCACAACTCTCAAGAAGGCTCCCAAACAAAATGTGACTGATTTTGTCACAAAGCTCAAGGACATAGCGGATCAGTTGGGAAGCATTGGAGAGGTAATAGATGAAGAGCAAATTGTAAGGCAGGTCATCAATGGCTTGAAGGCAGATGATAAGTGGGAAGCATTCACCACAGCTATGGATTTGTACATGGACATGCATGTACCTGATTTCAACACACTCATTGGACAACTACTTACTCAAGAGGCAAAGCTTATCAAATATTGAGAAAGCTCTAAAGGTAATCAATCTTCAGCTTTATACACGGATAAAAGCAAGTCTAAAGATAACAAAGGAAAGGCAAAGAAAGTGGATGATGAAGCAGGTACATATCAAGCTAACTATGCAGGTAGAGGAAGACATGGCAGAGGTAGAGGAAGAGGAGGTAGACAAGGCAGGGGGAGATCCCAAGACTCCAACTCATGTTCTATTTGTGGATTAACTAATCATACAACTGAAAATTGCTTTAGAAATTCCAGGAATCAAAGAGGCAGAGGATACAATAGAGGAAGTTATGGCTACTCAAGAGGAAGGTTCAACAACTACCATGGCAACTACAACAACTACAATCATTCAAACTATCAAGGAGGCTACAAAGGAAGGAGAGACTACAATAACTACACAGAAGACTCAAACAAAGAGGATTCATTATTGATCATGAACATGGCTATGCCACAAGGTAAATCTGATGAGCATGTTTTCTACATAGATTCAGGTTGTTCAAATCATGTGGCAGGAAATGTGGCACTCCTATCAGATTTAGAAGATCCAAGGAATAAGCATGAGGTACAAAGAGGAGATGATACAAAACATCCTGTGGAGAAAATAGGCAATGTCAAAGCACCTGATGGAAACATCAACCTACTCAGTAAGGTACTCTATGTCCCTACCATTACAAAGAATTTGATAAGTGTTGGGCAGATAGTAGAGAAAGGGTTGCAAGTCAGGTTCACAAAAGCAGGAGCATTTGTTGAAGATCCAAGTCAAGGATTCAGAAGAATTGCAAAAGGTGAAAAGACAGGTAGATTGTTCACATTTGAATTACAGGACACTAGAAACATTGCTCTCTTTAATTATGGTAGTCAGACACTCACAGAATTGGAAGTATGGCACAAAAGGTTAGCACATATTGGTGAAAGGTCATTAAAGCAAATCTGCAGGGACCAAAGTGTACTTGGACTTCCTAATTTGTCAAAACAACATATGATTTATAAGTGCAGTGCATGTCAATTTGGAAAGTCTCACAGGTTACCATTCATGAAGAAAGGTTATATGCATGGAGATCTCTTGGAGTTGGTTCATACAGATGTATGGGGACCTAGCAAGGAAGCTTCAATATCTGGATCAAGGTATTATGTTTCCTTTATTGATGATTGCAGCAGATGGACTATCCTATTCTTTATGAAACACAAAGATGAAGTATTTTCATGTTTCAAAAGATATTTGGCTCTTGTGGAGAATCAAACAGGTAAATCACTAAAAAGGCTAAGGTCAGATGGAGGGGGAGAATACTTCTCCCATGATTTTGATTCTTTTTTTCAAGAAAGAGGAATCAAAAGAGAGGTAACTACAAGGTACACTCCTGAGCAAAATGGAGTAGCAGAAAGGAGGAATAGGACAATTGTTGAAGCTGCAAGGTCTATGTTAAATGAAAAGCATTTACCTAATTACTTATGGGCTGAGGCTGTATCTACAGCCACTTACTTGATTAACAGGTTGCCTTCAAAATCCCTTGATGGGATGACTCCATATGAGGCTTGGAATGGAAGAAGACCAAGCTTAGATCATTGTAAAATTTTTGGATGTATTGCTTTTGCTCATGTTCCTTCACAGGTTAGAGGCAAGATGGATCCAAAGGCAGAAAGGTGTGTATTTATTGGATATGACAACAATCAAAAGGGCTACAGGTTATACAACCCTACCAACAAAGGATTATTGGTAAGCAGAGATGTAGTTTTTGATGAGAACAATTCATGGTATGAAGATTCATGCAGGAAGGTCAATTTACCATATAATCTTGAAGAAGATTTTCCAAAGCTTGGTAGAGAACAACCAAAGATTGAAGAACAAGACACCTCAGAGGATGATGAAGAATCTCACATGGAAAAGGTCAAAGCATGGAAGTCTAAAGGTAAAGCAAAATTGCAGGAACTTGGACATGAGGCAGAATCATCACATCATGGCCTAAGAAGATCTATGAGGGAAAAGAAAAAACCAGAAAGGTATGGGTTTGACACCTCATTAGTAACTAAACATTCTATCTACATAGCACAGGACATAAACCAAGAGGAGCCATCATCATTTGAAGAGGCCAAAGCAAAAACAGAATGGAAGCATGCAATGAAGGAAGAGATTGAAGCACTTGAGGAAAACAACACTTGGGATTTGGTGCCCAAGACTTCATCCATGAAGGTAATAGGCTCAAGATGGGTCTATAAACTCAAGAAAAATTCTGATGGTTCAATTAACAGGTATAAGGCAAGGCTTGTGGCAAAAGGCTTTGCACAAACTCAGGGAATTGATTATGAGGAGACTTTCTCCTGTGGCAAAGATGCCTACTATTAGGGTTTTGCTTAGTATTGCCTCTTCCAAGAATTGGAAGATACTTCAACTAGATGTAAAGAATGCATTCTTGAATGGTTGGATAACAGAAGAGGTATATATGGCACAACCACCTGGTTTTGAGAATCAAGTTTATCCTGATTATGTGTGTAAACTTAACAAAGCATTGTATGGTCTCAAGCAAGCTCCAAGAGCTTGGAATTTCAGGCTTGTTTCATTCTTGCAGGACAAAGGCTTTCAACCAAGCAAGGCAGATCCTTCACTCTTTATTAAAAAGAGTAATTCTGAGGTCATCTATCTATGTGTATATGTAGATGATATTATATTGACAGGAAATGATGCAGATGGTATGAAGAAGATCAAAGATCAGATGAGAGAAGAGTTCAAGATAAGTGATTTGGGTTCACTTACCTACTTCCTAGGTTTGGAAGTTGTCTACAAAGATCATGGTTTGTTTCTCACTCAAAGAAAGTACATTAAGGACATGTTGGCAAAATTCAAGATGCAAGATTGTAAGATTGCAGGTACTCCAATGGAGGTCAATCACAAATTGAGCTCACATGAAGGTGAACTCATAGAGGACATCACATCATATCAAAGTCTAGTGGGTAGTCTCAACTATGCCACATTGACAAGAGTAGATATATGTTACAGTGTGAGTGTGCTAAGCCAATTTATGCACACACCAAGGAAACCACATATGGATGCTGCCAAAAGGATTCTCAAGTATCTCAAAGGAACCATAAATGAAGGAATTTATTATCCTTATGTATCTGATTTAGGTTTGAAGCTATCTTCTGATGCAGATTGGGCTGGCTCCAAGGAAGATAGAAGGAGCACTTCAGGTTATCTTACCTTTGCAGGTTCAAAGCTTATTTCATGGTCATCCAAGAAGCAACCCACAGTTGCTCTCTCTTCTACTGAAGCTGAATATAGAGGTCTTGGCATAGCTACACAAGAATTCTAGATTCATGCAAAAAATAGGTCCCCTTACTTTCCGGTTAGCCACATTTTATGGAGAAGTTTTAAAAAATGTAGTAAATGGGTCCAAACTCTAACCTTATTGCATGTAGTTCAACGGAACTCATTGTATTATACCTTATATTTTTATTTTATTTTATTTTCCAATAAGCAATGCAGTCATGCAATTTGATAAAGATTTGCTTGCATTTGCATGATTAACTTTGTGACTTATGGTGGCTCAAAACTAGATTTGATAGATTCGTGTTCATTGCCATGATTTCACACTATTCAAGGACATGTATGCTACTCAACGACATGAAAATTTTAATTGCATCTACACCTTGTTACTTAAACAGATGAAAAATGGGATCACAATTTTACTTTTAGCACCATTACTTTCTTGAAGCTCTTCTTTCTCTTGCATGCCACATTTCTTATAGAGCTTACATGATGGGTACTATGTTGTCGAATAGAGTAAAAATTTTTGGTGCATTTTATCCAAGCCTACATGTTTGATATGATTTGATTTATGTTCATTTGTAGTCAGATGTGTAGACATATGAATACCTCTTGTAAAAGAGTATATTTTATCTCTTGTAATTGTAAAAGAAAGAATGGCTTAAGTCATCCATGATGTAAAATGGAAGTTCATGGGATCTAACTACCAAAAACCATGAATTATCAGCTGAGATAATATCTCCTAACTTTTATCATCATTTTTAGGTGAAGTCATTTGAATTCCAATGCAAAACTACCTCCAAAAGTAGCTATAAAAAGAGCAAGAAGAAAGTCGCCAAAGGAGAGCTTGATTCTTGCCACTTCATGTTCATTTGTAGAGATTGAAGAGCTTACTCCATAGTTCTATCATTCTACTTCCATTGTGCAAGTATTCATTGCCAATGTGGCTGTAATTATATGTGAATCTACACATTCATCATTTACTTCTTCTTTTTTTGTTCTCTGCTATGCTCACTCAGAACAGTAAGTTCAGAAGCTCATATCTCGGGACATACATAACCTTTTTTCAATTTCTAAATTGCATTGCACTTCTTTTTACCTTTACTTTATGCTCACAAAATTTTGTGGTCATTGCATTTACCATTTGTGAGAAATCTCTATTTTACTACTCACTAGTCAATCTCTATAGAGGCCCGAAAATGGAAGGAGTGTTCCAAATTTTGTTAAAACTTGTTCTGAGTGCTCAATTGATCAGTTAAAGTGTTTTAACTTGGATTGGCAATATGTGTAAGTCCATTTTATATGTCCAAAAGGAAGTTTTCTAATTCCTACCAGGTTGAGAGAACTGTTCATTTTTTCAAGCAAGTGTATGTACAAAAATAGCAAGTTTTGGGAGCAAGTCATTTTGCAACTAGTCTGTCTTGACTCAAACTTTTGAGATACTTGTTCCAAAACACTTGGGTGATTTATTTGTGGCTTTATGAAGCTCAAATGGTCTACAAACCAACTCTGAAGTCTTAGTTGACTGGTGTGAATCTGGTTGTAGCAGCACCAACTCATCTTCAGATTGCATCCACCATCTCTCTTCACAGTGGTATGAGAGCAGTCAATCAACATGGGAGATGGATTTCCATCAACAATTGACAAATTGGATAGAAACAACTACAAGGCTTATCCTCAAGGGAGGAATCTATTTGGATATACATCTGGAGATGAAGCTATGCCAACCATGAGGAAGAAAGGGCAACCATTGCATGAAGAAGAGGAAAGACTTTCAAATTGGTGTTCAAAGGATGCACTTGCAAGGTCCTATATTTTAAACTCAACTTCTACCTTATATTATGATAAACAACAACGATTACAACAACAACAACTATCAAAGTGGCCATAGAGGAAGAAGAGATAACAATAACTATGTAGAGGACCAAATTCAAGAAGATTCATTATTGATTATGAATATATAAGTGAAGAAGGGCAACGATGATGATCACATCTTTTACATGGATGCTCAAATCATGTAGGAGGAAATGTGGCTTTACTTTCTGATTTGGAAGATCCTCACAACAAACATGAAGTGCAAATAGGAGATGATACAAAGCACTTGGTGGAGAAGATAGGTAATGTGAAGACATCAGATGGGAACATGAACCTCTTAAGCAAAGTCTCGTATGTCCCTACAATCACCAAAAAATTAATAAGTGTTGGGCAGATTGTTGAAAAAGGATTGCAGGTTAGATTCAACCAATTTGGAGCATATGTTGAAGACCCAAGGCAAGGATTTAGAAGGATTGCCAAAGGAGAAAAGAAAGGAAGGCTTTTCACTTTTGAAGTGGAAGATACAAAGAACATAGCTTTATTTAGCTATGGATCTCAAACTCTCACAGAGTTGGAGATATGGCACAAAAGGCTTGCTCACATTGGTGAGAGAACACTCAAACAAATTTGTAGGAACCAAAGTGTACTTGGTTTGCCTAATATCACAAGGCAACACATGATTTATGAGTGTAAAGCTTGTCAATTTGGCAAGGCTCATAGACAACCTTTCAATAGGAAGGGATATGTGTATCAAAATCTTTTGGATCTAGTGCACATGGATGTGTGGGGTCCTAGTAAGGAGCCATCTATATGAGGCTCAAGATATTATGTGTCTTTCATAGATGATTGTAGTAGGTGGACCATTCTGTTTTTCATGAAGCACAAGGATGAAGTTTTTAATTGCTTTAAGAAGTATGTTTCTCTTGTTGAAAACCAAACAGGTAGGACTTTGAAAAGACTTAGATCAGATGGTGGAGGAGAATACTTCTCTTCTGAATTTGATGCCTACTTGCATGAAAGAGGCATTAAAAGGGAAGACACTACAAGGTATACACCTAAACTCAATGTTGTAGTAGAGAGGAGAAACAGAGCTATTGTTGAAGCTGCAAGGTCCATGCTCAATGAAAAGGGATTGCCAAACTACCTATGGGCAGAGGCTGTGTCTACAGCCACATATCTCATAAATAGACTTCCATCTAAGTCACTAGATGGAACCACTCCATATGAAGTGTGGAATGGAAGAAGACCTAGTCTAGAGCATTATAAAATCTTTGGATGCTTAGCCTATGACCAAAACCAAAAAGGATATAGATTGTACAAGTTCAAACTAATAAACGATTTTGTGTGAGTAGAGATGTAATTTTTTATGAGAACAAATCATGGTTTGATGATGAGAGGAAAGTGAAGCTGCCTTATGACTTGGATGAAGATTTTCCATCACTTCAACCAAAGGAGCCAAAGCAAATTGAAGAAAGTGATTCAGAGATTGACCTAGAAGACTTGGAAAGACTAAAGCTATGGAAGAGCAAAGGTAGAACAAAGATGCAAGATGTTACATATGGACCCGAGAGCTCATATCAACCACTTAGAAGGTCTTCAAACGGAGAAGAAGAAACTAGAGAGGTATGTTTATCGTACTTCTTTGGTGACCAAGCACTCAGTCTACATTGCAACAGATTCAACCAATGAAAAACCTACCACATTTGAAGAAGCACAAAGCAAGAAAGCTTGGAGAGATGCAATGGATGAAGAAATGGAAGCCTTGAAGGATAATGACACTCGGGAGCTTGTACCTAACAAGCCATCTATGAAGGTAATTTGATCTCGATGGATATACAAAATCAAGAGGAATCCAGATGGAAGTGTAAATAGACATAAAGAAAGGTTAGTTGCTAAAGGCTTTGCTCAAACTCATGCTATTGATTATGAGGAGACTTTCTCTCCTATTGAAAAAATGCCTACAATTAGGGTTCTCATTAGTCTTGCTGCATCTAGAAATTCAAAGCTCTATCAACTTGATGTAAAGAATGCTTTCTTAAATGGATGGATTTCTGAGGAAGTGTATATGGCACAACCTCCTGGATATGAGGATGCACATCATCCTAATTATGTATGCAAACTAAAAAAATCTTTGTATGGGTTGATGCAAGCTCCAAGAGCTTGGAATTTCAGATTAGTGACTTATTTGCAGGACCAAGGATTCAAAGCTAGCAAGGTGGATACCTCTTTGTTCATAAAGAGGAATGGATCTGAAGTGATCTATCTATGTTTGTATGTTGATGATATTATTATCATAGGGAATGATCTTGAAGGAATCAAACATGTAGAGAATCAAATGAAGGAGGAGTTCACAATAAGTGATCTTGGACCACTCACTTATTTTCTTAGATTGGAGTTAATCTAAACAGGTTCGGGTATATACATCACACAAAGGAAGTATGTGCATGACATGCTCATCAAGTTCAAGATGGGAAACACCAAGTGTGTAGGTACACCTATGGAGAAAAATCATAAGCTTAGTGCTTATGAAGGAGAGCCAATTGAATACATCAGAAGCTATGTTTATGCATAAGCCGAGAAGATCACATATGGAAGAAGTCAAGAGAGTCCTCAAGTACCTAAAGGGGACCATGAATGAAAGTTTGTTTTATCCATTTACTTCATATATTGAGCTCAAGGCCTACTCAGATGCAGATTGGGTTGGATATAGAGATGATAGACGAAGCACATCTGGGTATGTATCATTTGCATGTTCAAAAATCATTTCTTGGTCATCCAAAAAGCGACCAATAGTAGCATTATCTTCTATTGAAGCCAAATATAGAGGTTTGGGTAATGCAACTCAAGAAATCATGTGCTAAAATCTTTATATACAAATCTTGGACCTCATTCTTCAACACCTCACATTTTTTGTGACAACACAAGCTCACTACATCTTGCAAATAATCTGTTATACCATGCTCGAGCCAAGCATATTGAAGTCCACTACCATTATGTAAGGGAGAAGCTAATGAGCAGGGATATTCAACTATCCTATGTCTCTACAGATGTGCAATGTGTAGACATGTTGACTAAAGCTCTTGATGGTACAAAATTGAGTAGATTCAAGTTGATGATTGGCTTGCAGGAAATCAAGGATAACTGAAGAATTATTTGGAGGCCAAGCATGTTACACGTGAGGGAGAGTTGTTGGTGCATTTTACCCAAGCCTACATGCTTGATATGATTTGATTTATGTTCATTTGTATTCATATGCATAGACATATGAACACCTCTTGTAAAAGACTGTATTTTATCTCTTGTAATTGTAAAGAAAAGAATGGCTTAAGTCATCCATGATGTAAAAAGGAAGTTTGTGGGTCTAACTACCAAAAACCATGAATCATCAGCTAAGAGAATATCTCCTAACTCTGAGCATCACTTTTAGCTGAAGTCATTTGAATTCAAATTCAAAACTATCTCCAAAAGTCGCTATAAAAAGAGCAAGAAGGAAGTCACCAAAGGAGAGCTTGATTTGTCCCCACTTCACGTTCATTTGTAGATATTGAAGAGCTTACTCCATAGCTCTATCATTCTAATTCCATTGTGCAAGTATTCCTTGCCATTGTGGTTGTAATTATAGATGAATCTATACATTCATCATTCACTTCTTCTCTGTTTTGTTCTCTGCTATACTCACTCAAAATAGTAACTTAAGCACCTCATACCTTGGGCTATACATAACTTTTTTCAAAGTTATAATATGGATTGCAGTTCTCTTTAAGTCTAGCTTATGCTCACAAAATTCCATGGTTATTGGGTTTATCATTTGTGAGAAATGTCTGTTTTATTGCTCACTGGTCAATCTCTAAAGAGCCTCGAAAATGGTGGGAGTGTTCCAGATTTTGTTAAAACTTGTTCTTAGTGCTCAATTGATCAAATGAAGTGTTTTAACTTTTATTAGCAAGATATTTAAGTCTATTTTGTATGTTCAAAAGGAAGTTTTCTAATTCCTACGAGGTTGAGAGAATGGTTCCTTTTTTCTAGCAGGTGTATGTACAAAAATAGCAAGTCTTGGGAGCTAGTCATTTTGCAACTAGTCTATCTTGACTCAAACTTTTGAGAAACTTGTTCGGAAACACTTGGGTGATTTTTTTGTGGATTTATGAATCAAAAAAGGTCTACTAACCAACTCCGAAGTCTTAGTTGGCTGGTGTGAAGCTAGTTGTAGCAGCACCAAAGCATCTTCAGATTGCATCCACCATCTCTCTTCACAAAACTCACCAACATGAGCCCTCTACAAATTCCATTGAGACTGCCTCAGATGCACGTCGACTGGTTTCTGTAGCATGGTATATCTGATTACGCATAAATATCTCTGTAACATGGTATCTCTAATTTCTCTAGCATGGTATCTCTGATTACCCAATGATGTATGCATTCATCCAACAATTCAATGAACAACTCAAAGTCAATGGTGAGCATTGTGTAGTATTAGAGCTTCGTGTGGGTTCAAAGGCTTGGATCATTGTTGATGTTGGCTATATCACTATTCAGTTAAAATTAAGCAACAAGGGTATTACATCACTAGCAATCTGGCTAGCAAAATTCAAGGTAATCATAAGCACACATAGGATGCAGTAATCGTGGATGGTGAGGCAGATATATTTTTAAACGAGAGAAGCACGTCAACATGATTGAGGATAGGAACTGACTAAATGATGAATGCAAGTTGAGGGAAATTACACAATAAATATTAGGCAAAATCATGTAGACATGGACAATGAACTGACCCATTCATGGGATTTTTATTCGGTACTCTAGCAAGTGTCTACAAGTAAAAGGTTGTCGGACCCAGCTATGCCAAAATCCGATAAGGACCGAACCATTGGACTTTTAAAATTTCTTATAGCCCAATCTAACTTCAAGTTGCAAAACAACACTATTTGACCTTCTTCAAAGATTGAAGTCCGTAAAAAAGAATCATGAGTCCCTGCTTTTCATAGGTGTGCTTCTTGCATTAGCAAGAATCTTTCAAACCATTGTTCATTGAGAGCACACAAATCATCAATTCGAGCATACATAAAGCATCTGGTAATAGTTTGTGTTCAATGTCTACATTCAGGAAGGGGATGACCACCTCCATAGGGGCAACTTCCTAAATACCATATGCCAATTTAAAATGAGTATAATCTATAGTAACGCTACAAGTATTTCTAGATGCTAGAGTATCGTAGGCAGAAGTTGGGCCCATCGATTTGGACAATCAGCAATTAACTGCTTGAGCGAGATGAACAATGTTTTGTTTGTACTTTTCGCAAGGCCACTTGTTCACAGGTAATACAAAGTATTGAACTTATGGATAATGTTGAAGAAGTGGGTAAGAGCCTGAATTAACTCATTAGCAAAGTGGATGTGCCCGTCTGACACAATTTTGAGAGGGAGGCCAAACCGCAGAAAGAGAAACAAGAAACCTGATTCAATGCACGATTCATTGCCACATGTCTTGGATTTTTACACTTCAAGTTGCAAAACAACACTATTTGACCTTCTTCAAAGATTGAAGTCCGTAAAAAAGAATCATGAGTCCCTGCTTTTCATAGGTGTGCTTCTTGCATTAGCAAGAATCTTTCAAACCATTGTTCATTGAGAGCACACAAATCATCAATTCGAGCATACGTAAAGCATCTGGTAATAGTTTGTGTTCAATGTCTACATTCAGGCAGGGGATGACCACCTCCATAGGGGCAACTTCCTAAATACCATATGCCAATTTAAAATGAGTATAATCTATAGTAACGCTACAAGTATTTCTAGATGCTAGAGTATCGTAGGCAGAAGTTGGGCCCATCGATTTGGACAATCAGCAATTAACTGCTTGAGCGAGATGAACAATGTTTTGTTTGTACTTTTCGCAAGGCCACTTGTTCACAGGTAATACAAAGTATTGAACTTATGGATAATGTTGAAGAAGTGGGTAAGAGCCTGAATTAACTCATTAGCAAAGTGGATGTGCCCGTCTGACACAATTTTGAGAGGGAGGCCAAACCGCAGAAAGAGAAACAAGAAACCTGATTCAATGCACGATTCATTGCCACATGTCTTGGATTTTTACACTTTATGCAAAAGATGTTTCAAAACATCTTCAAATTTACTTTTGCCATTCTTCACCCATTCTAAATCTTCTTACGTATTTTTCTAGAGTGACTTTAGTTCTCATAGATTGCACAATAAACCTGATTCAATGCACAATTCATTGCCACATGTCTTGGATTTTTACACTTTATGCAAAAGATGTTTCAAAATATCTTCAAATTTACTTTTGCCATTCTTCACCCATTCTAGATCTTCTGCAAATCCACAGACTTTGTGTTCCAACTGTAGAGCCATTTCAATAACAACATCCAAAGTCATACCACCAATGCATCCGATTATCAAAACTTGATATAGTTGTGGGTTAAGACCATTGACAAACCTCTAGGTGATGACATCATTCAATAAGTTAGCATTTGCATTATGCAATTATTGGAGGTGAGTACGAAAACTTGTGGCATACTCTTGCACTCCCTGGTTTGTTTTTTGTCGACAAGAAGAAAAAAAATTTTGCTACATTTTTCTTTAACAAAAATCATTGCAAGAAAGCGTCCCAAACATCATCAAAGCATTGAAAGTGATTTAAGTCAAATTTCACTAGCCACCTTGTTGATTTGTCAACTAGACGTGATTGAAAGACTATTTCTTTGTATCCAACATCGTTTGGGTAATCTAATACACTATAATTAATTTCAAATGTGCGGACATGAGCATCAAGATCATCACCTAGGAATCCGTCAAATTTTGCATAAGTTACCCTAGTTGAAAACTATCTTCATTGTCCACCTTGTAACTCTACCATTGCTTTAGGATTGAACTACTCGAGTGCATCCACTACTTCTTCAAAATCAAAGGTGGTAGGTGAGGCTTGATAAGTGACTAATGGTGAAAACCTTGCAAAAGTTGCAAACGTAGTTGCTGAATGGAGTCTAATTCTTCTAGTTGTAATACCTTCTTACTACTCCAAAGTCTTGGAAATGTTTTCACAATGCATCATTCAATTGGAATTCTCCACCCTTCTCTAATACTAATCCACTTTGAGACCAGTTCCTCTGCAATTTTTATGATGTCCACTATAATCTTTTATGGAGATTTGATTTGCATAGATTGAGTGGTTTGCATCCTTTCTTTCACAATCACAAACTTGGAGGCATCCAAAGTATCGATGAGCACCAGACTTTCACCAAACACCAGAATCTCATAAAAAATTGTGTCACTACCGAACACTAAAATATGAATAGACACTAAAATATCATCGGAGTACACCATTAAAGGTTTGTTTGGTGTTTCATGCAGATAGGAAACAAGAAAATAATGCGGTGAGATAGATGGATACCTCAAGGAAGTGAGGTGGTACTGCTAAAATTTGCTTTATACGAGCCCTAATACACTTCAGAGTTATGAAATAGGCCCTTTTAGCTTGCAAATGACACCAAGAAAGTACCTATGTACTTTGGAAGTGATGTTTGAAACAATTAATCCAAAACAGGCTAGTTCAAGAATAGCTAGTGTTGAAAAACGTGCTATTTTAGTCCACACACCTACTGGCTTTTTTACTCAGAGCTCAGAGTGACAAAAGTCCTTTTGAGGGAATTCAATTAGCTTAGATAGCTAATGATTGCAAGTGAAATCATTTAAAATGATCAACTATGCTCTGAGAACTAACTTTAGCGAATTAGATCTTACCCCCGACTTTTTAGGGAACAACCAGTAGATGACAAGTGAGCATTCGGAAGATGATTTCTCCGAGATGCCTTAGCCAAATGCTTTGAAATTTTGATAGTACAAAGTAGACTTAAGCTGGCTCCAAGAGTCCAAAAAATATGTAAAATGATTGAGTATTCACTGAAGTTGTCTATTTTGAGTAGCCATAGCAGAGAAGTAGAGAGAGATGTTCAATGAGCTATATGTATTATAGAACATGATTGTAGAAATTCACTGGCATTGTAATGGTGCTCAATGATGATGAACTAAGTGAGCTATGGTGTGAGCTACTCAAAATCTACAAATGATCAAGGAATAAGCTCAGAATGAGGCACACTAGCCCATGACATTTTACAAGATCTTTTATAAGTATTTCTTCTAAGTTTGAATTTTGAATTCAAACTTGGCTCCAATCAAAAAGTAATTCCACTAATTTAGGAGATATTTCTTCAATTTGGAGTCATAGCTAATATTCTTCCTAACTCCACGAGATATAAGATTTTACAAGATTCTCCAAGGAATTAATCTTTTACAATGGTAGATGATCAAGTAGTTACAAGCTATAGGTCACATGAATGTTTAAGTGCTAGTTCCACACATTGTCTTCCATGCTAAGCCAAATGTGTAGGCTTGATCATTTGCACCAACAGCTCCCCCTCAAGCCAAACATCTTGGCTTGCATTGCTTCATCAATCTTCTTGAATATCCTGTAATCCAATCATGGTTTTAAACCTGTAAAGTTTAGTACCATCAAGTGCTTTCGTTAAAAAATCAGCACACTACATATTTGTAGATACATATGCTAGTTGAATATCTTTGCTCAAGCATTTGTCTCTAACATAGTGATAGTGCACTTCTATATGCTTAGTTCTTGCATGATAAATGGGATTGGCTGCAAGATGCAAAGAACTAGTGTGATCACCAAAGATCATTGGTGAATGAGTGTGAAGTCCCAAATGTGAGTAGAGCAACCTAATCCAAATAGCTTCTTGTGTAGCATTTGCTAATCCTCTACATTCAGCCTTTGTTGAAGATAGAGCAATAGTTGGTTGCTTCTTAGAAGACCATGAGATGGGTTTATCACCTGCAAAAGATAAATAGCCAGAAGTACTTCTTCTATCATCCTTACATCCTGCCCAATTTGCATGTGAGTACAAATTTATGTCCAAATTTGATGTGTATGGGAAGTAAAGACCTCGATTTTGAGTACCTTTGAGGTACTTCAAAATTCTTTTAGTAGCTTCCAAGTAAGGTGCTCTAGGTCTATGCATGAATTGGCTTAGAACCCTTACTCCATAATGCATGTCAATCCTTGTTAGTGTTGCATAGTTTAGACTGCCAACTATGCTTTGATAACCTGCAATGTCTTCAAGCAAATCACCTTCTTGAGCACTCAATTTATGATTTACCTCCATAGGGGTGCTAGCTACTTTTGCATCCTCCAAGTGAAACTTATTCAACATGTCTTGCACATATTTCCTTTGAGTGTTGTAGATTCTAGAGTAAGTGTATAACAACTCAAGTCCAAGAAAATATTTTAGAAACCCTAGGTCACTATCACATATACACATAAATATATCATTTTTCAATATCTCCTCTTGATAAACAGAGAAGAATCTTCCTTGTTCATCATGAATCCATGGTCTTAAAGATAGGTTGTTAGCATATGGTTCCATGCCTTATGTGCCTGTTTCAAGCCATAAAGGGCTTTTTTTAGTTTTCATACATGATTTACCTTGCTTGGAGCTTCATGAGGTTGAGCCATGTAAACCTCCTTTGAAATCCACCCATTGAGAAAAGCATTTTTCACATCTAGTTGATACATAATCCAATTTCTAGATGCAACTACACTCACCAATACTCTGATGGTTGGCATCTTAGCCATTGGTGAAAAGGTTTCTTCATTCTCTACTCCATGGGTTTGTGCAAAACCCTTAGCCACAATTCTAGCTTTGTACCTGTTTATGGATCCATCTGAGTTCCTTTTGATTTTGTAAGTCCACCTAGAACCAATTACCTTTATTGATGCTTTCTTGGGTACTAGCTCCCAAGCGTCATTCTCTTGAAGTGCTTCTATTTCTTCATCCACAGCCTCCTTCCATTCTGCATTGGTACTTGCTTCTTCATATGAAGAAGTTTCTTCAAGTGATGAATCCTTAGCAAGATAAATAGAATGCTTAGTAACTAATGAAGTACCATACCCATATCTGATTGGCTTCTTGCTCTCTCTTTATGATCTCCTTAAGGTTTGGTTGGATGACTCAGATATGTCCTCCAACCTCTTCATATTGACCTTGCCTTTTGATTTCCATGCTCTAAACTCTTCCAGGTTGATGTTGTCCTCATCATCTGATTTGATGTCTTCAATTGTGCTTGGCTCCTCCTTGGTGAGGCTTGGAAATTCTTCCTCCAAGTCATATGGCAATTTGACCTTCCTGCATTCACTTTCAAACCAAGAGTCATTCTCATCAAGCACAACATCTCTACTGACCATAAATCCTTTGTTGGATGGATTATAAAACCTGTATCCCTTTTGATTTATACCATACCCTATGAAGATGCATTTCTCTCCCTTAGGGTTATCTTACCTCTGATTTGAGATGGAACATGCACAAAAGCAACACAACCAAATATTCTACAATGTTCAAGTGATGGTCCCCTACCATTCCATGCCTCATAGGGAGTCATCCCATCAAGGGACGGAGAAGATAACCTATTAATAAGATAAGTGGTAGTAGACACAACCTCTGCCCATAAGTAATTAGGAAACTTTAGCATACATCTAGCTACTTCCACAATCAATCTGTTCCTCCTCTCTGCTACTCCATTTTGCTTAGGAGTATATCTAGTTTTGATCTCTCTCTTGATAGCTCTATCGTGCAAAAATGCATCAAACTCATTGGAGAAGTACTCATCTCCTCCATCTGACCTTATCCTCTTTAAACTTTTTCCTATTTGATTTTCCACAAGTGCAAGATACTTTTTGAAACAACTAAACACTTCATCCTTATGTTTCATTAAATACAAGATAGTCCACCAATCATCAATAAATGACACATAGTACCTTGAGCCTGAAATTGAAGGGTCCTTGTCTGGTCCCCACACATCTATGTGGACAAGTTCCAAGTAATCCTTGTTGGAGATAGACGTCTGCGGAAGCACGCGAACAACACAAGGAAGAAGAAGAAGCTTGGAGCACAAACACACAATACTGAATGTATTACTAGAGAATGTACAAAGATAAGTAGCCCATTAGGGCAATAGGCGTATATACAAGCCGGGGGAAAAAAACCTCCTAAAGAGGGAAAAAAGTGCCCCGGCAGTCCTAGAGTGTTCACACACATCACTACCTAAATATATCAACAAATCCCCTCTGGGAGTGATGCAGTGAACAAGGAGCTGGCACTCATGTATAAGGAAGTGCCAAGCTATGTGGAAATCACTCCACAAAAGGAAGTAAGCCCAAAGCTTTGCGGAAAGCTTCAAACTTCTCCCTAGGCAGAGCCTTCGTGAAAAGGTCTGCAATGTTCTCCTGTGTGGGCACATATGCCAAGCTGATCTCCCCAACAGAGAACCTCTCCCTGACATAGTGATAATGCACCTCAATGTGCTTAGTGCGAGCATGGAACACAGGGTTCCTCGCAACTGCCAATGCGCTCTGACTATCAGTGAAGATGGTGGTGGCAGAAGACTAGCCAACACCCAAATCAGCCATAAGGCGTCTGAGCCACACACACTCAACACTCGCTGTGAAAGCTGCCCTATACTCAGCCTCACAATTGGAAGTGGCCACAATAGGTTGCTTCTTGCTCAACCAAGATATACATGAGCTACCAAGCATGAAGCAAAAACCATTGGTGGACACACGAGTGTCATAGCAACCAGCCCAATTTGAGTAAGAAAAAGCATGCAAATCTGGTAGTAGTGATCCCCCCTTGGGATAAAACAACCCAAGTAGCCGAGTACCACTCAAGTAGTGAAAGATGCGCTTAACCGCTTTCCAATGCGTGACTCCTGGGCAATGCATAAACCTGCTCATCTGTGAGACAGCAAACTCAATATTTGGCCGAGTAATGCATAAGTAAATCAAGCATCCAACAGCCTGCTGATAGAGAACAGCATCAAATGCATCTCCAGCATCATGAAGACTCAATTGTAAACCTGTCTCCATAGGAGTGGCAATAGGCTTACAGTCTTCAAGGCCAAAACGCTGCAATAATGTGTCAATATATTTCGTTTGACACAAAGCCATTCCACCATCAACGTGCATAAACTGAATGCCCAAATAGTGATGCAAATGCCCCAAATCAGACATCTCAAATGAGGCATGCAAATCAGCCTTAAAATCAGCAATATGTGTCTCAATAGGACCAGTGAGCAGCATGTCATCAACATAGACAACAATGATTAGAAGCACATCATTAGCACGTTTAACATATAAGGTGCTTTCAGTTGGACTGTTCTCAAAACCATGTGCAATCAGATAGGCATGTATCTTCTCATACCAAGCACGTGGTGCTTGCTTTAAACCATATAATGCCTTCTTTAACCTGCAAACCTGGTTTTCATGCCCTTTCTGCACAAAGCCACGGGGCTGAAAAACATACACTTCTTCATGCAAGTCACCATTCAGAAATGCTGTTTTAATGTCCAACTGATGTACATTCCAACCATGATGGGCTGCAAGTGCACAAATGCTCCGAACAGTAGTCATACGACATGTAGGTGCAAAGGTCTCATCAAAATCAATGCCTCTTTCCTGTGCATAACCCTTTGCAACAAGCCTAGCCTTATACCTGTCAACTGTACCATCAGGTTTACGCTTCAGCTTGTATACCCACTTAGTGCCAATGGCCTTCTTGCCAAGAGGCAAGTCACATAAAGACCATGTACCATTCTTCATTATAACATCATATTCAAATTGCATAGCAACCATCCAATTTTCTGAATTTTGTGCTTCATCAAAAGAAACAGGCTCATTCTCATCACAGAGACTAGATGCAGCCATAGCATAGCAATATGATGCAAAGGAGGCACTATGAGAGCCTGAACGAGTACGATATGACAAAGGTGCATCTAATTTGCTGTCACGCAAAGTCTGCACCAACCATTTTCGCATAGTTTTTGCCTGCTCAATATCAGCTCTCTCATCAACAAGTGCATCATGTAAATCTGCATCAGAAATGGAATGATCTGCATCATCATATGAAACCTGCAAAGGCTGAGAAGTTGCCTCATTAGGACCAGCACTAGCCTGTCCACCTGTAAAAAGAGGCATCAAAGTATCATACATGTCTTTGGAGCTAACAGATGTCTCCTTAGTACATGAAAGCAATGGCTGAATAGCATCTTCCACAAAGACAACATCACGGCTAACCAGAATGTGTTTAGTCTGTGGATGATACAAACGATAGCCTTTACTTTCAGAACTGTACCCAACAAAAATACATTTTACTGCCTTATCATCCAATTTTCTGCGATGTTGTTCAGGCACTAATGCATATGCCAAACAACCAAAAACACGCAGATGAGCAATAGATGGCTTGCGGTCATGCCAAGCCTCATATGGAGTGATAGACTGCAACGCTTTAGTGGGACACCTGTTCAATACATATGCTACACACATGACAGCCTCAAGCCAAAAACTATGTGGTAAAGCCTGACTTTTAACCATGCACCTCGCCATCTCCATGAGTGACCTGTTCTTTCGTTCAGCAACTCCATTCTGTTGAGGTGTATACGACACTGTACACTGGTGTTTTATCCCACGTTGAGCCAGAAATGCATTAAAATCTAAAGACATATATTCCCCCCCTCGATCAGAACGGAGGGTGCCCATTTTACATGCAGACAGATTTTCAGCCAAAACCAAAAACTGTTTGAAGCACATGAACACTTTGGACTTTGCTTTGAGTGGATATACCCATGCATGCCTGGACAAATCATCAATGAAAGTCACGAAGTAAAGGTAATTTCCAAAAGAGGGTGTCTGCATAGGACCACAGACATCACTATGTACAAGCTGCAATTTCTGCGTAGCCCGAACTGAACCATCTTTTGGAAAGGAAGAACGCTGCATTTTGCCCAAAATACAGCCTTCACAAACATGTTTTCCAGGTGCCTCAAGTTTGGGCAAAGAGGACACCATTTCAGATTTCTGCAGGCGTAACAAACTAGCAAAATTCAGATGACCAAAGCGTGCATGCCAAAGCTTTGCATCTGACATAGCCTGAGAATCATGAACTGCACATGCCGAATCATTCACAGATCTTTCATAGTCTATGAGCTTATACAGCCCACGACATAAAATGCCAGAAGTAATAATCACATTGACATTTGAGAGATCATGGACTGTACACCTGTCATCAACGAATTTCACAACCAAGCCAATCTTGGCTAATGCAAAAACTGATAACAGGTTCTTTTTGATCCCTGGCACAAATAAAGCATCTGACAAAGTGAAAGAACTACCATCAGCAGTAGTCAGAATGATCTTACCAACTCCCATAACAGGATAAGAGGAGTTATTGCCGCATGTGACAGTATTCCCTATAGGGGCAGGCTCGAGTGAAGAGAAGAAACTGCGCTGCGAGGTAATATGTTTGGTCGCCCCACTGTCAAAGTACCAAACATCTGAGTCTACTGCAGACATGCACTGATCATGAGAAGATGGGTCAAAACTGCAGACAGTAGTAAACGTCCATTCTTCTTCCTGCACAAGATTTGCAGACTCTGTTTTTGGTGTAGAGGTCTCTGCAACAACCATTCTAGCCTCTTTCTTCTTTGCCTCTTTAGCAGTCAGTTTTGGACAGTTCTTTATAATATGATCATTTTCTTTACACTACTTGCATAACAATTTTTGCTTTTCTGATTTCTTCTCATCTTTATCCTGGTTCTTCGATTGTGCAGCATTTGCAGATTTCTGCTTACTAGTAGAAGAGCTCCATTTTCCTTTGCCCTTCTGACTAGCCAGGAAAGCTTGATCTGCAACACGCATAATGGACCTGTTCTGCCTGGATTGATCTTCCTGCAACAGAACAGAGACTAATTCCTCAAATGACAAGGCATTTGGATTGCCTTTCATCATCAACCAAAGAGTAGAGGCAAAACTCTGATATGAATCAGGAAGACCATTCAAAACGGTCTGCACAAGTGAGCTATCTGGTATAACCTCATCAGCAAAAATCAATTGTTCCTTCAGGTCTTTGATCTTTGTAAGAAAACTGTCCATAGAATCACCTTCATTCATGTGCTCACTCTCCAACTGTTTTCGGAGGTAAGCAACACGAGCCTCATTCCTAGCCTGGTACAAAGTGGTAAGTGTATCCCAAGCATCCTTTGCTGTTCTGCAAGAGCGAATGTGAGGAATAATGGCACGTTTGACAGACAAAGCTATCAATGCATGTGCCTGGGCATCTCTGCCATCCCAACAAATCTGCTCTGCAGTAGGTGCAATAGAAACAGCAGCACGAATAGGAATCTGCGGAATATCATCTTCGACACCATCTTCATCAGCTCCAACACCTGTATTTGCAGTACCTGTCGTTACAGGTGTAACAGGACGTCTTTCAACACCCTGCACAATGTTCCACAATCCTTTTGCAACCAGTACATGTCGCATCATATAAGCCCATAATGGGTAGTTGGTACCATCCAACTTATCCTCAACAGCCAACATACGGAATACATCACTGCTTTTAGCCATGGCCGGTGACTAAAATACCTTGATGCAAAAAATTGACTGTATCTCAAAAAGTTGAACAGAACAACCCTGACGAGTTCTGCTAGACTTGTAGCAGACTTTGAGACGCTTAAACTGGCGAATAGAAACTCGTATATACCTTTGGCTTAAAAGGATGAAATAGCCTGCACAAGCGCTGCGATAGTGCGTTCGGAGGCCGAAACGAGCTCAGATCGCGATTTCGGCACCACAAAGCGAAGCAGTTTTGATCTCGGAAACACCTTGAGTATGCTCACCAAATTTCATGCGAATCTGAGACTGCAAACGCAGGAGTGTCGACGGCGTCCTAGAAGAAGCGACGACCTGCTCTGATACCAATTGTTGGAGATAGACGTCTGCGGAAGCACGTGAACAGCACAAGGAAGAAGAAGAAGCTTGGAGCACAAACACACAATATTGAATGTATTACTAGAGAATGTACAAAGATAAGTAGCCCATTAGGGCAATAGGCGTATATACAAGCCGGGGGAAAAAAACCTCCTAAAGAGGGAAAAAAGTGCCCCGGCAGTCCTAGAGTGTTCACACACATCACTACCTAAATATATCAACAATCCTCATGTGCATAGCCTTTCTTTGTAAAGGGTAACTTGTGTGATTTACCAAACTGACATGCACCACATTTATAGATCATATGTTGCTTGGATATATTAGGTATCTCAAGTACACATTGATCTCTAAATATCTGCTTCAATGTTCTCTCACCAATGTCTCCTAGTCTTTTGTGCCATATCTCTATCTCAAACAAGGTTTGATCCTTCTAATTATAAAGTGCAATGTTTCTAGTGTCCTCAAGCTCAAATGTAAACAATCTACCTATTTTCTCTCCTTTTGCAATTCTCCTGAATCCATGTTGGTGGTCCTCCACAAAGGCTCCAAATATATTGAACCTAACGTGCAAACCCTTTTCCACTATCTGTCCAATACTTATTGAATTATTTGTGATAGTAGGTACATAAAGAACTCTACTCAATAGTTATTTCCATTAGAAGTTTTGACATTTCCTACCTTGACAGTTGAATGCTTGGTATCATCACCTATCTGCAGTTGGTGCTTTCCCTTGGGCTCTTCAAGATCAGAAAGGAGAGCTATATTGCTTGCTACATGGTTTGAACCACCTAAGTCAATGTAGAAGAGGTGCTCATCGTTCATACCTTTTTTTGAGGTCATGTTCATAATGAGAAGAGAATCCTCTTGATCCTCTATATATCTTTTCTTGATTTGTATCCTCCTTGATAATTGTTGTTGTAGCCATGGTTGTAACTTTGATTACGATTGAATCTTCCTCTTGATTGTGAGTAGGCACCTCTTTGGAATCCTCTTCCTCTCTGGTTCTTGAAGTTCCTGTTGGGAAAGATGGATGGACACTTCAAGAAATGAGTTGGTACTGCGAATCCCTCCTTTCTACCCACCATATTTTACTTCAAAGTTGAGTCGTAGGCCCTTTTAGCTTTCCAATGACACTAAATAAGTGCCTATGTGCTTTGGAGATGATGCTTCAAACAATAGGATCAAAACACATAAGTTTGCAACTAGCTTATGACCAGAAATTTGCTATTTACATGTTGAAAGTTTTGCTCAGTACTCATAGTAGAGTAGCAATTAGAAACATTCCTTGAGAGGGTATTTTATTATCTTAGACAGCTAATGATTCCAAGTGGAATCACTGAAAATGATAGACTATACTCTGAGCAATCACTTTAGCAAGTAGAAGCTTACTCTCGAATTTTTAGGAACTCTACAGAGAATGACTAGTAACTACGTCGAGACAATTTTCTCCCCATTGGCTGAATGAAACTTCTTCAACCTTTCAAAGCTTGTAATAGACTTTGAGTTGGTTCCAATGAGCTATAGTGTTGGATGTGATGGCTGGGTACAATCAGAAGATCAAGGTGGTGCTGCTAGACCTGCTTCACACCTGCCCTTTCTTTTCTTCAGAAATGGTTAGAAGACTCCTTGAGCTTCCAAATGACACCAAGAAACTATATATGTTCTTTACAAAGTGATTGAGTAATGATCAAATCAAAACAGATAAGTTTGAATCTTCATAAGTCCAAAAAACTTGCTATTTCTGTAATGACACCTGCTCAGTCCTAAGCTCAGTGTGTCCAGCACACTTGCAATTGATCTAATTCCTTCTGGGAGTATTAAATTAACTTAACAAGCTAACATTAGCAAGTTAAATCACTCCAAATGGCAAACTATACACTGAGCATGATGTTTAGCAAAATTAGGAACACCCCCGACTTTTCAGGAAACACACAGAAATATACCAGTGACTGCTTCGATTGAGATTTCTCCCAATTGGCTGAATAGATTGACTTGAAACTTTGTAAGGTTGTAGAATGCTTTGAGCTGGTTCCAATGAGCCCTTGATCATCAAATTTGGTTCAGTAGATCTTGAGATATGCTCTGTTGAAGTTGACAGACTTGGAGGTAGTCACTCAGAGAAAAACACAGAGTAAAAACTATGAGTATATGTATTGATACTATCAAATGTACATTCCCATTGGCATGTAGAATGATGCCCAATGGTACTCAGAGGTGTAGGCTAGGTAGTAGCACTCACACACTCACAAATATGCTTGGATTAGCCTCGGGAAGAGTGTCATGTATCCCGCGACTTTTTACATTGGCTTTTATAGATGTTTTGAAGGAATTTGAATTTCAAAATTCAAATGTAGGCTCCCTCAAATCTCTCAACTAATCACATGGAGATATTCTCTCCATTCATACCTTTCAAATTCCACGACTCTTGAAGGTAGGTACAATTACAAGAAGTGAGTTAAGTCATATTGACTTTTACATTGGATAAAAGATAATAAAACATAGGCATGTGTTCCTATGGTCTTCCTTCAAATGAGTTACTCCAAGTACTTTTGTAACACCTTCAAGATAGGTATCCAATGCTCTTCAAGGTACAAGACAAGGCCAAGTGTTAAGGCTTGTTTTGCACCAACAGCTCCCCCTCAAGCCAAACACTTGCTTGAGTCTTCATCTTTAGTCTTCAATGATATCCTGTAATCCAATCATGGATTTAAACCTGCATAGCTTGCTCCCATCCAAAGCTTTTGTAAGCAAATCTGCACATTGAATATTAGTGGACACATATGATAATTGGATTTCCTTGCTAAGTAGTTTCTCCCTCACATAGTGGTAATGCACTTCTATGTGTTTTGTCCTAGCATGATACACAGGATTAGCAGCTAGATGGAGTGAACTTGTGTTATCACCAAATATGATAGGTGGCCTTGTATATAGGCCCAATTCTGAATAGAGTAACTTCAACCATATTGATTCTTGAGTGGCATTTGCTAGCCCTCTGTACTCTGCTTCAGTAGATGATAGAGCCACTGTGGGTTGTTTCTTGGATGACCAAGAAATAGGTTTATCACCTGCAAAGCATATGTAACCAGATGTACTCCTCCTGTCATCCTTGCAACCTGCCCAATCTGCATCTGAGTATACCTTGATATCAATGTCTGATGAATATGGATAATACAAACCATGATTTTGTGTTCCCTTTAGGTACTTTACTATCTTCTTGGCTGCCTCCAAATGTGGTACTCTTGGCTTATGCATAAATTGGCTAAGTACACTAACACCATATGAGATATCAATCCTTGTTAAGGTAGCATAATTAAGACTACCTACCAAACTTTGGTAACCTGTAATATCTTTGAGTTCTTCTCCTTCATGTGCACTGAGTTTGTGGTTGACCTCCATAGGAATGTTTGAGACTTTAGCTTCCTGCAAATTAAACTTCTTGACCATGTCCTGAATGTACTTCTTCTGAGTAATGAATATACCTGAATTTGTGTAGACCAATTCAAGCCCTAGAAAGTACTTCAATAATCCAAGATCATTGATCTTGAATTCCTTCATCATTTGACCTTTGATATGTCTAATTCCTTGAACATCATTTCCTGTAATAATGATGTCATCAACATAGACACACAAGTATATTACCTCTGAATTGTTCCTTTTTATAAACAATGAAGTATCTGCTTTACTCATCACAAATCCTTGATCCAAGAGATAGGTTGTCAACCTATAGTTCCATGCTCTAGGTGCCTGCTTCAATCCATACAAAGCTTTCTTCAATTTGCAAACATGATTTACCTTATTGGGATCTTCATAGCCAGGTGGTTGTGACATGTAGACTTCCTCAGATATCCATCCATTCAAGAATGCATTCTTTACATCCAATTGGTACATGTTCCAATTTTTGGATGCAGCTACACTCACCATAATTCTGATAGTTGGCATCTTTGCCACAGGAGAAAATGTCTCCTCATAATCAATGCCTTGGGTTTGTGCAAAACCCTTGGCCACCAACCTAGCTTTGTACCTGCTTATTGAACCATCTGAGTTCCTTTTGAGTTTGTAGATCCATCTGGATCCTATGACCTTCATGGAGTCCTTCTTGGGTACCAAGTCCCAAGTATCACTCTCCTTGAGAGCCTCCATTTCTTCATCCATTGCTTCCTTCCATTCTGGTTTAGTAATGGCTTCCTCAAATGTACCTGGTTCTTCACTTAAGATGTCCTTTGCAAGATATACAGAGTGCTTGGTCACAAGTGAAGTATCATAACCATACCTAATAGGTTTCTTCTTTTCCCTTGAAGATCTCCTCATAGCTTGAGTTGAGGATTCTGGATTGTCTTCAAGTTGCTTCATCTTCATCTTCCCTTTTGATTTCCAAGCTTTGAATTCTTCAATGTTGATGGTGTCTTCATCATCTGAACTTGTATCCTCATTCTGAGTTGGTTCTTGCCTGACAAGCTTTGGAAAGTCTTCTTCCATATCATAAGGTAGGCTCACTTTCCTGCACTCATTATCATACCATGAATCATTTTCATCAAAGATGACATCTCTGCTTACCTTGAAGCCTTTGTTTGAGGGGTTATAGAACCTGTATCCTTTCTGATTCAAATCATAACCAATAAAGATACACTTTTCAGCCTTAGGGTCTAGCTTTCCCCTTACCTGTGAGGGAATATGCACATATGCAACACACCCAAAGATCTTGCAATGATCCAGAGAAGGTCTCTTACCATGCCAAGCCTCATAGGGTGTCATTCCATCAAGTGTCTTTGATGGCAACCTGTTGATCAAGTATGTGGCAGTAGATACACTCTCTGCCCAAAGATAATTTGGTAGTTTCTTTTCATTAAGCATAGACCTAGCTGTCTCCACAATGAGTCTATTTCTTCTTTCAGCTACCCCATTTTGTTCTGGTGAGTACCTTGTGGTAATCTCCCTCTTGATGCCTCTTTCCTGCAAGAACTCTTCAAAATCATTGGAGAAGTATTCTCCACCACCATCAGACCTTAATCTCTTCAAATGTCTACCTGTTTGATTCTCTACTAATGCAAGATACCTTTTGAAGCAATTAAATACTTCATCTTTATGTTTCATGAAGTACAAGACAGTCCATCTGCTATAATCATCTATAAAAGATACATAGTACCTTGATCCAGATATGGATGGCTCCTTGCTTGGTCCCCAAACATCTGTATGCACCAATTCCAAGTAGTCTTCATGCATAAATCCTTTCTTGGTATATGGCAACCTGTGTGACTTACCAAATTGACAAGCCCCACACTTGTATATCATGTGTTGCTTGGATACATTAGGTATCCCAAGCACACATTGATCTCTGCTCATCTGCTTTATGGTTCTCTCTCCAATGTGACCCAATCTCTTGTGCCACATCTCCAATTCTCATAGGGTTTGGTCCCTATAGTTGTACAAGGCAATACTTTTAGTATCCTCAAGTTCAAAGGTAAATAGTCTACCTGACTTCTCTCCCTTGGCTATCCTTCTGAATCCATGTCTTGGATCCTCCACATATGCACCATGTTGAGTGAACCTGACCTGTAGACCTTTTTCAACAATCTGACCTACACTCATCAGATTCTTGGTGATTGTTGGGACATACAATACTCTGCTTAGCAAATTCTGATTACCATCACTTGTTTTGACATTACCTACTTTAACCACTGAGTGTTTAGTGTCATCACCTGTCTGCACTTGGTGCTTGCCTTTAGGTTCTTCCAAATCAGAGAGTAGGGCAACATTCCCAGCTACATGGTTAGAGCACCCTGAGTCAATATAGAACAAATGATCATCATTGATACCTGATTTAGATGTCATGTTCATAATCAACAAGGAATCATCTTGATCCTCTGCATAATTGTTGTAATCCTTTCTGTTCCTGTATCCTCCTTGATAATTGCCATTGTGATTGTAATTATTGTTGTAGTTATTGTTGTAATTATTGTTGTAGCCATGGTAGCCTTGAGATTGATTGAATCTGCCTCTGCCTTGGGAGTATCCTCCTCTTTGGTGACCTCTTCCTCTTTGATTCTTGTAGTTCTTGTAGCATTCATCTGTAGTATGATTAGACAAGCCACAAATATTGCATGGAGATTGATTATAGGGTCTCCCCCTACCTGACTTACCTCCTCTGCCCCTACCTCTGGATGATCTACCTCTCCCTGCATAGTTTGCTTGGGAGGTGGATCCTTCATCATCAACCTTCTTGCTTTTACCCTTATCTTTAGACTTCTTCTCTGTATATAGGGCAGAGGGATTGTTACCTTTTGATTGCTCTCCATTCTTTGTGATCTTGGCTTCATGTGTAAAGAGTTGTCCAATCAGAGTTGTTAGATCAGGTGCTTGAATGTCCATGTACAAGTCCATTGCAGTGGTAAAGCTCTCCCACTTGTCATCTGCTTTGAGTCCATTGATCACTTGTCTAACAATTTGCTCTTCTTCAATCTCTTCTCCAACACTTGCAAGTTGATCTGCTATATCCTTGACTTTGGTGACAAAATCTGAAACACATTGTTTTGATTGTTTCCTAAGAGTTGTAAACTCAATCCATAGCTGATTCTTTCTGGCCCTTGTGCTTGATGAGAAGTATGTTGACAAGGTCTCCCAAGTTTCTTGGGAAGTCTTACAGTTCCTAACATGAGGTAGAAGGAAATCAGAGATAGAGTTTAGAAGATATGACCTTGCTAAGGCATCTTTAGCACACCATTGATTAAGTCTCTCATGCTCATCCTTTGTAGGTAGGCCTCTGGTTTTGAATGAGGGCAACTCCTCATCTCCTGATATGTATCCATACAAGCTTCTCCCTTGTAGATAAGTCTTCATTCTTAATGACCATGCCTGGTAGTTATTTCTATCCAATTTGTCAATAAAGGAAGGGAAACCATCACCCATGATTACCTTGTTTGCTCTGATACCACTGTTCGATGTGATGGCTGGGTACAATCAGAAGATCAAGGTGGTGCTGCTAGACCTGCTTCACACCTGCCCTTTCTTTTCTTCAGAAATGGTTAGAAGACTCCTTGAGCTTCCAAATGACACCAAGAAACTATATATGTGCTTTACAAAGTGATTGAGTAATGATCAAATCAAAACAGATAAGTTTGAATCTTCATAAGTCCAAAAAACTTGCTATTTCTGTAATGACACCTGCTCAGTCCTAAGCTCAGTGTGTCCAGCACACTTGCAATTGATCTAATTCCTTCTGGGAGTATTAAATTAACTTAACAAGCTAACATTAGCAAGTTAAATCACTCCAAATGGCAAACTATACACTGAGCATGATGTTTAGCAAAATTAGGAACACCCCCGACTTTTCAGGAAACACACAGAAATATACCAGTGACTGCTTCGATTGAGATTTCTCCCAATTGGCTGAATAGATTGACTTGAAACTTTGTAAGGTTGTATAATGCTTTGAGCTGGTTCCAATGAGCCCTTGATCATCAAATTTGGTTCAGTAGATCTTGAGATATGCTCTGTTGAAGTTGACAGACTTGGAGGTAGTCACTCAGAGAAAAACACAGAGTAAAAACTATGAGTATATGTATTGATACTATCAAATGTACATTCCCATTGGCATGTAGAATGATGCCCAATGGTACTCAGAGGTGTAGGCTAGGTAGTAGCACTCACACACTCACAAATATGCTTGGATTAGCCTCGGGAAGAGTGTCATGTATCCCGCGACTTTTTACATTGGCTTTTATAGATGTTTTGAAGGAATTTGAATTTCAAAATTCAAATGTAGGCTCCCTCAAATCTCTCAACTAATCACATGGAGATATTCTCTCCATTCATACCTTTCAAATTCCACGACTCTTGAAGGTAGGTACAATTACAAGAAGTGAGTTAAGTCATATTGACTTTTACATTGGATAAAAGATAATAAAACATAGGCATGTGTTCCTATGGTCTTCCTTCAAATGAGTTACTCCAAGTACTTTTGTAACACCTTCAAGATAGGTATCCAATGCTCTTCAAGGTACAAGACAAGGCCAAGTGTTAAGGCTTGTTTTGCACCAACATATAGAACATTAAAAATGGTGGAGAGATCAATGAGATATGAGTAGGATAAGTTCACTATTCTGAGTGACAATGATAGAGATGAATGTAGATGTAATCATCAATGTAATATATTATGTAACAATGTTGTACAAGATCATTGGCAAGAATATGATGCCCAATGATTATGATAGGAGTAGGCTATAGTGTGAGTCTCTCAATTACATCAAATGATCAACACTAAGCTCAGTAATGGGGGCACATATGGCCGCAAGATTTCAAGTGACTTTTATAGTGACTCTGTGCAAATTTGAATTTTGAAATTCAAATGCACTTCCACCTAAATGTTCTTCCTCTAAACAAGGAGATATTCCCTCAAGTAAACTCGTACCATAAAGGTCTCCTAACTCCATGAGTTTACTGGCATTTACAAGATTCTTCTAATTCAAGTGACTTTTACAAGAGTTAATGGTGAAAAGCATAAGCAATGGCTCTTATGGATCTTCAAGAAAATGGTCATAATGCTTCCAATGCCTAGCCAAGTGTGAAGCCTTCGCATTTGCACCAACAACTCCCCCTCAAGCCACAGATCTTGTCTTGGTCTTCTTCATCAATCCTCTTGAATGTCCTGCAATCCAATCATAGCTTGGATACATATGCCAATTGAATTTCCTTTCTCAATAGCTTCTCTCTCACATAATGCTAGTGAACCTCTATATGCTTGGTCCTAGGATGATAGATAGGGATCACTGCAAGATGTAAAGAACTAGTATTGCTTCTTGAGTAGCATTGGTTAATCCTCTGTATTCAGCCTCTGTTGAAGATAAAGCAACAGTAGGTTGCTTCTTAGAAGACCATGAAATGGGCTTATCACTTGCAAATGAAAGATAACCTGAGGTACTTCTCCTGTCATCCTTACAACCTACCCAATCTGCATCTGAGTATATCTTGATGTCCAAATCTGAAGTATATGGAAAGTATAAACCTTGATTTTGAGTAACCTTGAGATACTTCAATGTCCTTTTGGCAGCTTCCAAGTTGTTACATACACACAAGATCTAAAGTATTATTTTTTAGGCTTATGGAGTTTATTACGTAGGATAAATAACATGTGGAGGTGCTCACATCTCCAAATTTAGAGTAAAAGTAGATAAAATTAGATAAAAGTAAGAAGGAAAGGAGAGGTGTCTATTTTTAGATAAGGAAGGCGCTTCTATTGACAACCTCTCAATAAAAAGAGTGGTTCTCTTAGTGTAGGTGGCCAAATTGAGTGATTCTTGTTGCGTTGCGAAGCTTACAACTTGTATTATATAAGTAAATCAGTTTTCTACCAATTGCAATGAGAAACCTCCACGCAAGTAGGCATTTTTGTAGAGATAGTTTCTTGTGTGTATCCGGTGTCTCATCATAGACATATCTCTCTTCAAACTTCCATATCTCAGTCGTTATGAGGTCTTTTTGAGTGATTTCACTTGGAGGAGTTTCCTTAGCTCTCGTACTTTCTATTTGTATCAAAACTTTTTCATAGATTGTTGAGTTTCCTTATTGCTTTACATTCGTTTTCCATTGAGATAGTTAGTCATACCTTGCTATTGCAGGCTTCCGCATACCTTGACTTAAAACTATTCATTTGGGAGCTATACTCCATCTTTTTTGACATTTTCTGTTTCTGAATATTTTTTATAAATTTTTCTCAGAGAGTTTTTGGTGCTTATTTTTCTACAGTCACCCATTTCTGTTTTCTTGAAAGTTTGGAGGAAAGTTTGATTTCTGAAGTTTGGAAATATTTGTTTGATTTTTTAAAGATCTTGGGAGGTCTCATCATGTTTTGTTGTGTACTTTGATGTTTACAAGTTTGTAAACATAACATTGTGGTATGAGAGCTTTTGTTTTTTTATTAAATGTTTCATACAACTTATTGAATTATTTTCTTTGTTTACAACAATTCAACATGGCAGATTTGAGTGCATCGATTCAGAAGTTATCAGATGGGAGAAATTTCCCATGTGGCAATTTAGAATGGAGTCTTATCTCATGTCTAAAGGTCTTTGGGGATTGATAACAGGTACATAAGTGAAGCCGATATTACCAAAAGCTCCTACACAAGCAGATCGAGCAAGAGAGCAAGAATGGATCGAAAGAGATAGAAGAGTTTTGTTTATTATCTCACAAACAGTTTCAAATACTATGCTTGGACATATAAGAGGTTTGAATACTAGTAGAGAAGCCTGGGAGTCTCTAGAAAGGTTATTTGCAAACACCAATAGAGCAAGGCAAACACAACTTATTGGTGAGCTGACAAGAGTAAAAAAGAAGCCACGACAATCACTTAATGATTATATTCTTGAGGTAAAATCTCTTATTGAAGCATTAGCCTCTATTAATCCATCTCCTAGTGAGGATATAAAGTTTAATAGCATGTTAAATGGCTTGAGAGAAGATGAAAGATGGAAGTATTTCATTACTTCTATCATGACTTGAGAGAATCAACCATCCTTTGAGGATTTACAAACGCTCATGATGACTACAGAAATCAACATAGAAGGTGGCAACTCTTATCATTCAGAGAGAGGTAGTCAAAGGCAGGCTCTTTATACTTCATCAAATAGATCAAGAGGTAGAGTAAATTGGAGAGGAGGAGGAAGATTCAACAACAATGCAAGAGGAAGAGGAAGCTTTAATGCTACTAGAGGAGAAAGAACAACACAACAAAGTCAACAGACTCAACCAAATCAGCAAGCTAACTTTACTTGCCATTATTGTGGTAAAGTTGGTCATTATGCCAGGGATTGCTTCTCCAACCCAAAGAGAAGAGGTGGTTTTAGAGGATGTCAAAGAGGAAGAGGCCAAGATCACATGCATCAAAACAACAACATAGTGCAAGAGGAGGTTTAGACACAAAATGAAAACATTCTTATTGCTATGCATACAGAGACACATAAGAGGAAGGTAAAGAACAAAACTTGGTATGTAGATAGAGGTTGGTCAAATCAGATGAGTCATAACATGAACATGTTTGTGAACTTACACAAGCTAGATTCAAGAGTCACAGTTGCTACTGGAGATAGTACTGAGCATGAAGTATTTTACATTGGTGATTGTCCACTTAATGAACATGTAACTCTCATAGATGTTTTGTTTGTTCCTACTATTACAAGAAATTTGATTTCAGTTGGACAGATGGAGGACAATGGAGTGAAGGTCGATTTTGACAATAATCAGTGGTAGGCTTATCAGAAAAAGGATGGGAATTTTGTTATAAAAGGACAAAATGTAAACAGATTATATACTTATGAAGTTGAAGTTCCATATTATGCAGGTATACAATGGTTAATGGGACTCAAGTAAGTCAATTAGATTTATGGCATAAAAGATTAGGACACATCAGTGTTGGTAGGTTAAAGGATATTGCAAAGAAATCATTGGTTGAAGGTTTACCACAACTACCTAAGCAAGATTTGGTACGAAGTCCTTTTTCAAAAGCAAGATTGCAAAGCAGAGGTATTTTGGACTTGATTCATATTGATGTATGGGGTCCATCTCTCGAAGAGTCCATGGCAGGTAGCAAGTACTTTGTAACATTTATTGATGACTTCTTAAAGTTTACATTCATTTATTTTATGAAATACAAATCCGAAGTGTTTGATATGTTCAAGAATTTTAAATCATTGGTTGAAAAGAAAAAAGGTCAAAGCATAAGAAGATTGAGATCAGATGGAGGAGGTGAGTACTTTTCTAATCAGTTTCTTGCATTTTTGGAGGAAGAAGGAATAAAAAAGGAGAGTACAAATAGATACACACCTCAACAAAATGGTGTGGCTGAAAGAAGAAACAGATCTATCTTGGAGACGGGTAGGTGCATGTTAAATGAAAAGGACTTACCACTTACTTTTTGGGCTGAAGCATGCAATATGGCAGTTTATGTGATGAACAGGTTACCACCTACTCAAAGTCATGTACGAAAAGCACCTTATGAATTGTTTTATGGATCAAAACCAGATATTTCTAATTGTAGAATTTTGGAAGCATATGTTTTGTTCATGTTCCACAATAGTTAAGGTCAAATTTGTATCCAAGGTCATAAAAAATGGTTTTTATTGGTATGAAAAAAGATGTGTAAACCCAGATACGGGAGAGGTAATTGTTTCAAAAGTTGTTATTTTTCATGAAGATAAATCTTGGTATAAACATGAAGTGTAGGTAGATGAAGAAGAAACTACAAGAAGTCATGAAGAAGAGGGAAGTTCTCCAAACTCACCAGAAAGTCAAATTACACATGAAGAGATAACTCCCCCAATCAAAAGTTGGAGAAAATTCTCGATTTGATTTCAAAGGAAATTGAGTCACAGGAAGAAGAAAGTGAAGGTTCTACATCAAGAAGAACTCAAACATGAAGGCAAGAAAAGCATGGTAGGACAAGAAGTCAAGCAAGGTATCAAGTAAGAGAAAGAAGGCAACCACAAAGATTTTCTCATGAAGCTTATATGGCAAAACCTCTTGAGGAGTAGGAACGAACAACTTTTAAAGAAGCATCAAAGGTAAAGAAATGGGTTAAAGCAATGGATGAAGAAATGATAGCTTTGTATGAGAACAATACATGGAGTTTAGTTCCAAGGAAGCCTAACATGAAGGTAATTGGTAACAAATGGGTGTACAGGCTAAAGAGAAACAGTGATGGTTCAATAAGTAGATATAAAGCAAGGCTTGTTTGTAAAGGTTATGCATAGAGTTATGGCATCGATTGTGAGGAGACATTTTCTCCTGTTGCCAAGATATCAACCATAAGGACATTAAAAAGTGTTGCTACAAGCAAGTTATGGAATCTTTATCAATTAGATATAAAAAATGCATTTCTCAATGGTGATTTAATAGAAGATGTGTACATGGAGCAACCAGCAGGTTATGAAGACCCCAAGAAGCATATGCATGTATGTAAACTCTTGAAGCATTGTATGGTCTTAAGCAGGCTCCAAGGGCTTGGAATTTGAGATTGGTAAAGTTTCTTGAAAAGCAGGGATACAGGTGTTCAAATGCAGATACTTCTTTGTATGTTAAGGTTGAAGGATCATTGATTATTTATATCTCAATTTATGTGGATGACTTGATAATAACAGGAAACAATGAAGGTGAGATAGCGTGGATCAAAGCATAGCTTGGATCTAAATTTAAAATCTCAGATTTAGGAGAATGGATGTACATTCTTGGAATAGAAGTTATGAAGAAGAACAATGGTGTATATCTTCTACAAAGGAAGTATATTTCAGATTTGTTAAAGAAATATGACATGGAACATTGCAAGAGTATCAATAATCCCATGGAACCCAATGTGAAGTACAGTGTTGAAGATGGTGAACCTTTAGAAGATCCACTTATCTACATGTCTTTGATTGGTTCTCTTATATACGCAACTTTAACAAGGCCAGATATTACATTTAGCATAAGTACATTGTCTCAATTCATGAACAAACCCACCAATGTACATATGTAAGTAGTTAAAAGGGTCTTAAGATATTTGAAGGGTACATTAAATGAAGGTTTGGGCTATAAATATCATGAAGGTATGGATTTGAAAGCATACAATGATGTAGATTGGTCTAGAAATAAGGATGACAGGAGTATAGGTGGATATCTGATATTTGTAGGTAATAATTTGGTTTCATGGAGTTCTAAAAAAAAAACCTACAGTAGCACTTTCAAGCACAGAAGCTAAAAATAGAAGCCTTACAAATGCAATATGTGAGATTATGTGGTATTTGAAGCTTCATGAAGATATGAATCTATCTACAACACACCCACTACTCTTTGGAGATAATGTAAGTTCATTATAGCTCGTGTCTAATCTAGTGTACCATGCAAGAACAAAACACATTGAAGTGCACTATCACTATATCCGAGAGAAGGTGGTGAACAAAGATATTGATATTCAACATGTTGGAATTATAGATCAATTAGCAAGCATACTTACAAAAGCAGTGGATGCTCAGAAGCTCAAGCGAATCAACGTTCTACTTGGAGTCAAAGCTTTGGATTTAGAGCTTGAAGGGGGCAATGTTACATAAGAACAAGCTCTAAAGTATTATTTTCTAGGCTTATGGAGTTTTTTATTTATGATAAATAACATGTGGAGGCGCTCACATCTCCAAATTTAGAGTAAAAGTAGATAAAAGTAAGAAGGAAAGGACAAGTGTCTATTTTTAGACAAGGAAGGCACTTGTGTTGAGAGCCTCTTGATAAAAAGACTGTTTCTCTTAGTGCAAGCGGCCAAATTGAGTGATCCTTGTTGTGTTGTGAAGCTTACAACTTCTACTATATAAATAGATCTATTTTTAACAGATTTCAATGAAAAAACACCGTGCAAGTAGGCATTGTTTCTTGTGTGTATCCGATGTCTCATCAGAGACATACTTCTCTTCAAACTTCCATAGCTCAGTCAAGTCTAGCTTTATACCTGTTTATTGATCCATCTAAATTTCTCTTGATTTTATAAATCCATTTAGAACGAATTACCTTCATAGACTCCTTCTTTGGCACTAGCTCCCAAGTATCATTCTCTTTGAGTGCTTCAATTTTTTCATCTATAGCTTTCTTCCATTCTGCCTTGGTCTTTTCCTCTTCATATCATGAAGGCTCTTCAAGTGGTAAATCTTTAGCAAGATAAATGCAATGTGTGGTAACTAAAGAAGTGTCATACCCATATCTGATTGGCTTCTTGCTCTCCCGTTGTAATCTTCTAATTGCTTGGTTGGATGATTCAGGTATGTCCTCCAACTTCTTCATCTTGACCTTGCCTTTTGATTTCCATGCTTGAATTCTTCTAGGTTGATGATGTATTCATCATCTGATTTGATGTCTTCAATCTGATTTTGCTCTTCCTTGGTGAGACTTGGAAACTCCTCTTCCAAGTCATAAGGCAATTTTCCTGCATTCACTTTCAAACCAAGAATCATTCTCATCAAACACAACATCTCTATTGACCATAAAACCTTTGTTGGATGGATTATAGAACGTGTACACTTTCTAATTTAAATCATACCCTATGAAGATGCACTTATCTGCCTTAGGGTCTAGCTTACCTGTGATTTGAGATGGGATACGCACCTATGCAACACATCCAAAGATCCTGCAATGATCAAGTGATGGCCTTCTACCATGCCATGCTTCATATGGGGTCATCCCATCAAGTGATTTGGATGGCAACCTATTAACAAGATAAGTGGTAGTAGATACACTCTCTGCCCACAAATAATTTTTCTCATTAAGCATTGACCTAGCTATTTCAATAGTCAACCTATTTCTTCTCTCTGCCACCCCATTTTGCTAAGGGGTATACCTTGTTGTTATTTCCCTTTTGATTCCTCTATCCTGCAAGAATGCATCAAATTCATTTGAGAAGTACTCACCTCATCCATCTGACCTTAGTCTTTTTAGGCTTCTCCCTATTTGGTTTTCCACAAGTGTGCAATACTTCTTAAAGCAAATAAACACTTCACCTTTGTGATTCATAAAATATAAGATAGTCCATGTACTAAAATCATCAATGAAAGATACATAATACTTTGAGCCAGAAATTGAAGGGTCCTTACTTGGTCCCCACACATCTGTGTGGACAAGCTCCAAGTAATCCTCATGCATGTAGACTTTCTTTGAGAAGGGTAACCTGTGAGATTTTCTAAACTGACATGCACCACATTTATAGATCATGTGTTTGTTGGATACATTAGGTATCCCAAGCACACATTGATCTCTACATATTCGCTTTAAGGTTCTCTCACTAGTATGCCCTAATCTTTTATGCCAAATCTCAAGCTCTGACAATGTTTGATCTTTGTAATATAAAAAGAAATATTCCTTGTATCTTCAAGTTTAAATGTAAATAATCTACTTGTCCTTTCTCCTTTGGAAATTCTTTTTTATCCATGTTGGGGATCCTCCACAAATGCTCCATATTTGTTGAATCTAACTTGCAAACCCTTTTCCACAATCTTTCCAACACTCATTAAGTTCTTAGTAATTGTAGGTACATATAGAACTCTGCACAACAGATTTCTATTCCCATCAGAGGTTTTAACATTTCCTACCTTGAACATTGAATGCTTGGTGTCATCATGTGTTTGCACTTGGTGCTTTCCCTTGGGTTCCTCTAGATCAGAGACAAGAGCTACATTGCCTGCCACATGGTTTGAACATCCTGAGTCAATGTAGAAGAGATGGCCATCATTCATACCTTGCTTTGAAGTCATGTTCATAATCAGAAGGGAATCCACTTGATCCTCTGTATAGTTGTTGTAGTCTTTCCTTGATTTGTAGCCTCCTTGGTAGTTGTTATTGTAATTGTTGTTGTAGTTGTTATAACCTTGATGATGGTTGAACCTTCCTCTTGATTGTGTGTAGCCACCTCTTTGGAAACCTCTACCTTTAGTGAAAATTGATAGTTAGGTACTTCTAATGCTTCTCAAGCTCAAGGACTCCTTGGCTTGCACAAAATGGAGCTACAAAAATACGAAATGGTATTTACAATGAGTATTAGTGATGAAAATCACTATTTTAAAGGTTTCTCTTGAGAATTTTGACATACATTTCCATCAATCCTTTCTTCATTGGCTCCTTTGTCAGCTTGTGCTTCTTGTCTGTTCATGTTTTCATGTACTTCCTTGATGGGTTGGCCCTTGACTTCCATCACTCCCCCCTCTCTCGTGTATGTCGTCCCTGACAGACCCTTGTCGAGGGTGTTTCTTGATGTAGAACTCGATGACATCTGAGGCGAGGTGGTGTTCTTCAATCCTTAATCCTTTTGCAAGATCTGTAAGTAGAGTATCCCAATCCTCTGGACCTAGGACTTCTGGATGTGGGAGGCGCATCTGATCAGAATGTAAAGTCCTCTCCATAGTGAATAGTTGTAAGAGATGTGAGGTTCTGGGAATGAATATTTCGGAATGGTATTGCTAGAACCCTATAATGAACATCTCCTCAAAGGTATGTTTGTAACAAGCTGGGAGGTACTTGATCCTTGCATGCCATGCATAGATTACATTAATGGAAGGGGTTGTACTCATGTCATACAATAAATATAGATTTCCTTCATTGAAGCCGACTACAGAGAAGTTAGGATCTTTGATGTTGTTGAAAGTCCAGAAAGTGACCAGCATTAATTCAAATATTTTCATACACATCTGGGCCATAACATGAGGTATGTTCCGTAGTTTGGTACCTAGTGGCGGATGGTTGATATCATATAAGCTACCATTGCAGGTCCCCATGGCGGTGCCAGGTACACATAGTTGATCCATTTCTCACAGCCTTTACATTCTTAACAGTGATTGCAAATTCTCACCATGTGTGTCTTCTAAGTATGGGAATGTAACATGGGTTGTATTTGATGAAGAATGGCATATTGTTCCATGTACGAACCATCTCCAGATATGTTTCAAGAAGAGGTAGCCATAAAGTGGGTTGGTAGATGGATCCACGTGCAATACTCTTAGGTATGTCATCAGGACCAAATTGAGTAGCAAAATTCAGTACCTTGCTAGTACGCCATTGAATTTCAGTATTATAGTCTCCTAGTAGTATGTAGTATGGCACATATTGATCATTGGCTGTTCCTATCCATCGATGATGGGACATAAGTCTGAAGTATTTTGACTTGATGACGGTCTCCTCAATCTTTGACATCAATTGGATCTGAACCACTACTCTATCGTCATGCATTCTACCCGTCTTTTCTAGCTTTTGCAGCCATTCCGGGGCTTCCACTTCGAGTGTGCCTAATCCTTTAGCCGTTTGTTGACCTCCTTGCATGGGCATAGGTACATAAGGTTCCTCATATGACTCTTCCACCTCGATGGGTACCCACTCTTCAGGTTCCAATTGTATGATGGGGGAGGGTTATCTTTTGTATTGAAGTAATTTACTCTATAGTTTTGCAACATGTGCTCGGTAGTCAATATGGAAATCGTGACCCTCGTTTGCTCTTCTTGTGCCCGTAGCTGTCGGTGGAGGGTGTCACGTTCTTTTTCCAAGGCATCATGCACTTTCAACATATGTATCGAGGATGGTTCTCATTGTGTCCGAAGGAATAGCTTTAAAGTTTTTTGGATCTATCTCCTGAGGAGAACATATGTATCGAGGATAGTTCTCATTCTGTCCAAAGGAATAGCTTTAATTTTTTTTGGATCTATCTCTTGAGGAGAGCCTTCCGTTGCTGCTTCCAGATTCTCTTCATTCTACTTTTGAATTCGTTTATTCTCCTCTAGAGCAGTTTCCATATTCTTCCATAGTAATGCCATATCGGCCTGATTAACTTCAATTAAAGCTTCTAGTTTTTTAATGTCTTGAGAATCTTATTGTCGAGGATTATCCAATAAGGTTTGGTGGGCTTGCTCTAGAGTAGTATAGCATTGATTGAGTGCTACGTTCTCTTCTTCTAAGGTTGTAAGCCACTCCTGTAATTGTTGTTGTTCCGTAAGTATGTCGGGATGAAGATCTACTAAAGTATGATATTCATTATGAAATTGACATATACATTCATGTAGCGTAGCAAACATATTATTTATGTGCATAGATGCTGGGAAGGTGGATGATGCAGGGGGAATGGGAATGAGGGGAGGGGTGGTGAATGTAGTGGAAATAAGAGATGATGTAAGTGGAGGGGGAATGGGAGATTGTGGCAGTGGGGAGGGAGGGAGTGGTGCAGTGGGTGATGATTTGTCCATATGATCAAAAGTGTGTGCTACCATGTATGTAGGGACAGTAGGTGTGGTGGATGTGATGTTTGTGAAAAGTGTTGTGAACATGGGTGTGGTAGCCCATCCTAGTTGGGTGCCAAAGGGAAAGGGGAATCCTGTAACATCATAAATAAGACGATAGCCCATAGTCATGTTTACAACTTCAGTGGTTTCTAGATGTGATAATGAAGATGAGAGGGTTGTGACAATGGGCCCAGTGGTGGTGGTGATTATTGTGGTGGTGTCGTGAGAAGGAATTTGTTGTGCAGTGTTAGGTGAAGGGGGTGGCTTTGGAGGTGAGGGACCAAAAGTTGGAGACATGGGTGCATCGTACTATTCTTCAGTGTGGGTGGTGTCAATCGGTGCCAAAGCATCTATATGAATTTGCTTTCCGGATCGAGCGGGGCATATAGGTACTCGTTGTTTGAAGCGATGAATGTGAGCCATGGCTCAGTGAATGGCTTCATCAAGCCCAAATGTGTTAGCGTGAAGGTTCAGAGGGTTGATGAATAGTTCATCTACCCCTTCTTCTCCTAACATTTGGCTCATGAGTAATTTCCCTGTCTCTAATGATAATTGGTGCTGCTCTTGAACTCTCTTCATGGTCTCGTATAGTCTCTTGATTTGTGCAGTGTAGGCCGGTGCTCCCACAAGCTCCAGAATTACCTCCTACTCCTAGTTATGCTCTTCATCTGATTCTTCTTCATTGGTCTCTTCTTCATCTTCGTCTACTTCTACTACTTCGGGTCGGGGAGGGGCTAGAGTCTCCGTGGTCATGTGCGCTACTCTGGTCTGGTCTTCCTCACTCTCGAGATTCACTTCATTGATCATTCTAGCAATTTCTTCATCGGTTAAGTCCTCCAAAGTATAGCCCTATGGAAATTCCAATTTAGATGGAATAGGAGGGAAGATGAGGTTTGGTCCCTCTGTACTCTGCTTGGGTACTCTAATAATGAACGAGCAAACAAGTCTATGTTGAGGCGGTGTCACCTCTAGTGTGAGAGTGGCACCCCTTGCTTGTGCACAGGGTATCTAAATAGTTCCCCTCATTTTCTTTGATGGTGGACTTGCAGTTGATGTTCTTTTCTAGAACTCTTGGACTCTTGACCATACCAATGCTTGTTGGATGGGTACATCATAACCCAAACACATCTAAATGGTGCAACACCCATGAAGTAAATTCTTTTGTTTCTTGTTCCATCGCTGATGGGCGAGGTGAATTTGGTCGATGATCCAATGGGGCATATTGATGATGAGGCTCTCTATTTCTGCTAAATACAAACTAAACCAAATTTTCTTTGGTGGCATGGTAAAGCGTTCTTGAGTAGGGAAGGCAAAATGCTGCATACATGTGCGTAAGTGGAGAGTCACGGTTGGATTCATGGCCACCATATCCTTCAATTTGTTGAGGTCCTTGTGCTTCATTCGTCCAGGAATCAAGGTTTCGTTCTCTGTCGGAATATGCATGTCCTTCATGTCTAGGGCTTCCCGTACTAAGTTGGTGGTCAGTTTGAACCTCTTTAATACATGTCTCATGTTAATGCGGGAAGCACAAAGGTACTATCTCCTCCCTTGGCTCTGCTAGGCATGAGAGTGATGATCATGTATGAGGAGTGCAGAAAATCAAGTTTGGGCAACATAGCTTTGAAGTAATTATCAAAGTTGGCTTTAGTCCATATTGATCTCATATTTTCTGCATTTTGGTACTTTTCAAACAGGCAAGTGAAGAAGTGGTATCTTCCCCACTTTCCATTAAATTCTACTTAAGCCTCCTTGAAGTAGGTACCATCTCCTAGTGGTCCTACAACATCACTAAACCAATGGGCATGCTTGCCGACCTGTGAGGTGTGCCCTTGTGGAGGGTCCTAAATTGGTAGTATGTGAACCGTTCTGAGTTCCTCAGGTCTCTCTGTCAGCTGCTCCTCGAGGAGGAGGGTTTCAATGTCAACTATTTGGGGGCTTGACCCTACATCTGAACTGGTTCTTGCTGCTTTAGCCATGATACTACCTTGCTTGCTGATTGTGTGAGAACATAGAAGCACATGTTAACATTGTAGTGGACAAGATATGACCATTTTTCCCTCTTAAAACAATAATATGAGGCACTGTGATAAAGTTAGTGGGTCAGTTGGTGCTCAGTGATCGTATGTGTAGTTAATGAATGAAGAGTTCCATGTGCTAAGTGGAATCGTGTAGTGTGAGGATCATTCAGTTAGTAGGTGGAGATGAATTTACAAATTGAGGGTTAGGGGGTTTATTACAAGATTTGAGTTGCCAAACATAGTGTATGGTTTTGCATTTTGATTCTGTGGAGACTTCGGGAGGTTTTACAATAGTGTCTACTTGGAAATGAAACTTTTTAGGGACCCATTTACAAGTGCTTCTGCTTGTGTTTGTGGATGAATAGGCGACTGTGCGTGTGTGAACAATTATGGATTTTGTCAGTTAGAGTGTGTGAATAATGCTTTACATTGTGTGGTTTATGTGTGGCTATTTGAGCCTACAAGCAAGCCTTAGGCATCCAAATTTTTCTTAATTGGGGGTCAGCCTTCATTGACTTCTTGGGTATCGAGATGAGTGTTACTTTCATGCGTGAATCTTTGAAAGACTTCTTATTAGTGTCCTATTGTTGTTTACTAGCATGACATTTAGTCAAAGACTTTAACTTGGCCACAATAGGATGCTCACCTTTTCGTACCCATACTTGTTTTGTTGGCTGAGACACCTTGCTTCATACTCTCCTTTGGCTTTGAGCATAGGCCACCTGCTTCCTCTGCATTCCATACTCCTTTGGTTGCCCTGTCTTGATCACTTTTGGAAAAGAATGGAGTTCCACCACATCCCTGACTCCTTTGCTGAGCATCTCATTCTTTTGCATCATAGACTTTTGGGCAAGAACAACATTGTTATCTTCATGTGTACTCCTGGAAGGACCAAGAGTTGGTGCCTTTCCTAATTTCTTGAGTGCTTGCTTTTCTAGCTCAATGGTGATGCAGGTTTGACTCACCCGTACCTGAAGAAGTCCTTACGTTCAGGTTGACTGCATGATCGTAGATCCATTCTTGACCCAAGTCAAGAGGCTCAATGAGTTCCTCGTCTTGACACACTAGCACCTTAAGTGTCATAAGAACATCTTGAATGTAGAGGGGAAGTTCCACCTCACCCATGCAAGGAGTCTCATCACCTCCCAATCCTATGAGGTATGCTTCTATAGGATTGATACTTAATTTCAATTCTTGACAGTAAGAAAGTTTAACAGCACTAGTGGCTGCACCTGAGTCAATCAAGGCCCGTACAGTCCTTGCACTATTTCCTTGTCATATCTCTAAGGTTACAAAAGGACGTCGGTCAATTATTCTATGGGAACTTACACCTGTGACTTCACACGTAGCCATGTGATATCCTGGAGCCGGATAGGCATCTGTACTAGGCTGATCTCTTACCCTATCTTCTCAATTTCAGTGTTTGGATGCGTTCCGAAGCCTCTCACTGTGCTTCTTCTCAGATTCGTTTTTCTTCTTCTATGCATTTCTTGCAGAAGAAGATGTGAATAGAGATTTAGTGCTAATAACTCTATTACTTTTAGAAAGTGACTCCAATGATCATAATTTTGACTCTAATCATGTTGATAGCCCCCAGGCTTACTACATGCAGTGAGCTGAGCACAATGAGTCATATTCTTATGAGGACCCAAGCAAAACTAGCCGGGAGCCAGAATATGCAAATGTCATGTACGCAAACCCCAACTCTAGACCTCAACCTTGGCAGATAAGACCCCCATTTCCTAGAGGACCATGCTACCAATGTCAGGGAGATCACCTCATTCGTGATTGCTCTATGCCTACACCTACACAAACCCAACCCTACAATTCAAGGTTTTTGCCCCGATTGTGGGAAGAAGCACATGTTACTAGATTGTCCTAAAAACCCCACCAATATGCCAAAAATCACTCCTATCAATGTTATTGGGTTAGTGGTAGACTCCGCAGGAAGTGTGACTTCCACTGCCCCTGTGCAACTGATCACTAGAGCTCAAGCTTTGCAGCAAAACCAAGGTTTAGGACAAGAAAAGAGTTATGAGGTTAGCGAGACTAAGATCATAACCAAGAAGAGGACCAGAACTTGGAAGGATAGTCGGTTGGAATCACATTGGCTGGAGGAGGGGGTTGCTGTGCCAGAATTGTTGAGGTCTTTGTTGGGCTTGATATTGTGGTTGGTAGCGTTGCTGAGGCCTAGCATACTACTGTGATGGGTACTAGTTCTAGTATCTTCCTTGTTGAGGGTATGGCTATGGATAAGTTTGCTTAATTGTTTGCTTATTGTATGGGCAATCTTGTGCGGTGTGGATTAGTGTATGTCCGTCCTATCGTGCAGTACCGATTACTAGGATTCATTGGGGTTGAGCCATAATGGGACATACACTCGCCATATGGTCACATCCACAAGTATAGCACCACTTAACTAGGTTAAATATGGGTATCTATTTGCTAGAGACTCCTAATTTCTAAGCTACTTTCTCAGCAAGTTCCTCAAGTAGATGTGGATGGATTTGAATTGAGGCTAGTAGAGCTATCTGAATCTCTCTACATTCTTGAAAGCTCAAATTCCTCCCCTAGGTTATCCTCAATGTCTATGCACATGCGTACACACTCTTCTATGGTCCTCGGGTCCTTCAAGTACACATAGGATCGCAATTTGGTACTCAACAACCCATCAGGGAATAATGCCACTTGTTTTGGCTGGAGTGGGTAACTCAGGAATAGGACATCTCTCTAGGTATTTTCTAAATCTTCTTCCTGCAAGTCTGATTGTCTCTTGAGGTGTCTGCTTGAAGCTATGTATCAATGAGGAAGTATTGTGCCATATGCCACTCTTAGAAAATTTTGTGATGAATGCTTCTAGAAGTTGGTCTATGCTCTTGAACTGACCATGGTGAAGCAATTGAAAACATGTAAGGGCTATGTTCTTGAGAGTTAGGCCAAAGGCATTATATTGAGTGAACAAGTCTTCAACTTGTTCAGCTCTCAAAACTTGCCTTAACTTTGCTACATGATCATATGGGTCTCTAGTGCCATCGAAGCAATTCTTCATCGAGTTGACTAGTTGTGTAGGACTCAGTGTCCTAGTGTGTTCTCTTTGCCTTGGTAGAGGGAATTCATCTACATTCCTTTGATTCCTTGGGTCTCTATGTCTTTCATTTTCCATTCTATCAGCCTCCATTCTCATTCTTTCTCTTCGCTGTGGGTTAGCAAAGCTCACTTCCGGCCTATCTCTACTCCTGTCCCTATGAGCTCCATGAGCTTGGGATGTTCGAGCTCCTTGGTGACCATAAGAGACATTAGATCTTGGTTGGGGAAAACGAAATTCACCTTTGCAAGTGTAGGCATGCCTACCAAGTTGTGAGACCACAAAGATCCTCTCTCAAGTATTGTCTAAATAGGTTCCTTTGCCTGGGCTATCAGGATCTTTAAACTCATAGATTGTGAGCATTCCTGCTTCATTAGATTGATTAGTCTTATACCTCCAAAAGATCTCGTCAGTCTCTCGGAAGGCAAATCTATGCTCTTATTGTCTTGGGGAACCCACACTAGAGTGATGATTCTAGTCAAGAGTGATTTGCCTCAAGGCGTTCTAGGCTCTCTTCCTAAGTTCCCTTGCTCTATGTCACCTATGTCTGTCTCTGGAATCACATTACCAAATTCAGCTGTTCTATCTGGTTTGTTGGTGACTACCTACATTGCTCCTTCCTTATCTAGGTATGCACCATTTTCAAATTTGATGACTGGATGTTCTAGTCCAATGGGTTGATCTGGGTTTTTAATCTGGACAACCGATCGTCTTAAACCGTGCTCATAGATGCGAGTGCCTAATCGGTTGGTCTCGATATATTCCAATTGCGTTTTGTACGGGCCGTCGGCTTTCTCTAAGTAAGCCACACTTGAACTTCCTGTGGGTCTCTCCATACCGTAAGACATCTTTGAATTGCTAGTTTTAGAGCTAGGGTAGTTCGGATAAGCGCTCAACTATTGGGCCCAAGACCTAGCAGTGTGATTGAAACTAGCCTCTGAAGACCTAAGGCTTTGTCTATCTCTCCCTAGGCATCATCCTGATATAACGTTCATATGCCTGATTGAACAATCCCAATTTAATCCCAAGTGAAACCTCCTTTTAGATCAATTTGTATCAATCGCTTGGTTCTTTTTTAATTGGTTATCATGTTAATGCTCTTGTCTAATATCACGTCCTCAAGAATAATTGAGTAAGTTGCCGTGCTTTTAGTTGATCGCACCATGTTAAATTCTTTCTTTTATGGTTATCGATACAGAGAGATTATATTCCTACTTGAACTTGAGTATTTAAGAGTCTTCAACTTGACATATGCCTATCGTCACCCTAACTTACTTCTAGCATGATTCACACTTAGCCTAAGCTAGGAATTGAAAAAGGGAGTTGAGATTGATCCAACCTCACTTGCAACAAGACCAAAATCACTAGAAACGGAGTTTGTATGGGGAAGTTATGTCTATTCAGGGTTCTAGGATGGAAATAGAGTTGAAACAGGCTAACAAGCAAACTAGATTTCTCAATTTACTTGTGTAGGGGCCTCATAATGCACTAACTACTTGATATTATGCCACAATTACCCCAAAATTTGAAATAAAAAGCCCTAAAAATTTGCCGAAAATGGTTGTCAATCGCAATCGACAAGGTTGTCGATCACGATTGATGGTGTCAATCACGATCGACAGAATTGATCGTGACTGCTGTCAATCGCGATTGACAAAGGTGTCAGTCACGATCAATGTGTCAATCACGATTGATGGTGTCAATCGCGATCGACAGAGTCAATCGTGAAGGCTGTCAATCGCGATTGATGGTGTCAATCCCGATCGATGCTTTTGCCACAAATTTTGGTGTGATTTCAGTCAATCGGGGGTGTGTTTGTCAGGATGGACACATGGACACACGATTTATTGTGTTAATCATGAAGTTTTAGTCAATCATGATCGATGGTGTTGATTGCAACTGACTGAGTCCTACATGGCAATCTGTCGTTGGTATCGGTCGCGATTGACAGGGTCTATTGGTCGTGGTTGTCGGTCGTGATTGAGAGGGTCTCTCGGTCATGGTTGTCGGTCGCGATTGACAGTGTCAATCCCAATTGACAGAGAATTAAGGAATTTTTTAATTGTGATTAGTGATTTAGGATGTGCTAATCATGTGTGTTATGGTGGTGCACTTTGTTTTACCAAATGTCAAACTTTTTTGTTGATCGCGATCGACAGAGGTCAATGCCTCTCAACTTGCACAGTCAATTTTCTCGCCTGTTGGAGCTACTGTGGCTGCAATGGAAGCCGGTACCTGCAAGAACACTCAAAAAAACACAAAAAACAAGTCCGCATACAAGCTCTCTCTCACTCTCCCTCTCAAGTGGAAATGAGTAAATGAATGGAAATGGAGGTATATGGCCACGGTGCTGAAGATGATGATGAGTGGATATGGTGTTTGGGAGTGATGAGGAAGGAAAAAACAAGTAAATCAAGTAAAAGATAATGCTTACCTACTCTTCCAACATCTCTACTCTACGTCTTACCATCACACACTCGTCCTCAAAGCTTGATCCCCGACAACGGTGCCAAAATTTGGTGTAGCTCAATGGTGATTAGCACCTCCTTTATTGTCAATCCAAGAAGACATGAGGATGTTATGAATACATCGAGCAAGTGATGTGCACAAGTGGTGATGGAGAAGCACACAAGCATGCACACACATACACACATACGTGCACACAAGGCAAGAGCAAATAGAGGAACAATGGAGTTCTTTTAGATCTTGATAAGCTTGGCCTCTTGAGTAAGTAGTTGTTCTATGAGTGTATTGAAATCTGGTACATGCATATCCATGTATAGATCCATAGCTGTGGTGAATGCTTCCCACTTGTCAATTCCTTCAAGCCATTCATGACCTGCCTTACAAGTTGCTCTTCTTCTATTACCTCTCCAATGCTTCCGAACTATTCTATTATGCTATGTCCTTGAGATTTGTGATAAAATCAGTCACATTTTGTTTGGGAGTTGTTGTAGAGCAAAGAGGCACGAGAAAGGAGAGCCCCAAAATTTTCAAATCAATGGGCATATTGTTCTTCTTCAAAGTCTTAGGAAATTCCGTCAAGCCATGTAAATGCACTAGAGGAGTCCTCTAGATGCATAATCCCAAATCATTGTAACATATTCCTTGTAAATTAGTAGGAAATTCACTTTTTAGTAATAAAGTGCCGGTCTCTTGTGTGAAAGGACCAAATTTAGGGCACATGTATATAAGTCACTTTGTGACTCTTTGTAGAGAATTTTTGCCATTGTGAAGAAGGAGAGCTCTTGATTTTCGAATTTGCTTCTTTCTTGCAGATTTTCATCTTCTCTTTGATCTTTTATGTGTGTGTGATGCGTGGAATGTGTGTGTAGGAATATTTTCTATCCCTCGCCACTGTTTTTGAGCTATTGTAGTGTGTGCGTGAGCTTGTAGGAGTTGTGGAGTGAGAGTGGGTGTTTCCTGCCATTCACTATTTTGGCCATAACTTGAAGCACAATTGTCAGAACGTCCAATAGATGCGTCTCATCGAGAGCTTCGAAACGAGTCCGCTATTGAGTATATTCGGAGTTCGGAGCTGAGAGAAATCCTCGATTTACTGAAAACTACTGTAAGTGGCATTGTGACAAACACTTCTAGTATTTCAGCCAGTTAGAGAGGTGGATTAGTCTTTTCTCATGCATATAAGCTGAAACACTTCATTTTCCATCACGTGTGCACATGTCCTCATACACTTGGCTAGGTCGTTTGATCGGATTGACAAATAAGCGTGTGTCAATTTCCCACTATAGGCACTTGTGTGGCAAATGAGGTTTAGTCTCTTTGGCATAAGTCCTTAAGTCTTCTTGACTTATGTACACACGTTTTTGGTGTCATTGCCAGGGAACACTCAGCCAAGGTGCCTTTGTGATGGTTATAGCTCGAGAGTGATGAAATCGTACTTGTAGAAGTGAACTCGTTCAATGGCAAGTAGTCAACCACTTCAACACTTGTTACTTCACATCCCGAAGGTGTGTGTAATGAGTTTTTAGGTTTAGGGTTAGTAGGAAGGGAGAGAAGGAAGAGTTAAGGTTAGGTTAGGAGAAGAGGAGAATAGGAGTGAAGTAGGAGTAAGCCAAGATCACCAAGAAAAATCCCAAAAAGAATTTTTCCAAATTAGTGTAGTTCAGTTTCAGTCACCAAAAAGTATAAAAACCAAAAATTTCAGTTCATTTCTCACTTGTCAAAGAAGCAGTATCGTTAGAGATCAGTGATCGGTATCATGGGCTTGGTATCGTGCTTTCCAGGATATCAAAGCTAGATATTGAGCTCAAGGTGCAAGCAAGACATCACAGAGGTAAGATTCCATAAGATTCTATTGGCAAAAAAACAGTTTAGAGGTGCACAATAACATGATTATTTGTGCAATCGATATCGTGAGGAGGAACAGAGTGTTTTTTGTGCTTCTTGGAGTGAGACAGTAGGCTAGAAGTGAAGAGGGATGAGAGAAGTGCAAGGGGAAACCAAATTTTCTGATTTTTGAGGTATTTTGGCTTGAGTATTGCGATCGGTTGAGTTTTTGGTATCGCGATACCAGAAATTCCCTTTGTTGGCAATAGCCAGAGGCATAGAGGACATGGAAGCATGTGAAGATAGAGCATAACGAAGAAGCAGGGAGTTAGTCGAAACATTTTTTCAAAGACTTATGTTTTATAAATACTTTTCAAAACCTTCAACAGTGATTTTCATCACTTTTGTACCATATGTAACATAGAAAAACCCTTTTTGTAGTTTATAGCTCCATTTTGTGCAAGCCGAGGAGTCCTCGAGCTCGAGGAGCTTAGGTAGAATGAGCATAGCAATTTTGGTTACTTTTAGACATCCTTTACCCTTTCAAATAGCATTTAGGACCTATTTTTTAATTGTGCCGGTCACTAGATGTGAAACCGGTCAAAACTAGTCTAGAATCTATAAAAAGAGCTAGAACGCTCATTTTTGAGCTTAGCTTGTGTGAGTAGAGAAGAGCCTAGAGCTATTTTGAGCTTGTAAGAGTGTTCTTGAGTAGAGTTGATTTCCTACCTTCCATTGTGTCTTGCTTGTCTCTTCATTGTGTGTGTGTGTGTGTGCATCTTTATGCTTCTCACCTTCACTCTCACATTCACGATCTTCATATCACTCCTATCTCTTTCGCGGATTGACATTAAGGAGGTGGAGCTTCTTAACGTGGTTCTCACCATTGTGCTAGAGCAACACCAAATTTGGCACCGTTGCCGATGATCGAGTCTAGCACAAATGTGTGATGGTAAGAGTATAGCAAGAAGTGGTGTTGGAAGGTAACAATTTCAGTTTTTGTTGTTGTTTTTAGTTAGTTTTTAGTGTTTTTCACCTCCCCCACACTCCACCTTCATCACCACATCATCTTCTTCCAGTACAAAAAAATCAGAAAATTCACCATATCCACCCATTCTCCTCATTCCCCCCCATTTGTGCATGCAAGAGAGAGAGAGAGAGCTTTTGTGCTTGCATGTGCTATTGTGTTTTTGAGTTTTCTTGTAGGTACAGTGCTCCAGTGCATCAGGAAAGCTCCAAAAAGGTAAGAAAACCACTTTCTGTCAAAAAATGCCGACTGTGTCAGACCATCGCGATAGTCTGCCAAGTACGGAATTTGAGGTAAGCGAGTTCACCACAAGGTAGGCAACACAAGCGCATCCACTAATCCACACTTGCATTTCAAAAACTTGCATTTTGGTGGACCGTCGTGATTGGCTCACGCCATCGCGATTGTGTCACACCATCGAGATTGGCTCACGCCATCGCGACAGCTCGGCCGGCCCATCACGACGGTCTCACGCCATCGCGACGGTTCACTTGAACCATCACGATGGTTCACTTGGACCATCGCGACAATCCCTTCGACCCCACGCCATCGCGATTGGCTCATGCCATCGCGCCGATGTTGCCACATGGCAAGCTAGACCATCGCGACAATACCCTCAGACCATCACGAAACCTCGAAAAACGAACCATCACGATTGGCTCAAGCCATTGTGCCTCGTGACCATCATGTCGGGCTCACGCCATCGCGATTGTCGGGTTGTCGGCGCGGAAGCGACGGTCGGTGGATCAGGGCGACCGCCAAAAATACGGCGCACGCGGGGTGCTTTGGAGCAACTCAGGTACAAAGAAGAGGAACTGAAGGAACTAATTAGTACTTCAAATGAAACCATATCTTCATATCAAGAACTAGTAGAAGCAAATCATCAAAAAGTTTCAGTCTTCATCATCATTTAAAGAGATTTTGTGACCTATCATTGGACCATAATCTAAGCATCTGAATTCTTCCTTTCATTTAGACAATAAATCCAATGTTAGTTAGCACAAACTTCAGAATTTTGTAGTTGTTTCTGTATGGATTGAACCACACATATGTTACTCAAGAGAACAAACCTGTGGAACTTACAAGCCTGAATTTATCCCATCTGTCTTGTCTTTATGCATACAGTTTCCACATAAACAAACTATATAACATAGAATTCGAGTTCGTGAGATCACAAAGTACGATAGCTTGCCGGCTCCCAAGGTCTCATTTGCTCACTAATTAACTTCTTTTGATAATTCGCAGCATTCGTTTTTATCCATTGGCATAATCGCGATAGTCTCTGTGTTTGAAAACTCATGTAAACTCTCCTTCAAAATTCAATGGCAAATGAACAAAGTCCGGTGTATGAGAACAAAGTAATCGCATAGGACAAACCATATCTTAAAAAATCGTCTTCATGTCCATGGAGCGTCCAGAACAACATAATTTGGCAGAGTTGGAAAACACGGAGTCACATGATTGACTTTCAATATAAAATTGCATAATGGATCTACCTTTTCCCTCATATGATATCAATCAGTAACGCGCGCGTCATTCATTATTTAAAACAATAACACAATTCAAATGGGCTTGACATCCATTTAACAAAGAAGTCTTTTCTTTGTCTTCACTATTGTAGTTTCAGAAAACAAACGCTGACAGTGCATATAACATTACTATACAAACTCCCAAGCACTACTTCTCAGTCTTCCCTATTAAGCATTTAGCATACAAACTTGAAGCGAATTAGCGCCTAGATACAGAAAACGTAACAATTTCGGTTGGCAACAAGCACCCAGCGCATATACCAGATTAAACAGCCGTAAAATTAATCCTCTAGAACTACAATTAAATTATGAGTAATCTCTGCAAAAGAAGAAAACACCGCACAGAATTCAGATCATCTGCCAATTGACGTTCATACTATCTTCTTCTTCACCAAATAACATGAATTTGCCTCTGCACTTTTGCGCATATCTGTTAAAATGCGGATTGTTACAGAAGATATGATTTGAACAAAAATTCTAGGCCTCTTTCTCAAAGAGAGTCTTGCTCAGAAACAACAGAAGATCACTTAATAAAATATCCACAGATCACTCTTCATGCAGAAACACTTTTAGCGCAGAATACTAATTCAAAAGTATTGAAAATTCTTACAAACTTATCGGACATATAGAAGTTAGCACTGTTGGACGATTATTCGATGTCGCTTTTATTGGCATAGCCATGATTGCTATGTAGAGCCTGAATTCGAAAACGGGGCACTGCACGAGCATGAGACAGACAAGCATGGAGTCCTTCAGCCAGCACAGCTCTTGAGTCTCCGAGGTTTACTATCATCTTTTGATGTATGCTACCACTGTATACACATCCGACATCTTCATCATCGAACAAACGTCAGAATAGGATGAAAAAAAAAATTCCCTTCTTCCTGGTCTCTTCCCCTCAACACTTCAGAATCTCCTCCCTTTTTTTCTGAGCGGTCTTCGCAGCCAGTCTTTTCTTTCTGGAGATGAGCCGTGTGATTAATACCAATGAGTATCATTCATTCTTTTTTACCAGCCTTTTTTATTAGCCATCCTTTTTTATAAACATGCACCAAATTCTCTTTGCCTATATAAATAGAGTTCGCCTCTATTTTCGAACCATACAATGTTTTCTTCATTAAAATCTATGGTTAGAGTTTATCAGAAGTCTTTTGCGTGATAGGAGCCAAACCATTGTCCCATATATTTTTGGATGTTCTGTTAAGAAAAAACAACTTTACATATGCATTGATAAAAGTAAATTGTTGTCCTTTTCTATCATTCATGTCATGCTAGCTCAAGTCTTCATCAATACTTGCTACATATAAAAGACCTCCGCACGCTATAAGGTGGAAGCATCCACTTCCTATTTTTCTTGCCATTAATATGATACTTTCGAATATATAGCTCATCTTGTATTGCATCCTTCGAATTTGGTGCTGCTTCATCAAGAGTAGAGATGAGAATCTCTACGACACTCACCCCCACCAAGCCTGTGCATCCTCCGGATGCGCCAACCTGAGAATAAACCTGCTTTCTTCATAATATCGAATTTATTTTTCATGTGATTTTTATATAAAATCCTGCAAGTGCATGGGTTAAAAACTCATAAAGTGCCTTATGCAAGGCTGTGTAATTAGCCCTATTTATATGCACACTTTGAAAATGCATGTATAAGATTAATGGTGCAATCAATAAGAAAAATAGCTTCTGATGACGAGGTTGGTGCACTCACTCTCATACATAGCAATGTGATTATACATTCATCCTTACAGTCACTCGTATGTGCATGGGTATAGATCAGATCGTGCCTTGATGCATGGTCATGTAGTGTGACCCTACCACATGCATACTTTAAGTGCATTTTCAAAATTATGGTGCATAAGGGATAAGAGCTTGTGATGAAGAGGTTTTTATCTCCTATACTTAGAATTTGCTCGCAGATTTCATAATGCATGTTACATTTGATATTGGTGCAAATGAACGTGCATCTAAAGAAAAAACTGAACATGTGTTTGTACATAAATTTGATGCATACTTTAAATGCAAAGTGAAACAAAATGGTGCAAAACTAGAAGTAAAAGGTTTTTCATATTCTACACTTGAAGAAAAACTTTGTTGGCAACAAACTCCCATTCTTCATCTTGAACCTGAAAAATATCTTGAAAAAACTCGCGAAAAACATAAGTATTAGCATCTTTAAACCAAATATATCAATTCAAAAACTTTTAGATAATCCATCTATAAAAAACCGAAGTAATATTAAGTCATATTTTGGAGCTTCCATCAATTCGTCCTTTCTTGCTTGATCTGCATTAAATCACCAAAAACACTGATTAGAAAAGCCATATTTGATTCATTAATGAAATTCATAATTTTTCTTTTATAAAGAAAGAAAGTAAAACAAAATCCATATACATACCTTTTTGATGAGGAAGTAGGTTGTAACTCCCATATAAATACCTTTTTGATGAGGAAGTAGGTTGTAACTCCCATATAAATACCTTTTTGATGAGGAAGTAGGTTGTAACTCCCATATAAATATTAGCCATGGATGAAAACATTCATAAACAATCATGAACTTGATCATAACATATTCTCTTATCAATTTGGCCTCTTGTACCTGTTTTGTCAAAATAACTATTCAAAACACATTAGTAGATAACTTTACTTTTAATACAAGACATCAAAAATTTCTTGCATACATAACTCATTTTTCCTTTTAATGGGTTTAGTTGATTTATTCATATTTTGTGTAATTTGTTTGATAATGTTTTCAAAAACTTCTTGTTCTTTTACATTAAAACTTGTCTCATTGTTTGCATTCTCATTTGCATTTCTTAGTTGTTTAGATCTCTCAATTTTCCCTTTAGTATTAGATTGATTGCTGGTTTCAAGATTCACTTGTTCTTCCATCTTTTCAATTTTCCCATCTTCAAGTGATTGATCATCAGAATCAATTGAAATATTATGTAAATTTTCATATTTTCCTATTTTCTCATAAGTTGATCTCTCATGTTCTTGCTTATCATTTGGCTTAATATCTTGCATCATCAGTTCAACTTGTAGGTTATCCATCATATTATTGTCTTGATCATTAGATTTTGTGGTATTTTCACGTTTTACTCTCCAGTGTTTTTTCACTTGTTTGTTTGATCTTGATCTTACTTGTTTTTGTTCAAAATATTTTACCATCCCACCTCTACCTAGGTTCAAGTGTAAAGGATCCTTCGTATGATAATCACAGATTTTGTGTTCATTTTCTAATACCAAGTGTTGCCTACATGCTTTCTCATAGGCCATACAATTCCTATAAGTATGACCAAGTTGGTCACACCAGAAGCATCTTACAGTTCTCTTTGGTCGTTGATATAAAGCCCTAGGATCAACTCTTCTATGATCGGGTAAAGGGTTTTGGTCAATAGAAGACATAGATCTACTTTGAACTCGTACTTGATAGCTATCTTTGCATTCACATGTAGCACTATCATTCTTTAACTTTTCAATGCTCTCTTTTAAACTTGCAATTTCATGACCAATCGTTTTGAATGATGAAATTTCTTTTACATGATTTGCTAATGTTTCCATCTGTTCATTTAAATTTGATAGTTCATAATGAAGAACTCCTTCTAAATTCCTAAACTCGTGATCAAATTGAGTATCCATTGACTTAAGATTTGCATTAAAATCAGATACTACTGTAGTTAAGATTGAAAGAAACGAGTTTAAGGACTCAAACTTGGAATTAAGCTTTAATTCTATAGATGAAATTAATCGTGCTTCCATATCATGCAGAAGGTTTTCGACATTAGAATTCATGTTTGTTTTTAACAATGTGCAAGCAAGGAGAATTCAAGTATAAATACCTGGAATTTGTTTCCCGTCGGATGTACCTGAGTCGCAATGCCGATCTTCACGTCAGGTTCACCAATGTCGGCGCGGAAGCGACGGTCGGTGGATCAGGGCGACCGCCAAAAATACGGCGCACGCGGCGTGCTTTGGAGCAACTCAGGTACAAAGAAGAGGAACTGAAGGAACTAATTAGTACTTCAAATGAAACCATATCTTCATATCAAGAACTAGTAGAAGCAAATCATCAAAAAGTTTCAGTCTTCATCATCATTTAAAGAGATTTTGTGACCTATCATTGGACCATAATCTAAGCATCTGAATTCTTCCTTTCATTTAGACAATAAATCCAATGTTAGTTAGCACAAACTTCAGAATTTTGTAGTTGTTTCTGTATGGATTGAACCACACATATGTTACTCAAGAGAACAAACATGTGGAACTTACAAGCCTGAATTTATCCCATCTGTCTTGTCTTTATGCATACAGTTTCCACATAAACAAACTATATAACATAGAATTCGAGTTGGTGAGATCACAAAGTACGATAGCTTGCCGGCTCCCAAGGTCTCATTTGCTCACTAATTAACTTCTTTTGATAATTCGCAGCATTCGTTTTTATCCATTGGCATAATCGCGATAGTCTCTGTGTTTGAAAACTCATGTAAACTCTCCTTCAAAATTCAATGGCAAATGAACAAAGTCCGGTGTATGAGAACAAAGTAATCGCATAGGACAAACCATATCTTAAAAAATCGTCTTCATGTCCATGGAGCATCCAGAACAACATAATTTGGCAGAGTTGGAAAACACGGAGTCACATGATTGACTTTCAATATAAAATTGCATAATGGATCTACCTTTTCCCTCATATGATATCAATCAATAACGCGCGCATCATTCATTACTTAAAACAATAACACAATTCAAATGGGGTTGACATCCATTTAACAAAGAAGTCTTTTCTTTGTCTTCACTATTGTAGTTTCAGAAAACAAACGCTGACAGTGCATATACCATTACTATACAAACTCCCAAGCACTACTTCTCACTCTTCCCTATTAAGCGTTTAGCATACAAACTTGAAGCGAATTAGCGCCTGGATACAGAAAATGTAACAATTTCGGTTGGCAACAAGCACTCAGTGCATATACCAGATTAAACAGCTGTAAAATTAATCCTCTAGAACTGCAATTAAATTATGAGTAATCTCTGCAAAAGAAGAAAACACCGCACAGAATTCAGATCATCTGCCAATTGACGTTCATACTATCTTCTTCTTCACCAAATAACATGAATTTGCCTCTGCACTTTTGCGCATATCTGTTAAAATGCGGATTGTTATAGAAGATATGATTTGAACAAAAATTCTAGGCCTCTTTCTCAAAGAGAGTCTTGCTCAGAAACAACAGAAGATCACTTAATAAAATATCCACAGATCACTCTTCATGCAGAAACACTTTTAGCGGAGAATACTAATTCAAAAGTATTGAAAATTCTTACAAACTTATCGGACATATAGAAGTTAGCACTGTTGGACGATTATTCGATGTCGCTTTTATTGGCATAGCCATGATTGCTATGTAGAGCCTGAATTCGCAAACGGGGCACTGCACGAGCATGAGACAGACAAGCATGGAGTCCTTCAGCCAGCACAGCTCTTGAGTCTCCGAGGTTTACTATCATCTTTTGATGTATGCTACCACTGTATACACAGCCGACATCTTCATCATCGAACAAACGTCAGAATAGGATGAAAAAAAAAAATTCCCTTCTTCCTGGTCTCTTCCCCTCAACACTTCAGAATCTCCTCCCTTTTTTTTTGAGCGGTCTTCGCAGCCAGTCTTTTCTTTCTGGAGATGAGCCGTGTGATTAATACCAATGAGTATCATTCATTCTTTTTTACCAGCCTTTTTTATTAGCCATCCTTTTTTATAAACTATGCACCAAATTCCCTTTGCCTATATAAATAGAGTTCGCCTCTATTTTCGAACCATACAATGTTTTCTTCATTAAAATCTATGGTTAGAGTTTATCAGAAGTCTTTTGCGTGATAGGAGCCAAACCATTGTCCCATATATTTTTGGATGTTCTGTTAAGAAAAAACAACTTTACATATGCATTGATAAAAGTAAATTGTTGTCCTTTTCTATCATTCATGTCATGCTAGCTCAAGTCTTCATCAATACTTGCTACATATAAAAGACCTCCGCACGCTATAAGGTGGAATTATCCACTTCCTATTTTGCTTGCCATTAATATGACACTTTTGAGTATATAGCTCATCTTGTATTGCATCCTTCGAATTTGGTTCTGCTTCATCAAGAGTAGAGATGAGAATCTCTACGACAGCATTGACCGTTGACCGATGCCATCACGATTGCTCGTGGATTAGACCATCACGATGGTTCATTCACACCATCACGATCGTTCACTTTTACGCCATCACGACTGTTCATATACGCCATCATGACAGTTTGCACTTTCGGACCATCCCGATTGTGCCACCCCATCGCAACGGTTCACCTAGACCATCGCGATGGTCCCAAACCATCGCTATTATCTCAGACCATCGCGATTGCTCACTGTTGAAGCTCAAGATCAAGGACAAAGCATGGAAGCGCATCAAGGAAGTGAACACACGAGAAGAAGGAGCAAGTAGGGAGCTCCAAGAAGCACCTGTCAAATTTTCAGAAGAAATCCCTATAAAAAATAGTGATTTTTATCACTAAAAATCATTGTAAATACCATTTTCTATTTTTACAACTCCATTTTGTTCAAGCCAAGGTTTCCTTGAGCTTGAGGAGTATTAGATGTATCATACTACCAATTTTCATAATTTTTAGATTCCATTTGAGCCCCCAAATAAGCCCGAGAACCTAATTTTTAACTATGCCGGACACCAGGTCTGGACAGGGCCAAAACCACTCAAAAACTATAAAAAGGGCTGGAGAGCTCATTTTTGGGGCTAGCTTGTTGTAGATTTCAGCTTTGTATGAGATTTCTAGTGTAATCAAAGATCTTCCATTGTTCCACTCTTTGCTCTTACCTTGTGTGCGTGTGTGTGTATGTGTGTGCATGCTTGTGTGCTTTCACTCACGCACTTGTGCACTTCACTTGCTCTTGGTCTTCATACCGGTCCTCACATCTCCACGGATTGACATTTATGAGGTGAATCTCCTCACATTGGTACTCACCATTGTGCTAGAGTGACACCAAATTTGGCGCTGTTGCCGGGGAGAGAGCTTGGAGGACGAGCGTGTGACGGTAAGACATAGAGTAGCGACGTTGGAAGGTAAAAAAAATCACCATTTTCAATTCAGTTTTTGAGTTTTCTCGTCCTTCATCTTCATCATCATCACCATCTCCACCCACCTTCATCTTCTCAGTTCTTTTCCATTATCTAGAGTACATTCACCTCGCTTTTTACTTGTGGTTGTGACAAAGAACCTTAGAGAGGGTGCAGAACAGAGGCGCTGAAGAAGTAGTACCAAAATAGCTGAAAATCTGAGTGAACAGCCCCGAACATGACGAAACCTGCACCAAGTATCGTGGGTTTGAAGGAAGATTTTGCATCTACAGACACATAGGAGCGACAAGGAGGACACAAGGTACTCATATTTGCAAAAAATGTTGAATTTGGACTCCAAAAAATTCAAGTATCGTGTTTCTCCCGCGGTTGAGGTATCGCGATACCTGACAAGTATCGTGATTTCCTGTGGTTGAGTATCATGATACTTCACAAGTATCGTGTATCGTGTTTGCCCGATCGCGATACGTGCCAGAGATCGTGTATCGTGTTTGCTCGATCGCGATACTTGCCAGAGATCGTGTATCGTGTTTGCTGACCAAGTATCGTGTATCGAGTATCACGAGATCCGTGATTGCGATACTTACCAAGTATCGAGTATCATGTTTACTCAAGTATCGAGTATCGTGGTCATCCCCGATCGCGATACTTCCTGTGTATCGTGTATCGTGTTTCCTGAATATCGTGTATCGTGGCATCTCAAGTATCGTGTATCGTGGAGTTTTGCTCGTGATACCTGTTGAAGATCGTGTATCGCCTACTTCAAGTATCGCGATACTTACCAAGTATTGAGTATCGTCTGCTTCCAAGTATCGTGTATCACCTGTTTTGAAGCATTTCCTGAGAGGCCCTGTTTCCTTGTTTTAACCCCCAGAACCCTGAACTGGCATAACTTTCTCATACGAAATCCGTTCGGAGTGATCTTGGGTTTGTTGGAAAGCTCGTGGGGAGTACAACAAAAACATTGACTGGTTACGGTAAAATTAATACCAGGATTATTAGATAGGGTATTTTTAAGTTGACGCTCAGGTTGGACTAGGAAGCAAGGGGTTCCACAAGATTTTGAGCAATTCAAAGGACAATTTTGGACTTGTAGACAAGGCTTATGAGCCTAAGCTCAAGTTGAAACTTAGGAAGAGGAAGGTAAAGTACCAAATCACTTGAAACTAAGGTCAACTACACAACCAAGTCAGGGACTCACAACTCAGGGGATAACACTACGTGCTGAGTTCATAGAAAAGTGGGTCAAAAATGTCACCTAATTGGGAGAGACTCTTGGATTCTGAAGACATGCATAGTTCCATACCTAGGGAAGGTCTTATGTCTACAGTGGAAGGGGAATATAGGATGTCTCTTCAATATGTATCCACTAACATGCAAGGAATACCCATCTACCTTGATGGTCTATACAGATCAGTAGCAAGAATGAGAAACACTACTGAATTAGAAATAGTTCCAAGACCAGCTGTCAAGTATGAAGATGGAGTTTATAGGGACAAGATGGGCCAGATATATGTAGTAACTGAAAATCCTGATCAGATTAATGTAAGAGGAGAGTTAGCTCGAGATCAGGCAACTACCTCACAAAACCCATTCGAGACCCAACAAAGAACAGAAAATGTGACGTTAGGACAAATGAGCCAAGGTAGTATACCCGATAGACCACATGAACAATTCAACATGCCAAGAATCAACCCCCACGGCCACTCTAGCCAGAGAATGGGAAATTTGAATAGACCTACCTTTAGGATAGAACCACCCCAAGGTGTCCCCATCATAATGCAATCCCTAGAGCCAAGTAAAAGAGTGAGACCAATCGAATTGGCCAAATGTATGAGAAATCGTTACGATGGCACAGGAGAGCCCTATGACCACATTGCAGAATTCAAGCAAGTATTGTGAGCGGAGCAAGTGGATGACTTTTGCATGCAATATGAATCCTTTGGGCTAACTCTCACAGGAATAGCCTTAGCTTGGTTTCAATCTTTGGATCCGAAGTCCTTTGGCAATATCGAACAATTCTTCCAAGAACTTATTTGGGAATTCACGAAGCGAGGGATCAAGCACAATTCGTCATCCTTACTACATAGTTTCAAGCAAGCTCCTAATGAGATAGTAAAGAATGCAGCACGAAGATTTAAGCAATACGTAGCCCGATGCCCCATGACAGAGAGACCTTCTCAACAAAAAATGATATCCCTATTTTTAGAAGGTCTAACCAATGGAACATTGAGAATGTTATTATACGTAAAACGATTACAAACCCTAAGTGAGTGTCTTCGAGAGTGCATAGACTTGGAAGACAACTTAGCTGAGGATCTCAAAACCACACAAGATCCTACCAAGTCAGAGAATACAAGGAGCAATGAAACTTTTAGTTCGAACTATGTGGAGGAAGTGACAGAGTTAGTGGCTAAGAAATTAGGGGTACAAGGACAAATGAACTACCAGAACTCTTCCATGAGAGTGCCAATGTTAGGAAGTTGCACACTTTGTAGTGGTGATCATCCATCTCATGTCTGCACCGGAGAAGCATTAGGGTTATCACAACCATACCCTTACAGTAGACAACCAACTCAAGAGCCTAACATGTACTCTTATGGTGAGCAGAAGTACATCAAATACAACACCGAAAACTATCCAATGAATAGACAGCCACCACCGTTTGTACCACCCCAAGGTAGACCATACAGGTACCCTCCTACAGAACAATGCAAAGAAGTTCCTAGATACAACCCATGTCTAGAACCACGAGGAGCAACTAGACCATATTAACATGAAGGATATAGCCAACCTCAACCTATGCCATGACAACAATCACCCCACCCACTAGCTCCGACACAAGGGCAGAACATCACGATACAAGTTGTTTGTCTAGAGTGTGGCAAAGAACAGCTTCTGAGAGATTGTCCCGGACATCCCGCTAGTGCACCAAAGGTTACACCCATTAATGTAGTTGGCCTAGCAAGGGATTCAAGTTCCAGTGGTGATAATGTGGCTCCTATACATGTAGTAACCAGGGCACAAGCCTTACAAAAAGATCATCTAGCTCAGCAATCAGAGCCAAGTGAATCAGGAGATCCTAGTAAGAGAAGAACAAGAACATGGAAGGATACTAGAGAGAAGGCCAATCGTAAGTGGACAAAAAAGTTATCCGAACTAGAAGAAAGTTTGAAAGATGCAAAAACAAAAATAGAAGATATTGCCTCTCAAAGCCCCTCACAAGTCCAAACTCCATCCACATCACCGCATCCCCACTCACCAACCACGGTAAATGAACCACCACAACCGGGGTCTGTTCTTGCAGATCCAACCCCAGAAGACTTGGACATGATGTTCAAGGCATACCAGGCTCGACTTCAAGAAGGGCCAACACCTGCAAACCTAGACAAGAGCTACCCTAGAGCAGATTTGGAGATTGAACGGACAAAGATGTGCATAAAAATGGTGGAACTGTCTCAAGCTATGCTCGAGGCCAATCAATCGTTCAATCAGATGAATGCTATTACACCAGGTTTGCACTTCCAAGGCTTACTAGAAAGATTGGAGCAGTTGGTAAATAAACCTCAAGTTTCTTTACCTCCACAGACTCAACTAACTATTGAAAGAGAAAGCTCATCACCAAAGAAATTCTATGTTCCTGACTCCATAGATGATGGAGAGCCTCTTTCAATTCAACAACACTCTCAAAAGTTCTTGCGGGAAATACAAGAAGAGAAATGGGCCAAGGAGAAGGATAATCCTCCTCCTATCCTTGAGATTGATGACCTTCATGATCAATTTCCACAAGACATTCCATCTATTTATGGAGAAAAAACAGAGCAACAAGAAGATGAACGGTTAGATTTTGAATCTAATTCTTTACAAGAGTTGCCACAGTTCACAGGCCCATGGGAATCTGAATCTGTCCAGATTAGAGCTCTCACAATAGTGATCAGAAATGAAGACTCGGTGATTCCAAGAAACACTGACGTCGTGAAGAACACTAAAGTTCAGTGTCATCTCACGGTAGAGGAGCTGCTCAAAGCAAAACCCGAGCTGTGGGATCATGTGAAGGATCAGGTTCCTGAACTTGATTCCAAAATGCCAAAAGCAGGCTCTAAAAGAGAAAGTTCCAAAGATACCTCTTGATAAAATAGGGGACATGAGTGAAGGTGAAGAAGGTAATACTTATCTTCCAATCACCTACCAAGGTTACACAACCAAAGCAATCATAGATTCATGTGCTCGTGCTACTATTGCAACCACCTCCTTGTGGAAGCGATGGGGCAAGCCCACATTAAGACCAACTAGAATGACGCTTCAAATGGCCAATGGTCATTTTGAACGACCTCTAGGATTTCTTGAAGGGATAACTCTAACCACCTGCGGTGTAGAGTTTGAACACACATTTGCTATATGTGACTTTGAAAAAAATAATGTCTACGAGATGATCCTAGGAAGGCCCTTCCTACGAAAACTGCAGGTTGTACAGGATTGGGGAACCAACTCCTTATACTTGCAACGCTTAGGGGTTACAACCAAGGTCAATTTGAAGGATTACACCTTCAGAGATGTACCACCCTTAGAGTGGAATCCTATCCACAAGGATCAAGAAGATTCAATCTCTATGCATTCTAAGAGTTCATCTGATACATCCTAGATGCATGAAGATACTCATTTGTGGATGTGCAAGGTCACAAAGGAAGAGGAAAAATGCTTAAAGGCAAGAGAAAAAGGAACTTCTCAAGGAGATAGACCAGTTCGAGACCCAGCCTATACCCCGATGATATTTCCAGATGAGGAATTTGAGCCTCATGGTTGGGCAGAAATCCTAGCCACCATGGACATTGCTGTCAATGAAGAACAATGGACACCTCATTGTGATGAGGAGGGATATGATATTTCAATGTTCATGTGTCAACCCTTGCTAGAAGAATGTGACTCTAGTGATGTCAAAACAGAAGAAGAGAACGATGATGATCTAGAGTCCATTGTGATGGATAGTTGCTTTATTTCAGAAGAGCACTATCTAGAGGACATAGGAGTATTTACACAAAAAGAAGAAGAACCTCTCACAAGCATAAAAACGGTAAATTCAAAGGATGGGAGTGAAGGTCATCAAAAGCAAACGAAAAGAAAAGTAGTGAAACAAGGAGAGGAAGAGGAATTGTTGAAGTACCACAAAATTTCAAAAAATACGAAGTTCAGGACCGAAAAATTTTGGTACGAATGCCTAAGAGAGAGGCCACAGTAGGAGAAGCATATGATAACAAAGAAAAGACCAAAAAAATCATAGTCGACATTGAAGAGAACGAAGAAAGATGTACATACATAGGAGATGACCTAAGTAAAGAAGAGGAAGCAGAGTTGGTAGCCTTGTTAAGGGAATACAGGGACGTGTTTGCATGGCACTATAGAGACTTGAAGGGAGTAGATCCAAAAATTTACTCTCATACGATCCCCATGATAGTGGATGCCAAGCCCACCAAACACAAGCCCTACACATATAATGACACTTATGCAGCCAAAATAAAAGAAGAAATTGATAGATTGATTGAAGCTGGATTCATCTATGAGATTGAGCATACTGAATGGGTGTCCCCCATTGTAGTGGTGCCCAAGAAGAATGGAAAGTTACGCGTGTGTATTAACCTTAAAAAAGTTAAGGCTACCACGATAAGAGATAGTTATCCGCTTCCAATCACTGAACATTTATTAGAGCATGTTGCAAGCAAGGAAGTTTATAGCTTCCTCGATGGATTTTCAGGTTACAATCAAGTAGCCATTGCCCCAGAAGATCAACATAAAACAGCTTTTGCCACAGAGTGGGGGATCTTTGCATTTCGTGTGATGCCATTTGGGCTCACCAATGCACCTGCAACATTCCAAAGACTCATGTGTCATGTCTTCAAAGAGTTCCTGCGAAAGAGCTTAGAAGTATATGTGGATGGTTTATGTGCTCATTCCCAAGAGCGAAGATACCACATACCTGAGCTCAGACAGATCTTCAACAAGTGTAGAGAATATCGAGTGTGTCTGAACCCAGAGAAGTGTGTGTTCATGGTACGTCAAGGTAAAATCTTAGGTCATATCACATGTCTCTCACACCAGACTGGAGTGAACCTTTAGTGACATACTTGAGGACGAACACATTCCCTCAAGGAATGACTTTAGCGCGACAACGAAGTCTAGAGCAGGAAGCTCAAGACTATTCACTTATTGGCGATAATCTATACAAAGGAGGACGAGATGGATACTTAAGACAATGTGTTCATGAAAACGATTATTTGAGCATACTAGAGACTGCACATCAAGGTGTTGCAGGAGGTCATTTTGGACCCGATAGGATAATCAAAGCCATCCTCTTTGCAGGATTATGGTGGCCCACTCTTCACATGGATGCACATACCTATGTAAAGAGATGTGATGTGTGCCAAAGAACTCAATTTCCTACTCGCAGAGATGAAATGCCATTGAAACCCATGATGGGTGGACGTGAATTTTCTAAGTGGGGTATAGACTTTGTAGGACCAATTAACCCCCTTGCAAAAAGTACACATGCTGAATACATTATTGTTGCGACAGATTATCTTACCAAATGGATGTACAATTGTCAATCATAAGGACGTCAGGAGATTTTCCCTTGGGCTTCCTGCAAACTAGAAGGGGCAACCACCCAACCGCTTGGTCAGATGGACACCATCAGCTGTCAAATGGACACAATCAACGGCCAGGTGGGTTGCATCAGCGGACAAATGGGGACCATTGCAGGTCAGGTGGACTTCATCAACAGCCAAATGGACACTATCAGTTGTAGTGCCCATCCTTCCACACTTACTACAGATTGGCCTAGATTAATAGTACGAAACAATGCACTTCCTAATGGGCAGGTTTTGCAAGTGTTGGACCTCCCTTCTTTTCCAAAGCAGAGTGTCCATCCGACCTCTCAACCTCAACCACAAAGGAGTCAACCACGACAAAGGAACCCAGACCGACGACAATATCAAACGACACAAAGAGGAAAGCCAGTAGTATTAGTATCACAAAGCAAGAGGCACGAGACAAATATGGGTGCCAAAAGGACAGAAACCACTGACAGATTTCAACAACGCAGACGAAGCTCAGAAGAAGTTTCAACAGAAGCAGAAGCAATATCCAAAGTCTCCTTGACCTTCTTCTACGAGTTCCAACCTTCGATAGATTTTGATCGCCAAGAAGTACCTTATGAATCGACCCACACCCATGCAAATTTGGGTACCGAAACAATGTATTATAGCTCAACCCTCAAGCCATGTAATATATAACCCTCAAAAATCTCTTCACCCCTCAATACCACCGAATCCGATATCATCTTTTCTCCCTCAGCAAAAACATATCACCCACTCAGAAACTCTTAGGAAATGGATACCGAAACGTGTCCAAACGACTTCTCCGACCACCCTATCTAACATTACTCCCACCCCGACTAATCTACAACCTTGTAATAACTTATTCACGACTGAACCTTGTACAAATCCACACACTATAACCCAACATCACTTGTAATAACACCTCATCAAGAAATGTATGCATCATCTGGAGCATGTAGGTGTCTAGAGACTTGCACTAGTTTTGCAACAATCATTCCATAAACCACATCACAACACTCGGCTACACAGGTTACACATCGGTTATGGAAAGGGATTGCGGTCTCGCTTTAATGGGATCATGATTAATTTCCATACTAATGTGTTAATCTTTTGTAGCTGATCTGCTACACACTCGCATCACTCATCATGCAGACAGAAGGACCATCAGAAGCTGGCACCAGCATACCTATGGCCAATATTGGTGAATTACTTGCTGAGCCCCATCCTACGGCTCAACCACTAGAATTTCAAGGATTTCCAGGACCCATGCCGATTGATGATCCTCTTAGAGGATATACTGAGAAATCGCAACTCTCATTGGTTCCAAGGATTAGCAGGCCCATTGGCGGATGCAGATTTCATTTTTGAGGCCAATTTGGCGTTTGATCACTGTACTTGGAGCAAGTACCAATTTTTCTCAAGAGAGTTCGAAGGACTACAGAACACAGAAGACTTAATGCATGTTTGCGCAAGAGCAGGCTTCACAGAATATTTTAGTGATCCTTTGCCTAAACTGGATTTCTACAGATGCTACTACTTGGTAACAACATTGACAGCTTCGGAGAACAAAGATTTGCTAGGAACATTCATTTTGCCGTCTTTGGTAAATGATCCACCATATAAGAAGTTTTATCTGTCTAAAGATTTGATTAGAGATGCTATTAAGATACATCGAACGCATACGCCGACAGAACGAGAAAGGCTAATTCCAGAGCCTATGAAACGTGGGGATGTTAATAAGTGGGAAGATATTTCAGCAATCACACCTGAGCTATCTAAACCCTTAAGGATATGTATGCAACATTTTGCATTTCCACCTTAGGATCGATTCACCATGCCCCACAAACGTATCTCGTTTGGCTTATATTTAGCATGTACTGGACCTCAAACGGTAGACCTAGCCAGTTGGATAATTGATTAGTTGTACTTAGCACAATATAGATGGGAAAGAAAAAAGGTAATCGATGGATGTTGCACCCTCACGCGTATTGTATATATGTGTTTGGCATACGATTTACCAATCGAGCGTGCAATGACAAGCGAGGAGCTGGAAGCATTCAAGGGGACAACAAAGAAAGCTAGGAAGTCTAGCAAAGCACGAGCAGGAAAGCACATGAGAGGAACCATTCCATGCCTACAGGTCCCAGAATCACCATCACCACAACCCTCTCCAGAATAGTCTCCTATGAAAGCCCCTGTAACTGTACAACCTATTTGCATACGATTATCTCGAACTATTGTTACGGAAGGCACTACCAGTGCAGTTACCTCATAGGCAACATCAGTCTAGGAACCTACCACCACTGCAGCAGAAGTTCCCACCACTATTGGTGAAGAAGCTTTTTCTTTTCTGATACCCAACTTGGAAGCCGAATTGACGGACACAACATTCAATTTCGAGATGCAAGATGTGTTTTCAAGTGAATTTCAATTTTCAGAAGGACATATCTTTTCTCAAGAATATGAACGGCCAAGTTACCCAACCACTTCCCCGGATCAACCACAAGGACAAGTAGTGTCTAGTTCCTAGGAAGAAAGAACAGAAACTGATGAAGATGATGGAGATGATGAAGCCAACCAGGGCACTCATGAATCCCAAGAAAATGTACAGAGAGATGAACAAGGAAAACAAACCAACACCCAAGGTGACACCAGTACGCAAGAAGAAGAAACATTTGAAGCAGCAGCTTATACGTTGGCCATCAAAAAGTTATATCGTACTATGGAAAAAGTTTGGGCGCGTAAGAAGTTAACGGAGGAAGAGAGCCAAGCACTTATAAAACAGGAACTTGTCTCAGGTGGTTTCGAAGAAGTATACATCAGAGGCTTCAGGGAACTTGTCAAATCAGTGGGATCCACCGAAGCCTTAAGATATTTGTATAGGAAACCATTACCGCAGTATGACCCTCGTAGAGTTCGCTTACTAACCAAACCTAGTGAATACATTCATGTACCAACAGGAGCACAATCCTCAGAACATGCCAGGGAAGCACATCTCATCCGTGAAGGCTCATTGGCAGAAGACACCATTATCATCGACTCCCCGCCCCACACTACTATTGTACATACCACCGTTGTGACCGAAGTACCCGCCACCCCAATCGCTCCTCTTTCACCTCCCATATCTCCAATCTCCCCTGTACATCTGATCTCTCTTAGACCATCCACATCTCTGGATAGCGCTATAGCAAAAGCCTTCTTTACTTCCATTCACCCGATAATTCCCGCACCCACCCAACCTAGTTTTCCTCCTTGGATATCCACCTTTCTATCCAGTCCAATTTTCCCTCCATCCTTCCCGTCCTTCCCCACACCTCCAAGAACCCTTTTCCCATTCCCACCTCCATTAACCTTCTCTGAAGTCTCACCTCCCCGCCCAACTGCCTTTCCTCTTCCTTCTCTCCACCAAGCAATACAAGAAAACCCCTCTATAAATTACTCTTCAACTTTTGTAAATCCTGTATTTACACCCACGCATGCACCCATTCTCATGCCATTATTCACGGTCACCACACTTGATACCACATCCAATGACATGGATATATCACTGCCCACTGCACCCACGCTCACTTCATTCTTGGCACCACCATATTTAGGCACCTTAAGTTTTTCCACTGTCACCACTGCATCCACATTCACATCCCCATTTCCCTTACCCTTTGCATCAACACCCACCTACACCGCAACTGCATTCACTGCGTCACTAATATTATCACCCACTATAGAAATCGCATTTTGACAAATGTTCACGTGTATGACTCAAGTAAGAGATGAGTTCACATCTCTTGGAACTAATTATCAGCAGCTGCAGAAGACAACCAATGATTTACAATCGCAGCTCAATTCACTGACCATAGAAAATGCCTCACTAAACACCAGATATCAAGAGCTACGAGAGGCTTATCATAAACTTGAACTAGAAAGTGAAGAAAAGACGAAAGAGGCTGTCACAGATATCGATAACTTGTTAAGGGCATAGACTATTCGAAATGCAACATTAATGAGAAACATGGGCTTACTCACACGACAATTGGCAGCAGCAAAAGAAGAGAACCAGCGCCTACAAGAACAAAACAGAGAGAATTTAGAAGCTGTCCTAGATCAGCCCAACCAACCATTAAGCCCCAGTCGCTTTAAGGCCGTGCCCTCAAAATCTATGAAAATGTTGTTAGATGATCATGTCAGATTGTTAGATGAGTACGACAACATGAACGAGGAGTTTCAGAAGCTCAAAGATGAACACATGATATTACAGTTAAGAGCACCAATACCACAAGGACTACCAACTCCTGCGGACCCATCTCCTGACATCCTAGAGGAACTCAAGGCATTACGGGCCCAGGTATCAACTCTTCAATCAGAGATAGCCGTATATGAAGCACCCCCCAAGCCAGACTCCCCAGCGGAACTACCAGCAGAGGAAGAAACAGTCACTATTCTAGTGGAGGAAACTTTTGAAGACGCATATGAACCCCAACCCATCCCAGGCGGACGAGTCATAACCGAAGGCCAAACGACTTTCGAACTTCCAACTCCCACATGGATGAAGACGGTAGAAGAACTTGGAACAACCCACTCAGCAAGGGTAGACGCGCAGTTACACGCAATGGCAATGATTGAAGAAAGAATTTTACAGTCCCCCTACTTTGCTCATTTGGCCCCTCGCAGATACATATCAGGGCATGAGCTACAATACAAGCCTTATTTTATGTTAATGGCCGAATATCAGTTGGCCATAGAGAAAGAAAGAGGCAAGAAACCCTCTCACGCTACTAAGTTTGAGCGTGATGATTTGCCAACAGACGTGCAACAAGGAGAAATCTATCAACCAGATTGGCGCAAGGATCTCTTACATAATTATCTGGAGATGATGAGCACTTGGGTTAAGGCATCTCTACACTTGAAGTACAACCCATGTTGGGGACCAGTGCCACGTTGCCGTTCCTGGAAGGCATTTGCCATTAAAATACAGAACAACAAGCAATGCTAGGATTGGCTCAATTACCCATACTTCATGCCACCCACAGGACCACCAACAATTGGATACATGATGGCAACGATTCGCCACGGGCTCCCTTGCTTAAAACATATGGAGGATATAGCAGCGCACATGACTATCAAAATATTTGACATGATGCAGATGGTTTTCAAAGTCTTCCGTCGCATCAAGGCACCCCGTGTGAACACCCCGGGTTTCGAGCATGGCAATCTCGATTTAGCTTATGACATGAGTACCACGCCATCGCTCCCGGTGTGTTATGCCTGGCATTGTAGAATCAATACTTACCGGTGTGCTATAAGCAGATTTTCGAAGAAATGTTCACAACAGATTTCTTGGAATACCATTCAGAGGTGTTCATCAGTAGGCCTACACACCTCTTGCAGTTATTTGCTTGTGAACAGATGGTATATTCCACGCATTATCGACTCCCGCCATTAGATGAACCGCAGCCCATTGATTGGGAGAAACTCGAGGCAGATTTGGCCCGAGGCATTCGAATATCAGAACACACCCTCGCTCAGGAGCTCCTACAAAATTACATCCAATAGACCTCACAACAAGGTTCTGTCGAGGACGACAGAAGTGAGAGGGAGGGGGGTGTTGGCAGTAGCCGAAGGCATAGAAGACACGGAAGCATGTGAAGACAGAGCATAACGAAGAAGCACGGAGTCAGTCGAATCATTTTTTCAAAGACTTATGTTTTATAAATACTTTTCAAAACCTTCAACAATGATTTTCATCACTTTTGTACCATATGTAACATAGAAAAACCCTTTTTGTAATTTATAGCTCCATTTTGTGCAAGCCGAGGAGTCCTCAAGCTTGAGGAGCTTAGGTAGAATGAGCGTACCAATTTTGGTTATTTTTAGACACTGTTTACCCTTTCAAATAACATCTAGGACCTATTTTTTAACTATGCTGGTCACTAGATGTGAAACCGGTCAAAAATAGTCTAGAATCTATAAAAAGAGCTAGAGAGCTCATTTTTGAGGTTAGCTTGTGTGAGTAGAGAAGAGATTAGAGCTATTTTGAGCTTGTAAGAGTGTTCTTGAGTAATAGAGTTGATTTCCTACCTTCCATTGTGTCTTGCTTGTCTCTTCATTGTGTGTGTGTATGTGTGTGTGCATCTTTATGCTTCTCACCTTCACTCTCACTTCATCTCACATTCACGATCTTCATATCACTCCTATCTCTTGCGTGGATTGACATTAAGGAGGTGGAGCTTCTTAACATGGTTCTCACCATTGTGCTAGAGCAACACCCTTGTATCGCGATACTCGCCGAAGTATCGTATCATCGATTACCAGCCTTGGTATCACGATACCACTTGTGGTATCATATCGTCGGGTTGGTATCACGATCGCACTTTACCAAAGTGGTATCGTATCGCAGTCCACTTTTTGGTATCGTATCCTATCCTGTTCAGTACTGTATCGCAATACCATACTAGTATCGTATCGTGCACGTTGGTGGTATCGTATCGCCACTTGCACTGATATCGTATCGCGCAGGTCGGTGGTATTGTATCGCCACCTGCAGTAGTATCATATCATGCAGCCCTCAAGTATCGTATCGTCTCTCATTCCAGTGTTGTATCACGATACCATTTTGGTATCGTTTCGCCACCGGCTGTGATATCGTATCGTGTGAGAAGGTCAGTATCGTATCGTACAATACTCAGGTATTGTATCATGAAAAACTCCAGTATCGTATCGTTCCCTTTTTGGTATCGTGCCGTGCCAAAAAGTGGTATCGTATCGTCTAGGTTTTTAGTATCCTATCGTCTCAGTCTTGGTATTGTATCACCACTCGTATCATATCGGCAAGAGTATAGGTATCGTCTCGCGACTGGATACTGGTATTGTATGGTCCACTCTGGAAGTATCGTATCGCCAGGAAGACCAGTATCGTATTGCCTTCAAAGTTAGTATCGTATCGTGCAGAAACTCGTATCGTATCGTCTCTAGAAGTGACATCGTATCGTTAGTGACCATAGTATCACATCGGCCAATTTTTTCATATTGTATCGTGCCCAACAGCGGTATCGTATCGCTTGAAGCTACAGTATCGTATCGGCTAGTCTTCAAGTATCGTATTGTGAACAGTCTGGTATCGCCTAAAGTGGTATCATCTGAAGTGGTATCGCCCAGAGCTATTGAAGCATTTTCAAAGATTAATTTGAGGCATTTGAGGAGCCACTTAGGGAGAATTTCAGAGACCTACAGAGTCCCAGGAGGGTGAATGAACTTGAGATCATGTAAAGTGCTAAGTAGTCAAAGAAGTGTCATATCTTCTGTTGGAAGTGCCGCTCACGTCAGTCACCGCTCTGTTTATTCAGACACCTCTAGTGACTTAGAGGAGGAGATACCCATGGCTTCATAAGACATGCAGGGCTCCACTCCTGGTAGGAACTTCATGACCATTGTAGAAGGTGAGTACCGCACTTCCTTACAGTATGTTTCTACTAATGCCCAGGAGATCCCCATCTACCTGGATGGATTAAATAGATCTGTGGCTAGGATGGTGACTTCCATGGATGCAACAGTTGTGCCCAGACCAGCTGTTAAGTATGAGGGAGGACCATACATGGACAAGCTGGGTCACATCTAGTTAGTGACTGAATTTCCTTATTTGATCAATGAGAGAGGAGAGCTAGTGGGACAAGAAAACTGAGGGAGGCCAAACCTTGAGGAGCTAGTGACAACTCCTAGAGGCAGGTCCCAGGTGACACGAGTCTTGAGAGGAGACTTGATACCTCAAGATGACTACCTAGTGGAAGTCTATTTGATCCATGGTTTGGACTTGTTGCTTCAAACTGACTCACCTGCTCCAGGAAGAGAAGAAAGCCCGATGACATTTTATGAGTTAAAGGATCCAGAAGATGAGACTAGAATAACATACCTAGATAAAAATCAGAGAAGATATTGGTTGGTTGATGCCATAGACAGGGCTCAACTGAAATACATGGGTTTGCCTGTATTCCTCAGAGAGAGCAGACAACCACCTCTCAGAACCCCTTTGGAACCCAACAAGAGGTAGAGCACACCATGTCAGGACAAACTAGCCAACGGAGTGTCCCAAACCATACTCATGTGCAGTTTGCGACTCTAGGAGTGCAAGCTCACAATGCCCACACTGGAGTAGGTAATCAATACCGACCACCGGTAAGACCACGACCACCAATAGGAGTACAACCTCGAATACCCCCAGTTAGACCAGCAGTTCCTGTCTTCCCTGTAATGCCTGGACCACCAGAACCAATGAGAAGATTGAGACTGATTCAGGTGGCCAAATGTGTGAGAAATCATTATGACGGATTGGGAGAACCTTACGATCACGTTGCTGAATTTAAACAAGTTTTAAGGGCAGAACAAGTAGACGACTTCTTTGTGCAGTATGAGTCCTTCAGACTCACCCTCACAAGAACGGCTCTGACTTGGTTCCAGCCACTAGACCCCAACCAATTTGGAACTATGGAGCAAATTTTTCAAGAATTCATTGGGGAATTCACTAAGAGAGGAATTAAACACAAACTACGTCTTTAATCCATAGCTTTAAACATAACCCATAATGAAACTGTAAAAACGGCCACCCGAAGATTCAATCAGTATGTTGATAGATGTCGAGCTGCAGAGAGACCCACTCAACAAAAAATGATTTCATTATTTTTGGATGGACTCACAAATGGAACCCTAAGAACACTAGTTTACGTGAAGAGGTTACAAACCTTGAGTGAGTGTCTTCAAGAGTGTATTGACCTAGAAGACAATCTAGCTAAGGATCTCAAGAGTACGCCCAGCCCCACTAAATCAGAAGACTCTAGGAGTACAATTACATCCAACTCCAGTAACGTAGAGGAATTAGCGGAGCTGGTAGCCAAGAAATTGGTAGTCCAAGGACAGAGAAATTACCAACACCCAGCCTTCAGAGTGCCCATGTTACGAAGATGTAGTCTATGTGGAGGAGATCACCCCACACACATGTGTGTACGAGGAGGAACTGATATAGCTCAGACATATCCTTACAACAGACAGCCTCATCAAGGAGCTGCATTGTATTGCCACATAGAATAAAAATACACCAACCACACCACGAAAAACTGTCCATTCAATAGGCAAGCACGACCTTTACAACCGCCTCAGTACCCGCCATACGGATATCCACGTAGAGAGCCACACAGAGAGATGCCCAGGTACAATCCCTATCCAACACCAATAGGAGCACCGAGGCCATACAAGCAAGTACCATACCCACCACCTCAGCCAGTGTTAAGACCACAACTATCACAACCCCAACAAGTGGTACCGGTTAAATATGCTCAACCAAAGGAAAACCTAGAAAGAGCCATAGTACCAACATCACCTATGACCAGTGTGGAATCAACAAACTCAAGCTATGAGCAATCTTAGGGAGAGTACTATACCTATGACACTAACATGTCTGAGTACGAACAATCCTATGATCCACACTACTATGGATATGAAGGATATGAATATGCCTATGGGCCAGAAGTGGCAACAGTAATGTACACTGCACCTAAAGCACAATCACCCGTGGGACCACCCATTAGAGCGCCTGTGCCGAGAGGACCATGTTATAGGTGCGGAGGAGACCATTTTATTAGAGACTGTACTCGACCTTACAATCCACCACCTCCTAGGGCTTGGGAAGCATATTGCAGTGATTGTGGAAAGGAACATCTTTTCAGAGATTGTCCAAAAAATCCTAATAAGACCCAAGATACAACACCTGTTAATGTAATTGAGGTGATAGAAGCACAGGGAAGTGATAAGGAGTACATCGTACCTTTAAAGGCCATTACAAGAGCTCAAATGAAAGAACGAAAAGAAAAACAACCAGATCGGGAACAAGAAAATAATAGGAAGGTAAACCTCAAAAGCCAAATAATAGAAGATTCAGAGTACCCACCTGAGAGTACCCAGAACATAAAAGCTCAAAAATGGAAGGAAAGAGAGAAAAGCTCAAAGATAAATGGATGAAAAACAAGAGTCAAGACCATAAGAAACAACCCAGAAGCAATAAAGAGCATAAAGAACCAGAGATTTTGGAGGAAGTTCCCAATCCACCGCTTGCACGAGAAGCAGAGAAACCAGGATCAATTCTAGCTGACCCAAAACCGGACGACTTAGACATGTGGCTGAAAGTTTACCAAGCTAGAATTAAGACTGGACCGAATGTGGAACATCACGAAAAACTTTATCCACGAATTAGAAAAAGAGAGGCTTGCGATATGTAGAAAACTTATAGAGGTAGCACAAGCAACCCTAGAAAAGACTATCCCGGCCCTCCTAGAGACAAGAATAACAGAGGAGCAATACAAGGAGTGTGTCAAAGCCAAGGATAAGGAACATAGAGGGAAGGATGACAAATGTGAACGAGTGAAAACTCAAGACGAACCTATGTCAACAATACCTGACTTAGAGGCTGATTGGCCAAAGGAATTATGGAATAGAATCCGAGAAGAACAATGGAAGAAAAATGGAGAGACTAAGCCTCCCTTTGAGGAATTAGATGTAGAAGTTTATCAACCAAATCCCAACATGGAAGAAGTATATGAGGAAGTATCAAGACTAGATAGAAATAGAGAAGAAGCTCAGAGCATTTCAACTTTACCAAATTACATGGGAGAATACGAAAAGGAATCCATGATAATAAGAGCACCCACAGTACATGGAAAAGGAAAGGAAAACTCAAAAAAGCATTCACACAATCTAACGGAACTTAAGAAGATGAAAGTACAATGCAAACTGACTGTGGAAGAATTACTTTGGATTAAACCGCAATTATGGAAACAATTAGCGGGTCAACTAGAATTATGACAAGAGAAGGATGGAAAGGAAAACAAGGAAAAAGAAAATTCATCTAAGATACAAATCCCAGTAGATAAGGTGGGAGAATTTAGTGAAGGAGACGAACGTAATACGTGTGTACCTGTCACTTACAATGGGTACATGACCAAGGCTATACTAGACACAAGAGCTGGAGTAGGAATTGCCACCAAGGACATTTGGGAGAAATGGGGAAAGCTTGCCTTACAGCACACATGCATGAAGCTCCAATCAGCAGACGGTCATGTGGAGAAACCCTTAGGAATATTGGAAAAGATCAAACACCTGTGGAGTTGAATTTGAACACACATTATCCATTTGTAAGTTCGAAAAGGCTAACAACTATGAAATGATATTAGGATGACCTTTCATGAGACAAATGTGGATAGTACAAGACTGGGGACGAGATGCTTTATACTTGCAACATCAAGGAAATACCACCAAGATAAACTTGCATACATTTTCATATAGAGATGTCCCTCCACTACAATGGAATCCCATACACAAGGAGGAAGATGACTTATCTATTCATAGTGTTGGATCAAGCGATCAATCTTGGAAGTATGAGGATGCCCAAATGTGGATGTGTAAAGAAGCCAAGAAGGAGGACGATAAAAGATAGTTGTGGCCAATAGGACATCCTAACTACCGACCTGTAGAGGACCCAAGGTACATGCCTCAAATCTTTCCTGATGAAACTTTTGAGCCACATGGATGGATGGAAATCTTAGCCACTTTGGATGTATGTGTGAATGAAGAAGTCCTAACTATGAATAAGTGCATAGACGAGGAAGGCTATGATGTAAATTTGTACATGGTTGTCCTTCAAGAAGTAGAAGCAGGGGAAATCTTAGAAAAAGAGTGCAAAGAGGAATATGAGAGCATAGAAATGGAACCAAAATTCGATTCAGAAGAAAGTTAACTAGACACCATTCGAATCAAAGAGAAATAGGAACCGACCAAGATTTTGGCAATAGAAGCCGCCCCCATAATACAAGAGCAGGAGGAAAAGATGAGTAAAAATATTGGACGAAATCCAGATCTATTTGAAGTCTCAGAGCATTTTAAAGGTACGAAGTAGAAGAGTGAAAGATAGCCATTCAAATGCCTAAGAGAGAGGCTCGAGAAGGAGAAGCGTATGACAACAAAGAACAAATAAAAAAGATCATAGTAACCATGGAAGATGGAGAAGAACGATGCACATACATAGGTAAAGATGTGTTAATGGAGGAGGAAGAAGAATTAATACAATTGATCTGAGAATATCGAGATGTATTTGCATGGACATATAAGGATCTCAAGGGTGTGGAACCCTCAATTTGGTCTCACAGAATACCAATGACGGTAGAGGCAAAATCATCGAAACAATGCCCTTATACATACAATGAGGGCTATGCTGCTAAAATTAAAGAAGAAATAGACAAGCTACTAGCAGTAGGATTCATATATGAAATAGAACACACCGAGTGGGCATCGCCATTAGTAGTTGTGCCTAAGAAGAACGGAAAATTGAGAGTGTGCATTAACTTGAAAAAGGTCAATGCAGCCACCATACGTGACAACTACCCATTACCCATCACTGACCATCTATTGGAAAGAGTTGCAAGAAAAGAAGTCTATAGATTCTTAGATGGATTCTCTGGATACAACCAAGTAGCCATAGCTACAAGGGATCAACATAAGACCGCATTCGCGACTGAATGGGGAGTCTATGCTTTCCGAGTGATGCCTTTTGGACTCACTAATGTGCCTGCTACTTTCCAATGACTGATGTGTCAGGTTTTCAAACAATTAGTGAAGAAGAGCATGGAAGTATATGTAGATGACCTATGTACATATTCAAATCAAAGACAAGACCACATTCCTGAATTGCGGAAGATATTTAATAAATGCAGACAGCACAGAGTCTGGTTGAACCGTGAAAAGTGTGTCTTCATGGTAAGACAAGGGAAGATCTTGGGACACATAGTCCCTAGAAATGGAATATCCACGGATGAAGACAAGATAAAGGTTATTTTGGAGCTTCCTAGATCGAAGAATGCGAAAGAGGTGCAAGCATTTATGGGGCATTGTGGACATTACCGTTGATTTATCCACATGTATGCCATAATTGTCAAACCCTTGTATGGGCTTTTAACTCAATTCACATGGACAGATGAATGCGAGAAGGCATTCAATGAGTTAAAGAAGCGACTTAGCACAACTCCAATTCTCAAAACACCGAATTGGAACAATCCATTTCATATTCATGTGGACGCTTCTAATTATGCAATAGGATGTATCTTAGCCCAACCAACAGATGAAGGAAAGTTAGATCACCCCATTGCCTACGCAAGGAGACAATTGAATCAAGCTGAGAGGAACTATACAACGACGGAACGAGAGGGATTAGGAATGGTCTATGTTGTGAAGAAATTCAGACACTATCTCTTCGCCAACAAATTCAAATTCTTCATAGACCATCATGCTTTATTGTACCTAGTCAATAAGCCTTGTAACACAGGAAGATTGGTAAGATGGTTTCTACTATTGATGAAGTTCGACTTTGAAGTGATAGTGAAAAAGGGAAATACCCATGTAAGAGCAGATCACCTTTCTAGGTTAACACATGGAGAACCACCAAGTGGAGTACCCGATGATCTGCCAGACACTTATTTGTTTAATTTGGAAGTGTACCCAAAGTGGCTAGAGAAGCTAATTCCCATACTAACTCATGGCCCACAACATTTAATCAATAAAGAGAGTAAAAGGGAAATTCTACAGTCCAGGAATTTGCACATTATTGTGGGAAGTGTGTACTATAAGGAACCCAATGGTGTATTGCTAAGATGTGTTGAGGAAGACGAACAATTGAAGCTTATTGAACAAGGACATGTGAACAAGTGGAGGACACACAAAGGAACTCATGGAACTATTGGGGAGTTAAAACGCTTAGGAGTATACTGGCCTGACATGCCTAAGGATGTCCGTGACTACGTGAGTAACTGTGCAAAATGCTAGGAGTCGATTCCTGAGGATCATACATCCATTCCCTTCTCAATAATAGCACCCAATTGGACCAAGACATTGGTCAAATTCCTAAAGACAAGAGAACATGAGGAAGGAGTTAGCCTAGCGAGAAAACGATCCCTAGAAGAAATGAGCAAGGATTATGTAGTCATGGGAAGACATCTGTTTAGGAGAGGAAAAGACAACCAATTACGACTATGTGTGCATGAAGGAGAATATTTACCCGTATTAGAGACGGCACACGCAAGTGCGGCAGGAGGTCATTTTTCAACCGAGAGAACCATGAAAATGATTCCCTTTGCAGGCTTGTGGTGGCCAACTTTACATATGGATGTGGAGACCTATGTAAGAAGCTGTGAAACATGCCAAAGGGCTAAATACCCAATTCGGAGAGATGACATGCCATTGCGACCTATGGTTTGTGCTAGAGCATTTTCTAAATGGGATATTGACTTCATAGGACCCATTAACCCACCGGCCAAAGGGTCACATGCCGAATATATCATAGTAGCCACTGCTTACTTGACTAAATGGGTAGAGCCAAAGGCTACTAGAAAGAACAATGCTCAAACCACAGCTAAGTTTCTTTTTGAACATATATTCACTCGATTCGGATTACCAATTGAAATTTTGAGTGACCAAGGAAGGCACTTCATTAATGAAGTGATAGAGTCTCTAATGAATGAATTTTTAGTGATCCATAAAAAATCAGCCCCATACCACCCTCAAGCCAATGGTCAAGCGAAAAGTTCCAATAAGGTGTTATGCACAGTATTGACAAAGATTGTCAATAATGGGAGGTCTGACTGGGACAAACAATTGCATCATGCAATTTGGGCCTTCCGAGTTGCGTATAAGACTGCTATTGAAACTACCCCATTCAATCTAGTATACGGACATAACGCAATCCTACCAATTGATTTTTTGATACCCACCTTGAGAGTAGCCCAGCAGCATGAATGGACAGGGCATGAATTATCCTAGCAACTAGACCAAATAGAGAAGCTACATGAAACTAGGTTGCAGGCCGTCGCTGGAATCTATGCAGCCAAGAGAAGACAAAATGCATATTATGATGCTCATATAAAAAACAAAGGACTAAAGGCTAGTCCTGGTCTACACCTTGAAGCAACATGCCAAAAAATTACAAAAACACGGATATGGACCTCTAATCATTAATAGGATCTCGATGAGTGGAGCAATTAATCTAGCCACGCTGGATGGAGACATTCTTCCTAACTAGATAAGTGGATGTAGAGTGAAACGGTTCATGGAGCCATTGATAGATCAAATGTTAGCACATCTCGTAGGTGCGCAAAATAGGAAGACAGAGGAAGAACGGATTAGAGAAGAGGCACGGTAAGAAGCCTTAGAACGCAGCAAGAAATGGAAAGAATGGATTCGATAAAGAGACGAATGGTATCTCCAAGGAGAAGAGCTTGTCCCCATGGCTAATTATCAAGTTCATGAGTCTAACACGACTAATGCCTACATGTCACCACCCTACCTAAATCTAGGGATTGGCAAGACAGAGTACAAGTTGATAGATGCCTTGATAGACTCAGGAGCAAGAATCAGTTGCATACGAAATGTGATCATACGAGATCCTCAAACGATTATGACTCCAACGAAAGGTCATATGATAGGTGTCGGAGGTCAAATCATAGAATGCCTGGGAGAAACTAATGTATCCTTCCACCTAGGAAATTCTTCCATGGAACAACGAGTCTTAGTGTGCAAAGATGAAGACTTAATAGAAGACTTGACAAGATTGGATCATTGAGAATGAAGTAAGCATTCACCTAGTGCAAAGATATATTTCAGCCAAGATAGGGCACAAGGAAATTTTTAGTCTATTAGGGGAAAAGATCGCACAGAAACCGGAAGCCATCAAGAGTGTAGAAGACCTCAAGGAAGAGCTATTAGAACATGATTCCAGCCCCAATCCCTGAGAAGTAAGTTTGGAAGAAGCAAAAAGTTCAAACCCTAACATGTCCAAGGAAGAAGTGAATTCACCCTATTCAATTGGTGAACGACTAGACACTAAGGAAACCAACAATCAAAAAGTTTCTCACGCGACAAAACGATCACCAATTTGGAAAACCACAATCAAATACTTGCATCCTGGAAAGGTCAGATTCAAATGGATACGCAAGGATCAAGTGCAGAAACTAGAGAACGCTACACCAACTCATGGGGAGAAAAAGAAGGACAAGACGTCAGCTTCACCGAAATCCAAACCAAAAAGACTCTTGCAAGTATGGCTCCCTAAGCCTTTAATTGAAGCTCAGAAGGCACGACAACAGATATGGATTCCCAAGAAGGTCAGACAAGCAGCCAATCAAGAGATAAGCAAACAGGAGGATACATTACATTGAGACATTCGGACAACAAAGCCAAGATAGACTCGTCATAGACACATAAAGAGAAAAAACTCTATCACTAGGACATTGAAAGAAAACATGAAGCTCGAAGGACCAGAGAGAAGACACAGCCTATCAATGCGACCACGAAATGGATTTGGAAACCAAAGCAACTACGAGGAATGGACCACCTAAACAACGAGGATTCCAATTGTAGTCATGAAGTATCGAATGCACCTAAAGTATGCATAATAGGGCCACATTACAAGGACAAGCATTCGGCACATGATGTACATAATAAAAGTAGTGGTGCACATTCTCCAAAGGGAAATAGGTCATAGCTTCAACTTCCTTACAAATGGACATACTATGTAAATAAATAAATGCTTTGGCTATACTAATACATGTTTTCTTTCAGAAAAGAAATAAAAATATGTGGTAAGAGATCTCACTTATAGAAGCAAGGGAAATGAAGTGACGAAGGGACAACATGTCACTGCAATGCACCGCACAATTGCTATATTTTCTATTGAAGCTAATGCACTTTCCATTACAAGTGCAGATGGCTTCTGAAGATTCTGAAGCAAGGATTCAGGAGGAAGTATTGGAATTTCCTCTACAGAGTAAACCAAAGCAAAGGGACATTGGTTCAGAGAAGATCAATCGGCCGGGAAGTACCTCTTCATGGTGAACATCAAAATCATGGATACGGATCATCAATTCCCGATTATGTCCCAAGATTTTAAAGTGGTGCATGAGCTTCTGACTACAATTGACATCATGAAGAAAGCGGGTATACACAAATACTTCGAACTGCCCATCTACAAGCCCGACTGTCAAAGGTTCACACAAGTCATGAATACATTGCAGCCAGCACTACATGACCCATTGGTGCCAGAGGCCATAGTCATGGATGGAGTAGGTGAATGGGTAGTTATTCAATTTACACATGACTTGATAAAGGAAGCTTTTGGATGGGAAAAAGATGGCAACACAGTATTGAAGGAAGAGAGTCGAGGGGCAAAAACTAGAAAATTCACTGACATAAATAGAGTTGATATTGAAGAGGAAGTCAGACTAATTCATCAACATTTCTGCTTCCCAAATATGCATCGATACATGGCCCCTCAGAAGATCATTGTCCAACTACTCTCACATGCCATCAAAGAAATTGGCAATCAAATTAATCTAACTCCATACATACAGGAACGACTATTTGAGGCAAAGAAGCAATGGAGTAACAAGAAGTTCCTGAATGGCAGTGTAGCTCTGACCATTTTGATCTATCATGCTTTAGGTATTAGAGAGCACCTGCAAGAAATGCCCTCATCAACTGCCATCACTAAGTATGCCAAAGTCACCACAGTTCCCAAAAAAGAAAAGAGGAGTCAAGATTGTTGAAGAGGCAGAAACTAGCTCTCAACCGAAAATGAGAGGTACAAAGAGATTAAGGGAGGTAAAGCAAGTAGAAGAAGAAGTTCCAGCAATGAAAAGGGCACACATACTTCCAAAGATCAGGATTGAAGATCAAAGGCCTATTACAGAAGAAGACTTAACTAAAGCCCTAGAAGATACACACCAATATACAGAAGGGCAAGTTTATCTACCAATCCAAGGGCACCATTACCAACAGACCCACAGAGACATGGAAGCAAAAACAAAGCTCACCAAAGTACATCGTTACAGAGAAATAGGGTTGGATAATTCGAGCTCATCTTCGGATGCACAAGAAGAACCCGATACATCCTTATTAAACGTGGACATTCAAAGTGAATCCAAGGATGATGGACAATGGGAGGAGCTTAATGAAGTAAACTACAATGAAACAGCAGAGGGCATGAAGGTGAATGATAATTATGTATACCCCGATCACGACACCACAAACAAAGAAGGGAATCAAGAAGGAATACATGTCATACAACTTAATGAGACTACAAAGATTCAAATCAAAGAGACAATGACTAAAAGAGAAGAATCCCTCAAGAATCCAAAGGAAGAATCAAAAGAGGCGACAGTGGAAGAATCGGAACCCTTCACTCCGATAAGGGTTGTGGTAGAACCCTCCCCCATGGATGTCACATTTCAAGGGAGTGCCACTAAGGTTATTGATTTGGATGAACAACACAAAGAACTGGATATTCAAATACAAATCAGACAACCACACAACGATACTATCCATGTCGATCAAGGAAAAGATGTACAAACCTAAGAAGCTCCAAGCATACCAAGAACATGGTTGAATGTAGACATCGCTCAGCTCAAGCCAGTAGTGCAAGACATGATTAGAGCCGCAATGGATATGCAATAGTTAATGCTTGAGGCTGATGAGGATTATGATCAAGCGATGCAGGACAAGCACAAACTTCAAGAAATGGGTAAGAATCTGTCAGCTGAATTAAAGCTAGCCAAAGATCAAATAATACATAAAGAAAATGAAGTTCAAGAGGTCAACAAGCAGTTCAAAACTTTAGAGACGGAAAACGCAAAATTAAAAGAACAACTACAAGAATTACAGAAGAAATATGAGCTTAGCGAGGCTGAGTCATTGCCGAATGGAAAAAGAGGTACATGGATGATACCACAACTCTCAGGACAAAGTGGAAAAAAGTAGAGAATCCATATTTGGTGCAATGTAAAGAAGACACTGATCACCTTGATGTGGTAGCTTAAGAAATTCTCAAAAACAAGGACACAATTGCTAAGGCCAATGAAGAAATCAAGCAAAAAGACGAGATGATCAAGCAGCTACAAGAGCAGCTAGCACAAAAGGCAACTGAGGGGACACCAGTAGTTCCAAAATCCACAACGGCTTCTGAGGATATTGAGGTACATCCTCTCTCTCCCCCCTCACATCATTCGCCGATAAGGGAGGAAATGGAGACCCAATTTGAACATAATAATCGGGGTATTGCAGAACTGAGCCGAGATGAGAGGGTCATGAAGGAAGCTAAGATTGAGAGCAAAAACATAGAACAGATATTGAAGCCATTTAATGTACCGTATGGCCTGTTGAAAGAGCAAACAGGACAATACATAAGGACAACAACAAATAAAGAGCCGGACACCAACCTTGTGTTCAACAATAATACTTTCAATTACACTCAAGAGGAGTTTGAGAAGGCTGATCCTATCTGGAGGAGGAAGCTTTTGGAAAAGAACCCTACACTACGGGTACAGTGGGAAGCATCGCCATATGTGCTTCAGGTAAACCCATCTTTTTGTCCTGTACCCCGCAGACGCTCTTGGTCTCAATTTTGGGAAGGACAGATCCAGGGAAGCATTAATAATCAATGGCTGAATTATCCTCTCTTACGCAGTCCACCGCATAATTACCTACCAACGGAAGAGTACATGGTGAAAACCATGGATTTTGGATTGCAAGATATGCGACTCTCCCGGACTTAGCAGTTAAAATGACCAATAAAATTTTTCGCATGCTCTTGACAGTAATTAAAGTCTTCCAACATGCAAAATATACATTTTTGAACTTCATCGGCATTACATAGGGCTCGGAAGCACTCATTTTTTATCTTTCCACCATCCCGAGCCGCTTAACACTCATGGCCTACTATTCACGACTTATGTTTTTGCTGAGCACATATATGCAAACATTTGAAGAAGCATTTTTCACTCGCTTCTTCAAAATTAATTCAGAAATTTTTGTAAAGATGACTTCAAATCTTAATGCAACACTGGTGGCTTATGAAACAAGCTTTTTTGCGGATCATCGACAAGCACCAGAGGATGGAGTGAAGTTAACACAGTGGAAAGAATTTATGATATGTCATGCCAACCTGCTTAATCAAAGAGAGCAAACCGCCATTCAAACGTACTCACGTCGCTACAAAAAGCCTGTCGGGGATGACAGAGTTCAGGAGGAGGGACGTGTGGAAGGGGAGTCGAGTCGAATCAAAGACCAAAACTGTTCAATAAAGAATGAAGATAATAAAGCAGAAGAACCACCCTTTGCCCAAAGCCCCACAGGGGCACACATCAGGTAACAACACCAAACATCCAGGTCCTGAGGAATGGAATTAAAGAACAATCAAAACCAGGACATTTCATGGGAAGGACGGACCACGGCCAGGAAGTATCCATGAAGAAGTGCAAGAAGATATTTGGCAGGTAATAATCCTTCCGCTAATAGCGTGCGTTGGCAACCAAGTAAACAGGCTTAGAGCAATACAACAGGCTCAGATATGTGAAGACAAAGACAAATCAGAAGACCAAAATCTAGAAAGAGGCAGAGGCTAAAAAGTTGAAGAGAGTGACTAAGAACAACACATTCTTAGTCATTGGTGGCGTGAGTGGCAGCCCGATTGAATACAGCAACCCAAAATTGTGATGTACGGGATATCAAGGGGCAAACAGAATCAAAGGACACACATCGGATAAAACAACAAATTCTCTGACAGTCCTTGTTGCCGCTTCGACCACTAGGTGCGTGTATTCAGAACTCTTAGAAGAACTAAAAACAAGAAGCAAAAGCCTATCAAGGGACGACAGAGACAAAGAGGGGGAGAGTGTTGCAGAGCAAAGAGGCATGAGAAAGGAGAGCCCCAAAATTTTCAAATCAATGGGCATATTGTTCTTGTTCAAAGTCTTAGGAAATTCCCTCAAGCCATGTAAATGCACTAGAGGAGTCCTCTAGATGTATAATCCCAAATAATTGTAACATATTCCTTGTAAATTAGTAGGAAATTCACTTTTTAGTAATAAAGTGCCGGTCTCTTGTGTGAAAGGACCAAATTTAGGGCACATGTATATAAGTCACTTTGTGACTCTTTGTGGAGGCTTTTTGCCATTGTGAAGAAGGAGAGCTCCTGATTTTTGAATTTGCTTCTTTCTTGCAGATTTTCATCTTCTCTTTGATCTTCTATATGTGTGTAATGCTTGGAATGTGCATGTAGGACTGTTGTCTACCCCTCCCCACTATTTTTGAGCTACTATAGTGTGTGTGTGAGCTTGTAGGAGTTGTGGAGTGAGTGTTGGTGTTTCCCGCCATTCACTATTTTGGCTATAATTTAAAGCATGGTTGTCAAAATCAAGTGAAGCCACCTACAATAGATGCGTCTCATCAAGAGCTTCAAAAAGAGTCCACTATTGACTATATTCGGAGTTCCGGGCTGAGAGAAATCCTCGATTTACTAAAAACTGCTGCAAGTGGTATCGCGACAGACACTTTCAGTATGTCAGTGAGTTAGAGAGGTGGATTAGTCTTTTCTCATGCATATAAGCTGAAACACTTCATTTTCCATCACTTGTGCACATGTCCTCATACACTTGGTTAGGTCATTTGATCGGATTGACAAATAAGCGTGTGTCAATTTCCCACTATACCCACTTGTGTGGCAAATGAGGTTTAGTCTCTTTGGCACAAGTCCTTAAGTCTTCTTGACTTAGGTACACAGGAGCTTTCTTGAGAGTTGTGAAGTCTAGCCATAGTTGATGCTTCTTGGCCCTTGTACTTGAAGAGAAGAAGGCTTCAAGTGCATTCCACACTTCTTCAGATGTTTTTCAACTTCTAATGTGAGGCAACAAACAATCTGAGATAGAGTTGAGGAGATAAGACCTTGCAAGTGCATCCTTTGAGCACCATGTGCTAAATCTTCCTTTCTCTTCTTGTGTTGGTTGACCTTTGTTCCTGAAGCTTGGCATAACTTCATCTCCAAATATATAACCATACAAATTCGTGCCTTGAAGAGAAGCTTCCATCCTTAATGACCTGACTGAGTAGTTACCTCTATCCAATTTGTCAATTGATGAAGGAAACCCATCTGCCATGTTGTCCAACCTTGCTTTGATACCACTATGAAGAGATGGATTTGAACTTGGGGAAGATGAAGTGGTGATGCACAAACTTTGCACTACAACAACCAAATAAACTCTAGGGATATGTAGTGGGTGCTTTTAGCTTTCCAAAGGATGTATTAGACACCCTATGTACCTTGGAAGATCACTCTAAAAAAGATGAATCAAAACAAATAAGTTGGAGTAGATTCAAGAACAAAAAACTTGCTATTTTTGTTCATACACATGTCCAATGTTTTGAACAATTCTCTGGCCACAGTAGCAATTAACTTAATTCCTTTTGGGGGAACTCTTATTAACTTAGTAAGCTAACAATAATGAGTGATTTATAAAAATTTATGGACTACATAAAGAGAAAAGCAAGTTATAGCACCATCCCAATTTTCATGGGTTGTAGCTGTCCTTAGACCTGTAAGCAAAGAAATGTTAATATCTCAAGATTCCAAGATGCAATGCTTACAAAATTTTGTAGGCATATACTAGAGAGTAGGATAATTCTATAAAGCTTCACATAATGGAAAATGATGAAGTACACACTGAGAACAACCTCTGAGAAAATGCAATGCTTATGAAATTTTGTAGGCATATACTAGAGAGTATGATAATTCTATAAAGCTTCACATAATGGAAAATGATGAAGTACACACTGAGAACAACCTCTGAGAAAATGACTATTCTGATGGAGTGCTGATAGAGAAGTAAAGTATGAACAGATATAGCCGACTTCAGATGAATATATCTCAAGATTAAAAAACCGAATTGCAATGAACCTTTATGAGTATGTAGTAGACATAAGGAGCAAACTCTACCAACTTAAATCACTGAAAAGGATGCACCAAGCTCAGAGAAAGCATCTCTGAAATCTAACTGAGAAAACTAGGAGATATGGTAGTGAACAATATACTCACAAAAGCATGAAGATATGAACTCAAATGATCATGAAAATGAAGGTATATTGATTTTAGAATACAATGGATGTAGTGATACATATGTGTGCCTTGAACCCACACTTTGATATGGCATAAACCTCTGCTCATGGAGGTCTAAAACTGCGACTAAAAAGCCATGTATACATAGTGATCTTTGGAGCCAAGATTCAAATTTGAGTCTTGCTCACCTAAAACAAATCTCCTATCTTTTAGTGATTGATTGATTCTCCAACCACTTCAATCATGAATTCGTGGCTTCTCTTTCCTTTTTTCATCAAGTGGACTCAACCACTTTAGATACTTTTACTTTTACATCAAGTAAGTACTCAACAAGTTACAAGGGTGAGTTCACAATTGAACTTTACAAAGATTAGACATTTACTTCAACTTTCTAGGTCTTTTTGATGACTCAAGACATCATTTGGACTTGCCATGGACTTGTTCCAACTCTTCCATATGGAAGAAACAAGGTCTGAACCTTTTGGAGTCATTGGATGTGGACAAAACATCAGTGTGAGCAGATTGAGGTCCTTCAACCTAGCGATTCCTATACGCATAAGCAAGGATTTGTTTATGAGAATCAGTTTAGCCCATGAAGCTTCTGCATTGTGTCATGCTTTCATCAGCCACTTGATGTCCAAACCATCTACCATACCTCCCACATCGAGAATGTCCTACCCACCATGATCTTTGTGTTTAGCACACAATGCCTATTTGATTTTGGGTACGGCCTTCTTATTGGGATCACTAGTCCAAAGGAAATTTCGACAAGTACTTTCAAGCTTCAGCCCTACTAAAGAGGGGTCACTTCTTATGGGCTTCCTTTGAACCAATATTCTTTTTATTTTAAGATCATCAAAAGATAGATGCATGATTTTATGCTAAGAAATGACTATGAAGTATTCACCCTAATTTTCCTTAGGGAAATTATAGGACTTGCCCATGATTTTCTAAATTATGCACCAAAACTTGCAATGGTTGGAAATATTTTAATAAGAATCATCCCCACATCAAACTCATTAAGAGTTAAATAACGTAAGCATTAATAGAACTTTGATACCATGTGGAAATTGTTGCAAGCTTTAGATGGATCCCTCCACCCATGCATTCTCACGAGATAACCTATCACAATGTGATCTTGAGAAATGATAGGTGACGAACTACAATCTATCACAATGGTTAGTAGTGTTGGACACATGAATGGTTCAAAACTTCATAAAACTACATAATCATGTACGGATATGCAATTTTCCTTATATGGTCCATCAAGATTAGGTTATCTGGGTTGTTGAATCCTACATATATGCAGCTATATATGTTGCACAACCTATGGGTGAGCCATCCTGAATATATAAGTCAAGCAAACCTTTTTTTATAACCCACTTCTATATGGTTTTTAAGCCATAGTTTGACCCAATAAATCTCCTACCCATGTGTCTATCCATCAACGTTAATTTGCATCGATTAGGCCTTTGAGATAGGCCATTGGGGTGTTTTCTTTTATGATTACCCTACAACCTTTGAACTATTCAATCAAAAGGTCAAAATTGTATATGTTCACCTAGACCATCTTCATTTGGAAGATCTTCAGCCACCTAATGTCCAACGATCACAACATGGATTCTCTTGATAATGGGGGACCTACAAATTGGAGCATCATCCATCATTAACAGGATCTCATGAGGCTAGAGAATTTACTATGTCTAGCTCCCCTTTTAATATCCACCCATACTTAACTGCCTCCTCTTCCTCTACTAAGTCTTTGAAGATGTATTTGAAGTAGATCCCTCATAATTACTTTGTTGAGGATATTCACTCCAGTAACCTCCATTTTATAATATGCCATTCCACTATCCCATTCATGTATCTAAGTACTCAACTACCAACTCTTTAAGACTTTTTTACAATCTTGCCCAACATATGGCTTAAAAGTTTGACATTTGGTCTAGTGTGAGTAGATGTAACTACTAAGTCTTTGAAGATGTATATGAAGTAGATCCCTCTACTAAGTCTTTGAAGATGTATTTGAAGTAGATCCCTCATAAGTACTTTGGTGAGGATATTCGCTCCAGTGTCCTCCATTTTATAATATGCCATTCCACTATCCCATTTATGTATCTAAGTACTCAACTACCAACTCTTCAATGTTTTTTATAAGACTTTTTTACAAACGTGCCCAACATATGACTTAAAGATTGACATTTGGTCTAGTGTGAGTAGATACAACTATTAAGTCTTTGAAGATGTATTTGAAGTAGACCCCTCTACTAAGTCTTTGAAGATGTAATTGAAGTAGATCCCCTATAAGTACTTTGGTGAGGATATTCACTCTAGTGTCCTCCATTTTATAATATGCCATTCCACTATGCCATTCATGTATCCAAGTACTCAACTACCAACCCTTCAATGTTTTTTATAAGACTTTTTAACAAACTTGCCCAACATATGACTTATAGATTGAAATTTGATCTAGTGTGAGTAGATGCAACACTCAGTCTTTGAAGATGTATTTGAAGTAGATCCCTCTACTAAGTTTTGAAGATGTATTTGAAGTAGATCCCTCATAAGTACTTTGGTGAGGATATTCACTCTAGTGTCCTCTATTTTATAATATGTCATTCCACTATCCCATTCATGTATCTAAGTACTCAACTACCAACTCTTCAATGTTTTTTATAAGACTTTTTCACAAACTTGCCCAACATATGACTTAAAGATTGACATTTGGTCTAGTGTGAGTAGATGCAACTACTAAGTCTTTGAAGATGTATTTGAAGTAGATCCCTCTACTAAGTCTTTGAAGATGTATTTGAATTAGATCCCTTATAAATTATTCTTTGAGGATATTCACTCTAGTGTCCTCCATTTTATAGTATGCAATTCCACTATCCTATTCATGTATCTAAGTACCCAACTACCAATTCGTCAATGTTTTTTATAAGACGTTTTTACAAACTTGCCCAACATATGACTTAAAGATTGACATTTGGTCTACTATGAGTAGATGCAACTACTATTAAGTGTCATGTATCCCCCCATTGCCTACTAGTATTGCTCCTTGCACTCCATCATGTCAAATGATTTCCCAATCTTGCATGCATAATTCTTTAGAGAAATGAGTTCACATGGGTCTTGTAAAACTCCAATCCCCAAGTAATAGTGAAGTATACCTAGTGTTAGCACTCAAGGTCATGAGTGAGGCACAAGAACATGTCAAAGAATTGGACACACAAGAAGAAGCAGCAAGTAGGGAGCTCCAAGAAGTACATGTCAGATTTTTAGAAGGAATCCCTATAAAAATTGTGATTTTCATCAATAAAAGCCATTGAAAATACCATTTCATATTTTTGTAAAATCTATTTTGTTCAAACTGAGGATTCCTCAAGCTTGAGGAGTATTAGAAGTATCATCCTACCAATTCTCATAATTTTTAGACTCCATTTGAACCCTCAAAGAGCTAGAGAGCTCATTTTTGGGGGTAGCTAGTTAGATAGTTGGCTTGTTGGAGATTTGAGCTTTGTAAGAGAGTTCTTGGTAATAGAAGCTTTCCATTGTTCCTCTCTTTGCTCTGACCATGTGCACCTCTATGTGTATATGTGTGCATGCTTGTGTGCTTTCACTCATGCACTTGTGTCTTCACTTGCTCATGATCTTCATACCAATCCTCACCTCTCTGTGGACTGACAAGTAAAGGAGGTGATATTGACGCTTGAGCTACACCAAATTTCGGCACCATTGCTGGGGAGAGAGCTTTAAGGATGAGCCGTTGTGATGGTAAGATCATGGATTTGTGACATTGGAAGGTAAACAATAGTCATTTTTTGTGATTTTTTTTATTTTTCTTCTCCATCTTCATCATCATCACCATCTTCATAGAATGTTTTTGTTTTTGAGTGCATTTTCAATTTTCACATCATTCTCATGTGTGGGAGTGCAAGAAAGAGCTATGAAGTGCTTGGGAGTGTGTGGGCTTGCATTTTTCATGATTTTCTGCACATTTGGGGCTCGACATAAAATTTCAAAATTCCCGCCTAAAAACTCAAAAAATCATGACTTTCTCAAAAAATCGCAATTCGTTGGAAAATTCAAAAATTTTTCCCGCATAAAAGTTTTTGAGAAAATCAAGATTCTCTAGAATTGTGCATTTTTAGAAAATGTGATTCTCTAGACTTGGGAAAAGTGAGAAATTTTTGAGAAAATCACGATTCTGTAAAGTGAGAAAATCAAGATTCTCTAGAATTGTGCATTTTTAGAAAATGTGATTCTCTAGACTTGGGAAAAGTGAGAAATTTGCGATTCTCTACATTTTGGAGTTTGAGAAAATCGTGATTCTCTGGCCTTAGAAAATTTGAGAAAATCACAATTCTTAAGATTTGAGGAATTCAAGAAATTTGCGATTCTCTAGACACAAAATTCAAGAAAATCGTGATTCTTTGGACTTGAGAAATTCGTGATTCTCTGAAAGTGAGAAAATCGTGATTCTCGAGAAGAAATTTGCGATTCTCTCGACTTAGAAAAAATTTAGAAATTTGCGATTCTCTGGAAGAAATTCACGATTCTCTCGACTTGGGCATGTTGAGAAATCCGTGATTCTCTAGAAGAAAGTCATGATTTCTTGGATCTGGTGATTTTGAGAAATTTGTGATTTCTTGGACTTAGAGATTTGAGAAAATCACTGTTGTCAGGATCTTGCTCACGCGCATACAGAGATTACGGGCACAGAAAACACACAGAGAATAGACGCAACAAGAGACGAGACAGAACGCAGTATTGGGTGCAATCTCCCCCCATGCACTCTGTTTCGACAGTCCACAGAGTGCATGTATTTATAGGAATTTTGATTACGTCGAAAAGAGTGGTTACAAGAGGGCGGCTTCGAAAAGCAGGCGTGAAACTAAAAGTTGATAACTTTTACGGAAAGCCATTGCTTTCAATAACAGAAACTACGGTCTTCAATGACCCTTATTCTGACCATTACTTTTCTAACAATAGAACCTTCTACGCGGGTTTATTTACAAGCTAAATAATAATTATTCCGATTATTGATGTTCGCCTTTTCACGCCTTGCACGCTCCTCACGAACCTTCAGCTGCTATATCAAAAACATCAAAAACATATTAATACATTAATAATATAATACTTTAACAATGCATTGTTCAATAATATACAACATGCCTCTCAGTTGACAAGCAACTGACCTCAGTTGATAAAATAATTTAACACTCTAACAATTACAATACATTGTTCAACATATTCCATGTTACTGTTACAATCCAACAATGCATTGGCTAACATATTCTATGTTACAATCCAACAATGCATTGGCTATTCCATATTTCAATCCAACAATGCATTGGCTATTCCATATTTCAATCCAACAATGCATTGGCTAACATATTCCATGTTACAATCCAACAATGCATTGTTCAACATATTCCATAAGGTATAACATGCCCCTCAGTTGAACAAGCAACTGACCTCAGGTGATAAAATAATAAACATGGATGGCCAGTCACATGTTTCATCACTGAATAAAGAAAATAGGCATGTGCCATGTAAAAATACATGCATGGAAATGTTCATGGAGCTAGTACATTAATGTGTTTGTGTATGATATGCAGAAATTAAATGGTCATAATGAGGTGTTAATTGTGTTTTATGTATCCATTGACATTCTTCAATAGAGTGATTTTTGTACTTAACCAAATAACGATGGTATTGAGTACCTGTGCGTGTAGTAGTGACATCATGATCAATGATTTTCTCAGGAACTAAAATTTCAGATTGTTCTTCAATCAAAGGAGGGTCATCAAGAAGTGGAGCAAGTGGTAAAGTTCCTTTAAAGGGTTTAAGTAAACTAATATGAAAAGAATTATGAATGGTCCAATGGGATGGAATATCTAATCGAAATGAATTATCATTAATTTTTTCTATAATGCGAAACGGTCCATAATAGCGTGGTGCAAGTTTAATTTTAGGATGCTACAAAATATTTTTGAGACGTCTTTTAATGATACGCAACCATACAAAATCATTTTCCTTGAATTCTTTGGCTAATCGTTTAGTGTTGATAGTACGTGTATATCGCTCTTGACTTTTCCTAATGTGCTCGTGAACATCATGAAGTATAGAAACGTGATCTTGAGCAATAGAATCAGCCATTGGAATGTCGGTTTGGGTGAGGGACATGGGAGTGGGAAGCTTTTTACCAAAAACTATTTCAAAAGGTGCACGACCAGTAGTAGTGTGTGAAGTGTTATTGTAAGCAAATTGAAGCAATGGCAACTTGTCATCCCAGTTATTAGGATTATCCAATGAATAACAACGCAATAAATCAAGAATAGTACTATTTGTAGCCTCACTCTGTCCATTACTTTCAGGATGAAATGCAGAGCTAAAATCTATTTTAGAACCAAAATGTTGAAATAAGGCAACCCAAAAATGATTACAAAACCTAACATCACGATCAGATAACATTACTTTAGGAAATCCATGATGTGGAAAAATGCATTTAATGAATAATTTTGCAGCTTGAGGTGCAGTCAAAGTTTTTCTACATGGAATGAAATATGCATATTTACTAAACCTATCAACTATTGTCCAAATCATATCATTATGTGATGAAGTGATAGGAAGACCTGTGATAAAATCCATAGAGATTTGTTCCCATGGTTCATTTGGAATAGGAAGTGGCATTAATAATCCAAATGGTTTACCATGATGACGTTTGACACGCTGACATACAATGCATTGAGAAACATAATGTGCAATGTCTTTTTCCATGTGTGGCCAAAAGAAGAAATCTTTGCAAGCAGAAATGGTGCTTTGTATGCCTCTATGACCCATGTAAGATGGTTCATGCATTTCTTTAATGACAAAATCTTTAAAAGCTTGGGTTATGCATAATCTATGTTGAAAATAAAGAAAACCATTATGAAATGTATAATGTTCATCAGATAAAGATGCAGCATTGTTGAAGTCATGCCATGCACGTGAAAAATACAAATCAAATGCATAAGTGGAAACCATTTCTTGAAAAGAATGAATTTGGATGGCATAAATATTATTCAAAACAACAGAATGCAAAGGAAAACGGCTAAGAGCATCAGCTACGACATTAGCTTTACCTGGATGATATTGTATCATGGGTTGGAAATTTTGAATGAATGATGCCCATTTAAGATGCCTATCAGAGATTAAGGGCTGACTTAATAAATGCTTAATAGCCTGTTGATCGGTTTTGATTAATACTTCAGAGCCCATAAGATAGTGTTTCCAAATTCGCAAAGCATGCACAATTGCTAACACTTCTTTATCATACGTACTATAATTCTGTTCTGAGGGCTTAAGCTTTCTACTCTCAAATGCAATGGGATGGTCATTTTGCATTAAAACAGCACCTATTCCTGAACCGCTAGCATCAGTAACAACATGAAAGGGTTGTGAAAAATTAGGTAATTGTAAAACAGGTGCATGTGAAAGTGCATGTTTAAGTTTGTCAAAGGACTGTTGTTGGGTAAGTCCCCATGCAAATTTTATTTTCTTTTTCAACAACAAGGTAAGAGGTAATGCTAAATAAGAAAAATTTCGAACAAACTTCCTATAAAAACTAGCCAACCCAAGAAAAGAACGAACATCATTGACTGATTGTGGTGTAGGCCATTCTATGATAACTCTAACCTTTTTCGGATCCACATGCACACCTTCACTTGAAATAAATGTCCTAAATATTCTAGCTTACGCTGAAAGAAATAACTCTTTTCAGGATTAGCATAAAGTGTGTTCTCTCGTAACAAATGAAAAACTGTTTCAAGATGCTTTTCATGTTCACGATCATTCTTACTGTAAACAAGAATGTCATCAAAGAATACAAGAACAAAAGCTTGATAATCAAGAAAAATATTGTTCATCATTCACGCAAATGTAGCAGGGGCATTAGTAAGTCCAAAGGGCATTACCATAAGTTCATAATGGCCATTTTGAGTTCTAAATGCAGTCTTAAAAATATCACTTTGTGTCATACGAATCTGATGGTAACCCGATTTAAGATCAATTTTACTAAAGACACGAGCTCCTCGTAACTTATCTAGGAGATCATCTATTCGAGGAATAGGGTATCTATTCTTGATCGTGATCTTGTTAAGGGCTCTATAATCAATGCACATTCGATAAGTTTTATTCTTCTTCTCTACTAAGAGAACTGGTGCTCCAAATGGGGAAGAACTAGGCCTTATAAGTCCTTTTTGTAGTAGGTCTTTTACTTGATTTTCTATTTCCTTTTGATGTAGTGGGCCATGTCTATAAGGTGCTTTATGAGGAGGAGAACTACCAGGTACTAAGTCTATGCTATGGTCAAAGGATCCTCAAGATGGTGGTAGTTCAGAGGGATATTCAGACATAAAACAATGCTTATAAGTACTCATGAAAGGTTTATATGCATTTGGAAGTGTATGAGTATAATCATTGATGACATTGACAAAAACAATGCATGAGTTGAATCCTTCCTAAATGCACGCTTTACTTGAGTGTGACTAATCAATGGAAATGGCTGGAAATCATGCCGTGCAGACAAAGTAATGATTTGACCTTTGAAAACAAACTTAAAGGTATGAGTATGGTAGTCAATACGTGGGTTATAATGGTGACGAAAAGGCATACCTAGTATAACATCATAAGATTGCAAAGGTGCAATTAAAAATGTTCGTGAAATGCAGCTTTCACTTTATACAAAGAAGGAAACGTTTGTAATTTAAGTTCTTGTACTAATAAATGTGAAATGAAGTCATGTGAACTACCATCGTCATGTAGAATTGTAACCATTTTGTTATTTATTGTACCCTGCATGCAAAGAAGAGAGTGTAGAGAGATATCGTTACCCAAGGTACTTAAGTCCTTCTCCAGTGATTCCTCTGTCCAAACAGGAGGAATTTCTTCATTATAGACCTCCATGTTATGCAATCGAGCTGTAGCCTGTTTCACATGAAGAGGTTGCAATCTGCACCTTATTCTTGTATGTCCAGGTTTACCACAATTCCAGCAAGTGATTCGTGGTCACTTCTGTTGGGCATTCACTACTGAAGTTTGAAGGGTAGGTGGTTTGGTTGGTTGGAGAGATGAAGCAACGGGTGGAGTTGAGTAATTGGATTGTGGAGGACGAGGAAAACTAGGGTAAGATGGGGCATTAAAATTATGCTTCATAGGAAATGAAGGTTTAACAGAAAATGGTCGTGGACGTGGTTGTTGTAGATGGAGTGACTTGGTTATGGACTGGAATTCTTTTTTTGCATCATAAGCAAAAGATATAGCCTCGTTGAGGGTTGTAGGTCGGAGGGTGTGAAGCTTCGCTTGGATACCGACCTCCAAACCATCTTCGTATTTCTGCTGCAAGATATCCTCTGATACATCTTCAAGCATTCGTACAAGTAGTAAATTTTGTGAGAACCGCTCTGTGTAGGTAGTAACCGTATCACCCTCCTTCCATGTAAGGGTCGTCCATGCACGTCGAACATGCAAATGGTATTGAGGAGGAAGAAATGAATCCTTCACGTTTTCTTGAAAAGCCTTCCAAGTTGTTGGACACTCCGTACTGTGCCGCAGGACATTCCACCAGAGTTGTGCTTTACCTACTAGATAGTTAGTGGCAAATTTAACTTTTTCACTTTCAGCATACATTTCATCGGTATAAAAATCATCAACTGCGACAACCAAGAAAGTACTAAAGGCCCATCCTTTCGGCCATCAAATCGTAGAAACTGGTAGTTTCTATTACCAATCTTTGAATGAGTAACATCAGATTGGGCAGACACAATAGCTTTTACTACTCTCGTAAGGTTGTCTTCCTCAGCTTGCATCTTTTGGAGGATTTCATCACGTTGTCAGATCTCGTTCTGAGCTCCTTGAAGCTCATGCCGCAAGAGCTCTAGTTGTTGTTCAAGTGTTGCTGCAGGTAGAGGTGAATCACTGTAATCCTCCATGGTGCTCTTGGATCCTTGCTCTCAACCTTGCTTGGTATCTTGAACACTCAATCAAGTGCCACCCAAGGATTTTGAAGGAATTCACACTTCCAAGCTAGCTCATTGGAAAGTTCGTTCCGAGAGCTTTCCAACGGTATATTACACGCCTCAATCCGACCTACGGATTGAAAGTTACACTTGATGTTTGTTGGGTCCATCCTTGAAATTGCCGCGAGCGCCTTGCACAAGTACCAAAGAAAGAGAACTTGAATAACAACTCCAAGAGATGGTGGAGTGGTCAAAGCACTTCCCTTGAAAGTAGGAGGTTGTGGGTTCAAATCCTCCTACCTTAGGGACTCTAAACCTCTCTATTACCACTCAAAAATTAAAATTGTCTCGCGCGTAGCCAACGGCTGCCAACGGTGGCCAAGGGAGCCTTGGGTGCCAATGTATTGCCTAAGTTATTGCCTAAGTTCTTTGCCTTAGTCGACACCTTGGAGTAAACGCAGGTTCTGGTTCTGGAACAGGAACAGAAATAGAAACTGGAACTGAAACCGAAACCGGAACCGGAACTGAAACAGAAACAGAAATGCAGGTGTAAACGCAGGTGTAAACACAGGTGTAAACGCAGGTGTAAACGCAGGTGTAAACGCAGGTGTAAACGCAGGTGTAAACGCAGGTTCTAGTTCTGGAACAGAAACAGAAACAGGAACTGAAACCGAAACCGGAACCGGAACCGGAACCGGAACCGGAACTGAAATAGAAACAGAAACCGAACACGGAGACGGAGACGGAGATGGAGATGGAGATGGAGATGGAGATGGAGATGGAATCGGAATTCAGAATCGCGAACAGAGAGCAGAACCCTCTGTATTGACGCGTGCAGAGCTCTGATACCACTGTTGTCAGGATCTTGCTCACGCACATACAGAGATTACGGGCACAGAAAACACACAGAGAATAGACGCAACAAGAGACGAGACAGAACGCAGTATTGGGTGCAATCTCCCCCCATGCACTCTGTTTTGACAGTCCACAGAGTGCATGTATTTATAGGAATTTTGATTACGTCGAAAAGAGTGGTTACAAGAGGGCGGCTTCGAAAAGCAGGCATGAAACTAAAAGTTGATAACTTTTATGGAAAGCCATTGCTTTCAATAACAGAAACTACGGTCTTCAATGACCCTTATTCTGACCATTACTTTTCTAACAATAGAACCTTCTACGCGGGTTTATTTACAAGCTAAATAATAATTATTCCGATTATTGATGTTCGCCTTTTCACACCTTGCACGCTCCTCACGAACCTTCAGCTGCTATATCAAAAACATCAAAAACATATTAATACATTAATAATATAATACTTTAACAATGCATTGTTCAATAATATACAACAATCACGATTCTCTAGAAGAAATTCGCGATTCCTTGCTAGAAATTTGCGATTCTTTGGACTTGGGCATTTTGAGAAATTTGCGATTCTCTAGAAGAAAGTCACGATTTCCTAGATTTGGTGTGCTTGAGAAAGTCGCGATCCTCTCCTAGAAATTCACGATTCTCTCCTAGAAATTTGCACTTCCCTGGACTTAGTGAGTCTGAAAAAGTTGCTATTCTTTGGAGTGGATTTTGAGAGAATCACGATTCTCTGATAAAAAACACGACTTTCTGGCTACCTGATTTGCAAAAAATGGTGATTCTCTCAGAGGTAATGTTTGCCTATTTTGACCCCCCAGAAGCCTTATTGGACATAACTTTCTTATACAAAATCCATTTGTTCTCATTTTGAGCTCGTTGGAAAGCTTGTTTCTCATACGATAAAACTAATATGTGGAGTTATAGATATATTATTTTGAATTTGACTCTAAGGTGGGACTAGGAAACGAAGGGATCTCCAAAGGATTTTGAGCATATACAAGGGGGAACTTTGGAACTAGAAGACAAAGCTTATGAACCTAAGATCTAGTAGACACCTGGGCAAGGATAGAAAAAGCATTAGATCTTCTAAGGATAGTGTCAACCATATAGCTAAGTCTTGCGCACAACAACTAAGTGGTTATCCTTCCGTACTAAGTTCGGACACAAGTGATTTAGAAATGTCTTTTAGCATGGGGAGACCTGCAGGTAGCTTCGGCATTGCCTATTTATAGAAACCAGAAGGTCCCTATAAGAACCAACTGGAGTATATCAGGACCAACCGATTAGGTGCTCGCATCTACGAAGATAGCCTGAGGTGATTAGTGGTCCAACTCAAAAATCCCGATCAACCCTTTAGACTTGAACACCTAGTGGTTAAATTTGAAGAAGGTTCATACATTGATAAGCAAGGAACCATGTATGTGGTTACCAGCTTACCAGATAGAACAAATGAGTTTGGAAATATCAGTCCTGAGAATGAAATAGGACACCTAGAGCAAGGAGATGTAGGACGAGAACCCAAGATTCCTAGAGGTAAGTGAGTTTTGACCAGAGTGATCACTCCAGATCGGATCCCTCAAGACAAAAAAAGCATAGAACTATTCTTGAATAGAGAAACTGAGGAAGCCTTTTGAAGATTCAAGCCAAATCAACCTAGCCCAATAGTCACCATCTACAAGTTCAAGGATCTGGAGATACCAAGAAAAGTTGTCTACCTAGATAACACATCGGAGAAAATGTTCTTGGTATTAGAGCATGGTAAGCATGCATACACTTGGCAAGGCAAATTGATTTTTCCTCCACCAAGATCTAATGTTTCCCATGGCCTCCCATGAGCAAGATCATCCCAGGCTCATGAAACCCAGAGGGAAAGAACTATAAAGAGACCTAAGGTAAGCTTTACACACAATGTGGGTAGAGACAGATCAAGATTGGAAGGTGAAAGACATGAAAGAGAGAGACATCAAGCACATAGACATCAAAGAGTTGAACATGATTTTCCATTGCCTCGACCCCATGAGCACCCAAGAACCATTAGACCCTCTCAAGTGGTCAAGGCAATGAAGAACTATTTTGACAGCACATGAGATCCTTATGATCATGTGGTCGAGTTCAAAACCGTGTTAAGAGCTGAACAAGTTGAGAATTTGTTCACCCAGTTCGAGGCATTTGGTTTGACTCTTAAGGGCACTGCCTTAGCTTGGTTTCAACCCCTCAATAGTCGTAACTACCAAAACATAGGTCAAAAGCTAGAAGAATTCATTGTAGAGTTCTCCAAGAGTGGCATCGGGTATAATACATCATCCTTGATCCATAGTTTCAAGCAGACACCTAAAGAAACAGTGCAACTAGATAGTACTTAGAAAGGTTCCCTATTCCAGAGTTACCCACACTAGCCAAACAGGTGGCCTTGTTTTTAGATGGCTTACTAAGCACTAATTTAAGATCATATGTCTTGAAAAAGCCTAGATCCATAGAAGGGTGTGTGCAGATGTGCATAGACATAGAAGACAACTTGGGTGAGGAGTTAGAATTTTCAAAACTCTATAAGGATTTTGACAGTTCTACTGTTCACACCTCTAGAACCTCCATGGAGATGGATGAGATAGTTGAGCACGTGGCCAAGAAGCTAGGTGTTTAAAATAGACAAACACCAAGGATCACCATAGTGAAAGGATGTTACAACTGTGGAGGAGACCACATGGCTAATGTTTGCCCGATCATGGCTCAACTCCAAGGAAACCCTAGTGGCCAATATTGCACTATTGAGAGATAATACACAAACCACATGGCTCAAGATTGTCCATACAATAGGCAGCTATCAAACAAACTTATTAGCAACCTTACAAACAGGGTAGGTCTCAGGACCAATACCAATAGCCATATTATAGTCCAACATAGCAATATCAACCTCAGTACTAGTAGCAATATTAGGCACCAAATAAGCCACAATCGATCCTAGGAAAACAATCGCCAGCTCCCGCCAACGTGATTCCAGTTAAGTATGCTGACAAAAGAGAACCCTAATATAGCATTGGTGTCAATGACCCCTTTGGTCTCAGAAAATGACCATCATGCCCAGAGTTTTGACTACTCCTATGATGATAGTCCACAAGCTTACTACGTAGAGTCACATAAGCATAGTGAGACTTATCCATATCAATACGAGACACCACCTATGGAACAAAATTGGGAGCCAGAATACTCCAATGTCATGTATATGAATCCAAACCCCAGGCCCCAATTGAGACAAATGAGATGAGGAGCCCCTAGAGAACGATGTTTTAGATGTCAGGGAAACTATTTCATTCGAGAATGTCCCCACCCAACGACTCTGATACAAGGATATAACATCACAATACAAGGCTTTTGTCCTAAGTGTGGCAAGGAACGTCTCTCAAGAGATTGTCCGAGGAACCCCCTAGTGCATCGAAGGTTACACCAATTAATGTGGTAGGCCTAGTGGTGGATTCAAGTTCAAGTAGTGTTAGCATGGCTCCTATACACGTCGTTACTAGGGCACAAGCTATAAAACAAGCTAAACTAGCTGAACAATCAGAGTCAAGTGAATCAGGAGAGCCTAGTAAGAGGAAAACATGAACATGGAAGGATACTAGAGAGAAGGCCAATCGTAAGTGGGCCAGAAAGTTATCAGAACTAGAAGAAAGCTCTAAAGATGCAAAAACAAAAAGAAGATATTGCCTCTCAAAACCCTCACATGTCGAAACTCCATCCACTCCACTTCATACCATCCCACCTATCATTGTAAATAGACCACAACCAGGGTTTGTTCTTGTAGGTCCAACCCCAGAAGGCTTAGACATGATGTTTAAGGTTTATCAAGCTTGACTTCAAGAAGGGCCAACAGTTGCAAACCTAGACAAGAGCTACCCTAGAGTAGATTTAGAGATGGAACGGATAAAAATATGCATGAAAATGGTAGAACTAGCTCAGGCTATGCTTGGGACCAATCAATTGTTCAATTAGACAAATGCTATCAAATCAGGTTTGCATTTCTAGGGTTTATTAGAAAGATTAGAGTAGCTGGTAAACAAGCCAAAGGTTTCTTTACCACCACAAGATGAACCAATTGTTGAAAGAGAAAACTCACCACCAATGGAAGGTTATGTTCCTGATTCCATGGATGATGGAACACCTCTTTCAATTCAACAATACTCTCAAGAGTTCTTGGAGGAAATACAAGAGGAGAAATGGTCCAAGGAGTAGGGTAATCCCCCTCTCTGAAATTGATGATCTTCGTGATCAATTTTCCCAAGACATTCCATCTATTTACAGAGACCAAGCAGAGCAACTAGAAGAAGAAAGGTAAAACTTTGAATCCATTTCTTTACAAGAGCTGCCACAATTCACAAGCCCTCGTGAATCCGAATCTCTTCATATCAAAGCTACAATATTGGTAAGAAATGAAGACTCAGTGGTTCTAAGAAACACTAAAGTCATGAGGAACACTAAGGTTCAGTGTCATCTCACCTTAGAAGAGTTTCTCAAGTAAAACCTGAGCTATGGAATCATGTGGCGAATCAAGTTCAATAACTTGGTTCCAATGTGTCAAAATTAGGTCCTAAGCAGAAAGTATGAGAGATACCTCTAGAGAAAATAGGAGATATGAGTGAAGATGAAGAAGGTAAAATACTTATCTTCCAATCACCTACCAAGGTTACACAACCAAAGCTATCTTAGATTCAGGTGCTGGTGTTGTGATTGCGACCACCTCCTTGTGGAAGCAATTGGGCAAACCTACATTAAGACCAACTAGAATGAAGCTTCAAATGGCTAATGGCCATATTGAAAGACCTGTAGGATTGCTAGAAGGGATAACTCTAACCACTTGTGGAGTAGGGTTTGAACAAACCTTTCCTATATGTGACTCTGGCAAAAATAACGTCTATGAGATGATATTAGGAAGACCCTTCCTACGACAACTACATATAGTACAGGATTGGGGAACCAACTCCTTGTACTTGTAGCACTTAGGGGTCACAACCAAGGTGAATTTGAAAGATTACACACTCAGAGATGTACCACCCCTACAGTGGGATCCTATCCACAAGGTGCAAGAAGATTCAATCTTTGTGCATTCTAGAAGGTCTCCTGATCCATCTTGGATGCATGAAGATACTCACTTGTGGATGCGTAAGGTTGCAGAGGAACAGGAAAGGTGCTTAAAGGCAAGAGAAGAAGGAACTCCTCCAGAGATAGACTAGTTAGAGACCGAACCTACACATTGATGGTCTTTCCAGATGAGGAATTTGAGCCTCATGGCTAGGAAGAAATTTTAGCCACCATGGACATTGTTGTCAATGAAGAACAGTGGACACATCATTGTGATGAGGAGGGTTATCATATCTCTATGTTCATGTGTGCACCCTTGCTAGAAGATTGTCACCCTAGTGATGTCATAGAAGAAGAAGAGAATGATGATGATCTAGATTCCATTGTGATGGATAGTTGCTTCAACTTAGAGCAGCACTATCTAGAAGATGTAGGAGTATTTACTCAAAAAGAAGAAGAACCTCTCACAAGCATTAAAACTATAAATTCAAAGGAGGGAAGTGAAGGTGTTCAAAAGAAAAAGAATAGAAAAGCAGTGAAACAAGAAGAGGAAGAATCATTGTTTGAAGTACCACAGAATTTCAAGAAAAATGAAGTTGAAAACCGAAATATTTTGGTATGAATGAATGCCTAAGAGAGAGGCCATCATAGGAGAATCATATGATAATAAAAAAAGACTAACAAAATTGTAGTAAACATTATAGAGAAATGAAGAGCAATGTACGCACATAGGAGAAGACCTAAGTGCAGAAGAAGAAGTAGAGTTGGTAGCTTTATTAAGGGAATATAGGGACATATTTGCATGACGCTATAGATACCTAAAAGGGGTAGATCCGAGAATATGCTCTCATATGATTCCCATGACAATTGATGCCAAGCCTACCAAACAAAAGCCCTACACTTATAATGATACTTATGGAGCCAAAATAAAGGAAGAAATTGATAGATCGATTGGATTTATCTATGAGATTGAGCACACTGAATGGGTATCCCCCATTGTAGTAGTGCCAAAGAAGAATGGAAAGTTGTGAGTGTGTATCAACCTTAAAAATGTTCATGCGGCTATGATCAGAGATAGCTATTCGCTTCCAATCACCAAAAATTTATTGGAGCATGTTGCAGGCAAGGACGTTTATAGCTTTCCTGATGGATTTTCTAGTTACAATCAAGTAGCATTGCCCTAGAAGATCAACACAAAATTGTTTTTGCCACAAAGTGGGAAATTTTTTCATTTCACGTCAGGCCATTTGGGCTCACTAGTGCACCTTCAACATTCCAAAGGCTCATGTGTCATGTCTTCAAAGAGTTCTTGCAAAAGAGCTTAGAAGTATATGTGGATGATTTATGTGCTCATTCCCACATCCATAAGCTCATACAGATCTTCCACAAGTGTAGAGAGTATCGAGTGTGTTTGAACCCAAAAAAGTGTGTGTTCATGGTACATGAAGGTAAAATATTGTTTCTAAGAATGAAATATCAACAGATGAAGACAAAGTTAGAGCTATAGCAGAATTGCCAAGGCCAAGGAATGTTAAAAAGGTATAAGCCTTTATGGGCCATTGTGGATATTACCATAGGTTTATTCACATGTATGTGATCATAGCTAAACCTCTTTATGCCTTGCTAACAAATTTTGAGTGGAATGATGAATGTGAAAATTCCTTCAATGAGCTGATTATATGTTGTGCACAGCACCAATGCTAACCACTCCTGTTTGGAATAAACTATTTCATGTCCATGTGGATGCATCCAATCATGCAATAGGATGTGTTCTTGCACAACCCACAAGTGAAGGAAATTTAGATTTGCCCATAGCATATGCTAGTAGACAGCTAAACATAGCTGAACGAAACTACACAACAATTGAAAGAGAAGGTTTAATTGCTCGATGCTTATCTGTTCAATTTAGAAGGGTGCATATCCTAAACTTTGGACCCACAAATAAGAATGTGAGAACAAACAAAGAAGAAATTGTAAAATCACAAAAATATCAAATTTTGGTAGGAAGCATGTACAAACAAGATACGGAGGGTGTACTAGCTTGTTGTGTCGAGGATGATGAACATAGCAATTGGTTGCAACAAGCTCATGAAGGATTGCTAGGAAATCACTATTCTAAACAATGAACATTGTAGAATCTAAAAGATTTAGGAGTGTATTGGCCTAGTATGGACAAATAAATCCATTAGTGGATTAAGAATTGCCCAATGTGTAAGAAGAGACCCTCAGTGGAGCATGCTACCATTTATCACTTGTCATTAATTCCATATTGGAGCTCTCCAATGGTAAATTGGAAAAAGGAGGATATGGACCCATGATCATTAATAGAATTACCACTAGTGGTGCGGTTCAATTGGACATTCTAGAAGGTAATACCTTACCAAACTATATTAGTGGATGCTGAGTCAAGTTGTTTCAAGAACCTCTTATAGAGGATATGCTAATGAGACTCCACATTGCTAAGAAGCGAAAAGCAGAAGAAGTAATAGTTAGAGAGGAAGCACAGGTAGAGGCTAGAGAGTGCATTAGGAGAAATAAGTTAAGGCGGCAAGGCTTAGATGTTAATCCTAGTGCCTCATAGATCAATTCAAGACCTAGCCTATGCACCCGTAGTATTTCCTGATGAAGAATTTGAACCTCATGGTTGGGCAGAGATTTTAGCAACCATGGATGTAGCCATCAATGAAGAACAATGGACACCCCACTGTGATGAGGATGGCTATGACATTTCAGTCTTCACAATAGAGCCGATCATGTGTGATCCAATTGTTGAAGAATGTGAACCTAGCACTGATGCATTCGAGGATGCAAGTGACTCTGATTTAGAGTCAATCATTATGGACCCACCTTTTGCATGAGATGAGGAAAATTTCTATGAAGTAGAAGCTCACCCTCAGAGACACGAGGAAATTATGAATGAGATGATATTAACCACACAAGTGACCACTAAGAACGAAGGCTATCTGAAGAGGAAGAAGAGAGAAGTCACGTCTTTGTTTGAGGTCCCTGAAAATTGAAGATAGGAGAGTCATGCTAAGAATGCCTTAACGTGAAGCCGTCATAGGAGAGGCCTATGATAACAAAGAAACTACAAAGAAAATCATAGTGACCTTAGAGGAAGGTGAAGAGCGATGCACATACATAGGACATGACCTAAGTGAAGATGAGGAACAGGAGTTGATAGCCTTACTACGAGAATGTAGAGATGTGTTTGCATGGAGTTACAAGGACCTAAAAGGTGTAGACCTTGACATATGCTCACATACGATCCCCATGACCTCAGAGGCCAAACCCTCTAAACAGAAGCCATACACATACAATGACAACTACACTGCCAAGATCAAAGAAGAGATAGATCGCTTGGTGGAAGCTGGATTTATCTATGAAATCGAGCACACAGAATGGGTATCCCCCATTATAGTGGTGCCCAAAAAAAATGGCAAGTTACATGTATGCATTAACTTGAAGAAGGTTAATGTAGCCACTATCAGAGATAGTTATCCGCTTCCTATCACTGAGCATCCATTAGAAAAGGAAGCGGGAAAGGAAGTATACAGCTTCTAGGATGGGTTCTCTGGTTATAATCAAGTAGCCATTGCACCAGAAGATCAGCATAAGATGGCTTTTGCCATGGAGTGGGGTATATTTGCTTTTTGGGTAATGCCATTTGGGCTTACCAATGCTCCTGCAACCTTTCAAAGACTGATGTGCCATGTATTTAAAGAGTTCTTGAGGAAGAATTTGGAAGTCTATGTTGATGATCTTTGTGCTCATTCCAACATTAGACAGACACATATACTTGAACTCAGGCAAATCTTTGACAAATGTAGAGAGTATCAAGTCTGCATGAACCTAGAAAAGTGTGTTTTCATGGTCAGGCAAGGAAAGATTCTAGGACACATAGTGTCGAAGAACGGCATATCCACTGACGAAGAGAAAGTAAGAGCTATTGCAGAACTACCTAGGCCAAAGAATGTCAAGGAAGTGCAAGCTTTCATGGGGCATTGTGGTTATTACTGACGCTTCATACACATGTATGCCATCATTGCAAAGCCTTTATACGGACTTTTGACCAACTTTGATTGGACTGATGAATGTGAGAAATCTTTCAATGAGCTTAAACGGCGATTGTGTTCAGCACCAATCTTGACTACACCGTATTGGAACAAGCCATTCCATGTCCATGTGGATGCATCCAATTATGCTATTGGGTGTGTACTTGCACAACCTACAGGCGAAGGTAATATGGATCTTCCTTGTCTATGCTAGCAGATAGTTAAATGCAAGTGAACAAAATTATACCACTACTGAGAGAGAGGGGTTAGGCATGGTATATGCGGTTAAAAAGTTTCGACACTATTTGTTTGCAAATAAGTTTAAATTTTTTACTGATCATCAAGCTCTACTTTACTTGGTGACCAAGCCATGCAATACAGGGAGATTGGTAAGATGGTTCCTCTTACTAATGGAATATGACTTTGAGGTAGTGGTAAGAAAAGGCAAGACTCACTTGAGAACAGATCATCTCTCGAGGCTCACATCCGGAGAGGCCCCACAAGGAGTATCAGATGATCTTCCTGATGCCTACTTGTTGAATTTGGAAGGTATACCACAGTGGGCCAAGACCTTAGTGCTAGTACTAAAATATGGGCCTAAACATCCAATAGTCAACACTTAAGATAGGGAGGTAGTAAAGGCCCAAAAGTACCATATCATGGCAGGGAGTATGTACAAGTACATGGATCAAGGAATATTATCTTGTTGTGGGGAAGAGGATGAGTACACAAAATGGTTGCAATTAACACATGTTGGTGCATTAGAGCAACACTACTCGAGGCAAAGAACTTTACAAACACTAAGGAGACTTAGAGTACACTGGCCAGCTATGGAAGCAGATGTCCATAGGATGTGCGAGGAATGCCCAATCTGCAGCACTAGAACGCCTGTGGAACATGCCACTCTTTATCAAGTTTCTTTAGTGTCAGATTGGAGCGAACCATTAGTAGCCTTCCTGAGAACGAAAACATTCCCTCAGGAGATGGCAGTGGGCAGACAAAGGAGCTTAGAACAAGAAGCTTTAGATTATACTCTCATTGGAGATAATCTATACAGACGAGGAAAAGATGGGTATCTTAGAGTGTGTGTCCACGAGAGTGATTATGTGAAGATTTTGAAAACTGCTCACCAAGGTGTAACAAGAGGACACTTTGGAGCATATCGGGTGATCAAGGCAAAACTATTTGCAGGTCTTTGGTGGCAAACCCTTCACATGGATGCACATACCTACGTGAAGAGGTGTGATGTTTGTCAGTGAACTCAGTATCCTATATGCAAAGATGAGATGCCATTGAAACCCATGATGGGGGGACGTGCATTCTCTAAATGGGGAATAGGCTTTGTTGGTCCTATTAATCCCCCAGCCAAGGGTTCACATGTTGAATACATCATTGTGGCCACAGACTATCTAACCAAGAGGGTAGAAGTGAAAGCCACAACGAAGAACGATCAAACGACAACAAAGTTCTTATTTGCGAATGTGTTCACTAGATATGGATTGCCAATAGATTTAGTGTGATAGAGGCACACACTTCTTGAATGAAGTCATTGAGAATCTTCTTCAAGAATTATTGGTAATACATAAGAAGTCAGCTCCCTATCATCCACAAGCTAATGGACAGACTGAGAGCACAAATAACATTCTATGCAATGTATTGACAAAATTGGTTAATAATAAACACTCTGATTGGGACAAACAGCTACATCATGTTGTTTGGGCATCGAGAGTTGCCTATAAAATGGTACTCCAATCCACACCCTTTAAAATGGTGTTTGGCCAAAATGCAGTGCTACCATTGGACTTTTTGATACCTACATTGAAAGTATCACAAGAGCATGAGTACACAGGCCATGAGCTCTCCTCTAGGATCTTTGATCTTGAACGATTGGGTGAAACACAATTGAGAGCTGCAACAAGAATTTATGCAGCCAAGAAGAGATAAAAAGCATATTTTGATGCACATGTGAAGAATAAGGGCTTGAAAGCAGGAGATCTAGTCCTAGTCTACACCTTGAAGCAACATGCACGGAAATTAGAGAAGAGAGGCTATGGACCAATGATTATCAATAGGATCTCCACAAGTGGAGCAGTTCAACTAGCCACTCTAGAAGGCGACATCCTACCAAGTTACATAAGTGGATGCAAAGTCAAGTTATATCAAGAACCCCTAATGGAGGGGATGCTAAATCGACTCAATACTACCAAGAAACGCAAGGAAGAAGAAAAACGAATTCGAGAAGAAGCACATGTGGAAGCTTTAGAATGCATCTGACGAATGAAATTACGAAGATAAGGTAGAGATCCACCTATGTCTGACACTCAAGAAGCTCTAACTTATCTGATGGCCATGTGCGAGGCTTCAGGTGAACGGTTCCATAGGATAGTTGATCGACGACCTTTTGTGACCCTAGAAGTAAGACAAGGAAAGAGTGCTAGGTCCGTGAGAGCTTTAATTGACTCACGAGCAGCCACTAGTGCAGTTCGGCTTTCTCACTGCCAAGAATTGCAATTGAAGGTTGATCCTATAGAGGCATATCTCATAGGAATTGGAGGTGTTGAAACCCCCTGCATGGGAGAGGTGGAACTTCCCCTCTACATTCAAGAGGTCCTAATGGCAGTTAAAGTGCTAGTATGTGAAGACGAGGGACTTACCGAACCTCTTTTCTTGGGCCAAGATTGGATCTATGATTATGCAGTCGACCTCAACCTAAGAAGTGGACTTCTTTAGGCTTGGGTAGGCCAAAACCACATCACGATTGAATTAGAAAATCAAGCACTCAAGCCACTAGAAAAGGCACCAAATCCTGGTCCCTCCAAGAACCCACATGAAGATAATGATGCTATTCTTGTCCAAAGTTCTATGGTGCAGAAGATTTTCACCCTTGACGAAAGTGTAGAAGTCAATGAGGAGTTCCCTTCTTTTCCAAAGAGGATTCAAGGATGGCAAGCCGGCCAACACACGACATAGGGGAGGCCGATGATCAAGAAGCATGAGCACCAAACTGTACAATATAAAGTACCTTCTGGCATGAAGCAGATTTGGGTACGCAAGGGTGAACAACCCTCAGCTTTGACAAAGGATCTGAAAGATGCACCAAACGAGCTACAGTGTCGAGGATTACAATGAAGGAGTATCCTAGGCATCAATCTAGAAAAACCATTTCTATGTGGGTTCCAAAGCGGTCAATGAAGGCTATCCCAAATGCTAGATAGATATGGGTTCCCAAGACCTACTTACAAGCTCAAATAGCTTCACCTCCATTCATAAGATTGAATCAACACCCACAAGCACCCTTGGCACAAATCCTAAGGCAAACATCTACACTCCACACCACTGTTGTGTTTACAAACTTTTAAACATCAAAGTACACAATGAAACATGATGAGACCTCCCAAGATCGTTAAAACACCAACCAAATATTTCCAAACCTCAAAAAAAAACTTTCCACCAAACTTTCCAAAAAACAGAAATAGGTCACTCTAGCAAAATGATCACCAAAAAATCTCTCAGCAAAATTTGACAAAATTAATCATATATTCTGAAAGCAGACTCAGACTAGCATGCTCTGAAACAAAAAACGAAAACAATGGTGGAGTATAGCTCTCAAACCAACAGCTTGAAGTCAAGGTAAAAAGAAGCCTGCAACAGCAAGGTATGACTAACTGTCTGAATTGAAAATTGATGTATAGAAGCAATAAAACTTCACGATCTATGAGAAATTTTAATATGGATACAATGTATAAGAGCTAAGGAAACTCCTCCGAGTAAAATCACTCAAAAAGACCTCATAACGACTGAGATATGAAAGTTTGAAGAGAGGTATGTCTCTTATGAGGCACCCGATAGACACAAGAAAGAAGATATGCAAAAACGCCTACTTTCGTGGCATTTTCTCTTTGTAAATTGTATGAAAATTGATATACTTATATAGTAAAATTTGTAAGCTTTGCAACGCAACACGAATCACTCAATTTGGACACCTACACTAAGAGAACCACTCTTTTTATTGAGAGGCTATCAACAAAAGTGCCTTCCTTGTCTAAAAATAGACACCTCTCCTTTCCTTCTACTTTTATCTACTTTTGCTCTAACTTTGGAGATGTGAACGCCTCCACATGTTATTTTTCATAACTAATAAGATCCACAAGCTTCCATATACCATTTTTAATAATTAATAAAATCCACAAGAATACTTTAGAGCTTGTTTTTATGTAGCATTGCCCCCCTCAAGCTCTAAATCCAAAGCTTTGACTCCAAGTAGTACTTTGATTCGCTTAAGCTTCTGAGCATCCACTGCTTTTGTGAGTATGTCTGCTAATTGATCTTTCATTCCAACATGTTGAATATCAATATCTTCATTCACCACCTTCTCTTGGATATAGTGATAGTGCACTTCAATGTGTTTTGTTCTTGCATGGTACACTAGATTAGATGCGAGCTGTAATGAACTTACATTATCTCCAAAGAGTAGTGGACGTGTTGTAGATAGATTCATATCTTCATAAAGCTTCAAATACCACATAATCTCACAAGTTGCATTTGTACGACTTCTATATTCAGCTTCTGTGCTTGAAAGTGCTACTGTAGGTTGTTTTTTAGAACTCCATGAAACCAAATTATTACCTGCAAATATCAGATATCCACCTGTACTCCTTCTATCATCCTTATTTCCAGCCCAATTTGCATCACTGTATGCTTTCAAATCTAGACCTTCATGATATTTATAGCCCAAACCTTCATTTAATGTACCCTTCAAATATCTCAAGACCCTTTTTGCTGCTTGCATATGAACATCTGTGGGTTTGTTCATGAATTGAGACAATGTACTTACACTAAATGTAATATCCGGCCTTGTTAAAGTTGCATATATAAGAGAACCAATCAAAGACCTATAGATAAGTGGATCTTCTAAAGGTTCACCATCTTCAGCACTGTACTTCACATTGGGTTCCATCGGATTATTGATACTCTTGCAATGCTCCATGCCATATTTCTTTAACAAATATGAAATATACTTTCTTTGTAGAAGATATATGCCATCTTCCTTCTTCATAACTTCGATTCCAAGAATGTAGGTCAGTGCTCCTAAATCTGAAATTTTAAATTCAGATCCAAGCTCTGCTTTGATCCTGGCTATCTCACCTTCATTGTTTCCTGTTATTATCAAGTCATCCACATAAATTGAGATATAAACAATCAATGATCCTTCAACCTTAACATACTGTTGCTCTAGCACAATGGTGAGAACCACGTTAAGAAGCTTCACCTCCTTAATTGTCAATCCGCGGAAGAGATAGGAGTGATATGAAGATCGTGAATGTGAGATGAAGTGAGAGTGAAGGTGAGAAGCATAGAGATGCACACACACATACACACACACAACGAAGAGACAAGCAAGGCACAATGGAAGGTGAAAAATTAACTCTATTACTCAAGAACACTCTTACAAGATCAAAATAGCTCTAAGCTCTTCTCTACTCCAACAAGCTAAAAATGAGCTCTCTAGCTCTTTTTATAGTTTCTAGACTAGTTTTGACCGGTTTCACATCTAGTGACCGGCATAGTTAAAAAAATAGGTCCTAGATGCTATTTGAAAGGGTAAACGGTATCTAAAAATAACCAAAATTGATACGCTTGTTCTACCTAAGCTCCTCAAGCTCGAGGACTCCTCGGCTTGCACAAAATGGAGCTAGAAATTAAGAAAAGGGTTTTTCTATGTTACATATGTTACAATAGTGATAAAAATCACTGTTGGAGGTTTTTGAAAAGTATTTCTAAAACTCAAAGTCTGCTATAGATTTAGCAGAATTTGTCTCAGCAATTCTGTTCAACTTTTTCAGATACAATCAATTTTCCGTATCAAGGTATTTTAATCACCGACTATGGCTGAAAGCATTGATGTATTTCGTATGTTGTTTGTTGAGGATAAGTTGGATGGTACCAACTATCCATTATGGGCTTATATGATGCAACATGTATTGGTTGCAAAAGGAGTGTGGAACATTGTGCAGGGTGTTAAAAAACCTCCTATCACACCTGCAACTGTTAGAACTGCAGGTACTGAAGCTGATGCAGAAGGTGTCAAAGATGGTGATATTCTACAGATTCATGTTTGTGCTGCTGTTTCTATTGCACCTACTGTAGAGCACATTCTTTGGGATGACAGAGATGCTCAGGCTTATGCATTGATAGCTTTTTCTGTCAAACGTGCCTTTCTTCCTCACATTCGCTCTTGCAGAATAACTAAAGATGCTTGGGATACCCTTACCACATTGTACCAGGCTAGGAATGAGGCGTGTGTTCTTACCTCCGAAAACAGTTAGAGAGTGAGCAGATGAATGAAGGTGATTCTATGGACAGTTTTTTGATAAATCTCAAGGATTCAAAGGAATAGTTGATTTCTGTAGATGAAGTCGTTCTTGACAGTTCACTTGCTCTGAATGGTCTTCCCAACTCATATTAGAGTTTTGCTTCTACTCTTTGTTTGATGATGAAAGGCAATCCAAATGCTTTAACATTTGAAGAGTTAGATTTTGTTTTGTTGTAGGAAGATCAGTCTAGGTAGAACAGGTCTATCGTGCATGTTGTAGATCAAGCTTTCCTGGCTAGTCAGAAGGGCAAAGGAAAATGGAGCTCTTTTACTAGTAAGGAGAAATCTACAAATGTTGCACATTCGAAGAAGGAAGACAAAGATGAGAAGAAATCAGAAAAGCAGAAATTGTTTTGCAAATACTCTAAAGCAAATGATCATGTCACTAAGAGCTGTCCAAACTAGCTACTAAAGAGGCAAAGAAGAAAGAGGCCGGAATGGTTGTTGTAGAGGCCTCTACATCGAAAACAGAGTCTGCTAATCTTGTGGAGGATAAAGAATGGGTGTTTACTATTGTTTGCAGTTTTGACCCATCTTCTAATGAGCAGTGCATGTCTGTAGTAGAATCAGATGTTTGGTACTTTGCTTGTGGGGCAACCAAACATGTTACCTCACAACGTAGTTTCTTCTCTTTACTAGAGCCTGCCCCTACAAGGAATACTATCACATGTGCCAACAAATCCTCTTATCATATCATGGGAACTGGTAAGATCATTTTGACCTATTGATGGTAGTTCTTTCACTCTATCAGATGCTTTATTTGTTCCAAGGATCAAGAAGAATCTGTTATCAGTTTTTACATAAGCCAAAATTGTCTTGGTTGTGAATTTGTTGATGACAAATGTACAGTTCATGATCTGTCAAATGGCGATGTGATCATTGCTTCTGCCATTTTATCTCGTGGGTTGTATAAGCTCATAGACTATGAAAAATCTATGAATGATTTGGCATGTGCAGTACAAGATTCTTAGGCTATGTCAGATGAAAATCTTTGGCATGCACGCTTTGGTCATCTGAACTTTGCTATGGGCAAAATGCAGAATTCTTTCCGTTCCAAAAGATGGTTCAATTCTGGCTACGTAGAAATTGCAGCTTGTACATAGTGATATCTGTGGTCCTATGCAAACACCTTCTGGAAACTATCTTTACTTTGTGACTTTCATTGATGATTTTTCCATGCATGCATGTGTATATCCATTGAAAGCAAAGTCTGAAGTGTTCATGTGCTTCAAATTGTTTCTGGTTTTGGATGAAAATATGTTAGCATGTAGAATGGGTACCCTCCATTCTGATTGGGGGGGATATATGTTTTCTGATTTTAATGCATTTCTAGCTCAACGTGGGATAAAAAATCAGTGTACAATGCCATATACACCTCAATAGAATGGAGTTGCTGAATGGAAGAACACGTCACTCATGGAGATGGCGAGGTGTATGGTCAAGAGTTACGCTTTACCACACAGTTTCTGGCTTGAGGTTGTTATGTGTGCAACATATGTACTTAACAGGTGTCCCACTAAAGCACTGCAATCTATCACTCCATATGAGGCTTGGCATGGTTGCAAGCCATCTGTTGCCCATCTGTGTGTTTTTGGTTGTTTGGCATATACATTTGTGCTTGAACAACATCGTAGAAAATTGGATGATAAAAGTAGTAAAATGTATTTTTGTTGGGTAGAGTTTTGAAAGTAAAGGCTATGGTCTGTATCATCCACAGAGTGAATGCATTTTGGTTATCCATGATGTTGTTTTTGTGGAAGATGCTATTCAACCATTGTTGTCGTGTACTAAGGAGACATCTGTTAGCTCCAAAGACATGTATGTTGATGACATGTTGCTCACTATTCCTCATAAGAAGCATATTTTTTATTTCAAAGCTGATTTACATGCCTCATTTGAGATGTCTGATTTGGGGCATTTGCATGATTATTTGAGCATTCAGTTTATGCATGTTGATGGTGGAATGGATTTATGTCAAACGAAATATATTGACACATTATTGCACTATTTGGCCTTGAAGTCTGTAAGCCAATTGCCACTCCTATGGAGACAGGTTTACGATTGAGTCTTCATGATTCTAGAGATGCATTTGATGTTGTTCTGTATCATCACACTATTGGATGCTTGATTTATTTATGCATTACTCAGTTAGATATTCAGTTTGCTAACTCACAGATGAGTAGGCTTATGCATTGCCCAAGTGTCAGGTATTGGTAGGTCATTAAGTGCATCTTTCACTACTTGAGTGGTACGCGGCTACTTGGGTTGTTTTATCCCAAGGGGGTGATCCCTACCGCCAGATTTGCATGCTTTTTTTGACTCTGACTAGGCTAGTTGCTATGACACTCGTGTATCCACTAGTGGTTTTTGCTTCATGCTTGGTAGCTCATGCATATCTTGGTTGAGCAAGAAGTAGCCTACTATGGCCACTTCCAGTTGTGAGGCTGAGTATAGGGAAGCTTTCATAGTGACTGTTGAGTGTGTGTGGCTTAGATGCCTTATGGCTGATTTGGGTGTTGGTCAGTCTTCAACATCCACCATCTTCATTGACAAACAAAGCACATTGGCAGTTGCAAGGAACCCTATGTTCCATGCTCGCACTAAGCACATTGAGGTGCATGATCATTATGTTAGGGAGAGGTTCTCTAGTGGGGAGATCAGCTTGGCATATGTGTGCACGCAGGAGAACATTGTAGACCTTTTTACAAAGGCCTTACCTAGGGAGAAGTTTGAAGCTTTCTGCAAAGCGTTGGGCTTACTTCCTTTTGTGGATTGATTCCACATAGCTTGGCACTTCCTTATACATGAGTGCCAACTTCTTGTTCACCGCATCACTCCCAGGGGGGATTTGTTGATATATTTAGGTAGTGATGTGTGTGAACACTCTAGGAGTGATGGGGCACTTTTTTCCTCTTTAAGAGGTTTTTCCCCTTGCTTGTATATATGCCTTTAGCCCTAACGGGTTACTTATCTTTGTACATTCTAGTGATAATACATTCTATATTGTGTGTTGTGCTCCAAGCTTCTTCTTCTTCCTTGTGCTATTTGTGTGCTTTCATAGACGTCTAACTCCAACATAAATCAGCCCCAAATATTCTTGCTCCTTAATGAAGTATTTCAATGGCGATGCACCGCACTCTTCTCTCCTTCTTGAGAGCTCCACGACGATCTGCTCGGAGTAGAAAACCAAGCTCCTAACGCCGCACACAGTACTCCGCACGAAGGCTATAGAATACGCAGAAAATACAGTACACAGGAAGCACGAAAACAGACTTCTTAGGTCTTACAAATGCGGTCGAACTTACAGTCTGTGACTGACCAGGCCACTATATGTTTTATTAAAGAACATATACAAAGAAGTGTCCATGGCCATTTGGCCTTTCACATGGACACTAACGGTAACAATCTCCCACTAAAGGCCAATATGGCTAGAGTAACTATGGGAGAAAAAAGAAAGAATGATAAAGAATACCTGAGTGTAAGTATACAAACTATACCTCCCACCTGATGGGCATGTTACACAGTATACAAGTGACTGCGTAAGATCAAGAATCAAGTAACCCCCATCAAATGACAAGAGTGTCGAAAGCTATCCTGTGGTAGAGCTTTAGTCAAAGCATCTGCAGCATTATCTTGAGTGTGAACCTTCTCAAGAATAATGCTCTCAGTGGCTAAGCAATCTCTAATGAAGTGATACCTCACCTGAATGTGCTTGGTCTTTGCATGATAGACCGGATTCTTAGCCAAAGCAATGGCACTCTGACTATCATTGAGCAAGTGAGGTACATGCTGAGGCAAACCCATATCACAAGCAAGACGAGAAAGCCACAATGCTTCCTTACATGCCTCACTTGCTGCAACATACTCTGCTTCTGTGGTGGAAAGAGCTGTACATTCTTGAAGACGAGATCTCCAAGAGATAGCACCTCCAGCAAAATGAAAAATGTACCCTGATGTAGACTTACGATTGTCTACACAACCAGCATAGTCAGAATCTGTGTAACCAATAATGGATGCTTTCCCTCTACCTAAGCATAGACACTTGTCCTTAGTGCCACTCAGATATCTCAAAATCATTTTGACCGCTTCCCAATGTTTCTTGCAAGGATTAGACATATATCTGCTCACAACTCCCACTGCAAATGCAATGTCTGGTCTCGTAGCTACCATAGCATACATGAGACTACCAACAGCAGATTGATAGGGAATTTTGGTCATTAATTCCTTTTCCTCATCTGATTTGGGGCAGTCATCCTTGCTCAATTTCACATATGTGGGTAAAGGTGTACTCAATGCCTTTCCACCCTGCATATTGAATCGATGAAGTACTTTGGATATGTACTCACTTTGAGACAAGTATATGCATCTTTTACTCCTATCACGAGTGATGCGCATGCCAAGAATATGTTTGGCATCCCCCAAATCCTTCATATCAAATGTCTGACTCAACTTCTTTTTTTGAATTGACAAATCATAAGAGGACTTCCCAGCAATCAACATATCATCGACGTAAAGTATCAAGCATATCAAGCTGCCATCAGAACATCTCTTTGTGTAGAGACAATGATCCTCATTGCTCCGAGAATAGCCTTGGGACTTCATAAAAGCATCAAACTTTTGGTACCATTGTCTAGGAGACTGTTTAAGTCCATACAAGCTCTTCTTGAGCTTACAAACTAGACTTTCCTTGCCAGGAACTACATAACCCTCTGGTTGTTCCATATAGATCTCATCTGTAAGATCTCCATGCAAGAAAGTTGTTTTCACATCCATTTGGACTAGCTCTAAGTCCTCCATTGCAATGAATCCAAGCAACATGCGCAAAGTAGTCATCTTGACCACTGGAGAGAAGATTTCCTCAAAATCAACACCATGTTGTTGCTTAAAACCCTTTGCAACAAGTCGTGCTTTATATTTTGGAGAAGCACTATCTGATGTGAATTTCAGCTTATATACCCATTTACATGGTAAAGCTTTCCTGCCCTTTGGCAAAGGTACTAAGTCCCAAGTACCATTCTTGTGAATAGAATCCAACTCACTCTTCATGGCACGCTCCCACTTGACATGATCCTCTATCTGCATAGCCTCTTTGTAGCAAGAGGGCTCACCGGCATCTGTTAGCATAACAAAATCTAAACCTGGAACATATCTATCATGTGGATATGAGACACGTGCAGAACGTCTCAATGGTTGCTGAACAGGAACATGTGCAGACTGATCTGAATGGACATTCTCTTGAACATCCCTATGTGCAGCATCTTTATGCATGCTAATTGGAGGACTATTATCCTCAAACACCACTCTTCTCACTTCAACCTCCTTAATCGGCTGTTTATGCATCTTAGACTCATTAAAAATGACATCACTACTTTTGATCACTGACCGTGTTTCAGGATCCCATAAGCGATATCCAAATTGTCCTTCTCGACCATATCCAAGAAAAATGCATTTCTTTGATTTATGGTCCAACTTTTGTCTAAGATTCTTGGGTATATGAACATATGCTTCACACCCAAAAACTCGAAGATGATCGTAATATGGTGGTTTCCCTGTCCATAACTCTTGTACCACTTTCAGAACTTTGGCAGTACTAGGTGAAAGGTTAATCACATGAACTGCAGTCAATACTACTTCTGTCCAAAAACCTTGTGAGAGGTTTGCATGATGCAACATAGAGACTACTTTATCTTGAATAGTTCTATTCATCCTCTCAGCTACACCATTCTTTACTGGGGTATAAGGAGCTGTAAACTCTCTACGAATCCCTCTACACTGACAGAAAAGGCTGAATTCATGTGAGGTATACTCACCCCCATTATCTGAACGTAAAGCCTTAAGCTTAGTTCCTTTTTCAGTCTCAACTGAAACAAGCCATTTTCTGAAAGTAGGGAATACATCATCCTTCGATTTGATAGGATATACCCAAACTTTTCTAGTAGCATCATCTATGAAAGTGACAAAGTAAAGAGAACCACCTAAGGACCTAGTGGGCATAGGACCACACACATCTGTATGAACAAGATCTAAAGGCTGAATTGAAGAGTCAATGTGCATTTTATGTACATTTTTGGTTTGCTTTCCGTATTGACAATGCTCACAAAATGAAAAATCAGAGAAAGATAACACAAGTAAGTATCCAGAACGAGAAAGATTTTCCATTCCACTACGAGATATATGGCCCAAACGACCATGCCAAATACAAGCCATAGGCTGTTCAGTAACAGCTAACAAGTGTTCTTTCAATGATACAAATAAAGGGTAAAGTGAGCCAACTTTCCTTCCTTTTGCAATAACCATATTGCCCTTTGATATACGAAAGGACTGAGCATAGAAGACCACCTTGTAACCAAGGTCATCAAGTTGACCAACTGACATCAAACTGCGTGATAACTGAGGTACATGGCGTACATTATGCATAGTAAATTTTGAACCGTCAATGAACTGCACAACCACATCTCCAATCCCCACAACATCACACTAGTAAGAGTCACCAAGTCTCACGCTACCAAGAGACTTTGCTACATAATAAGAGAACCATTCTCTATGTGGTGTCACATGGAAAGAAGCACCAGAATCTAGCAGCCAGGTGTGGGAAAGAGAATCAGCCATAAGTGCCTCAGATGGCACAGTACTATCAAGTGTCAACACATCAGCATCATCAGAAATAGCATTAATTTCTTCAATCTTCACAGTCGAAGTAGATGGTGCAGGTAACTGTTTAACATGCCCATCAACATTCTGTCCTTTACCTTTAGCATTCTTTAATGCATAACAGTCTTTCTTCATGTATCCTTTCTTATGACAATAATGGCATTCAATATCCCTCTTCCTTGATTTACTTCTGCTCTTATTCCGTTGACCATTCTTTTACTTGTTCTTGCTCCTGCCACGTTGTTGATTCTTTCCTTGGTAAGAATCACGAACATTATATGCATCTCCACTCTGAGTGCCAACCATAGATTTTCTACGAATCTCCTCACTCAAGAGTGCTCCACATATGTCATCATAGACAAGTTTACCACCTGGTGCACTATTGCTAATAGCTGTGCAAAATGTATCCCATGATGATGACAGGGTGCATAACAACAATACTGCTTTCATTTCATTGTCCATATCCATTTTCTGAGCCTGTAACTGGGAGAATATGGCATCAAACTCATTTAGATGAGCAGCAACACTATCTGTGTCCTTCATACGAAGGTCGTATAATTTTCTCATCAGATATACTTTATTTGATGCCGTCTCTTTTTCATATGTATTGCATAACTTCTTCCAAAGCTCCTCTGCACTTTCACAGTCTAATACTGTAAAGTAAACATTATCTACGAGGTGCAAGCGAATGGTAGACCTAGCCATTTCATCTAACTCATCCCAATCATCTTCATCCATGTCAGCAGGCTTCTTTGAAATCCCATTTACTGGCTTCCATTGCCTTCTTTGAATCAGCACATCTTTAATCTGATTCTTCCATAGAGCAAAGTTTGTGCCATCAAATTTTTGGATCTCAAAATGGTCTTTGCCCTGCAAGTTATAGCTCCTCCTCGGAACGCTAGCACTAGACCCTGATCCACCGGATGTGCCTGAGACCTCTGATGCCATGGTCGTAGAGAACTGAATAGAATGATAATGGAGCTAGAAGAGTCCAAACACCAAAAAATAAGTGTATCAAGGAGTAAATCGACCACTATATAGTTGACTAAACCAGAAATTTGGAAAAATTTTGCCAGAGTATCCTCTGCAAAATTAGCATATGACCAGTGTCAAAGTATCATAAAACTGCAAGTACTGACATGTCTACCTGCATAGTGAATCACTGACTCCATTGCATATAATCAGTTACCCAATAGAAGCCAACTAGGCTTGTCGAGCACCTATGAACAACTATCATACATCTCCTATGGCGAGGCTGGGTAAGTCTTCCACCTGCATCACCGAAGAGATCCCGACATCTGGGTGTCTCCCAGTTAAGAAAACCTCACCATGACCCTCTTTATCAAACGTAAAAGGCTTTATGCAAAGAACGTAACCGCTATATCAATGCCCACATGGACGTACATAAGCGCTATCCACAGAAGCGTACATGGTGTGTATGTGCTCAATATATGCAGTAAAATGACACTAAAAGGCTGAATACACAGCCCAAAAACTAGCCAATAACACCTGCAAGTGTCTGTCAACTCTGATGTTTTAGGCTTTAAAAACCTGCATAAATTTGCAGCGACTGCTCCCACCAAAACTGAAAACCCCTCGAGAAACCTGTAGTTTTACGAGTGTGGCTGAAAATACAGCCCCAAAGGTTGATATTTATTGTCTGAGAAGTACAAGGAACACTCTTCTTGATGTTCTTGGACCTGTGTGAAGAGAACTACGTGCAAAAGTACTCCGAAATGGCTCCAAAAACACCCCAAAATTGCTTCACAAATAGGCTTTAAAAGCAAAAATGAAGCTTTGAGGGACCAAAACTTGTTCAAGGTAATGTCAACCTTAGTCTTTCCCCTTCTTCAAACACCACAAGAGTGTAGCTTAGTGGCAAGAGATTGCCACGGTTAAGCAAGCTCTGGGGGGAACAGTACTGGGATGGGTGACCTCCCGGGAAGTACCGGGAACCTCTATATTTCTTGATCGTTGAGGTCCTCCCTCGCGCGTAGCCAACGGCGCCAACGGTGACTCGGATGACAAGGTATGCCAAGGTCTATGCCTTGGTCGCCGCCTCAGGAACAAAGCTTTTTTGCCTCGAACTGCTCTGATACCAGTGAAGTATTTCAATGGCGATGCACCGCACTCTTCTCTCCTTCTTGAGAGCTCCACGACGATCTGCTCAGAGTAGAAAACCAAGCTCCTAACGCCGCACACAGTACTCCGCACGAAGGCTGTAGAATACGCAGAAAATACAGTACACAGGGAGCACGAAAACAGACTTCTTAGGTCTTACAAATGCGGTCGAACTTACAGTCTGTGACTGACCAGGCCACTATATGTTTTATTAAAGAACATATACAAAGAAGTGTCTAGTGGCCATTTGGCCTTTCACATGGACACTAACGGTAACACTTAATTGATTAATTGTGCTCGGTTGTAATGAGACATTTGCTAGCATAATAAATAGTTCTAAACCATGAAGGAACTATTTTCTGCATTAAGACATAACCAGTAGCAATATCTCAAGCATCAACGAAGACATGGAAAGGGTGAGACCAGTCAGGAGCCTAAAGGATTGGTGCTTGAGTACGACATGTCTTAAATCATCAAAAAGCTATATCACATTCCAAAAGCCACTTGAATGCTATAGGCTTAACATGAGCAAGAGCATTAAGAGGCATTGCAATATGGGATAAACAACATAGATGTCTTCCATGCCAACAAATTTGGCCTAGAAAACATAATACATCCTTAGGAGATCATGGTGGAGGTACTTCCAACACAACTTTGACTTTATCGAGATCTACTACAATTCTGGTATTGGAGATCACATGTCCAAGTAGTTTCCCACATTTCACACCAAAAACCAATTTAGCAGGATTTAAAATTAAATGTACTTCTTGACACTTAGTGAAGCATAATCATAAATGTTACAAGTGACAAACTTGTTTTCCATGTACTAAAAAATCATCCAAAAATGCCCGCATCAAACTAGTTAAATTTGGGGCGAATATTTGTTGCATACAATGTTGACAAGTGCTAGTGGCATTCCATAGTCCAAACCACATTACAATACAAGCAAATACTCCCTAGTTAGTAATAAAAGCTATTTTAGGAATATCACATTTGACCATTCCCACCTGATTATAGCCACTAAATCCATCTAAGAAAGAATACATTTCCCTTCCAGCAACCTCATCTAGCATCATGTCCAAAAATGGTAGAGGGAATGAGCTCGAAATGGTTGCTACATTTAATGCATGGTAATCTACATAGATTCATAATTGCTTGTTCTTCTTGGGTACTATAATGATAGGAGAAACCCATTTTCAATACTCAATAGGTACAATAAATCCTACTCTTAGTAGTCGATCAATTTTTTCCTTGACTTGTATAGCAAAATTTGGGTTCATAAAATACCACTGCTAGATTATCGGAGAAGCATCAAGTTTTAATTTTATTTTATGCTAATACTAAATATGGGATCCAATCCATGCATATCAGAGCAATCCTAGACAAACACATCTTCACACTCATTCAGGAGCATGAGTAATTCCTTTTGGAATCCACTAAGTAAGATCTAATTTTGACTTTTTGAGGTGTATTTTCAGATCCTAAATTTACATAATCAACCTAATCTTCTTGAATATGAACACTAACTTGTGTGAAAATATCATCAAAGACACGATATCTCCTCCTCATACGGTTAAGGCTCAACTTCAAATTGTATTGCAACTATGACCAAAATTGCTTGCTGGAATTGTGAAAAATCCTCTGGTATGTCAATAAGTCCTACATACCATAAATCTTTATTCGCTTCTAGAAATTGAGTTTCCTAATCTTCCTCTAATCCTTCCATCATATGTGGTGGTTCTACAATCCAAGGCAATTGAACCTTAGGATAGTGTTGCTTATCCTCTAAAGGAATTGAATACTTTTTATGGACTTTCTTAAAAGTGATATGTTTAGATCCCCTATCTTGCTTAACTTTTGCCTAATTTAACCATGTTCTTCCAAGTAAAAAATTATAATCATTGATTTTTCCTATTAATTCAATTACTACAAAAGTAATTTTAAAAAGGATATCTTGTATTTTGATAGGTATATCTTTAATAAGACCCATAGGATGAATATGTGATTGATCAGCCATACATATGCAAAATGGTTCTAGTTTATTATCTGTCCATCCCATTTGCCTACAAATAGGTAAAGTTTCAATGTTTACTCTAGAACCTCCATCAATCAAAACTCTAGAAATCTATATGTTTATAGTACCAAAATTAAGGCCACCACATAATCTACTAATTGGTCTTGAGTTGTTTCTACCATATTCACTTGGGCTTGCTCTTCCATGGTATGAATAATATCATGATTATGTGCTTCTTTCATCTAACAGAGAATTACATATCGTTTTATTATCGAGTGTAGAACATTCGGTGATTGGTACGGAATTTTGTGTGTTGAGTCAAAATAGTCATATTTTGTTGTGAAGTTTCTTGAATCCCTGTTATACCTATATCGATCCCTTTTGATGCTTGATTAGCTAGTCTTATCTGATTCTGAATACTAGTACTTGCATCGATAAATTCTTCCAAATCTTGCTTAGCCAACCCTACCACTTGATCATACACTTGATATTGTGCATTAATATGTGAGCACAACACCGGATCAGTTCTATTCTGAATTTCTCTTGATCAGGTAACTATTGGAGCTACTAGATCTTCAAAAGTTAAAGTTACCATATTAGTCATTGGGGCCTTAAGCTTAGCTTCCTGCTTTCATCTATCAGAGTCTTGTGTATTTGGACAATCAACACGAATATGTCTAAATTCCAGAAAAAATCAACATTGTGATCCCTTGCCTTCCTTCTGATATTCTCCTTCATCTCCATGATATCTATGAAAGGTATGAGTCCTCTCCCATATCCTTAATAGTTAGTACTAGCTTGGCCCATGTTTCCCATAGAGCCTTGTTCTTGGCTATTTCAAGAATTACCTAATTTTGATTGAATATTATTTATCGATGGTGGTAAACACCATAAACCATTATACTATGGTCCCAGTTGAATATGAATAGTTGTTGCTATTTGATCTCTAGTATTATATTTACATTTGCCCGTATTACCACAATCACAGCGCAAGTCAATGAAGACTTTTTTTTTCACAAAAACACAACGATCGATTCATCACAGTATTGTTTATCATAAACTTGTAGCCAACAGTTTACATATACAGCAGGCAGAGGCGCAGATTCCTTTGTAGAGAAATGAGTTCTGATGTGTATAGTGATTTGAAACCTTAATATATGAATGAATTAGTATTTGAATACTGAATAATGTCACGACTGCAACCGTCAAGTGTTGCGCTGAACCTCAAAATCCATAATGATCAGAGAGCAAGAAGGGTGTAGGTTGTAGTATGACAGAGAGCAACTATGGATCATTGCGTGCATGAAACATAGAGCAGAGAGCAACTATAGATCATTGCGGGCATGAAACATAGCGAAGGCATAACGTTTTTCGCAACTGCTTCTTGAGTTTGTAGAGTATCATCGCAATTCAATCAGAGGAATCGAGGATCTGTGGAATAAAGAAGAGATGAGCACAACTATCGATAGTTTTCAAGTTATCAGAACAGAGATTAGCACGGGACAAAACTTTCAGAGCAACTTCATCGAGAAAATGTGTTTACTCAGAATGCGAGTTCCCATAGATGAGACGTAAAAGCAACAAGCTTCTCTATATCAATTCCAGTTCGAAGGGATCTTCATCTCCAGGCGCAGTCAATTATGGGAAGATAAGTGAGCAGTGACAACACGTCAGGACCAGAACAACCCCCCATGGTTCACAGCTTCCGACTTTAAGTATACCCGCATGCTTTCGTCTATGCCTCCCTTTAGATGACGATTGCAAGCATATCCTCCAGAACACCCTTTTCAAAAGATTGGCAAAAGCCTCCGTATATTGCCCGAAAGCCATCCTTTTCCCTCAATGGGTGCACTGCCATCCTTTTTGTTCTTAAAAAAAAAAATACTAATCAGCGTATGCAACCAAGCTCCACTGCCTTTTCATGTCGATTATATGCCATAGACTTAACAAAGAAGAAACTCTAACAGCGACTTCCCATCACTTTAGCAAATTCGATGCTCTTCATTCTCCTTTCATGCATGAAGCGCCACCAAAACCAGGTGTTGCTCCCCGTCAACTCTCTCTTTTATCGTATCAGTCGAAAATCCTTACTTTCTTTTTCTCCCTCTGCTGCACTCTTCAAGCTACTTGAGACCAAAGCCCCTGTTTGAGATGGCGACCTCCTCAAACTATTAAAAAGCCTTTCTCCGTCTTTGAAGCAGCACAGGAAAGAACCGAGTCTTTCTCCTTCTTCTTCCACACTCGAGCTATGAATGCTTGCATCCAGCGCACCCCAATAGCTTGTGTGGGAATGATTTTTTTGTTTCATCTCGCTATCTTCCTCTAGCGTCAATCATAGATGTGATCCCCCTATGAGCCTCTTTCCATAGCATACCCAATTAGCCCTTGGTTTCCGAGACAAGATCTGAAGAAGAATTTATGCACTTTCGATGATGTGTGAATTATGTCCTTTAAAAAGAAGTAGAGATCAAATTCTCTATGACAATGCTTATGTAGATACTGCTTATGTACGTCCATGTGGTCATTGATATAGTGGTTATGTTTTTGCATACACTTGATAGAGGGTCATGGTGAGATTTTCTTAACTGGGAGACACCCAAATATCAGGGTCTCTTTAGTGATGTAGGTGGAAGACTTACCCAGCCTCACCATAGCAGATGTATGATAGTTGTTCATAGGTGCTTGATAAGCCTAGTTGGCTTCTATTGCGTAACTGATTATATGCAATGGAGTCAGTGATTCACTATGCAGGTAAACATGTTAGTAGGTGTAGTTTTATGATATTTTGACACTGGTCATATGCTCATTTTGTAGAGGATACTCCCACAAAATTTTTCCAGATTTTTGGTTTAGTCAACTATACAGTGGTCGATTTACTCCTTGATACACGTATTCATTGGTGTTTGGACTCTTCTAGCTCGATTATCATTCTATTCAGTTCTCTACCATCATGACATGAGAGCTCTCAAGCACATCTGGTGGATCAGGGTCTATTGCTAGTGTTCCGAGGAGGAGCTATAACTTGGAGGGCAAAGACCATTTTGAGATCTGAAAATTTGATGGCACAAACTTTGCTCTATGGAATAATCAGATTAAAGATGTGTTGATTCAAAGGAGGCAATGGAAGCCAGTAAATGGGATTTCAAATAAGCCTACTGACATGGATGAAGATAATTGGGACGAGTTAGATGAAATGGCCAGGTCTACCATTTGCTTGCATCTGGCAGATAATGTTTACTTTATAGTATTAGACTATGAAAGTGTAGAGGAGCTTTGGAAGAAGTTATGCAATACATATGAAAAAGAGATGGCATCAAATAAAGTGTATCTGATGAGAAAATCTCTTGCCACTAAGCTACCCTCTTGCGGTGTTTGAAAAAGGGGAAAGACTAAGGTTAAGATTACCTTGAATATGTTTTGGTCCCTTAAAGCTTCTCCTTTTGCTTTCAAAGCCTGTTTTTGAAGCATTTTTGGGGTGTCTTTTGGAGCCATTTTGGAGTACTTTCACAGAGAGTTCTCTTCACACAAGTCCAAGAACATAAAAAAGAGTGTACTTTTTACTTTAGCGACAATAAATTATATCAACATTTGGGGCTGTGTTTTTCATCCATAGTCATAAAACTACAGGTTTCTTGAAAGGTTTTTCAGTTTTGGTGGGAGCAGCCACTGCAAATTTATGCAGGTTTTTTGAGCCTAAAACATCAGAGTTGACAGACACTTGCAGGTGTTGCTGGCTAGTTTTTGGGTTGTGCATTCAGCCTTTAAGTGTCATTTTACTACATATATTGAGCACATGCACACCATGTGCACTGTCAAAAGTTACGGATGCACGATTAGTGAATCAAGCCAACCACCAAATCCGATCGGCGCACGCCGAGTGCTTGAAGCAATCTCAAGTGTGATGGAAACTCAAAGAGCAATTCAAACTCAAGAGAATTTTTTAGTTACGCTTTCACAAGTTTTTACTCACATAGATGGTTTCATTTACGTCAAAATTGTTCTACTTTCAAATGAATATAAACATACAAGTATGCTCATGCAAGTTCACATTTATGCTTCCCACATCCATTTCATTCTTGTTGATGGTATTTTGTTGATATAGATGTAATTGAAAAGATTTGTGTGACAAGAAAAATCTTTTGTCGACTCAAGATCTTGCAATTTCCGATGGACCGTAATCAACTTTTTATATGAAAACTAAAATAATGTGTGTGAATTAGTAAGCACCAAACAAGTGTCGATAAGTTAAATTTGTTCAGCTAAAACGTCAGAAACTGAATCAAGTTAATTTAGTATTCTACCACAATCACAGCGCATGTCAATGACGACCTTTTTTTTTTCACAAAAACACAACGATCGATTCATCACAGTATTGTTTATCATAAACTTGTAGCCAACAGTTTACATATACGGCAGGCAGAGGCGCAGATTCCTTTGTAGAGAAATGAGTTCGGATGCGTGTATTCCGTATGATAGCAACCGTCACGACTGCAACCGTCAAGTGTTGCGCTGAACCTCAAAATCTATAAAGATCAGAGAAGTAATTGTCAGTAAGAAGGGTGTAGCTTGTAGTATGACAACAGAGAGCAACTATGGATCATTGCGTGCATGAAACATAGAGCAGAGAGCAACTATAGATCATTGCGGGCATGAAATATAGAGAAGGCATAACGTTTTTCGCAACTGCTTCTTGAGTTTGTAGAGTATCATCGCAATTCAATCAGAGGAATCGAGGATCTGTGGACTATAAGAAGAGATGAGCACAACTATCGATAGTTTTCAAGTTATCAGAACAGAGATTAGCACGGGACAAAACTTTCAGAGCAACTTCATCGAGAGAATGTGTTTACCCAGAATGCGAGTTCCCATAGATGAGACGTAAAAGCAGCAAGCTTCTCTATATCAATTCCAGTTCGAAGGGCTCTTCATCTCCAGGCGCAGTCAATTATGGGGAGATTAAGTGAGCAGTGAAAACACGTCAGGACCAGAACAACCCCCCATGGTTCACAGTTTCCGACTTTAAGTATACCCGCATGCTCTCGTCTATGCCCTCCCTTCAGATGACGATTGCAAGCATATCCTCCAGAACACCCTTTTCAAAAGCTTGGCAAAAGCCTTCGTATATTGCCCGAAAGCCATCCTTTTTCCTCAATGGGTGCACTGCCATCCTTTTTGTTCTTAAAAGAAAAATTACTACTCAGCGTATGCAACCAAGCTCAACTGCCTTTTCATGTCGATTATATGCCATAGACTTAACAAAGAAGAAACTCTAACAGCGACTTCCCATCACTTTAGCGAATTCGATGCTCTTCAAAAATAGAGCAGAGAGCAACTATAGATCATTGCGGGCATGAAACGTAGAGAAGGCATAACGTTTTTCGCAACTGCTTCTTGAGTTTCTAGAGTGTCATCGCAATTCAATCAGAGGAATCGAGGATCTGTGGAATAAAGAAGAGATGAGCACAACTATCGATAGTTTTCAAGTTATCAGAACAGAGATTAGCACGGGACAAAACTTTCAGAGCAACTTCATCGAGAAAATGTGTTTACTCAGAATGCGAGTTCCCATAGATGAGACGTAAATAGCCTTTTCATTTCATGTCGATTATATGCCAAAGACTTAACAAAGAAGAAACTCTAACAGCGACTTCCCATCACTTTAGCGAATTCGATGCTCTTCATTCTCCTTTCATGCATGAAGCGCCACGAAAACCAGGTGTTGCTCCCCGTCAACTCTCTCTTTTATCGTATCAGTCGAAAATCCTTACTTTCTTTTTCTCCCTGTGCTGCACTCTTCAAGCTACTTGAGACCAAAGCGCCCCTGTTTGAGATGGCGACCTCCTCAATCTATTAAAAAGCCTTCCTCCGTCTTTGAAGCAGCACAGGAAAGAACCGAGTCTTTCTCCTTCTTCTTCCACACTCGAGCTATGAATGCTTGCATCCAGCGCACCCCAATAGCATGTGTGGGAATGATTTTTTTAGTTTCATCTCGCTATCTTCCTCTAGCGTCAATTATAGATGTGATCCCCTATGAGCCTCTTTCCATAGCATACCCAATTAGCCCTTGGTTTCCGAGACAAGATCTGAAGAAGAATTGATGCACTTTTGATGATGTGTGAATTATGTCCTTTAAAAAGAAGTACAGATCAAATTCTCTATGACAACGCTTATGTGGATACCGCTTATGTACATCCATGTGGTCATTGATATAGTGGTTACGTTTTTGCATAAAGCCTTTTATGTTTGATAAAGATGGTCATGGTGAGATTTTCTTAACTAGGAGACACCCAGAAGACAGGGTCTCTTCGGTGATGCAAGTGGAAGACTTACCCACCTTCACCATAGGAGACGTATGATAGTTGTTCATAGGTGCTTGATAAGCCTAGTTGGCTTCTAATGGGTAACTGATTATATGTCGTGGAGTCAGTGATCCACTATGTAGTTAAACATGTTAGTACTTGCAGTTTTATGATATTTTGACACTGGTCATATGCTCATTTTATAGAGGATACTCTGGCAAAATTTTTCCAAATTTTTGGTTTAGTCAACTATACAGTGGTCGATTTACTCCTTGATACACCTATTCATTGGTGTTTGGACTCTTCTAGCTCCATTATCATTCTATTCAGATCTCTACCATCATGACATCTGAGGTCTCAAGCACATATGGTGGATCAGGGTCTAGTGCTAGTGTTCCGAGGAGGAGCTATAACTTGGAGGGCAAACACCATTTTGAGATCTAGAAATTTGATGGCACAAACTTTGCTCTATGGAATAATCAGAGATTAAAGATGTATTGATTCAAAGGAGGCAATGGAAGCCACTAAATGGGATTGCAAAGAAGCCTACTGACATGGATGAAGATAATTGGGATGAGTTAGATGAAATGGCCAGGTCTACCATTCGCTTGCACCTGGCAGATAATGTTTACTTTATAGTATTAGACTATGAAAGTGGAGAGGAGCTTCGGAAGAAGTTATGCAATACATATGAAAAAGAGATGGCATCAAATAAAGTGTATCTGATGAGAAAATTATATGACCTTTGCATGAAGGACACAGATAGTGTTGCTGCTCATCTAAATGAGTTTGATGTAATATTCTCCCAATTACGAGCTCAAAAACTGGATATGGATAATGAAATGAAAGGACTATTGTTGTTATGCACCTTGCGATCATCATGGGATACGTATTGCACAGCTATTAGCAATAGTGCACCTGGTGGTAAACTCATCTATGATGACATATGTGGAGCACTCTTGAGTGAGGAGATTCGTAGAAAATCTATGGTTGGCACTCGGAGTGGAGATGCATATAATGTTCGTGATTCTTTCCAAGGAAAGAATCCGCAACGTGGAAGCAGCAAGAACAAGGAAAAGAACGGTCAATGGAATAAGAGTAGAAGTAAATCAAGGAAGAGGGATATCGAATGCCATTATTTTCATAAGAAAGGACATATGAAGAAAGATTGTTATGCATTAAAGAATGCTAAAGGTAAAGGACAACATGTTGATGGGCATGTTAAACACTTATGTGTACCATCTACTTCGACTGTGAAGATTGAAGAATTTAATGCTATTTTTGATGATGCTGATGTGTTGACACTTGATAGTACTGTGCCAACTAAGGCTCTTATGGCTGATTCTCTTTCCCACATGTGGCTGCTAGATTCTGGTGCTTCTTTCCATGTGACACCACACAAAGAATGGTTCTCTAATTATGCAGCAAAGTCTCTTGGTACCGTGAGACTTGGTGACTCTTACTAGTGTAATGTTGTGGGGATTGGAGATGTGGTTGTGTAGTTGATTGATGGTTAAAAATTTACTATGCATAATGTATGCAATGTACCTCAATTATCATGTAATTTGATGTCAGTTGGTCAACTTGATGACCTTGTTTACAATGTGGTCTTCTATGCTCAATCCTTTCATATATCAAAGGGCAATATGGTTATTCCAAAAGGAAGCAAAGTTGGCTCACTTTATCCTTTATCTGTATCATAGAAAGAACGCTTGTTAGCTATTATTGAATAGCCTATGGCTTGTATTTGGCATGTTCTTTTCGACCATGTATCTTGTAGTGGAATGGAAAATCTTTCTCGTTCTGGCTACTTACCTGTGTTATCTTTCTCTGATTTTTCATTTTGTGAGCATTGTCAATATGGAAAGAAAACCAGAAATGTGCATATAACACACATTGACTCTTCAATTCAGCCTTTAGGTCTCGTTCAAATAGATGTGTGTGATCCTATGCCCACTAGGTCCTTACGTGGTTCTCTTTACGTTTTCACTTTCATAGATGATGCTACTAGAAAAGTCTGGGTATATCCTATCAAATTAAAGGATGAGGTATTCCCTACTTTCAAAAAATGCCTTGCTTCGGTTGAGACTGAAAAAGGAACAAAGCTTAAGGCTTTACGTTCAGATAATGGGGGTGGGTATACCTCACATGAATTCAACCTTTTCTGTTAGTCTAGAGGGATTCGTAGAGATCTTACAGCTCCTTTTACCCTAGTACAAAATGGTCTAGCTGAAAGGATGAATATAACTATTCAAGATAGAGTAGTTTCTATGTTGCATCATGCAAACCTCTCACAAGGCTTTTGGACAGAAGCAGTATTGAGTGCAGTTCATGTGATTAACCGTTCACCTAGTACTACCAAAGGAATCAAAGTGGCACATGAGTTATGGACAAGGAAGCCACTATATTATGATCATCTTTGAGTTTTTGGGTGTGAAGCATATGTTCACATATCCAAGAGTCTTAGAAAAAAGTTGGACCATAAGTAAAAGAAATGCATTTTTCTTGGATATGGGTGAGAAGGAAAATTTGGATATCGCTTATGGGATCTTGAAACACGGTCAGTGATGAGAAGTAGTGATGTAATTTTCAATGAGTCTAAGATGCATAAACAGCCCATTAAGAAGGTTGAAGTGAGAAGAGTGTGTTTGAGGATACTATTCCTCTAATGAGCATGCATAAAAATGTTGCACATAGGTACGTTCAAGAGAATGTCCGATCAGATGAGTCTGCACATGTTCATGTTCAGCAACCATTGAGATGCTCTACATGTGTCTCACATCCACCTGATAGATATGTTCCAAGTTTAGATTTGTTATGCTAACAGATGCCGGTGAGCCTTCTTGGTACAAAGAGGCTATGCAGACAAAGGATCATGTCAAGTGGGAGCGTGCCATGAAGAGTGAGTTGGATTCTATTCACAAGACTAGTACTTGGGATTTAGTACCTTTGCCAAATGGCAAGAAACCTTTACCATGTAAATGGTTATATAAGTTGATATTCACATCAGATAGTGCTCCTCCAAAGTGTAAAGCACGACATGTTGCAAAAGTGCTTTAAGCAATAACATGGTGTTGATCTCGAGGAAATCTGCAATGGAGGACTTAGAGCTAGTCCAAATGGATGTGAGAACTTCTTTCTTGCATGGAGATCTTACAGATGAGATCTATATCGAACAACGAGAGGGTTTATATGTAGTCCCTGGAAAGGAAAGTCTAGTTTGTAAGCTCAAGAAGAGCTTGTATGGACTTAAACAGTCCCCTAGATAATGGTACCAAAAGTTTGATGCTTTTATGAAGTCTCAAGGCTATTATTGAAGCAATGAGGATGATTGTCTCTACAAAAAGAGATGCTCAGATGATAGCTTGATACTTTATGTTGATTGCTAGGAATTCCTCTTATGACATGTCAATTCTAAAAACGAAGTTGAGTTAGACATTTGTTATGAAGGATTTGGGGGATGCCAAACATATTCTTGGCATGCACATCACTCCTGATACGAGTAAAAGATGCATATACTTGTCTCAAAGTGAGTACATATCCAAAGTACTTCATAGGTTCAATATGCAGGGTGGAAAGGCATTGAGTACACCTTTATCCACATATGTGAAATTGAGCAAGGACGATTTCCCCAAATCAGATGAGGAACAGGAATTCATGACCAAGATTCCCTAACACTGTGTTGTTGGTAGTCTCATGCATGCTATGGTAGCTACGAGACTAGACATTGCCTTTGTAGTGGGAGTTGTGAGCAGATATATGTCTAATCTTGGCAAGAAACATTGGGAAGCGGTCAAGATGATTTTGAGATATCTGAGTGGCACTAAGGACAAGTGTCTATGCTTAGGTAGAGGGAAAGCATACATTATTGGTTACATAGATGCTGACTATGCTGGTTGTGTAGACAATCATAAGTCTACATCAGGGTACATTTTTCATTTTGTTGGAGGTGCTATCTCTTGGAGATCTCGTCTTCAAGAATGTACAGTTGTTTCCACCATAGAAGCAAAGTATGTTGCAACAACTGAGGCATGTAAGGAAGCATTGTGGCTTTCTCATCTTGCTTGTGATATGGGTTTACCTCAGCATGTACCTCGTTTGCTTAGTGATAGTCAGAGTGACATTGGTGTGGCTAAGAATCCGGTCTATCATGCAAAGTCCAAGCACATTGAGATAAAGTATCACTTCATTAGAGATTGCTTAGCCACTGAGTGCATTATTCTTGAGAAGGTTCACACTTGAGATAATGTTGTAGATGCTTTGACTAAAGCTCTACCACATGATAGCTTTCGACATTGTTGTCACTTCTTATTGTTCTTGAAATTTTGAAAACCACTTACTTGCCCTTGTTGGGATGATCCCTCTCCATTGCAATGAATAGCCTTCCATCCATTCTCGATTCTGATTACTAGATTAGTTGTCTCCTCATTGAGCATTGTTAGCAATATCCCATCCCATTGTGGTCATCAAATGTTTGACGATGTAGTATAAGGTTTACAAGGCGATTGAAGTACCCTAACATTTGAGGTTTTTAGGAAACTCTAAAGGTGCATAATTAAATAAATACAAATTTGGGTATCAAACCAATCGAAGTCTAACAAATGGAAAAGGATAACATTTGGAAAGCTTAAGATAGAGCTAGGGCTTATGAAAATCCTTAATGAAAAGATATCAATTTTGAATTAGGATGACAAATATGTCAAGAACTACCAGCTAGTTTGAAACCATGACAATGGAACCATATCAAAAGTTATCACTTTGGTATTATGGTACATTCATAATACTTAAAAGGATAGGAAAGATGTCTTGCCATCTCCACCTTCTAGAGGTCAGACAAATTCATCCAATTCATGTAAGCCAAATAAAATGAAAGTTTAAAGAATTTAACAATCACATATCAAATGATGAGATTGTTTCACCTATATCACTTCACTCTATTATGCAAAAAACTATATTTATTACGATTCATTCCATTTTCCTGCAAATAGGTAAAGTTGCAATGTTTACTCTAGAACCTCCATCAATCAGAACTCTGGAGATCTCTCTGTTTTTATACAATACCAAAAATAAAGGCACTGCATAATCTACAAATTGGTTTTGAGTTGTTTCTACCATATTCACTTGGGCTTGCTCTCCATGGGTATGACTACTATCCTAATTATGTGCTTCTTTCAATAAAGGATCCCAAAAAGCAAGAACTAATTCCAGCAAATCATCAAGAGGTAGCTGTTGCAAGTGAGGTAGGCCCTTGGCTCATGTCACACGTCCATGGTTCCATAGTTCCAGTATATACAACACAGAATCTAGCAATCTTCAATATTGACAAAACATGAACATACCACAACTTAATCATACAAATGATGAGACAAAGATAGAGAAAGAATAGACGACATGTGAAAGGTGTTACGTAAGCCATCGCTTACTCATAGTATCATATATATCAATGTTCAATGTACAATGTGGGAGCAAAACTCTCAACCACACTATGTGATGAGAAATAGATGAACGAGTGAATGTATAGATGTAACAAACATATTCAGATGTATGGGCAGTAATCTGAATATACATGAGATGTGCCACCTAATAGGTTATAGAAGAGTGAATATGAGTGACTGAAAGAGGAAGGATCAATGTGAAACTGATAATCAACAAACCCTCATCTAACCTTAGGCTATGGAAGACCCTAAGTCAGATACGTGTGTGAAAAGATCACATACTTAAAAAATAGCATAGGATGCTAACAAGTTTGCTGCCGGAAATCCTCAAACTCATGTGAACACACCTTCTCAAACACCTCATCCAAATATGCATAAAGCATATACGTACTGATTCTCTTGTACCTATGCCGAATAGGACTCCCCCTGATATGAATGCTACTGCCTCCATAAAATTCAAGTAGTACGTGTGTGCATAGAGAGAATATGTACATGAATACTTAACATAAGATGTAAATCTTATGTTAACCACCATCCAATGTCTTTGAAGTAGCCAGACATCCTCTTGTAGAAGATAATCTTCAACTACAACATGTAGATGGCGGATCCTCACCATCAAGCTGCTAATGACCAAGTCTTCTTGCCATGAACAAGAGATAACCTCCTCTCCATGAGCTACAGTGTGAGCACACCCTTCATCTTCTCCAAGAAGAATCTTAAGAAGAACTCCATAGCTGCTCCTCAACATGCTTCAAGTTAGCACCATGGCTGCCCCATGTGCTAGACAAAACACCACCTCTATTGAGGTCCAAGCTCCAAGCTTCTGCTGAATACTAGGTGAAGGATACAAAGAAGTGACCCAAAGTACTTCTTATATAGTATTTGTTGATCTTGAAAAGCTCCCCTTTGAAAGAAAATAAAACAGGATTGCTATTGATTGTAATCGAGAAAAACACTTTTGCTAAACGGTGTCCATTGTCATCCATCATTGCGAAAAAATCAGATTTTAATAGCACAACTAAAAAGCTGCCGCCATGCGATCTGCTGATTGAGAGATTCGAAGTCCGGTGGCTGGGAAGGGAGGTTACTGCCTTATCCACACTGCCCAATGTGGTTTGCTGTACAAGGATTAGAGAAAACTACTATACAAGCTTAACCAGCGCGTCCGTGCTGATCGCTGTAGAAGGACTCATAAAAGGAGTACTTTATGCTATATAGTCTAGACAGAAATGGACCAATTGCACATTGTTTGCCAACAATCCCCCCTGCAATGTCATATTGGTACAACCTGGACTGGATCTGCAAACTGTTACAAGCTGCAAACTGTTATAAGCTTAAAGCTTGTACTCCCGATCTTCAGAACTTGTTCTTCAAAAGTCTTTTTCAAAACTAAATTTGACTTTTCTTCAAAAAACCTGAACTTGTTGAATATGAACCATAATACTTGAGAAAATATGCAAACTAGATATCCAATAGTGTACACATCAAGCAATCACTGCTTGACAACAAATATAGCATGAACTGTCTCTGAACCTGCTATCTCCTGTCTTCACAAACCTGAAAACATACACTAGGATCCACATATTTGCATTTACCTTCCAAAAAAGGTTTCTCAACGTACTTCTGCTGCGTCATGTAAATACACTAAACAAAATTAGGAATTGAATCATGGAACCTGTGACTGAAAACTCACAACTTAGTGTATTATGAACACTGCTGGTTCATCTCTGACTGTACTGAAGTCAAATCAACTCAACTCAATTGAAATCAACTGAAATCAATTGAAATATGAGTAAAAATCTATGATGTCATCATGTCTTTATCCTTTAAATTCTTCACACCTCTTTCCTTCAGAACGTGGTATAAACATATATGTGCGCACTTCTGAAAATACTTCTCTAAAATATCAAGCTTCTCTTCAATAGAATTCTGGAACCTTCTCCTGAATAGGAACATCCTAACAGGAACTTTCTCCAAACATTCTTCTTCTTCCTTCTTCTTTTAAAGCTGGAACATAAAGAGAACCTGACAAAGGAAATATAGGAATACCTGTAGGTATGACTCTGCATTCTTTCACGTATGGCTTGAAAATAAGTCTTCATGTTTCATCACCCCCCTGGATGATTTAACACTAATATCCAATATTCTTCAAATATATCAGACTTTATGAAATCTCGAACGTCTTCCTTCATAAATCTAATGTTCAGTGATCAATACCTGTATCTGAAACAAAAATTTTGAATCCTTTTTATTAGCATTGCGCAGATGCCAATAGCTTTCCATGTCATTCGTCAGCTTTCCAAAATCTAGAATAAGGTTAGCTGATCCTAACATAACAAAACCTTGCTGAAAGCTTTATGGGATTCATAACCTTCAGTAACGTAACAAGTATCTTCTATCTCTCTTCAACACAAATTTGATAGAACCGGAATCTTCGACTTTCTTCTTCCAATGTTAAGAATCTTCACAAACAAAGGATTGACAACTGACTCATAAAAAGATCATACAAGATCTATTCAAGATCAATGATCTCTCTTGTGTAGAATCTGCTCTTATCAAACCTTCATTATTGAATGTTTGATTTGCTACCTAAATGTCTCTAAGTGTCCATGCTTCTCATAAAGTTGTAAAACTTTACTTCAAACAAATCCTTCCAAGAATTTGCAATTCCTACTTGAAACATAAGTGGAAAAAACTTCTCACCTTGAGAACTCCAAAAGCTGCAAGTTGATACTTCATAACTTTCATATTTTACCTGGGTGAAATGTGACAGTACCTGCTTGACTTTCTTTTGGCTAACTCCACTTCTCAATCAATTGTTAGGATATGATAGAACGCCTTTTTCAATACAAACATGTATCCAAAAGTCTAGACAATCATAAAAAGTAGATTCTTCATTGACTTGTACATCAACAATCTAAATTTTCTGAAGTTTCTGAAAATACTGAATATATTGAATATGAGGTAACCTTTCCAAACATAAAACCTCAACCCAAGTCTTCAACATCTGCTACAAAAAACTCTTTTACCTCAAGAGTTAGATAAAGAAGAAATATACTTCTCTGCAACTTGTCATATACCAAGTAGCTCTATATTGACACTCCAAGAATTCTGTGAGGGAATATATAAGCTGCCTGCTCAAAAGCTTCAACTAAAACATAACTCATATACATATGAGTCAAAACATATATCTGCTGCTTTTCTTTCTCTCAATGCAATTCTTTGTCAAATTAACTAAATCATGACCAAGTGTAATGCAAAACAAGAAACTGCTTCTATAAACAAGATGTTCTTGCTTGTCTTTGGGTGTAGAGGATAAAATAGGAAAAGTATATGGAAAATATATGAGAAAAGGAAGCCTTACTTTTCTTTTGGAAATGATGGACTTTCTTCTTCTACATCTTTCTTCCACCTGATGATGTCAACATCTTCAAACTTCTCTTCCATACCTTTTGTTCTCTTCATCTTGAAGTAACAAACACTCTTGACTTCTTCGAATGAACTTTTCTCTTCCTCTAGTGCTAAGAGTAAGAGATAAAATAAACATGGTATACAAATGGAAGTGAATATAGAAACATGTTTTACCATCTCCTCATATCTCTGAATCAAAATTTTGATTCAAATGTCTGATAGACTGAATTCACCAATCGTTGTCTGAATGATGAATTACCTTTCTAGAGTTACCTTCTCTAGATCACATTTGTACCTTGATATCCAACCAACTTACAACAGAAAATTGGCTGAAAAACTCATCCCATCTTCACATTTGTCTTCTTAGATGAACTTTCTTGCCATGAAAGAGATCTCTCAAAACTCTCTAGAAAAACCTCTAGATACCTGTTTTGATGTAGCCTTTAACTTTCAAATGATGAAAGTGTATAAAAGCATTCCTTGAATTTCTTCAAATCTCTTCATAACTGCTCTTCTAAGATATGACCTGCAAATGATAATCTGATAGTAGAAAGTGATACCTATGATTTGATGTTGATCTGATTTCTTCATCTTCTCTAAACCATTGTTCTTCCTTGAATTTGAAGTAGCCTTCTCTTCATCAAGTCTCGGTCTTCAAACAATACTTTTGTAAAGTATTTGCATACTCTTCCAAAAATATTTGGCTGCTAACAGATCATCAACTTCATACTCCACACTGATGAATACACATGTAACTGAATTGTCTAATTCTCAAATCTCTACTCATCTAGATTAAGCGTGTATGTCAAATGTCAAATATTAGAAGATGCCCTTAAATCATATGTTGTAAACCTGGAATTCTGGGAAACTGAGAATATGAATGAGCCTTAATGCATTGATGCCAAAGATCTAAAGTTTTGAAACCAAAACCTTAGTGCTCTGATACCAAATGTTGGAAGTGAGGTAGGCCCTTGGCTCATGTCACAGGTCCATGGTTCCATAGTTCCAATATATACAACACAGAATCTAGCAATCTTCAATATTGACAAAACATGAACATACCACAACTTAATCTAGTACAGATGATGAGACAAAGATAGAGAAAGAATAGACGACATGTGTAAGGTGTTACGTAAGCCATCACTTACTCATAGTATCATATATACCAATGTTCAATGTAAAATGTGGGATAAAAACTCTCAACCACTCTATGTGATGAGAAATAGATGAATGAGTGAATGTACAAATGTAACAAACATATTCATATGTATCGGCAATAATCTGAATATACATGAGATGTGCGACCCAATAGGTTATAGAAGAGTGAATATGAGTGACTGAAAGAGGAAGGATCAGTGTGAAACTGATAATCAACAAACCCTCATCTAACCTTAGGCTATGGAAGACCCTAAGTCAGATACGTGTGTGAAAAGATCACATACTTAAAAAATAGCATAGGATGCTAACAAGTTTGCTGTCGGAAATCCTCAAAATCATGTGAACACACCTTCTCAAACACCTCATCCAAATATGCATAAAGCATATACGTACTGATTGTCTTGTACCTATGCCGAATAGGACTCCTCCTGATATGAATGCTACTGCCTCCATAAAATTCAAGTAGTACATGTGTGCATAAAGAGAATATGTACATGAATACTTAACATAAGATGTAAATATGTTAACCACCATCCAATGTCTTTGAAGTAGCCCGACATCCTCTTGTAGAAGATAATCTTCAACTTCAACATGTAGATGGCCGATCCTCACCATCAAGCTGCTAATGACCAAGTCTTCTTGCCATGAACAAGAGATAACCTCCTCTCCATGAGCTAGAGTGTGAGCACACCCTTCATCTTCTCTAAGAAGAATCATTAAGAAGAACTCCATAGCTGCTCCTCAACATGCTTCAAGTTAGGACCATGGCTGCCCCATGTGCTAGACGAAACACCACCTCTATTGAGGTCCAAGCTCCAAGCTCCAAGCTTGTGTTGAATACTAGGTGAAGGATACAAAGAAGTGACCCAAAGTACTTCTTATATAGTATTTGTCGATCTTGAAAAGCTCCCCTTCAAAAGAAAATAAAACACGATTGCTATTGATCATAATCGGGAAAAACGCTTCTGCTAAACGCTATCCGTTGTCGTCCATCATTGGGAAAAAATCAGATTTTAATAGCACAACTAAAAAGCTGCCGCCATGCAATCTGCCGATTGAGAGATTCGAACTCGGGTGGCTGGGAAGGGAGGTTACTGCCTTATCCACGCTGCCCAATGTGGTTTGTTGTACAAGGCTTAGAGAAAACTGCTATACAAGCTCAGTTAACCAAGGCGTCCGCATTGATCGCCGTAGAAGGACTCATAAAAGGAGTACTTTATGCTATACAGTCTGGACTGAAATGGACCAATTGCACATTGTTTGCCAACAGTAGCTATATTGTGGATTTACAAAAAAATTGCCAAGGATTTGATACACATTTACATATCTTCTTATTATTAGGTGTAGAACATTGGGTGGTTGGTATATTTTCTATGCAAGTAAGAATAGCCATATTGTTGATATATTTAGGTAGTGATGTGTGCGAACACACTAGGATCACCGGGGCATGTTTTTCCCTTTTTAGGAGGTTTTTTTCCCTTGGCTTGTATGTACGCCTATTGCCCTAAGGGGTTACTTATCTTTGTACATTCTAGTTGTAACACATTCAATATTGTGTTTTGTGCTCCAAGCTTCTCCTTCTTCCTTGTGTTGTTCACGTGCTTCCGCACACGTCTAACTCCAAAAATTGGTATTAGAGAAGGTCATCGCTTCATCTAGGGCATCATCATCACCCCTCTAATCACAGTCTCAAAATCACAAGAAATTTGGTGAGCATACTCAAGGTGATTAGGAGATCAAAACAACTTCATTGTGTGGTGCCAAAATTGCTATTTGAGCTTGTTTCGGCCTCTGAGTGCACTGTCACAGTGCGTATGTAGGCTATTTTTTCTTTTTGTGCCAAAGATATATACAGGGTTTCGATTCGCGAGTATAAGCATCTTGAAGTTTGCTGCAAGTTAAGCAGAACTCATCAGGGTAGTATTGTTCAACGTTTTCAGATACAATAATTTTTCTACATCAGGGTATTTTGGTTAGTGTCCATGGCTGAAAGCAGTGATGTATTTCGTATGTTGGTTGTTGAGGATAAGTTGGATGGCATGAATTACCCATTGTGGGCTTATATGATGCATCATGTATTGGTCACAAAAGGACTATGGAATATTGTGTAGGGTGTTGAAAAACATCCTACTATGCCTACAAATGCAAGTACTGAAGCTCATGCACATGGCATCGAAGATGGTGATATTCTACAGATTCCTATTTGTGCTTCGGTTTTCGCTACACCTATTGTAGAGAAAATTCATTGGGATGGCAGAGATGCTCAGGCACATGCATTAATAGCCTTATCTATCAAAACGTGCCATTATTCCTCACATTCACTCTTGCTAAACAACTAAGGATGCTTGGGATACACTTACCACATTGTACGAGGCTAGGAATGAGGCTCTTGTTGCTTACTTTCAAAAACAGTTGGAGAGTGAGCATATGAATGAAGGTGATTCTATGGACAATTTTCTAACAAAGATCAAAGATTTGAAGGAGCAATTAATTTTTGCTGATGAAGTCTTGCTTGACAGATCACTTATGCAGACTATTGTGAGTGGTCTTCCCAGTTCATACAAGATTTTTGCTTCTACTCTTCATTTGATGATGAAAGGCAATCTAAATGCCTTAACATTTGAGGAGTTAATCTCTATTTACTTGCAAGAAGATTAGTCTAGGTAGAATGGGTCCATTATGCATGTTGCAAATCAAGCTTTCCTAGCTAGTCAGAAGGGCAAAGGTAAATGGAGCTCTCCTACTAGTAAGCAAAAATATGCTAATTTTGCATAATCAAAGAAGGATGATAGAGATGACAAGAAAACAAAAAAGCAGAAATTGACTTGCAAGTACTATAAAGGAAATGATCGTCATAAAAAATTTTCCAAAACTTGTTGCAAAAGGGGCAAAGAAAAAAGCGGCTAGAATGGTTGTTGCAGAGGCCTCTACATCAAAAACAAAGTCTGCTAGTCTAGTGCAGAATGAGGAATGGGTGTTTACTACTGTTTCTAGTTTTGACCCATCTTCTCCTGAACAGTGTATGTCTACAATAGACTCAGATGTTTGGTACTCTGATAGCGGGGCAACCAAACATATTACCTCACATCATAGTTTCTTCACTTCACTCGAGCCTGCCCCTACAGGAATGCTGTCACATGTGCCAACAACTCCTCTTATCCTGTCATGGGAGTTGGTAACATCATTCTAACTACTATTGATGGTAGTTATTTTACATTGTCTCATGCTTTATTTGTGCCAGGGATCAAGAAGAATTTGTTATCAATTTCATCTTTAGCCAATATTGGCTTGGTTGTGAAATTTGTTGATGAAAGATGTATAGTTCATGATCTGTCAAATGGTGATATGATTATTGCTTCCCGCATTTTATTTCATGGGTTGTATAAGCTCATAGACTATGAAAAATCTGTGAATGATTCAGCATGTGAAGTACATGATTTTCAAGCTATGTTAGATGCAAAGCTTTGGCATGCATGCTTTGGTCATCTGAATTTCGCTAATTTGCTATGCTTGTAGAAAGCTGAAATGGTGTTCTCTTTGCCCAAACTTGAGGCACTCGGTAAAAATGTCTGTGAAGGTTGTATTTTGGGAAAAATGCAACATTCCTCTTTTCCACAAGATGGTTTAGTCTGAGCTACTCAGAATTGCAGCTTGTTCACAGTGATGTTTGTGGTGCTGTGCATACACCCTCTTTTGGAAACTATCTTTACTTTGTGACTTTCATCGATGATTTTTCCAGGCATGCATGGGTATATCCATTGAAAGCAAAGTCTGAAGTGTTTATGTGCTTCAAACAGTTTCTGATTTTAGTTGAAAATTTGTTAGCATGTAAAATGGGCACCCTCCCTTCTAATTGAGGTGGGGAATATATGTCTTCCAATTTTAATGCATTTCTAGCTGAATGTAGGAGAAAACATCAGTGTACAATGTCATATATACCTCAACGAAATGGATTTTTTGAACGGAAGAATAGGTCACTCATGGAGATGGTGAGGTGTATGGTCAAGATTCAAGCTTTACCACATATTTTCTGGCTTGAGGTTGTCATGTGTGCAACATGTATGTTTCTTAGCCCCATGGCTTTGCACAGAAAGAGCATGAAAACTAGTTGTGCATGTTAAAGAAGGCATTATATGGTTTCAAACAAGAACCATGTGCTTCGTATGAAAAGATACATGCCTATCTGATTGCACATGGTTTTGAGAATAGTCCAACTGAAAGCACCTTATATGTTAAGAGTGATAATGATTTGCTTCTGATCATTGTTGTGTATGTTCTGCTCATTGGTCCTCATGAGAAGAATATTGCTGATTTTAAGGCTGATTTGCATGCTTCATTTCAAATGTCATATTTGGGGCATTTGCATCATTATTTGGACATCCAATCTATGCAAGTTGATGGCGACTTAGCTATGTGTCAAACGAAATATATTGACACAATATTGCACCGTTTTGGCCTTGAAGACTGCAAACCTATTACCACTCCTATGGATCTAGGTTTATGATTGAGTCTTCGTGATGCAGGAGATGCATTTGATGTTGTTCTCTATTAGTAGGTTGTTGGATGCTTGATTAAATTATGCATTACTCGGCCAGATATTCAGTCTGTTGTCTCACAGATGAGTAGGTTTATGCATTGTCCATGTGTCAAGCATTGGTAGGTGGTTAATGATGGAGAGTGTTAATCTCCAAAAGAATAACCTACTCTTGTGATTAGAGCACCTCTATACCAAGAGTAAGTCAAAAACTTCACAACACAAAAGTCTGCTGCACAATTTCTTCAAATTAATCCGACAAACATGTAAAGTTTTTATGAAACTTTGTATGGAGTGTCGCCTAGAGATTGCGCACCTCCTTCAAGTTAAAATTCTTCAAAAGATTTAGTATAACTTGAGAAATCACCTTCACAAGTTACCCATGTCTGAAACTGTCATTCTGAACAGTCGACTTCACAACTACAACTTCTAAGACTTGGTTCTCCTTGAATAGAACCCGTTTAAGCAAATGCTTCTGGTTACGAGTAGCTTATCTTCTAACTTAAAGATTAAGCTCTCACTCATGCAAAACTTTAAAGTATGCACTGAGAAATGATCAAAACATTGATCACTGGAAATGCGCCTGTTTCAGTAAACTTTGAACACTCAACACATATGAATGTTCCTACTGACAATTCTCGGTTTCTGTTTACAATTAAACTTTGAAACTTAAGCTATAGATTGATTAACTATAGACTTAAATATCCTCAAAAGGATTTCACAAATCATCTATCACAGATGAAGAACACACAGAAATTTCGGCGCAGTATTTCTTTCGATTACTCAGAAAGTTACAGTTGAGTGATGAGAGGAAACTCAACTAACTTTTCATATGTCTCATGACATCTAACTTCTCATTCTTCTCATTGTCTCTCATTCTCGTATATGCCTCTCATTCTTTCCTCCTTATGCGCCTCGACATTTTCCAGGTTTTTATAGATAAATTTGTACAAGCTTATAACGCTGACTATACTACTGTACATATGTGTACAATTTTTCCCGGTTTTCTTCTATGCTCCAAAATTTGTTCTTTTCTTCCTCCTTTCATCTTTCAACTCTTCATGAACTGAAAACTGTAAAAGTGATCATTTCCGGTAACATTCCGGTGACTTTACTGTGACCTTCCGGTACTGTTCCGATGACCTTCTGGTGACCTTCCGGTGACCTTTTTAAGGAAATTTTTGCTGAAGTTTCTGCGGACTTAAAGACCTTCAATTGTTGATTGTCTTGCACCAACAGCTCCCCCTCAATCATCAATTGAGGTTTTCTCTGTCTTCTTTATTCCTGCCATATCTTTAAACCTTTGTAACTTTGGTCCGTCCAAACTTTTTGTAAGCATATCAGCTATCTGATCTTTTGTTGAAGTATGAATTACTTCAATCTCTTTATCCATCACCTTCTCTCTTAGAAAGTGATACTGAATCTCAATGTGTTTGGTCCTGGCATGAAAAACAGGATTAGCAGCTAAATATAATGAACTCATATTATCTCCAAATATAACTGGTGTTCTCTGTATAGTGTCAAAATTTTTCATTAAAGTCTTTAGCCAAATCACTTCCTTTGCGGCTTCAACCATGCCTTTGTACTCAGCTTCGGTAGAAGACAAAGCAACTGTATGTTGCTTCTTGGAACACCATGAGATTAGCTTATCTCCCACATAACACATGTATCCATAAGTTGACCTTCTGTCATCTGGATAACCTGCCCAATCTGCATCACTGTATACTTTGATATTTGTATCTGATGTAAAACCATAATACAAACCTTCTTTGAGTGTACCCTTAATGTACCTCAACACCCTTTGTCCTGCAATCCAATGTTCTTTCCTTGGACAGTGCATGAATTGAGACAATACTCCTACTGCATATGATAAATCAGGTCTGGTTAAAGTAGCATATATAAGACTACCAACCAAACTCTGATATTGTCTCACATCCTTGAATTCTTCACCTCCAAACTTACTCAATTTGTGATTCACCTCCATTGGAGTAGGTGCAATCCGGCAATCATTCATTTTAAACTTGATTAACAAGTTCTTCAAATATCTTTCTTGGGTCACGAATACTCCATGCTGAGTATATGTGATCTCCATACCCAAGAAGTATGACAAGTTTCCCAAGTCACTTATCTTGAACTCCTTTTCCATTTGCTTCTTGAGTCTTTGTATACCTGACTCATCTGTTCCTGTAAGAATTATATCATCAACATATATGCACATGTATATGAAACCATTATCACTTGCTTTTATAAGAAGACTACTATCTGCTTCAGACACCTGAAAACCAAGTTCTTTCAAGAACTTTACAAGTCTATAATTCCACGCTCTTGGCGCTTGTTTCAAGCCATACAAAGCTCTCTTGAGCTTGCACACATGATCTGGATACCTTTTATCTCTGAACCCTTGAGGTTGCTCCATGAACACATCATCTGAAATATATCCATTCAGAAAAGCATTTTTCACATCTAACTGACATAACTTCCAACCTTTACTCGCAGCAACAGCTATGAGTGTTCTGATGGTTGTCATCTTTGCCACTGGACTATAAGTCTCATCATAATCAACACCATAAGTCTGAGCAAACCCTTTGACAACAAGTCTAGCTTTGTATCTAGACACACTTCCATCTGCAAATCTTTTGGTCTTGTAGACCCACTTGAATCCAATAATCTTCTGGCTATTTGGTTTAGGAACTAAATCCCATGTTTGATTTTCCACCAATGCATCATGTTCTTCTTGCATAGCTTTCTCCCATTTTTCCTTACCTTTTGCCTCTTCGTATGTAGAAGGGTCTTCATCTGCTTTCATTATGTAAGCATAATCTTTCGTAGCCAAAAATGAAGTATCATAACTGTACCTTGTAGGTTGCCATCTATTTCTTGATGACCTTCTGAGTTCTCCAGTTCTTGAGGTTTCTGGTTCTTCACACTCAGGATCAAATCTTGGCCTTTCTTCAACTTCTTCCTGCACTTCATAATTTTCTTCTTCATCAATTATTTGAACCTTCGATTTACCTTTCTTTTGACTCACTTCTTCTTCATCACCTGTATTGTTATTAACTGTTCCTGCATACCAAGAACTTTGCTCATCAAACGTAACATCTTTTGACACCAGAAAATGTTTTGTGGATGGATTCCACAACCTGTATCCCATCTGTCTATCATCATAACCAATGAAAACATATTTTTCAGCTTTAGGTTCCAATTTGTGTCTTAATTGTGATGGCACATATGCATATGCCACACATCCAAATACTCTGCAATGATCCAGGGTAGGTCTTTTACCCCACCAAGCTTCATATGGTGTCATACCCTGCAAGGCTTTACATGGTAACCTATTGACCAAATAAGTAGCTGTATTTACAGCTTCAGCCCACAAATAATTAGGGCAATTTTTCTCATTCATCATGGACCTTGCAAACTCAACAAGAGTCCTATTCCTTCTTTCTGCTACACCATTTTGTTGAGGAGAATATCTGCAAGTAACTTCCCTTTTTTTACCTGCATTCCATAAGTAATCACTGAATTCGTTGGAGAAATACTCTCCCCCTCCATCTGATCTTAGTCTCTTCAGTTTATGACCTGTAGTTCTTTCTGCATACGCATGATAATGTTTGAATGTATTGAATACTTCTGACTTATCCTTGATCACATAGATAGTGATCCATCTGGTAGCATCATCAACATAAATCACATAATATCTTGATCCATTTATACTGAAATCTTTTGATGGTCCCCACACATCTGTGTGTACCAACTCAAGCTTCTCTGAGTACATAAAACCATGCTTGGAATACGAATGCTTATGAGCTTTACCTAATTGACATGCCTCACATTTGTATGTCATATGTTGACCTGCAACATTAGGCAATCCAAGCACTGAACCATTGTTAATCATATCTTTAATACCTCTTTCATTGAAATGTCCAAGCCTCTTGTGCCAAAGATCTAACTCAGAAATTTTATGTCCTTCATATTTAAACATGGCCTGACCAATGTTGCCTTGAATCTTCATTGTAAACAGTCTTCCTTCTTTCTTTCCTGAAACAATCTGTTTATACCCTTGACTGGGATCTTCCATGTATACTCCTTCATTAGTGAATCTTACTTCATATCCCTTTTCAACAATTTGTCCTACACTTATCAAATTCTTAGGAATTGTAGGAACATACAGAACCTTAACCAATAAGGTACTACCGTCTTTGGCTTTCACTGATCCAATCGACTTCACTTTATGCTTTGTGTTGTCACCTGTTTGAACAACATGATTAGAAACTTTATTCTCCAAATCAGTCATCAATGATATGTTTCCACTCAGGTGATTGCTACATCCTGAGTCAATGTAGAAGACTCTTTGATCTTCACTCTGCCTTTCACAAGTAGCATTCAATATCAATGTTGAATCTTCCTTCTGTTCTGAAGCGTAATTGTAGTAGGTATTGTTATATTGTTGACTTTGGAATCCTCTACCTGCATTTCTTCCAAAGTAACTCCTACCACCTCTTCCTCTGAAATTTCCTCTTTGATTTCTGCCACCTCTTCCTCTTGCATTGTAACTTTGACTATATCCATTATTACTTTGAGTATTGTGCCAACAATCATTAGCTAAATGATTTGTCTTACCACAAATCCAGCAAGCTTTGCCTCCATCTTTGTTGTTTCTGCCTCTTCCTTTACCTTTGCCACCTCCTCTTCCTCTTAGGAAGTTGGCTTGGCTAGTTGTTCCTTCATCTTCATTTGCTTGTTGCTTTCCTTTGCTATTCTTCTTTTTATCTTTTGAGTACATTGCATGACCTGCACTTTTGTCACCATCTCCTTTAACATCATTCTCAAATGTTAGCATATGACCTAGCAACTGATTTAAATCTGGAGTGAAATGATCAAGTGATAACTCTGTAGACAAAATAAACGGCTTCCATTTGTCATCACCTCTTAAGCCTGTAAGAATTTGCCTTACCAATTTATCCTCCTCAATGTCTTCATCAACAGCTCCTAATGCATCTGCAATATCTTTCATCCTTGTCACATAGTCTGAAATGGACTGAGAAGCCTTCTTCTTGAAGGTTGTAAACTCTGCCCATAAGGATGCCTTCCTTGACTTAGTAGTATTCTGGAAATGCTCCTCCAAAGCATTCCAAATGTCTGTTGCACTTTCAAGACCTCGAATATGAGGTAACAAGTAATCATTTACTACCATATAGATAATGCTTCTAGCTTGAGCATCTTTCTTCATCCAGTTTTTCAAATCTGCTAACTCTTCCCTAGTCGGAACACTAGGATCTCTGAACTGTGGCTTTTCTTCTTCTCCTGTGATATAAGCTATCAAATCTTTGCTCATAAGATGAGCTTCCATCCTCATTGACCACGCAGGATAGTTTTCCCTATCCAGTTTCTCTATCTGCAGAGAATCTCCCATCTTGTGTCTTCCTGTGTATTGAAATCTTCAACTTTTATGAATAATATATGTACCTTTGCTTCAAATTAGACTCCGTTTGTCTTTCTTGATATCGTATAATCTCTTCCTCAGGTTTTGCCTTCAAGCTTTCACCTTTTAGTTCTTCAGTTGTTGAATTCTTTGTAACCGCAGCAATCGGGATCCTCCTTTCTTTGATTTTGATGTCTCCTGCTCTGATACCACTGATGGAGAGTGTTAATCTCCAAGAGAATAACCTACTCTTGTGATTAGAGCACCTCTATACCAAGAGTAAGTCAAAAACTTCACAACACAAAAGTCTGCTGCACAATTTCTTCAAATTAATCCGACAAACATGTAAAGTTTTTATGAAACTTTGTATGGAGTGTCGCCTAGAGATTGTGCACCTCCTTCAAGTTAAAATTCTTCAAAAGATTTAGTATAACTTGAGAAATCACCTTCACAAGTTACCTATGTCTGAAACTGTCATTCTGAACAGTCGACTTCACAACTACAACTTCTAAGACTTGGTTCTCCTTGAATAGAACCCGTTTAAGCAAATGCTTCTGGTTACGGGTAGCTTATCTTCTAACTTAAAGATTAAGCTCTCACTCATGCAAAACTTTAAAGTATGCACTGAGAAATGATCAAAACATTGATCACTGGAAATGCGCCTGTTTCAGTAAACTTTGAACACTCAACACATATGAATGTTCCTACTGACAATTCTCGGTTTCTGTTTACAATTAAACTATGAAACTTAAGCTATAGATTGATTAACTATAGACTTAAATATCCTCAAAAGGATTTCACAAATCATCTATCACAGGTGAAGAACACACAGAAATTTCAACGCAGTATTTCTTTCGATTACTCAGAAAGTTACAGTTGAGTGATGAGAGGAAACTCAACTAACTTTTCATATGTCTCATGACATCTAACTTCTCATTCTTCTCATTGTCTCTCATTCTCGTATATGCCTCTCATTCTTTCCTCCTTATGCGCCTCGACATTTTCCAGGTTTTTATAGATAAATTTGTACAAGCTTATAACGCTGACTATACTACTGTACATATGTGTACAACTTTTCCCGGTTTTCTTCTATGCTCCAAAATTTGTTCTTTTCTTCCTCCTTTCATCTTTCAACTCTTCATGAACTGAAAACTGTAAAAGTGATCATTTCCGGTAACATTCCGGTGACTTTACTGTGACCTTCCGGTACTGTTCCGGTGACCTTCCGGTGACCTTTTTAAGGAAATTTTTGCTGAAGTTTCTGCGGACTTAAAGACCTTCAATTGTTGATTGTCTTGCACCAACAGTTAAGCGCATATTTTGCTACTTGAGTGGTACCCAGCTACTTGGATTGTTTTATCCCAAGGGGGGATCACTACCGCCATATTTACATGTTTTTTTTACTGGGCTGGTTGCTATGACACTCATGAGTCCACTAGTGGCTTTTGCTTCATGCTTGGTAGCTCATGTATATTTTGGTTGAGCAAGAAGCAGCCTACTATGGCCACTTCCGGTTGTGAGGCTGAGTATAGGGCATCTTTCACAGCAACTGTTGAGTGTGTGTGGCTCAGATGCCTTATGGTTGATTTGGGTGTTGGTTAGCCTTCTACCACCAACATTGTCAATTGTGAGGAACCCTGTGTTTCATGCTTGCACTAAGCACATTGAAGTGCATTATCATTATGTCAGGCAGAGGTTCTCTGCTAGAGAGATCAACTTGGCATATGTGCCCACACAGGAGAACATTGCAGACCTTTTCACGAAGGCTTTGCCTAGGGAGAAGTTTGAAGCTTTCTGCAAAGCTTTAGGATTACTTCCTTTTGTGGATAGATTCCGCATAGCTTGCTCCTTGTCCACCATGTCACTCCCACGTGGGATTTGTTGATATATTTAGGTAGTGATGTGTGTGAACACACTAGGACTACCGGGGCACTTTTTTCTCTCTTTAGGAGGTTTTTTTCCCTCAGCTTGTATATATGCCTATTGCCCTAATGGGTTACTTATCTTTGTATATTCTGGTGGTAATACATTCAGTATTGTGTGTTGTGCTCCGAGCTTCTTCTTCTTCCTTGTGTTGTTTGCGTGCTTCTCCAAACCTGTAACTCCAACACATATTTTGTTGCAAAGTTTCCTAAATCCTCACTGTACCTATATCGACCTGTTAGGGGCACATTTGATATGAGAAAAAATCCTAAAGCTAAGGTTCATTTGGAGGGCTATGAAGGGCTATGTGGAAAGAGCCTTTAGAGGCACTCAAACTTGTATTTATATTGCATGAGTTAATGGAAGAAAGCCTCCCTTTTTTGTGTCGCTGTACGTGCACTGTTTGCGGGTGTTTGCTCATCGGAGACACCATGATGATATACAAGGCCTCTGTAGCTTCTTGCGTAAATAATCTATCCTTTTGCGATGACGTCTCCTGTTCTTGCCTTGCGCATTGCATATTTCATCCTTGTATACGTTTCGAAAAGACGAGTCATAACACTGTGCCCAGCTGTAGTCTACGTTATCTTCTGTTTTAGCGCGGTTCTCCAGACGACTTCTATTGTCGCTCACAATCGATAAAAAATGTTCTATCTGCAATGGCGCAAGTTGTGGAGGATGGGTTCAATCAAATGCCAGTTCTTACTCGATTTTATGCGATTCAGCTTCTGGGCTTAGTAGCATCCGAACTCGCTGCTTTTAGTTTATTATATTGTGCTTTATCTTGTCGTACGTATGAGACATATCGCCTACCTTCATAGCTGGAAGATCGCAGAACATTGAAGCAATGGCCAACCATGGAAGTGGAATGAAGCATCGACATCTTGCACACATCGTGTTGTTCCTTCCACATCGTGTTGTGCTGCTATCTCTGAATTCTTCTATCCATCACTGGTTGGGACACATGCAACGAGGCGCAAATCTTTATTATGTTATGTCTATTGCTTGAATCATATAATGCTCTACGGTGCTTCTTTGGTTCTGCACTTTCTTTCTATAATGATGATCCTCATGGATATCATTAATCATTTGATTCCACTTCCTTTGCTGTTTGCGCTGGAATGGTTGGCTTTGCTCTACTTTGTCTGTATTGTGCACTTTATGAGCTTACAGGAAACTATCGGACCATGTATCTTTGAGAAGCAGCCCATCTATGCAAGGAGTGTAAGGATGTGCTTGGATCGGGTGTGGGATTAGAAGAGGACTGTGTTGTCATATATTAAGTTAAGAGTATTTTTTTCATCCCGATGTATTCACTTGCCACGTGATGTGTATTTCTTTTGGGAGTATTTTTTTTTATGTGCGTAGAACTTTCAAAAGCGACATGGTATTTCTTGGAAAAGCTCAAAGCTACTTGGAGCATTGGAATCAAATGGAAGAGGCACTAAGAATGAAGAAGCATGGAGATTGGAGCCTATAATCCTTATTTTGTAATCCATTGACCCTTATGTTGTAGAAACATATGAATGATGTATTTATACTATCATGATGATGCATTTAGAAGGGCAAGCTATGAGCTATGTGAGTTGTATTTGCATATCTTGGATTACGTTTCAGGCACTTTGCTTTGCATCTTACATTGCTCTTAGACTTAGATATGTTATGGGCATTGTTTGCACTCCATACCATGGTCTAACCATGCTTTTTGGTTTGCAAGCCGTGTTCATAAGGGTAGATCGTGATAATGTGTGTACATTTATTTCTTGCTTGATAGGTTGCTACTACCATTGGCTATGTACTTTGGAGTTGGACCACTCTATTCCAAGGGAGGTGCTATCACTTTAGCACTATGGAGATCTACATGGAGATTGTCTATGGATTGAGTTCTTATTTTTGGAAACTTTATTTTAATTTAATGAGTTTGATGGAACCGGTGTCCTACCACACAAGAGATGTGGATGCTTGTGGATTGAAGCACTTTTTGGAGAAGGATTAAAGAACTAATGTACGTCAGTCTTTCTTTATTACATGATATGTTGTATAAAGGCTCCTAGCCTATAAATGGTTTCCATGTACTTTTCATTTTGATGAGGGGGTATTACTTATCAAGGGATACTGATAGTTCAAGTCCACTGTGCATGCCAGCGTTAGGGGCACATTTGATATGAGAAAAAATCCTAAAGCTAAGGTTCATTTGGAGGTCATGTAGGGTTATGTGGAAAGAGCCATTAGAGGCACTCAAACTTATATTTATATGGCATGAGTTAATGGAAGAAAGCCTCCTTTTTTTGCGTCGCCAAACTCATGGCAAGTGAGGTTCCTTTTGTTTCTTTTGTTTCTTTAGTGAGAAGTAGTTCTTTACATTCTTGATTTTCTTAGTACTTGCATACCCTAGGAATGCGTGCAATCATCTTTTTTTGTACATTATGATTATATCTATGGTGACATAGGATACTTTCTCTCTGTTAACCTTTGCATGGAGGCTTCAATGCGTCTTGCAAATAGACCCCTTCTAATGCTTGATTAGCTAGTTTATCTGATTCTAACTACCAGTACTTGCCTCGATAAATTCTTTTGGATCCTACTCAATCCAAGCTACCACTTGATCATACACTTGATGTTATGCAATCATTAGGAAAAAAGGTGAACCCTGCATGGGCCTTCTAAGGATCCATAATTTTTAGGGATTAAAATGGTTAATCCATGAGTTTAAGGAGCCACATGAAACCACTAGTAGTATGGCATAATAAAATATTGTAGATGAAATATCCTCTTTTTTCTCTCATACGTGAGCCTCTCTGAGCCTTTAGATTGATTGAATCAATGGTGTATATCATAGAATACTTTAATGTAGAGAGAGAATGGAAGAGAACTCGTGGGAGTGGGGACAAGATCTTCGAATTCTCTCTGCAAAAAGGTCGGCCGTCAGATCATTCTAGATCTAATGGACGCAAGCGAACGGGGCTGAGGCTCTTTTCCGGATGCATTCAGACCGTCAGATGTGAGGCACATCTAGTGGCTACCATTTAAAGGCGCCTTTTTGATGTTTGGGCTGAATCCAAGCCATCGGATCGTCCCTAGATCTAATGGCTAGAAGGCTAAGCGCTCAAACTTTAGAGAATTCAAACTCCACCATTCCATTCCACCCAAAATCCAACGGTTTTGTCGAAAAGGCACCTATTGTAATGATTGCATGTATCTCATCCATTCAATCTCAAGGTAATCCAAGGGTGGGAATTCATCCGCGACTTGACTTTTTGAATTCAATCGTGGCCCTTAGATCTTCTATGAATCGAATGGCTCTAAATGAATTTCAAGGTTCTCAAAACCATCCTCTAAGAAAAACCACCAATTCTAGATGGTTTCTAGCTCTTTGACCACACAAAAACAAGGGAAGCCTATGCCTAGTCTATGTGATTAAGGGACTAGACTGTGGCCACCACCCTCTTCTCATTGGCCCATGGCTAATCACTCCTTAAGCTAAAAGGCCCATGCAGGGTTCACCTTTTTTCCTAATGTAATACCCGGGGATAACACCGGATCAACTATGTTTTGATTTTTTCCACATCGGATAACTACTGGAGCTATTGGATCTTCAAAAGTTAAAGTTACTATATTGGTCATTGGTGCCTTAATCCTAGCTTCCGTTTTTTATCTTTCGTCATCTTGTGCATCCAGAAAATCAACACATGTATGTCCAAATTCCAGGAAAAATCAACATTGTGGTCCCTTGCCTCCTTCTGATATTGTTTCGATTGAATATGACTACTCATTGCTATTTAATTTCTAGTATTATATCTACATTAGTCTATACTATGATTCATAAGGTTACGCATTACACAATATACTTGATTTACAGCACAAGTAACTGCTACATGTCCTCGATTTCTACATTTTGTACAATATAATTGGCTATATGGATCAGATACTACCAAAGTACTCGAAGGTACTGCATTTAAAGCATCCAAAGAGCATTGTCAGATTGGGCTATATCAAACGTTTATTGGATAGATTATTTGAAATTATTATGGAATACCTGAAAGAACTATAGAGCTTCAAATGTTTTATACGACCAATTCAAGCGATTAGGGAAATTAGAAATTTTTGGATGAATCTAATGGCTTGAATTAGTTATGTGAATTGAAATCAATTTTATTTTTAAGCGTATTAAAGAGACATTATTTTTCATGGAATACGCATGAATGCACTTCAGAGCTTGAATTATTTGACACGACCAATTCAACCAAGTAGAGCAATCCAAGATTTTTGGATGGCCCTAATCACTTGAATTGTTCGTGTCTTGAATTCTCTAATTTTCTTGCTTTGTACTCTCATATCCATATGTTTTATCCTCCTCTCATTCCTTTTAAAAATAGATCATGGCAAGGACAACAAAGAGAGCTAGAAAGTTGTACACTATTAAAGAGTGAAATCATGAGGACCTACTCCAAAGAGCTGGGGAAATGAGGGTGAGATCACAAATACCCAGAATCAGGGTGATCCATAAAAGGCATATACAAAGAGGAGGGTGAAGTACCATATCAAATCATTGAGGGAAATCGAAGAACTTAGAAGTCTCTAGGACTCCTCATCCCAAGACTTCCATTCATGAGAGTCGTAAAAGAGATCTCCACGAAGCTTTGCTCAATGATGAGGACAACCTCATTCATGAACATCAAATGGAAAACCCCGGCTCTTGTGTGCTTGCAAGAGCCAACAAAAGATTTTGCAATTGAGTTCATGAATGATGCTTACTTATGTGTTGCACATTGTCACAGGGTGACACTTATGGCCAAGGACTATGTTGTTGTGTCCAAGCTAAGGGACAAATTCAAAAAATCGAGTGTAACTCTTGATATCACTGATAAAAAAATTATTTGATATCCTCAATATTCCTCTTGCAAGAAATCCTAAGCCATCTAGGTAAAAGACTGAAGAGATCCCTTCTCATGAACACATGAAAAGAAATGAAGTGGAGTTTGGTGAGGAAAAGAGAACGAAGAATCTTATGTTAGAAGAAGTTATTGTCCTTGAAGACATTTAGAGGCTTAGGAAAGAAAACATAGATCTTTTAAAGAAAGGATATGGCTAGGTTATTGTGAATGTTTCAATGCCATGGGAGGAAGAGTACCTGCTTGACATAAAGCTTGAAGAAAACAAGATGTTGAGAGATTTCAATAGTGAAATCTCTAACAACATTGTCAAGATAGCTCTCAGGTATTGTCTATAGGCCATAATATTTTCATCATTTCTTCACTAATTCAAAGCCTTCTTGATGCATGTCTTTGTTTTGTATTATAGAGTCCTACTCTTGAAATGTGAAGAGATAGTTTCAACAAAGGTCCTTATCTTGGATCCATTTGTGATTCAGTGTACACGTTTGAAGCATTGAGAAATCGGTATTTTTCTCAAGAATTTTAGTGAGGAGATAGATTATATTATTTATCCATATGTTGAAAAGTTAGCTTTCTTTCATATCTTCCATATAGAGTTATTCCTTTCCTAAGTTTGAAGTTTTATTAAGAAGTATTTCTTTTATTTCTAGGGGTCATTGAAGTTTAATAATGATTGATTTCAATGAATACCAACCCTTGTTTATGAACTCTCTCCAATCATAGCATGGCAATGGCAAACTATAAGTTCTAATACACTTTCAATGGAATTTGTGTTGGAGTTAGATGTCTATGGAAGCACGCGAATAGCACAAGGAAGAAGAAGAAGCTTGGAGCACAACACATAATATTGAATGTATTACCACTAGAATGTACAAGTATATGTAACATGTTGGGGCAATAGGAAAATATACAAGCCGGGGAAAAAAACCTCCTAAATAGGGAAAAAAGCACCCCAATGGTCCTAGAGTGTTCACACACATCACTACTTAAATATATCAACAAATCCCCCCTAGGAGTGTAGTGAACGAGGAGCTGGCACTCATGTATAAGGAAGTGTGAAGCTATGTGGAATCAATCCACAAAAGGAAGTAAGCCCAAATCTTTGCAAAAAGCTTCAAGATTCTCCCTAGGTAGAGCCTTGATGAAAAGGTTTGCAATGTTCTCCAGCGTGGGCACATATGCCAAGTTGATCTCTCTAGTAGAGAACCTCTCCCTGACATAATGATAATGCACCTCAATGTGCTTAGTGCGAGCATGGAACACATGGTTCTTCACAATTGCTAATGCACTCTGATTGTTAGTGAAGATGGTGGTGGTAGAAGACTGACCAACACCCAAATCAGCCATAAGGAGTTTGAGCCACACACACTCAACAGACGCTGTGAAAGCTACCCTATACTCAGTTCACAACTGGAAGTGGCAAGAGTAGGTTGCTTCTTGCTCAACCAAGATATACATGACCTACCACGCATGAAGCAAAAGCCACTAGTGGACACATGAGTGTCATTGCAGGCAGCCCATTTAGAGTCAAAAAAAGCATGTAAGTTTGGCGGTAACGATCCCCCCTTGGGATAAAACAATCCAAGTATCCCGGTACCACCCAAGTAGCAAAAGATGCGCTTAACTGCCTACCAATGCTTGACATTTGGGCAATGCATAAACCTTCTCATCTATGAGACAACAAACGGAACATCTAGCCGAGTAATGCATAAGTAAATCAAGCATCCAATAGCCTACTGATAGAGAACAACATCAACTTGCACACCTGGTATTCCAACCTTTTTGCATAAAGCCACAAATCTGAAAAACATACACTTCTTCATGCAAATCACCATTCAAAAATGTAGTTTTTATATCCAACTAATGTACATTCCAATCATGATGAGGTACAAGTGCACAGATGCTATGAATAATAGGCATTCGACAAGTAGGAGCAAAGGTCCCATCAAAAGCAATGCCTCTTTCTTGAGCATAACCCTTTGCAACAAGCCTAGCCTTATACCCGTCAATTGCTTCATCAGGCTTACGCTTAATCTTGTATACCCACTTAGTGCCAATGACCTTGTTGCAAGGAGGCAAGTCACATAAAGACCAAGAACACTTTTTCATTATAGAATCATATTCAGATTCCATAGCAGCCATCCAATTTTCAGACATTTTTTCTTCATCAAATAAAACGGGCTCATCTCATCACAGCGACTAGAGGTAGCCATAGCACAATGATCTAATGCAAAAGAGGCACTATGAGAGCCTAGATGAGTACGGTATGATAGAGGTGCATCTAATTTGATGTCACGCAAAGTCTACACCAATTATTTTGGCATAGTTTTTGCCTCCTCTAAATCAGCTCTCTCATCAACATGTGCATCATGTAAACCTGCATCAGAAATGGAATGATCTACATCATTAGATGAAAGCTGCAAAGGTTGCGAAGTTTCCTCATTATGACCATCACTAGACTGTCCACCTATAAAACGAGGCAGCAAAGTATCATACATGTCTTTGGAGCTAACAAATGTCTCCTTCATACATGAAAGTAGTGGTTGAATAGCATCTTCCACAAAAAAAATATCATGGCTAACCAAAATGCGTGTAGTCTGTGGGTGATACAAATGATAGCCTTTGCTTTCAAAATTGTACCCAAGAAACATACATTTCACTACTTTATCATTCGATTTTCTACGTTGTTCTTCGGGCACTAATGCATATGCCAAACAACCAAAAACACATAGATGAGCAATAGATGGTTTCTGACCATGCCAAGCCTCATATGGAGTGATAGAAGACACCTGTTAAGTACATATACTGCACACATAACAGCCTCAAGCCAAAAACTATGTGGTAAAGCTTGACTCTTGACCATACATCTCGCCATCTCCATGAGTGACCTGTTCTTCCATTCAGCAACTCCATTATGTTGAGGTGTATACGACAATATGCACTGGTTTTTTATCCCACGTTCAACCAGAAATGCATTCAATTTAGAAGAAAAATATTCCCCCCCTCCATCAAAATGGAGGGTGCCCATTTTACATGCTAATAGATTCTCAGCCGAAACCAAAAATTATTTGAAGCACATAAACACTTCGGACTTTTCTTTCAATGGATATACCCATTCATGCCTGGAAAAAGCATTGATGAAAGTCACGAAGTAAAGATAGTTTCCAAAAGAAGGTGTTTGCATAGGACCACAAACATCATTGTGAACAAGCTACAATTTTTTAGTAGCTCAAGCTAAACCATCTTTTGGAAAGGAGAAATGCTACCTTTTTCCCAAAATATAGCCTTCACAAACATGTTTATTGGGTGCCTCAAGTTTGGGCAAAGAAGACACCATTTTAAATTTTTGTAGGCATAGCAAACTAGCAAATTTAGATGACCAAAGTGTGCATGCCAAAGCTTTGCATCTAACATAGCCTGAGAATCATGTGATGCACATGCTGAATCATTCACAGATTTTTCATAGTCTATGAACTTATATATCCATGACATAAAATGCCAGAAGCAATACTCACATCACCATTTGACAGATCATGAACTGTACATCTGTCATCAACAAATTTCACAACCAAGACAATCTTGGCTAATGCTAAAATTGATAATAGATTTTTCTTGATCAGTGGCACAAATAAAGCATCCAACAAAGTAAAAGAACTACCATTAGCAATAGTTAGAATGATCTTACCAACTCCCATGATAGGATAAGAGGAGTTGTTGGCGCATGTGTCAATATTCTATGTAGGGGAAGCCTCAAGTGAAGTGAAGAAACTACACTGCGAGGTAATATGTTTGGTTCACCCACCATCAAAATACCAAACATCTGAGTTTACTGCAGACATACACTGCTCATGTGAAAATGGGTCAAAGCTACAAACAATAGTAAACACCCATTCTTCATTCTGTAGAAGATTAGCATACTCTATTTTTGGTGTAGAGACGTTTGCAACAACCATTCCGGCCTCTTTCTTCTTTGCCTCTTTAGCAACCAGTTTTGGACAACTCTTAATGACATGTGTAAGCCGCCGGATTGGCAATTGTAAACCTTTTCCTTTTCATATTCCGCACGAATCGAAAGGTCGTTGCGATGAGTTGTAACTTTTTATAAAGCAATGAAAAGACACTTTCGGTGACGACCAGAGGAGTCGCCAGACTGTCTGTCTGGGCGAGACGTTTTGCGGAGTTTCCATAGTGTGTGTTTAAGAATTCTGCGTACTACTATGTCTTTCTGTTTTGTTTGATTATCTGCACCTGTACGATAAAGATTGGGTTACGGTAATGTTTACATTAAGTGAAGTATTGAATCGCTGATTTGTAAGTTGTTTACTGTAAGTCTGTGTTGCGGTAATGTTTATCCTAGCGTTGTGTACTGAGATGTATTGATTGGAATACGAATAGTAATTATGTAAAGGAACAAACCAGAGTTTGTTAGAAAGTTGGATTAAAAGAGCTGTTTTGAACAAAAGGTCATGTGAGTGAGTTGATTTGGGAAAATCAAGTATAGGGCCTCTGATTATTCAGACCCCTTCCACTCCCAAGAACCCGAAAAGTGGCACCTGAGTGTTGCAAAGTGATTGTCGGAAGGTAGCAACAGAGTGTTGCAAAGTGATTGTGGAAGGTAACCATTGATTGTCAATCGATAGTAAGGTAGAAGTAGTATGCAAGAGTTGAAAAAGGTGATATATGTCGGTTACTCAGTCCGGCGAGTCGTATCCGAAGTACAGACAGCCTTGGGCGGTACCAAATTTATGAAGGACAACCCCAGGAGGAAGAAGCACAGATCGGTTGGGTCTGGTCATCCAAGAAGCGAAGCACATTAGTAGTGATTCCGATAGCATTCCGGTGGAACATACTGCAATTCTGGTAAATTCCGGTGAAATCTCGATGCAGCCTGTAGAAGATACAGTAACTTCGGAGTCCACAAGGACGCAGTGTGTAGTTGATCCGACACCGTCTGGTCAAGATTCAAATCTCTCTACGGATAGAGGTGTGTTATCCAGAGAAGTCATTGAAGGTGAAAGAATACCCTAGATTGGGGAAAGTTCCACTAATTCCGGTGGTAGTTCGGTCCTGGTTGCAGAAAATTTACAATTTTCCGGTGACAACGTTATACTTCCCGGTGATGACCAATATGGTATATATTTCACCAGTAGAAACTCAGGCCGCAGTGATTCAAACAAGATCTGGTAAGCAGTAACAACCAGTAGCAGAAGTGTTTGAACCTGGCATCCATGAACAACAGAGAATGTATGACAAAGCTAGTCAATGGACCACCAAAGAGCCTATAGTGTTTCCAGATCCCATTCTGGTAACCCAAGTTCCGCTGCCAAAGGAAGGATTGTCTCAAGCATTTCAAGCAGATTTGATACAGCTTATTCATGAGTTCTCTGATGTTTTTGCATGGGACTATCGTGATATGAAAGGTCTAGATCCTTGAATCTATCAGCATCGAGTCGTGCTCAAACCAGAAGCCAAGCCGATTAAACAACCCAGCTACCGTATGAAGCCTGACTATGCAGCACAGGTCAAAGCAAAACTTGATCGCCTATTAAAGGTAGGATTCATTGTACCCATTGAGCACGCTGAATGGATCTTTCCGATTGTAATCGTACCAAAGAAAAACAAGTAGCTCTGAATATGTGTCGATTACCGAAAATTGAATGCAGCCACCGTACCTGATCCATTTCCTCTTCCATTTCTTGATACAATGCTGGACAGAGTGGCTGGGCATGAAATGTATTCATTTCTTGATGGTTACAGTGGCTATAACCAGGTTCGAATGGCTGAGCAAGATATACCAAAAACAGTGTTTATTACGATTTGGGATGTTTTTGCTTGTACAATCATGTGGTTTGGATTAAGAAATGCTCCTAGTACCTTTCAACGGTGTATGCAGGAAATCTTTTCACCCTACCTTACTTCTTTTATGCGAGTATATCTAGATGATTTCTCTTTATTTGGTAAGATGGTAGCACACCTGTATCATTTACGGTGTTGCTTTGAGAAATGTCGTGAATACCGACTCTGTTTAAATCCAACCAAATCTGTCTTTGCGGTTTCCTGTGGTAAACTTCTTGGCCACATTGTCTCTGCACAGGGCATACAAGTTGATCCAGACAAAATTGCAGCCGTCTTAGAAGCTCCTGTGCCTACTACGCCGAAAGAAGTAATGCGATTCATGGGCCAAGTTAGGTGGCATGGTCGACATTACGGTGACTTGCCCATTTGGCAATACCCCTAAATCGTCTAATAACTAGTACTCCTCGACATTTTGATTGGACCCCAGAATGTCAAATTGCATTTGATCGTCTAAAAATTTTATTAACGTAGGTTCCAATTATACAACCTCCTGATTGGGAACGCCCATTTCATGTTTTTGTAGACGCATCAGATATAGCCATTGGAAGTGTTTTAATGCAACAAACTGATAAGTGGTTTCGGCCTGTCTATTATGCAAGTTAAAGGCTTGCTCCTATTGAAAAGAATTATTCAGTAACTGAAAGAGAATGTCTTCGTTTGGTGTATTCTGTAAAGAAATTCTGGCATTATTTGCTAGGCAGAAAATTCATCTTTCATGTAGATCATGCTGCGCTGGTGTATCTAGTTCGGCAGCAACATTTAGGTGGTCGTTTGGTGCGTTGGGTTTTATTGTTACAAGAATTCGATTATGAAGTAATTCATCGACCCGGCACTGAAGCTCCGATCGGTGTTGATGACACCACACCAGCAATTTATGTTACTGAAACGACTAGTGATGAATCTGCACAACCTCCTGTGACACCTACTTACTATGATCAATTATTAACCTTTCTTACTGATGGATGTCTTCCTTCTCAAACTTCTCCTGCAATGCGCCGGAAAATTGCAGTTTATACTCGCAGATTCCGATTGGTTGCCAGAGAGTTGTATTATATGGATCACACTGGGGTTTTACTTCGTTGTATTCCTCCACATGAAGTAAACTCAGTAATCACTCTGGCACATTCAATACCCTCTGGTGGACATTTTGCAGCAGATTTAACGCACCGAAAAATTCTGCAAAGTGGGCTCTCGTGGCCTACTATGTACAGAGATATATCTCAATTTGTGCAGCAATGTGACAATTGTCAGCAATCTAGACAGCCTTTACAACGCCATTTCTTTCCTCTGCAGCCTGTCTTACCTTTAGAACCTTTTTCAAAAATGGGGTCTTGACTTTATTGGACCAATCACACCTCCAACAATCCTTAGCAACAATAGATATATTCTGACATACATAGATTATGCTACTAGATGGGCAGAAGCTTGGGCTCTACAGTCTGCCACAGCTGTTTCGGTGGCAAAATGTCTAATGAAGGACGTATTCCCACGTTATGGATTACCTTTGGAACTTGTCACAGATCAAGGGATCCACTTTGTCAACAATTTAATGCGAGTGTTAACACACACTTTTCAGATTCTGCATAAATTCAGTTCACCGTATTATCCTCATGCTAATGGCTTAGCTCAGAGTACAAACAAAACGTTATTGACTATGCTTCGAAAATTGATTGTGGAATCACCAGAAAGATGGGATCAGTTACTACCAGCAGTATTATGGGCATACCGGACTACTTACAAAGTTGCCATCGGACTGACTCCTTTCAAGCTTGCTTATGGATTGGAAGCAATCGCTCCAATGGAAGTTGTAGTGCCTAGTTTACGCGTCACCATAACTCAGAAGTTGATACCCGAAGATTCTTTGCCATTTCGGTTGGACACACTCAGAGAATTAGATGAGCATCACTGGGAAAGTTTTCTGACTCTTCAAGAAGTGCAGTTGCGGCAAGCTCGTACACATGATCGGTATCTTAAAACTCCAGTTTTTACGGTAGGACAACTTGTGCTGTTTTATAATGCAAAATCAAATCATTATGCTAGAAAATTCAAGTTACGATGGTATGGTCCTTACCGGATTACTGAACAAGTGGGCCCAGCTACTTTTCGATTGACTACTTTGATCGGAATTCCTCTTCCTAAAGTGATCAATGGTTCAAAGTTGCGGCCGTATCATCAACCATTTGATTCTCGCTGACGTGTTCTTCGTTTTTTTTTCGCGTGTTATTTACTCTTTTTTTGTTTTTGCGTGATTAATAAAATAAGTCTGTAAATATCCTCGTTTTGATACCTAATTATGATCAATAGCCGCCCTGAATTATCGTTCTGCTCATGCATGCACACCATAGTTATGAAGGTTATCATCTCAATATCGCACAATGATTAACAATTTCGATCGCCTCACACTGCCAAGTATCTACTTAATCTCTTTTGTTTCGTTGTTAATCGCTATTGTGTCTATGTGCTCTGTGTGCTTTGTGTTTCCTGTATTCACTGTGTCTTTGTGCTACGTTGCGTGCGCATCATGGAAGCATTAGCCAACTTTGCTGCGTTCCGTGACGGACTCCCTACGGATGTGGGTGAGTTCTTGCGCGTCCGTGGGTTGTCCAATTTTGCTGAATTGCCTTGGCATTCAGTGGAATGTCACCCGTTTTACGCCCAGATCATTTTCGCCATCGCTGCCACACCTGCTACAGAGAAGAGTTGGCCAATTACCTCTTTACCATCTCGTACTGTAATCACTCGACAGTCATTTGCTGATGCATTCCGACTTTCTCCGGAAGGACGAGAGAATGGCCCTAACCTTCCGGTCGCTACCATGATTCAATTATTTCCCAGATATTCTTCGAATGAGTATGCCATACTCTGTCGACCTGAGCTTGAAAGAACAGCTTTACAGCTTTTAATATCCATCTTAAACCTGCAGAAACGAACTTATGGGATTTCTCGCCCATTCTACTCGGTGATTGATATGCCTGCTAGAGAGCCTATCAATTTTGCTTCCTATTTTTTCGGCGCATTCACCGTGAATGCGTTTTGGTTATTAAACAGGTTAACAAAGGAGATTTGCCGCGATCACGTCTTCCGCACAGACTCAGTTTTCTGTTTCCGACCATCCAAGCAGCGCAACCGCTTCCACGAGGTCCAATTTTATATCATGAGGAATCTGCTCAAATACTGGAAGACGACGAAGAAGATGACGAAGAAATCTTCCAGCTCCTCCGCCAAAAACGCCTCAGGATTAGTTCGTCTGACAGTCAAGTGCAAGGGTCTGCCGTAGGTGATAAAGCAGACAAAAATGAAGAGGAGATTTTTCACGATACAGCCACCTCCATTCACCATGATTTGTCCGCCCAATCATCTCCAAACAACCAACAAAAGAGCAAAGTGTGACCAATTCTGACGACAAATCTTCTAAGGAAGAATTGCAGCAGCAGTCCAAACAAGAGGTACAAGAAGATACACAGGTTATGGTTGTAGAGATTTTGGTAGAATTGATTACGACAGTGGATAATGAAGTTGCCAAATCTAAAGTGTCTATGCAGCAACTCACTGAAAAAGTATTGGTGGCTAACATTTTGCAACCCCCTCCTCCACCCCTACCTCCACTCAAACCTATTATCCCTATTCCACCAATTGTACCTCATGCACCCGATTCCTCATCCTCTTCACCTAACTACTCTCCACCCAATTCTCATCAACTCTTGACAACTTCTTCATCTCAACCACGTCCTCCTCTTCTGGTTCCTTCGATTCCTATGATTTCTGAGCTCGCATCCATGGGTCAGATTTTGATTCATCTATCACAGCAACTACCAGCACAGATGAAGGAGACTACTGATAATCTTAGAGACGAATTCCAGCATAAAGTAGATATTCTTGAAGCAGACATTAGTCCACTCCAGGAAGAAATAGATATAGTAAAGGCAGAAAATCATGCTCTGCACAAACAGATATTACAACTCTAGGCTACAATTACCGAACATGAATCATTGATTAATCAGAAAGACGAGGCGTTAGCTGAGATTCAAGCAAAAGATGATTTGTTATGTGTTGCTGATGCAGAGATCTTGCAATTGAAACAGTTAGTCAAAGATAAAGAGGATGCCCGCATAGCACTGGGAAATTTGTTAGAAGAGACTAGAGCACAATTGGATTAAGCAGTACAGAAAGGACAGGAAATGACGGTTTTACTAAAGCAAACTAATACGGAGCTAGAGTTTGCAACTGCAAACCTATTTGAATCAAATGCTGCTCTTAAAAGCCAGATGATGTTCGTCGCTCAACTACAGAAGGAGATACCAGGGATAAGAAGAGAAAGAGATGCTTATTATCGGACCATACAATTTCAGAATCAAGAGTTGGAAAGAAGAGAGAACCAACTGGGTGCTCAAGCAGAAAGACTATCTAGAGTTGATAAACAGATTGAAGACATGAAAGTGAACTGGGATGCAGCTTTATAAAATGATTTTTACTTACAGGAAGCCTTTCTGCAAACACAGGCAGAAATTTTGATGAGCCAGGTAATTGCAACAAGTTCAGTAAGAACTGATGCTCAGCTAGTAGAACCTGAAATCCTGAAATAGATGATAGATTCATTAAAAAAGAAAATTGCCAGAACTTTTAAGTTAGCTAGAACAATGTATCTACAAGGTATAATAGATGAACCATAGAATTTTGTATACCTATGGGTTCAAGTCCACCGTGTAAGCTGCCAGATTGGCAATTGTAAACCTTTTCCTTTTCATATTCCGCACGAACTGAAAGGTCGTTGCGATGAGTTGTAACTTTTTATAAAGCAATGAAAAGACACTTTCGGTGACGACCAGAGGAGTCGCCAGACTGCCTGTCTGGGCGAGACGTTCTATGGAGTTTCCATAGTGTGTGTTTAAGAATTTTGCGTACTGCAGTGTCTTTCTGTTTTGTTCGATTATCTGCACATGTATGGTAAAGATTGGGTTACGGTAATGTTTACATTAAGTGAAGTATTGAATCGCTGATTTGTAAGTTGTTTACTGTAAGTCTGTGTTGTGGTAATGTTTATCCTGGCGTTGTGTACTGAGATGTATTGATTGGAATACGAATAGTAATTCTGTAAAGGAATGAGCTAGATTTTGTTAGAAAGTTGGATTAGCAAAGTTGTTTTGAACAAAAGGTCATGTGAGTGAGTTGATTTGGGAAAATCAAGTATAGGGCCTCTGATTATTCAGACCCCTTCCACTCCCAAGAACCCGGAAAGAGCTTAAACGTGTTCTGACGGCAAAAACGCATTTAAGCTCTTTTCGGGTTCTTGGGAGTGGAAGGGGTCTGAATAATCAGAGGCCCTATACTTGATTTTCCCAAATCAACTCACTCACATGACCTTTCATTCAAAACAACTCTGCTAATCCAACTTTCTAACAAACTCTGGCTTGTTCCTTTACAGAATTACTATTCGTATTCCAATCAATACATCTCAGTACACAATGCCAGGATAAACATTACCGCAACATAGACTTACAGTAAACAACTTACAAATCAGCGATTCAATACTTCACTTAATGTAAACATTACCGTAACCCAATCTTTACCGTACAGGTGTAGATAATCAAACAAAACAGAAAGACACAGCAGTACGCAGAATTCTTAAACACACACTACGGAAACTCCACAGAACGTCTCGCCCAGACAAACAGTCTGGCGACTCCTCTGGTCGTCACCAAAAGTGTCTTTTCATTGCTTTATAAAAAGTTACAACTCATCGCAATGACCTTTCGGTTTGTGCGGAATATGAAAAGGAAAAGGTTTACAATTGCCAATCCGGCGGCTTACACATGATCATTTGCTTTACAATATTTGCAAAACAATTTCTACTTTTATGTCTTCTTCTAGTCTTTGTCTTCCTTCTTTGATTGTGCAGAACTAGCAGATTTTTGCTTACTAATAGAAGAGCTCCATTTACCTTTACCCTTCTGACTAGCAAGGAAAGCTTGATCTACAACACGCATAATGGATGTGACTCTCTTCCATGTGTACATCAAAATTTTTTGTCTATAAATGCTCGTGAAGTTTGTGAATCTTGGCTTCTTGCTTTGAGCATTCTCTACTATTTTTGTGAGTGTGCAAATGGCTTCTACTTCTCATCATCCTTCCAATTAAGTAACCTCATGTCAGGTTTACAACAGAAGAACCTCTTTCTTTGTTGATAAATGATTGGGTGATTATACTTCTTTGTTGCAAAGGTGCCCATAAATTGAAGCGAGCTAGAAGAGATAACATAAAAAACCATGGGGAAGGTCATATTCTTACATTCAAATTAAAGAGAAATTTCTAATTTGCAAGAGTTCAACATGTGTATAGTGCTAAGGATCTGGTGCAAATCAATCATCTGCAATTCCCATCCTACTGTAAGTGAAGTTTAACAATTCTCTTTATTCGTTTTCAATTGTTCTTCTATTACAAGATATCTATTTTTGTATTCAAAATGGTTTCCTTCCAATGTTCAAGAGTGGCAACATGTTGAATGTTTAACAAGAACATTCAAATTTCTTCCTAAGGACTATGCAGAACTTATGTATGCAGACAAATCTGTTCCATTTTTCAATGACATTCATTTTTTTGTCTATTTTGCAGATTATCAAGTTCCATCAAGGAAGAATGCATATGGAAATCTTGTACATATACTTGCTCCTTGCATATCTTCATTAGATTGGAAGTCTCATAATAAATCGAGAGTTTAAATTTCTCTATGCAAGATGAAAGATGACATTCAAAGGGCAATTTCAACAAGTTGAATTTCTCAAAGTATGAATATTCAATGGTTTTTGCCTCTTCACATTTTTGTAGCATGTTTTAAAAACATGTAATTATAGAAAACAAAAAAAAATATGCTTGAATAGGATAGTTTCAATTTCAAAGATTGATTATGTTTTAGGTAGGGAATGGGATAGCTAAGAAGTTCAAAAGCTAGGTGACAAGACATCATTTTATGTAAATTTAGTGTAAATTTTGTTTCAATTTCATATCAGATATCTAGAAAATCTCTTGTTTTAGGATATGACTACAAAAGGTGGAAAGAAAAAGCTTGGAGTCTAGATATCCTTAGGTTCAAAGTAGAAATGTTTAGAATTTGAGTTAGAATTACTGGTGCATGCAGATTTTTCACCTAGGAAAATAATTGCCACTGTAATTTGAAAACTCGAAAATGTTAGAGAGCTTCTAGAGTACCTTGATGAGGTTCACCACAGTCTAGATTCTCAATTGATGGTACAATGGTGAACATTAGATTAGAGAAAACATTATCTTGCATTACTTGCCTACCACCCAAGGTGATCAAGTTCCAACCTTTAAGAATGTAACCAATCTTGCCCCTTTTTTCATCCACGAAAAATTTTTAATTAAAACAAAGACATTGAGTGCTAAATATTATTTTCTCTTTGTTTTATGTATGCACTGTTCATATTCATATTGGCATTGTTATGGTTTATATCATTATTATTGGAAAGTTTCAATTGTTCAAAGACTTTCTCCCAGACAATAACTGGTAAAGATAAGGATAAAAATTCTCCATTTTAGATATTAAAAGCTAAATAGAGCATTAAAAGTAGGAATATTACAAAATGGAGAAGATTGAAGGATACAACCAATTCAAGCGATAAGGGCCATCAAAGATTCTCCAACTACCCTAATCACTTGAATTGGTCGTGTCTTTTTTTAATCTCTATGGATAATTTATCAAGAGGCACAATTTATTCAAGAAAATAGTGCCATATTAAGCTCCCCAATTTCTCTCTTTGCTTGAATCGATCATGGCTTTTTTCTTCTCATAATATTAATTAATGATACAAAGAATAAGGGTACGAGTACTAAAAATGGAAAACATTGGAGGGCATGACCAATTTAAGCAATAACGTCCATCAAAGGCTCTTATACTGCCCTAATTGCTTGGATTGGTTGTGTCTTTTTTTTCATCTTTAAGGCCTATTCAGGAAATTTGGGAATTATTCAAGTCCCATTTATATTACTTAAAATGTTAACTACTTAAGTTTGAGCCTAACCCTCATAACCTATTTATAATACAATTATCCTTAATATTAAAGTGTCAATTTAATATACTCCAATCAAGAGAAAATAACATTTTGTAGTGTTTGAATGAGTCAAAATGTAAAACATTGGGACACAAAGAACAGTCTCAAAATCCTGTGTAATTCCCATTTTTCCTGAATAGGCCTTCTTTATGGACCATTTACCAAAAGGCATGACTGATTCAAGCGAATAGGGCCATTGAAAGTTCCTCAATTGCTCTCTTTGATCGAATTGGTCATGGCTTTTAAATTATCAGAATATTTTTTATGCAAGCCCAAGAGTTTACTTTAAAGATAAACAAATCAAGACATATCATTAAAGGGAAGAAATAAATGGTAAACCACTTACCATGTTAATTGATCTCATAAATAGGAAGCTCACCACAAATCCTTCCTCTATTTGGAAAAAAAGACCATCAACATTTAGAAGTTGAAACACTTATTTCTATGTAGAAAGATGAATTACAAACACTATCTTGCAGATAAGGATAGAATGAAGGGTTCCTTTTTGTACAAAATTAGTACTTACAACAAAAGAGAGCAAATAAATAGCTTCCCACATATGTTGGAAATACATGGGCTTTATATGAAGAGGTAATCATAGATATCGATTTTATGCTTTCCCTTTTAGGATCCTTCACCTTTGTGCTTTTTCTTTGGGAAATGCTTCAATGGAGAATGAATCAAAGATCCTTTATTCTTACCTTGAGTCTTCTTATCTCCTGTTGGTGGAGGTGGTGGAGGAGAGTATGGGTCATATGGACAAACAACATCTTTCATGATGTTATGAGTTGCTCTTTCTGTAACCAAAAGGACTCATGCATCTACATAACTAGATAAATTCAGATAAGGACTATAAAGTCTGTGCTCTAAGAACCTAACTGCATTGGCAATTACTCTCCATCCACATGATGTATTGTCATTTTTTGTAATGGCAAATGTATTTGCATATAACCAAACTTTTTCTCTTCATTCAGATTGCAAATGCGTGGATATTTTCAATCAATGTGCATTTTCAAAAGCTAGGACTTAGTGCAAAACTAAAACAATACTAGAGTGCATGACAATGGTGATACAAAATTGTTGATATATTTAGGTAGTGATGTGTGTGAACACTCTAGGGCCGTTGGGGCACTTTGTTCCCTCTCTAGAGGTTATTTTCCCCCGGCTTGTATATATGCCTATTGCCCTAATTGTTTACATATCTTTGTACATTATAGTGGTAATACATTCAGTATTGTGTGTTATGCACCAAGCTTCTTCTTCTTCCTTGTGTTGTTCGCATGCTTCCACAGATGTCAAACTCCAACAATTGGTATCAGAGTCGGTCGTCGCTTCATCTAGGGCATTGTTGACACCCCTCCGATCACAATCTCAGAATCACACAAAATTTGCTGAGCATACTCAGGGTGATTAGGAGATCAAAATATATTTGCTATAAATCATGGTCTAAGCTCATTTTGGCCTCCAAACGCACTATCGCAATGCTTGTGCATGCTATTTTGTCTTTTTGATCCAAAGATATATATAGGTTTCAATTCGCCAGTATAAGCATCTCAAAGCTTGCTACAAGTTTAGTAGAACTCATCACGGTAGTTTTGTTTAACTTTTTCAGATACAATCATTTTTCTGCATCAAGGTATTTTAGTTAGTGGCCATGGCTAAAAGCAGTGATGTATTCCGTATGTTGGATGTTGAGGATAAGTTGGATGATGCCAATTACCCATTGTGGGCTTATATGATGCAACATGTATTGGTTGCAAAAGGACTGTGGAACATTGTGTAGAGTGTTGAAAAACATCCTATTACACCTACAAATACAGGTATTGAAGCTAATGCAGATGGCATTAAAGATGTTGATTTTCTTCAGATTCCTGTTCGTGTTGTGATTTCTGCTGCACTTACTGTAGACCAAATTTTTTGGGATGGCAGAGATGTTCAGGCACATGCATTGATACCCTTATCTGTCAAACATGCCATTATTCCTCACATTCGGTCTTGCAGAATAGCTAAGGATGCTTGGGATACACGTACCACATTGTACGAGGTTAGGAATGAGGCTCGTGTTGCTTACCTTTGAAAACAGTTGGAGAGTGAGCATATGAATGAAGGTGCTTTTATGGAGTTTTCTAACAAAGATCAAAGATATAAAGCAACATATATTTTTTGCTGATGAAGTCTTGCCTAATAGTTCACTTGTGCAGATTGATTTGAATGGTCTTCTCGATTCATACTAGATTTGATGTATCAAAATGACTAAAATATTATAGAATTTTGTTAACCAAAAATTTTTTGTACATTCAAAAATCTTTTGTCTCTTGGAACTTTAAAGATTTGCATTGTGTGGTGTGCAAAAATATCCTTTTTTTTCTATGAAAACAAAAAATTTTACATTGAATGCAAGACATTCCATTGCCTTAGCGGCACTTTTAGAGCATATTTACTAAAAAGAAGCCTTTCTTCATAGGATTAAAAGACACAAGAATGTTATATTTTTGTACATGTGGAAAGACCCTACTTGTCGATTTTGTTCATTAGAAAATGTCCTCTTTTTGGTTGTTTTTCTCCCTAATGCTTCTTTTGGAAACTACCTTTAATTCATGACTTTTATTGATGCTTTTTTCAGGCATGCATGGGTGTATCCATGAAAGCAAAGTCCAAAGTGTTTCTATGTGCTTCAAATAGTTTCTAATTTTGCCTGAAAATCTATCACCATGTAAAATGGGCATCCTCTATTCTAATTGAGGGGGGAATCCTTCAACATTTTGGAGTCCTTCAATTCATGTGATATTTACATCGTGTCGAAAACTTTTATATTCGTTGTTGGAAGGATTCAAAAATAAAGCAAAGATGGTAAGAACATTATTACACATGAGAAGTGACATTATCACAAGAGAAGAGAACATACAATATTAGAATTAAGAGGGTTGCTCATGAGGGTGACAAAAAAATCATTAAACTTCTCAACAACTCTCTTTAAAAACATTTGTCTCCCATCGAATCCTAGATATCTTACCGGTTGTGATCTATCATAACTTTCGGACCATTATACCCCTACTTTGTGGGATATAGGGGATCCCAAGAGCACTAAGCCCATTCATTGTATAGTTTTTTCTTTTATTAATTTAAACATGGGAAAGTAGGCTACAAGTGAACTTCCTTTTTGAAAAAAAAGAGAAAAGAGAACATAGATTGTTATGAGGTGCCTCCTTTCACATGACTTTCAACATGGCTGACATGAGTAGAGAGAGAGAAGGAGAGAGTTCTTGTCACAAAATTAAATGTGAATAGAGATATGGACATAAACATAGCTTAGAGGGTAACTGTAGTAGCACATCTACATTCAAGGTGCACCTATCGGTTTTAGGACTTGTACAAATGAGAAGTACTCGCTAATGAGAAACATGTCTTCATGAAGAATGTCATGAGCAAGGGAAACATTGATACATCCATTGCCTTCCTATCCATCATGGTGAAGCCATGGCTTTGAGAGCAACCACTCATGAGTGGAGATGGAGCAACAACGATGAAGTTTAAGGGAATGGATCATGCCACAATGTCTGAAGTTTGTCTTTCATTCCACAATAAGGTCCAAAAGTTGTTCCATCATCTTTGAGTACCTCTCCATCGCATGTCCATCGCCTTCTTGCCCATTGCGATGAAGGTCTCCATTGCCTTCCTATCCATCACCTATCAGTCCATCGTGGTTCAGGTCTCTCTTGGGACAATGTATCGATGATCCTCATATTGTTGTTGTGGTATGGCTCCCTCTTTGATGGGAGGGTTTGGTGCCATGATGGATGACATGTGGGTGCCACGATTGACGTGGAGCTTGGTTTCTATGACAGATAGGGTGCCTCTTCACCTATGATAGAAAATCTCTTTTGAGATAGATGGGATTTTTTCCAAGAGCTTTTGAGTAATTTTTAGCTTGCCTAACCAAATTCGGCTCTAAGAGATAGCTTATTGAGGTCATTGAGTGGAATTGGTGGAAGCCTTTGTTTGCCGCTAATTGTTTTGCTCACGACAAACATTGTTGCTCTAGCACAATGGCAAGTACCAACTTGAGGAGATCAACCTCATAATTGTCAATTTGGGAAGACATGAAGAAGGTATGATGACCATGAACAAGTGAGCTTATTTGAGGGCTCAAACAGAGTCTAAAAAAATATAAAAATCAATATCTAGATAGTTCTCATACTCCTCAAGCTTGCGGACTCCTCAACTTGAACAAAATGGAGTTGCAAAATGTGAAATGGTTTTTACAATGGTTTTTAGTGATTAGAGTCACTATTTTTATAGGGATTTCTTTTGAAAATTTGACATATACTCCTTGGAGCTCCCCTATATGCTCCTTCTTCTGATGTGTTCACTACTTTTATGTGTTCCCACACTTTGTGCTTGACCTTGAGTGCCAACACTCCCGCCCTCTCGAGTCTATCATCCCTATCAGACCCTTGTTGGAGTGGGCATTCCATGTTGTACTTTGAGAGGTAGTGTCCATCATGTATCAACAAGAAACATTTTTCTTCCAAATGTAGTAGGGTGGGATGTCTTATTCTTCATTTTTTTCACTGCTAGCCTTTGGAAGTTCTAGTTCCTTTGAATGTAGCTCTTTCTTGAATTCAAGCATGATGGTGTATTTGTGGGCTTTCAAAAATTGCTACTTGCTCAAAAGAGGTTGTCCCTGTTGATTTCGATTAGCTGTCAACTGCGAATAGCTTCATAGGTACTGACGTTGTATCCTTGATGTCCTTTGGATCTTTCAAACATGGGTTTCATAACTATCATGCCAAATACCCATAACCCATAATGAATGATGGGTAAGTGTGTTAGTGCATGGGTTTGAAGAAAATATGTGCCTTGTGCACGGCCTTGTAATGTGGCCCTATGCATGCTTGCTCAGGGAATGCAATGAGGAAGTATGGTGCAAAATTTAGGGTCTTGAGCTAAGTGCTCAATAGTATGCTAATGAGGAGGTTTCCTAATCTATCATTGTTAAAATGTTTCCAGAGTAGGGGATTCTTACCATGGTGAAGGGTCCGTCGATGTTCATCTCTTTGTGTTGTACTCCCTTCATGGTGATTGACCATTGGATTCTCTTCTACTATTGATAGATGTCCTTGTTGATGGTTCACTAATGAGATTCTTTGATTGTATGGTCCTATAATTTTTCTTTCTTTTTTTTTTCTTCTCGTTTTTTTTTTTTGCAACAATGTCACAAGACAAGAAGAATTAGGTTAGTATCAATAAAATAATTTACATATGTCAAATGTGTCTGTGTCATGTGTGTGTGATTCTCAATTGTGTCTATGTAGGACCTTGTAATGTGGCCCTATATTAATGCATACTATGGAAATGCATGACCTGAATGGTGCAAAAGACGGGGTTATCCTGTTGGTGCAAGTCAATCACCAATTGATGTTTTGAATGAAGGATTGAAGTCAAAGATTGAAGAAAAGATTAGCGTATGAAGCTTGAAGATAGTGCACATTCAAGCAATGAAGACTCGTATACATATGTACATTGAACTTATAATTAGCTCACATATATCTTTAGTTTTGATCATGAACTTGTACATATATGCCTATATATATATATATATATATATATATATATATATATATATATATATATATATATATATATATATATATATATATATATATATATATATATATATATATATATATATATATATATACAAGAAGAACGTTGGGATATGGATGAGAGAGTATGAAAGTTGATGTATTAGTCATTTAGATGATTGAGAAGTGAAGTAGATGTCTCTCATCAACAGATGTAAATTTTTCTAGAAAAGAAGAAAAGTTGCGCCCGATATTTCTCTCAGTTCTCCTTCTCTGCTTGATCATTTCAAGAATCCTTTTGTAGATGTCTAAGTGCTAGTCTATCTAGGGCTAAGATTTGGGAGCCTAATTGTAAAGAGGCTGAGAGAATTATGAGTAGGAATAGTTGTATGTGTAAAAGTGTTGAGTCTTTTGAAATAGGTGCAATCTTGATGGTCAAAGAATTGATTAGTTCTTAGTGCGCAGTGTAACGTTTTTCATAAATGAGGAGTCAAAACCTAAGTTGGAAGGTAAGCCATCTATGGCTAAAAGCATTTGATTAAACGGGTTCTACTTTGGGAGAACCATGTGTTAGAAGTTGCAGGTGTCAAAATTGATTATACTAAAGAACAGTTTCAGACATAGGTGAATTGTTTGATTCATTTCTCAAGTTCTATTGAGTCTTTTGAAATTATTTAACTTGGAGAAGGTGCATAAACATTAGCCAACACATTGGGCAAAGTTTTATAAAAAACTTTACACATTTGATCAATCAATGAGTGTATTATGTGCGGCAGACTTTGTGAGTAGTGACTCTCTTCATAGTTAGTTCAAAAATGAGCAAAGACCTGATAGGTAACATCACAGGTGAAGAAGAAAAACCACAATTCAGAGATCCCAGTGTTCCAACTAGGGATGAACTCGCAGATCTGAAGACTTGGATGAAGAAGGATGCTCAAGCAAGGAGCATTATCTACATGGGAGTCAATGACTACTTGCTACCTCATATTAGAGGTCTTGAAAGTGCAAGTGATATATGGAATACTTTGGAGGAGCATTTCTAAAACACTACAAAGTCAAGGAAGGCATCCTTATGGGTAGAGCTTACCACATTCAAGAAGAAGGCTTCTCAATCCATTTTTGATTATGTAACAAGGATGAAGGACATTGCAGATGCATTAGGAGCAGTTGATGAAGATATTGAGGAGGATAAATTGGTATGGCAAATCCTCACATGTTTGAGATGAGATGAGAAATGGAAGCCATTCATTTTTTCTACTGAATTGTCACTAGATCATTTCACTCATGATTTAAATTAGTTCCTAGGACACATGCTAACTTTTGAGCAGGATGTCAAAGGTGATGGGGATAAGAGTGCAGGTCAAGCAATGTATTCAAAGGATAAGAAGAAGAATAGTAAAGGCAAGCAACAAGTAAATGAAGAAGAAGGTAAAAATAGCCAAGCCAACTTCCTAAGAGGAAGAGGAGGTGGCAAAGGTAGAGGAAGAGGCAGAAGCAATAAAGATGGAGCCAAAGATTGCTGGATTTGTGGAAAGACAAATTATTTAGCTCATGATTGTTGGCATAATAATCACAATAATGGAGGATATAATCAGAATTTTAATTCAAGAGGAAGAGGTGGCAGAAATCAAAGAGGTAACTTCAAAGGTAGAGGTAGTAGAGGTTACTTTGGAAGAAATGCAGGTAGAGGATTCCAAAGTCAATCCTATAACAATACCTACTACAATTATGCTTCAGTCAGAAGGAGGATTCAAATTTAATCATGAATGCAACTTGTGAAAGACAAAGTGAAGATCAAAGAGTCTTCTACCTTGACTCAGGATGTAGCAATCACTTGAGTGGTAACACAGCTTTGATGACTGACTTGGAGAATCTGGTAATTAATCATGTGGTTCAAACAGGTGATAATACAAAGCATAATGTGAAGTCAATTGGATCAGTGAAGGCTAAGGATGGAAGTACTCTAAAGAATCACGATTCTCTGCACAAAATCGCGATTTTCTGTAAGAAAAGAATTTTTGGGGAAATTTGAGTATAATTGGGTTTTTTGGAGAAAGGTAATTGTAAGTGATTTCATTTACATTGAGAAAGTAAGAAAGTTAAATTCCAAAGACTCAGTGAAGATTGAGTATTAAGTGAGAGAGGTGGAAAAATACAAAATCGCGACTTTCACCAAGAGCTAATGAGAGTGACTAATCATGAAAGAATGAACAATTGAGAATTAAAACCATAAAGTTGTTGAAAAATGAAATTGGACAAGTGACAAAGTGAAAATTAGTGGAAACTGTACAAAATCGCGATTTTGTGAACACTATAAAAGTTTGGAATTTCAAAGAAAAGTCATTTTTTGAGTAAGAGAGAGAGTGAGAGCAGGATCAGAATGGCGATCTTCTGCAGAGCAAAGTTTTTTGAGATTTCTGGGACAAAGCAAGCAAGGTAAGGAGCCATGACCTGAATTTCTTTGTTTTTTCTTTACATTCACATGGTCATTAAGCATAAATAAGCACAAAAACAAGCAAAAACACCAAAAACACCAAAAACATGGAATCACGATTTTTTTTTATTTCTAAATTTTCTGAGAAAAATTGATAGACTTTACAAAACCCTTTTATTGCATGTCAAAAAATAGTTAAGGCGATTCTATAGAAGAAAAAAAATTTGAAAATCAACACTTGAAAAATTTTCAAAAAAATTAACAGAATCGCGATTCTGTAGTCAGACACAAAATCGCGATTCTCTGAAACTAAGAACAAAATCGCGATTTCCAGAACACGATTTTCATAAGAAAATCATGTTATTTACAATTGTGAGCAATCACGATTGTCTGGGAACAAAATCGTGAAAAACACGATTTTGACCACAAAATCGTGGAAAACACGATTTTGGACACAAAATCGTGATAAACACGATTTTGACAAGAAAATCGTGGAAAATACGATTTTGGACACAAAATCGTGATAAACACGATTTTGATCAGACAATCGTGGAAAACACGATTTTGACAAGAAAATCGTGAAAAACACGATTTTGGACACAAAATCGTGATAAACACGATTTTGATCAAGAAATCGTGGAAAACACGATTTTGAAAAGAAAATCGTGGAAAACACGATTTTGGACACAAAATCGTGATCAACACGATTTTGATAAGGAAATCCTGGAAAACACGATTTTGATAAGAAAATCGTGGAAAATACGATTTTGGACACAAAATCATAATAAACACGATTTTGATCAAGAAATCGTGAAAAATACGATTTTGATTAGAAAATCGTGAAAAATACGATTTTGAACACAAAATCGTGAAAAACACGATTTTGATTAGAAAATCGTGAAAAACACGATTTTGACCAGAAAATCATGGAATACACAATTTTTAGCCACAAAATCGTGACAAATACGATTTTAAACACGAAATCGTGAAAAACACGATTTTGATTAGAAAATCGTGAAAAACACGATTTTGAACACAAAATTGTGAAAAACACGATTTTGATTAGAAAAGCGTGAAAAACACGATTTTGACCAGAAAATCATGGAATACACAATTTTTAGTCACAAAATCGTGACAAATACGATTTTATCCACAGAATTGTGAAAAACACTATTTTGGCTACAAAATTGTGGAAAACACGATTCTGACCATTGAATTGTGAAAATTAATTGAATGATCCTTAGGTCTGGGAACAAATTAAACACACATACTAAGCAAGACTTAGGAAGGAAGGAAATAGAGCCAATGGAAGGGGAAGTGCAAAAAAGAAATCTAGGGCAAGAAAACAACATGGAAAATTTAAATGAAACAAATGAGCCCATTGAAACTGGGGATTATAGAAATATCCTCAAATACATGTATACAAATAGGTTTGGAACCTATGTCTATCAGGATGGAATGCATTAGTTTCTCATTAGATTGAGAAACTTAGAAGTTCCCCTGAACATAACACCAGTAGCTCAATTCAAATATGGTAGGTATGAGGATAGGCAAGGATGTGTATACATCTTCTCCCAAGACCCAGAAAATTCAAATGACTTAGGGCAATGTGCTGACAAAGGACCTTGGGAACATAATCTAGGACAATCAGACTTACCAAGACCACATGAAAACTACACTAGTACTGAGCAACAACAAGGGAGGAGAACACATGCTTCCCCAAATCCTTTTGAAAAGGAACCAGAAGGATTCAATGAATTTTCACTAAGGAGAAGACATCATTGGCAACATCAGGGTAGAATGCTTAGACCATATCAAGTAGCCAAATGCATGAAAAATCAATATGAAGGATATTCTGATCCTCATGCTCATGCTACAGAGTTTAGGCAATTAATTAGAGCTGAGGAGGTAGAAGATTACAAAGTCCAATTTGAAGCATTTGGTCTAACCCTAACACGACCTGCATTATCTTGGTTCATCCCTTTGAGAAAGGAAATGTACCTAGATATTGAATCCTTCCTAGTAGCTTTAAACAACAAAAAGATGAAAATGTCAGAGAGGCAGACAGGAGATTTAAGCAATACATTGACAGATGTCCCAGAGAAGAAGTACCTTCCATGGCAAGACAAGTATCCCTATTCATAGAAGGATTAAGAAGTGCTCAATTAAGAACCCTAGTGTACTACAGAAGATGCCCTGACCTAGGAGCTTGTGTAAAAGAAGCAATAGATTTGGAAGATAACAGAGGCCAAGACCTGTTAGCATTTGATCAACCTAGATCAAATGAAGATAAAATCCCACCAGCAGAAGAATTGGCTCAAGCCATTGCTAAAGCCCTAGAAGTAAGCACCAAAACTAATTTGATAAACTCTAGGATGAACATAAATAAAAAATGCTACAATTGTGGGGAAAGTCATTTGGTACAACAATGCCCATATCAAAAGCCACCACATTTGCAAGATAGGAACACACTCAAATATTGTACGCTAGAGAGGAAATGGACAAATCATACCAGGGAGGAATGCTTCTATAATAAACAACCCATAAAGGAGAGAGATTATGGGAACCAAAGAGAATCAGGGTATATTGAGCAACCAAGACCTGTGCTTGGGCAACAACCTCCTATACCAAAAAATGTGGTACCAATTAAATACACACCAATAGAGGAGGGAAACTCAAGAACAAAGTCAACATACAAGGAAGATTATCAATGGAATGAAGGATATCAAGAAGAATGGGAAGGTTATGAAATAAGAGAACCAGAATTACAAGCCCTAGACTTGGGAAATGGGAGAATTGAGATGGATACTGCCACTTTCATGTATATAACCAATAATTATATGTCCAATCAAAACCTCAATTCAAAGGGGGACCAAAGATAACTTGTTATAGGTGTGGGGGGGAACATTTCATTAGAGACTTTCCACAAGCTCCTACGTTAAGAATAGAGGGAGCTTATTGCAAGGATTGTGGAAGGGAACATTTGATAAAGGATTGTCCAAAAAATCCTCAAAAACAACAAAACACACCTAATAACATACCACTAAAAGCAGTCAACATCATGGAACAAGAAGAATTGAGTGACATTGACCAAGTGAATGTAAATGCTATAACAAGGTCACAAACTAAACAACAAAGAACAACTAAGGAACAAAATGAAGGTTCAATCTCAAAGGTGAAGAAAAATAGACAAACAGGGAAATGGGAAAGGAAACAAAGAATGGGTAAAAATTTGGAAGAAGAAAAGGGAACAATCAAACAGTACTCCTCCTCAGAAGACACAAACCCAGTCGGAGATAGGAAATTCACAAAGTCTAGACATTCTAATAAAAGCATACAAGGGAAGAATTCAAGAGGGACCAAGCCCTACTGATCATACAATGGCTTATCCTATGCCAGACTTAGAACATGAAAAGATGCAGAAGTGTAAACAAATCATACGGGAAGTACAACTCAAAATGGGGGAAGTAGACAATTCTCAAAAAACAGTTGAGGAATCTGAGACAACAAAAACAAGAGGAAATAGTAACAAGGAAGAAAACCCACAAGTAACATTCTAGGTGGGAAACAAAATCCTCACTTACAAAACAAAATGAAAAAATGGGAAACAACACCAGAAAATCTTCACCCACAACTACAGGAAATGGAGGAATTATGGTATATTCCCATTGATAAGATAGGAGGATATTGTGAAGGAGAAGAGGGAAACTCAACCCTAAAAATACAATTTGGTAAAAACCAGGCCAAAGCTATTCTGGATAGTTGATTAGGAGTGGCCATCATGACTAAACAAACTTGGGAAAAATGGGGAAAAAATAAATTATTACCCACCAAAATGAGATTGCAACTTGCAGATGGACACATAGAAAAACCCCTAGGAATATGGGAAAAAGTGATTGTGGACATATGTGGAATAGAGATAGAACATACCTTTGCTATAGTTGAATTCCCACAATCCACTTCATATGAAATTATCCTAGGAAGACCATTTATGAGACAAATGCAAATTGTGCAAGATTGGGGTAATGATTGCTTATACCTTCAGAGCAAAGGAAGAATAACCAAAGTAAATCTAAGAAATGGGCACTACTGTGACATATCTCCTCAAGAATGGTATAAAATACATCAAAATCAAGATTTAAGTGAAGAATCAGAAATGGAAGACCAGGATGAAACTGAATCATCAATATGGAAGTGCAATATGATAAGAAATCTTACCAATAGAAAAAGGAGATTGAGAAGAGAAGATTGTGTGGAAGGAAGAAAGTTACAAGATGAGAACTATGTACCACAACAATTCAAAGATGAGGAATTTGAGCCCTATGGGTGGAATCAAATTTTGGCTACCATGGATCTAGCCAGTGATGAGTATGTAGGAGTGGAATTTCAAAATGAAGAAGGATATGATGTCTTTCACATTCGAATACAAATGATAAAGGTATCCAGAACAGAAGAGGACAAAGAAGAAGAAATGATATTGAAAAAAGGGAAAATACAATATTTGGAAGAAGTAAAAGTTGAAGATGCAATAAAAGATAAAATCTCAGGCAAATCTAAGAAACACAAACATAAGGAAATAGAAAAAAATCAGGGGCATGAGAAAAAGGAGAAGGAAACAAATAAAGATCAACAGTTTGATGTACCAGCAAATTTCAAGACTTATGAAGTAGAACAGAGACTACTTCTAAAAATGAAACCAAAGAGAGAAAAGAAGAAAGGAGAGGCTTATGACAATGAAGAACAAACCAAGAAGGTTGTGATCACTCAGGAAGATGGAGAAGAAAGACATATTGTAATAGCTCATGATATGACAAACCAAGAAGAGGAGGCACTAAGAAGTTTGGCCAAGAACTATAGGGATGTGTTTGCTTATAGCTACAAGGATTTGAAAGGAATTGATCCTAAAATCTGTGAGCATAAGATTCCTATTACACCTGAGGCAAAACCTAGCAAACAGAGACATTACACATTCAATTATAAATACTCTGCTAAAATAAAGGAAGAAATTGACAAGCTATTAGCTTCCAATTTCATCTATGAGATTGAGTATACAGAATGGATATCTCCTATAGTTGTGGTACCAAAAAAGAATCGGAAACTTAGGGTATGCATTAACTTGGAAAAGGTAAATGCAGCAACTATAAGAGATAATTATCCACTGCCTATAACAGATCATCTTCTAGAAAGAGTTGCAGGGAAGGAGGTTTATAGTTGCTTAGATGGTTTTTCAAGATACAATCAGGTACCTATAGCATTGGAAGACCAACATAAAACTGCCTTTTCCACAGAATGGGGAATTTATGCTTTTAGAATTCAGTCTAAAGAACCCAGTTCACCTTTAGATGACTACCTTCCAGACACTTATTTGTTCAAAGTAGAGAGTGTTCATGAGTGGGCCATGACTTTAGTACCATTATTAACCATGGGACCTTGCAGAACAGTTGGGAATAATGCACACTTAGTATTACAAAGCAAGAACTTTATGTTACTAGCTGGGCATTTGTATCATCTCAACCACACAGGCATATTGGAATATTGTACTCCTGAAGAAGAGCAACAGGAATATCTGAAGAGAGCTCATTGTTGGAACCCTTGCACTCATGCTTCCAGGGTAGTCACCCTAAGTAATCTCAATAGGATGGGGGTACATTGGCCTAATAAGATTCAAGATGTAACAAAATACATTGCTAATTGCAGGAGGTGCCAATTATTGCAAGTTCAGAATTCATAACTCTATATTGGTTCCAGAAAAATCCAGATTGGAGTGAAAATATCATTGAGGAATTGAAAAGGAAGAAGGAAGGAAAACAAGTGATAGCTGGTGCAGATTCCAAAAATCTACAAGTAGTCTCTGAAGAATATCAATTGATAGGAGAACAATTGTATAAGAGAGGAATGGATGGATACTTAAGAATTTGTGTTCCTGAGAATAAATATCTGGAAATGTTGGAAATGGCACATTCTGGAGTAGCAGGAGGACACTTCTCAAGTGACAGAACTGCTAAACTCATTTTATATTCTGGCTTTTGGTGGCCAACCCTATTTCCTGATGCAAGAACCTATGTAAAAAGATGTGATGTCTGTCAGAGGGTGAGTCAACCAAATAAAAGAGATAATATGCCATTAGTTCCATTAATTTCAGCAAGAGCCTTTAGTAAATGGGGGTTGGATTTCATTGGACCTATACATCCTCCAGTAAAACAATCCCATGCTGAATACATCATAGTGGCTACAGACTACCTGGCAAAGTGGGCTGAGGCCAAAGCCACAAGAAGGAATGATGCTCATACTACTGCCAGATTCTTGTATGAAAATATTATCACCAGATTTGGACTTCCAATTGAATTGGTAAGTGATAGGGGGTCCCATTTTGTAAACCAAATCATAGAAAACATCACTGAATATTTCCTGATCAGTCATAGAAAGTCAGCCCCATATCACCCACAAGCCAATGGGTTAGTAGAAAGTACTAATAAAGTACTTTGTACTGTACTATCAAAATTAGTAAACACAAACAGGAATGATTAGGATTTACAACTTAATCATGTCCTATGGGCTTATAGAGTGGCTTATAAAACTGCAATAGGAAACACACCATTCAATCTAGTATATGGACAAAATGCAGTTCTACCTATGGAATTCCTTGTTCCAACATTAAAAGTAGGTAGTCACTACAATTGGACTGGACATGAACTATTAGAGAGAGTAATAGAATTGGAAAAATTGGGAGCTTCTAGACTCCAAGCCATTATGAGTATATATGTGGACAAGAAAAGGCAAAAAGCTTATCATGATGTTCACATAAAAGAAAAAGATATACAGGAAGGAGATCTAGTTTTGGCTTACACAGTCAAAGAACATCAGAAAAAGTTCGAGAAAAAAGGACATGGACCATATATTATACATCAGATAAGCAAAAGTGGAGCCATTCAACTAGCTAACATAGACGGAGAAATCATGCCAAACTTCATAAGTGGATGTAGAGTCAAGAGGTATGACTGCCCATTAACTGTTGATGAATGGAGAAGGTTGCAACAAGCTCAAAATAGGAAAAAAGAAGAGGAAGACATTAGAAAAGAGGCTCAACGGGAAGCAAAGGAAAGGATAAGAAAAACCAAAGATCTTAGGGAAGTCTGTTTGTGTGAAACTCCTCTAAAACTAAAAGAGCATTTGCCTCTGATGACAATGGATTTTCAAAATGAAAAAATTAGGGTTTTGATAGATTCTGGAGCACAAGTGAATCTGATTAGTTCAGCTTTGGTAAGTAAATTTAACATAAAAAGAACTAAAAGCAGAACCTTAATCAAAACTTTGGAAGGTCAAATAGTACAAAGCATGTCTTCACTGTCTATTAAAGTTAAGTTCAATGAAGAATATATGAAAATAGACTGTGAAGAATGGCCAGATCATTTGATGTCTGAAAAATTGATTTTAGGTCAACCATGGCTCCAACAAGGTAAAGTGATTTTGGATTTTGAAAAAATGAAGCTTAAATTAAAAATAAATGACAAAAGGTTTTTAATATTTTTATTGAGTAATGAAGAACAGGAAATTCAATCAGATGTTCATGATATATACTTGGAAGGATTTACTTTTGCATTTGAAGATACACAGACATTACCAATACAAATGTTAAATGATCAAGCTTCATGTAATCAAAATCAGCAAAAGATTGGAAGAACAAAGAAGGGTGGAGAGATAGGAAGAAGGTGGCAATCATGGCATTGTCTAAAGAATCAAAACATCAGAACAAGAAGCATATGGAATCAAAGTCTACATGAGGTCCGCTCATCAAAACAGAAATCTAGAACAAAATGGATATAGAGATCAAAAAATCCTACAAAATGCTTATCAGAAGGAAATGGATGTTTGCCTGAAACCAGGACAACTAGAGTTAAAAAGTATTGGGTCAAAAATCAGAGTTGTTTCAATGGAAAAAACATCATCCATATTTGATCTGTATTTAGAAAATCATAACATATTGGAAATTATGACAAAAATATTTTACCTTATCCTTTTTCTAAAAAGAGAATTAGGAGGGGAAGAAAAGAAGTAGAAAAAAAATATTATTAAAAAAAATTATTATTATTAAGAAAAAAGAAAGAAGAGAAAAAAAAGAGAGAAAAAATAAAAGAAAAAAAATATAACAAGAAAAACAGAAGGAATCATTGTTATAAAAAAAAAAAGAGAGAGAAAAGTTGAGAAAATTTGTTTATTTTCTTTTCCTTTTTACAAAATTATATAGCACAAAGCAAGATCTAGGTAAAAGGGTAGTAGATTTCTATTTATTTTGTATTAATTTTTCTATCATTGATAAATGTTTTGTTTTTCTCCAAAAGAGTTGTTGGGAAAAGGGTGTTAGTATATGATCAATGTCTACCCCTCATGATTGTATGCACATTTTGTAAGGCCCCCTTTATGAGGAGAAGCCAAGCGTGCATTACCCAATTGATGGGAATCCCAACTTGAGTGTTGGATGAAGGTCATATTGGACCATGTAAGATATTATAAGGAAAGGGAGTTACTAGGGTCCCCAATTGTGGGGTCCGGGGCAGCGGTGAGCAGCCCCGGCTGGGGGGTCCAAGGGGGCCAGCGGGCCCCCTGGTGGGGGTCCGGGGGCAGCGCCCCCGGCGCGACGGTAAAGGGAATATTCCATGGAATATTCCCTGTCGGAGTCAGAAATCATTTATATTTGTTAGGTCGGTTCAACCAGTCTAAGCCGTGTATGGCAATTACGCGGGCGGTGGCCGCCCACGCTCTACCGCCCATGTATAGCCGTCCATGGCAGGCCACCCATGATCCTATATATACATGACTTCTGCACTACCTAAGATACCGAGTTGAGCCAGCATACCTCTACCTTGTATCTCCCTATCTAGAGTTGTCTAGATCACCATTTAAGCTCTACCTTGAGAGCGCACGGGTGGACAACGCCATCATCTTTGTACTTGCTGCTAGTAGAAAATTGTTGAGATTCTCCTATATCTGTTATCTTCTCTGCTATTGCTCCTGTGTTATATTGCGTAACTATTGTCTTACAAAGGGAGTGCACTAGACATCTTGCTACACCTGTAATGATCACTTTAATTGAGTCTTTTTGAATGTAAATAGAAAAAAATTATTATTAAAAAAAATTATTATTAAAAAAAAATTATTATTAAAAAAAAAGAAAGAAGAGAAAAAAAAGAGAGAAAAAATAAAAGAAAAAAAATATAACAAGAAAAAACAGAAGGAATCATTGTTATTAAAAAAAAAAAGAGAGAGAAAAGTTGAGAAAAATTGTTTATTTTCTTTTCCTTTTTACAAAATTATATAGCACAAAGCAAGATCTAGGTAAAAGGGTAGTAGATTTCTATTTATTTTGTATTAATTTTTCTATCATTGATAAATGTTTTGTTTTTCTACAAAAGAGTTGTTGGGAAAAGGGAGTGCACTAGACATCTTGCTACACCTGTAATGATCACTTTAATTGAGTCTTTTTGAAGAAACAGAATTTATTCTGAATTTTATTTTCATTCTTATGTCATGACATCTCAAAATAAATATTACTTTTTTATTTCTTGTGACTCATGTGGGTGAAGTTTTTCTTTGTGTATTATATTTTCCTCAGAATGGTGAATGCAAAGGAGTTATCAATTCATGACTTCAAAGCAGAATCAGTCACCCTATCAAGAGGACATTGGTTCCTGGAGAGTGAAGTTGTGGAAGAGCAGGTGAACCTAGAATCTGATGAGGAACTAGAGATTCCAGAGGCAGAGAACGTGGTGAAGGAGCTCAAAGAAACCCTAAGCATTATTGGACAGCATATATTCACAGTGGGAGTAGGTGGATACAAATATACCATGTTGTGTCAAGAATTTTACAGATTTCAAAGGGTTGCTGTCAATCAGAAAAGATGGAAGGTAGTTGGTATACACAAATTATTGGAAGAGCCCATCTTCTTCATTGATTTTGAAAGAGTGGCACAAGTAATGAGTAGTCTGTTGGAAATAGGAAAAGGGAATGATGCTGATTTCCGGTGCAAAGTCAAGAACGAGGATAATCAGGAGGTGGATATCACTATAAAAGCAGAGCATATCAGAGCAGCTTTACAATTCTACCCTATGGGAACCAAGCTTGACCCCAACTTTGTAAAGAAGAATAAGGAAACCTATACAGGGTACTCTAAACTCACTGACTTCAAAGGAAGAGAGAATGAAGAATATGCCACAAGGATGTTCTTACAATATTTCTGCTTCCTAAAGTTACCAAGCTATACCATGCCACATAAATGTGTTACACTATTTATGTTTAACAACAAGGATAGAAGTAAGCCCTTTGGAGTAATGGATGTGACACCATACATCCATGAACAACTGAAAGAAGCAGCAAAACACTAGGAACAGAAAAAATTCATGAATGGAGCCCAATTTTTAACCAGGATCATTTATCATGTATTGGGAATGGAAGATCAGTTGAAACTGGCTCCAGAGGCACAATATTTCAAAAGTCTTATGTCAGGGATCAAGAGTCCTCACAGGAAAATGGTTGTGAGAGAAATAGAAGGACAAACCAGCATGAGGGGAGAAGGGATGAAAAGAAAGGTAATATCCGAGGAAGTGGTTCCTGTAAAGAAAAGGAGGTTGGACCCAAGAAAGGTTGAATTAGAGCTGGATGAAGCTACAAATGAAGAACATGAAGCTGCACAGAAGCAGGTTCAATCCTCTAGTGATCCTCATCCACCCCAAACAAGCAAAGAATAGTTATACACTTATCTAACTCAAGGAAATAACAAAAGAGCAATGTATGAGGCACAATATCAAAAGATGCTGGAAGATTATTCGTGCAAGGCTACAGATTGGGTCCAAGAGGAGGTAGAGCATTATGAAGCACTTCATGATCAGATGATGGCAGCCGCAACAGAAGAGGTATTTGTTAAAAAGGAAGTAGAGCTATTAGCATACTTCAAAGAACTGCAAGGACCTCCAGAAACCAGAACCACAATTGTAGTAAAAAAGAAGGTTCAAAAGAAACCAGTGCAAAAGAAGAAGTTGACCAAGAAGGAGAAGGGAAAATCGGTAGTTGAAACTGTAACTATAAAGGAGGCAGAAGAAGTAACAGTAAGAGAACAACAGAAGGAATTTACTGCTAAAGAAGAGTCAAAAGTGGAAAAACCAGAGTTAGGAGGATCTTCACATTTTTCTTCAGACTCTGAAAGTGACATTGAAAGTTTCTTATTAAAACGTCTGAGTTTTTCAATTCCAAGTACTCCTAATGTGGTTACAGAGGCCACTGAGAAATAGAAAACACTTGAAGATTTGAGAAAGAAGTCTCAGGAGAAGCAGGTTCAAGAAGAGGCAGTTAAGCAAATCAGTCCTCAAGAAGAAAGAAGGATGATGAAAGGTAAAGCAGTAATGACAGAAGAGGGAAGTAAAGTAAGAGAGGGAATTCAGTTGTGGGTTGGTGCCTACAGGAATAAAATCAATATGGATAAAACCCTCACAAACTTATTTTAAATTAGATGAGAGCATAGCAGAAATAGTAAAAGAAGCACAAAAAAGCAGTCCAGCCATAAAACAAAAAGGTGCAGATCAAGTTCAGGAAGGAGAGGAAATAGAAGTGAAAAAGAATGTTCAAGAAGTTACAGAAGGAGTGGTAGAAAAGGAGATTATCCAAAGCATAAAAGATGTACTTCATGATTTGAAGAATAATGAAGAATTTACAACAAAAAAAAATCAAGGACAAGAAGAAGAAATGGATCTTATGGACATTGATGAGCAGGAAGAAGGGCAGAAACAGCAGACAAGCCATGATCAGATAAAATTCAGTGAGAAAACTGAGTCAATTTTAATTCAGGAAACCCCAATCCAGGTAAAAGAAGCACAACTTTCTGCAAAAAAACAACCAGAATTGGAGAATAACAAAGTAGAAGAAGTAAAGGCAGATGAAGATAGATCAAGACAAGAGAACCAGGATAATCAGACATTGGAACATGAAGAAGATGTTGCAGATCAAGAAACACTAGAAATTCATCAAAGCAATGAAGAACAAAGGCTAAGGTTATAGAATATGAAGAGGAAGAGGAAGAGGAGAATGAGTGCAAAGAAGACAAACAAATAGAAGTTAAACAAATGGAAATGGAAGTGGGGTTGGAAAGAATACCCAAGAATATAAGATCTGCTTGCCAGATTATTATGAGCAACATTGAGCAGTTTAGACCTTCAAGCAGGAATATGATCATTTCAGGAATGGTAGCAGAGTCTGAATTTGAGAAAGGCAGTATGATCATTAAGGAGCACAAAAGGGAAAAGGAACAAATGTCAGAACAATTGAGGAAGGTGCAGGAGAAAAATGAGGAATTTACAAATAGAATAATTGCTTTGGAGGAGTTAGAAGTACAGAAACAAAACAGAATTCAATATCTAGAAGAAAAGAGTGTAAAACTAACAGAGCAGAATAATAAACTGGAAATGGAGCTGAGAAAAATTGAAGGAAGATATAGAACTTTGCAGACTTCTTATCAAATTTTGACTAAAGCAAATGAGGAAATAAACAGGCTATTATTAAAAGAAGGTCAATTAAAGGATGAAAGCAAGACTGCTCAGATGACAGAGGAAGAAAAGGAAGAATTGCACAAGGAGATTAAGAGATTACAAATAGAATTGAAAGAAGCCAAGGAACTAGAGAAGCAGGCTAGTACACATGCTGCTACATCAATGAGAGGATATAACAAGTTGCACATGGATATGGAAAAAGAAAGGAGTGATTGGCAGTCAAGGATGGAAAAGGAAAAAAATGAATGGATAAAAGAAAGAGAGTTATGGGCAATACAGAACGGAAGTTTGATGGTGACAATAGAAGAATTACAGAAAAAGCTAGAAAAACCACAAGTTCAGGACGAAACACATATAGAGACTACATATACAGAAGAATATGCAGTAGGAAATGATGATGGAACACAACATGGCAGTGAACCAACAAATAAAAGACCAGAGGAAGAATATTCAGAAGAATTTGTCAAAAAATTCCTCACAAACAGAGAATCTAGAATGGATTTTATAAGAAAAATGCATGATGAATATGAAGATCAAATTGTCACATTTGCTTTGCATAAGGGGATTAATCCAAACTAGCATCATTGGGCTGCAGATGGACTAGGCATACCTTTATGCATGATCATGGAGAGTATCAAGAACTATCAATTGGCAAGAGTTGGATTGCCTCCAAATAAATATCTAGAATATGAAGAAGATATTAATGTGACCAAAGAATTATTTGAGAAAGCCAATCCAAAGTGGAGGAATAGATGGTTGGATGCAAATAAAGAATGCAGGAAAATTTGGAAGGAAGCACCTCTTCAATTGAAAATTAATCCAGCTTACTGCCCAGTAGCAAGAAGAAGAGAATGGACAGTTTTTTGGGAGAGAAGGAGAGAAGGACAAATCCCACCTAAATGGTTGAATTTCCCAAAGATAGCAGGCCCAAAGGCAGGAACATGGTCTACAAAAAACTACATGGTGGATACAGCTGAGTCTGTTATAGCTACATACAAAGATGTGAATGACCTTGCATGCATTTTACTGATCAGAGTAATGAGACTAATTTTGGCATGTATAGAGACATACACAGATACAGATGTCAGAATATTAAATTACATTGGCTTCAATTCTCCTACTGATGCATTATTGTTTGATCTTAGTGAAACACCCGATAGAATCTGTTTAATGGCATACTACAATAGAATAATATTTTTGGGCAGTCACTATTTACAAATTTTTGAAGATGCATTCGATTATGGGTTTTTTGAGAGAGAGTCAGAAATATTCGGAAACTTGTCAGTAGTCACCAAGTCTCGTCTTACTGCATATGAAGTTGCTTGTAAGACAATAGTTATGCAATATAACACAGGAGCAGTAGCAGAGAAGATAATAGATATAGGAGAATCTCAACAATTTTCTACTAACAAGTACAAAGATGATGGCGTTGTCCACCCGTGCGCTCTCAAGGTAGAGCTTAAATGGTGATCTAGACAACTCTAGATAGGGAGATACAAGGTAGAGGTATGCTGGCTCAACGTGATGTCTCAGGTAGTGCCGAACTCATGTATATATAGGATCATGGGTGGCCTTTCGTGGATGGCTATACATGGGTGGTAGAGCGTGGGCGGCCACCGCCCGCGTAATTGTCATACACGGCTTAGACCGGTTGAACCGACCTAACAAATATAAATGATTTCTGACTCCGACAGGGAATATTCTATGGAATATTCCCTTTACCGTCGCGCCGAGGGCGCTACCCCCGGACCCCCACCAGGGGGCCCGCTGGCCCCTTGGGACCCCCCAGCCAGGGGGCCCGCTGGCCCCCTTGGACCCGCCAGACGGGGCTGCTCCCCGCTGCCTCGGACCCCCCAATTGGGGACCCTTGTAACTCCCTTTCCTTACAATACCTTACATGGTCCAATATGACCTTCATCCAACATGCAAGTTGAGATTCCCATCAATTGGGTTATGCACGCTTGGCTTCTCCTCATAACGGGGGCCTTACAAAATGTGCATACAATCATGAGGGGTAGACATTGATCATATACTAACACCCCCCCTCAATGTTTACAGATGAAAAATCAAGTAGGTTTAGGTGCTATGCCCATCTATTGAAGATGTCTGTTGAACTGCTCTCTTCCAAGTGCTTTAGTGAATATGTCAGCACAATTTGCCTCTGTTGGGCAATATTTTAGCTCCACAATTTCATCTTCAATTAGCTCACGAATGTAATGGTATTGTACTTCTATGTGCTTGGTGCAGGCATGAAATACTGGGTTCTTTGCAATAGCCATACAACTTTGATTATCACACTTGAGTACAGTCGCCATATTTGATGGAAAGCCCAGATCTGCAAGAATTCTCCTTAACCAAGCTGCCTCACAAGAAGCAAAACAAGCTGCTTTGTACTCTGCTTCAGTGGAGGAGAGTGCGAGAGTTGGTTGCTTTCTACTTACCCAAGAATATATTCCTGAACTAAGTGAGAAACAATATCCAGAAACTGATTTTCTAGAATCACAATCTCTAGCCCAATCTGAATCACAATATCCTTGGAGTGTATCACCTGTGGTATAAAAAATACCAAAATCCAAGGTTCCTACAATGTACCTTAGAATTCGCATTCCAGCATTCCAGTGACTCTCCTTAGGTTTGTTGGAAAACATGCTTAATACTCCAACAGCATAGCAAATGTCTAGTCTAGTGTTGCACAGAAAAATAAGACTTCCAACGAGCTTCCTATACTTCTTAGCATCTACATCAGGCATGTTATCATCCATAGATAGCTTATGATTTACCTCCATAGGTGTGCTAGTTGGCTTGCAGTCCATCATTCCAAATGCCTTGAGAATCTCTTTGGCATATTTTTGTTGTGAGATGAAAATGCCATCCTTCCTTTGCCATACTTCAATTCCCAGACAAAAATGGAGTAGACCTAAGTCTGTCATTTCAAACTCAGTTCCCAAGCTGATCCGAGTTTGATTGATGAGTTCTTGATGATCTCCTGTAATGATCAAATCATCTACATATACAATGACAACAACTAGCTTGCTATCCCTTTTCATTACATACAAGTTAGCATCAGAAGTACTTCTTTCAAAACCCATATTTTTGAAAAAATGATCTATTCGTTGGTACCAAGCCCGTGGAGCTTGCTTAAGTCCATACAAAGCTTTCTTCAACCTGCAAACTTTATTTTCTGAATTGGGCACCTCAAAACCTGGTGGTTGAGATACATATACCTCCTCCTTGAGGTGACCATTCAAAAATGCAGATTTGACATCCATCTGGAAAATAGGCCAAGCCTTTTGTGCAGCTACTGCAAGTACCGTCCGAATAGTTGTCATGCGTGCTGTTGATGCAAAAGTTTCTTGAACATCAAATCCTTCGATCTGTGAAAAACCCTGTGCAACTAATCTTGCCTTATACTTTTCTAATGTTCCATCTGTTTTATACTTAGCTTTCCAAATCCATTTAGTACCTATTACCTTCTTCTTTGGCGGCAAGTCAACTAGATCCCATGTATCATTTTTGAGTATACTATCATACTCTCACTGCATTGCCGCTCTCCAACCTGGATCATCAAGGGCTTCTTCAATGGTGGTAGGTTCCTTTATCGAGCCCATGATATCTGCCATTAGAGCCATGTTAACAATGTGTTCTGAGGCTCTTCTTTGCTCCTCTATTCTCTTTGATCTTCGTAATCCATCCGATGATGATTCTGGTATATCTACATGTGGATTGTGATCATCAAAGAGTTGTTGTGCCCACTTCGGTAGTGGCTTACGCTGTGCAGCTACAACTGGTTGGCTTTTTATTGAGGAAATTTCTCCATCAGATGTTTCCTCCTCCTCAACTTTAACCTGTCTTTTGATAGGCACAAGGTGAGATATTTCTCCGTTTGATGAGATAGTAGATTTACCTTTATCTTCTACTAAGTGTGGTCGTTCATCAAACACCACATCTCGGCTGACAAAAATCTTCCTTGCCTCAGGATCCCACAACCTATATGCTTTAGACTCTTCACTATATCCTAGGAAGACACACTTTTTGCTTTTTGAATCCAACTTTGATCTTGTTGAATCAGGAATATGTGCATAACAGAAACAGGGCCTAAGCAGCTACCTACATATAATGAAATCCACCTTACGAGTTTACAACCAAAAATTCTGAAATGCAAAACTAAAGGCTTTTTACCAAAATATGCTTCTTGAGGAGTCATCCCCTTCAGAGCTTTTGTGTAGCTTCGATTGAGGATGTAGACTGCTGTATTGACTGCTTCTACCCAAAATGAATCAGGCATTTCTTGAGCCTTTAACATACAACGAGCCATTTCAACTACTGTCCTGTTCCTGTGCTCAACAACACCATTTTGTTGAGGTGTATGAGCTGTGGTAAGTTGCGTTTTCACACCATGCTCCTTATAGTAATTGTTGAATTCTGTTGACAAGAATTCACCTCCTCTATCTGTTCTAAATTTCTTCAGTTTCCTTCTTGATTCATTTTCTACATACTTATGCCACGCTTTAAATTTTTCAAAAGCATCAGCCTTCTCTCGAATGAAATAAACCCACATCTTTCTACTATAATCGTTGACTAACAGCAAGAAGTAGAAAGATCCTCCTAAAGCAGGTGTAGACATTTTACCACAGAGATCAGCATGTACCAACTCCAGAGGAGCTTGAGATCGATTGCTGGTCTCTCTTGGAAATGCCTTTCGTTGTTTCTTGCCCATCATACAAGCTTCACAAGGTTCCTGCAACTCTGAAAATGCAGGCAAATGAGCAACCATCCCTGTTCTTTGTATCTCCTTCAAAACTGCAAATCCGAGATGCCCAAATCGTTGGTGCCATAACCTGCTTACATCTTTATCTTTTGTAGCAGTTAAAGCACTTAACTCATACAAGTTATCCCGTCGTATGCCTTTACATACAACATTACCTGACGAATCCATGATTTCCGCACCACTCTTATTGAAGTGAACTTCGAGTCCACGATCTGTTATTGAAAAAACTGACAACAAATTTCTTTTCAGTGTAGGTACATAGAGAACATCGGATAACTTTTTCTCAACACCTGGAGAAGTGATAAAAGAGATGGTTCCAGTTCCTTCGGCTGGACACTTGGAGTCATTTCCCACAACTACATTGATGGATTCCCGCAGAGGCACTAGGGAACTATACCAATCCTTTTTACTGGTCATATGGCGAGAAGCTCCACTATCTAAAATCCATGGTTCATCAACACGAGCTTGAGCAGATGAACATACCTCTTCAATAGCTACCCAAAGTTCCATCTCTGTGTTGTTTGCAGACTCTTTGTTCTTCCATGATGATTTTACAGTCCCTTTCCTTTCATCAGCTTGCTTCTTTCTGCAATCCTTGATGGCATGGCCTTTCTTTTCACAATAGAAGCAACTTCCTATGAACTTTTTCTTCTTTGGCTTCTTCTTTGATCCCTTAGAAGAGCCTTTACCTTTTGCATTTGCTGAGAATGCAGCATCAGTTGTACTTTGCCGATTCTTCAGCCGCATCTCTTCTTCTAAAAGCATCGCACAAAACTCTTCAAATGTAAGAGGAGTTGGCCTTACCTGAGTGTTAAGGGCTGTTACTAATCCATCATACTTTGCTGGAAGAACACGTACAGATCTTTGAGCTAGCTCTTCTGGTGTTATAACAACACCAACTGCAGCCAATTGATCTTGAAGATGCTTTATCCGTTTGATAAAATCTTCAGCCTTTTCAGAATCAAAATGCTTTTCATTTGCCAACTGATTTTCTAAATTCTGTATCCTAGTGTGGTTCTTGGTCTCATATTGTCGAGCCAATATGCCCCAAGCCTCATGTGCTTTAGTAGTATGTTGAACTAAAGTAAGCATAGAATCACTTACACTAGTGACAATCGCACATAATGCATCAGCATTCCGCCTCTTCCAAGCTCGTAGAAGATCTGGATCTGGCTGAATCATCAATCTTGAATTTGTTGGATCTTCAACTAGTATAGACTCTGGATCCAATCCCATCGGTCCCATGACAGTGTCAAGTAATTCATAGGAGTCCAAAATTGCAGAAATTTTGAACTTCCAGAGTGTATAGTTGGCTCCATCCAGCTTCCCTTCAGTGAATGCAGGTGGACGAATTCGAATAGGTACAGCATTAACATTAGCTGAAGCACCAAGGCTAGTGTTCGACGATGAAGCCATCATGTAATCACTCGAATAATCTACTGATATTCTAGTCTGCTAGTAGGCTAAAATAGTGATACTTCTCAAGCTATTCGAACATTATAGCTCTGATACCATGTAAGACAATAGTTACGCAATATAACACAGGAGCAGTAGCAGAGAAGATAATAGATATAGGAGAATCTCAATAGTTTTCTACTAACAGCAAGTACAAAGATGATGGCATTGTCCACTCGTGCGCTCTCAAGGTAGAGCTTAAATGGTGATCTAGACAACTCTAGATAGGGAGATACAAGGTAGAGGTATGCTGGCTCAACGTGATGTCTCAGATAGTGCAGAACTCATGTATATATAGGATCATGGGTGGCCTTCCGTGGACGGCTATACATGGGCGGTAGAGCATGGGCGGCCACGGCCCGCGTAATTGTCGTACACGGCTTAGACCGGTTGAACCGACCTAACAAATATAAATGATTTCTGACTCCGATAGGGAATATTCTATGGAATATTCCCTTTATCATTGCGCCGGGGGCGCTGCCCCTGGACCCCCACCAGGGGGCTCGCTGGCCCCCTGGGACCCCCCAACCAAGGGGCCCGTTGGCCCCCTTGGACCCCCCAACCGGGGCTGCTCCCCGCTGCCCCGGACCCCCCAATTGGGGACCTTGGTAACTCCCTTTCCTTACAATACCTTACATGGTCCAATATGACCTTCATCCAACATGCAAGTTGGGATTCCCATCAATTGGGTAATGCACGCTTGGCTTCTCCTCATAACGGGGGCCTTACAAAATGTGCATACAATCATGAGGGGTAGACATTGATCATATACTAACACTGCTTACACAGAATATTTGAAAAAGGATGTAATTGATAAACCAGAAGCCGTAGTATAGTGGAGGAAAGCATTGTTTGAAATGGTAAATAACCTGAACATTATAGAAAGAAAAAGTCATGACCTTCTATCACAAGTCTATCAAAGAAAGAAAAAGTGAAGAAAGCAATCAGGACATAAGAGCACGAAAGTCTTTTGTCAGGAGCCAAAAGGTTTAGGAGGGGAAGGATGTTAGAAGATGTATTTTTTGAAGCATTTTTTATGAAAAATAATTGTAAAATGCCAGAAACTTGTAAAAATATTTATGCAACTGATGTAAAAATAAGGAAGAGTCTTCCTTATGTAGAATAGAATTTTATGTAATTTTTCTAGAATTTTTGGAAACTCCTAGATAGCATATTTTTAGAATAATAGAGGAAAGGACCAAAATTCAAGTGTGAAAAGGGACACTTGAAAATGTTTATAAGACAATTTCCTCTATTATGAGGGGTTTGGTTGATTATTTGTTTAGATGCTATCCAAGTGAATAGAGAGAGTTTCCTGCTGAAATTCGTGTTTTCTCCTCTTTGTGTGGTTTCATTGATTTGTTGAGTCTATTCTTTGTGTATCCATGGAGATTTGTGAGATTCTATTGTGTAATTCTATTGAGAGTGTATGAAGAGAGCTGAATATTGATGTGTTGAGTGAGAAATTGATGAAGAATGGTGCTGGAGATGAAAATCGTGTGTTTTCACAGAATCACGATTGTCTCGTCTGTATGGTACAGGTAACATTTTTGAGTTTTGACTTCATAATTGTGTTTTGCTAAGAAAATAGCATGTATTAGACACCAAGATTATGGAAAATGGTGGAGATATGCTCAAGATAATCCAAACCCTAGAAATTCCTCTTCATTTTCAACATTCTCAGAAATCCAGCCATTATTCTCTTATTTCTTGGATTCTATCATCTAGAAGGGGTTGTGGTCTCTTGAATACTTCCAGGATTGACAAAATAAAGATGTATTGTTAATTATTTATGCTAAATGATTGGAGAGGACAACTCCAAAGGTCAATAACAAACACCATCTATAGCTAAAAGCATTTGATTAAACGGCTTCTACTTTGGAAGAACCATGTGTTAGAAGTTGTAGGTGTCAAAATCGATTATACTGAAGAATAGTTTCAGACATAGGTGAATTGTTTGATTCATTTCTCAAGATCTATTGAGTCTTTTGAAATTATTTAACTTGGAGAAGGTGCGAAAACATTGGATGACACATTGTGCAAAGTTTTATCAAAACATTTACACATTTGATTAGTCAATGAGTGTATTATGTGCAGCAGACTTTGTGAGTAGTGATTCTCTTCACAGTTAGTTCAAACTTTTGATAATCTAGTCTTGATCCTCCAAATTGGTAAAGGTTTTGAGTTATTCTTGATATAGAGGTGCTCTAACATCAAGCATAACTTGTTCTTTTGGAGATTAACACTCTCCATCATATGCCAATGGCACATGGTTGTCACTCATCAAGGTTTTCGATGTTATTTGCATATGTTGATGCAATATTTTCTTGTAGGTATCCATTGGATCTCAAAATATTGTTGATCATTCCTCCTTATAGGGATCCATTGTAGCAGAATGTTTACCCGCTTATAGATCACTTTTGTCTTCTTCATATTTGGATGGTTTCTAAACTTTTGTATCCCTTGTGGTTGGCTCTCTCGTTCTATGGGGGCTACTAGTGCCTTTGGCTTCCAAACCCATACCCTTGTTGCTTCTCATCGTACTATTGTCAAAGAGCTGAGTTGATCTTCTTTTGATCTCGATGCTTGATTAGGACCCTTGCCTTTCCTAGACTTCTGTGTTGAGAGTTTACTTGTGTGGGAGAACATAGGGTTTTGTGCATGTAAGAGTTCCTTGGGTACCCACATGTGTAATCTTCCTTGTTGACCTGCGGCTAATTTTTTTGGCAACCAAATTTGTATGTTATTGTGGTCGACCTCCATCAATCGCTTCGGTACCCAAATTTGGAGTACTCTTTGAGATAGAGGTCATCTTTGTTCTCCTACTTGTTGCCTTGTCTTTCATTTCTACTTCTTGGGTAACGAGTTTGATAGCAATGGCATGATTGACTGATCTCCCTTTCGTACCCAGATATGCTTCATGTTTGGAAGTACTTTCTTCTTGGATTCTGTCTATCTATTTGATATAGCAATTGTCTTGTATTGTTTTGCATGCCTCTGTGGTTGAACTACTATGACTGCATTATTCTTTGAAAAGGACAAGAGATCCATATGCCTTCGAGCATGTTCTTCCATGATTGAGTCCTTCTACATCATAGAGCTTTTGAAACATACAAGATCTTCTTCTTCAAAATTATTCTTACAAGAACTAAGAGACTTTATGATACCTAGAGGTATGATCATGCCATTCTCTAATTCTAATGTAATGCATTGTTCATGTATCCAAACTTGAAGAAGTTGACTTCTTAGGTTTCAGTTGACTGCATGGTCATAGATCCAATCTTGACCTAAGACAAGTGGTTCCGAAAGGTCCTCATCTTGACCCACTAGCATTTTGACTGTCATTGGGACATCTTAAAGATATATGGGAAGCTCCACCTCACCCAAACAAGGGGTTTCCACACCTCCCAATCTTATGTCCTTAGACTCTTCCCTTGCCCTACCTCTATGGTCATAAAGGGACGTCGGTCGATTATTCGAGGAACATTTGCACCCAATGTTTGGCACATGTCCATGTGATATCTTGGGGCACCTTAACTTATTTTGCCTAATGTGCTCTCTAGCCTCTACCTGTGCTTCTTCTCTAGCCCTTAACTCTTCTTCTTTTCGCTTCTTAGCATTCTTGAGTCTCATTAGCATATCCTCTGTAAGAGGTTCTTGAGATAGCTTGGCTCGGCATCCACTAATATAGCTTGGCAAGATGTCACCTTCTAGAGTGGCAAATTGAATCGTGTTGCTAGTGGAAATTCTATTAATGACCAGCCCTATCCTCATTTTTCTAGTTTACGGGCATGTTGCTTTAGTGTATAAACCAACACTACGTCGCCCTCTTTCAATCCTTTATCCTTGATGTGTGCATCGAAGTATTCCTTTTGTCTTTTCTTTATAGCATAGATGCATGTTGCTACTCGTAGTTTGGTCTCACCTAATCATTCTAGATCAAATATCCTAGATGACAACTCATATCCATTCCACTCATGCTCTTGTGCTACTTTTAAAGTCGGGATCAGGAAGTCTCATGATAACACAACATTTTTTTTCGAAGACCATTTGAAATGGGATGGCATTGAGTACCATTTTGTAGGCAACTCGGTAAGCCCAAACAACATGATGAGGTTGTTTATCCCAATAAAAGTGCTTATTATTTACCAATTTTGTGAGTACGTTACATAGGATCTTATTTGTGCTCTCGGCTTGTCCATTAGCTTGTGGATGATAGGGGGCAGACTTCTTATGTATTACCAAGAATTCTTGGAGGAGGTTTTCAATGAACTCGTTCAAGAAGTGTGTACGTATATCACTTACTAATGTTGAAGAAGCACTCACGAATTTGGCATCCAGACAAAAAAAGGGGAAGGAGAAAAGACAAAGAGAAGCAGAATGAAAGAAGCATGACCAAACTGTACAACGTGCAGAATCAGAAAACCGAATCAAGAATTGTAAATATGAGAACAGGACATGTAAGAGAGTAGAGAATAGGGGAGTGCACATAACGCACATAAAGAAGGATCGTGGAACATACCGAAAGTGAAAGGCGCGGAAGAGCATGGAAGAATGAAGACTATATATATATCAATCAAGAATCGAGCAAAAGAGAGATGAAATATAACAGATGCGCAGAGACTCAGAGATACAGATATACAGATAGAGAGAGAGATAGAAGATGCCAGAGATCGTGTATGTAGTATAGAAGACGCCATAGATCACGTATGTAAAGATGAATAACAGAAACCTAAAATGTCAGGTATTCATCTGAGAGAGATGGTAATAAGAAACTACTCAGTGTAGGAGAGTTTCTATAGCTTGAGTAAGGAGAGGCCAAGCTTGTTTGTACACATCTTCTCTAATAGAAAACACATGTTCATGTGGAAGCTCTTCGCGCATTCTTCGTATGAGTAGAAGTTTGAATATTCTATGTTACGGTTAAAGTTAGTTAACAATTACAGTTTCACCGTATACGTACTTTTGGTCACTTACGGTTTACTCAATAAATGTGTTTCCGGGAAGAACCACGAAGTATATCTCGCAGAATAATATAGAGTTTTGTATGAGACATAGCTTACCTTGTAGCTAGAAGTCTCTACTTTATACGGATCAAAGTTTCCGGTGAAATGGATATGTACACACAGTACAAAGTCGGACCGAAAATAGCACTCTGAACTGATGAAGTTTTTTCTCTAAACTTCAGGAAGAGTTCTGTCAGTAAGGGAAGTTCACTCATCACTTCCTTATTTCACATATAAACATTTGAAGCAATTACAAACAGATTTGAAGATCATTCCGGTAAGATTCCGGTAAATTTCAGTGATAGTTCGGTGAAGTTCCGTTGGAATTCCAAGAGATTTCAAAGCACATTCTAATAGACTTTGAGTGACAGAAGCCTTGTTAAGCTATTGTTGATTATAGAGGTGTTCTAACATCACTGTAGCGTAACACTAATTCGGTGGCACAGCGAATTTCCGCAGGCTTGATGAGGTTCGAGTCTTTGCTGCGGCAGATGGGTGGTACCGGATGCTTACTACTATCAGAGGTATAAAAGCGGTACTACCGAAGACGTCGACCACCACAACAAGTGGTATCAGAGCCGGTTAATCACCACAAAAAGTGATATCAGAGCCGTAAAATCTAACAAGAGGTGTAAGAGCAAAGAAAGAAAACAAGAAGATCATGGTAGAACATGTCTCTATTGACAAGCTGGACAGAGATAATTATCCCGCATGGGTAATGCGCATGGAAGCCTTACTTATGAGTAAGGACTCAATGATGTATGTGACCGGAGAAGAAAAGAAGCCGACTTTTGAAGTCAACAGACAACCAAAGGAAGAAGAATTGGAAGCCTTGAAGATGTGGCAGAAGAAAGATGCAACGGCAAGAGCATACATTTATAGTACTATTACAGATTATCTACTACCGCATATTAGAGGCCTGGAAACAGTGGAGGACATATGCAGTGCGCTGGAGGACCATTTCCGAAATACTACGAAAGCGAGGAAGGCTAGCTTATGGTCCGAATTCACAACGTTCAAAAAGAAGTCGAATCAAAGCATTAGTGACTATGTTACTAAAATGAAGGATCTAGCAAACAGTCTTGGATCCATAAATGAAGATATCGAAGACCACAGATTGATAGCGCAAGTGCTCACAGGTTTGAGAGGAGATGAAAGGTGGAAACCTTTTGTACTTTCAACTCAACTCTCTTTAAATCATTTTGTTCCAAATTTAAATCAGTTGCTAGGATTGATGCTCACATATGAGCAAGACCTGAAAGGAGATGGAGATAAAGGACAAAGCTCTGCAATGTACATGAAGAACAAAAAGAAAGGAGATAAAGGTAAGTCAAAAGATGAAGAAGAGTCGAGTTCTCAGGTTTATTATGCTAGAGGCAAAGGCACCGGCAGAGGAAGAGCAAGAGGCTTTGGAAGAGGAAGAAGCAGTCAGAATATCAACAAGAAAGCTTGTTGGATTTGTGGACTAAGTAATCATCTGGCTTATGACTGTTGGCATAATCAACAAGGTTCAAATCAAAATCAAAATAGTAATAGCAGAGGAAGAAGCGGAAGATATCAAAGAGGTAGACAAAACCAAAGAAGAGGCTATGGCAGAGGTGGAACAAGAAGTTGTGGACAAAATCAATCCTACAACACCACCTACAACAACTATGCAAATGACACGTAGAATGAAAGTCACACATCGTTGATGATGAACTCTATCAGCACATCAGAAAACAAAGACCTAAAGGTATTTTACATTCACTCCGGAATTTTCTAATCATTTGTCAAGAAATATAGAATTGATGTCAGAACTGGAAAAAGTAGTTCGTGTCACACTGTTCAAATGGGTGACAATACAAGACATCATGTTCATTCAATTGGAAAAGTGAAATGTAAGAGTGGAGCAGATTTGCTAAACAATGTTTTATATGTTTCGACAATACCTAAAAATTTGATTAGCGTGGGACAGATAGTTGAGAAAGGTTTTCAGGTCAGATTTACAAATGAAGGCGTATTTGTAGAAGATCCCGAGAACGGATACAATCAGATCGTCTCTGGTAAGAAAGAAGGCAGACTCTTTACTTTAAGAGTACAAGGGAACATTGGCCAAGCGTTGCTCACACATGGCGAAAAAGTAATTACAGAACTTGATCTCTGGCATAAGAGATTAGGTCATTTTAATGAAAAAGGAATTAAAGCTATGATTGCAAATCAATCTGTATTGGGTTTACCGAACGTACAGAACCAACATATGATTCATAAGTGTGAAGCTTGTCAGATGGAAAAAGCCCACAGATTACCTTTCCAGAAGAAAGGATTCAAACATGATGGAGTACTTGAACTCATACATACAGATGTATGGGGTCCTACAAAAGAAGGATCGATCAGCGGTTCAAGGTACTATGTTTTATTCATTGATGATGCTACAAGATGGATAACGTTATATGTCTTAAAAGAAAAATCAGAAGTATTTGAAGCCTTCAAGCATTTTCATGCATACGCTGAAAGACTCACAGGACGGAAGCTTAAGAGACTGAGGTTTGAATGGAGGGGGAGAATACTTCTCCCGAGAGTTCAATGATTATCTTTGGAATGCAGGTATCAAAAGAGAAATAACTTGCAAGTATACACCGCAACAAAACAGAGTAGCAGAAAGAAGGAACCGAACTCTAGTTAAGTTTGCACGAGCCATGTTAAACGAGAAGGATTGTCCAGATTATCTTTGGGCTGAAGCCGTAAACACAGCGACATACTTGGTAAACAGATTACCATGTACAACTTTAGATGGAATGACCCCTTATGAAGCTTGGTGGGGAAAGAAGCCAACACTTGATCACTGCAAAGTGTTTGGATGAGTCGCTTATGCTTATGTACCGTCTCAACTCAGACATAAGCTTGAACCGAAAGCAAAAAAATATGTGTTCGTCGGATATGATGAAAGACAGATGGGTTACAGGTTATGGAGCCCTCTAACTAAGCAGTTTATTGTTTCAAGAGATGTTACGTTTGATGAACAGAAAAGCTGGTATACAGATCAAAGACATACAATTGAAGAATTTCAAGAAGAAGTAAGAAGAAAGGAAAAAGGAAAATCAATTGTGCAAGTGAATAGAGATGAAGATCATATACAGGCGAGTACGTCCAGGATCGGATCAGGTATAAGAAATGGAGATGAACAGGGATTTGATGAAGACGTGTATTCAGATACACATGAAGAGTTTGAACCAAGAAGGTCAAACAAGAATAGAAGACAACCGGAAAGGTACTCATATGATACTTCATACATAACTCAGAAAGACTATGCATATATGGTCAAAGATGATGAAGAACCTCAGAGCTATGCTGAAGCTAAAGGAAAGAAGCAATGGGAAGAAGCAATGGAAGAAGAGTTCACTGCACTAGAGGAGAACAAGACAAGGGAGCTTGTTCCTAAACCAAATGGTAAGAAAGTAATTGGAAGTAAATGGGTTTACAAATTAAAGAAGCTTGCAGATGGAAGGATAGCTAGATATAAGGCTAGACTGGTAGTCAAAGGCTATGCTCAGACGCATGGCATAGATTACGACGAGACGTTTAGTCCGGTGGCAAAAATGTCAACCATAAGGACAGTAATTGCTATAGCAGCATCAAAAGGATGGAAGCTAAGTCAGCTAGACATCAAGAATGCATTTCTGAACGGATATATATCAGATGAAGTTTACATAGAGCATCCTGAAGGGTTTGTAAGCTCCAGATACCCAAAATTTGTGTGCAGGTTAAGAAAAGCACTTTATGGACTAAAGCAAGCTCCAAGAGCTTGGAACTACAGACTCGTGAAGTAGCTAAACGAACTTGGATACCAAAGTTCAAAGGCAGATGCAAGTCTACTCATTAAAAGAAGAGACGAAGGAATGATCTACATTTGCATTTATGTAGACAACATAATAATTACAGGTACCTCAGATGCAGGAATCACAGAGGTGAAGAAACTGCTTGAAAAAGAGTTTAAGATCAGTGACCTAGGAAAGTTGTCATACTTTCTTGGAATGGAAGTCACTTATACAACAGAATTGCAGAGAAGCTTCAACACCGCTTGAAGTAAATCATAAACTCAGCAAATATAGTGGTTCAGAGTTTAAAGATATAAGAAAGTATTAGTCGTTAGTGGGAAGTCTAATTTATGCTACACTAACGAGACCTGACTTGAGTTATGGAGTGGGAGTTTTATCACAGTTTATGCATTGTCCGAAAGACCCACATTGGATTGCAAGTCACAGAGTTCTCTGATATATAAAGAGAACTATTAAGGAAGGATTATACTATCCTTATACGTCAGATATAAATTTGAGAGCCTACAGTGACTCAGACTGGGCAGGTAACCAGGATGACAGAAGATCAACACACGGGTATATGATATACCTAGGAGATAAGCTAGTAAACTGGCGCTCGAAGAAATAGCACACAGTGGCTTTATCATCAACAGAAGCTGAGTACAAAGGACTGGTAGAAGCAGCTAAAGAAGTGATATGGATGCAGACCTTGCTCAAAAGCTTGGGCATTGATCAAGGTATACCAAATATACATGGAGACAATATGAGCTCTCTATATCTTGCAGCGAATCCAGTGTTTCACGCAAGAACAAAACACATAGAGATTCAGTATCATTTCCTGAGGGAAAGGTAATGGAGAAGGAGTTAGAAATTGTATACACTCCGACAAAAGATCAGATTGCAGATATGCTGACGAAGAGTTTGGATGGAACAAAGATAAACAGATTCAAAGAAAAGGCAGGTATAAAAGAAAGAAAGATATATGAAGACCGGAAGATGCAAATTAGTGATTGAGGGGGAGCTGTTCAAGAAGCACTCACGACTTTGGCATCCAAACAAAAAAAGGGTAAGGAGAAAAGACAAAGAGAAGCAGAATTAAAGAAGCACGACCAAACTGTACAACGTGCAGAATCAGAAAACTGAATCAAGAATTGTAAATATGAGAACATGACGTGTAACAGAGTAGAGAACAGGGGAGTGCACATAACGCACATAAAGAAGGATCGTGGAACATACCGAAAGTGAAAGGCGCGAAAGAGCGTGGAAGAATGAAGACTATATATATATCAATCAAGAATCGAGCAAAAGAGAGATGAAATATGACAGATGCGCAGAGACGCAGAGATACAGATATACAGATAGAGAGAGAGATAGAAGACGCTAGAGATCGTGTATGTAGTATAGAAGACGCCATAGATCGCGTATGTAAAGATGAATAACAAAAACCTGAAATGTCAGGTATCCATCTGAGAGAGATGGTAATAAGAAACTACTCAGTGTAGGAGAGTTTCTATAGCTTGAGTAAGGAGAGGCCAAGCTTGTTTGTACACATCTTCTCTAATAGAAAACACATGTTCATGTGGAAGCTCTGCGCGCATTCTTCGTATGAGTAGAAATTTGAATATTTTATGTTACGGTTAAAGAACCACGAAGTATATCTCGCAGAATAATATAGAGTTTTGTATGAGACATAGCTTACCTTGTAGCTAGAAGTCTCTACTTTATACGGATCAAAGTTTTCGGTGAAATGGATATGTACACACAGTACAAAGTCAGACCGAAAATAGCACTCTGAACTGATGAAGTTTTTTCTCTAAACTTCAGGAAGAGTTCTATCAGTAAGGGAAGTTCACTCATCACTTCCTTATTTCACGTATAAACATTTGAAGCAATTACGAACAGAGTTGAAGATCATTCCGGTAAGATTCCGATAAATTTCAGTGACAGTTCGGTGAAGTTCCAGTGGAATTCCAAGAGAATTCAAAGCAGAGTCTAATAGAGTTTGAGTGACAGAAGCCTTGTTAAGCTACTGTTGACTGTTGATTATAGAGGTGTTCTAGCATCACTGTAGCTTAACACTAATTCGGTGGCGCAGCAAATTTTCGCAGGCTTGATGAGGTTCGAGTCTTTGCTACAGCAGACGGGTGGTACCGGAAGCTTACTACTATCAGAGGTATAAAAGCGGTACTACCGAAGACGTCGACCACCAGAACAACTAACTCTATTGGTAATGTGTATCTAGTGAACACATTCTTGAATAAGAATTTAACCATCATTTGAGCATCATTCTTTGTCATAGCTTTGACTTCTATCCACTTTGTAAGGTAATATGTGGCCACAATAATGTATTCTCCATGGGAGTTTCTAGCTGGGGGGTTATAGGGCATGAAGCTATACACCACTTCAAGAGTGCAAGTCCTCCCATTAGTGGCCATTCCACTCAAAATTTGTCAATAGAGCATAAAGAGGTTAGCTATGATCACATACATGTGGATAAACCTGCGGTAATATCCACAATGTCCCATAAAGGCTTGTACCTCTTTAACATTTCTTGGCCTCTACAACTCTGCTATGGCTCTTACTTTTTCCTCATCTGTTGATATTCGATTCATAGAAACAATATGACCTAAGATCTTACCTTGATGTACCATGAACACACACTTTTCTAGATTCAGACACACTCGATATTCTCTACACTTGTTGAAGATCTGTCTGAGTTCAGGGATGTGGTATCTTCTTTCTTGGGAATGAGCGCATAAATAATCCAAATATACTTCTAAGCTTTTTTGCAAGAACTCTTTGAAGACATGAAACATGAGCCTTTGGAATGTTGCAAGTGCATTGGTGAGCCCAAACGGCATCACGTAGAATGCAAAGATTCCCCATTCCGTGGTGAAATCCATTTTGTGGTGATTTTCTTGGGCAATGGATACTTGGTTGTAACCTCAAAATCCATCAAGAAAGCTATAAACTTCCTTGCCTACAACACGATCCAATAAATGTTTGGTGATGGGAAGTGGATAGCCATCTTTGATCATAGTGGAATTAACTTTTTTAAGGTTAATACACACTCGCAATTCTCCATTCTTCTTGGGAACCACTACAATGGGGGACACCCATTCAATATGCTCAATCTCATAGATAAATACAACTTCAATCAGTTTGTCGAGCTGCATAAGTGTCATTATATGTGTAGGGCTTCTATTTGGTGGGCTTGGCATCAACCATCATCGAAATCGTATGAGAGGATATTTTTGGATCTACCCCCTTTAGGTCTCTATAGGTGTAGACAAACGCATCCCTATACTCCATTAATAAATTTACAAGCTCTATTTCTTCTTCTTCACTTAGGTCTTCCCCTATGTAAGTACATCAATCTTCGTTCTCTTCAATCTTTGTAACTACAATTTTTTTGTATAGAAAATATGAATTTGGTAATGTACTCCTAGAGACTGAAAATAGGTGACACAGAGCAAGGGAATTTGGGAAGAGAACCAAGAAACCCTAGAGGAAAATTAGTCCTAACGAGGATACTCACATGAGAATGGATTCCCCAAGACAACAAAGGTGTAGAGTTGTTCTAGAATAAAGAGACAGATGAAGCATTTTATAGGTTTAAGACCGATCAACCTAGCAAAGTAGGAAGCATGATGATATATGAATATTTAGATAACACATAAGAGAGAGTGTTCATGGTAACAGAACCTGGTAGGCATGCCTCTGGAAGGGTGAATTTGTCTTTTCCAAACCAAGATCCAATGTCTCTTATGGTCACCAAGGAGCTGGAACATCCCAAGATCATGGAACTCAAAGGGACAAAAGGAAAGAACAGATCAAGAGAGACACAAAACTCCAAGACATCAAAGATGCATGGATGAGTTTCCCTTTCCCAGGCCTAGAGAATGCCTTAGAATCTTGAGTCCTACCCAACTAGTTAAGTCCATGAAGAACTACTTTGATGATACAGGAGACCTGTATGATCATGTGGCTGAATTTAAAGTGGCTGAATTTAAGCAAGAGCTAAGAGCTGAGCAAGTTGATGAATTGTTCATGCAATACAACATTTTTAGTTTAATACTCAAGAACATAGCTCTTATGTGGTTTCAACCACTACACTAGAGGCAATTCAGGAACATAGACCAATTTTTAGAAGCCTTCATCATGGAGTTTTCTAAGAGTGGCATAAGGCACAACACTTCATCATTGATGCATAGCTTTAAATAAACTTAAGTGGTAGTAAGACTCGGAGGAAGAAGATTTAGGCAATACCCGATTCTTGAGCTACCCGCACTAGCCAAACAAGTGCCATCATTCCTAGGTAGATTGTTGAGTGCTAAATTGAGATCCTATGTGTATCTAAAGGAACCGAGAACCATAGATCAATGCATATGCATGTGCATAGATATTGAGAACAATCAAGGTGAGGAACTAGAGCTCTTTAAGATTTACAAAGATTTAGATAGTTCCACTAGCCTCATATCCAAACCCCCTAATTCTATTGATGAATTGGCAAAACAGGTAGCTTAGAACTTAGGTGTTTCAAGCAAGGAGGCTCCTAGATTTGCCCCATGAAAATGATGTTATACCTATGGAGGAGACCGCATGGCTAATATGTGTCTAATCATGGCACAACCCTTGTGAAACCCCAACAGACAATACTGCATGATAGAAAGGAGGTATACTAACCACACCGCACAGGATTTCCCATATAATAAGCAAGTGGTTAGGCAAGATTATCCACAACCCTATCCACAATAGGGGAGATACTAGAACCAGTACCCACCATAGCAGTATGTTAGGCCCTAGCAACCCTACTAGCCACCCTATCAAGCACAGCAAAGAACTCAACCAGTGTTAGTACAAAAACCTCCACCTCTAGCCAACATGATCCCAGTGAAGTATGCATCCATAAAAGAAAATAAAGCATTACTGCTAGCATCACTAGTGCTAGCATCACCATTGATCTTAGAAAGCAAACCCAAACAATCATAATTTTGAGTCGGATCAAATGGAAAGTCCACCAGCCTACTATATGGATTCACCACAACACAATGAGATTTACCCCTATGAAAATCCTAGTGAACTTAGTTGAGAGCCAGAATATGCTAATGTAATGTATGCAAATCCTAACTCTAGGCCCCAACCTAGACAGATAAGACCTCTAGCACCTAGAGGAACATGCTATAGATGCCAAGGAGATCACTTCATTTGCAATTTCCCTATACCTGCACCTATGCAACCCCAATCTATGAAAATTCAAGGTTTTTGTCAAGATTGTGGGAAAAAGCACCTTTTACAAGATTGTCCCAAGAACCCAAAAAATGGGCCAAAGATCACTTCTATTAGCGTCATTGGGTTATTAGTAGATTCTACAAGAATTTTTTGTTCCACTACCCTAGTGCAAGTAGTCACGAGAGCTCAGGCATTGCAGTAGAACCAAGGCTTAGGTTAGGACAAGAATTATGAGGGTAGTGAGATAGGGAGTCAAAATAAGAAAAGAACACGAGCATGGAAAGATATTCATGAGAGAATGAAAAGGCAATAGTCGACGATGATAAGAGAACTTGAGGAAATCCTGAGAGAAACAAAAGCCAAGTTAACCAAAATTGCATCTCAAATGCACTCGCAAAACCCACCCAACCCATCCACACCAAACCATTCCATAGACCCACCACGCACTGTGAATAGACCACAACTAGGGTCTTTGCTCATAACTCCAACCCTAGAAGGCTTGGACATGATGATCAAGGCCTACCACGCTCAACTTCAAGAATGGCCAACAATTGCAAACTTAGACAAGAGTTAGCCTAGAGCAGATTTAGAGATTGAACATGCAAAAGTGTGGATGAAAATGGTAGAACTAGGTCAGGCTATGTTCAAGGCCAATCAATTTTTCAATTAAAAAAAGTTCTATCAAACTCGTTTTGCACTTCCAAGGCCTATTAGAAAGGTTAGAGCAATTGGTAAACAAGCCACAGGCTTCTTTACCTCCGCAGGCTCAACTACTTGATGAAAGAGAAACCCCACTACCAACAAAAGTTTATGCTCCTGATTCCATGGATGATGGAACACCTCTTTCAATTGAACACTACTTTCAAGAGTTCTTGCATGAAATAGAAGAAGAGAAATGGGCCAAGGAGAAGGGTAAAACCCCTTCTATTCTTGAAATCAATGACCTTCATGATCAATCTCCCCAAGATATTCCATCTATTTACACAGACCAAGCAGAGCAACAAGAAGACCAAAGATTAGATTTTGAATCTAATTCCTTCCAAGAGTTGCCACAATTCACAGGCCCATGGGAATCAAAATCTCTTCAAATCAGAGCTCCCACAACATTGATAAGAAATGAAGAATCAATGGTTCTAAGAAACACTGAATTCATGAAGAACACTATGGTTCAATGTCATCTCACCTTAGAAGAGTTGCTCAAAGTAAAACTTGAGTTATGGAAACATGTGGTGAATCAAGTTCCAGAACTTGGTTCTAATATTTCAAAATCATGCTCTAAGCTCAAAGTCCCAGAGATACCTCTAGACAAAATAGGAGACATGAGTGAAGGTGAAGAATGTAATATTAATCTTCCAATCACCTACCAAGGTTACACAACCAAAGTTATCTTAGATTCAGGTGCTGGTGTTGCGATTTGTGACCTCCTTGTGGAAGCAATGGGGCAAACCCACATTAAGAACAACTAGAATGAAGCTTCAAATGGATGATGGCCATGTTGAAAGACCCCTAGCATTGCTAGAAGGGATAACTCTAACCATGTGTGGTGTAGACTTTGAACACACCTTTGGTATATGTGACTTTGGCAAAAATAAAGTTTACGAAATGATCCTGGGAAGACCCTTCCTATGGTAATTGTAGGTGGTACAGGATTGGGGAACCAACGCCTTGTACTTGCAGCACTTAGGGGTCACAATCAAGGTAAAATTGAAGGATTATAATTTTAGAGATGTACAAACCCTACAATGGAATCCTATCCACAAGGCGCAAGAGGATTCAATCTCTGTGCATTCTATAAGCTCTTATGATCCATCCTAGATGCATGAAGATACTCACTTGTGGATATGCAAGGTCGTAGAGGAAAAGGAAAGATGCCTAAAAACGAGAGAAGAAGGAACTTCTCAAGCAGCGAGAACAATTAGAGACCCAGCCTATGCACCAATGATCTTTCCAGATGAGGAATTATGAGTCTCATGTTTGTGCAAAAATCTTTGCCACCATGGACATCACGATCAATGAAGAACAATGGACGCCTCATTGTGATGAGGAGGGTTATGATATCTCTTTTTTTGTGTGTGAACCTTTGCTAGAAGAGTGTGACTCTAATGAGGTCATAGAATAAGAGGAGAACAACGATGATGTAGAGTCCATTGTGATGGATAGTTGCTTTTACTCAAAACAACACTACCTACAAAATGTAAGAGTATTAACCCAAAAAGAAGAAGAACCTCTCACAAGTATTAAAACTATAAATTCAAGGGAGGAAATTGAAGGTAGTCAAAAGAAAAAGAAAAGAAAAGCAGTGAAACAAGGAGAGGAGGAATCATTGCTTGAAGTATGAAAAAATTTCACAAAATATGAAGTTGAGGGCCAAGACATTTTGGTACAAATGCCTAAGAGAGAGGCCATCATAGGAGAAGCATATGATAATAAAGGTGTTCTAGTCCAATAGGTTGATCAGGGTTTTTAATTTGGACAAGTAATCTTCTTAGACCATCCTCATAGATGCGAGAACCGAATCGGTTGGTCTTGATATATTCTAGTGGAGTCTTGTAAGGTTCTTCTGGTTTTTGTTAGGTATGGCATTCTTGAGCTACCTAGTCGTCTCTCCATGCTATACGACATCTCTGAGTCACTTGAGTAATCACTCAATTGTTCGGCCCACAACCTAACAATATGATTGACACTAGCTTCAGAAGATCTGATGCTTTGTCTATCATGGCCTAGGTGTATTCCTAACCTAAGGTTCATATGCCTTTATTGTTATCCCAATTTCCCAAGTACAACCTCATTGCAAAGTTCTTTTGTATTAGTTCCTTGTTCTTTATATCTCACTTAAGCTTTCACTTCTTGTCCAATAGTTCCCTCATAGGCAAGAGGAGAGAGTAATAATAGAATTATTTGTTCTACTCCTTTCACTATGGGGTAGATAAATCAAATCTTGTATAACCGTACCCATGATCTTCCATCTTGACTCGTTGTTTATTGCATAGTTACCATGGTATTTTTGTATTTTGAATGATTTTTAAAATTGACATACTTCTTATATCCGTTGTTTGGAATTAATTTATACTTTTTTTTTTAATGCTCAATGTGCATGGGTGAACCACTCCATTTGACTAGTTTGGCATCAGATTTTCACATTTGTTCATGATACCTTCTTCAATTGTTTCACATTTGTTCATGATGCCTTGGACTAAAGCTTAATGCAAGCAACATAACATATCTCCGCACAATCAAATACCTCCTAAAAATTTGCTCCATATGCCTCATTAAATATGCGATCGCAGTGGTGACATATCTGGATCTTCCAAGAAAACAACGTCTGGCACATCAATATCTTAGTGAAGACAAATATCTTAATGAAGACAATGTCTTCCACAGCTGAGCGGGATCGCATAGCCCATTTTAGTTGAGCCTGAACTAAGAAAAGTACACATACAGTAGCGTAGAGGCTAGAAAATCAGCTCTTCATCATACTTTACTTAGGCTAACATGTTGTGACAATCTCATCTTTTTCAATGCTTTCGTCTTCAAGATATATGACCTGCATATGATTGTATTATAACCTTAACATCAACATACCATGGAATGCATCAAGTCCTTTGAGATGTGCTATAAACTTACAACTTGGAAAATCCCAATGTCCCAGTCATATGATGTCATGTTTTATCTCAACAGTGAATGACCTACATATATTCATAATGAGCGTCTTGGACATAAATATATATTTCTCTGCATGCATCAATACATTTCACCCTGAGTATATTTAGATTGAACAGTTCATATGAACAGTCAATATGTCACTCTAAAGTTTTTCTTGTATCAAACCTTATCGCTTGATTCCATACAAACCTCTCAACGCAACCATATATAAAGCATAACCTGTTTGCAAGATGCTTCTGCATATAAGAATCTTCACATAACAATCTCTGTAACATGTAGTCCTGCACATATGTATACATCACACTAATACATCACATCATATCAATTATTTCACTTCGATCAAATGATCTTTGACCTGCAATAGATTATTTTTTAGTATATACATATGTTACATAATCCTGTCATCAAATAAACAATGTTTTCAAGTTATCACATCAAATATATTGATGTATTCTCAAAATACGGTTTTCGTGCATGTCATTAATCTCACACATTGATTGAAGATGCCTATATGCATCTATACTACACGCGAGCCTTGTCTTCAACTGTTATACTCTATGTGTCTTTATCAGAACAAGTTGCACATGGATCGTATCACAGTATCCATCCGTGTCACACGACTTGCTATGTAAATAGAAAAATTTGAGCTATATCGTTTGCAAAAGCATATCGCAACACTAATCACTCTATCAACTTACACCACAAATTCTTGCAGACATACCATATGTATAATAGTACTTCAACTTTCTTAAACCCGTCGTCACGTGCTTCATACAGAGAGTGAATATTGTTCACAAGAAAGTGCGCTATTGAGCAAAAGTATAGATTACAACAGACTTACGAGATATATTCAATTAATGATATCTTTCCGGATTCTGAGGAAGCATACAGATGATGAGACAACCACTGTGCTCTACGAGCCACCTTAAGCTCTCTGTGTCTCCTTCTCCTCTGTAGTGGGCATATATCCAAGGTGATCCGCAGCAAACTGACTTTCAAAACTACTTGATGTGGTGCGGTCATATCAGTACTAATGCAGTTCAGCATGCTGGGCCAGAACAGTTGTGAAATCTCAGCCCTTCCTCACCTCTTGGGCAGTCCCGTTCTCGTGCCTATCGTCCTTCTACAAAAAGCAAGGAAAAAAAAACAAGGACGAAAAAACTTGCTATCCACAACGTGCGCATCCCTTCCGTTTTCTTTGCTTTTCAAGCCCTCATGAAACATTTTTCTTTTTCTATTTCTAGAAGACAACCTGCATTTCCCATTTTTCCTAGAAGACAACCTGCATTTCCCATTTTTCCTTTTTGCAATAGAATAGCATTTACTTCGAGATACAGCGAGGTTTCTTTTTCTTTAACACTCTTGCTGCCGTCCATGCTTTAATGCATGCTATATGTTCAAGAGATCCTCTTTCATCCTAAAGAATAAGCTGAAGCTCATGAAGCTGAAAACTTTGGTTTCCAACCCAGATACTTGAGCCATTGCTTTAACAGCCCTCGATTCAAACATCTGATCAAGTAACTATAGTGAAACACCACGTAGTATTGCAAGAACAAGGCTCCCTTTGTCCATGATGATGTTTGTTTATTGGTTGTCGGGCTTGACTTTGAATCACGACCACAAGGTCGCTTTCATGAATTAGCCCAACAAAGAATCAAGTGTATCTCTCAATCCATAGGTCGGATTGAGGCATATAATGTACCGTTGGAAAGCTCTCGGAACAAACTTTCCAATGAGCTAGTCTTGGAAGTGCGAAGTTGTTGGAAAACATGGGTGAGATACCAAACATGGGTGAGAACACGGTTCAAGACTAAGGTTGAGAACAAAGGCTCAAGACACCAAGGTTGTAAACAAGAAGGTTCAAGATACCGAGGTTGAGAGCAAGGGTTCAAGAGACCAAGGTTGTGAACAAGGTTCAAGAAACTGTGCGAGGTTGAGGACATCAATTCAAGGGTACCTAGGGAGTTCAAGAGGTGATTAGCTTGGAAGTGTGAAGTTGTTGGAAAACATGGGTGAGATACCAAACATGGGTGAGAACAAGGTTCAAGACTGAGGTTGAGAACAAGAGCTCAAGACACCAAGGTTGCGAATGAGAAGGTTCAAGATACCGAGGTTGAGAGCAAGGGTTCAAGAGACCAAGGTTGTGAACAAGGTTCAAGAAACTGTGCAAGGTTGAGGACATCAATTCAAGGGTACCTAGGGAGTTCAAGAGGCTGATCACTAAGGCTAGAGGGACACAAGAGCAGACCATTGAGGATAATGATTGAGCAAGGGGGGAAGAATTTAATAAAGTGATCAGAAGGAGATGATTGAACCACAAACTTCACAGATATGAGATGGTTGAACTACACCCTAAGAGAGCGGATTAGGAAGTAATCCTCAACCATGGCTTTTGGGGCAAGTGGTTAGCCCATCACATTCCTAAACAAGAGGTTGTGAGTTCAACTCCTTACACATGCATTCATTATGGTATCACATGTGCTTTAAATCTTAGCCATTCAATTGAGAAAATCTAATGGTTGAAATCCGCTTTGACTGAGCATATTGTGGAAGCTTCATTTTCTCTTATATTTTAATAGAGAAAACTACCTTGGTATTTTATGTCCCCTTAATCACATAGAGTCTTAATTTTAATCCCTAAAGATTAGGGATCCTTACAAGTCACATGCAAGGCTCACTTTTTCCCCTAATGTATGGCGGTTAACATGTTCCTTTTTTCTTTGATTATTTACTTTCTCTCTTGGTGGACAGGGAAGGACCAAGAGATTGTCAAATTGGAAAGAGTTTGCAAAAACTTTCTCTAGATGGGGAACCCTAATAGAAGGGGGTCCCCAAAATTAAATGGGCTACTTGCATAAGCCAAAAACATCAAGGTGGGTTGGGGATTCTAGACATTGAAGGAATGACCAATAAACTGGTGACCAAATGGTTAACCAAAGCTTGAAGCAACAGGGATGCCTCTTGGGCCAAACTCATTTTCACAAACAAGAGTGCTCTTAGGCTTGTGGGCCTTCTAGGGTGGAAGGCTTTGGATCCTCTTACTCTTTTTTTCTCCCCCCTATTAGGTGTCTCCTAGAGGCCTCGAGCCTAGTTTGCTCCCTTTGGAAGAGTTAGAAAAAGGTGAAACAATTTGTGAAGATCAATGAAGATTGGAAAGGGGCAGCCAATATTAAAAAAAATGATTTGATCTAGTTCCCTATCAAGTGCATTAGAGGTGTTGAGCCTTGGAACCTCCAAAAATATAGGAAGATTTGGAACAAAGGTTTCCATTTGTGGAAACACCTCTGGAATCAAGAAACATGCCAATGGATTAGATTTTAGGACATTGATGCGGCCAAGAGAGTAGACTATGAAGTATAATGCCTATTGCACAACAGATTCAATACTTGGGAGGGCTTGAGGACTCGTCTCTTTATTGGGCATGACTCCCCTCACCTTGAGGGTCTTATATGGCACAACTACAATAGTCTTGATAAAATTCTGAGATACAAGAAGAATGTGGACTTTCACATCATGATTAATAGGAGATGGTGTCTAGATTGGTCGAGAATAGGTGGGATCTCAAGTTCCAATCCCTTTGGCATCCCCTCCTCAAGGTTAAAAAATCAGTTCTTATGTGGCGAATCATCCATCAGTGAATTTGGACCAATGTGAAAGTTAACAAAATTTGTGGAGACCCTCCATGATGTAAGAGATTCCATCATGGAAATGAGGACTTGGACACCTCTTCTTTTCATGCCCCAAGTCAATGTCGATCTGGTGGGCACTTGGGAGAATCATGGTGGTACAAGGATAAATCAACTAGAAGCAAGTGCTATGGGTGAAGTGTTTCATTGTTCCTTAGCACTCGGGAATGCTATAAGAGGTGAGATCCTCTTGAATATTTTGAAAGAGAGGTGTGCTACCAGCTTTTGTAGCCCCCTAAAGAATGTTCGATCGAATAATCTCTTTTCCTTTAAGGCAAAAGAATTTCCAATTGTAGGGAGCCCCCACCTTTTAGACAACATAGAGTATTTTGCCTTGAGAACACCTTTTAGGTTGATAAACCTTGAGGGGGATGAAAGGGTTACTAAACTTCTTTGTAATGTCGTCTAGTAAGTTTTATGCAACACTTTCTTTGTGGGATTTGGGGGTCCCGTGGGTGCTAGGATCATTCAGTTGCTTAGTTGTCCTTTCTATTAATCAAAGTTTGGAAGAGTAAGCTATTTTTGAACTTTCTTTATGAAGAAAAAAAGAGAAGAGAACATATATAGCATACTAATGATGGCGCTATTAACTTGTGTGCTCTCAAACTAGAAATTCAATGGGTAGAGAATGTCGGCTTATGATGATGCCTAAAGTAGTGCAAAGGTCATGTATAAATAGGCCATGGATAGATATGAGCTTAAATGTGCATCTCTACATGGGAGGGCACTATGTATGCAATGAACCATCACCCATTTGCGAATCAGTGTATAGGGTCCATTGAGGTAAAGTGTGTCAAGCCAATCAACTAACTTCAAAATCCATAAACTAAAAATCTAGTTAAAATTTGTTTTAAGCCTCTAGGTAGGGCCCCCAAGTCAAATCAGCAATAACCTCTATGTTTTTCTTTGCAAGCATGGAAGATTACATTACATTCTCTGTTTTTTATGTCCAGCCATGGAACAACGATTTTCACATTTGATCTTTTGCAAAGGAAACATGGATCTGGAAGAGGCCACCTCAATTTGAATACTTCCCAAGAGGAGAAGCATGCTTCTTTGGATTAATTTGATTCATTGCTTTCTTCTTGGTTGGAGGAAAAATACATGAGTTAGCTGCTAACTAATATGCGAGAAATGATATTTTGGAGTCTACTCATGCTCAATCTCTATTTGAAATATCTCTTAAGAATATCACCTAGAATCCCCAAAATACCAAAGTGTGAAGTTTTTATAACTTACCTTAGAGCTCAGGTGCCTGCATTTCAATGGATTTCTTTTGGCTTGGTCTTGTATCATAGCTTGTCGAGAGTCTAATGCTTATGTCATACATTAGGGGAAAAAATGAACCCTACGTGGGTCTTGTAAGGATTCCTAATTGATCACCACCCTCTTCTCATCTAATCCCTCCTTAATCTAAAAGGCCCATGCAGGGTTCATTTTTTCCCTAATGAGATGTGAAAATGGCTTTGTATTCTATCTCACCAAAAATGTCAAGGATTTTTGCGACATTACCTCAGTATCAAGACATCTATCATTTTGAAGTTTGTGCTTAAGCATGAACCTCTATAATGATCAAATCCCTAACATGCAGGATGAAAAAAGACCAGATTGTTGTTGATTTTTCATGAAAATCCATATTTGCATGAGAAGTACTTCTTTCAAGATCCATATGGAAAAAAGAAACATTTGAGGCATCACTATTATTCCAAGAAACAACATATTTTATTGGGAAAAGATTTCTTTATTCCACTTAGATGAGTCTAGCAAGACAACACGAATCCATGGCAAATAATCCTCCAAAACGCATTTGAATCTCATGAATAGTGTTGAGTACACATATCATATATATTAATCTTTATTTTTCTAATTCCACGTGTGAAATGAATATGAATGATAGGAGATATAATAAGTATTGCATGCGTGCATGATGCATGAACATCTAAGGCACAAAATTCATATAATGGTTCCTTTTTTTAATTAAAAAAAGGAAGTTGGCTGATGCCTAGTCTCCCTTTCTTGAATTAATAAAGAAAACAAACTAATACACTAAAGGGGAATAGTGCTCTTGGAATCCGCCATATACCACAAATCAAGGGTAGGATGGCCCAAATGCGCAACATCTAAAATGGCCAGAATTCGATAGAAAATCTAGGTTTTGAATAAAGTTAGAGAGAAGGTTAATGAGCTTTTTGTGGCCCTCATGGGTGGCCCATTTACTATTGATCTTGTTATTTTTCATGAAAAAGATCCTATGGTGTTGGTGCAAATTACAAGCCTACACATTTGGCTTGAAGTTTATAAACATATGAAGCTCCGTGGAAACCATTGCTAGAAAGAGTTTTTATCTTTACCATTTGTAAAAGTCATTTTTTAACTTAAGAGAATATTTGTAATCACCTACCAAAAAATTGTAGAATTTTTAGATAGAAAAGTAATGACTTCATTGAGGGAATATTTCCTAGATTGAAGGACTACTTTTAGAGAGAGCCAAAAGTTGAATTCAAATTCAAATTTGAATGTAGCACTTATATAAGTGACTTGTAAAAAGTCGCAGCAGAAGTGACTCCATTCATGAGTTCACCATTGCCATTTTGTAAGAGTGTGAGGTCTACATTTTAGCCTACACTACTCTCCATCATTAAGATATGATTGTCAAGCCTATGATCTTGTACAACACTGATCATTAATACAATACATCTACATTGTTCATCTATGGTCTCTCTGTTATAGTCATTTATATCTGTCAACTTGTCTTGCTCATATTTCAGTCCATTCTCCACCATTTTCAATGATCAAAAGCTATTTGGAATCAGCTCCAAGTTATCTACATGCTGAAAAGGTTTGAAGGAAATCCATTCAGTCAATTTGGAGAAAAGTGCATCAAAGCACTCACTAGTCAAACTCTACAAAGGTCCTAAAAAATCAGGGGTAATGATTCAATTGCTAAATTGATTGCTCTGTGTATAGTCCATCATTTTAAGTGATTCTACTTGGAATTATTAGATTACTAAGCTAATTAGATACATCTACAAGGAATTTTCTAATTCCTACTGTACTGGTAGCACTGAGCATAACAAGCAGCAAGTGTCTGATAAAAAATAGAAGGTTTTCTTTGATCCTTCTATTTGGAAGTAGTCTGTTTTGATTCAATCTTTTCTTACATCACTTACAAAGTACATGGGCACTTGTATGGTGTCATTCGAAAGCTACGAGGGCCCATAGCTCAACTCTGAAGCTACAAGGGGTTGGTACAAAGCAAGATTTGGTAGTACATACTCATTTCTTGGAGTGTCCATCCATCTATCCCAACAGTGGTATCAGAGCAAAACTAAGGTAAAATGGGAGATGGTTTTCCTTCTTTCATTGATAAATTGGAGAATAAAAACTATCAATCATGGTCTTTGAGGATGAAGACATACTTAGAAGGAAGGAGCATATATGGATACATCTCAAGAGATGAGGAGATGCTTATATTCAGAAGCAAAGGAAAACCTACAAGAGAGGATCATGAAAGACTCAACACATGGTGTGCTAAGCATGCATTAGCAAGGTCTTACTTACTTAACTCAATCTTTGATTTTCTTCTTCCACATGTTAGGAACTGTAAGACATCCCAAGAGACTTGGAAAACATTGTCTTCATATTTCTCTTCCAACACAAGGGCTAGGAAGAACCAACTGTGGATTGAGTTTACCACTCAAAGAGGGGGAGACCCTATAACTCCTCATCATGTAATATTTGTGGACTGTCAAATCATACTACAGATGAGTGTTACAAGAAATTCAAGAATCAGAGAGGTAGAGGATATCAAAGAGGTGGATACACACAATCAAGAGGTAGATTCAATCACCATCAAGGATACAATAACAACTACAACAACAACTACAATAGCAACTACCAAGGAGGCTAAAAATCAAGGAAGGATTACAACAACTACACAAAGGAGCAAGAAGATTCTCTTCTAATTATGAATATGACTTCAAAACCAGGTATAAATGATGACCATCTCTTCTACATTGACTCAGGATTCTCAAACCATGTGGCAAGCAATGTAGCTCTTCTCTCTGACCTTGAGGAACTAAAGGGTAAGCATCAGGTACAAACAGGTGATGATACCAAGGACTCAATAATTAAAGTAGGGAATGTTAAGAACTCTAATGGAAACAAGAATTTGTTGAGTAGGGTTCTATATGTACCTACAATTACCAAGAATTTGATGAGTGTTGGACAGATTGTGGAAAAGATATTGCAGGTTAGATTCAATAATATGGAGCATTTGTGGAGGATCCCCAGCATGGGTTCAAAAGGATAGCCAAAGGAGAAAAAAGACAGGTAGATTATTTACTTTTGAACTTGAAGATACAAGAAATATTGCACTCTATAGCTACAAAGATCAAACACTTTCTAAGCTTGAAATTTCGCACAAGAGATTAGGCCATGTTGGTGAAAGAACTTTAAAACAAATATGTAGAGACCAATGTGTGCTTGGGATACCTAATGTATCCAAACAATGCATGATTTATAAATGTGGTGCTTGTCAGTTTTGAAAGTCTCACACGTTATCCTTCTCAAGGAAAGGCTACATGCATGAGGATTACCAAGAGCTTGTCCAGACAGATGTATGGGGACCAAGTAAGGATCCCTCAATTTCTGGATCAAGTTATTATGTATCTTTCATTGATGATTACGGTAAGTGGACTGTATTGTACTTTATGAAGCACAAAGATGAAGTATTCAGTTGCTTTAAAAAGTATCTTGCTATTGTTGAAAATCAAACAAGGAGAAACCTAAAGAGACTAAGGTTAGATGGAGGAGGTGAGTACTTCTCAAATGAGTTTGATATATTCTTGCCGGACAGATGAATCAAGAGAGAAATTACAACAAGGTATACCCCTGAGCAAAATGGGGTGGTAGAAAGGAGAAATAGATTAATTGTTGAAACAGCTAGATCAAAGTTAAATGAGAAAAAATTACCTAATTACTTGTGGGTAGAGAGTGTATGTACTGCCACTTTCCTTGTAAACAGGTTCCCATCCAAATCTCTTGATGAGATGACCCCATTTGAAGCATGGCATGGTAGAAGGCCTTCACTTGATCATTGCAGGATCTTTGGATGTGTAGCTTATGTGCATATTCCTTCTCAGATAAGAGGTAATCTAGACCCTAAGGTAGAGAAGTGCATCTTCATAGGGTATGACTTGAATCAGAAAGGATACAGGTTCTAGAATCCTTCAAACAAAGGATTCATGGTCAGTAGAGATGTTTTCTTTGATGAGAATGACTCTTGGTTTGATAGTGAATGCAGGAAAGTAAAGCTACCTTATGACTTGGAAGAGGAGTTTCCAAGCCTCACTATGAGGAGCCTAATCAGAATGAAGATATCAACTCAAATGATGAGGACATCATCAACCTAGAAGAGTTCAAGGCATGGAAGTCCAAAGGCAAAGTCAAGATGAAGAAGTTGGAGGATATACCTGAATCATCCAACCAAGCAATTAGAAGATCACAAAGGGAAAGCAAGAAACCAATCAGATATGGGTATGAAACTTCCCTAGTTACTAAGCACTCTGTTTATCTTGCAAAAGACATCATTTGAAGAGCCAGCATCATATGAAGAGGCAAAGGCCAAGGCAGAATGGAAGGAAGCTATGGATGAGGAAATTGCAGCACTCAAGGAGAGTGATACTTGGGAACTAGTACCAAAGAAGGAGTCTATGAAGGTGATTGTCTCTAGATGGATCTATAAGATCAAAAGGAATTCTAATGGATCAATAAGCAGGTACAAAGCTAGACTTGTGGCTAAGGGTTTTGCACAAACCCAAGGAGTTGATTATGAAGAAACCTTCTCTCATGTGGCCAAAATGTCTACCATCAGGGTATTGGTAAGTGTGACTACATCAAAAAATTGGAACATGTATCAGTTGGATGTAAAAAATGCATTTCTAAATGGCTGGATTTCAGAGGAGGTATACATGTCTCAGCCTCCTGTCTATCAGGATCCAAACAAGGTAACATATGTATGTAAATTGAACAAAGCTTTTTATGGATTAAAGCAAGCACCTAGGGCATGGAACCATAGGTTGACTACATATCTTCAGGATCAAGGTTTTGTCATGAGTAAAGCAGATACTTCTCTATTCATGAAGAGAAGTAATTCAAAGGTAATATACCTATGTGTATTTGTTCATGATATCATACTTACAGGTAATGATGCTAATGGCATCAAACAGATAAAAAATCAGATGATGGAGTTCAAAATTAGTGACCTTGGATCACTAAAATACTTTCTAGGACTTGAGTTAGTCTATACTAACTCTGGAATTTATATTACTGAGAGAAAGTATATATAGGATATGTTAAGGAAGTTTCATTTGCAAGATGCCAAAATTGCAAGTACTCCAATGGAGGTAAACCTAAAATTAAGTGCTCATGAAGGTGATGTACTTGAGAACATTGTAGGTTACCAAAGCATAGTGGGAAGCTTGAACTATGCTACATTGACAAGGATTGATATTGCTTATGGAGTAAGTGTTCTAAGTTAGTTTATGCACAAGCCTAGGGCACCTCACTTGGAGGCTGCCAAAAGGATTTTGAAGTACCTTAAGGGTACTCAAAATCATGGACTGCATTTCCCTTATACATCAGACTTGGACATCAAGATATATTCAGATGCAGATTGGGCAGGATGCAAAGATGATAGAAGGAGTACCTCAGGATACCTATCCTTTGCAGGTAATAAACCTATATCATGGTCTTCAAAGAAGCAACCTATTGTTTCTTTATCTTCTACAGAGGTAGAGTATAGAGGATTGGCCAATGCTACTCAAGAGGCCATATGGATCAGATTGTTATACACAGATTTGGGTTTGCATACTACATCTCCAATGATCTTTGTAGACAATACCATCTAACTACATCTTGCAGGTTTAAATCAATGATGGTACAAAACTTTGCAGGTTTAAATCAATGATTGGATTGCAGGATATTCATGAAGATTAAAGATGAAGAACAAGCCGAAATTTTTGGCTTAAGGGGAAGCTGTTGGTGCAAATTACAAGCCTAAACATTTGCCTTGAAGTTTATAAACATATGAAGCTCCATGGAAACCATTGCTAGGAAGAGTTTTTATCTTTACCATTTGTAAAAGTCACTTTTTAACTTAAGAGAATATTTGTAATCACCTACCAAAAACTTGTGGAATTGTTAGATAGAAAAGTAATGACTCTATTGAGGGAATATTTCCTAGATTGAAGGACTACTTTTGGAGAGAGCCAAAAGTTGAATTCAAATTCAAATTCGAATGTAGCACTTATATAAGTGACTTGTAAAAAGTCATGGTAGAAGTGACTCCATTCCCGAGTTTATCTTTGCCATTTTGTAAGAGTGTGAGGTCTACATTTGTAGCCTACACTACTCTCCATCATTAGGCTATGATTGGCAAGCCTATGATCTTGTACAACACTGTTCATTAATACAATACATCTACATTGTTCATCTATGGTCTCTCTATTATAGTCATTTATATCTGTCAACTTGTGTTGCTCATGTCTCAGTCCATTCTCCACCATTTTCAATGATCTAAAGCTTCTTGGAATCAGATTTAAGTTATCTACATGCTCACAAATTTTGAAGGAAATCCATTCAGAAAATTTGGATAAAAGCGCATCGAAGCACTCACTGGTCAAACTTTGCAGAGGTCCTAAAAAATCGGGGGTAATGATTCAATTGCTAAATTTATTGCTCTCTGTATAGTGCATCATTTTAAATGATTCCACTTGGAAGCATTAGCTTACTAAGCTAATTAGATACCTCTAAAAGGAATTTTTATAATTCCTACTGTATTGGTAGCACTGAGCATAATAAGCAGCAAGTGTGTGATAAAAAATAGAAGGTTTTCTTTTATCCTTCTATTTGGAAGTAGTCTTTTTTTATTCAATATTTTCTTACATCACTTCCATAGTACATAGGCACTTGTAAAGTGTCATTGGAAAGCTACAAGGTCCCACAACTCAACTCTAAAGCTACAAGGTGCTGGTACAAAGCAGGATTTGGTAGTACCTACTCATTTCTTGGAGTGTCCATCCATCTATCCCAACATATGGTATTTGATAGGAGGGGTTAAAGTTACATATTCTTTTGCCTAGCATGGCAAGGGATTTCTCAATAGACCATTCTTTTGGAATGTTGTCTAAATTGGGTGCACATCTTTCTTTACAAATCTTCCAAAGTGCTTCTCCCTCTCATGGCATTCCAGAAGGTAGAGGAGCAACCAATTGCTTCATCCAATAATGCTTGTTTCAAACTAATTTGACTCTATAACTTCAAAAACCTAAAAAGAACTTGCCAAACTGAGTGGCTCCTCGAGAAAGAAAAGAAAAGGTCACCAATGTCCTCTCTACCATCGAGACAACACTTAGACCACTAAGGGGCCTCATAATTTTTTTAGCTTTGACATTGGTTTAAATTCCCTAGTGGAGAATTTACCACATTATAACCCCCTTTTGTTCTCTCTATTTCCTCAAATCTAATCCAATATTTTCTCTCTTGATTTCATAGATGTTTCCACATGCAAAACCCTTTGTTCCATATCTTCTTTGCCCTTTGAAGGTTATCGGAGTCAATTTCCTTGATTTCCCCTATGGGAAACCAAATAGAATCATGTTTCCTAATCTTGGCTACCCATTTCTAGTCGTCATTGACCTTGATGTACGGTTTCATCTTGTTCAAAATCTTCCACAAGGAGTAGAGTAAGTGCGACCCTCTAGGAGCCATTGATAATGGAGAAAATAGCAAAGTGTGTAGGTCATGTTCCTTCCATCTAGGAAGTCCCATAACATGGTTCTTTTTTTTTATGATAAAGCTAAGCCAAAGTCTAATCTCCCTTTGCTTGAATTGATTGAAATAAGGACTGTACAAGTGAATGGGCATAGTACTTGAGGGACCCCCCTATATCCCACAAAGCAAGAGTTAGACTATTTAAAGGTGACACTTGGAAAGGAGTGCTCGAGGGCTTCAGGTTTAATTCTAACTGAATTCCATACACTAGCCTAGTGCCCACAACTATCCTATCATAGGGACAGGTTGAACCCTCAACCCTACCTCAAGAATCAAAAGACACAACCAAAAATTTATCATGGTCTTGCATGTGTGTCACACACATTCATTTATGGGAACAAGTATGATGCCTATATGCACCCCATGACATATGAATTAGGAAAAATGATACGATGAAGTGCACATAGTCTACATGCATACTCATGGAGTCTTAGCATGAATGATAGGCCCCATAATACGCTCCTTTATCTTCAAATTAATGCATTTGGAACCACCAAGTTCTTTGAAACATCATTCCCAAAAGTTTGCATCAAAATAGATAACTTGCATATGCAAGGAATGAGAAAAAATCTTCTATTTTGGGAATAGAAGTGCTCCGTATTTTGCTCAGAGCTCACAAATTGGTATGAATTGACTAGAGAGCTTTTGCACACACCTAATTGGAACTGTGTAGCTAACTAAAGAAAGTTATTTTATCAATTTAGTTGTACCATACAGTGAGAAATGCATCTAACAAGTTAGGAGGTCATCATGACTTTTCAGGATCTAGAAGATGTGTAGATGCAGTCATCTTCTATGATTCATATCACGAGATCCTCTAAACCCAACTTAATGAAAATTCATATGCAAGGATTAGACACTTCAATCTAACTAACCCAAGTTAAAGTATTGAAAATTAATGAGTACTCCTAGAGAAATCGATACCACAAAATCACTGTAATGATGATGATGCACTAGGGAATAGTAGACAAAGATATACTTGAAGAAATGTATCAAAATGTATATGCTAATGAGCATATGATACAAGGGAAGTGTAGTGAACTACTCATACATGAAGTGAACTCAATGTGTGGTCACTCATGTAGCTCAATGTCCGTGAGAAAGGCTTACATATCTCATGGCTAAAATTATGTCTATTTATACTCCAAGTTTGAGTTTGAATTTGAATTTTGCCTCACTTAAAAGTGATCCTACACTTTAGGAAAGATTTGAATTGATTCTTCCTACCACATGAGTTGTGGGTTTAGCTCCCGAAATTCACGAGATTCCTTATTCTCTTGGGGTTTACATTAATCCAAGGTAAATACAACTAAATTGATAAGAGGGTATTCATATGTGGTCCTTCATGTGAGGTACATTAACTAGTGTGTAGTCCTGAATAATTAGCCAAGCACTTAGGCTTGCTAATTGTACCAACAGCTCCCTCGCAAGCCTAAGATGCTTGAGTCTTTAGTCCTTTATGATTTCCTATAGTCCAATAATTGACTTGAATCTATTCAATTCGCTTCCATCCAATGCTTTTGTCATCATATTTGCACATTGTTGATGTGTAGATACATATGATAGTTGTATCTCCTTACTCACGATCTTTTCCCTTTCATAATGGTAGTGAGCTTCTATATGTTTGGTCTTGGCTTGATAGATAGGGTTAACAACAAGATGAACTAATATTGTCTCCAAATATATGTGGAGTTGAACTATTCAACCCTAAATCTGAATATAGGGTCCTAGTCCACATAGATTCTTGTGTAGCATTTGTAAGTCCTCTATATTTAGCTTCTCTTGATGAAAGAGAAACTATAGGTTGCTTCTTGGAAGACCATGGCATCAATTTGGTACCTATAAAAGTAAGATAGCCTAAGGTTCTTCTCCTATCATCTTTTGAACCTGCCCAATCTGCATTAGAGAAGAGCTTAACATGTATATCAGATGTATATGGATAATATAATCCTTCATTGATTGTACTCTTCAAAAACTTTAGAATTACCTTGGCTTCTTCCATGCGAGGCTTCCTTGGTGTGTTCATGAAGTGACTCAGCACACTAACTCCATAGCATATATCTACTCTAGTTAGTAGCATAATTCAAGCTTCCAACAAGACTTTGGTCACTAGTTACATCTTCAATTAACTCACTTTCATGAGCACTTAGCTTCAGATTACCTCCATGGGTGTACCTACAACCTTTGTATTTTCCATCTTGAAATCGATAAGCATATCTCCAATGTACTTTCTATAATTTAAAAACATAACTTTTTCTGTGTATACTACTTCCAAGCCTATGAAGTATAAGAAGGCCAAGGTCACTGATCTTGAAATCTTATTTCATTTGAGCTTTCATCCTCTTAATTCCATCTACATCATTACCTATAATGATTATGTCATCCACACATACACAAATGTATATGAACTCTAAGTGGTTCCTCTTAATGAAGAGGGAAAGATCTACCTTGCTTACCATAAAGTCTTCATCCTACAAGTAAGTGACAAGTCTAAGCTCTAGGAGCTTTCTTCAAGCCATACAAGACGTTCCTTAACCTGCATACATATTCTGGACATGATTGATCTTCAAAGCGAGGAGGTTGAGCCACGTATACCTCCTCTGAAATCCAACCATTTAGAAAAGCATTTTTAACATCCATTTGATATATACTCCAATTCTTGGAAGATGCAGCAATCATGAGAAATTATTTTTGAAACAATTAATCCAAAACACGCTAGTTCAAGAATAGCTAGTGTTGAAAATCTTGCTATTTTAGTCCACACACCTGCTAGCGTTTTTACTCAGAGCTCACAGTATAGTAACAATTGACAAAATTCCTTTTGAGGGAATTTGATTAGTTTAGATAGCTAATGATTGCAAGTGAAATGATTTAAAATGATCAACTATGCTATGAGAACTAACTTTAGCAAATTAGATCTTACCCCCGACTTTTTTGGGAACAACTAGTAGATGACCAATGAGCATTCGGAAGACGATTGCTCCTAGATGCTTGAACCAAATGCTTTGAAATTTTGAAAGTATAAAGTAGACTTCAATCTACTTCCAAAAAGCCAAAAAATATGTAAAATGGTCGAGTATTCACTGAGATATGACTAGAAGAAGTTGACTATTCTGAGTAATCATAGCAGAGAAGTAGACAGAGATGTACAATGAGCTATATGCATTATAGAACATGATTGTACAAAGTCATTGACATTTTGATGATGCTCAATGGTGATGAACTGAGTGAGCTATGTTGTGAGCTACTCAAACTCTACAAATGATCAAGGAATAATCTCAAAATGAGGCACACTACCCCGCAAGATTTTACAAGACCTTTTATAAGTATTTCTTCTAAGTTTGAATTTTGAATCCAAATTTGGCTCCAATCAAAAAGTAATTCCACTAATTCAGGAGATATTTCTTCATTTTGGAATCATAGCTAACATTCTTCCTAACTCCATGAGATATAAGCTTTTACAAGATTTTCAAAGGAATTAACCTTTTACAATGGTAGATGATCAAGTAGTTACAAGCTATAGGTCACATGAATCTTTAAGTGCTAGTTCCACACATTGTCTTCCATGCTAAACCAAATGTGTAGGCTTGATCATTTGCACCAAGATTTTTTTCTTTAGATGTCATACCTTTGCTGACTTTATGTTGTGGGGTACCCAATGCACTATTCACTCGAATAGGGTGCTTGTCAATTCTATACATTAGGTAGGTCTCACCATAATGCATTACCGGTATGTAGATAATAAAAACCACTCCCCTATGGGATTGCTAGTGTTAACCTCTAGTCTAGTCCGATGAGGGAATAGGACATGTCTATAGAGTTCTTGGGTGGTAGAATTGAGTAAGTACTAGATCCCTGTATTTCTCCCAAGGTATTTAGCACTGAATTATTGAAATAGTTATCGAATATAATGATAAAACTTATTATCTCTACCGAACTATACAAATACATAGAGCAAACTTGATGATCCATAAAATCATGCATTCACCAACACTTAGAGATAAACAAAACTATTGGTCATTAAACTCGCTAATCCAACCCTTTGATAAAAAAATGAATCAATTAACAAAGTAATCTTCTATGACGTCACAGACTAAGAGTCCGGCATATCCAGTAATTGTCTTTCTCTTTGTGTACCATGAGATAGAGAGGTATTTTTTTAATTTGAACACTTACATCCATCCACCACTTCATCTAGACATTTTCATCGGGTTATTATTTACAAAAATACTAATAATCTAGCATTTGATGGCCCTAACAACATCCACAAGAACCTAGAAGATTCCCTCCACCCTTGTTTTAGGCTTCCATAGATGGTTGGAATGTTGAGACTATCGCAGTGCTGACTTGGAAAAGTGGTGCATATGTAGTGGACATGTGGCCAAGTAGTTGTTAGATAGTGAATGCACAGGTAGTGGACAATGTGTATGCTCACAACTGTCTTGTTGATGAGTTTAAGTATAGGTTTCAATGGGTCTTTTGAAAAGTTTTTAAGGTTTAGAAGAGTTTTTAAGGTTCACGTGAACCCTCCCTTATATATACAATCTCTATAAAGTATTACAAGACTAAATAGGATATCATTGAAGTGGATATGAGAAGATCTTGGTGAAAGGGTTTTTAAACAAAGAAAGAGAAAGACATCATATGAAGTACAAAGGTTTGGGGAAATCTGTGAATTAAGGACTCGGAAGGTGGGCTACACAACCAAGGCTCAAATACACTAAGATCCACTAAGAAACTCATGCAAGTCATGTCAAGGTAAAGTGGTGTATGCAAAAGGAGTTATCAAGCCAAGTAAGGGGGGAAGAGAAAACCATAGAGAGCCAAGAGAGACACAAATAAGAAGGGATACATAGAGTGTACAGAGTGTGGAGAGTGTGTATAGAGTGTAAAGTGTGCAGACTTTGTAGAGAGATTGAGAGCCAATGATTAGTAAAAAGAGAATTCTATGATCTCTTATGTGTGCAGTTCAATGTTGTTGGAGGCAGAAGGCACACAAGATTTGACCATAGTACTATAATGAACAAGACTTCAATCTTTTTGGGGGCTTGAGTGCAAGGACGCACAAGAGCAAGCCACTAGGCAAGGTGAGGAAGTGGCACAAAGATTGATTACACAAGAACTTGGGGTACTTTGTTGTATTTGTGTGTACTTTTGTCCTAAAAGATTATGCTAAGTGATTATTTTGTTATATTCTTGCAACAAAGCTATTTCTTAACCTCCTCTTCCATGCTTGAACCAACAATATGAAGATATGTGATTTGGCTTGCCAAACATATAACAAATCATACCTTTATGTGGATTCCTTCTCTTGCCCTTGCCTTTGTTCTTGGATTTGGCCTTGGATTTTGAATCTGATTCTTGGTCATCTTCCTTTGATTGTTTGCCTTTACTTTTTCGAGGTTTTCCTTTCTTGCCTCATTTGCACTTCCCTTTGTTGGAATAGAGTGCTTTGTTATGTGCATCCTTGCTCCTTGGTGCATCTCCCATTGTAGCTACTTCTACCAATACATGAGGGATGATCTCCTCCAATGATGGGAGAGGATCTCTATAAAGGATAGTGGTTATCAAAGGCTTCCACCTATCTTCTCTTCTATGTCCATTGAGGGTAGCCTACACTATGTATTCTTCATTTACTTTGCAATCAATGGATGCAAATTGATCCCTTAGTTCTTTAACTCTTAGGATGTAGTCAACTATGGATTGACTACTAGCTTTCTTAAGTTTGTGAAGCTCATGTTTGAGATGCATCTTTCTACTCCTTTTGGAAGTAACATAGAACTTTTCAATGGCTTCCCATACATCCTTAGTATGCCCAATCCTATTGTTGGAGATTACATGAGACATCAAGAAGATAGCTCTCCTATTCCTCTCTTCCCATTCTGAAATTCTGAAATATGCCCAATCCTATTGTTGGAGATTACATGAGACATCAATGGCTTCCCATATTTCAAATTCTAAAATATGCCCAATCCTATTGTTGGAGATTACATGAGACATCAAGATGATAGCTCTGCTATTCCTCTCTTCCCATTCCTTCAATGCCCTTAGCTCTACATTTGTATTCCTTGGGCCCTTTGGGTCAACCTCAAGTGCTTCTTCATCTCCAACATAGTAGTACAAAGTCCTTTGCTCATAAGATAACTTCTCTCTCTCTCTCTCTCTCTCTCTCTCTCTCTCTGTGTGTGTGTGTGTGTGCCCATCACCCCCACCCCTACTCTCCCCCTAGTCCCCATCCACCCCCCAAAATTGCTATAGTATAAAACTTTACCTAATGCTCTCCAAACATTTTTTATTTTTGTATGTGAAAAATTCGTGGCTCTATATTGTCCCTTGAGTGTCCATTTTTTCAGATTATGGGGTCAATCTCATGTTTTTTGATATGTCTAGATTCATTTTTATCATTATTTTCCTCCAAATCCCATTCCTTTTCCTTCTCTCGGTCAAACATTCTCTCCTTTGTCCACATTGTACATGTGATTTTTCAACCATATTTGTTCCTCATGGTCTATTTGCTCTCTATTTCAAACCACATGATGGAATCGAGAAGGTTATTCATGGTCAAAAATGTTACAAGCTCTATGTTCATTGCGTCCCCCATACGTCATTAACCCTAGTATAACCAAAGTGTTTAGCATATAAACTCCTCAGCCCAAAAGAATATTTCCTTAGACCAAAAAGCAATCTTGAAGCAAACATGACGCCAATGCAAGATATTCAAGAAAAAGGCAAGAGACTAGTAAAGTGGATCATAATTTATCCACCACCTACAGAATCATGAATTGATTATGATATTCATAAATCAAATCCTATATATCCAAGTTTAAAGCTAAAATAGAAACTAGTTTTTTTCATTCACATGTGATTAACTTGTGCATAAGATCAAGAGCATGTGCCCAATCCATCTCTCTCAAGAAAGATGATTCAAATTAGATTAAGGGCACATATCTAGTCAACACCTCTCAAATAAGTGATTTGATTCAAATGTGAAACGTCTTAGGATAAATGTAGGAAACTATCCCTTAAAATTAGGGGAACAAAAAGATACACAATTAGTATGCAAATTGAATCAATATGAAAAAATTGAACTTGTAGTTTGGAAAGAGTACTTGTAGTTGCAACTTACAATGGATCTCTAGTTTACCAAGTGGACTTCAAATTAGTGTTTTTGAATGGTGCCCTCTAAAAGGAGGTACATGTGGCTCATCCAAAAAGGTTTGACGAAAACTATCCAAAGAAAAAGCATTCCATAGATTGAAAGAAGCACTTAAAGCAAGGTATCCATGCATTGATAGATTTCTACTAGTTTAGCACTGCAAAAGATGTGCCTCAAAGGCTAACTTATATGTATGCAAGAGAACTAGAAATTTTGTTACATGTATCAAAATTGTAGTAATTCTTGCATTATCTCCATCTTAATGATGTTGGTTTTGGGATGATCCTATGGAGAATGTTTTGAATTGTTGCAAGTTTCTCTGCATAATTTAAAAAATCAAGGCATGTACTATATTTCCCTTAAGGAGATATGGTGATTGAGTGAATGCTTCGTAATTGTGAAGAGATGGATAGGTATGTGCTTGAAGATGAAGAGGTGTTGCAAAATCCTTGATCTACACCAGCCAAATGAACTCCAGGAGTATGTGGTGGGCCCTCTTAGCTTGCCAATGGATGTATTAGACACCCTATGTACCTTGGAAGATCACTCACAAGAAAATAGATCAAAACAGATAAGTTGGAGTTAGCTCAGAGGTGAAGAATTTGCTATTTTTGGTTCATACACCTGTCCAGTGTTTTGCATAATTCTCTGAGCACAGCAGTAATTAGCTTACTTCCTCTTGGGGAAGTCTAGTTAATTAAAAGACCTAACTTTCAAGAGTAATCTCATAAAAAATAATGAACCACACACTGAGAATCATGTTTAGCAACTGATGACATCATCCCGATTTTCACGGGCTGCTATAGTTTGAGACCAGTGAGCAGAAAAATGAACATAACTCCAGATTTACGAATCCAAGTATTATGAAAATTTGTATTCTTATACTAGACCGTAAGCTGCATCTAACAAGCTTTAAATCATTGAATTTGGATAAGTACACACTGAGAAAGAGCTCTAACAAGATGAGTAAAAAAGTCGGGTACGTGACAAAGAAGTTAAAATGATAGACAGGGTTGACTTCAACTGAACATAACTGAAGATTGCAATACCCAAATGAAATGACATTTGCTGAGCATATATTAGACTTATAGAGCTAACGTTACCAAGTTAAAGCACTGAAAATGATGCACCAAGCTCAGAGACACCATCTCTGCAATCTGCCTGAGAAAACTAAGAGATATGGCAGTGACTAGTACACTTCACAAGAACATGGAAATATGAACTCAAATGATCATGAAAATGAATGTATATTGCTTGTACAATACAATGGACTTACTGATACATATGTGTGCCTTGTAATCACACCTTGATATGGCATAAAGCTCAGCTCTGGGAGGTCTTTACATAGGTCTCTCTAACCACGACTAAAGCTGCCATCTATTTATAGTTGAGTTTGGGAGGCTAACTTCCCTCAATCACTCTCCAATCAATTAGTGATCGATTTGATTCTCTACCTACCACAAATCACAAATTCGTGGCTCCTCTTTCCCTTTTTGATGAAGTGGACGCAACCACTTAAGATTCTCTCACTTTTACATAAAGTAAACTCTTCAAAAGTTACAAGAGGTAGTTCACAAGTGAACTTTGCATAGCCTTCATTTTAAAGCTTCTTCTATGACTTTGTGGGACTCAAGCCAATACGTAGGCTTGTCATGGACTTGCTCCAACAGCTCCCCCTCAAGCCAAGTATGCTTGAGGTCTTCAATCTTCCAAGATTACTTGCAAACCAATCATAGCCTTGAATTTGCAAAGCTTTGTACCATCCAATGCTTCGGTTAGAATATCTGCACATTGTTGATGAGTGGACACATATGATATTTGAATCTCTTTGCTTAGAACCTTCTCTCGTACATAGTGATAATGAACTTCAGTATGTTTAGTCCTTGCATGAAAAATAGGATTAGCAGCCAAATGAATAGAACTCATATTGTCACCAAAAATAGTTGGAGTTCCAAACTCCAATCCAAGATCTTTGAATAATGTCTTCATCCACATAGCTTCTTGTGTAGCTATGGCAAGACCTCTGTATTCAGCTTTAGAAGAGAAGAGAGCAATTGTGGGTTGCTTCTTAGATGACCATGAAATAATCTTTGAACCTGCAAAGGTAAGATAACCTGAAGTGCTCCTTCTATCTTCTTTGGAGCCAGCCCAATCTGAATCAGAAAATAGCTTCAAACCTAAATCAGATACATAAGGATAATAAAGTCCTTCATTTATGGTTCCTTTGAGATACTTGAGAATCCTTTTGGCAGCATCCATATGTGGTTTCCTTGGTGGGTGCATAAATTGACTTAGCACACTCACACTGTAACATATATCTACTCTTGTCAATGTGGCATAGTTGAGACTACCCACTAGACTTTGATATGATGTGATGTCCTCTATGAGTTCACCTTTATGTGAGCTCAATTTGTGATTGATCTCCATTGGAGTACCTGCAATCTTACAATCTTGCATCTTGAATTTTGCCAACATGTCCTTAATGTACTTTCTTTGAGTGAGAAACAAAACATGATCTTTGTAGACAACTTCCAAACCTAGGAAGTAGGTAAGTGAACCCAAATCACTTATCTTGAACTCTTCTCTCATCTGATCTTTGATCTTCTTCATACCATCTGCATCATTTCCTATCAATATAATATCATCTACATATACACATAGGTAGATGATCTCAGAATTACTCTTTTAAATAATGAGTGAAGGATCTGCCTTGCTTGGTTGAAAGCCTTTGTCCTACAAGAATGAAACAAGTCTAAAATTCCAAGCTCTTGGAGCTTGTTTGAGACCATACAATGCTTTGTTAAGTTTACACACATAATCAGGATAAACTTGATTCTCAAAACCAGGTGGTTGTGCCATATATACCTCTTCTGTTATCCAACCATTCAAGAATGCATTCTTTACATCTAGTTGAAGTATCTTCCAATTCTTGGAAGAGGCAATACTAAGCAAAACCCTAATAGTAGGCATCTTTGCCACAGGAGAGAAAGTCTCCTCATAATCAATTCCCTGAGTTTGTGCAAAGCCTTTTGCTACAAGCCATGCCTTATACCTGTTAATGGAACCATCAGAATTCTTCTTGAGTTTATAGACCCATCTTGAGCCTATTACCTTCATGGATGAAGTCTTGGGCACCAAATCCCAAGTGTTGTTTTCCTCAAGTGCTTCAATCTCTTCCTTCATTGCATGCTTCCATTCTGATTTTGCTTTGGCCTCTTCAAATGATGATGGCTCCTCTTGGTTTATGTCATGTGCTATGTAGATAGAATATTTAGTTACTAATGAGGTGTCAAACTCATACCTTTCTGGTTTTTTCTTTTCCCTCATAGATCTTCTTAGGCCATGATGTGATGATTCTGCCTCATGTCCAAGTTCCTGCAATTTTGCTTTACCTTTACACTTCCATGCTTTGACCTTTTCCATCTGATATTCTTCATCATCCTCTGAGGTGTCTTGTTCTTCAATCTTCAGTTGTTCTCTACCAAGATTTGGAAAATCTTCTTCAAGATCATATGGTAAATTGACCTTCCTGCATGAATCTTCATACCATGAATTGTTTTCATCAAAAACTACATCTCTGCTTACCAAGAATCCTTTGTTGGTAAGGTTGTATAACCTATAACCCTTTTGATTGTTGTCATATCCAATAAATACACACCTTTCTACCTTTGGATCCATCTTGCCTCTAACCTGTGAAGGAACATGAGCAAAAGCAATACATCCAAAAATTTTACAATGATCTAAGCTTGGTCTTCTTCCATTCCAAGCCTCATATGGAGTCATCCCATCAAGGGATTTTGAAGGCAACCTGTGAATCAAGTAAGTGGCTGTAGATACAGCCTTAGCCCATAAGTAATTAGGTAAATGCTTTTCATTTAACATAGACCTTGCAGCTTCAACAATTGTCCTATTCCTCCTTTCTGCCACTCCATTTTGCTCAGGAGTGTACCTTGTAGTTACCTCTATTTTGATTCCTCTTTCTTGAAGAAAAGAATCAAACTCATGGGAGAAGTATTCTCCCCCTCCATCTGACCTTAGCCTTTTTAGTGATTTACCTGTTTGATTCTCCACAAGAGCCAAATATCTTTTGAAACATGAAAAAAATTCATCTTTGTGTTTCATAAAGAATAGGATAGTCCATCTGTTGCAATCATCAATAAAGGAGACATAATACCTTGATCCAGATATTGAAGCTTCCTTGCTAGGTCCCCATACATATGTATGAACCAACTCCAAGAGATCTCCATGCATATAACCTTTCTTCATGAATGGTAACCTGTGAGACTTTCCAAATTGACATGCACTACACTTATAAATCATATGTTGTTTTGACAAATTAGGGAGTCCAAGTACACTTTGGTCCCTGCAAATTTTCTTTAATGACCTTTCACCAATATGTGCTAACCTTTTGTGCCATACTTCCAATTCTGTGAGTGTCTGACTACCATAATTAAAGAGAGCAATGTTTCTAGTGTCTTGTAATTCAAATGTGAAAAATCTACCTATCTTTTCACCTTTTGCAATTCTTCTGAATCCTTGACTTGGATCTTCAACAAATGCTCCTTCTTTTGTGAACCTGACTTGCAACCCTTTCTCTACTATCTGCCCAACACTTATCAAATTCTTTGTAATGGTAGGGACATAGAGTACCTTACTGAGTAGGTCGATGTTTCCATCAGGTGCTTTGACATTGCCTATTTTCTCCACAAGATGTCTTGTATCATCTCCTGTTTGTACCTCATGCTTATTCCTTTGATCTTCTAAATCTGATAGGAGTGCCACATTTCCTGCCACATGATTTGAACAACCTGAATCTATGTAGAAAACTTGCTCATCAGATTTACCTTGTGGCATAGCCATGTTCATGATCAATAATGAATCCTCTTTGTTTGAGTCTTCTGTGTAGTTATTGAAGTCTCTCCTTCCTTTGTAGCCTCCTTGATAGTTTGAATGATTGTAGTTGTTGTAGTTGCATGATAATTGTTGAACCTTCCTCTTGAGTAGCCATAACTTCCTCTATTGTATCCTCTTCCTCTTCGATTCCTGGAATTCCTAAAGCAATTTTCAGTTGTATGATTAGTTAATCCACAAATAGAACATGATTTGGATTCTTGGGATCTCCCCGTGCCTTGTCTACCTCCTCTTCCTCTACCTCTGCCATGTCTTCCTCTACCTGCATAGTTAACTTGATATGTACCTGCTTCATCATCCACTTTCTTTGCCTTTCCTTTGTTATCTTTGGACTTTCTTTTATCAGTGTATAAAGTTGAAGATTGATTACCTTTAGAGCTTTCTCCATTTTTTATAAGATTTGCCTCTTGAGTAAGTAGTTGTCCAGTGAGTGTATTGAAATCAGGTACATGCATGTCCATGTACAAATCCATAGTTGTGGTGAATGCTTCCCACTTGTCATCTGCCTTCCAGCCATTGATGACCTGTCTTACAATTTGCTCTTCATCTATTACCTCTCCAATGCTTCCCAACTGATCTGCTATGTCCTTGAGCTTTGTGACAAAATCAGTCACATTTTGTTTGGGAGCCTTCTTGAGAGTTGTGAAATCCAGCCATAGTTGATGCTTCCTAGCTTTGGTACTTGAAGAGAAGAAGGCTTCAAGTGCATCCCACACTTCCTGAGATGTCTTGCAGCTTCTAATGTGAGGCAACAAAAAATCTAAGATAGAGTTGAGGAGATAAGACCTTGCAAGTGCATCCTCGGAGCACCATGTGCACAATCTTTCTTGCTCTTCTTGTGTTGGTTGACTTTTGTTCCTGAAACTTGGCATAACTTCATCTCAAGCCACATAACCATATAGACTTCTACCTTGGAGATAAGCTTCCATTCTTAATGACCAAGCTGAGTAGTTACCTCTATCCAATTTGTCAATTGATGAAGGAAATCCATCTGCCATGTTGTCCAACCTTGCTCTGATACCACTGTGAAGAGATGGATAGGTATGTGCTTGAAGATGAAGAGGTGTTGCAAAATCCTTGATCTACACCAACCAAATGAACTCCAGGAGTATGTGGTGGGTCCTTTTAGCTTGCCAATGGATTTATTAGACACCCTATGTACCTTGGAAGATTACTCACAAGAAGATAGATCAAAACAGATAAGTTGGAGTTAGCTCAGAGGTGAAGAACTTGCTATTTTTGGTTCATACACATGTCCAGTGTTTTGCATAATTCTCTGAGCACAACAGTAATTAGCTTAATTCCTCTTGGGGAATTCTAGGTAACTTAAATATCTAACTTTCAAGAGTAATCTCATCAAAAATAATGAACCACACACTAAGAATGATGTTTAGCAACTGATGACATCATCCCAATTTTCACGGGCTGCTATAGTTTGAGTCCAATGAGTAGAAAAATGAACATAACTCTAGATTTACAAATCCAATTATTATGAAAATTTGCACGCTTATACTAGACAGTAAGCGGAATCTAAAAAGTTTTAAATCATTGAATTTGGATAAGTAAACACTGAGAAACAGCTCTGACAAGATGCGTAAAAACGTCGGGTACCTGACAGAGAAGTGAAAATGACAGATAGGGTTGACTTCAACTGAACATAACTAAAGATTTCAATACCCAAATGAAAGGAAATTTGGTGAGCATATATTAGACGTTTAGAGCTAACTTTAACAAGTTAAATCACTGAAAATGATACACCAAGCTCAGAGAAACCATCTCTGCAATCTGCCTAAGAAAACTGAGAGATATGGCAGTGAGTAGTACACTTCACAAGAACATGGAAATATGAACTCAAATGATCATGAAAATGAAAGTATATTGCTTGTACAATACAATGGACTTACTGATACATATGTGTGCCTTGTAATCACACCTTGATATGGCATAAAGCTCAGCTCTTGGAGGTCTTCACATAGGTCTCTCTAACCACGACTAAAGCTGCCATCTATTTATAGTTGAGTTTGGGAGGCTAACTTCCCTCAATCACTCTCCAATCATTTAGTGATTTATTTGATTATCTACCTACCACAAATCACAAATTCGTGGCTCCTCTTTCCCTTTTTGATCAAGTGAACTCAACTACTTAAGATTCTCTCACTTTTACATAAAGTAAACTCTTCAAAAGTTACAAGAGGTAGCTCACAAGTGAACTTTGCATAGTATTCATTTTAAAGCTTCTTCTATGACTTTGTGGGACTCATGTCAATACTTAGGCTTGTCATATACTTGCTCCAACAGTAATGATTTCTTAACAAAAAATCATGCATGTGGTTTTTTGATGCTCTTAAGGTAAAGAACCTTGGGGCAAAGGATATACGTAATAAGTGACCCCTCTTTAGTAGCAAGATATGTAAGAAGGTCCCTCAAATCAGGAAGTTGGAGCATTAATTAGCCTCTATAGAAACATTCTAGAATTAAAGAAATACAAAACTTTGTCTCTTGCTATCTACTTGCGAAACGAATAAGAAGATAGCCAATAAATGTTTTGATAAATAAAATTGATCACATAGTCCACTTATTGAATATGTTGATGCCACTAATGAATTTGGTGAGGAAAGTGATGCCACTAATGAATTTGTTGATGCCACTTGAGTGAGTTCCATCTTAAAAAGAAACATCCTTTTCTTGACGTTTCTTCCTTAAAAAGAAACCTACCTATACATAAAAATAATATTCAAACAAAGATCTTCCTACCTATATAAATAATATTACCTCGATTTGAAAGGGTAACAATATATGAGTACAAGAGTACTATATCTCTTAAAGTTCCCCTACAATACATGGATAAAACAAGATATTAACATTCACCAATGACCAACACTCAAAAGGAACGTGTATGAAAGCAAACATTATTCTTGTGTGATACGCCTTGAACATCATGTCTAAGTCTTTTGGGATGGGATCTATTAATAATAAATTGGACTTAGGTACAAGTGGGATCTGTGTAGGGACCTGAGATGTTAGATCAACAATTTTTGCATTAGTTTGCTTGAGGCTACATTCAAAATTTTCTAGTTTCTTGGATCACTTTCTATTCATGATTTCTCTAAAATCTTTCCATCATTTGATTTTCCTTATACTAGGTTCTCTATTCTCACTAGGCTCTGAGTCTCTTTCATGATTTCCTTACTTGTCTTTCTATACAAATTGTGCTTTAGTGACTACTTGGATGGTAACTAATGTGGGTGGGTTTCCACTTGAGCTCTGCACTATACCTATTACATTAATCATAGAAATATTTGAGGAATTAGACGGGCTCTTTGGGCACTCACAAATAATATGCTCCTTACCACACTCATAACAAAACCCTTGGATCATGAGATAGTGTGGTTGACTTGCTCATGGGGATGTGGACATTCACATATGAGCTGATCTCCTTGGAATCTATAACAAGGCCCTCTAGGAGCATGTGGTCTCATCTATCTCATCTAGGGTTTAGGGATGGGATTAGTGTGCATTACATTTGCATAATCAGGATCCCAACTATACTCTTGCAAAGGGGTCTCATATTCATAGGCCTCAATATGTTTTGGAGACTCCACTTAATAGGCGGGGACATTTTTGCCATGAGATGAATCATAAATATTACCATATGGATCATTCTTTGTGATGAAGGGAGAAACTAAAACCAAACCCCTATATGGGTTTTCTTCTGCTATAGCATACTAGAACGATATCACATTGGTAGGGCATGGTGGTTGCTAACCTAGCACTGGATATGGCCTAGGTTGTGCTTGGTATTGTGGCTGATAGTTTTGTTGTGGCCTATAATAGGGTTCCTATTGATAGTGATTTTGATCCTATACAACTATTGGTATGGTTGTTGATAGGTTTTTTTGATTGCTTTCTTGTTATATGAATAGTCTTATGCCATGTGGTTCATGAACTTCCTATCTATGGTATAGTAGTAAGAACCTGGAACTATGCCATTCAAGGTTTGTATGGGGCAAGGATTTAGCATTTGATCACCACAATATGTATAGCAATGCTTGATAGCAATGACCTTCTAAGTCTGTATATTCTATAAGCTTCATCATAGTTTTTGTGCAACTAACTCAGCTCATTCCTCCACCAACAATGAAGGTTTTGATGTGATATTAGTCGAGTAGTTGGATCCTTTACAAAGATTTGACAATTCTAACTCCTCTCCTAGGTTTTCTTCTACATCAATGCACATTATCACACACTTTTCTAGGGTTTTTGGATCTTATAAGTACATATATGATCATAGATTTCCACTCAAGAGGTCATCCAAGAACAAAGAAACTTGTTTTGCTTGTGTAGGCAGCTCTGGGATTGGACATATCCCTATGTATTGCATGAATCTATGTCAAGATGACTTTACCGTATCTTGGGGGTGTGCTTAAAATTATGGACTAAGGATGAGATATTGTGCTTGATTCCACTCTTAGAGAACTCGGTGATGAAGGCTTCCATCAACTGTGAAATATCAATAGTTTCCTTGATGTAAAGGTTGAAACCATGTTAGGGCCATACCCTTCAACGTTAGACAAAAAGCCTCATATTGAGTGAAAAAATACTCTACTTTCTCCATTCTCAAAATCTACTTAAATTTGGCCACATGATCATATGGATCTCCTATGCCCTCAAATTAGTTCTTCATGGTTTTGACTACTTGCAAGGATCTCATTGTTTTCGAGTGTTCTATTTGTCTAGTTAGATGGAAATCATCATCTTGTATATGAAGCTTACTTCTAGTGCTTCTCTTGTCTTTTCTCTATGAACTCTTGAGGACTTAGCATGTCGTGCACTCTCTTGTTTATAAAAAGTTGATTGTGTATGTAGGGAAAACACTTTTGGCCTTGCCAAAAGAAATTGAGTCTTCTTACTATAGTCTAAAACTAAGTACATGTGATCTGAATCATGGTCCACATAGTTTGTTTTTCAACTCATAAACAAGAAAATTTTCCTTAGTATGAGGCTTGTCCAATCCAAATTTCTACAAAGCCTCCTTTGCAGCCATATTAGCATAAAGATCTATGGTGGCATTATCTTGAGGTATCTTGGTCATGGAAACTATCCTTGTCACCATAGACTTCTTCCTATGAGTGGTTGGAACCTCCTATTGATCATCCTCCTCTAAATCTCTAACTTTTGACTCTAGAAAAATAGTCTCAATTTTTTTGTTCTATCAAGATGACTTGTAACCACATACATAGTTCCATGCTTATCTATGTATGACACATTCTCAAATTTAACTACACAAAGATCTACCCCATAAGGTTGCTCTAGATTTCTCAGCTATAGGAGAGATCTCATCAAACCATCTTCATAGATGTGGTCACATAATGAATTGGTTTGGTTGTATTCTAACTATGTTTTATAGAGCCCTTGTGGAACCTCTCTGTACTCTCACCTAGTGCTAGGAGAAGTCCTCTCCATGCTATAGGAACCGTCTATTTCACTTGTCCTCAAGCTCTCACTGCATGGGTGGTTCCCTAAGTGCTTGGATTAGGATTGGGTGCATGCTATAGGAAATTTCTATTTCACTCGTCCTCAAGCTCTCACTGGATGGGTGGTTCCCTAAGTTCTTGGATTAGAATTGGGTGCATGGTTGAAACTAGCTTTACATGACCTTAAACTTTGTCGATCCATTTCACCAAGGTGTTTACCTATGAATGTGTCTGGATAGGACCACAACATCATTATGAACAAGGTGCAATTTATGAGCAACTCGAACTGAATGATCTTTTGGGAAGAAGGAACAATCCATTTGGCCCAAAATACGGCCTCCATAGACATGTTTACAAGGTTTCTCAAGTTTGTGCAAAGAGGATACCATTTCAAATTTTGCAGGTGAATCAAACTAGAAAAACTTAGATGAACAAAGAATGCATGCCAAAGCTTTGCATCTAAGATAGCCTGAGAATCTTGGATTACACATGCTTAATCATTCAAAGATTTTTCATAGCCTATGAGCTTGCTTGAAGAAATAATAATATCACCATTTGAGAGATCATGAATTCTAAATCTATCATCAAAAAATTTGATAACCAAGCCAATCTTGGATAATTCTAAAACTAATAATAGATTTTTCTTGATCCTTGGCACATGTAAAGCAAATGTGAAAGAAATATCATCAACAGTAATTAAAATTATCTTATCAACTCCTAGTATAAGATAAGAGGAGATATTGGCACATGTGATAGTATTCCCTATAGGGGCAAAATCAAGTGATCTGAAGAAACTATGCTATGAGGTAATATATATATGGTTGGACCACTATCAAAGTAACAAAATTAGACATACATTGCTCATGAGAAGATGGGTCATAGCTGCAAACAGTAGTAAATGCACATTCTTCATTTTGAAAATGATTAGGAGACCCTATTTTAGGTGTAAAGGCGTTTGCAACAACCATTCTAGCCTCTTTCTTCTTTGCCTCCTTTGTTGCCACTTTAGGACAACTCTTTTTGACATTATCATTTGCCTTAAAGTATTTGAAAACCTGTTTTTTTGCTTTTCAATTTTCTTCTCATCTTTTTCCTCCTTCTTTGATTGTGCTGCATTAGCAATTTTTTCGTACTAGTAAATGTGGAAAATCAAGTCTCAATCATGCAAAAAGGCTCAACCATGAGTTTTGCAAGTGGACCAATAAAAAAAGAGGACCTAAAGTCATGGAATAAAGTTAGAAGCTCCACCAAACTCAATCAAATTTAAATCTCATCAAATCAACCACCAAAAAGTGCACCTACACTGATTGGTGGGTGGTTAGCTATATTATAGGAAAAGTAAAACTCTATATAAACATAATCCCACCTTTTTTTCTTGAGTTGTATGCATTCCACAAAGTTTTCCACTTAGTTTAGTGAAGTCATAAACTTCAGCAAGCAGCCCCCTTGCTTGCTTACCTCATTTTCGCATGATTTTGCTCCTCTCTATCTAGAGGTGTAGTTAGGCTTTTCCAAATCAGATTGTAAAAGATTGTAGAGCATTGTTTGCTCTCTCATTCTACTCCTTTTCATTGATTTCAAGCTTCATTTGGTCTCTCATATTGTGCCCTAAACTTTGCCAAAGTTTCAAGTTATTTGGCTGAGTGAGTTGTGAGAAATTGCCAACTTTATGAAGGTATATCTCTACACATAGGTAGAGAGTGTTGCAAATAGGTAGCCTATTTTGTAGAGGCTGGTTCTCCCAACTGAAATATCCATTTGGGATGATTTAAAGCTTGTTGGTTAGCTCTTAACTTCTAATAAAATTTTGCAAAATTTCATTTAAATCTCTGTACTGGTGTAGAGAAAAGGTCAAAACAGTGAGCATATATCATTGCTTGTAGATCTAGTGGAGGGCAGCCATCTTCCATTTTTGCATTGGGGTGTTTGAATCATCCCCAATCAGTGGTATCAAAGCCATTTTGGAGGCTTGGAGACATAACTGTCATCATTTTGAAGACTTGAAGGAATTGAGACAACTCGTGGAAGCATAAGGAGGACTCATCGAGAACTACTCGAAGGTTAGTAAGGGAGAAGCTATCAAAAGGTAATATCCACACCTTCTAAAGCATACAAACACTTGAGGAGAAGCTAGAGGAGCATCTCAGATCTCAGTATGGCTGAGTATAATGCACAAATAGAGAAGTTAGAGAAAGGCAACTATAAACGATGGAAATTTAGAGTTAGCAACTACCTAATGGGCAAAGGATTGTGGGGATTAGTGAGCAGCACAAAGCCAATGCCTCATGTACATGATCCACCACTTCAAGGGAAGGTCAAGGCACTTAATGAATGGATAGAAAGGGATAGGAGAGTCATATTCATTCTATCCCAACACATAAGCAATGGCATGATAGGGCATATACAAGACTTGGACACATCCAAGAAGGTTTGGAAGACCTTGGAGAGATTGTACTCTTCATCAACCAAGGCAAGGAAGATTCAGCTCAAGAATGAGCTGAATAATCTTAGGAAATCACCAAGTACCAACATAAATGAGTACATTTAGAAGGTTAAGGAGCTTGCAGATGCTTTAGGCTCAGTTGGGAGCCCAATCGAAGATGATGATCTTGTTGCCCACACTCTCAATGTCTTGAGAGAGGATGAAAGGTGAAAAGCATTCACCAAATCATTTTATATGAGGGATTCCCTACCAAAATTTGATCAATTAGTCACATTGATGGTGACCGAGGAGATGAACCAAGGAGGTTCAGAATCGAAGGGCATCCAAACCCAAGTTTTCTATGTAGGTAGAGACAAAGGCAAAAGAGGTGGACAAAACTCCCAAGGCAGAGGGAGAGGAAGTTCAAGCTCAAGCTCAAGCAACCAAGAAGATTCCAACCAAAGCTATGGATCAAGAGGAAGAGGAAGGAGTAGAGGAAGAGGAAAAAGATCACATGGAAGAGAAGCATCCAATGGAGAATGCTACAATTGTGGAAAATCGGGCCACTATGCAAGAGATTGTTGGTCCAAAGGAGGAGGCAATCAAGGATACAAAAGGAACCAAGGTAAGTATGCTAGTACTTCAACAAATTTAGAAAATGAGAACTTAATTATGATGTATGGTTCAAGTGAAAGAGTCAATTCAGATTTTACATGGTACATTGATAGTGGTTGTAGCAACCATATGAGTTGCAATAAAGTTGTTTTATTTAATTCACATTCACCCATCACTCAAGGACATGTAGAGACATGGGATGAAACTGAGCACAAGATTAAGCATGTGGGAGATGTTGCGTTGAATGGATCTCAAAGCTCCAAGGTGTTGAAGGATGTGTTGCATGTGCCAACCATCACAAAGAACTTGGTTTCAGTAGGTCAAATGGTTGAAAGAGGTTATAAGTTGGGGTTCAATGAGGAAGGATGTTTTGTTGAGGACCCCATGCAAGACTACAAGCTCATAGCAAAAGGAAAGAATCAAGGAAGAATCTTCACCACGGAGGTAAATCCATCAACCCCTCACATTGTCTACTTGCCAATTGGAAATAAACAGATTACAGAAGTCGACTTATGGCATAAATGAATCCAGCACATAAACTTACAAAGGATGAAGGAAAAGCAAAGGAAGGGCTTGGTGAGTGGTCTACCTGATCTTACATCTCAGAATATGCAACATTTGTGCCATGCTTGTCAATTTGGAAAACAAAGCAGATTGCAATTCAAGAAGGGAGCACATGTGAGCAATGTAGTGTTGAATCTCATACACATAGATGTATGGGGACCTACAAGGGAAACATCCATTTGAGGTAATAGATATTTTGTCGCATTTATAGATGATCATTCAAGCTTTTTTTGGATATATTGCATGAAGTCAAAGTCAGAGGTGTTTTACCACTTCAAGAGGTTCAAAAACCTAGTGGAGAAGGAAACAAGGAAGTATATAAAGACTCTCAGATCGGATGGAGGGGGAGAGTATTTTTCAAATGAATTTTCATATTTTTTGCATGACCCTGGCATCAAAAGGCAATTCACTTGCACGTATACACCTCAACAAAATGGGGTGGCAGAAAGGAAGAATAGATACATAGCAAAACTGGCTAGATCTTTGTTAAATGAAATGAATGTTCCTAACTCTGATTGGGCTGATGCAACAAATAAAACCATATACATTATGAATAGGTGTCCAAATTTAGGAGTACATGGAGTTACACCTTATGAAGCTTGGTGTGGTAAGAAACCAACCTTTCACATCTTAAAGTATTTGGTTGTGTGTGTTATGTTCACATACCTCAAGAATTGAGACACAAGTTAGACCCGAAGGCAGATAGGTGTATATTTCTTGGCTATTCTTCAGAGCAAAAGGGTTTTAGATGCTATAACCCTTGCATCAAAGAGCTTAATGTACCTAGGGATGTAATATTTGATGAGTTGTTGCCTTTGTATGGTAGCAAAGATGTCTTACAGGTTGACAATGCATATGAAGCCGAGAAGAAGTTCAAAGAGCAACAACAAATCATGGAGATAAGTGGCCCAACCACTTCAAGCACACCATCAGAGGAGATTAGTACATCATCTCGACATGGAAGGACAAAGAATGAAGCTCATTCAAGTGAAGGAAGTAGCAAAGGAAAGGAAAAGGCAAATGACGAAGACCATCGATGGGTAGACATGGAATCTACAAGTGATTAATTAGGAACTCCAAGATTTAAAGCACCTAAACCAAGAAGGAGGAGATTCCTACCACCTTATGGTGAGGTAAGGTCATCCAATAGGGTTAAATACCCCGTTCAAAGGTTAACTTATGATTCCTTCATTGCAAGACACTATGACTACATGAGTCAAGTTATAGCTTGTGAAGAACCTTAATTTTTTGAAGAAGAAAATAAGCATAGGGAATGGATTGAAGCCATGGAGGAGGAATTCAAAGCATTTGAAGAAAATGATACTTGGTCATTGGTGCCAAGAACAAAGGACATGAAAGTCATTGGCAACAAATGGGTGTGTAAAGAGGCATGCAGATGGGAGCATCTCTAGGTATAAAGCAAGGTTGTTTGCCAAATGTTTTGCTCAAACCTATGGCATAGACTTTGAGAAAACATTTAGTCCAATAGCTAAGATGTCCACCATCAGAAGTTTGATTGCAATTTCAGCCTCAAAAGGTTGGAAGATGTACCATTTTGATGTAAAGAATGCTTTCCTAAATGGAGAACTTGAAGAGGTAGTCTTCATGGACTAGACCCAAGGCTTTGAAGATGAGAGGTTTCCACATCATGTATGCAGGCTAAAGAAGGCTCTTTATGGACTCAAGCAAGCCCCAAGAGCTTGGAACCAAAGACTTGTGGACTACTTGGTAAAATGTGGATACGATCAGAGTCATGCAGACCCATCACTCTTTGTGAAGAAGGAAGGTAGCACATTTTTTTTCATTTGTATATATGTTGATGATTTGATCATTACAAAGGATGATGAAGCCAACATCAAGGACATAAAGAGGAAGCTTGGATATGAGTTTAAAATCTCAGATTTAGGGATTTTAAGGTACTTCCTTGGGATTGAAGTACTATATAAAGAGGAAGGTATATACTTGATGCAAAGGAAATACATTCTTGATCTTTTGAAGAAGTTTGGCTGGTGTGATTGCAAGCCCATTTCAAATACATTAGAATTAAATGTTAAACTAAGTGCTCATGAAGGTGAAGAAGTGAAGGATGTCACCATGTATAGGTCAATAATTGGTTCTCTCTTGTATGCTACTATGACAAGACCTGATATTGCACATGTAGTTGGAGTGTTATCTCAATTTTTGCAAGCACCAAGAGTACCTCATCTTGTTGCAGCCAAAAGGGTACTTATGTACCTCAAAGGATCAGTGAATGAAGTTCTATATTATCCATTTGATGATGGATTAAATGTGCAAGATTATTGTGATGCTGATTGGGCAGGTTCCAAAGATAACACGAGGAGCACTAGTGGATATGTTATCATGCTAGGGAAGAAGACCATCTCATGGATGTCAAAGAAACAACCAACCGTGGCTCTTTCATCGACCAAAGTTGAGTATAGAGGCTTAGCACAAGTCTCATGTGAGCTTATGTGGCTCAAGAAGTTGTTTTTTTATCATGATTTGTAGGTTAAGCAAGTACCTATTTTTTGTGACAATATAAGTAGCATATGCTTGGCTCAAAATCCGGTGTTCCATGCAAGGTCCAAGCATATAGAAGTGCATTACCACTTTATTCGAGAGAAGATCATGTCAAAGGATGTCAAGGTGGAGCATGTCAATACAAAGGACCAATATGTAGATATGTTTTTCCAAAGCATTGGATGGAGTAAATCTACAATACTTCAAGGCATGAATTGGAATGAAGGACCTAGCATTGAGATTTTAGGGGGAGTGTTGAAAATCAAGTCTCAATCATGTAAAAAGGCTCAACCACGAGTTTTGCAAGTGGACCAATCAAAAAAGAGGACCCAAAGTCGTGGAATAAAGTTAGAAGCTCCACCAAACTCAATCAAATTCAAATCTCATCAAATCAGCCACCAAAAAGTGCACCTACACTAGTTGGTGGGTGATTAGCTAGATTGTACGAAAAGTAAAACTCTATATAAGCATCATCCTGCCTTTTTTTCTTGAGTTGTATGCATTCCACAAGTCTCCCACTTAGTTTAGTGAAGTCATAAACTCCAGCAAGTAGCCCCCTTGCTTGCTTACCTCATTTTCTCATGATTTTGCTCCTCTCTATCTAGAGGTGTAGTTAGGCTTTTCCAAATCTGATTGTACCAAATTGCAGAGCATTGTTTTCTCTCTCATTGTACTCATTTTCATTGATTTCAATATTCATTTGGTCTATTACATTGTGCCTTAAAGGTTGCCAAAGTTTCAAGTTATTTGGCTGAGTGAGTTGTGAGAAATTGCCAACTTTGTGAAGGTATGTGCAGAGAGTGTTGCAAACAGGTAGCCTGTTTTGCAGAGGGTGGTTCTCCCAGCTGAAATATCCATTTGGGATGATTTAAATCTGGTTGGGTAGCTCTTATAGTCTACTACAAGTTTGCAACATTTCATTTTAAAGTCTCTGCAGTGGTGCAGAGAGAAGTTCAGAAAAGTGAGCATATATCACTGCTTGTGGACCTAGTGGAGGGTAGCCATCTTCCATTTTTGCATTCGGGTGTTAGAATCATCCCCCATCAGTAGATGAGATCCATTTACCTTTTCCCTTCTCACTAGCTAAACAATCTTGATATGCAACATGCATAATTGACCTGTTCTACATGGACCAATATTCCTCTAGAAAACAAAGATTAACTCCTAAAACTTTAAGGTGTTTGGATATCCTCTCATCATCCATCAAAGAGTAGAAGCAAAACTCTCATATGAGTTTGGAAGACCATTAAGAATAGTCTGCACAAGTGAACTATCCAGCAATACTTCAAGAACAAAAATCAAATGCTCCTTCAAATCTTTGATGTTTGTCAAAAAACTATCCATAGAATATCCTTCATTCATATTCTCACTCTCCAACTATTTTCAAAGTTAAGCAACATGATCCTCATTTCTTGCCTAGTATAAAGTTTTAAGTGTATCCCAAGCATCCTTTGTTGTCTTGTAGGAGTGAATGTGAGGGATAATGGCATGTTTGACACATAAAGCTATCAATGCATGTGCTTGAGCATCTCTTCCATCCCAATCAATTCTCTCTACATTAGGTGCAACAAGAACCACAAAACAACTAGGAGAGTGAATATTATCATCTTCAATGCCATCTACATCACCTACGAGATCTATATTTGTAGGTATAATAGGGTGTTTTTCAACAACCTTCATAATATTCCACAACCCTTTTGCTACAAATATATGAAACATCATAGATGCCCATGATGGGTAATTAGTACCATCAAAATTATCTTCAAAATCCAACATAAAAAATACATCATTGCTTTTAGCCATGGCGAGTGACTAAATACCATGATGCAGAAAAGCAATTGTATCTAAAAAATTTGAACAAAAGCACCTCATTGAGCTCTATTGAACCTGTAGAAACCTTTGAGGCACTTGTAATGGTAAATTGAAATCTGTATATATGTCTGGAAAAATGGGCTGAAATCGTCTACATAGTTGTTGTGATAGTGCATTTGGAGGTCGAAACGAACTTAGATCAAAATTTAGATGTCATATAACAAAGTTATTTTGAACTCCTAATCTCCTCAACTATGCTTACAAAATTTTGTGAGATTTTGAGGCTATGTGTGGAGTAATGGATGAATTACCCATTTATCAATGGATCACCCAAATAAGAACAAACAACACTAGAATATATTCATGATGAATAGATATATTCGATAAAATTCCTCAATAATGTACATGATCCCTCGTGGATAATTCTAAAGAAGATTTTTATGATGATCAAAACAAGCCGCACTTCATACTACTCCTTGCGTGCACTATTTTTAAAACAAGAGGTATTATGCTTTGGTATGGGACCCATACTTTACAATTTAAGAGAATCCCCCTTGGAGCTCAAGGCACTCATGGCTTACTTTGAAAGATTTGTATATTAAGAAAGTCATTACGTGTAGACATTTGAAGGTGTATTTCAAAATGGCTTCTTCAAAGCGAAATTAATGATAATTTGTAACATCAATTCCATGTTACCCACACAAATCATGTTGAAAAGCTAATATAGAGAGAGATAAATCTCATTCCTCAACTTGAGATACCTTAGAAAACAAGTGGAACCATGTGATAACAAAGATGGCCAAAGATATATAAAGGCAAGGGAATCAACAATATGAGTAGCTCATGGATAAACAAGAGCAAGAGCACCATTGAAAGCTCCTATTGAGAACAATAGCCTCTAGAAGGGGTGAAGTATTACACATATTTAGCAATAAAGGATATTTTGTGGATCATTAGAAATTGAAAATAGACAAAGACGAAGATGAAGCTTATTTGGAAGATGATTGGATCTTTGAAGTTGAAAGGAAAAAGAAGAAGGTTGTAGAACCTTGGAAGGAACATTTGAGCAATCCTACATGAGGGGAAAGAGACCTCTACAAAGGAACTTCACCAAAAATTGTTCTTACCAAAATTGGGAGCTATCCAGATGAAGTAGCTAAGATGGATGAAGATATTTGATGAGGAGAATCATGGGGGAAGAGGAGGAGGGGAGGGGCAAAGGTGAGTACGATATCAGGGGAGGGTAAAAGTGAGTGAGGAAGAGGGATGGGTGGGTTAGAGGGGGTCCGTAGAGAGGTCAAAAGTGGGGTAAACCAAGAAATGATCAGACACATGTTGTGCATGTGGAAAATGGGAAACACATGGGCAAATAGAGAGTGGATAGACCATGTGGAACACGTGTGGTTGAAAAATCACATGTACAATGTGGACAAAGGAGAGAGGGTTTGATCAAAAGAAGGAAAAGCGATTGGATTTGGGGGAAAATAATAAGTAAAATGAATCTAGACATATCAAAAAACATGATATTGACCCCATAATCTGTAAAAACTACTACCCAAGGGAAAATCTATTAGAAAGAGCATAACAATCAAGAATAATGTAGTGGAATTGGATCGTCAGGTAGAGTAATGAGAAGGAGAATAGACTAACAAAAATTGTATACAGATAGAGAGACAGAGAACTTAGATTCTCTAATTGCCAACAGTAATATACAATGATGATACTCTCCACCCCTGCACTCCCACTATGGAGCTTCAATGGTGATATAGATAGAATCTAGATGAAGGGCTTTATAGTGTGTGTATCCATGATTTCTCCTTAGTGATTGGTCCTACCTAACCCTCTAATGTAGGCATGATCTTTGGGGCCACCTGATGCTATGTTTTAGGCATAATCGTCAAGATCACTTGTAATTTTGGAACAATCCAAATTAGGCAATCATCAGACTAGGTAAAGCTCAAGATTCAACATCCACCAGACTGGACTTCTATCAGACTGGACTTCCACCGGACTAGACTTCCTCTGAATTGGACTTCATTTGAATTGGACTTCCACCGGACACCGTAATTCCGAGAACCAACACTATAATTTCAGATTGGTAGACTACTGCATTGTCATACCTCTGAAATTCTTGTGTGACTGAAGTATATGCCTTAGATAGCCTTCTGACTAGACTCACATAGATCATCTAGAACTATTGCTAGTCTCATGTAGATCTCATCACAAATGTCTGGACTCTCATACTGGCTTCACCTCATAAAGGGGGTCGTACAACTTAGAGTACCATGGATCATTTGCAGTCACTGGGGGGGGGAGTATTGAGTATATCTAACACAATCTAGATCCATGAATATTTCACATACAAAAATAAAAAATGTTTGAAGAGCATCAGATAAAATTTTATACTATAGTAGTTTTGGGGGCAGGTGGGGACTCAAGGGGGACACTAGGGGGTGGGGGGATAATGGGTACACAGAGAGAGAGATAGATAGAGAGAGAGAGAGAGAAACTATCTCATGAGCAAAGGACTCTATCCTATTGTTTGGAGATGAGTAAGCACTCGAGGTTTACCCAAAGCACCCAAAGACTACAAATATAGAGCTAAGGGCCTTGAAGGAATGGGAGGAGAGGAATAGGAGAGCTATCTTCTTGATATCTCATGTAATCTCCAACACTGTGATTGGGAATATTTTAGAATTTCATCATGCTAAGGATTTATGGAAGCCATTGAGAAGTTCTATGCTACTTCCACAAAGATTGGAAAATGAACCTCAGAAAAGAGCTTCACACGCTTAAGAAATCTAGTGGTCAATCCATAATTGATTACACCCTAAGAGTCAAAGAACTAAGGGATCAACTTGCATCCAATGATTGCAAAGTTGATGAAGAAGACATAGTGCAAGTTACCCTAAATGGACTTAGAAGGGAAAATAAGTGAAAGTCTTTGATAACCGCTATCCTTTATAGAGATCCTCTCCCATCATTGAAGGAGCTCATTCCTCATCTATTGGAAGAAGAAGCTACAACGGGAAATGCACCAAGAAGCAAGGATGCACATAGCCAAGAACTCTATGCCAACAAAGGTAAGGGAAAAGGAGGCAAGAAAGGTAAAGGTGGCAAATGCAAAGGCAAACAATCAAAGGAAGATGATAAAAAATAAGATTCAAACTCCAAGGCCAAACCCAAGGGTAAGGAAAGGAATCCACATAAAGGTATGATTTATTATATTTTTGGCAAGCCAAATCACATTGCTTCATATTGTTTGCTCAAGGATGGTAGAGGAGGTAAGAAAGATGAATAAAGGATTAACGTTTTGATTGTGATCATCTTTGCAACTGGTGAGAATGTTTCCTCATAGTTTATACCATGCATTTGTGAGCATCCTTTGGAAACTAATCTTTCCTTGTACCTACAAACTGATCCGTTTGAGTTTCTTTTAACTTTGCATACCCATCTGCAAATAATTACCTTTTGATTGTGTGACATTGGAACCAAATCCCAACTGTCCATCTCCTTTAATGCATCTATTTCTTCTTTCATGGCCTTTTCTGGATAAGAATTTTCCGTTGCCTCTTCATAGGTTCAGGGTTCCTCTGAAAATTGAGTCCTTTGCCAAGTAGATTGAATGTTATGTAGCAAATGTGGAATCATATCCATACCTTTCTAGTTGTCTTTTCTCCCTTGTTGACCTTCTAGGTGCTTGTTGTTGGAGTTAGACGTCTGCGGAAGCACGCGAACATGACAAGGAAGAAGAAGAAACTTGGAGCACAATTCACAATACTGAATGTATTACCACTAGAATGTACAAAGATAAGTAACTCGTTAGGGCTATAGGTGTATATACAAGCCAGGGGAAAAAAACTTCTAAAGAGGGAAAAAAGTGCCCCAACATTCCTAGTGTGTTCACACACATCACTACCTAAATATATCAAAAAATCCTCCCTCGCAGTGATGCGATGAACAAGCAGTTGGCACTCATGCAAAAGGAAGTGGCAAGCTATGCGGAATCAATCCACAAAAGGAACCAAAGCTTTGTGGAAAGCTTCAAACTTCTCCCTAGGCAGAGCCTTCGTGAAAAGGTCTACAATGTTCTCCTGTGTGGGCACATATGTCGAGCTGATCTCTCTAGTAGAGAACCTCTCCCTTACATAATCATAATGCACCTCAATGTTCTTAGGGCGAGCATGGAGCATAGGGTTCCTCGCAACTACCAATGCACTCTGATTATCAATGATGATGGTGGTGGCAGAAGACTGACCAACACCCAAATCAGCCATAAGGCATCTCAGCCACACACACTCAACAGTCACTGTGAAAGCTACTCTATACTCACCCTTACAACTGGAAGTGGCCACAGTAGCCTGCTTCTTGCTCATCCAAGATATGCATGAGCTACCAAGCATGAAGCAAAAACTGCTAGTGGACACATGAGTGTCATAGCAACCAGCCTAGTTAGAGTAAAAAAAAGCATGCAAATCTGGCGATAGTGATCCCCCCTTGGGATAAAACAACCCAAGTGGTTGGGTACCACTCAAGTAGCAAAAGATGTGCTTAACCGTCTATCAATGCTTGACACCTGGGTAATGCATAAACCTGCTCATATGTGAGAGAGCAAACAAGATATCTAGCCGAGTAATGCATAAGTAAATCAAGCATCCAACAGCCTGCTGATAGAGAACAGCATCAAATGCATCTCCATCATGAAGACTCAATTGTAAACCTCTCTCCATAGGAGTGTCAATAGGTTTACAATTTTCAAGGCCAAAAAGCTGCAATAATGTGTCAATATATTTTGTTTGACACAAAGCTATTCTGCAATCAACTTGCATAAACTGAATGCCCAAATAATGATGCAAATGCCCCAAACCAGACATCTCAAAGGCATGCAAATCAGCCTTGAAATCTGCAATATGCTTCTTATGAGGACTAGTGAGCAGCTTGTCATCAACATACACAACAATTATCAGAAGCACATCAATAGCACGCTTAACATATAAGGTGCTTTCAGTTGGACTGCTCTCAAAACCATGTGCAATCAGATAGGCATGCATCTTTTCATACCAAGCACGTGGTGCTCGCTTTAAACCATATAATGCCTTCTTTAACCTGCACACTTGATTTTCATGCCCTTTTTGCACAAAGCCATAGAGCTGAAAAACATACACTCCTTCATGCAAGTCACCATTCATTTTTTTCATGTACAACTGATGTAAATTCCAACCATGATGAGCTGCAAGTGCACAAATGCTATGAACAATAGCCATTCGGCAGGTAGGTGCAAAGGTTTCATCAAAATCAATGCCTCTTTCTTGTGCATAACCCTTTACAACAAGCCTAGCCTTATACCTGTCAACTATTCCATTAGGTTTACACTTCAACTTGTATACCCACTTAGTGCCAATGCTCAAAATTTTGTGCTTCATCAAACAAAATGGGTTTAGTCTCATCACAAAGACTAAAGGCAACCATAGCATAGCAATCTGATGCAAAAGAGGTACTATGAGAGCCTAAACAAGTATGGTATGAAAAGGGTGCATCTAATTTGTTGTCACATAAAGTCTGCACCAGCCATTGGCATAGTTTTTGCCTCCTCAATATCAGCTCTCTCATCAACAAATGCAACATGTAAATCTACATCAGAAATGGAATGATCTACATCATCACTTGAAACCTGCAAAGGATGAGAAGTTGCCTCATTAGGACTAGCATTAGACTTTCCACCTGTAAAAAGAGGAAACAAAGTATCATGCATGCCTTTGAAGCTAATAGATGTCTCCTTCGTACATAAATGTAAAGGCTAAATAGCACCTTCCACAAAAACAAAATTACGGCTAACAAAAATACGATTACTCTGTGGATGATAGAGACAGTAGCCTTTGCTTTCAGAACTATACCCAACAAAAATACATTAAATACATTTTATTGCTTTATCGTCCAATTTCTTGCAATATTGTTCAGGCACTAATCCACATGCTAGACAACCAAAAACACACAAATGAGCAACAGATGGCTTGTAGCCATGCCAAGCCTCATATGGAGTGATAGATTGTAGTGCTTTAGTGGGACACCTGTTAAGTACATATGCTACACACATGACAACCTCAAGCTAGAAACTATGTGGTAAAGCCTGACTCTTGACCATACACCTCGCCATCTCCATGAGTGCCCTTTTCTTTCGCTCAGCAAATCCATTTTGTTGAGGTTTATATGGCACTTTACACTGATATTTTATCCCACTTTTAGCCAGAAACGAATTAAAATCAGAGGACATATTTTCCCCCCCTTGATCAGAATGGAGGGTGTCCATTTTACATGCTGACAGATTTTCAACCAAAACCAAAAACTGTTTGAAGCACATGAATACTTCGGACTTTGCTTTGGGTGGATATACCCATGCATGCGTGGAAAAATCATCAATGAAAGTCATGAAGTAAAGATATTTTCCAAAAGAAGGTGTCTGCATAGGATCACAGACATCACTATGTACAAGCTACAATTTCTGAGTAGTGCGAACTAAAACATCTTTTGGAAAGGAGGAATGCTACATTTTGCCCAAAATACAGCCTTCATATACATGTTTAACAAGTGCCTCAAGTTTGGGCAAAGATGACACCATTTCAGATTTCTATAGGTGTAGCAAACTAGCAAAATTCAGATGAAAAGCGTGCATGCCAACACTTTACATCTGACATAGCCTGAGAATCATGTATTGTACATGCTAAATTATTCACATATTTTTCATAATCTATGAGCTTATATAGCCCACGAGATAAAATGGCACAAGCAATAATCATGTTGCCATTTGACAGATCATGAACTGTGCATCTGTCATCAACAAATTTCACAACCAAACCAATCTTGGCTAAGGCTAAAACTGATAATAGATTCTTTTTGATCCCTGGCACAAATAAAGCATCTAACAATGTAAAAGAAATACCATCAATAGTAGTTAGAATGATCTTACCAACTCCCATAACAGGATAAGAGGAGTTGCTAGCACATGTAGTAGTACTCTCTATAGGGGTAGACTCCAGTGAAGAGAAGAAACTGTGCTGCAAGGTAATATGTTTGGTCACCCCACTATCAAAGTACCAACTATCTGAGTCTACTGTAGACATGCACTACTCATGAGAAGATGGGTCAAAAATGCAAACATTAGTAAATGCCCATTCTTCATCCTGCACAAGATTAGGAGACTCTGGTTTTTGGTGTAGAGGCCTCTCCAACAACCATTCTGACCTCTTTCTTCTTTGCCTCTTTTGTAGCCAATTCTGCACAACTCTTAATGACATGCTCATTTGCTTTACAATATTTTTAGAAAAATTTTTGTTTTTCTGATTTCTTCTTATCTTTGTCTTCTTTCTTCGATTGTGCAGAATTAACAGATTTCTACATACTAGTAGAAGAGCTCCATTTTCCTTTGCCCTTTTGACTAACGAGGAAAGGTTGATCTACAACATGCATAATAGACTTGTTCTGCCTACACTGATCTTCTTACAACAGAACAAAAACCAACTCTTCAAATGTTAAGGCATTTGGATTGCCTTTCATCATCAAATGAAGAGTAGAAGCAAAACTCTGATATGAGTAGGGAAGACCATTTAGAACAATGTGCACAAGTGAATTATTAGGAAGGATTTCATCAGCAGAAACCAATTGTTCCTTCAAATCCTTGATCTTTGTCAGAAAAATTGTCCATAGAATCACCTTCATGCATGTGCTCACTCTCCAACTATTTTCAGAGCTATGCAACATGAGCCTCATTCCTATCTTGGTACAATGTGGTAAGTGTATCCCAAGCATCCTTAACTATTCTACAAGAGTGTAATAATGGCATGTTTGATAGACAATGCTATCAATGCATGTGCTTGAGCATCTCTACCATCCTAACAAATTTTCTTTGCAACAGGTGCAATAGGAACCGAAGCACAAAGAGGAATCTGAAGAATAGCAGCATCTTCAACACCGTCTGCATCAGCTTCAATACCTATATTTGTAGGTGTAATAGGATGTTTTTCAACACTCTATACAATGTTCCACAGTAATTGGTACCGTCCAGCTTATCCTCAACAACCAACATATGGAATACATCACTACTTTCAGCCATGGCCACTGACTAGAATACCCTGATATAGAAAAATGATTATATCTAAAAAAAAGTTGAACATAACTAGCCTAACGTGTTCTGCTAAACCTGTAGCAAACTTCGAGATGCTTATACTGACGAACCAAAACCTGTATATATCTTTGGCACAAAAAGACAAAATAGCCTCCACAAGCATTGTGATAGTGCATTCGGAGGCCGAAATGAGCTCAAATCGCTATTTTGGCACCACACAATGAAGCTCTTTTGATGTCCTAATCACCTTGAGTATGCTCACCAAATTTTGTGCGAATCTGAGACTATGATTGGAGAGGTGTTGACGAAGCCCTAGATGAAGGGGTGACCTACTCTGATACCAATTGTTGGAGTTAGACATCTGTGGAAGCATATGAACAACGCAAGGAAGAAGAAGAAGCTTGGAGCACAACACACAATATTGAATGTATTACCACTCAGATGTACAAAGATAAGTAACTTGTTAGGGCTATAGGTCTATATACAAGCTGAGGGGGAAAAAACCTTCTGAAGAGAGAAAAAAGTGCCCTGGTAGTCCTAGCGTGTTCACACGCATCACGACCTAAATATATCAACACTTGCTTGGAGAATTCTCCACACTCTTGCATCTTTGCTTTGCCTCTTCACTTCCATAGCTTTTAATCCTTTTCCTTTTTATCTTGGTCATCATTTGTATCACTTCTTGGATCATGGACCTGTGTATTATGCTTGCTTCCTAATTGATGTATTGTTTATCTTCATCATACGAAGACCTATGTTCTTCAAACACAACATCTCTACTTGTAGTAAATTGCTTGGTTGAAAGATTATAGAACATGTATCCCATTTGAGTTGAGCCATACCCAATAATTTGTTGCCCTTCCATCTAGCTTACCTCTTATTTGTGATGGTACATGAACATAAGATAAACAACCAAACACCTTACAATGTCCAAGACTAGGTTTTCTTCCATACCATGCTTCATAAGGGGTCATACCTTGGAGTGATTTGGATGGTAGTCTATTGACAAGGTACATAGTAGTTGAAATAGCCTCTGCCCATAGATAATGTGGCAACCTCTTCTCTTCAAGCATTGTTTTGGTTGATCCAACTAATGTCTTGTTTCTTCTCTCTACAATTCCATTCAACTAAGGAGAGCACTTAGTAGTCACTTCCCTTTTGATATCTTTATCTTGTAAGAATGCATCAAACTCTTTGGAGAAGTATTCTCTCCCTCCATTAGATCTGAGCTTCTTCAGTGATCTACGTGTATGGTTCTCCACATGTGCTAGATACTTTTTGAAGCAATCAAGCACTTCATTCTTACTCTTGATAAAGAACTAAATAGTCCATCTACTATGGTCATCAATAAATGATACATAATACCTTGATCTTGTTAGTGAAGGTTCGTGGTTTGGTTCCCATACATCTGTATGTACTAGGTCCAATAAGTTGTTGTGGATGTAGCCTTTGCGGTTGGTTTGTGCCTTCCCAATCTGACATGCATCACATCTACTGATCATGTATTGCTTTGATATGTTTGGTAATCCAAGAAAAATTTAATCCCTGCATATATCCTTTAAGGTTCTTTCATTCACATGAGCTAGCCTCTTATGCCACACTTCAAGCTCACTTAGGGTTTGAGACCCAAAGTTGAATAGAGCTATGTTTTTGGTTTCTCCTACTTCAAAACTATAGAGCCTAGCATGCTTCTCACCTCTCACTATCTTCTTGAAGCCTTGACATGGATCTTCCACAAAAGCTCCATGTTGGGCGAACCTAAATTGCAAGCCTTTCTCAACTATTTGGCCTACACTGATTAGGTTTTTTGTAATAGTGGGAACATAGAGTATCTTTCTCAAAAAGGTTATCCTACAATTGGAAGCTTTGACATTTTTGGAGTTTATTAACCTCCAAAATATAGCTAGAAGTAGCTGGAACCCCCTAGGAACAAGTTGACCTTCTCACAAACTTCATCATAGAAAACTAGGCATGCTTGCAGAGCTTACTGTTCTCTATTGACTCTGCATTTTTTAAAACTTTTTTAACCACATATACTAGAGACCAAGAGCTTTCCAATGAGCCAAAGAACACTCAGTTTGGATAAATACAGAAGGCGATATGACCTCTGCAAGTTTGAGGTCTAATGGAGACTTTCAGTAGGGGTGAACCCGAGAACACACACTACTTGCAGAGAGTACTGTTCTCAGCTCACAAATCCAATGATTATGAAAATTGACAATATGCAAGTAGACAGTAAGATCTTTCTAATGAGCTATGAAACATGTAATTTAGATATATAATGAGGGAGATACAAGCTCTGCAATCTCTGCATACAAAACTAAAGCAGCGTAGAGATACACATATGACTTTCTTTGACTTCCCACAAGATCATGATGTCTCTCCTCTTTTTATAGCATGGGAAAATAATCTAAAACCTTCCTAATACATCTAAATTTGTGATAGACACTTGGGTGGAGATAGTACATGACTCAAGTGCTCAAATAAGCAAAGTATTGATGGACCTTGAGAACTAGCCAAATCGACCTTCCACTAGGACACCACTACAGCTCCCTTGTGACTCAATAATTTGGCTCATCATGTTCTAGAACTCACGTGGTATTCTGGATATCGTTTATGAATAATATGAGCCTCCTTAAAGTATTTGAAGACTTCCCAAAGGTATTTACATAATTTGAACCTTGTACCATACATAAAACAAATGTTCGTAACATTCTCCCCCTCAAGTTTCAAAGGGTGTTTCCTTCATGCCAAGAATATAGTTGGATCTTTGAAGCTTTGGTCCATCCAAGGATTTGGTGAAGATATCTGCAACTTGATCCTTTGTTCCCACAAAAGAAACTTGTAGTTCATTTTTTATGGCCTTCTCTCGACCATAATGATAGTGTACCTCTATATGCTTTGTTCTAGCATGAAAAATAGGAGGTCATATGAATGCTGCTCAAGTTATCCCCATATATCAGTGGTACATCAACCTGCACATTCAAGTCATGAAACAACTTCTTCAACCACATAACCTCAGTAGTAGCCAATGCTAAACCTCTATACTCAGCCTCTGTAGAAGATAAAGCAACTGTAGGCTGTTTCTTTGAGCTCCATGTTAATGTCTTGTTTCCTGCGATAACCACATATCCACTTGTGGATCTTCTGTCATCTTTGCTTCCAGCCCAATCTGCATCACTAAAGACTTTAAGAGTTAGATCGGCATCATGACTATAAAATAATCGTTTGTTCATGGTACCTTTCAAATACCTAAGCACTCTTTTTGCTGCATGCATATGAGGTACTCTAGGTTCATGCATAAACTGTGACAATACTCCCACTGCATAGCATATATTAGGTCTAGTTTTTGTTGCATAAATCAAAGATCCTACCATGGATCTATACGCATTCATATCATGCAACTCATCACCTTCCTTTGCACTCAACTTTACATTACATTTCATTGGAGTAGAAACAAATTTACATTCCTGCATACCAAACCTTTTCAGCATATCACATATATACTTTCTCTGTATCAACCACATACCCTCATCGCCATACACAATTTCAATCCCAAGAAAGTATTTAAGCAAACCAAGATCTGAAATTTTAAATTCCTTTCCCAAATTACCTATTATCTCTTCAATTGCTTTTGCATCATTCCCTGTACTCAACAAGTCATCCACATAAATGCATACATAGACACACATGCCATCTACATGTTTTACATAAAGTGAAGGATCAGCATGACTCGCTGTGTATCCTTGCAGCATAAGATACTTTACCAACCTTGCATTCCATGCCCTTGGTGCCTGTTTAAGACCATACAATGCCTTCTTTAACCTGCATACATGATTAGGACATTTTGCATCCACATAACCATCTGGTTGTGACATATACACTTCTTCACTTAACTCACCATTAAGAAAGGCATTCTTTATATCGAGTTGATATATATACCATCTTGTACTTGTAGCTAAAGCCAACACAGTTCTCACTGTTGCCATGTTTGCTACTGGACTAAATGTTTCCTCATAGTCCAATCCTTGAGTTTGATTATATCCTTTTGCTACAAGTCTAGCCTTATATCTTGACACACTACCATCACTATTACTTTCAATCTTAAAAACCCACTTGCAATCAATTACCTTTTGTTTTGGTGTCTTTGGAACTAAATTCCAAGTCTTTTTATCCTGTAGTGCTTCCATTTCTTCGCTCATTGCTTTTTCCCACTTTTCATCTCCTTTTGCCTCATCATAACATGTGGGTTCATTTTCCTGCTCAACTTTTGTCATAAAAGCATAATGAGTATTCATAAAAGATTCATAAGTATACCTTTGAGGTTGATTACTCACTCTTGAAGTTCTTCATACCTCCAATGTAGATGCTCTTCCTTTCTTATTAGGAACCTTTGATGATTCTCCATACTCACATACATCACTATTTCCTCTCCTTCATCATTAACTTCAACAAGTTTGAGTTTACCTTTACTTTTAACACTTGGAGGTGACTCTTGCCTTAATCTTCCATTGAAAGGTAGCTCTCTTTCTTCATCCAACCACTTTTCTCATCACTTAAACTTCTTATGGGCTGAGGTAAGCACTCATCTCCTTCACATGTATCTTCTTCATTTCCATTTATGACCTGCAAACTTTTCTTATCTACATACCATGAAAGTGATTCATCAAAGTTTACATCTCTTGAAACAACCACCTTATTTGTATGAGGATTATAACATCTATATCCTCTTTGAGTATCTGCATAACCAATAAATATACACTTTTCTGATTTCACATCAAGTTTTGATCTCACTTCACTAGGTACATGTACATAACATACACAACCAAATACTTTCAAATGACTTACACTTGGTTTCCTTCCATGGCATACCTCATATGGTGTCAAATATCCAGTAGTAGGTACCCTATTCATAATGTACACACGTGCTAATAGCTTCCGCCCAAAAAGAATTAGGGAAACACATATCATTTAGCATGCTTCTAGATGCTTCTGCTATGATTCTGTTTCTTCTTTCTGCGACTCCATTTTGTTGTGGAGTATTCCTGCATGTAACTTGTCTTTTGATACCTTCATCATAAAAAAAAATCAATAAAAGCTTGAGAGAAATACTCTCCCCCTCCATCAGATCTTAGCTTCTTAACATATCTTCTTGTTTGCTTCTCGAAAAATGATTAATCAAAGACTTCACTCTTATGTTTAATGAAATACACAAATGTCATTCTACTATGATCATCAATGAATGATACATAGTACTTATTACCAACCAAAGATGCCTCTTTAGTAGGACCCCATACGTCCGTGTGTATAAGATCTAGCAATCCACTTCTTAGATAGCTTCAATGCTTGAAAGGATGTCTACTATGCTTACCCATTTGACATGCTTCACAAAGATGCACCATATGTTGCTTAGTAAGATCAGGTAATCCTTCAACAATCCTCTTCTTTGATAGCTCCTTTAACCTATGTACATTCATGTGTCCAATCCTTTTGTGCCATAGATCAAGCTCTACTATTCGATGCATACCATAAGAGAAATAATTTGTATGATTTGGGTTTACCTTGAATGTAAACAATCTACCTTGTTTTTGACCTCTAGCAATTAACCTCCTTTGCTTTGGATCCTGAGTGAAGCAACCTACAAGATTAAATCTTATTTGCAAATCACCAACTGACATCAAATTCTTAGTGATCATTGGCACATGAAGTACATCCTTCAAGCAATTTCTCTTGCTCTTATCCTACATAACAACATCTCCAACCTGCATAATCTTATGAGTTGTATCATCTCCTGTTTCAACATGACCTTTACATGAAGGATTATGCATATTAGAAAACCATGAAGCATCATGTGACATATGGTTAGAAGAACCACTATCTACATACCAGTGAAGCAACCTGCAAGATTAAATCTTATTTGCAAACCACTATCTACATACCAGGATCCTCAGTGAAGCAACGTGCAAGATTAAATCTTATTTGCAAACCACCAACTGACATCAAATTCTTAGTGATCATTGGCACATGAAGTACATCCTTCAAGCAATTTCTCTTGCTCTTATCCTACATAACAACATCTCCAACTTGCATAATCTTATGAGTTGTATCATCTCCTATTTCAACATGACCTTTACATGAAGGATTATGCATATTAGAAAACCATGAAGCATCATGTGACATATGGTTAGAAGAACCACTATCTACATACCATACATCACTATTGCAATTCATCTTAGTTTCTACATTCATCATAAGAAGAGAATCATAATCATCACTTTTACCTTCAACTGCATAATTTCCTTGTTGTTTACCTCTTCTTGAATAGCCTCCTCTTCGATTACCACCTTTATTATTTTCATTTTGATAGCAATCTTTGGCATAGTGTCCATACCTTCCACATATATAGCAATTGTTGTTATCTTCACTCCTCTGTCTTTGATTATAGTTGTAGTAGCCTCTGGTACCTCTAGCGCTTGATCTTCCTCTTCCTCTTGTGTTGAAGAAGCCACTTGAAGTCCCTTGATCATCGCTCCTTCTTTCTCGACCTCTATTTGAACCTCTTCTTCCTCTATTTTTCCACCTCTTGATGATCCTACATAAAGAGCTTGTCCTTGAGATCCTTTTTTATTTGAAGTAGAGCCATTTAGATTCATCTCCTCCGTGACCATAAGAGCAACAAGCTGATCAAAGTCTGGTAATTCTCCTCTAACATAAACTGAAGTAATGAATGGTTTCCATCTCTCATCATCCTTGAGTCCATTGAGAGTATGTGCAACCAAGTCGTCGTATTCCACATGAGCTTGAATTGATCCTAGTTGATCTGCAATCTCTTTAACCTTCAACAAGTAATCATTGACCGATGTCCTTGTATCTTTCTTTATGTTATTCAACTCATTTTTTAGTTGAATCTTCCTTGCTCTTGTACCAGTAGCATACAACCTTTCCAATGCAAGCCAAACATCTCTACTTGTGTCTAGATCTTGTATGTGTCCTACCATTGAATCTTGAATATTTTGTGATAAAATGAATATAACCCTTTTGTCTCTTTCATTCCAAAGTCTAAACTCCCTCAATTGGTACTAATTTGGATCCTCTGGTAATATAGGTTTGATATCTATTCCATCAATCAAACCATACAAGCCTCTACCTTGCAAGTATGCTGTGATTCTAAATCGCCATGCTTGATAGTTGTTCTTATCAAGCTTCTCTATTTGTGCATGTTGATCGCCCATTGTGTAAATACTAAAATTCCTCCTTTAACCCTCCTTTTGGATATGTGTGATAAGAAGAAGTATGAGATTTACCTTTTTAATAAAGTTTATGTACCATTCTTTGTTTGGATGTTGCTTGAGATGCTTCCTCGCTATCTCCTTCTACCTTTGTGTAATGTCGATGATGAACCTCTGCTCCAATAGTTTCAAATTCTTCATCAAGGTATTATAACCTTCTCCAAGCTTCCATTCCTTGCTCTTATACCAATGTTGGAGTTTATTGACCTCCAAAATATAGATAGGAGTAGGTGGAACCCCCTAGGAACAAGTTGACCTTCTCACAAACTTCATCATAGAAACTTAGGCATACTTGCAAAGCTTACTCTTCTCTACTGACTCTGAATTTTTTAAAACTCTTTTAATCACATATACTAGGGCCAAAGAGCTTTCCAAGGAGCCAAAGAACACTCAATTTGGATAAATACACAAGGAGATATGACCTTTGCAAGTTTGTGGTTTAATGGAGACCTTCAGCAAGGGTGAACTCGAGAACACACACTACTTGCAGAGAGTACTGCTCTCAACTGACAAATCCAATGATTATGAAAATTGATAGTATGCAAGTAGAGAGTAAGCGCTTTCAAATGAGCTATCGAACAGGTAGTTTAGATATATAATGAGGGAGATACAAGCTTTGCAATCTCTGCATACAAAACTACAGCAGCATAGAGATACACATATGACTTTCTTGGACTTCCCACAAGATCAGACTTCTCTCCTCTTTTTATAGCATGGGAAACTAATTTAAAATCTTCCTTATACATCTAAATTTATGGTAGACACTTGGGTGGAGAAGTTACATGACTCAAGTGCTCAAATAAGCAAAGTATTGATGGACTTTGAGAACTAGCCACATCGACCTTCCACTAGGACACCACTGCAGCTCCCTTGTGACTCACTAATTTGACTCATCATGTTCTATAACTCACGTGGTATTTTGGCTATCTTTTATGAATAATATGAGCCTTCTTGAAGTATTTGAAGGCTTCCCAAAGGTATTTATATAATTTGAAACTTGTACCATACATAAAATAAATGTTCGCAATAGACATTACCAATCTTCTCCACACGATGCTTTGTGTCATCCCTTGTTTGAACTTCATGTCTATGCTTTGGACTTTCCAAATCAGATAAGAGAGCTATGTTGCCTAGAACATGATTTGAGCATCTTGAAACTATGTAGAATAAATGATCATATTTTTTACCTACCTTGTGGCTTAGATCCATCAAAATTAGTGAGTCTTCATGTTGTTGATCTTCAGAATAATTGTTGTAGTCCATTCTATTATGGCCTCTATTGTTATTGTTGAAGTTGTGTCCATGTCTACCTTTATTGTTGCCATATCCACCTCTTCCACTTCCTTTCTAGGTCTTCCCATTGAACTAGCAATTATGAGTGGTGTGGTTGGTCTTATGACAAATGTCACAAGGTTGAACATTCTGGCCTTTTTTCTTTTCATGCTTTAGTCCTTTCTTCTTCCCTTTCCACTTGCTCTTGCTTGCAAACTTGGCTTGGGAAGGCTCCTCTTCATCTCCTTCCTTCTTCTTGCCTTTCAACTTCTTGTCCTTCGTATCTACATATAGAGCACTAGTTGAATTACCATGATAGAAGGTACCTTCCATTATGCTATTGTTGGCCTCTTGATTGAAGAGTTGTCCAAGAAAGATGTTGAAGTCTAGAGTTTGCACATGCATGATGAGATCATAGGCTATGGTGAAAGATTGCCATGGCTTGTCACCTCTAGTTCCATTGGGAATTTGCCTCATGATGGCCTCTTCTTCAATTAGCTCTCCAATGGATGCCAATTGAGCAACAACCTCCTTGACCTTTGTAGCAAACTCAGTGATGGTTTGTTTCAGACTCTTCTTCATCTGATTGAAATCATTCCAAAAGATGGTTCTTCCTTGCCTTTGTACTAGTAGAAAATAAATTTTCTATGGCATCCAAAGCCTCTTGAGATGTCTTGCATCCTCTAATATGTGGTAATAAAAAATGAGAGATAGATTTGAGTATGTGTGACCTTGCTTGAGCATCCCTATGTGAACCTATCTGTTTCCTCTTGACTAGGTCCTCTGGATCTTGGAATAGGCATTGCTTCATCACTTGATACGATCCCATATAGGTTTCTTCCTTGCAAATACATACACACACATGCATACTCATACTCACATACATAAATGTACACTCACATACATACATACATACATACATGTACACACACATGTATACACACACATATGCATACACATACATACATACACACACATATGCATACACATACACACATACATATTTCATACACACATGGATATTACATACTCATACTCACATACATATTACATACACACACATACATATTACATACACACATGCATATACATACACACACATATGTACATACACACATGTATATGCATACATACATACACACACATATGCATACACATACTCAGATACATATTACATACACACATGCATATTACATACACACTGACATACATATTACATACACACTTGCATATACATACACACACATATGTGCATACTCACATGCATATGCATACATACATATGCACACATACGCATACACACATATACATACATACATGCATATTACATACACACATGCATATTACATATACACATACATATAACACACATATGCATACTCTCACTCACATACATACATGTACACACATATATACATACATACATGTACATGCACACATGTATACATGCATATGCATACACATGCTCACATACATATTACATACACACATGCATATTACATATTCATACTCACATACATATTACATACGCACACATACATATTACATACACACTCACATACATATTACATACACACATGCATATTCATACACATACATATGTGCATACTCACATGCATATGCATAAATACATACACACACATATGCATACACATACTCACATACATATTAGATACACACACATATTACATACTCATACTCACATACATATTACATACACAGACATACATATTACATACACAGATGCATATTGCATACACACTCACATACATATTACATACACACATGCATATTAGATACACACTCACATACATATTACATACACACATGCATATACATACACACATATGTGCATACACACATGAATACACATACATACATACACACACATATGCATACACATACTCACATACATATTACATACACACATGCATATTACATACACACACTCACATACATATATACATACATGGACACATGCACACACATAATATGTATGTGCGTACACACATACATATTACATACTCACATACATACATACTCATACTCACATACATATTACATACATACACATACATATTACATACACACATGCATATTACATACACACTCACATACATATTACATTCACACATGCATATTACATTCACACTCATATACATATTACATACACACATGCATATACATATACAGACATATGTGCATACACACATGCAAATGCATACATACATACACACACATATGCATACACATACATACATATTACATACACATATGCATATTAGATAGACACACTCACATACACACATGCACACACATAATATGTATGTGAGTACACACATAATATGTATGTGAGTACACACATAATATGTATGCATACACATACTCACATTTATATTAGTTACACACATACACACTCACGTACACATACTCACATACATACATACACACATGCACACACATATATACATAATATGCGTGTGTATGTAATATGTATGCGAGTATGTGTATGCATATGTGTGTGTATGTATACATGTACACACACATATACATACATACATGTACACACACATGTATACATGCACACATGCATATGCATACATACATACACACACATATATGCATACACATACTCACATACATATTACATACACACACACATATTACATACTCATACTCACATACATATTACATACACACACATACATATTACATACACACATGCATATTACATACACACTCACATACATATTACATACACACATGCATATACATATGCATGCACATATACATACACACTCACATATATATACACACTCACATACATATATAAAAAAATAGGATTTTTGGTTTTGACACACAAACACATCCTAAATAAAGTTTAAGGATCAATATTAATTTATATAATCATATATGTAAAATATAAATAATTAAATATCTAGAAAATATGTCTTTAGATTTTTAGGGTTTTGTTGGGGGATTCTTGGACAAGAAGGGATTTGAGTGTTTGTAGGAGAAAAGGGAAACACAAGAAGAAAGATACACACTGGAAGCCTTTTTCGATTGATTATAATGAGACAAATACAATGGTGATGCACAATACTATCCAAAGCTTGTGTGCAAAATGCCACAGAGTGCTCAATTACAAAATACCAAATACCCAAGGTCTTGTTGCTGCCGGCCTCCTCTGCACCAGACCTCCACCTTCTCCAATCCTGCACGTGCACACCTTGCACCAAGCTTCCAATAAGGGGGAGGGATGGATACCTTCTGTCGGCACGTGCACACGGCAATGAGACCTTGGGATCCTTGGGGAACTAGCTTAGCACTTCTCTGCACACTTCCTTAGTCACTCTTCATACACACCTTGCACTTCACTTCTCTGTGTCGCACAATGTGTGTCTCTTGCACTTCTCTCTCTCTTGCCTAACTTAGACTATGCTCACCTTGCTTAGTCTTGCTTACACTTGCTTCGTCCAAGAATAGTCCTTGCCTTGATTTTTAGTGTCGATTCACGTACGCTCCTAATTGCAAGAGTATCTTGGTGCTCACTTTGATGTCCCAAGATTGTCTCCACAAGTGGGCAGCCCACGAATCCCTGTTTTGTCCTATAGTGACTTTAGACTAAAACAAAAATTTTAATTGGGGGGCCATACTTTCACTTCTGCGTACGCTGCCACTTCACATACTTTTCACATTTTGCCTTTACACATACCTTCACATTTTCCCTTTTAATTCTTCACTTGTGCACCTAAGAGAGGGTTCACCTAAACCTTCCAAACACTTTTAAAAACACTTTGAACCTTAGGGAAATTAGAGAAATACCTCTGCAACCTGCAACCACTTTCTCGAATTCACCCTTTGTGGACAATTTATTGTGCACTACATGTGCACTTTGACACCTAAACTTCGGACACTTTGACTTCACCCATGTTGACTTTGACCTTGAACCTATTGAGTTTGAATGATTTGACTTTGAACTTTTGACTTTGACTACATTTGACTTTGATTGCAGCTGACTTTGACCAACATGACTTTTATGGGCTCAATAGTTGCCCACCACCTAATGTCCTCTCCGTTCTAGAGAGCTACAACCAAAACTCTGAGGAGATAGGACACCATGAATTCTAAGGTGCAAAATCAACAAAAGGACACTTGAGCAACAACCAAGTTCACCAGGAGCAGGAGAGAAAAAGCACCAGAGAATAATGCAAAATTGGAATTTTTGCATGGAAAAGCAAAGGAGGGCAATGGGAGGGTAGAAAGTAGGGGGAAAGGAGGGTTGAGGGGGCTGAGATGGATAGGGTAGGGAGGGGGACAGGATGGGGCTCGACAGAAGGGAAAAGGGAGGGTGAGGGAGTAGGATAAGGGGTCTGGAGAAGGCCAAAATGAGCAAATAGTAGAGCTACAGAGGGTGCAAAGGTGCTCAAAACATGTGGGTTTTGGCCAAAAGTCAGAGAAAATTTGGGAATTTGAAAAATAAAGCCAAAAAATGAGTCCAGAGGTGCCAAAATACATGAAAATGAACTCAAGTTGGAAAAAATTGCCAGCCAAGGCGCGATCCAGTGCCACAAGGTTTGAACCATAAAAAATAAAAAATATATAAAGTTTTCATTATTTAAAAATAAAAGATAAAAGAAAATTCCTCCCCTTTTTTTAAAAAAATTTGAACACGCAGGTTGTCAATGCTGGAAATACAAAAATAAAATAAAAAATTATAATAAAATAAGTAAAAAATAAATAAAATAACAAGCAAATAAATAAAAGTTAAAATAAAATAAAAATAGAATAAAAGAAAAAAATAAAAATAAAAAATTGGGGCCGCGGGGAGGGAGAGAGAGAGAGAGAGAGAGTTTTTTTTTGATGTTTTTTCTTGTTCTCAAAAAATCCATTCCAGGGGGTCTTTTTCTTTTTGAAGTGAAAATATCCCAAAAATGGGAAAAAATACCAAAAAAATTGCAAAAAAATCCAAAAAAATCTCAAAAATTTCTCAAAAAAATTCCTAGAGGTCTAGGCCTATTTCCTCACTCAAAATCATAGAGAGATTCTTTTATTCCTCAATTTGGCTAGAAAATGACATTTAAAAAGAATGAAAAATTCTAGAAAAAACTCTAATAATGCTTGAAAAATTCCCAAAAATTTTCCAAACAATGTGCTTATGCCAAGGCTATGAAATGCTTGGTAAAGTTGCTAAAAAATCAAGGAACAAGCATGAAAAAAAAAAAGATAAAACTACTAAAACTTGAGCAAAAATGACATGAGAAGGCTATGTACAACCTGGACAGATTTTGTAGTTCCAGGTGATCCATAATTCTTCAGTTGTGTTGATGATAGGCCTTGAGCCTTGATATATTGACCAGTGGCAAGGCCTCTCCTTTTAGAGTCTCTAACTCCACATTACCCCAATTCAGCATTGTTTTAACTCGATAAGGTCCTTCCTAGTGTGGAAGCCATTTTCCTCTAACTTGTGTTTGGATTTGAGGTCTATGGAGAAGAACTAACATGCCTGGCTCTATGTTGTTGTTCCACAGATTTCGATCGTGTGCCTCCTTCCTCTTCATCTGAGTCTCTATCGATTGTTTTGCTGCATGTAGACGTATCTCCTCCACTTTATGCAGTGCTCCAAGCCTCTGAGAGACACCCCAAGATTTTTCCCTGCACGAATGCTACTTTTGGTGATCCATGTAAAAATTCAAAGGGTTCAATTGGCAATATCCCATAAACTAGTTGGAAGGGAGAATATCCAGTGGCCTCTTTGTAATCTAACTTGTATGCCCATAGGGTACCTTGATAAGCAATGCCCTAGGAAGTGGGCTATAACATACATTCCTTCCTTAACATGGCAATTAATACCTTATTCGTGGATTGTGCCTGTCCATTAGCTCTTGGGTAATAGGCACAAGAGGTCCTATGTAGAATTCTGTATCTGTTGAAAATTTCCTGTAGGACCTTATTCACAAAATGAGTACCTTGGTCTGTACAAATTTCAAGTGGACGTCCGAACCTGCAAATGATGCTACTGTAAATGAAATCAGCAACAGTTTGAGCAGTGCAGTCAGGGGAGGCAATAGCTTCAGCCCACTTTGTCGCATAGTCTGTAGCGATCAATAGATACTTCTCTCTTTTTGGAATCGACGGAGGGTAGATGGGCCCTACAAAATCTAGCCCCCACTTGTCAAATGGTTTCCAAGAAGTGGAAAAAATCAAAGGGTTGAGCCTCTGCTTTGTTGGCGTGGGTCCACACCTCTGGAAAACGTCACATGCCTTCCCCCATTCATCTGCATCTTTCAATAATATAGGCCACCATAACCCAGCATCAAGGATCCTTTGACTCATAATATGTCCTGGAAGGTGCCCACCACCTGTTCCTTCATGTGCAGATTGAAGGACTTCCCTCACTTCATCTTCTTCTATGCACTTTCTAAACATGTTGTCCTTTCCCTGTCTATATAATTTATCTTCAATGAACGTATAAGGTCTGCTCTTGATTAGCAGTCTCTTTCTTTGCATAGCACTTGCCTTCTCTCGATACACTCCAGTTTTAATGAAATTCTTGATATCATTATACCAACCTTGAGCTTGTACAGCAAATAGATTAGAGTCTAGAAAATCATCATTGACTCCAATTGCTTGATCCATCATATTGATCCTGGACAGGTGATCCGCCATGCCATTTTCTTTACCTGGTCTATGGACTACAGAAAAATCAAATTCCTGGAACAAAAGAAGCCACCTCCATATCCTCCCGATCGCTTGTGGCTTGTTCAATAAATATCTGAGTGGTTGATGATCAATGATGATAACAAAATTCACACCTAGCAAATAATGATGAAATTTCTGTACGACAAAAACCATTGCTAGAGCTTCCCAATCTGTTGTGCTATAATTTTTTTTAGCTTTAGTTAAAATATTACTATCATAGTGAATAGGCCTGTCAAGTTTGAATTCTTAACTATGCAAAGGGAATTTTTACATACACATATGTTCCCCAAAGTGTGATAAAAGCAGTCTTTTCATGATCCTCTGGGTGTATGGATATTTGAGTATAGCCACTAAAGCCATCCATAAAGCTATATAATGCATGTCCAACCACTTCTTCAATGACCTGCTCTGCAAATAGCATGGGGAATCCATATGGAATGGTTACCTTGTTGAGTGCTCTAAAGTCAACACAAATTTTGATTTTGTTGGTATTCTTCTTTGGTACTATAACCATAGGTGAGAGCCATTCTGAGTGTTCCATAGGAATGATGATTCCTGCATCCTGCATCTTTTGTATCTCCACATAAACAGCTTCAGCATATTTTGGGTTAAGTCTATAACTCTTTCCTCTTATTGGTTTGGCTCCACCAACCAGAGGGATTCTGTGCTCTCCATAATATGCAGGCACTCCTTCTAAGTCTTTATAATGCCAAGCAAAAACATCTGCATAGTAGATCAAGAGAGATTTTACCTTTTCAAGGAGCTCTGGGTGGCTCCACAACCAAGTAGCCACCAAAATTGGATGATTATTTTCTTGAGTGCCTACCTGACATGCCATGCTCTTTACTGATGAGGTTGACGAAAGTGGACTTGAGGATCTTCTAACAGCCTTCCTTCTTGTAGCTTAACAGGTGACCCTCAATGTTTGGGACCGGGTTGCAGTCATGAGCTATTCATAGCCCTCTTAGTATGAGATAATTGATAAGAATATTTACCTCTTAGTCCAATAAAGTAGTACTGTCGGCACTTGAACTCTTCTACCCTTTGCACTTGGCTTCTCCTATGCTCAAATCTCCTTGGAGTCCCACCAGGCGTGCCAAATTTTGTTGGGGGATTCTTGAACAAGAAGGGATTTGAGTGTTTGTAGGAGAAAAGGGAAAGACAAGAAGAAAGATACACATTGGAAGCCTCTGTTGATCGATTATAATGAGACAAATACAATGGTGATGCACAATACAATCTAGTGCTTCTGTGCAAAATCCCATAGAGTGCTCAATTACAAAATACCAAATACCCAAGGCCTTGTTGCTGCCGGCCTCCTCTTCATGAGACCTTCTCCAAGCCTGCACTTGTGCACACCTTGCACCAAGCTTCCAATAAGGGGGAGGGATGAACACCTTCTATCGGCACATGCACATTGCAATGAGACCTTGGGATCCTTGGGGAACTAGCTTAGAACTTCTCTGTACACTTCCTTAGTCACTCTTCATACACACCTTGCACTTCACTTCTCTATGTCGCACATTGTGTGTCTCTTCCACTTCTCTCTCTTGCCTAACTTAGATTATGCTCACCTTGCTTAGTCTTTCTTACACTTGCTTTGTCCAAGAATAGTCCTTGCCTTGATTTTTAGTGTCGATTCACGTACCCTCCTAACTGCAAGAGTATCTTGGTGCTCACTTTGATGTCCCAAGATTGTCTCCACAAGTGGGCAGCCAATGAATCCTTGTTTTGTCTTGTAGTGACTTTAGACTAAAACAAAAATTTTAATTGGGGGGCCATTCTTTCACTTCTGTGTACGCTGCCGATTCACATACTTTTCACATTTTGCCTTTACACATACCTTCACATTTTTCCTTTTAATTCTTCACATGTGCACCTAAGAGAGGGTTCACCTGAACCTTCCAAACACTTTTAAAAACACTTTGACCCTTAGGGAAATTAGAGAAATACCTCTGCAACCTGCAACCATTTCTCCAATTCACCCTTTGTGGACGATTTATTGTGCACTACTTGTGCACTTTGACACGTGAACTTCAAACACTTTGACTTCACCCATGTTGACTTTGACCTTGGATTTGTTGACTTTGACCGATTTGACTTTGACTATAGTTGACTTTGACCAACATGACTTTTATGGGCATTAACACATTAACACATGTTGAGTTTTTACACATTAACACATCCTAAATAAAGTTCATTAATATTAATTTATACAAAAAAATATATCTAAAAATATATAAAAAATATCTAAATAATTAGAGAAAAAAATCAAAATATATGAAATATAAATAATTAAATATCTAAAAAATAGATCTTTAAATTTTTAGGGTTATATATATATATATATATATATATATATATATATATAATATTTTTGAGTCTTTACACATAAACACATCCCAAATAAAGTTTAGGATTAATATTAATTTATACAATGAAATATATGTAAAAATATCTAAAAAATAGATCTTTAGATGTTTTAGGGTTTTTATATATATCCTAACATCTCCACATGGGATCCAATGGCATCTCCATGTATACCTTGGGAAGCGCATGACCATTATGACTCCAAGATGTATCACATATGTGATGGAGCTCCGGTGATGGATGTGGCCAAAAAGTCCATGCGTCAGTGCATACAAAAGCTTTGCTCCATACAATTTGTACATTTTGTCATGTTGAAATGGAGCGAATAGGATAAAGATTCCAAAAATTATATCACATAGTTGATATATGAAGAGTACTGGCGAGCACCTAGGCATCCTATTGTCAGTTTAGAGTGGATTCAGCACAGGACACGTGAGGTGATGTCTCATCGATAGTCCGAACCTCGCGATGCTTTCAGAGCAGGCTTACTGAAGCCTGCATGGTTAGATGTTGAGTAGTGGGAATCGATTTACGATGAGTAGCAACATACTCCTAACCGATATCATCAAGAGTGAGATGGGACAACCACACGTCTAGATACGGTTGGAACATCAAATTTGGGTAGCGACGGATACGAAACTATGCATTACCAGTTTGTAAGTATCATTTTAATTATTGAATTTGTTTGTGAAAAGTACATCATGTATGTTCATCTAACATTTTGCATATTTATTATAGGAGTTGGCAGTGGGTCGTCCTCGGACGCGAAGCGGATATCTTCATGGACTGGCTACACTTTTGGGGGACTTGGAGACTCGAAGAGATAGCACCTCTAGTGAAACGAAAAATGTACCGTGATGTAGACTTATGATTATCTACAGAACCAACATGGTCAGAATCTATGTAACCAATAACGGATGCTTTCCCTCTACCTAAACATAAACACTTGTCCTTAGTGCCACTCGATATCTCAAAATTATCTTGATCGGTTCCCAATGATTCTATCTAGGATTAGACATATATCTACTCACCACTCCCACTGCAAATGCAATGTCTAGTCTCATAGCTACCATAGCATACATGAGACTGGCAACAACAGAATGATAAGGAATTTTGGTCATGGATTCCTTTTCCTCATCTAATTTGGGGCAATCATCCTTGCTCAATTTCACATATGTGGGTAAAGGTATACTCAATACATTTCCACCCTGTATATTGAACTTCTGAAGTACTTTGGATATGTACTCACTTTGAGACAAATATTTGCATATTTTACTCCTATCAAAAGTAATGCGCATGCTAAGAATATGTTTGGCATCCCCCAAATCCTTCATATCAAATGTCTTACTCAACTTCTTTTTGAGAATTGACAAGTCATAAGAGTACTTCCCAACAATCATTGACATAAGAGTATCAAGCATATCAAGCCGCCATCTAAGCATCTCTTTGTGTAGAGACAATGATTCCCATTGCTTTGAGAATAGCCTTGAGACTTTATAAAAGCATCAAACTTTTGGTACCATTATCTAGGGGATTGTTTAAGTCCATATAAGCTCTTCTTGAGATTACAAACTAGACTTTCTTTGCCAAGAACTACATAACCCTCTAGTTGTTCCATATAGGTCTCATCAATAAGATCTTCATGAAAGAAAGTAGTCTTCACATCCATTTGGACTAACTCTAAGTCCTCCATTGCAAAGAATCTAATCTTCATTGTCAAAGTAGATGGTACAAGCAAATGTTTAACATGCCCATCAACATTATGTCCTTTAGCTTTAGTGTTCTTTAATGCATAATAGTCTTTGATGCTGATTATTCCCTTGGTAAGAATCACCAACACTACATGCATCTCCACTCTGAGTGCCAACCATAGAGTTTCTACAAATCTCCTCACTCAAGAGTGCTCCACATATGTCTTGTGACCGGCTATATGAAGATGGCCTTCGTAGGTGAGTAATTTAATTACATAACCCTGATCAACTTATGGGATTAGAACATCCATCCGTGAAGTTTGAAAATGCAGCTTACATGGACAAAGAAGGAACCAAGTACATAGTCATGAGTAAGGCCAACTCAATGAATGAACTAGGTGGGATGGTAGAAACTATAGACCTAGGAGTGGAAGGACAAGGGAAACAGATTGAAGAACCTAGTATGCCCAGAGGAAAATTCATGCTAACAAGAGTTCTAACTCCTAAGTGGATGCCCCAAGTCAATAGGAGCATAGAACTATTTTGGAATCAAGAAACCGATGAAGATTTTTGGAGATATGGGCGAGAGCACCCTACTGCTATAGGAGCAAACATGATTTATGAACTAAAGGACCCAAAGGTCCTAGGGAAAATAGTATACTTAGATGACACTTCAGAATGACTGTATAAGGTCACAAAACATGGTTGTCATGCATATACATGGGGAGGAGAATTAGTTTTTCCACTGATGAGATCAGAGGTACCTAAGGAGAGTTTGGGTATCAACACATCTCAAGGATAGAGAGAGAAGAACAAGGAAGGACCTGAGAGTAGTTTCATTCATCGTGCAGAAAGGGAAAGGGCTCCTACAGAAGGTGGGAGGGTTGAAAGAGAACAAACTAGGGAACATAGAGCTCATAGGGGTGGGGACGATTTTCCCATACCTAGACCTAGAGACCACCCTAGAACTTTGAGGCCTAATCAACTAGTGAGGGCTATGAAGAATTGCTTTGACAGATCCAGAGATCCCTATGAGCATCTCATAGAGTTCAAGCACGTGTTACAGGCAACATCCACCACAAGAATACAACCGTGCCTCCCCCTCATTATCAAGTTCCATATCAAGCACAAACTAGACCCCAAGTTGTCCTAGGACAACAACCTCCACTCCCTGCTAATGTAGTTTATGTGAAGTATACCACTCTAGAGGAGAATTCAAATATGGCATTAGTTCCCACAACCCCTTTGATCACAGAAAATGACCCTAATGCAAACAGTTTTGACTCCACCCATGTAGATAGACCCCCAACATACTATACAAAGTCACTAGAGAACGTAGATCCATACTATGAGAATCTTGTGTACGAGAAAAATTGGGAACCGGATTACGCTCAGTAGAGGAAGCCTTGAAGAAAACTCTATTCAAACGGGCTAGGTCTCTCAAAAAAGAGTAAGCGACTGAAGGAGGAAGAATGGGAAGTAGACGTGGATAGACTTGAATGTTCATCGAAAGAGGAATTTCTAGGTTGGGTAGAAGCCATGTCCCCAGACCTCACCACCCCTAAGAAGGAAAAGGATAATTCAAGCCCTAGTTCATGAAATCAAAAGACGAGTAAGGAAAACATGTGAAGCCAGAGGAAGAAGAACCATTGATGGAAGTGCCATAAAATTTTAAAAAATATGCAGTAGAAGAACAAAAAATCATGATAAGAATGCTGAAGAGAGAAAAAAATTCAGGAGAAGCTTATGATAATAAGGAGACCACAAAAAAAGTGGTAGTAGCAATGGAGGGTGGAGAAGAACGATGTACGTACATAGGACACGATTTGAGTGACAAAGAGGAAGAAAGTTTGATTGCGCTACTGAGAAGGTATAGGGATGTGTTTGCATGGAGTTACAAGGACCTGAAGGGGGTCGATCCATATATATGTTCCCATAGGATACCCATGACCGCCAAGGCTAAATCCACCAAGCAAAAACCTTATACATATAATGACAACTATGCGTTGAAGATCAAGGAAGAAATAGATAGACTCATTGAAGCCGGATTCATCTATGAGATAGAACATACAGAATGGTTGTCACCCATCGTAGTTGTGCCTAAGAAGAACAGTAAGCTGAGAGTGTGTAAAACTGAAAAAAAGATAATGATGCTACCATTAGGGACAATTACCCTCTGCATATTACAGAACACCTGTTGGAAAGAGTCAAAAGCAAGGAATTGTAAAACTTCCTTGGCAGATTCTCAAGCTATAACCAAGTCGCCATTGCCCCCGAGGATCAACATAAGATGGCCTTTGCCACTGAATGCAACATCTTTGCATTTCTGTGATGCCTTTTGGGTTGAGGAATGCACCTGCAACTTTCCAAAGGTTTATGGGCCACGTGTTCAAAGCGTTTTTGAGATAGAATGTAGAAGTGTATGTAGATGATCTATGTGCTCACTCGGTGCTTAGACCACATCTTATCCTTGAGCTTGAACGCATCTTCGACGTGTAGGGAATATCAAGTCTATTTAAATCCTGAGAAGTGTGTTTTTATGGTAAGACAAGGTAAGATACTTGTTCACATAGTTTCAAAAAATGGAATTTTCACAGATGAAGATAAGGTACGAGTGATCAATGAATTACCCACGCCAAGGAACATAAAGGAGGTACAAGCATTTATGGGCCATTGCGGTTATTACCGATGATTCATACACATGTATGCAATCATTGCGAAACCTCTCTACAATGTGCTAACAAACTTTGATTGGACAGAGGAATGCGAGAGTTCCTTTAGTGAATTGAAGCAACGATTGTGTTCTTCACCTATTCTAACCATGCCTGATTGGAGCAAACCCTTTCATGTACACATAGATTCTTCTAATCATGCCATAGGATGTGTGTAGCACAACCCACAGATGAAGGAAATATAGATTTATTGATTGCATATGCCAATAGGCAGTTGAACGCCGCAGAGAGGAATTACACCATGATGGAGAAAGAGGGGCTAGGAATGGTCTATGACGTTAAGAAATTTCACCACTATTTATTGGCAAATAAGTTTTAAGTTTTTTACAGACCATCGAGATTTCTTGTATTTAGTAAATTTGTATTTAGTAAACAAAACCTGCAACACGGGTAGGTTAACACGTTGGTTTCTATTACTTATGGAATATGACTTTGAAGTCGTAGTCAAGAAGGGTAAGATGCACTTGAGAGTAGACCACCTCTCAAGGATAACTCTCGGAGAAGCAGCTATTGGGGTAGCAGATGAGCTGCCAGATGCTTACGTATTTAATGTCGAGATTGTTCCGGAATGGGTGAAGCCATTAGTTCCAATATTGACATATGGACCCAAGAATTCTCAAGTGAGGACCCAAGAAAAGGAGGTACTGAAAGCGCAGAGATACCAAATCCTTGCTGGTAGTATTTATAAGCAGGATCACCAAAATATCCTTGCTTGTTGTGCAGAAGAACAGGAGCATAACAATTGGTTGCAACTAGCACATGTAGGTGCACTAGAGCAACATCATTCGAGAGAAGGGATGTTACTGAACTTGAATAGGTTAGGTGTGTATTGGCCTTCAATGGAAAAAAATGGCTGACTACTCTACGATGAATTCTCAACGTGTTGTAGTAAACCACCGATAAAACAGACCACTCTATACCAGGTGACCCTAATGCTAGACAGGAGTGAACTTTTAGTCACTTATCTAAGGACAAAGACTTTTCTAGAAGACATGAACTTGGCATGTGAACGAAGCCTTGAGCATGAGGCTCTAGAATACAAGCTTGTTGGTGATAATCTACATAAATGTGGGAGAGACAGTTATCTGAGGATATGCATGCACGAGAGTGAATATCTCAACCTCTTGGAAGCTGCACACTAGGGTGCAGCAGGAGGCCGTGTTACTAAGCCCATACTATTTTCAGGATTATGGTGGCCCACTCTCCATATGGATGCCCACACCTATGTAAAACGGTGAAGTATGTCAAAGGACTCAGTATCCTATACGTAGGAACAAGATGCCCCTATGACCCATGATGGGAGGGCGTGCATTCTCGAAATGGGGGATAGATTTTGTTGGACCTATTAACCCCCCTGCAAAGAGCTCACATGCCGAGTATATCATAGTTGCCACTGAATATCTTACTAAATGGGTAGAGGCCAAGGCCACAAGGAAAAGTGATGCATGCACCACTGCAAAATTCTTGTTTGAGAATGTATTCACAAGATATGGACTTCCTATAGAGCTTGTAAGTGATAGGGTTACCCATTTCCTAAATGAGGTTATTGAATATTTATTACAAGACTTCATGGTAATACACAAGGAATTTGCACCGTATCATCCACAAGATAATGGATAGGTTGAGAGTACTAATACGATTTTGTGCAATATCCTAACCAAGATTGTGAATAATAAGCATTCAGAATCGGATCAACAATTACACCACACCTTATGGGCATATTGAGTAGCCTATAAAGTAGTGCTCAATGCCACACTATTCTCGATGGTATTTGGTTAGAATGTTGTGTTGCCTTTCGAATTTTTGATACCCACAATCAAAGTTTCTCAGGAGCATGAGTGGATGGGTCATGAACGTTCCTCAAGAATACTTGACTTAGAACGATTAGGAGAGACAAGACTGCGTGCAGTAGTAGGAATTTATGCCGCTAAGAAGAGACAAAAAGCCTACATTGATGATCATATCAAAGATAAGGGGTTACGAGTAGGAGATTTGGTGCTCGTTTACTCCTTCAAACAATATGCCCGTAAGTTAGAGAAACGGGGATATGGACCTAATGATCATCAATAGAATATCAACAATTGGTGTTGTTCAACTAGCGACTCTAGAAGGAAAGATAATGCCTAATTATATGAGTGGATGCAAAGTTAAAGTCTATCAAGAACCATTGACGGAGGACATGCTTAAATGGCTAACCCTTGCCAAGAAGCGAAAGGAAGAGGAGGAACGAGTCAAAGCTGAAGCACAAGCAAAGGCATTAGAACACATTAGGCACATGCGATTAACAAGGAAAGGACTAGATAGAGAACCTCAACCGGAGCATGCTCCACAATATCCAGTATCTATGTGTCAAATTAGCGGAAGGGATGTCCCTAGTATTGTTGACACGAGACCATTTGTTAACATCACTCTAGGTCATGATCCCATGCGTAAGAAATTTAAGCCTTTAATCGACTCTAGTGCAGCAACGAATGCAATTAGGCTTTCCCTTTGTTTGGAATATGAACTGATGCCTATTGAAGCCTATCTCATAGGACTAGGTGGATTAGAAACCCCTTGCATAGGCGAGATCGACTTACCAATTTCCATTGAGGAGGTGACCATGATAGTGAAACTATTAGTTTGCCATGTGGACGACCTAATAGAACCCATGATCCTAGGCCAGGAATGGTTATACCACTACTCAGTGAACTTAAATCTTCACAGAGGTGTGCTCCAGTTGGAACTTGTAGGATAGTGCCATGAGCTACCACTCAGAGTTCGGGTGCAGAGAAGTGTTGGACTTAACATAAGACCCTCTAGTTGTGTGTGGGGTCAATCCAACTTTGTGTGGGTTAACTAGCCCTACTGAATAGAAGCAAGAAATGCCACCCATCCAGGAGATGAGGTTAAGCAAGCAAACAGGAACAAGAAAAATATGGCGGCATAAGGTTCAGCCTGCAACTAGGTGTGAACTATCACACACTTCGAGCAAGCCCTAAAGACCCCCACAAACCCCCCAATCAGGCAGTTACAAGGATGGGAGTCAGGCACCTCCATCGGATCACCCTTGCTAACACACTATCCACCTAGATTTGTGGTATAGAATGTTGTTGGAGATAGACGTCTCCGGAAGCACGCGAACAACACAAGGGAGAAAAAGAAGCTTGGAGCACAAAACACAATACTAAATGTATTAATAGAGAATGTACAAAGATAAGTAGCCCATTAGGGCAATAGGCGTATATACAAGCCGGGGGAAAAAAACCTCCTAAATAGGGAAAAAAAGTGCCCCAGTGGTCCTAGTGTGTTCACACACATCACTACCTAAATATATCAATAAATCCCCCCTGGGAGTGATGCGGTGAACAAGGAGCTGGCACTCATGTATAAGGAAGTGCCAAGCTATGTGGAAATCACTCCACAAAAGGAAGTAAGCCCAAAGCTTTGCAGAAAGCTTCAAACTTCTCCCTAGGTAGAGCCTTCGTGAAAAGGTCTGCAATGTTCTCGTTCATGGGCACATATGCCAAGCTGATCTCCCCAGTAGAGAAACTCTCCCTGACATAGTGATAATGCACCTCAATGTGCTTAGAGTGAGCATGGAACACAGAGTTCCTCGCAACTGCCAATGCGATCTGACTGTCAGTGAAGATGGTGGTGGGAGAAGACTGGCCAACACCCAAATCAGCCATAAGGCGTCTGAGCCACACACACTCAATAGCCGCTGTGAAAGCTGCCCTGTACCCAGCCTCACAACTGGAAGTGGCCACAGTAGGCTGCTTCTTGCTCAACCAAGATATACATGAGCTACCAAGCATGAAGCAAAAACCACTAGTGGGACACATGCGTGTCATACCAACCAGACCAATCTGAGTCAAAAAGAGCATGCAAATCTGACGGTAGTGATCCTCCCCTGGGATAAAACAACCCAAGTAGACGAGTACCACTCAAGTAGCGAAAGATGCGCTTAACTGCCTTCCAATGTGTTACTCCTTGGCAATGCATAAACCTGCTCATCTGTGAGACAACAAACTAAATATCTAGCCGAGTAATGCATAAGTAAATCAAGCATCCAATAGCCTGCTGATAGAGAACAGCATCAAATGCATCTCCAGCATCATGAACACTCAATCGTAAACCTGTCTCCATAGGAGTGGCAATAGGCTTACAGTCTTCAAGGCTGTTGAAGGCAGGGAAATCTGGAGAAATAAAATAAGAATAAAAAGACGGCTATGTGGAGATTTAAAAGGACATGTCGCAAGAGAAGGGGAAGTTATAAGAAAGGAGTTAGCAACAACCGTAAGGAGAGGGGAAAGTGGACGAGGAGTGAAGACGCGACAACGGGAAGAGGAGGAAAGGTACAAGAAGTAAAGGCGCAATGATTAGAAGAGAGATGAGGGTGCAAGAAGTGAAGGTGCGTCAACTGTGAGAAGAAGTAAAAGAAGAAGGAGTTCCCTTGTCAGGACCGGAAAAGACCAGGTTCTATAGAGAAACCAGTATGCAGATAATGATTGAATGAAAATCTTTGCGGCGTAATCAAACTTTCATAATGAAGTTCTAATCTTTACAGAAAACACAATCTGTACTTGTGGTGTTACGTTTACCAATGAATGATCAACCAATGACTGCGCAACAAGGTTATAGTGTTGAAAGATCTTCTATTCTCGGTTAAGTCTATTTGAGTGGCTCAGACTGTACTGTGTCAGAGTGCAATGACTTGAAATATATGTGAGTGCAAAAAGAAACCTGTGAATCTTTTACAAGTGTAATGTGTAGCAAGACTGTGTAACTTCTGAATTAGCAGAACATTAACTAAATGAACGTTTCCGGTGATATTCCGGTGATATTCCGGTGACATTCTGGTGATGTTCCGGTGATATTTCGGTGATTTTTGAGACGTTTCCGGTGGAATATCTGGGGAAGTAAAGATCAGTGCACAATGGGAAAGATTAGTAAATCTGATTTTGCTAGTTATTTGATGTTGTGTTGAACCGTAGAACCCTCAACACAATTGGCGATCCTACTATATGGCTGAAGCAGCCTAAAGAAATGAATGAGGGGCAGGCGAACTCGCTTTAGTAAAGTATATTTTACGAGGGCACAAGCAAGAGCAGCAAACGTGGAGACATCCTCAGATTTTTACGAGTGGTACGAGGCCCAGGATCTGGAAGCGCTGGGCTCTGAAGACAAACAGGGGGAAACAGGTGCAGTAGAGGCAAGGTTAGTGGGCGGCATACTTGGAGCGTTATTCCTCACAGAAGCAGCTATAGGGGTAAGAAGACGACTCCAGGTTGACCCACTTGCAGGGGCATCCGGTCACAGAACTAGGCACACAGTTTCAGTGGAACCTCAAAGGAGGATGCTGATTGCCATGTAGCTCAATTCGAAATAAAATGGACAGCGAATGGATATCCAGCTATCTATGGTGATGATATTAAACTTCAACAGTTTGCAGCCACGTTGGAAGGACGAGCTATGAGCTGGTTCAGTCAATATGGCCTTACCCATTTTGCCACGTATGATGATTTAAAAATCGCATTCTTGCAACGGTTTAGAAAAGAAAAGATGCCTTCCGATGTATTAAGGAAGTTGCGAGCTATCAGACAAAAGACCATGCTAGTGGAAGACTATGCTCAGAAGTTTAGGACTTTAATGGACAGGCTGCAAGGTAATGAACGACCTACTGATGAGATGTTGGCTGGATTTTTTTTGAGAGGATTAAGGAGCACCATAAGACATGCGGTGGCCAGTGTGGACATTGCGAATGGTTTTGATGTCTTAGTATTAGCAACAGCGCGTGTTGAAAGAAGGTTTGGACAAGCAAAAAAGAAGTAGTCTGATTCTGGTTCAGAGGTTGAATCGGATTCAGCAATGGAGTCGGGCAAGAGTTCAGATGATTCTGACACTGATGATTATGATGATGAAATAGTGAAGACAAATCATCGTAAGCATAAAGCTAAACATGGTAAAGAGGAGGAATGGATTAGTAAGTTAAAGAAACATGGATATTCTATACTGGCTCCCAAGGAAAAATGATTTTGTGATATCTATGACAAAGAGGGACATACAACAACTCAGTGTTGGTATAACCCTAAGCATAGAGAGCAAAGTTCTCAGCAAGACAATCGCAATCTAAATGACATGGCGGCCAATCAGGCTCTTCCTATCCAAGGGCGAGGTAACTTCCAGAGACAGCAACAGGTAAGACCCCCATGAAGAGATCAAGGAAATCAGTAAGGAACTAACCAACAAGGCAATCACCAAGGTCGACCACCAAGGGTAATGCCTTGTGGGTATTGTTCAGCTCCTGATCATTGGATAGGGCCGAATTGCCCTTTGTGGGTAAAGCATCGTGAAGAAAGAGGTATACCTCTCATTCGGTATAACCAGCATAATCAACAGGGACAACATCAACAACAGGGGCAGCAGGCGGCTCAAGCAAATGCCATGCTGATTGAATGGCCAGAACAAGCGGATAGTATTCATGATGCACCCTGTCCATCTGCTCGAATGCATGGTAACAACCAATGGCAGTGTGATGGTAAGCAATGTGGAAAAAATAAAGAGGTTGAAGTGTTGGCGGTCACTAGATCAAAAAATAAAGGCCCTATTGATTGGCAAGAACAAAGGCAAATTCGAGATAAGGTTTTGAAGCAGGTTCGAGACGAGCCTGCTAATCTGGTGAAGGGTGACGACCGGATCGAGAGACAACAGGGTGTGAAGTTGGTACCGCCCATGATGGAGCAGGAAAAGGCCCAGTGTCAACAAGACTTGGCAAATGAATGGTTTGATGAAATCATTAGTGCACCGTTACAGTTGTCTTTGGATCAGCTGTTATCTTTAGTACCTGTCTTTTGCGAAAAATTGTTGAGAAAGCTACTTGGATATCAGGCCGAGCCCGAGAGTAGGACGATCCCTTCAATTTCGGCCAATAGTATTGATCCCACAGATGTGGATTTTGTCGTACCAGTAATTCAGGTGCAGTACAATCAGCGGAGATTTGCCGAAGTATTGCTAGATGGAGGATCAGGGGTAAACATATTACCTGAACATATTTTTATTGAATGGGAAGAGGGGAATTGGCTCCAGCACCTTTTTAGGTCAAGATGGCGGATTAAACACGAGTACAGCCTGTTGGCATTCTGAAGCAACAACAAATTATTATTTCCGGCTTGACATTCATGGTCACATTTGTAGTCATCCGAATGTCGGAGTCAGCGTACCCGTATGAAATGTTGTTAGGAAGAACTTGGTTTCGGCTTGCTAAAATTAAGCAGGATTGGGGCTTGAATGTAGTAATGATTACCAAGGGTAAAAAGCAAGTGACAATTCCCATGCGTGGGTGGAAAAATATGTCGGTACAGGAAAAACCATTGATGGCTCAGACTATTAATTTAGCGGATGAGATTGAAGATGACGAAGAGGAAAAGTTTTTGCAGGCAAACCCAACGGTGGTGCCGGTATTAGAAGTTGATGTGGAAAGAGTATTAAGTAAGGATTATCATGGTGGGCCAAACGTAGCAGAGTCACTTCCAGGGGAGCAGGTGGCAGGTGCCCAGTTACAAAAAATATTTGATCAATGTATGAATGTTCCGGTGCAGTAGCAGATGGAACAACAGGAGGCAGAGATAATTATGTGCACGGAAAGGATTTATGATCAGAAGTATGCAGGTTCTGTGCGGGTGAAGGAGGAAGAGCTTCAAGAGGTTAATTTAGGAACCGAAGCTGAACCCAAGATGGTGCGGATTGGTAAAACATTGGAAGGAAAGTTTAAGGAGGCTCTTATTTGCTTGCTTAAAGAGTATGTGGATGTGTTTGCTTGGGATTATACTCAAGTAAAAGGTATAGATCCGTAGTTGCATCAACATAGGATTAATCTGAAGGCGGATGTAGTACCTGTGGCACAACAAAGATATAGAATGAATCCTAATGTATTATAGTGGTTCCTAAAAAGAATGGGAAGCTCAGAATTTGTGTTGATTACAGAAAGCTAAATGCGGCAACGGTTACAGACCCGTTTCCTATGCCATTTTGTGATGCAGTATTGGATGCAGTTGCAGGCCATGAAATGTATAGTTTCTTGGATGGATTTTCCGGTTATAATCAGATCAGTGTGGCTGAGGAGGATCAGCATAAAACAACATTTATTACCAAATTTGGTGCTTATGTGTTTACCGTAATGAGTTTTGGTTTGAAGAATGGACCCCCATCATTCAATTATGTGGCGCATAAAGTGTTTGAGCCTTATCTTCAGGACTTCATGCAGGTATTTGTCGACGACTTTTCAGTCTTCGGTGAGATGATTAAGCACTTACTACACCTGAAAGCATGTTTTGAAAGATGTCGGCAGTTTAGGATGGTATTGAATCCATTTAAAAGTGTGATTGCGGTAAGAAGTGGGATTTTATTGGGCCATGTTATCTCACAAGCAGGAATGGCTATTGATGTCAAGAAAATTGAAGCTATAAGTACAACTAAAGCACCAACTAACGTTAAAGAAGTAATGCGATTTGTAGGCCAAATTAAGTGGCATTCCTGATACTTAAGATATTTAGCAAACATTTCCTCACCACTGACGCATTTGACCAAGAAGGATGTTCCGTTTATATGGGCAGAAGCTCAAGAGAAGGCATTTCAGTTATTAAAAAAGATGGTGTCAGTAGCACCTATTTTGCAACTACCCGATTGGTCAATGCCGTTTCACATATTCGTTGATGCATCAGATGTGGCCGTAGAAGCAGTTTTGATGCAGCACAAAGATAAAGGATGGTATAGACCTGTTTATTATGCAAGCAGGGTATTGGCTGCGGCGGAAAGAAATTATCCGGTGACCGAAAGAGAAGCTTTGGTGATGGTATATGCCCTTAACAAGTTTAGGCATTATTTGTTGGGCAACAAAGTGATTTTTCATGTGGATCATCAGGCTCTGGTTTATTTAATCAAGAAGCCCTTATTAACAGGCCGATTAGCCAGATGGATGCTTTTATTACAGGAATTCGATTTTGTAATTGTGCATACCCCAGGGAAAGAGCATGAGATGGCAGAGTATTTTAGTCGATTGGAATCAGGAGAAACACCCACTAGTGTACTTGATGTATTTCCGGATGCTGAATTGTTTACGGCGCAAGCGGTAGAGACAGATTCGTGGTATGATCGGTTACTAATTTTCCTCACAGAAGGGGTATTACCACAGCATTTTACACCTGATCAGAGAAGGAAGTTTGCTCTTAAAAGTAGGCCGTATTTGGTGATAGCAGGGGCATTATACAAGAAGGGCGTGGATCAGGTTATTAGGAGATGTGTACCAGACTATGAACAATCAGCTGTTTTACATGAAGCACATTCCGGTTCAGCAGGAGGACATTTGTCAGGCGATGTTACTAGAAAGAAAGTATTATAGGCGGGGTTATGGTGGCCGACGGTGTTAAAAGATGCATATGAGTATGCTAAAGGATGTGTGATTTGCCAAAAGTTAGGCCAACCTAATAATTCTGATCGTATGACTGACCATCCGGTATTACCGCTGGATCCTTTTCAAAAATGGGGCATGGATTTTGTGGGACCTATTAAACCCACTACTCAGCGGGGTAATAGCTATATATTGGTGGCCACAGATTATTGTACGAAATGGGTGGAAGTAGTAGCACTGAAAGATAACAAGGCAGCAAGTGTGGCCAAATTTCTTTATCGTAATATTATGACACGATTTGGGTGTCCGATTGAGTTAGTGAGCGACCGGGGTACTCATTTCCTGAATGCGATGATTTCAGAATTAACAAGAATTCATCAAATAGTGCATAAAAAGACTACAGCCTATCATCCTCAAGCGAATGGGCAAGCCGAAAGCACGAATAAAACTTTAATGCGTATTCTAAAAAAGTTGGTACATGAAAATCAGAAAAAGTGGGATTTGTTTCTTGACTCAGCCTTGTGGTCATTCAGAACAGCATTTAAAGTGACAACAGGTATGACACCTTTTTGGTTGGTATATGGATTGGAGGCAGTAGTACCCATGGAGTTTGTAGTTCCAAGTTTGAGGGTTACGGCAAAAAAGATGTCACCTGAAGTCTCAGTTAAACACAGGAGTAAATACCTTTTACGGATAGAGGAGGATCGCTTGATAAGTGCATATATTACGGAAGTGATTCAAAGGTGGAGACAAGCCTGGGTAAATAAGAACGTGAAGTTTAAGATATTCAAAGAAGGCGATTGGGTGATGGTGTATAATTCTAAGCTAGGACCCCATCCAGGAAAGCTCACATTGAGATACAGGGGCCCATATCAGATTGTCCAAGATTTGGGTCAAGGCACTTCTCGTGTGGCAGATGTGTTTGGCACATGGTTGGACAAGCCAATAAATGGATTTCGGTTGACATTATTTCAAGGGAAGCCGCCACATTTGGATTGGTTATCTGCTAATGTGGTGCAAGTTGTATGTCGCTCAGAACAACACGTCAGCAATGTTTGTGATCATCGCAGTAACAGAGTGTATTTTTCTACATTTTTATCGGTGGTACAATGTTTCTTGACCTCATGTTGGTCTAAAACTACATTGAGTAAATTTTTACGATTACAATGGACACATGGTTTACAGTTGCAGTTCAACAGTGCGTTATGGGTTAACCCAGGGTCAATGATGGATAATGAAGTATTGTTGAAATAGGGTAGACAAGCTAAGGAATATGTTGGGTCTGCAAATAATGATATGTTTGAAATAAGTATGCTTTGTATTCCACGTCAGCAGATCCATAAGAGGCAGAGGCATCAAAGAGAATATGAAAACGAAGTTAGTAGTCGACCAATGATTATCTTGCAAACTACAATCTGTGAGAACTGTATGGTTAAAAGTTTTTGCACTATACAATGCAGTATTGAGAAGATACAATATCCATTTTATCTTCTTAAGGTACGAATGAGTGTTCTATTTCATGATTCTTTTGGCATGCGTGGAAGTTTCATTCAGCGGTGTTGAGCCCATAAAAGTCATGATGGTCAAAGCAAACCGGTCAAAGTCAACAAGGGCAAGGTCAAGCCAACAGGTGCAAAGTCAAAGTGCCTAAGTGACAATTAATTGTCCCGCAAAGGGTAAATTAATTTTCCTAAGGATCAGAATGTGTTTTAAAGTATTTGGGAAGGTCTAGGTGAACCCCCTTCAGTACACAAAGGAAGAATTAAAAGGTAATGTGAAGGCATGTGAAGCGGAAAAGTGTACGCACAAGTGAAAGTATGACCCCCATTAAAATTTTTGGTTTTACACTAAAGTCACTACAGGACAAAGGGCAATTCGTTGGCCGTCAACTAACAAGAGAATCTTGGGACATCAAAGGAAGCCCAAGAGTCCATGGCAGTTAGAAGTCACGGGACCGGCGGATTCAAGAGGAAGGACAAAGGCTATTCTTGGACACACATTGAGAGCTAGGAGCAAGGGAGAGCTTCAGAGGAAGCAAGAGAGGAAGCAAGAAGAGCCACAAGTGTGCGACGACACTCAAGAGTGCAAGAGGTGTCAAGAGGAAGGTGTGCAGAGAAGGCGGGTTGGATTGTGTGTGTGCGCCGTGATACCAATTCCTTAGCTTGGTGGAAGCTTAGTGCAAGGTGTGCACAAGGGAAGCGGGAAGCAAGTGAAGGATTGGTGCAGGAGAGGCCGAGGACTTGAGATAATTGGTCTTCAGTAATTGATATTCTCTGAAGTTGTATTTAGTCATTGATTAGACTGTGTGCAGTCAATATTCAAGGTTTCCAAGAGTATTCCTTTGCAGAAGTTCTCACTGTTATTCCATTTTCATCATCTCCTTTTTCTCCTACAAACCCTCAAACTCCTTCTTGTCCACGAATCCCCAACAAATTTGGCACACCCGGTGGGATATCCAAGGAGCTTTGAGCATAGGAGACTATATATTGCCATTGGAGAACAATATTCCAGTGTCGACAACACTACTCCAGTGGGCCAAAAGGTACATACTTTTATCAAGTGTCTCATTTTAAGTGGACTATGAATAGCTCATGACCGCGACCCGGTCACAAACCTTGAGGACCAAGCGCAAGCAGACAAGAAGAAAGACGAACAGAAGATCATCGAGTCCACTTTCATCGACTTCATCGGTAGGAAGCATGGCAGGACAGGTGGACCTAGAAATCTTGCTCTCCAGATTAAACATAAAATTTCCCTCCTTCAGAGGTTTAGCCCATGAGGACCCAGATGAGCACATTCGAAGATTTCTTGCATTATGTAAGACTAGGGGGCTAATGGGTAGGGAAGATGCTTTCTTGATACTCTTCCCCGCCACATTGGAAGGTCTGGCAGACAAGTGGTTTAGCCAGTTTGATGAAAATCACTTTACCTCTTGGGATTTGATGAAAGAGGCTTTTAAAAATCAATTTCATCATGGCAACACGGCTGAGATCATTATAGAAGAATTGGAAAACTTGAAATTGGGTCGAGGAGAAAAGTTCCCAGAGTTCGTGACCAGGGCCAAAGCACTAATGGCTAAACTACCGGATCCACCACACGACTTCTTTGTCAAGAAGTGGTTAGCCAAACCTCTACCTGTGGTCACCCAATGCAAAATAAAAGAGTTAGTGCTACCTACAGCCTCTGTTGAGGAGTTCATAAATACGGCCACCCGCTTGGAACAGATAAGGCACCAGTATGGTGCAACTTCTTCCCAACCATCATATGGTACAGAACTGGAGGACCCAGTGAGCCAGTTAAGAAGGGAACTGGAGGGCTTGAAAAGGAATAAGCCCTACACAGAGGAGGAGACTACTGTAGCTCAGCTAAGAAGAGAGATTGAAGCCCTCAAGCTCCAAAAGGAAGAGGAAGTCCAAGCAGAGGAACTAGCTCAACTGAGGCAGGAGTTGCAAGAACTAAAAGGAGGCAGCATTAAGAACGGACTCTGGTGCTCCATGTGCAACAAGCAAGGGCACATAGTAAGTGAATGTCCTTTGCTAAATGTGACTTGTCAATTATGCAGGAAGATTGGGCATGAGGCCCATGAATGCCAAGTAAGGGGAATGCCGACAACGACATACTGGACACAAGGAGGACTTTTGCCACCAGCAAATGTAATGGCAGCAGCAGCAAACCAAGGTATCAACTATAATCCTAGACCGAGAACTAACTTTGCAAATGGGCCTAGAAGGCCAATTATTTGCTTCAGATGTGGAGAATGTGGGCACTACCAATCTAGGTGCACCCTCCCAGAAAATGCACCTCCTTGCAGGAACTGTCTAGAAGCCAGGGATCACTATACAAACTGTTGTCCTAAGAATCAAGCCTCTACTTCCGGACCCCATCTCCAAATGATCTCTGTATTCAAAGAGGAAACACTCCCTGAGGTGAATGAACCTTCACCATCTACTAGAGTGGTACAATTAGAAGAACTCGAATCTTTTGCAGTACAGACAAGAAGCAAGGGAACGACAAAAGTGGTAGAAAATCAAGAATTGATAATTAAGGAATTGAACAAAGACAGAGTTGCAATTGAAGACAAAGATACTACAAGTGCAGACACAAACCACAATGAATGTCTCATAGGCACCAGTGATGCCATTGGGCATGCCTTCAACAGGGCTCAAGAAGAGTTTGGCAAAGCAAATGAAGCTCACTCTCTTAAAGAGTCAGAGGCCTCAAAACTACTCAAGTCAATGAAGAAGGAGGTTAGTATTTTTGATTTAATAAAGATGGATGGGAAATTCAGGTCAGAATTATTGCAGATAATTGATGAGGCTTCTACTACAAGCTTAGTGGCCAAGACTGCTATTTTACATAAAGGGATAATTAGGGGGGAAGCACCCCTTACAGATTATAAAAGTCCTCGGCTTACAATATCAATCAAGGGTCATGAATTTCAAGGTGTTATTGTAGATGGTGGTTCTGGCATTAACCTGATGCCTGAGCATACCATGAAAAGGATTGGACTCCACCCTTCAAGACCTGCAAATTTCACGGTTACTTTGGCAGATCAGAGCAAAGTAAGGCCCTTGGGGGTAATCCCAAAAGTTCCACTTGAAGTACAAGGTAATCTATTCATTCTGGATTTTGTGGTTCTAAGATTACCTCAGGTTGAAGGAGGATTTCCTCTCTTAATTGGAAGACCTTGGCTGAGGCATGCCAGTGTCATTCATGATTGGGGTAAGGACACTATGTGGGTACAAAAGAAAGGGCAGGAGCTGACACAAATTCATTTAGAAGAAGGCCCAGATAATCAAGGAAACACTAGTATGATGCAAACAGTGAGCATTTGCATGGAAGCAAAAGCGGAGGATCAACCCCAAATAGATTTTGAGAAAGAAGAGGATATTTTAAGTTGGCTCCATGCAGGCAACTCTTCTTCTTGTTTTGGAATTTTTCTTGGTAATCCTGGCACGACTGAAGATTATGATGAAGACAAAGAAAAGGTCCAGGTTGATGGATTAGGAGAGCCCATCACTGACCACAGAAGAGGCAGGAAGATACCCCTCAAATACAAATTGGAGGAGGATGTGTCAACAACGGATAACGAAGTTTCTAAAGCTAAAAACAAGGTAAAAAATTCTGAGGTTGAATGTTCTTTCCCAATTCAAGAAATCCCTGCAGGATGGATGCAGGACAAGGAGGAACACATCGTAGTCCAAAATACACCTGCTTATGAAGCAATGCACGAAAAGCTAGTAGAAGAAGACAAGGAAGCAGATGCACAGGGAGATAATATGGTAACAAGAAATCCGGTCCAAGAAATATACTTAGGCACTCAAAACAATAATCAACCAGTTCTGGTGGCCACTTGGTTGTGGAGCCACCCAGAGCTCCTGGAAAAGGTAAAATCATTCTTGAGCCAGTATGCAGATGTTTTTGCCTGGCATTATAAAGACTTAGAAGGAGTGCCTGCATCTTATGGAGAGCACAGAATCCCACTAGTTGATGGAGCGAGACCCATCAGAGGAAGGAGCTATAGACTCAATCCAAAGTATGCCGAAGCCGTCTATGTGGAAATCCAAAAGATGGAGGATGCAGGGATCATCATTCCTGTGGAGCACTCAGAGTGGCTCTCACCTATGGTTATAGTACCGAAGAAGAATACAAATAAAATCAGAATTTGTGTTGACTTTAGAGCTCTCAACAAGGTGACCATTCCAGATGGGTTCCCTATGCCCTTTGCAGAACAGGTCATTGAAGAAGTGGCTGGGCATGCATTATATAGTTTTATGGCTGGATTCAGTGGCTATAATCAAATATCAATACATCCAGAGGATCGGGAAAAGACTGCTTTTATCACACCTTGGGGAACATATGTGTATGTAAAGATGCCATTTGGGCTCAGAAATGCTCCAGCCACCTTTAACAGGACGATCAATCTCATTTTTGGCCCCCTATTACTGGAATCACTTAGAATCTTCATGGATGACTTCTCTTCGTTTTCAGGATCTCACAAGGAAACTCCTCTAGATTGTTTGGACCACCACTTGAGGCAGCTGCAGAATGTTTTCAAAAGATGCAGGGAGACTAAGTTAAAGCTCAATCCAAACAAATGTCATTTCCTTGTGACAGAAGGAACCCTCTTAGGACATGTGGTGTCGGCTAAAGGTATGGCACCAGATCCTGACAAAATCATTTCTATATTAAAGTTGCCTAAACCTAAATCCCCTAAAGAGATCCAGAGTTTCTTGGGGCATACTGGTTATCATAGAAGGTTCATAAAAATGTATGCAGAGATAGCTAGACCTCTGACTAGACTTACAGGTAAGGAAGTACCCTTTAAATGGGAAGAAGAGGAGGAAAAAGCATATCAGACATTACAGTCACGGTTAGTGTGTGCTCCTATCTTGGTCACCCCGGAGTGGTCAAAAATCTTTCATATACATGTCGATGCCAGTGCATATGCAGTGGGGGCAGTTCTGACTCAACCCAGTGAAGAATTTAAAATGGACAGGCCAATTCAATATGCCAGTAGAATCTTGACCAAGGCTGAAAGGAATTACAGTACTACTGAAAGGGAAGCACTAGCAATGGTCTTTGTCGTCCAAAAATTCCGCCATTACTTATTGGGGGTAAAATTTATTATTATATCAGATCACCAACCACTAAAATACCTCCTCAACAAACCCCAGGCCACCGGCAGAATATGGAGGTGGCTATTGTTGTTTCAAGAGTTTGATTTTTCTGTAGTACATAAACCAGGAAAAGACAATGTTATGGCGGATCACTTATCCAGAATAAATATGAGGAATCAATCTAGTGGAGTCAATGATGACTTTCCAGATGCTCATCTGTTTGCTGTAAAAGCTCAAGGCTGGTATTACGACATTAAAAATTTCATTAAAACTGGATTGTATCCAGAAAAGGCTAGTGCTGTACAAAAGAAGAGCCTACTAATCAAGAGTAGACCATATACCTTCATCGAAGATAAACTGTACAGACAGGGCAAAGATGACCGGTTCAGGAAGTGTTTGGAAGAAGAAGAAGTGAGGGAAGTCCTTCACTCTGCACATGAAGGTATAGGTGGTGGGCACCTCCCAGGACACATTATGAGTCAGAGGATACTGGATGCGGGTCTATGGTGGCCTACACTATTTAGGGATGAAGATGAATGGGGAAAAGCAAGTGACATTTGCCAAAGGTGTGGACCTAAGCCAACAAAGCAGAGACATAACCCCTTGGTTATTTCCACCTCCTGGCAACCATTTGAGAAGTGGGGGTTAGATTTTGTAGGGCCAATCTACCCTCTCGCGTTTCCAAAAAGAGAAAAATATCTCCTGATAGCTACTGATTATGCCACAAAGTGGGCTGAAGCTATTGCCTCCTCCGATTGCACTGCCCAAACTGTTGCTGATTTCATTTATAGTCACATCATTTGCAGGTTTGGTTGTCTACTTGAAATTTGTACTGATCAAGGTACCCATTTTGTCAATAAAGTCCTGCAAGAAATCTTCAACAGGTATAGAATTCTTCATAGGACCTCTTGTGCTTACTACCCACGAGCCAATGGACAGGCTGAGTCGACAAATAAGGTTTTAATTGCAATGTTAAAAAAGGAGTGTATGTTGCAACCCACTTCATGGGGCATTGCGTACCTAGGTACACTTTGGGCATACAGGTTAGCCTACAAAGAGGCCACGGGATATTCCCCATTCCAATTAGTCTATGGCATTTTACCTATCGAGCCCTTTGAATTTTTACATGGATCACCTAAGATAGCATTCATGCAGGGAAAGAAGGATTGTGATATCTCTCAGAGGCTAGGAGCACTACATAAAGTGGAGGAGATTCGTCTACTTGCGACCAAACAATTGATAGAGACTCAGATAAAAATAAAGGAGGCTCATGACCGAAATTTATGGCAGAACAACTTGAAGCCCGGTGATTTAGCTCTATTACACCGACCACAATTGTCTAATCAAACTAAAGGGAAATGGATCCCTCACTGGGAAGGCCCTTTTCGCATTACGAAAATGCTGCATTGGGGTGCTGTGCAATTGGAAACACTGGATGGCGAGACCCTACCCTTGGTCAACATTTCCAGACTCAAGGTTTATCATAAAATGTCATAACCATTGCATTTTCAATTATTTTTGTTTTGTCATAACCATTGCAATTTCAATCATTTTGTTTCCTAATAATTTTTAATTGTTTTAATAAGTAGTCTTAATCCAAATTTTTCAGCGCAAGTTTTTCAGAGTTCATAAAATGGGGCGCCAATTTTTTTGGATGGATCTGAATTCAGCGAAAAAAACTTTCATCATGCTCTCTTCTTTTGTTTAACTCTTGAATGGATGAAATTAGATCTTACATCTCCTCTCTTTTGAGCTCTCTTTTGGGTTGAACCATCCATTCCTGTGAGGTAATCCTTCATACCTACTTGCTATATAAGGTGTTCTCTCTTTCATTCTTGATCCCCTCAGAAGTGCAAATACCATTCTCCCCGGCGCAATACCTCTCCTCCAACCCCATCGATTGCCATACGAGGTTCTGATGTGAATTCCACCTGTGAACCCTCGTAATCACCTCGTAATCACCCCTCAACCAACTGAAGCCACCCCTCTCCGCACAACCGAAGGCACCCCTCTCCTCCGCACTCAAACGCCCTCAACCACCAAACTCCAACCTACGCCCTCACAACCCGCACACCAACATCCTCCAACCCCATCAACCTCCCACACCCTCCGCCATCCCCTGGCTCCTCTCCCCCCAAACCCTCCTCCTCTCACCCCCACACCCTAACCTCCGCAACCTCCCGCCCTTCCCCCTCCTTCCGCCGACCGCCAGAGAACCTCTCCGGCCCCTCCACCCTCCCCAAGCCGACCACCAGAGAACCTCTCCGCCCCCTCCACCCTCCCCAAGCCCAACCATCCCTCCCCCCTCCTTCCCCCGACCACCACGCCCACCCATCCTTTCCCCCTCCTTCCGCCGACCCATCCCTTCCCCCTCCTTCCGCTGACCGCCACCTCCACACTTCCCAAGCCACCCATCCCTCCCCCCTCCTTCCGCCGACCCATCCTCCCATCCCACCCGCAGGCGACCCCCCATCCCTCCCCCGCCTTAACCTTCCCACTCCGCCCCACTCCCCTCCCAACTTCCTCCTCCGCCGACCGCCACCTCCACCCTCCCCAAGCCACCCATCCCTCCCCCTACTTCCGTCGCCCTCCCCACCTCCACCCTCCCCAAGCCACCCATCCCTCCCCCCTACTTCCGCCGCCCTCCCCAAGCCACCCATCCCTCCCCCCTACTTCCGCCGCCGCCACGCCCACCCATCCCTTCCCCCTCCACCTAACCTCTTCCGCCCCCTCAACCCAACCTCTTCCGCTGCCTCGCCTCCGCAGCGCCATTCCGCAGCCGCCCGCCGCAACCCTCCTCCCGCCTAACCCCGCCTAACCCCTCCGCAGAAGCCCTCTCCGCCGGCGCCTAACCACTCCGCCCCGCTGTCTCCACTACCCCCGCCCACCGCAGCCGCGCCTTCCGCCCAACAAACTTCCGCTCCTCCGACCCCGCGCCGCCGCCAAACACCCGCCCGCTCCGCCCGACTCCGCAGCTCCGCCGCTCCGCGCCGCCATCCGCCGTCCTCCGACCGCACCTCCGCCTCCGCGGGACCTCCGCCGCCCGCCACAACTCCGCCGCGCCGCCGAAACTCTCCGCTGCCTCCCTTCGCTGCGTCGCTCTGCCGCCCCAGCCGCCGCTCCGCCGGCCTCCGACCCCGCAGCCGGACCCACCTCCGACGATCTCCGTTGGAGCCCGCCCCGTCTCCGCCATATATCCGCCTCCGCCCGTCCCCCTCAGCTGCTCCGATCCTCCGCCGACCTCCCCGCTGCCCCCTCCGCCGACCTCCCTGCTCTGCGCCGCCGACCAACACCGCAGCCCCACTCCGTCGGTGCCCCTTAATCCGCCCCTCCGCCGGTGCCCCTTAACCCTCCGCCCAACCCCCCGCCCAACCCTCCGCCCATCCCTCCGCCCAACCCTCCGCCCAACCCTCCGCCCAAACCTCCGCCCATCCCTCCGCCCAACCCTCCGCCCATCCATCCGCCCAACCCTCCGCCCAACCCCCCGCCGGCGCCCCCCGCCTCCTACCCCCCTCCCAGCCCTCCGCAGCACCACCAAACCCCCCTCTTTCCACCGCAACCGCCCGCATCCGTCCTCCCCCAACCCTTCTCCACCACCCTCTCTTTCTCTCCGCCCTCCCTGCCATAAGACCCTGCCCCTCCTCTCCTTCCGCATCCACAACCCGCCAATTGTTCCACCACCACTACCCACAATATTCCCCGCCCTCCACCACCCCCCTTCGACACCTCACAAACCTCCTCCGCCCTAACTTCAGCTCCCTACAGGCGACCCCCCCCCACCCACTTTCTCCTCCTCCGTCCCCCTCATCCCCTTCCCCGGACCCTCTGCCATCCCCACTTCCCCTTATCCCCAAGCAAAATTCCCCTAACTCCAAGCCTCTTCCGCGCCATCCACATCATCCGAGAAATTCCTCCTTATCCGGACCTACCCTTTCTCGGCATTCTCCATTTCTTCTATGGCTAATCCACCCCCCCAAGACGATCCTGCGGACTTCACCCCTTCGGCGGTCCCAACAACCAATCTTCCTTATACCCCTTCAGAGTCTGCTCCACAATTCCGCAATCAAAACCTTCCCACCCTCGTCTACCCCGTCCCCACTATGCCCGCCTCTCTTTCCCCAACGTTTCCTCCATCCACCCTATCCCCTTTTCCCACAGCCGATGCCTCAACTTCTGCCATTCATCCTCCACTTATCAATATTCCTACTTATTCCATTCGCTCTGATTCCACCGATTACTCTCCCCCATCCCTACCTCGCCCCCCCTCCCCCTCTCCATCTCCTTCTGCTTCCCATAATTCAATCCCTACAGGCGATTATATGAGCATTTTCCTCCCAACTGATCTACCTATCCAAATCAATATTCATTTATCTCCACCTCCAATTGACCTCCGCAATCTCTTCTCGACCGAAAATCTTCGGTATGCAGGTCTTTTAGGCTTGGCGGACGTTCTGTTGCAGGACCCTTCCAACCTTAATGACGTCTACGAATCTCTTCGGCTATTCCCCCAATTTCATACCGGCACTCTTACCATCCCGGACATCGCCAACCGTATAGGATCATCCCTCATCGACTTCATAAGTCCCCCACTCTTATATTCGGGAGTGTCACCCGCGGACACAATTTCTTTTTGTAAAGAGCGTTTTGAGAACCAAGCCCGTTTTTCCATCCGCATGCAAGCAATCCTGACTTCATTTATCTTCTTCTTTTTACTTAGAAGGCCCACCGCTGCGCTTCCCCTTTCCGACATTCGTATTGCGGATCCACTGTACTGCTTCCTAACTAGCCGCCCCTACCCTTGCGCCGCCCTCCTCTATAGTTCCTTGAGCGTGCGCTCCCGTAGACTCCGTGAGGCTATCCCTCGCCGCTCTCGTTCCTTTAACATATACTCTGCCCCCCTCCTAGCTTGGGTCTATCAAATCCCTGCACCATTGGCTAACCCTTCCCCTATTTCCCCATCCCCTCAATTCCCTGTTAGCAACCCGCCCAGTGATCCCACTATCCCTTCCAGATCCCGGCCTCCCCCCTCCCCTTCACTCTCCTCTGGCTCAACATCCGCTTCAACCCAACACTCTGCACCCCCGGATATCCCTCCACTTAATCAACCATCTCCTTCTCCTATCCTCACCACATCCCCTGCCACGGCCACCACTCCTCCTCCTGCTCCTGTCCCCCCACATGGCTCTTCTTCCTTCCACCCACTCATTCAAACCCAGCTGAACCCGCACAACCCCACCTGTACTCCCCCACGTCCCCCTGTTTCCGAATTTCATACTCCAAGTAATGCACCATCCACCCAACCCCACCATTCCAATCTTCATTCCACAACCGGTCCCTCTCCCATTCCAACCAGTTCTCAAACTCCACCTGTAGCACCTGTTCCTCCATCTGATACCCAGGCTGAACCCTCATTTTTCCTATTACTCCGCAAAGCCAGTACCATTGCTCAGGGAAGTGCTGACGCTTCCAAGTTGTCCATGGATTCCATCTCAGCGGCAGCCAGCATTCATCAACAATATATCTCGACTATAGACAACATAAATCGCATGGCCACCTCACACTGGCAATCTCTCATTGAATCCGCCCGCTTGCTCAAGGAGGAGCGAGATAGGTATCGCGACATTGCGGATTCTGTGCTCCAAACTTTAGAGGATCTTCAAAATCGTTTTCAGTTAGGTTTATGTGATAATGCAGCGTGTCGGCGTATCAAGCGCGAACGGGACCATCTTCGCAATTGCCTGAGTTCTATCCAACACCTTATAGAGCAAGCTTCCGTTCCCCTCCCATCTTCACCTCAGCCAACTCCTCAATAATCTCAATCCAGTTTTAATAATGCGCTGGCCACTTTTCAATAAATTACATGGCTTCAGCCGTAGTTCTAGCTTCCCAATAATTGTATCATCCTTCTGCTTATGCCAATCAGACTTCAATAATCATCGGATATTGTCTTCTTTTCTTTAGTCATCAATAAAAGTACTTTTTCTCTCTTTTTCGGCTTTAATTTCTCTCTGTTCATATAAATGTTCATTTTGGTTCTTAAGCTATTCTTGTATCCAGTATGTTGTCTCTCCGGGTCGGAGAGTCCTTTAGGTGGTGGGCATCTGTTGAGCCCATAAAAGTCATGATGGTCAAAGCAAACCGGTCAAAGTCAACAAGGGCAAGGTCAAGCCAACAGGTGCAAAGTCAAAGTGCCTAAGTGACAATTAACTGTCCCGCAAAGGGTAAATTAATTTTCCTAAGGATCAGAATGTGTTTTAAAGTATTTGGGAAGGTCTAGGTGAACCCCCTTCAGTACACAAAGGAAGAATTAAAAGGTAATGTGAAGGCATGTGAAGCGGAAAAGTGTACGCACAAGTGAAAGTATGACCCCCATTAAAATTTTTGGTTTTACACTAAAGTCACTACAGGACAAAGGTCAATTCGTTGGCCGTCAACTAACAAGAGAATCTTGGGACATCAAAGGAAGCCCAAGAGTCCATGGCAGTTAGAAGTCACGGGACCGGCGGATTCAAGAGGAAGGACAAAGGCTATTCTTGGACACACATTGAGAGCTAGGAGCAAGGGAGAGCTTCAGAGGAAGCAAGAGAGGAAGCAAGAAGAGCCACAAGTGTGCGACGACACTCAAGAGTGCAAGAGGTGTCAAGAGGAAGGTGTGCAGAGAAGGCGGGTTGGATTCCAAGAGTCCCAAGGTCTATTGTGTGTGTGCGCCGTGATACCAATTCCTTAGCTTGGTGGAAGCTTAGTGCAAGGTGTGCACAAGGGAAGCGGGAAGCAAGTGAAGGATTGGTGCAGGAGAGGCCGAGGACTTGAGATAATTGGTCTTCAGTAATTGATATTCTCTGAAGTTGTATTTAGTCATTGATTAGACTGTGTGCAGTCATTGTAATTGTTGAAAGATAATCAATATTCAAGGTTTCCAAGAGTATTCCTTTGTAGAAGTTCTCACTGTTATTCCATTTTCATCATCTCCTTTTTCTCCTACAAACCCTCAAACTCCTTCTTGTCCACGAATCCCCAACAAGCGGGTTATTGATAAGTGGGGCAATCGATTGTGGAGGATTTTTATGATAACCCACACTACAATATTATTGAGTCGCATGAAGTGTTATGTGCGTAAGTACGTTTATCATTATAGAAAGTGGCAGTTCAAGCATTCACATTTGTGGAACGAATATTTTTGGTTCTACATAAAGGCTTCCAGGATAATATTTTTTCAGCGTTTTCTGTATTAGTGCTTGAATCAGGAGTCATGAGAGGGTGTATGAGAAAGAGAGAAGTGACAGTGAGAAGGGAGGAAACCACATCGGAGGAGACTGATAGCTCATTACAAGGGGAAGATGAAGATGCAATTTCAACACCATCTACAAAGACTAAGAGTGTGCATACGTTTATGGGGTCATTCACAGATTTTAAAGTAGAAGTAGACACACAGTCTGATCTACAGAAGACGTGGCTCCGAAGAATTGGATTATTACAGTTTGCTATGTTGCCATGGGAACGTTGGAGATGCAATTATGCTGTAAAGAGTCAGCTGGAGATTATGCGGAAAATGAAGGGTCAGCTCTCCTTTCAGGTAAAATTTTCACCAGAATTAGTTGCAGAAGTATTTCAACTACCTATATACGATGACGTTGTAGTCCCCAAATGTTCGGAGGAGGTTTTGAAGAAAGACTTTGGACCCCGAGAAGGACGACGGCAGTACTATATGATGAGGAACGTAAGCTATGTTCGAAGGGAACAACTAAAATGGTATTTGGAAAGATTATGTTTTATCATTAAATATGATTCTATGTCTAGGGAGAATTTTTCACCTTTGGCCTATGCAGAGGCAGGAGAAAAGGTGAGTTGGGCTCATTGGATGTATGATCACCTACAGAGTGAGATCTTCATTGGGGATAGGCATAAGACGCAAACAAATAGTCGATTATCAGCATATTTAGCTGCTTTATTCGAATTTGTGCAGTTCGTTGAAGATCAGAAGATAATGTGGCCAAAGCAGATCAAATTTTGTGGTCATCAAGCGATGAGTAAAGAGCAGGAACAGTTAGAAGTGAGATCGGTCATGAATAGACAGACTTCTGAAGATTTTCTTTGCGCTGGTGATATGGCACAAGAAAGGAACCAGGTTAGTCAAATCATTGAGCCTGATATATATGAAGCAAAGATACAGGAAGATATTTTGCTGACGCTAGATAGTATTGAGGATCCGAAAGCATTCGGAACTGCTTTTAGGTTGTCTAGGAAAAGAAGAGTGGAAGAGCAATTACAGGATGAAGGCGAAAAAATGTTGAAAGATGATAATATTTCAGATTATGATGTGTCAGGGATGAAGAAGAAGTTGCAGGAAGTGTCGGATTTTTTAGTTGTTCAGGAGGAAAGATTGTTTAAGCATGAACAGAATAAAGTAATTATTAATAAGACTAATTATCAATCTTTGCAGGAGAAGACTAAAGAACTTCAGGATGCATTGGATAAGAAGGAATGTATGTTGGAAGAGTTGCAGCATGATAAGAAGCAATCAGTGGTAGAATTGGCTAGTGCAAAGAAGTCTATGCAGGAATTTGAAGAATGGCAGATGACTGTACAAACGCAGATTCAAAAAGAAATGATGAATTTTTCAGCGGTAAATGCTACATTGCAGGCGGAACAGGTAGTTCTTGAGTCGAGAATAAAAGTTTTGCAGGAATTACAAGAGCAAATATTAAAAGAGGAAGGTGTGCAGTTAGATGCTGTGTTAATGACGAAGATGGACATAGGAGAAGTGAAGCAGCATCTGCATAAATATTTTCAGGACATCTAGAGTGTTTAATATGTATAATTTCAAAACAACACAAGCAGATTGAAGAACAAAAACAGATAATTGCAGAAATGCGGGAACATTTGTCGAAAAAGAAACTAGAAGAAAAGGAGGAGATATTTGATGCAAATGCTCCAGAAAAGCAGGATGGTGCAGAGGAAGATATTGATCAGTTGAAGAATTAAAAGTACAAGAAGAGCAGATTTCCAAACAGTCACGAGAGATATATGATCAAGGGATTGTGAAATTCGAGTTTAATTTTTGACAAAATTACCCACCGGGCTGTGCCAGGTGTTGAAGGCAGGGAAATCTGGAGAAATAAAATAAGAATAAAAAGAAAAAGACGGCTATGTGGAGATTTAAAAGGACATGTCGCAAGAGAAGGGGAAGTTATAAGAAAGGAGTTAGCAACAACCGTAAGGAGAGGGGAAAGTGGACGAGGAGCGAAGACGCGACAACGGGAAGAGGAGGAAAGGTACGAGAAGTAAAGGCGCAATGATTAGAAGAGGGATGAGGGTGCAAGAAGTGAAGGTGCGTCAACTATGAGAAGAAGTAAAAGAAGAAGGAGTTCCCTTGTCAGGACCGGAAAAGACCAGGTTCTATAGAGAAACCAGTATGCAGATAATGATTGAATGAAAATCTTTGCGGCATAATCAAACTTTCATAATGAAGTTCTAATCTTTACAGAAAACACAATCTGTACTTGTGGTGTTACATTTACCAATGAATGATCAACCAATGACTGCGCAGCAAGGTTATGGTGTTGAAAGATCTTTTATTTTTGGTTAAGTCTATTTGAGTGACTCAGATTGTACTGTGTCAGAGTGCAATGACTTGAAATATATGTGAGTGCAAAAAGAAACCTGTGAATCTTTTACAAGTGTAATGTGTAGCATGTTGGGAGTGATGGTTGGATGCACTCAAGAAATGGGTTGATGCTGCAAAACCTGCTTCACACCTGCCCTCTTTTGATTCCAGATATGCTTAGTAGACTCCTTGAGCTTCCAAATGATACCAAGAAACCATATATGTGCTTTGCAAATGTTATAAGTAATGATCAAATCAAGACAGACTACTTGTGACTTCAAAATCCTGAAAAAACTTGCTATTTTGGTATTGACACCTGCTCAGAGTTATGCTCAGTGTGACCAGCACACTTAAAATTGATCTAATTGCTTTTGGACATAATCAATTAGCTTAACAAGCTTTCATTTGCAAGTGGAATGAGAGGAAATGACAAACTACACTCTCAGAAATCAATTTAGCAAACTTAGGAACATCCCCGACATTTTAGGAACTGTACAGAGAAATACCAGAGATCACTTCGAGCGCAATGTCTCCCAGATGGTTGATCCAATGTTCTTCAAATTTTGTAAGCATATAGTATGCTTCAAGCTTGTTCCAATGTGCTTTGAATCATCCAATTTGGTTCAGTAGATCTTGAGATATGCCTCTTGGAAGTTGACAGAGTTGAAGATGGTCACTCAGAAAAAACCAGAGATTATGAATGTAAGTATATGTATTAGATCTATTGATTGTACATTCCATTGGCATAGAATGTGATGCTCAATGGTACTCAGATGTGTAGGCTATGGTGTAGCACTCACACACACTCAATGAATTACTCAGAAATGCCTAGGGAGGAGTGAAGGATACCCGCGACATTTTCCTAGTGACTTTTATATAGATTGAGTGAAATTTTTGAATTTTGAATTCAAGTCAATCTCCTAGAATCTTTCACCTAAAGATTGATTGAGATATTCTCTCAACTAACCAATCACTTTTTCACGAATTAGACTAGTAGGTGTGATTACATGAGTGGTAAAGTCATATAGACTTTTACATGAGATAAATGGTAAGAACAATAAGACTAGGTTCCTATGGTTCTTGATTCTTGTAAATATATCCTTCAAAGGTTCCAAGCTAAACCTTCAAGTTCCAAGCTTTATGTGAAGTCTTCAAGGTTGATATCCAAGCCAAGTGTTAAGGCTTGAATTACACCAACATAGCAAGACTATGTAACTTCTGAATTAGCAGAACATTAACTAAATGAATGCTTTCGGTGATATTCCGGTGACATTCTCGTGATGTTCTGGTGATATTTCGGTGATTTTTGAGACGTTTCCGGTGGAATATCTGGGGAAGTAAACATCAGTGCACAATGGGAAAGATTAGTAAATCTGATTTTGCTAGTTATTCGATGTTGTGTTGAATCATAGAACCCTCAACAAAGGCCAAAACGCTACAATAATTTGTCAATATATTTCGTTTCACACAAAGCCATTCCACCATCAACTTGCATAAACTGAATGCCCAAATAGTGATGCAAATGCCCCAAATCAGACATCTCAAATGAGGCATGCAAATCAGCCTTGAAATCAGCAATATGCTTCTCAATAGGACCAGTGAGTAGCATGTCGTCAACATAGACAACAATGATCAGAAGCACATCATTAGCACGCTTAACATATAAGGTGCTTTCAGTTGGACTGTTCTCAAACCCATGTGCAACCAAATAGGCATGTATCTTCTCATACCAAGCATGTGGTGCTTGCTTTAAACCATATAATGCCTTCTTTAACCTGCACAGCTGGTTTTCATGCCCTTTCTGCACAAAGCCACGGGCCTGAAAAACATTCACTTCTTCATGCAAGTTACCATTCAAAAATGCAGTTTTAATGTCCAACTGATGTACATTCCAACCATGATGGGCTGCAAGTGCACAAATGCTCCGAACAATAGTCATACGGCATGTAGGTGCAAAGGTCTCATAAAAATCAATGCCTCTTTCTTGCGCATAACCCTTTGCAACAAGCCTAGCCTTATACCTGTCAACTGTACCATCAGGTTTACGCTTCAGCTTGTATACCGACTTAGTGCCAATGGCCTTCTTGCCAGGAGGCAAGTCACATAAGGACCATGTACCATCCTTCATTATAGCATTATATTCAGATTGCATTATGGCCATCCAATTTTCTGAATTCTGTGGTTCAAAAAAAAAAACAGGCTCATTCTCATCATAGAGACTAGATGCAGCCATAGCATAGCAATCTGATGCAAAGGAGGCACTATGAGAGCCTGAACGAGTACGATATGACAAAGGTACATCTAATTTGCTGTCACGCAAAGTCTGCACCAGCCATTTTGGCATAGTTTTTGCCTGCTCAATATCATCTCTCTCATCAACAAGTGCATCCTGTAAATCTGCATAAAAAATGGACTGATCTGCATCATCATATGAAACCTGCAAAGGTTGAGAAGTTTCCTCATTAGGACCAGCACTAGACTGTCCACCTGTAAAAAGAGGCATCAAAGTATCATACATGTCTTTGGAGCTAACAGATGTCTCCTTAGTACATGAAAGCAATGGCTGAATAACATCTTCCACAAAGACAACATCACGGCTAACTAGAATGCTTTTAGTTTGTGGATGATACAGACAATAGCCTTTACTTTGAGAACTGTACCCAACAAAAATACATTTTACTGCCTTATCATCCAATTTTCTGCGATGTTGTTCACGCACTAGTGCATATGCCAAAAAACCAAAAACACGCAGATGAGCAACAGATGGCTTGCGGTCATGCCAAGCGTCATATGGAGTGATAGACTGTAGTGCTTTAGTGGGACACCTGTTTAGTACATATGCTGCACACATGACAGCCTCAAGCCAGAAACTATGTGGTAAAGCTTGACTCTTGACCATGCACCTCGCCATCTCTATGAGTGACCTGTTCTTTCGTTCAGCAACTCCATTCTGTTGAGGTGTATAGGGTGGTACACTGGTGTTTTATCCCATGTTCACCCAGAAATGCATTAAAATCAGAAGGCATATATCCCCCCCCCCTCAATCAGAACGGAGGGTGCCCATTTTACATGCTGACAGATTTTTAGCCAAAACCAAAAACTGTTTAAAGCACATGAACACTTCGGACTTTGCTTTGAGTGGATATACCCATGCATGCCTGGAAAAATCATCAATGAAAGTCACGAAGTAAAGATAATTTCCAAAAGAAGGTGTCTGCATAGGACCACAGACATCACTATGTACAAGCTGCAATTTCTTAGTAGCCCGAACTGAACCATCTTTTGGAAAGGATGAACGCTGCATTTTGCCCAAAATACAGCCTTCACAAACATGTTTTCCAGGTGCCTCAAGTTTGGGCAGCGAGGACACCATTTCAGATTTCTACAGGCATAGAAAACTAGCAAAATTCAGATGACCAAAGCGTGCATGTCAAAGCTTTGCATCTGACATAGCCTGAGAATCATTTATTGCACTTGCCAAAGCATTACATATCTTTCATATTCTATGAGCTTATACAACCCCCGACATAAAATGCCAAACGCAATAATCACATCGCCAGTTGACAGATCATGAACTGTACACCCGTCATCAACAAATTTCACAACCAAGCCAATCTTGGCTAATGCACAAACTGATAACATGTTCTTTTTGATCCCTGGCACAAATAAAGCATCTGACAAAGTGAAAGAACTACCATTAGCAGTAGTCAAAATGATCTTACCAACTCCCATAATATGATAAGAGGAGTTGTTGGCGCATGTAACAGTATTCCCTATAGGGGCAGGCTCGAGTGAAGAGAAGAAAATGTGTTGCAAGGTAATATTTTTGGTCGCCCCACTGTCAAAATACCAGACATCTGAGTCTACTGCAGACATGCACTGCTCATGAGAAGATGGGTCAAAACTACAGACAGTAGTAAACGCCCATTCTTCTTCCTGCACAAGATTTGTAGACCTTGTTTTTGGTGTAGAGGCCTCTGCAACAACCATTCCAGCCTCTTTCTTCTTTGCCTCTTTAGCAACCAGTTTTGGACAATTCTTAATGATATGATCATTCCCTTTACAATACTTACAAAACAATTTCTGCTTTTCTGATTTCTTCTCATCTTTATCTTCCTTCTTCGAATATGCAAAATTAGCAGATTTCTGCTTACTAGTTGAAGAGCTCCATTTTCCTTTGCCCTTCTGACTAGCCAGGAAAGCTTGATCTGCAACTCATATAATGGACCTGTTTTGCCTGGACTGATCTTCGTGCAACAGAACAGAGACTAACTCCTCAAATGATAAGGCATTTGGATTGCCTTTCATCATCAACCGAAGAGTAGAAGCAAAACTCTGATATGAATCAGGAAGACCATTGAGAACGGTCTACACAAGTGAGCTATCTGGTATAACCTCATTCACAGAAATCAACTGTTCATTCAAGTCTTTGATCTTCATTAGGAAACTGTCCATAGAATCACCTTCATTCATGTGCTCACTCTCCAACTATTTTTTGAGGTAAGCAACACGAGCCTCATTCCTAGCTTGGCACAATGTGGTAAGTGTATCCCAAGCATCCTTAGCTATTCTGCAAGAGCGAATGTGAGGAATAATGGCACGTTTGACAGACAAAGCTATCAATGCATGTGCCTGGGCATCTCTGCCATCCCAACAAATCTGCTTTGTAGCAGGTGCAGCAGAAAAAGTTGCACAAACAGGAATCTGCAAAATATCATCTTCGACACCATCTTCATCAGCTCCAGCACCTGTATTTGCAGTACCTGTAGTCAGAGGTGTAATAGGTCATCTTTCAACACCCTGCACAATGTTCCACAATCCTTTTGCAACCAATACATGTTGCATCATATAAGCCCATAACGGGTAGTTGGTACCATCCAACTTATCCTCAACAGCCAACCTACGGAATACATCACTGCTTTCAGCCATGGCTGGTGACTAAAATACCTTGATGCAAAGAATTGACTATATCTCAAAAAGTTGAACAGAACTGCCCAGACAAATTTTGCTAGACCTGTAGCAGACTTCGAGACGCTTATACTGGCGAACAGAAACTGGTATTTATCTTTGGCACAAAAAGACAAAATAGCCTACACAAGCATTGCAATAGTGCATTCGAAGACCGAAACGAGCTCAGATCACGATTTTCGCACCACAGAATGAAGCTGTTTTGATCTCTAAAATATGCTGAGTATAGCTCACCAAATTTTGTGCGAATCTGAGACTGCAAATGGAGGAGTGTCGACGGCGCCCTAGATGAAGCGACGACCTGCTCTGATACCAATTGTTGGAGATAGACGTCTGCGGAAGCACGCAAACAGCACAAGGGAGAAGAAGAAGCTTGGAGCACAAAACGCAATATTGAATGTATTACTAGAGAATGTACAAAGATAAGTAGCCCATTAGGGCAATAGGCGTATATACAAGCCGAGGGAAAAAAACCTCGTAAAGAGGGAAAAAAGTGCCCCGGCGATCCTAGTGTGTTCACACACATCACTACCTAAATATATCAACAAATGCCTCATTCCCTAAGGGGCTGGGCATGTTAGTAGTGGATCTCCCTTCTTTTCCAAAGCACAGTGATGATATGACATCTCACCCTCAACATGTAGCACGGCCACATCACCCACGTTCCAAGGAGCAGAACATCAAAGTGGCCCTTTAGAGAGTCCATTAAGGCATTCCCACGCCCAAGACGAATATGCAAAGCTATAGTATCCACTGAGGCCAACACTCGAGATCTCTGACATCCCTCTCAATTTCAATTGTGGTAATGTATTCGACAGATTTGGGTGCCCAAGACCTTGGTGACAACTCAATCCAAGTCTCGCTAGCTTTGGATACCTAAGAAATCTATAATTTATGCTTCAACTTTAGTCAGCCCGAAGGAAACCTTTTTTGCAAGTAATAGAACACCCTACGCACCCTCTTTTGTAGAGTCCACTTCATCTCTTGTACCCCCCATGTTGTACAGAAATGGATTCCCAAGACTTCCCTAATCACGACAACTCTTAACCAAGCCCATCCCCACCATCGACATGGTGAAGATAAACACTTATTGACCACTCCACCCATCTCCAGCTCGACAAACCCATATCACTACCATCCTTGTAACCTACACTAACTTTGTAGGCAGTGCTCATTAGTTTTCAAGTGTAAAACCACACACTTCACACACTATCACTCACAGTCAAATCACACACTTCTCACATCCACCTCACACATCATTAAAACCATGCACACTTCAAAGGAAGCATGTTGGTGGTGGAAAGGAATGGAGGTCTCTTCTTGGGATCTTAATTGTTTTCCATGACTAATATGTTTTCCTCTTCACTCTAGCTTAGGCTCATTCTCAAGCTTTCATCATGCAATTGGAAAGTTCCACCAGTGCAGCGCTCAGATGGCATGTAATCAACTTTGCATCTCATCCATTTGAAAGCCTGTTAATAGTGATACCTCCAGATTTCCAAGGTGTCATAGGGCAGATGCCTATTGAAGACCCACCTAGGGGAAAAACGGAAAAAATGAGCAGTAAACGGCATTGGTTCAAGGGCTTGCCAGACCACTGGGTGAAGCAGAATTCATCTATGAAGCCAACCTCACATACGGAGCAAACATGTGGCGGCGATATCAGTTCTTTTCCCAAGAGTTTGAAGACCTCTAGAATAGTGAAGAACTCATGCCTATTTGGCAGAGAGTAGGATTTACAACCTACTTCAGTGCACCACTCCCTAAACCCGACTTTTATCGGTGTTATTATCTGGTGGCTTCTATAAGAGAACAAGAGCGGAAGGAGTTGGATCCAGTATTCATACTACCTTCCTTAGTCAATGATCTCCCATTCAAGAAGTTCACTTTGTCTTTGAACTTAATTAGAACCGCTCTTAAGATTCACGGTAATCATACACCCACAGAGAAAGAGCGCCTTATCCCAGAGGCTATGAAGTGAAGTGATGTGGACAAATGGCCTCCAACCTCAGCCATCACTCCTCAACTCACCACTCCTTTGAGAATATGCCTCCAGCATTTTTCTTTTCCAGCACATGAGCGCTTTACAATTCCACAGAAACATTTATGGTTTGGATTGTACCGTGCCACTAAAGGGCCTCAAATGATTGACATTGCCACTTATATCCAAGACCAACTTTTACTAGTAGGACATCGTTGGGAGAAGAAAAAGGTTGTCCATGGTTGTTGTGCCCTCACACGCATTATCTATATGTGTTTGGCTTATGATATCTCTATTGAAAGATCCCTTCCAACAACACAATTACAACAATACAAAGGCTCAAGGAAGACCATGCGACCTCCCAATGCAAGAAGAGTAAAGTGCATGCGTGGCACAATCCCTTGTTCTAGAATCACCTTCACCATAGCCCACACCCGAGATCTCCCCACAACGACCTCAAGTTCAATAGCATCCTAGCATTCCACCACTTCGTGTCGGCTTGAATAGCACTGCTACAACACGTGAGCTCTCAGAGGCAATGACCACTATTCCTACCACCATCTCGACCACAGTAACCACCACTATTGAAGTTCTTGTTGTGACCACTACTTTTGTCTCTGAATCTTTTACCTTCCCAGTCACTAGTTTGGGTGCACAACATGTCAACACTACATTTGATTTTGAGATCCTAGAGGTGTTGTCCAGTGACTTCCAGTTTTTGGGCACACAATTTGTTTCTCAAGAATTCGGACGATGTGCGTACCTTAAAACACCATCGGAGGGAGAGAACGTGGACTCTGAAGACAAAAATGACGATCACATGGTGATCAATGAGCGAGCTATTGACATTGAATAGAGTGAGGAAGAAGCACATGAGTCAGAAACACAAGCAAATCTCAAGGGGAAATCAGTACATATGAAGAGGAGACAATAGAAGCAGTAGCATACACGATAGCCATTAGACGGCTACATAACACTATGAATAAGGTTTGGGCAAGCACTAGGGTGATTGAGGAACAGAGCCAAGCTATTTTGTAGCAAGAATTGATCAATGGTGGATTTGAGGAGACTTTCATCTAAGCTATGAATGAATTGTTATAGTCACTAGGTGTACTAGAAGCCTTGTGTCCCTTGCTACGGAAAACCCTTCCCAAGTTTGACCCTCGACGAGTTAGAATCCTCAAAGGACCAGGCACATATATTCGTGTACTAATAGATCTTATGACATCCGCACCGCTTGTGGGTTCTTCTACTATTGACCTAACAGCAAGTGAAGACCCTACCCATGTCTATACCATTAGTGAAACCATCCCCTCTACCCCAGCACCAACCCAACCCTCCTGTGACATTGTAGAGAGCCCGGACATTGGTATTCCATCCCCTATTTTCATTTGGCCCCCGATCTCTAGTCCCATTACGACTACTCCTCCAAGTACCTTTGCCTCCATTTCGCCTATCCATATGCCACCTGTCATTTCCCCACCCCTCCCATTTTCCCTCGTACACTACTAACCCATTGTACTCCTTCACAGTTTCTACATCACCACCCTCATCCTACTCCTCTTTCACATCTTTTGTGTATCTATGAACCTCACCTTTTCCCTTTGTATGGCCCTCCTAGGAATTCCGTCCACAAACTCCTTTCTTATGGCCACCAACAACACCACCCCACTCACCTCTCACCACACAATTGCACCCCCCCACCTCGTACAATCGCACCCACTTCACTCTTTCACATTGTTATCATTGAAAGCACCTCCAACGACATGGAGATTTCACCAACTGCCTCACCAGATGGACATTTGCATGTATCACCCACATCACATAGCACACTTCACACGACACCTATCCACACCTTTCTTACATCACTTTCCATAGCATCCACAATCCCTACCCCAGCTCCCACACCCATTGCATGACAAACCACCCGACATGTGTCATTTCCCACATTTGCATTGTCATCATCTTCCACTATTGATGTTGCCATGCAGTAGATGACACAGTGCCTTCAATAGATCAATGTAGAGTATTCTTTGTTAGGGCAACAACATTCAGCCCTCCAACAGACTATGTAGGATTTTTAGACACAGTTAGATGCACTAACTTTATAGAACTAGGAACTCAATATGAAGTATCAAACCTTGGAAGCAGAGCATCAACAACAACAACACACTCTTGAGGCACAAGTACAGAAATGCATCAAAGAAGTCAAGTCTCCGTTAGATGTCTATTTAATGCACAATGCTCAATTATTGTGCAACATGGCACTCTTTCGAAGGCATCTCAATGTAGCCAAGGAAGAAAATCAATGCCTCCAACAACAAAACTGTGAGAGCTTCGAGGCTACCTTGGATAATCCGCAGACCCCTATCAAGCCCTCTTGTTTTCAAGTTGTTCCTTTGGAGTCAATGCAGATTCTCTTGGAAGACCATGCATGAGTGCTAGAAGATTACGACCCATTACAAGAAGAATGTGGAACACTGAAGGAGACAAATAAGAAATTGTTGTTAAAGGATTTCTTAGGGCCTACCATTGTACAAGAAGTTGCCACATCGGCCCTCCTAGAAGAATTGAATGTGCTAAACATGAAAGTATAGGAATTACAGACCCAAATATCCCACATGATGGAATCCCCTTGATCAGACTCTCCCCCAAACTTGCTGCAACCTGACGAGACCATACCAATACCAGTTGATGACAAATTTGAAGAAGAGTAGGTACCATTGCCTGTGGTTGGAGGCTGATCATCAGCAGAAGGCTAGGATACATATGAGTTACCTCCTCTGACATGGTTAAAAACAATTGAAGAAATTGGAAAAACACATTTGGCACGAGTTGATGTGCAGTTACATGTGATGGACAACATTGAAGAGGTTATTTTAAAGTCTCTATAATTTTTTGCTATCGGACCATGTCAACACATTATGACTAGCAAGTTCTAGTATAAACCTTACTTCCTCTTGCTCACGGAATACAATTTCTAGATTGAAAGCATCACTAAGATGCATCCAACACATGCCACTCAGTTCGAGCCGGAAGATGTTCCCTCGGAAGTGGAAAGGGTTCATATCTATCAACCTACATGGAGGGTGGAATTACTCCAACAATATTCAGAGATGATGCACACGTGGATGCGTGCACCCATCCACTTAAAATACAACCCGTGCTATGCCCCAATTCCTAAACGACATACCTAGAAGACCTTCGTAATAAAATTTCAGAACAACCACCAATGTAAAGACTAGCTCAACTATCCCTATCTCACACCTCCCCGAAATAGCACTCCTACGGTCGGATATATGACGGCCACTATTTGTCATTGGTTACTCCACCTGCATCGGATGACTGATGTTTCCGTGCAAATAAACAAGAAAAGTTTTGATATGATGCAGATGGTATGCAAGACATCCCGATGTGTCAAGGCTCCAACAATGAACACACCAAGATTTGAACATGGCAACTTGGATTTATTATATGACATGAGCATGACACTTCACTCAAAGTATGCTGTGTGTGGCACTGCAGACTGAAATATATGCATGCCTGCTACAAGCAAACATTTGAAGACATGTTCACTACTAGCTTCTAGGAGTACCACTGAGAAGTCTTTATTAGCTGACCCACTCATTTGCTTCACTTGTTTGCATGTGAACGAGTGATGTACTCTAAACAATATCAGATGCCACCTCTAGATGAGCCCCAAACCATCGATTGGGAGAAGCTAGGAAGAGACGTTATCAGGGGAATTCGAATCACGAAAAATACCCTGGCGATAGACCTTCTCAATAATTATACTACTCACGCACAATCAGGTTCTATCAGGCACGACAGAAACAAGGAGGGGAGTGTTCAAGGCAAAGAATGGAGCAAAGGATCTCATCATAGATGTAGAGGAAGCACATAGATTACTTCATAACCCAACAATGATTTTTATCACTAAAACAATGTAATATATGTATATACATCCAATTACTGCATGCCCGAATCCATTTTGTGCAAGCCAAGGAGTCCTCAAGCTTGAGGAGTCTAAGTATAAACCCATACCAATTTTCGTAATTTTTGGAAGCCGTTAGGTACCTCAAATTAGATGTAGAACCTATTTTTTAATTATGCCAGTCACTAGATGTGAAACTAGTCAAAACTAGGCAAAAACTATAAGTAGAGCTAGAGAGATCATTTTGGGGTTGTCATTAAACTTATAAGCTAGTAATTAGAAGACATATTGTAATTAGCTAAAGACGAATATGAGTATGCATTCTTTTCTTGCCTTCCATTGATCTCCATCACCTCTTTCCTTTTGTGTGTGTGGTTTGTGTATGTAATCACATTTCTCACCATCACCCTCATGCACTTCACTTGCTCTTGATCTTCATATTGGCCTAATCTCTTTGTGGATTGACAATTATGAGGTGGAGCTCCTCACGTTGGTACTCACCATTGTACTAGAGTGACAAGAACTTACCCTATCTTATTCTACAATAGCACCAAGATGGAGTTTACCATTAGTGAACTTTTTGAAAACTCATGAGTATCCTGAAGGAGCAAGCCTAGTAAGAAAGTGGGCTTTGGAGGAGCAAAGTAAAGATTATGTGCTCATAGGAAGACAACTGTTTAAACATGGATGACACAATCAATTAAGATTATGTGTACATGAAGATGAGTATATCCCTGTCTTAGAGATGGCCCATTCTAGAGCGACAGGAGGTCATTTTTCAGTTGCAAAAATAGCAAAAATGATCCTCTTCACTGAATTATGGTGGCCAACTTTACATCAAGATGCAGCAACGTATGTGCAGAGATGCGATATGTGCCAACGAACAAAATATCCCATCAGAAGAGACAAAAATTCTAGTGGGACCTATGATTACTACTAGAGCTTTCACTAAGTGGGGTATAGATTTCATTGGACCAATTATCCCACTGTTGTAGTATGCCCTTGGGAGCCAAGACCCACACCACCTTGCATGGAAGCAAGACGGAAGGCTCAAGAAGGACTCTCCTTTCATCCACCCCATCCTCAAACATGTTCAAGCCATTGGTCATCAGCCTGCAGCTATGCCACATGCTTCAAAACATGGAGAAATGGGAGTCAAGGATCCTAGTCTCATATGTAAAATACAAGATAATTGCAACACTCTGCTTACACACATAGAAAATGCTAGCATGCACACACACCTCACTCTCTCACACTCTAAGACTAAATACACATATGTACAAAGCCTTAAGAGAAAAGAGAGTTCTTCCATTGAAAGGATTTTACATGAGAGCATGTCGATCAAAAGCTCTCCCTTTTACAAGAAATGAGCCTATATTTATAGGCTAAGCACATTCTCCCATGTGCTCTTTTTGACTAGTCAAAAAGGAGCACATGCTCATATATCTCTAAATCTTTGTAAATATTCTCTAACAACCACCCACTTCAAGACAAATATAGGTGTGGGAGTTTTCTACGTGGGGAATATGGATGTGTGCAAAAAGGGGCTTTATTGATAAGGCTTCAATACCATAGTCTAAAGGAAATATCAAAAAAGGGGCTTAGGAGAGTGTTCATATGGACATCTCCTAAATACAAAAAAAGGTATTTTTATGAGGGCTAGAGGGTGCCATTACATGAGACAAATTGTGGGCAACCCATATAACAATACCCTCCTCCTCCTAGACTTTGTTGTCCTCGACAAAGCTAAGAAAAGAGAAGCATACAGTGCCGAACTGATCCAAGTTTGGAGTTTTCTTGAATTTTGCAAGGCTGCAAATCTTTTGAATCACAGCTGTCTGCCTTCAAATCTTCATCCCAGCAATACTGAGCGACACAATCCCCTTGGGGGGCAGCCAGCCCAGTCTCCATCCACGGTGCAACACCTCAAGAAGCTCCAATACCTGAAATTTAAACATACATAACAAGTAGACTGATATTGAAAAGAAGAAGCCACAAAATGTTAATTCCATTTTTAGTTTCCACTTCAGGGAGCATCCATTGCTGCAAGACTTGCTCTACTAGAGAGAAGTCTGCATGAAAATCTTCTTTCTTCTACAATTCAACAAAAAAAGATAGCCCAAAAAAAACAAGGAGCCCAGTCAGGACAAGGAGTGCCTATCTCTTATGTCTCTATGATTCCATACTCTGTTATTTTCAAGAGGGAGTGTGACATTTTGCAATGTAAAGCATGAGACGAATGTAGCCTATGGTTCTGCCATCATTTATAATATGCTCCTAGTCAACAAGCTTGCAAATTAGCATGAGTGTTATGTGCTCACAAAATGATTAGACAATAGTGCAATGTTACGACGCCAAGCATTCATGAAATTAAATAGCTTATCCAAATCTACTCCTGCAAATCATCTATAGGAGTCAAGAAGGATCATTGTTGAAGGTCTGTAAGTGTTGACCTGAACTGTGTTATGAGAAATTAAGCCTTAATTGAGCATTGTGAAACTAGGGAGTGACTTCCCTAGCAAAAAACAAACACTCGTAACCTTTACAATTAAAGAGTCCCAAATAGGTCAGAATCAACAAAGTTACCCCTACGTGCCTGTAACTTTCCCTTGATGAATACATGCTCATATTACAGTGAACATTCTTGAAGTACCAGCATTCTGCACCCTAAGTCATTACCAAAAGGTACACAAAGTCAATTATTCATGGTCTAGGAGCCCAAAAAGGTGTGAATACTTAAAGTTTGCATAATGAATTGGGCAACCAAGTGGATCACATTTTGTGCAATCAAAGCTTAAAAAGTGGAGCTCCAAGCATTATGACCATACAGAAGTGAAATCATATTAGGCAATCATGGAATACAGTCCTATTCAACATCGATCATGGAGTTCCTTTGGTAGTCTAGATGGAGCAAACTATACAAAAGCTAAAAACCCATTCAATGTTCCATAGCCTGGCAAACTAAACACATCCGTCATTTTCAAACAAGGGGCCCTTGCATTCATGGGAATTCTAGAGATCATAACTCATGTTTCCTGTGTCTTGCAAGATTAGACATGTGACTATAAAAGATATGAGCTATCAACATGCATGGTCATTGCCTAGTATTGTCCTTTAGTTCAGTCATTGATCATGGGGTTCACGCATGAGTGTGATTCTTTCTTCTAGGTCTACAATAGGCCTTCAGACTTCTGCAGGTAGGTTGGGGAAGTGGACACAACTTAGTTGTGCTTCAACCAGATGATGCCACAATCATCCTTTTCATGAACACAAGTCAATGCATGCAATCTCAATAGACCATATAAAAAAAACAGCAAGTTATGTAAGGTCTTATAGCAATAGTTCTCTACATAGAGATCAGCAGAAAACCCCAGACTAGGAGCCACCAACATCCTTCTTCCTGCATGCCTATAGTGCTCAAAGATTAGTCATATTGAAAGAAGGTATCCATAGGAGTTACCTACCATCATCTGGACAACACATCACTCTAATCACCCTCTTTTCTTACAATCGCATTGGACTTGTTAAAAGATTAGCATCATATAAAAGCTAATCTTCGTGAGAGCCTGAGGGTGTTTTGTGCAATCTCTTCCTGTTAATATAATATGTGAACATGAAGTGCCACAATCTTTAGAAAGACAAGGCATACGATCCATCATTCTTGGGGAACAACAGGAACAATACTGATGTTATGTGTCTTTTTAAGAAATGTGTAGGAAAACTTTTACTATGAACCATGGCAAATCCTTCAGCCCACTTGACTCCCAACATGATTCAGGCACATACATGCATTCGATTTTTTTTCTATTATCAAGGCATTACTAGTCATGAGGCCAATCTTTAAACCATACCAAAAACTCATCCTTATATTCATTACCTGCATGTGTGCATCTATCTAGGTCATTTATGTGACAATTTGTAGCAGAATTTGTAGGGACGATTCCTGCCAGCTTATGCATGAAGAAGTGAGTGCATTGCAAAGTAAAACATGCATGTGACTGTAACATGACATTCCTATGACTTTATTCTCATCAGAATTTGATTAACTTGATAAAGTTGGATTCCCCAACCAGTACCTACATATGAGCATCAGATGACATCAACTAAGAAAGTGATTTGGGTTAGTATTTTCACAATCATTAGACCCGAATCAACAACAAGAAGAGGATGATGTTTTTTTTTACCTATGCGAGTTATATCAAATTAGACCCATTTCATAGAATCCTTTTGTTTTTGTGGGGTTGGACACATCCCCCTTGAAGGCAGTCACACACAACTCCCATGAAAGTCAAGCTCTGTGTCATCTAAAGCAGGCATGCTTCCCAATAGTGTAGAATGGGGATTACTTCTCATAGTTTCTTTCCAATTGTGGCTACATCCCCTTTTACAAGGACCCAAGCCACAAGTAAACATTATTTAATTTATTTCATACTCACTCTTGCTTCTTGGCAAAAGATCTTGTTGTAGCATGGTGGTCTTGTCAGCTTCGTCTGTGTTCAAACTAGGCAAAACAAATCACATTTCATGAACTTTCACCATAAAAGAGAGCATATCCACCTTATGGTAAAACAATCGCTATCCATGACATATTAGATAAAGTGATGGAAGAAAATGTGGTAATGTAGGCCTTAATGCCTTAAAGATTGTCAATGCAGCCCGCCCCAAAAAAAGAAGGCGTGAATCAGGAAAAGATGTTTCACCTCTTTATGTGTGTATGGCATCGACAATTTGTGTCCTTGCAAGTCATAGTTATCTTCCCAACTACATGGGAATTATTAAAACCCCAAGGTGTCAGCATCATAGGTGAGCTTATCATCCAAACATGGCATTAGGAATGTGTCATTCAAACCTGGTCACGCTTCATGTTTGCAATCATTATAGCACAAAACATTTCATGAGTGTAATTACATGGGGCACGAGAAAAATTTCATGAGTGTAATCGCATGGGGCACGGAAGTGGGGACATGTGAGGAAATTCATGCACAAAATACACCCACTAACTTTGAATGAGAGCGAATCTTGTACCAATATTGTTTGAATGTTAATCTATTACAATTCTTTGACGAGAAGACTTTTTACATACACCCGCCCAACCCAACACAGACAAAGATATATACTCAAAGATAGAAACACTTACGGAAAGTCTGTTCATTTAAAAGGGTCAAACTCGAACATAAGATGTTCTCACGAAGCCTATCACATCACATTTGACTAGGAGGAAAACAACAAACAAATTTTGATGTAATTACCATTATAACAACACCTCCTCAAGGCATTTCACACTTGTGCACCATTTGAGAGCCTTCTTTGAGGAGCACCAAGGCCGGGTTACCCTGTCATCTTTGAAGGGTATGGAAAGTTTGTATCCTAAGAAAAATAGCATTTCATCAAAATGTGCCTCAGTAGCGAGCAGTCGAACATTCAATGGAGGTAGGGTGAGAGAAGGTTGAGTAAAGAAATCACTGATTCAGTCAGGAGAAGATAGCATAATGTAATCTACAAGACATAGTGTAGTAGAGCCATCAATTGTGCTCCCGCTCTATGGGTTGTAGATGTGACTGCGTTGCAGTGGATGGTAAACAACATGCCAACAAAGTTTCTCAATTTCTAGAGGATTAGGGCCATATTGGGTGAAAAACTCGTGGTTAAAAGGGACTATAGCCTATCTTGAAACACATCCCATCTAGTGACAAAGCAAGAAATTCCTTCCTGCACATCAAAGGATGAATAGGGAATTTTGAAGTGCATTCGAGCTTTCCTAAACACTAAGCGAGAGTGTACCTCTCACAACATCTGTACCCCGGCTTGATGATGTGGATTTATAATCATCTGTTCATGAGTCGAGAGGAGGGGGAAGCAGCAAAGATGCATCACTTTGAATGATAAGAAACTTTCATGAGAGGAGCTTTGTGTGGAGCTTAGCATAACCCACATAGCCATGGCTCCATACGAAGCAACAGGGGAGCAGCCACGCAGCCTCGTAGTAGATCTAGAAAAGGTAACCAAACTCGAACGTGTTCCTCAGAGCTACGATGTGAATCCAACACTCATCATATGCAACAGAAGAGACCGGGAGGTGCCAAGGTCACTGAAAAGGATGCGCAGAGCTGGGAGCCCAACCTCAAACATTCCACAAAGATGTGGGGAAGCAAGGCACGAACCCATACAGATCATGAGGGAGCCATGGCTCACCTTTGTCGCACAGGTCTTGTAGGCTAGAAAAGACCATAAGGGCATGACTTCACAAATGGAGCAGAGCATGATTGGGAGGGAAGAGAAGATTCTTCTCCCACCTACCACACACAGCTCAACGATCGCATGTGATTGCAAATGAGTTAAAGAGAAGCCCTTTAACTCCTCCACCACGTCCTAGACTGACAGCTACAACGGAAATTGTGCATGGCAATAAATGATGAGAGAGGGAGCCCATGTACCTCCTTCCTCGAATTCGAATTGCGCCCAAGTAGGAGCATTAGAGTTTTTTTTTTTTATGTGGAGAGATAGGAATCCAAAGACAATGTTATGCATTCATACTTCATTTGGGTTTTTTTCGAAATGGATGAGAGGGAGGTTCAAGAGGAAGTAACTACCCACCCCCCTTTCCAAGGCAGCCACTAAAACAGAGGTGAAAGAGATGGGGAGTGATGCCACTAAGTGAGTGTGTAGAGATGTGTGTGTATGAAGAAGAAAGAAGGGGGTTAGCGGGTGTTTCTGTGTCACCAACCAACATGAACTAAAACTAAACTACTAAAAACAAGAAATGGGCAACTATTGGCCCAATGGAAGGGTGAAAGCGCCATGCCAACACACATATCCTAAGAGTATAAGCAAAAAAATTGTAAATCAATATCTTACCACATGCTCTTGAGCACTCCAAATGATGAAAGGTTGTTCTCCCCGACAGCGGCGCCAAATTTGTTGTTGTAGTATGCCCTTGGGAGCCAAGACCCACACCACCTTGCATGGAAGCAAGAAGAAAGGCTCAAGAAGGCCTCTCCTTTCATCCACCTCATCCTCCAACATGTTCAAGCCATTGGCCATCAGCCCGCAGCTATGCCACATGCTTGAAAACATGGAGAAATGGGAGTCAAGGATCCAAGTCACATATGTAAAATACAAGATAATTGCAACACTCTACTTACACACATAGGAAATGCTAGCATGCACACACACCTCACTCTCTCACACTCTAAGACTAAATACACATATGTACAAAGCCTTAAGAGAAAAGAGAGTTCTTCCATTTAAAGGATTTTTACATGAGAGCACGTCGACCAAAAGCTCTCCCTTTTACAAGAAATGAGCCTATATTTATAGGCTAAGCACATTCTCCCATGTGCTCTTTTTGATCTCTTATCTCTCTAAATCTTTGTAAATATTCTCTAACAACCACCACTTCAAGAAAAATATAGGCATGGGAGTTTTCTACGTGGGGAATATGGATGTGTGCAAAAAGGGCTTTATTGATAAGGCTTCAATACCATAGTCTAAAGGAAATATCAAAAAAGGGGCTTAGGAGAGTGCTCATATGGACATCTCCTAAATACAAAAAAAGGTATTTTTATGAGGGCTAGAGGGTGCCATTGCATGAGAGAAATTGTGGGCAACCCATATAACAACACCCACCTACGAAAGGCTCACATGCTGAATACATAATAGTGGCTACAGACTATTTGACCAAATGGGTAGAAGCAAAACCCACAAAGAAAAATGATGCAAGAATCACTGCCAAGTTTCTATTTGAAAACATATTTACAAGATTTGGATTACCAATTGAAATTGTGAGTGATTGAGGCACACACTTTATTAATGAAGTGATAGAAATGTTGATGAATGAGTTCTTAGTAATTCATAAGAAGTCGGCCCCTTATCACCCACAAGCCAATGGACAGGCAAAAAGTTCCAATAAGGTGTTATGTACTGTTTTGACAAAAATAGTGAATAATGGGCGTTCGGATTGGGACAAACAATTACATCGTGCCTTATGGGCTTTTAGATTTTCCTACAAGACTGCTCTTGGCAAAACACCATTCAATCTAGTATATGGCCAAAATGCAATTTTGTGAATTGACTTCTTGATTCCTACTCTTGAATTAGTTGAGATGTATGAATGGACTAGAGATGAATTGTCCCAAAAATTAGATCAAATTGAAAAGTTGCATGAGACTAGATTGCAAGCAGTAGCATGCATCTATGGGGCCAAAAGAAGACAAAAGGCATATTATGATGCCCATATCAAAGACAAGGGACTCAAGGAAGGTGATTTAGTCCTAGTGTATACCTTAAAGCAACATGCAAAAAAATTGCAAAAGAGGGGACATGGACCACTAGTCATCAATCACATTTTGACTAGTGGAGCAATGAACTTAGCCACCCTAGATGGAGAAATTTTAGCCGATTACATAAGTGGATGTCGTGTGAAGATATACTTAGAACCCTTGACCAAGGAGATGCTGCCTAGACTTCTAGCAACAAAATACCGAAAGGAAGAGGGTGAGAGAATAAGAGAAGAGGCGAGACTTGAAGCCTTAGAACGAATATGGAAGCGAAAAGAATGGATGCATGAAAGAGATGAGAGATGTCGACAAGGAGAGGAACCGACCCCCACACCTAGCTATGGAGCATCAAAAGCCAAAACCCTAGGATGTTAAATCAAAGAACCGTACTTAAACCTAGGAGTGTGAACCAAGGAATATCACCTGGTGGATGTCTTAATTGATATAGGAGCAGCAGTAAGTTGCATATGCTCTTCATTAGGACAACAAGTAAAAGCACAACTTAGACCCACTAATGCACATATGATGGGGATAGGAGGAAACACCATTGAATGTTTAGGTGAAGTTACACTATCTTTATATGTAGGGAACAATTTGATGCAACAAAAGCTTCTAGTTTGTGATAATGATGACCTGAGAGGAGTTAGTGCTAGCTCAAGACTAAATATATGAATTCGGGGTGACAATCCACTTAGCTCTAGGCTATATATCAGCCAAGATTGGGGAGAGAGAAGTCTTTAGCCTATTAGATGAGAGACCTTTGAAGACTACCAGCCAAGGGTTTAATGACTATGAATGGACACATGCTTACGAATCTATACCATTGTCTAGCTCCATTCAAAAAGCCTCTATTTCTGACCTAAAATCGAAAACCCCCAATCTTCTTACTCTTCATACCCCACTAAATCTTTCTTATCAATCTAGCCAATCTAAGGGCCAGAGTGAGGTTTTTATTACTAGTGAGTGGTCCCACAATGCAAAGCAGAATCACCACCAACTTATCTACTAGCAAGGAAAGGAATGAGGCAAATATGGATTCGCAAGGACCAGATGGATGACTATAAGCATAAGATCAAACCAACAAACCAATGGTTGCACTAAACACATAGTGCACGTGTGGATACCAAAGAAGTTGATGGTGGTTCAAGGAACCAAATATGGATACTAAAGACAACATTCAAGCTCAACAAGGAGCATCCACAAAAACTACATGGACATCAAAACCAATCCTGGAAACCCCCCAAAGACAAAGAAAGCACGGGAAGAGAAGACCACCATGCAAACAAATTGTAGCTCCAACAATGATACGATACATGTGGAGGGTGAAGGTGAAGAGAAACCGTGCAACTCTAGAAGGCATGACCAATGTCAAGAATGACACTCTAGGCACCACAACAGGAAGAAGTGGATCCCAAAGTCAAAACTAAAAAGGCCATTGACATAGGTAGAGAATTCCTCTCACACTCATGCTGAGTCAAATGCACTTCGAGTATGCATGATAGGGCCCCATTACAAGGCCATGCATTCGGCACACCAGTTTCTCTATATCAACAGTAGTGAATATTTCCCTCCACGAGAATAGGAAATACCTTGTAGTATACAAGAATAATAATAAATTGAAATAAACATTGCTTCGGCTATGACACTGAATTCTATTTTCCTTTCAGCAAAAACTACTTATGAAAAGATCAGGTATTGTGTTCCTTTTACACTCTGTGAGTGGGGACCTGACGCACGGAGTGGACGGCTTCACCATGATAATAAATGAAATTGATCATAAGTTTGATACTCACAACATCGACACGTGGACATTGGTTTTGCAATGAGCAACCAGCAAGTGAACATTAGGTCCCTGATTATGATGAAAATCATGGATAGATATCATCAATTTCCAGTAATGACTCAGGAATAGAAATATGAGCACAAGATGGAATAGAAGCATACCTGAAGCTTCCCATTTAGAAATCGCACTTTCAAAGGTGTACGCAAGTGATGAATACCCTACATCGAGAACTTGAGAAGCCATCCATCCCTGAAGCTACTGTGTTAGAAAAAAATGGAGAGTCACAAACGATTAGATTCACTCATGAGCTGATCAAGGCAGCATTTAAATGGCCAAAGGATGGTATAACTGATCTAAAAGATGAAAGCCATGAGGCTAAGAAAAGAACATTCAAGGACATCAATAGAATCGACATTGAAGATGAAGTATAATTGGTGCACCAACATTTTTGCTTCCTAAACATGCATAGATACACAACCCCCCAAAAAAGTGGTAGTGCAATTGCTATCCCACACAACCAAACAGATCGGCAATCAAATCAATTTGACCCATATGTTCAAGAGCGGATATTCAAAGCAAAAAAGCAATGGGAACATAAGAAGTATCTAAATGGTAGCTCTGCTTTGACCTTATTGATATATCAAGCTTTAGGTATGAAGGAGTGTTTAGGACTCATGCCTTCCACTATTGAAATGACACAATATGTAAAATCTACCACTGTACCCGAGAAAAAGAAAGGCAATACTATAGTGGAAGAGGTTGGCACTATCTCCAGAACTACAATGAGAGGTGCTAAACATGCTCAAGCAGAGGTGGTATCCCACACCCCACAATAAAAAAGAATACATGTACTTCCAAAGACATCCTTTGCAAAACCTCCCACCATTACTGAACATGATCTCTCTACTACACTAGAAGCAACCAGTGCTTGCACTAAGGTCAAGTGAACCTTACGGCACAGGGTCACCAGTATTTTCAATCAAGTAAACAACAAAAGTCCACACAAGTAGGCAAAAGCATATCAAAATTGGATTGGTATAAAGAATTGGTTTTAAGCAATTCAAGCTTAGAAGATAAATTGTCCGAGGATCATGATATGCTAAATACTGACATACACACGGATGAGCATGTTTACGAGGAATGGGATGAGTTGAACCAAGTTCAGAATCAAGTAAAATATCAGATTATGCAAGAAGACCAAACTCAAGAGATGCAAAAAGAACAACCAGAGAAGGTTCACACCATTCAACTGAATGACCAAACAAGGATAATGCTCAAAGAGGTGTCACCTTCCCCATCCAAAACATTCATGCATCCAAAAAAAAGAACAAAATCATGAGGATGTACATGAAGAACAAGGACCTAACATACCCATTTGAGTGGTTGCCAAACCATCACCCTTGGATGTGGTAGTTGATTCTCAAAAAGAGCAATATAAAGAATCTGAAACACATGAAACAACAACTAAAACTGATGAGGTTGAGCCAAGAGTGCAACTCCATATCAGGCAGCCAAATGAAGAGACACTACATGTTGCTCAAGGTAAAAATCTATGAAAGGGTGAAGAACCCATTATTTCACAATCATGGCTTAATGTGGATGTGAATCAATTGAATAAAATAGTCAAAAATATGAGTGACATGTTCATGAGGGCACAAAACATATTAATGGAAGAAGATAAAGAAAAAACCAAACTATTTGAGGCAAAACATTGATTCCAAATCATGAGCAAAGAGCTCTCCACCAAAAACATAAGTGCTCAGCAAGAACTTGCACAGATGATAGTTGAAGTGGTGGCCAAGCATGAGGAACTAAATAATGTAAAACAGGAAAAACTTGACGATCAAAGGAAAACTAGAAGAAGCCACACAATCTATACCCATGCTTCAGTAGGAGCTCACAACACTGAAAAATCAATAGGCAATATATGAAGCTGAGAAAGTGCGCATGAAAAACCAAAGCAAGTTATTAGAAATTCAAGTTAAAGTCTATATGGATGAAGTAGACAACGTGTGTACTAGGAATGAAGAATTAATGAACTCCATTTTGTTAAATCAAACTATTGACACAACCGCCATAGATGGTGAAGGAATGCAAGAAATGAAGGCAAAGTTGTTCAAAATGGAAGATCAGTTAAAACAAGAGCAAAGGAAACATGCCGAGATAGAAACAAAATATAATGGAACACAAAAACACTAGTGTTGATATATTTAGGTAGTGATGTGTCTGAACACACTAGGACCGCCGGGGCACTTTTTTCCCTCTTTACAAGGTTTTTTTCCCCCGGCTTGTATATACGCCTATTGCCCTAATGGGCTACTTATCTTTGTACATTCTCTAGTAATACATTCAGTATTGTGTGTTTGTGCTCCAAGCTTCTTCTTCTTCCTTGTGTTGTTCGCGTGCTTCCGCAGACGTCTAACTCCAACAATTGGTATCAAAGCGGGTCATCGCTTCATCTAGGGCGCCGTCGACACTCCTCTGTTTGCAGTCTCAGAATCGCACGAATATTGGTCAGCATACTCAGCGTGTTTCCGAGATCAAAACAGATTCACTATGTGGTGCCGAAATTGCGATCTGAGCTCGTTTCGGCCTCCAAATGCACTATCATAGCGCTTGTGCAGGCTATTTCGTCTTTTTGTGCCAAAGGTATATACCACTTTCTGTTCACCAGTTTAAGCGTCTCGAAGTCTACTACAGGTCTAGCAGAACTCGTCTAGGCAATTCTATTCAACTTTTTGAGATACAGTCAAGGTATTTTAGTCACCGACCATGGCTGAAAGCAGTGATGTATTCCGTATGTTGGCTGTTGAGGATAAGTTGGATGGTACCAAGTACCCATTATGGGCTTATATGATGCGACATGTTTTGGTTGCAAAAGGATTGTGGAACATTATGCAGTGTGTTGAAAGACGTCCTGTTACACCTGTAACGACAGGTACTATAAATACAGGTGCTGGAGCTGATGAAGATGGTGTCGAAGATGATATTCCGCAGATTCCTGTTCGTGCTGTTGTTTCTGTTGCACCTACTGTAGAGCAAATTTGTTGGGATGGCACAGATGCCCAGGCATATGCATTGATAGCTTTGTTTGTCAAACATGCCATTATTCCTCATATTCGCTCTTGCAGAACAGCTAGGGATGCTTGGGATACACTTACCACATTGTACCAAGCTAGGAATGAGGCTCGTGTTGCTTACCTCCGAAAACAGTTGGAGAGTGAGCACATGAATGAAGGTGATTCTATGGAGAGTTTCTAACTAAGATCAAAGATTTGAAGGAACAGTTGATTTCTGCTGATGAGGTTATACCAGATAGCTAACTTGTGCAGACCATTTTGAATGGTCTTCCTGATTCATATCAGAGTTTTGCTTCTACTCTTCGGTTGATGATGAAAGGCAATCCGAATGCCTTATCATTTGAGGAGTTAGTCTCTGTTCTGTTGCAGGAAGATCGGTCCAGGCAGAACAGGTCCATTATGCGTGTTGCAGATCAAGCTTTCCTGGGTAGTCAGAAGGGCAAAGGAAAATGGAGCTCTTCTATTTGTAAGCAGAAATCTGCAAATGCTGCACATTCGAAGAACCAGGATAAAGATGAGAAGAAATCAGAAAAATAGAAATTGTTTTGCAAGTACTGCAAAGGGAATGATCATATCATAAAGAACTGTCCAAAACTGGCTGCAAAAGAGGCAAAGAAAAAGGAGGCTGGAATGGTTGTTGCAGAAGCCTCTACACCAAAAACAGAGTCTGCTAATCTTGTGCAGGAAGAAGAATGGGCGTTTACTACTGTTCGCAGTTTTGACCCATCTTCTCATGAGCACTGCATGTCTGCAGTGGACTCAGATGTTTGGTACTTTGACAGTGGGGCGACCAAACATATTACCTCGCAACGCAATTTCTTCTCTTCACTCGAGCCTGCCCCTACAGGGAATACTATCACATGCGCCAACAACTCCTCTTATCCTGTTATGGGAGTTGGTAAGATCATTCTGACTACTGTTGATGGTAGTTCTTTCACCTTGTCAGATGCTTTATTTATGCCAGGGATCAAAAAGAACCTGTTATCAGTTTCTGCATTAGCCAAGATTGGTTTGGTTGTGAAATTTGTTGATGACAGGTGTACAGTTCATGATCTTTCAAATGGCGATGTGATTATTGCTTCTGGCATTTTATGTCGTGGGCTGTATAAGCTCATAGACTACAAAAGATCTGTTAATGATTCGGCATGTGCAGTTCATGATTCTCAGGCTATGCCAGATGCAAAGATTGGCATGCACACTTTGGTCATCTGAATTTTGCTAGTTTGCTACACCTGCAGAAATTTGATATGGTGTCTTCTTTGCCCAAGCTTAAGGCACCCGGAAAACATGTATGTGAAGGCTGTATTTTGGGCAAAATGCAGCGTTCCTCCTTTCCAAAAGATGGTTCTGTTCGGGCTACGCAAAAATTGCAGCTTGTACATAGTGATGTTTGTGATCCTATGCAGACACCCTCTTTTGGAAATTACCTTTACTTCATCACTTTCATTGATGATTTTTCCAGGCATGCATGGGTATATCCATTGAAGGCAAAGTCCGAAGTGTTCATGTGCTTTAAACAGTTTTTGGTTTTGGCTGAAAATCTGTCAGCATGTAAAATGGGCAGCCTCCATTCTGATCGAGGGGGGGAATATATGTCTTCTGATTTTAATGCATTTCTGGCTAAACGTGGGATAAAACACCAGTGTAGAGTGCCGTATACACCTCAACAGAATGGAGTTGCTGAACGAAAGAACAGGTCACTCATGGAGATGGCGAGGTGCATGGTCAAAAGTCAAGCTTTACCACATAGTTTCTGGCTTGAGGCTGTCATGTGTGCAGCATATGTACTGAACAGGTGTCCCACTAAAGCGTTGCAGTCTATCACTCCATATGAGGCTTGGCATGACCGCAAGCCATCTGTTGCTCATAAAGCATTGATGGCGAGGTGCATGGTCAAAAGTCAAGCTTTACCACATAGTTTCTGGCTTGAGGCTGTCATGTGTGCAACATATGTACTGAACAGGTGTCCCACTAAAGCGTTGCAGTCTATCACTCCATATGAGGCTTGGCATGACCGCAAGCCATCTGCGTGTTTTTGGTTGTTTGGCATATGCATTAGTGTCTGAACAACATCGCAGAAAATTGGATGATAAGGCAGTAAAATGTATTTTTGTTGGGTACAGTTCTGAAAGTAAAGGCTATCGTCTATATCATCCACAGACTAAACGCATTCTGGTTAGCCGTGATGTTGTCTTTGTGGAAGATGCTATTCAGCCATTGCTTTCATGTACTAAGGAGACATCTGTTAGCTCCAAAGACATGTATGATACGTTGATGCCTCTTTTTATAGGTGGACAATCTAGTGCTGGTCCTAATGAGGCAACTTCTCAGCCTTTGCAGGTTTCATATGATGATGCAGATCATTCTATTTCTGATGCAGATTTACATGATGCACTTGTTGATGAGAGAGCCTGATATTGAGCAAGCAAAAACTATGCCAAAATGGCTGGTGCAGACTTTGCGTGACAGCAAATTAGATGCACCTTTGTCATATCGTTCTTGTCCAGGCTCTCATAGTGCCTCCTTTGCATCAGATTGCTATGCTATGGCTGCGTCTAGTCTCTGTGGTGAGAATGAGCCTGTTTCTTTTGATGAAGCACAGAATTCAGAAAATTGGATGGCTGCCATGCAATCTGAATATGATGCTATAATGAAGAATGGTACATGGTCTTTATGTGACTTGCCTCCTGGCAAGAAGGCCATTGACACTAAGTGGGTATACAAGCTGAAGCGTAAACCTGATGGTACAGTTGACATGTATAAGGCTAGGCTTGTTGCAAAGGGTTATGCGCGGGAAAGAGGCATTGATTTTGATGAGACCTTTGCACCTACATGCCGTATGACTACTGTTTGGAGCATTTGTGCACTTGCAGCCCATGATGGTTGGAATGTACATCAGTTGGACATTAAAACAGCATTTCTGAATGGTGACTTGCATGAAGAAGTGTATGTTTTTCAGCCCCGTGGCTTTGTGTAGAAAGGGCATGAAAACCAGGTGTGCAAGTCAAAGAAGGCATTATATGGTTTAAAGCAAGCACCACGTGCTTGGTATGAGAAGATACATGCCTATCTGGTTGCACATGGTTTTGTGAACAGTCCAACTGAAAGCACCTTATATGTTAAGCGTGCTAATGATTGACTTCTGATCATTGTTGTCTATGTTGATGACATGCTACTCACTGGTCCTATTGATTTGCATGCCTCATTTGAGATGTCTGATTTGGGGCATTTGCATCACTATTTGGGCATTCAGTTTATGCAAGTTGATGGTGGAATGGCTTTGTGTCAAACGAAATATATTGACACATTATTGCAGCATTTTGGCCTTGAAGACTGTAAGCCTATTGCCACTCCTATGGAGACATGTTTACGATTGAGTCTTCATGATGCTGGAGATGCATTTGATGCTGTTCTCTATCAGCAAGCTGTTGGATGCTTGATTTACTTATGCATTACTCGGCCAGATATTTAGTTTGCTGTCTCACAGATGAGCAGGTTTATGCATTGCCCAGGAGTCACACATTGGAAGGCGGTTAAGCGCATCTTTCGCTACTTGAGTGGTACTCGGCTACTTGGGTTGTTTTATCCCAAGGGGCGATCACTACCGCCAGATTTGCATGATTTCTCTGACTCAGATTGGGCTGGTTGCTATGACACTCGTGTGCCAAAGAGTTTGATGAGTTCTTGCAGGACAAAGGTATCAAAAGGGAAGTGACTACCAGGTACTCTCCTCAACTAAATGGAATTGCAGAGAGGAACAAGACATTGGTTGGATCATCCCGAACAATGCTTGAAGAGAAGAAGTTGCCACATTATCTATGGGCAGAAGCTATTTCAACTGTTGTGTACCTTGTCAATAGACTACCATCCAAATCACTTCAAGGTATGACTCCTTATGAAGCATGGCATAGAAGAAAACCTAGTCTTGGACATTGCAAGGTTTTTGGTTGTTTAGCTTATGTTCATGTACCATCACAAATAAGAGGCAAGCTAGATGAAAGGGCAACAAAGGTAGTGTTTATTGGATATGATTCAACTCAGATGGGTTACAGGTTCTTCAATCCTTCAACCAAGCAATTCACTACAAGTAGAGATGTTGTGTTTGAAGAACATAGGTCTTGGTATGATGAAGACAAACAAAAGGTAACACTACCATATGATCTTGATTCTGACTCTCATCAATTAGGAAGCAAGCATGATACATAGGTCCAGGATCCAAGAAGTGATACAGCCGATGACCAAGATGAAAGAGAAAGGGATTACAAGCTATGGAAGTCAAGAGGCAAAGCAAAGATGCAAGAGGTTGGAGAATGCTCAAAACAAGCACCTAGAAGATCAACAAGAGAGAAGAAACAACTAGAAAGGTATGGATATGATTCCACATTTGTTACAAAGCATTCAATCTACTTGGAAAAAGACTCTATTTCAGATGAACCCTCAACCTATGAAGAGGCAAAGGGAAACCCTAATTGGTAAAAGGCCATGAACGAAGAGATAGATGCATTGAAGGAGATGGACACTTGGGATTTGGTTCCAATGTCACCAAATCAAAAGGTAATTGGTTGCAGATGGGTATATAAAGTTAAAAGAAATTCAGATGGATCAGTTTGTAGGTACAAGGCAAGATTAGTTGCCAAAGGATGCTCACAAACTCGTGGTATAGACTATAAGTAAACAATCTCACTAGTTGCAAAGATGACTACAATCAAGACATTGATAAGTGTAGCTGCTGCAAGGAATTGGAGACTCCTCCAACTTGATGTGAAAAATGCATTCTTAAATGGTTGGATAAGTGAAGAGGTATACATGTCACAACCACCAGGTTTTGAAAACCCTAATCATCCATCTTATGTTTGTAGACTTAAGAAAGCATTGTATGGATTGAAACAAGCTCCAAGAGCTTGGAATTACAGGTTGGTTATATATCTTCAGGATCAAGGGTTCAAAGCTAGCAGCTCAGATCCTTATCTATTCATCAAAAGGGATCACAATAAGGTTATCTATCTATGTGTATATGTAGATGATATTATTGTGACAGGTGATGATCTAAATGGCATTCAAAGGATCAAGAGACACATGCAAGAGGAGTTCAAAATCAGTGACCTAGGTGAGCTCACATATTTCCTAGGTATGCAGGTGATATATACAGATGAAGGAATGTATTTGACTCAAAGAAGATAAATTCAGGATCTTCTTCTCAAGTTCAAAATGGAGAACACTAAACCTGCAGGTACACCTTTGGAGATGAATCATAAACTAAGTGTTTATGAAGGTGAGAAAATTGAAGACATTAAAGAGTATCAAAGCTTGGTAGGTAGCTTGATATATGCTACTCATACACGGGCAGACATCTCATATAGTGTGGGAGTGCTTAGTCAGTTCATGCACTCACCAAGAAGACCACACATGGATGTGGCTAAGAGAGCACTTAAATATCTCAAAGGTACAATCAATGAAGGTTCAAAGCTAGTGTCATGGAGTTCCAAGAAGCAATCAACAGTTGCTTTATCCTCAACTGAAGCAGAGTACAGAGGCTTGACCATAACAACTCAAGAGGCAATATGGTTAAAAGCATTGTATACAGATTTGGGACTTGTGAGTTCCAAACCTCACATATTTGGAGATAATGTAAGTTCCATGCATCTAGCGCCAAATCATATTTTTCATGCGAGAACCAAGCACATAGAAGTCCATTACCACTTCATCAGGGAGAAGCTCATGGCAAAGGAGATCAACATTTCTTTTGTTCCTACTGAAAAGCAAGTAGCAGATATGATGACAAAGGCACTTGATGGAATAAAGCTTTGTAGATTCAAAGCTATGGAAGGTATTCAATGTTGGTGCAGAACAATCACCAATTGAAGATTTGAAGGACAAAGGATGGATATGAGATCAAGTTTTGAAGCAAAGAAGATGGACACATTCACAGAGTGAAAGACATGTACACATATGTACATTAGTTAAGACATAGGTTACATATACTTATGCTTTGATAAAAAGTCTGTACATAATTGCCTATAAATACTTTTGAAAATGTCGGGGCATATAAAGAAGACAAGGAGAGACTATGTATGAGCATAGGAATAGAGAAATAAGTGATTGTAAATGTCAGTAGACACATGAGAAGTGAGTTGAAGTCTCTCTCTCATTTTCAGTTGTAGTCTTCTTCAGAAATGAAAGAAATATTGCGCCCGATGTTTCTGTGTTTGCTCCATCTGTGGTAGATCATTTGTAAAATCCTTTTGAGGATATCTAAGTTCATAGTTAATGAGTCTATGACTAGAGTTTCAGAATCTAATTGTAAACAGGCTAGGAGAATTGTGTGTAGGAACATTCATGTGTAAGGAATGTTCACAGTCTTCTGAAACAGGCGCAGATTTTGAGTCCAATGAAATGAGTAGTACTTAGTGCACAGTGTAAAGTTTTACACATATGATAGCTCAAAATCTAAGTTGAGAGATAAGCTATCTACAGCCAAAAGGATTTGGTAAAATGGGTTTGAGATTGTGAGAACCAAAGTTAAGAAGTTAGGGGTGTCAAATCTGTTGGAACATCAAGCTTACACTATGCTTGAGGTGGATTTGATCTACATCAAAGGCTATCGCGTCGAAAGAATATCCGTTGGAGAGTTCTTTTTCATATGCTCATTTATTGTATTTTTTGAGAATATTTTGATGGCTCATTTACCGTTGTAAAAGCCTTGAGTTGTACACATGTAAAAGTACAAATATCGGGCCAAAATCCCACGAAATTTTGGTGGTTGAAGTTACATTCAATCAAGCAATCAATCACCTAAAAGTAGATCAATCAAGATCTTCACTTTTCCTAGATTGTAGGGAAGTGAATTGATTCCCTCCAACAACCATTCCCACCTTCATTTGAATTCAAATTCAACTTGTAAAAGTCGTGGAACACTCCTATAGGCTATATAAGGAGTTGAAATCACTTGTACATTACATGGAAGCAATATACATACACTTGTGACCATCATTGTCTTGCTCCTTCAATTTCTGCATCATCTTCTTCGCCAACAGTAATCTTGCAGAGGCTGCTGCTCTCTCCTCAGAGCTCCAAATTGAGTGCAAGAGGACGCATTGGAAAGGTATCCGTGTCTAGTTTATGCTTGTAAATTTTCAAAGCATTTGGTTCAGCAGATTTGGAGAAATCTGAGTTTTTCTGCCTCGGGGTCAATCTCTGCATATTCCTGAAAAATAGGAAGTACCACCGGTGAATGTCGCATTCATTCCTATAGCATATTTTGCTTATTCCTTATACTTTTGTGCATTCCATACACTCAACCCTATGTGTATCACTCCCATAAAAGGATTTTTTCTAATTGTAATCACGCTGGTCGCTATGGGCATTTGAAGTTCATTGTCTCTTCCATAGATAGTAAGTTTTTGGAGCTAGTCGACCCGCGAACCTATCTGTTTTGTATCGACTCATTCTCCTTGATGCTCCAAGGTACATAGTGTGTTTCTTTGCACTTATAGCATTCCTATAAGGTCTATTTGAGTCTCCAAAAGCTCAAGGGCTGGTCTTGTGCCGGTTGGCTTGACCAAACTTCATCGCTTCGAAACGCACTTTTCTACCTTCGACAAGCTTCTCCAAGTTCTTTCAATGGTATCAGAGCTAGTTCAAGATGGGTGACGGCTTTCCCTCAATGATCGAGAAGCTTGATCGACACAACTACGCGGCTTAGCAAATCAGAATGGAGGCCTACTTGCAAGGTAGAAATCTTTATGGAATTGTAGCAGGTGATGAAGCTATGCCTATTCCAAGATCCAAAGGAGGACCTACACAAGAGGAGACAGATAAGCTCACACTTTGGTGCGCAAGGGATGCTCAAGCAAGGTCGTACATACTAAACTCTATCTCTGACTTTCTATTACCACATATTAGAGGATGCAAGACATCTCAAGAGACTTGGGATGCCCTGGAGACTTTCTTTTCTGCTAGTACCAAAGCAAGAAAGAATCATCTTTGGAACGAGTTCAACCAAATGAAGAAGACACCTAAACAAACCATCACAGAGTTTGTTACCAAGGTCAAAGAGGTTGCGGATCAGTTAGCATCCATTGGAGAGCTGATTGAAGAAGAGGTCATCATGAGGCAAATTCTCAACGGCATTCGAAGTGATAAGCAATGGCAATCCTTCACGACGGCCTATGATCTCATCATGGATGTGCAGACTCCAGACTTCAACATCTTTCTTGGACAACTCTTCAATCAAGAAGCCAAGAATAGCATAAAGGAAGGTAACTCTTATCATGGAAATTCAACGAGTGCTCTATATGCAGATAAGAAGGATAAGAAGCAGAAAGGCAAGAAGAAGGAAGAAGACGAAGAAGAGACTTCCCAAGCCAACTTCGCAAGAAAGAGCAAGTGGAAAGGGAAGAAGAAAGGACCAAAGCAAGACAAAGCCAAAGGTCAGAATGTTCAACCTTGTGCCATATGCGATAAGACCAACCACACCACTCAGAATTGCTGGTTCAATGGGAAGACCCAGAAAGGAAGTGGAAGAGGTGGATATGGCGGCAATAGAGGCAGAGGTGGACACAACTTCAACAACAACAATAGAAGCTATAATAGAAGGGACTACAACAATTATTCAGAAGATCAACCACATGAAGACTCATTACTTCTTATGAACCTAAGCCACAAAGAAGGTAAAGAAGATGATCATTTGTTCTACATAGATTCAGGATGCTCGAATCATGTTGCAGGCAACATTGCTCTTCTATCTGACTTGGAAAGTCCAAAGCATAGACATGAAGTGCAAACAGGGGATGACACGAAGCACAATGTGGAGAAGATTGGTAATGTCAAAGCTTCCAATGGCAGGACAAACATTCTGAGTAAGGTTCTCTATGTACCCACTATCACTAAAAACCTAATAAGTGTAGGCCAAATAGTTGAAAAAGGCTTGCAAGTTAGGTTCACCCAACATGGAGCTTTTGTGGAAGATCCATGTCAAGGCTTCAAGAAGATAGCCCGAGGTGAGAAGCATGGTAGGCTCTTTACTTTTGAAGTAGGAGATACCAGGAACATAGCTCTATTCAACTTTGGGTCTCAAACCCTAAGTGAGCTTGAAGTGTGGCATAAGAGACTTGCTCATGTGAATGAAAGAACCTTGAAGGATATATGCAGGGATCAAAGTGTTCTAGGACTGCCGAACATATCAAAGCAACACATGATCAACAGGTGTGATGCATGTCAGATTGGGAAGGCACAAAGACAACCATTCAACCACAAAGGCTACATCCACAACAACTTATTGGACTTAGTACATACAGATGTATGGGGACCAAGTCAAGAACCTTCATTGGCAGGATCAAGGTACTATGTCTCATTTATTGACGACCATAGTAGGTGGACTGTTCTATACTTTATCAAGAGTAAGAATGAAGTATTTGATTGCTTCAAGAAGTATCTTGCACATGTGGAGAATCATACAGGTAGATCACTAAAGAAGCTCAGATCTGATGGAGGAGGAGAATACTTCTCCAAAGATTTTGATGAGTTCTTGCAGGATAAAGGTATCAAAAGGGAAGTGACTACCAGGTACTCTCCTCAACTAAATGGATTTGCAGAGAGGAGAAACAAGACATTAGTTGGATCAGCCCGAACAATGCTTGAAGAGAAGAAGTTGCCACATTATCTATGGGCATAAGCTATTTCAACTGCAGTGTACCTTGTCAATCGACTACCATCCAAATCACTTCAAGGTATGACTCCTTATGAAGCATGGCATGGAAGAAAACCTAGTCTTGGACATTGCAAGGTTTTTGGTTGTTTAGCTTATGTTCATGTACCATCACAAATAAGAGGTAAGCTAGATGAAAGGGCAACAAAGGCAGTGTTTATTGGATATGATTCAACTCAGATGGGTTACAGGTTCTTCAATCCTTCAACCAAGCAATTCACTACAAGTAGAGATGTTGTGTTTGAAGAACACAGGTCTTGGTATGATGAAGACAAACAAAAGGTAACACTACCATATGATATTGATTCTGACTCTCATCAATTAGGAAGGAAGCATGATACACAGGTCCAGGATCCAAGAAGTGATACAGACGATGACCAAGATGAAAGAGAAAGGGATTACAAGCTATGGAAGTCAAGAGGCAAAGCAAAGATGCAAGAGGTTGGAGAATGCTCCAAACAAGCACCTAGAAGATCAGCAAGAGAGAAGAAACAACCAGAAAGGTATGGATATGATTCCACATTTGTTACAAAGCATTCAATCTACTTGGCAAAAGACTCTATTTCAGAGGAACCCTCAACCTATGAAGAGGCAAATGGAAACCCTAATTGGGAAAAGGCCATGAACGAAGAGATAGATGCATTGAAGGAAATGGACACTTGGGATTTGGTTCCAATGTCACCGAATCAAAAGGTAATTGGTTGCCGATGGGTATATAAAGTTAAAAGAAACTCAGATGGATCAGTTTGCAGGTACAAGGCAAGATTAGTTGCCAAAGGATGCTCACAAACTCATGGTATAGACTATGAGGAAACATTCTCACCAGTTGCAAAGATGACTACAATCAGGACATTGATAAGTGTAGCTGCTGCAAGGAATTGGAGACTCCTCCAACTTGATGTGAAAAATGCATTCTTAAATGGTTGGATAAGTGAAGAGGTATACATGTCACAACCACCAGGTTTTGAAAACCCTAATCATCCATCTTATGTTTGCAGACTTAAGAAAGCATTGTATGGATTGAAACAAGCTCCAAGAGCTTGGAATTACAGGTTGGTTACATATCTTCAAGATCAAGGGTTCAAAGCTAGCAGCTCAGATCCTTCTCTATTCATCAAAAGGGATCACAATGAGGTTATCTATCTATGTGTATATGTAGATGATATTATTATGACAGGTGATGATCTAAATGGCATTCAAAGGATCAAGAGACACATGCAAGAGGAGTTCAAAATTAGTGACCTAGGTGAGCTCACATATTTCCTAGGTATGCAGGTGATATACACAGATGAAGGAATGTATTTGACTCAAAGAAGATACATTCAGGATCTTCTTCTCAAGTTCAAAATGGAGAACACTAAACCTGCAGGTACACCTTTGGAGATGAATCATAAACTTAGTGTTTATGAAGGTGAGAAAATTGAAGACATAAAAGAGTATCAAAGCTTGGTAGGTAGCTTGATATATGCTACTCACACAAGGGAAGACATCTCATATAGTGTGGGAGTGCTTAGTCAGTTCATGCACTCACCGAGAAGACCACACATGGACGCGGCTAAGAGAGTACTTAAGTATCTCAAAGGTACAATCAACGAAGGTATATTCTATCCTTACTCTTCCGATTTGGATATCAAAATCTACTCAGATGCAGATTGGGCAGGAGCTAAGGATGATAGAAAAAGTACATCTGGTTACTTAGCATTTGCAGGTTCGAAGCTAGTGTCATGGAGTTCCAAGAAGCAACCAACAGTTGCTTTATCCTCAACTGAAGCAGAGTACAGAGGCTTGACCATAGCAACTCAAGAGGCAATATGGTTAAAAGCATTGTATACAGATTTGGGACTTGTGAGTTCCAAACCTCACATATTTGGAGATAATGTAAGTTCCATGCATCTAGCGGCAAATCCTATTTTTCATGCGAGAACCAATCATATAGAAGTCCATTATCACTTCATCAGGGAGAAGCTCATGGCAAAGGAGATTGACATTTCTTTTGTTCCGACTGAAAAGCAAGTAGCAGATATGATGACAAAGGCACTTGATGGAATAAAGCTTTGTAGATTCAAAGCTATGGCAGGTATTCAACCTATCAGAGAATGAAGACTCAAGCATACTTTAGCTTGAGGGGGAGCTGTTGGAACATCAAGCTTACACTATGCTTGAGGTGGATTTGATCTACATCAAAGGCTATCGCGTCGAAAGAATATCCGTTGGAGAGTTCTTTTTCATATGCTCATTTATTGTATTTTTTGAGAATATTTTGATGGCTCATTTACCGTTGTAAAAGCCTTGAGTTGTACACATGTAAAAGTACAAATATAGGGCCAAAATCCCACGAAATTTTGGTGGTTGAAGTTACATTCAATCAAGCAATCAATCACCTAAAAGTAGATCAATCAAGATCTTCATTTTCCTAGATTGTAGGGAAGTGAATTGATTCCCTCCAACAACCATTCCCACCTTCATTTGAATTCAAATTCAAGTTGTAAAAGTCGTGGAACACTCCTATAGGCTATATAAGGAGTTGAAATCACTTGTACATTACATGGAAGCAATATACATGCACTTGTGACCATCATTGTCTTGCTCCTTCAATTTCTGCATCATCTTCTTCGCCAACAGTAATCTTGCAGAGGCTGCTGCTCTCTCCTCAGAGCTCCAAATTGCGTGCAAGAGGACTCATTGGAAAGATATCAGTGTCTAGTCTATGCCTGTAAATTTTCAAAGCATTTGGTTCAGCAGATTTGGAGAAATTTGAGTTTTTCTGCCTCGGGGTCAATCTCTGCATATTCCTGAAAAATAGGAAGTACCACCGGTGAATGTCGCATTCATTCCTATAGCATATTTTGCTTATTCCTTATACTTTTGTGCATTCCATACACTCAACCCTATGTGTATCACTCCCATAAAAGGATTTTTTCTAATTGTAATCACGCTGGTCGCTATGGGCATTTGAAGTTCATTGTCTCTTCCATAGATAGTAAGTTTTTGGAGATAGTCGACCCGCGAACCTATCTGTTTTGTATCGACTCATTCTCCTTGATGCTCCAAGGTACATAGTGTGTTTCTTTGCACTTATAGCATGCCTATAAGGTCTATTTGAGTCTCCAAAAGCTCAAGGGCTGGTCTTGTGCCGGTTGGCTTGACCAAACTTCATCGCTTCGAAACGCACTTTTCTACCTTCGACAAGCTTCTCCAAGTTCTTTCAAAATCGACTTCTCAGAAGTGCAGATTTAGACATAGGTAACTTGTGAAGTTGATTTCTCAAGTTATACTAAACTTTTTGAAGAACTTTAACTTGGAGGAGGTGCGCAACTTCTAGGCGACACTTCATACAAAATTTCATAGAAAACTTTACACGTTTGATAAGTCAATGAGAAGAAATTATGCAGCAGACTTTCTGTGCTTTATCTTCTTCACAGAATTTTTCAACTTCTGATAATTTGAAGATTGGACCTCTAATTTGGTGAAGGTTTTGACTTATTCTTGATATAGAGGTGTTCTAAATTCAAGATTAGGTTGTTCTTTTGGAGATTAACACTCTCCATCAGTGGTATCAGAGCAGGAGACATCAAAATCAAGGAAAGGAGGATCCCGACTGTTGCAGATTCAAGAAAGTCAACAACTGAAGAACTAAAAGGTGAAAGCTTGAAGGCAAAGCCTGAGGAGGAGACCATACGACATCAAGAAAGACAAAAGGAGTCTAATTCGAAGTAAAGGTACACATATTGTTCATAAAGCTTGAAGGTTTCAATACACAGGTAGAAGAAAGATAGGAGATTCTCTACAGATAGAGAAATTGGATAGGGAAAACTATCCTGCATGGTCAATGAGGATGGAAGCTCATCTTATGAGCAAAGATTTAGTAGCCTACATCACAGGAGAAGAAGAGAAGCCACAGTTCAGAGATCCTAGTGTTCCAACTAGGGAAGAGTTGGCAGATTTGAAAAATTGGATGAAGAAAGATGCTCAAGCTAGGAGCATTATATATATGGCAATCAATGATTACTTGTTACCTCATATTCGAGGTCTTGAAAGTGCAATTGATATTTGGAATGCTTTGGAGGAGCATTTCCAGAATACTACCAAGTCAAGGAAGGCATCCTTATGGGCAGAATTTACAACCTTTAAGAAGAAGGCTTCTCAATCCATTTCAGACTATGTGACAAGAATGAAAGATATTGCAGATGCTTTAGGAGCTGTTGATGAAGACATTGAGGAGGATAAATTGGTAAGGCAAATTCTTACAGGTTTAAGAGGTGATGACAAATGGAAGCCATTCATTTTATCTACAGAGTTATCACTTGATCATTTCACTCCTGATTTAAATCAGTTGCTAGGTCATATGCTAACATTTGAGCAGGATGTTAAAGGAGATGGTGACAAGAGTGCAGTTCATGCAATGTACTCAAAAGACAAGAAGAAGAATAGCAAATGAAAGCAACAAGCAAATGAAGAAGAAGGCACAACTAGTCAAGCCAACTTCCTAAGAGGAAGAGGAGGTGGCAAAGGTAGAGGAAGAGGCAGGAACAACAAAGATGGAGGCAAAGCTTGCTGGATTTGTGGTAAGACAAATCACTTAGCTAATGATTGTTGGCATAATAATCAGAGTAATAATGGATATAATCAGAACTATAATTCAAGAGGAAGAGGTGGCAGAAATCAAAGAGGTAATTTCAGAGGCAGAGGTGGTAGGAGTTACTTTGGAAGAAATGCAGGTAGAGGATTCCAAAGTCAACAATATAACAATACCTACTACAATTATGCTTCAGATCAAAAGGAGGATTCAACATTGATAATGAATGCAACTTGTGAAAGGTAGAGTGAAGATCAGAGAGTCTTCTACATTGACTCAGGGTGTAGCAATCACCTAAGTGGTAATATAGCTTTGATGACTGATTTGGAGAATAAGGTTTTTAATCATGTTGTTCAAACAGGTGACAACACAAAGCACAATGTGAAGTCAATTGGATCAGTGAAAGCCAAGGATGGTAGCACCTTATTGAGTAAGGTCTTGTATGTTTCTACAATTCCTAAGAATTTGATAAGTGTAGGACAAATTGTTGAAAAGGGATATGAAGTAAGGTTCACTAATGATGGAGTATATGTGGAAGACCCTAGTCAAGGGTATAAACAGATTGTTTCAGGGAAAAAAGAAGGAAGATTATTTACATTGAAGATTCAAGGCAATATTGGTCATGCTATGTTCACATATGGAGGACATAAGATCTCTGAGTTAGATCTTTGGCACATAAGGCTTGGACATTTCAATGAAAGAGGTATCAAAGACATGATTAACAATGGTTCAGTGCTTGGATTGCCTAATGTTGCAGGTCAACATATGACATACAAATGTGAGGCATGTCAATTAGGTAAGGCTCATAAGCTTTCCTACTCCAAGCATGGTTTTATGTACTCAGAGAAGCTTGAATTGGTACACACAGATGTGTGGGGGCCATCAAAGGATTTCAGTATAAATGGGTCAAGGTATTATGTGATTTATGTTGATGATGCTACTAGATGGATCACTATTTATGTGATCAAAGATAAGTCAGAAGTGTTTAATACATTTAAACACTATCATGCATATGCAGAAAGAATTACAGGACATAAGTTGAAAAGACTAAGGTCAGATGGAGGGGGAGAGTATTTCTCTAATGAATTTAGTAATTACTTGTGGGATGCAGGTATAAAAAGGGAAGTTACTTGCAGGTACTCTCCTCAACAAAATGGTGTAGCAGAAAGGAGAAATAGAACACTTGTTGAGTTTGCAAGATCCATGATGAAGGAGAAAAATTGCCCTAATTATTTGTGGGCTGAGGCTGTAAATACAGCTACTTATTTGGTCAATAGGTTACCATGTAAAGCCTTGCAGGGTATGACACCATATGAGGCTTGGTGGGGTAAGAGACCTACCTTGGATCATTGCAGAGTTTTTGGATGTGTGGCATATGCATATGTGCCATCACAATTAAGACACAAATTGGAACCTAAAGCTGAAAAATATGTTTTCATTGGTTATGATGATAAGCAGATGGGTTATAGATTGTGGAGTCCATCTACAAAACAATTCATGGTTTCTAAAGATGTTACATTTGATGAGCAAAGTACTTGGTATGCAGGTACAATCAATATCAATACAGGTGATGAAGAAGAAGTGAGTCAAAGGAAAGGTAAATCAAAGGTTCAGATATTTGATGAACAAGAGAATAATGAAGTGCAGGTTGAAGTGGAAGAAACACCTAGGTTTGATCCTGAATATGAAGAACCAGAAACCTCAAGAAGTGGAGAACTTAGGAGGTCTACAAGGAACAAATGGCAACCTACAAGGTATAGCTATGATACTTCATTTTTGGCCACAAAAGATTATGCTTATATGATGAAAATAGATGAAGACCCTTCTACATATGAAGAGGCAAAAGGTAAGGAAAAATGGGAGAAAGCTATGCAGGAAGAATATGATGCACTATTGGAGAATCAAACTTGGGATTTGGTTCCAAAGCCAAATAGTCAGAAAATTATTGGATGCAAGTGGGTTTACAAGACCAAGAGGTTTGCAGATGGAAGTGTGTCTAGATACAAAGCTAGACTTGTTGTCAAAGGGTTTGCTCAGACATATGGTGTTGACTATGATGAGACTTATAGTCCTGTGGCAAAGATGACAACCATCAGGACACTTATAGCTATTGCTGCATGTAAAGGTTGGAAGTTATGTCAACTTGATGTAAAAAATGCTTTTTTGAATGGTTATATTTTAGATGATGTGTTCATGGAGCAACCTCAAGGGTTCAGAGATAAAAGGTATCCAGATCATGTGTGCAAGCTCAAGAGAGCTTTGTATGGCTTGAAGCAGGCCCCAAGGGCATGGAATTATAGACTTGTAAAGTTCTTAAAAGAACTTGGATTTCAGGTGTCTAAAGCAGATAGTAGCTTGCTTGTCAAAGCAAGTGATAATGGTTTCATATACATGTGCATATATGTTGATGATATAATCCTTACAGGTACAGATGAAGAAGGAATACAAAGACTCAAAAGCAAATGGAAAAGGAGTTCAAAATAAGTGACTTGGGAGACTTGTCATACTTCTTGGGCATGGAGATTACATATACTCAACATGGAGTATTTGTGACTCAAGAAAGGTATTTGAAGAACTTGTTAATCAAGTTTAAAATGGATGATTGCAGGGTAGCACCTACACCAATGCAGGTGAATCACAAATTGAGTAAATTTGGAGGTGAAGAATTTAAGGACATGAGACAATATCAGAGTTTGGTTGGTAGTCTTATCTATGCTACTTTAACTAGACCTGATTTATCATATGTAGTAGGGGTTTTGTCTCAATTCATGCATTGCCCAAGGAAAGAGCATTGGATTGCAGGTCAAAGAGTGTTGAGATACATTAAGGGTACACTCAATGAAGGTTTGTATTATGGGTTTACATCAGATACAAACATCAAGATCTATAGTGATGCAGATTGGGCAGGTAATCCAGATGATAGAAGATCAACTTTTGGATACATGTGTTATGTGGGAGATAAACTTATCTCATGGTGTTCCAAGAAGCAACATACAATTGCTTTGTCTTCTACAGAAGCTGAATATAAAGGCATGGTTGAAGCTGCAAAGGAAGTGATTTGGCTCAAGACCTTGATGAAGAGTCTTGACATTGTGCATGGGATACCAATTATATATGGAGATAACATGAGTTCATTGTATTTAGCTGCTAATCCTATTTTTCATGCCAGGACCAAACACATTGAGATTCAGTATCACTTTCTAAGAGAGAAGGTGATGGATAAGGAGATTGAATTCATACATACTTCAACTAAAGATCAGATAGCTGATATGCTTACAAAGAGCTTGGATGGACCAAAGCTACAGAAGTTTAAAGATATGGCAGGTATAAAGAAGATAAGAGAAACCTCAATTGATGATTGAGGGGGAGCTGTTGGTGCAGACCAATCACCAATTGAAGATTTGAAGGACAAAGGATGGATATGAGATCAAGTTTTGAAGCAAAGAAGATGGACACATTCACAGAGTGAAAGACATGTACACATATGTACATTAGTTAAGACATAGGTTACATATACTTATGCTTTGATAAAAAGTCTGTACATAATTGCCTATAAATACTTTTGAAAATGTCGGGGCATATAGAGAAGACAAGGAGAGACTATGTATGAGCATAGGAATAGAGAAATAAGTGATTGTAAATGTCAGTAGACAAATGAGAAGTGAGTTGAAGTCTCTCTCTCATTTTCAGTTGTAGTCTTCTTCAGAAATGAAAGAAATATTGCGCCCGATGTTTCTGTGTTTGCTCCATCTGTGGTAGATCATTTGTAAAATCCTTTTGAGGATATCTAAGTTCATAGTTAATGAGTCTATGACTAGAGTTTTCAGAATCTAATTGTAAACAGGCTATGAGAATTGTGTGTAGGAACATTCATGTGTAAGGAAAGTTCACAGTCTTCTGAAACAGGCGCAGATTTCGGGTCCAATGAAATGAGTAGTGCTCAGTGCACAGTGTAAAGTTTTACACATATGATAGCTCAAAATCTAAGTTGAGAGATAAGCTATCTACAGCCAAAAGGATTTGGTAAAACGGGTTCGACATTGTGAGAACCAAAGTTAAGAAGTTAGGGGTGTCAAATCGACTTCTCAAAAGTGCAGATTTAGACATAGGTAACTTGTGAAGTTGATTTCTCAAGTTATACTAAACTTTTTGAAGAACTTTAACTTGGAGGAGGTGCGCAACTTCTAGGCGACACTTCATACAAAATTTCATAGAAAACTTTACAGGTTTGATAAGTCAATGAGAAGAAATTATGGAGCAGACTTTTTGTGCTTTATCTTCTTCACAGAATTTTTCAACTTCTGATAATTTGAAGATTGGACCTCTAATTTGGTGAAGGTTTTGACTTATTCTTGATATAGAGGTGTTCTAAATTCAAGAGTAGGTTGTTCTTTTGGAGATTAACACTCTCCATCATTCAACCTATTAGAGAATGAAGAATCAAGCATAATTTAGCTTGAGGGGGAGCTGTTGGAACATCAAGCTTACACTATGCTTGAGGTGGATTTGATCTACATCAAAGGCTATCGCGTCGAAAGTTCTTTTGAGAGATTTTTGATGGTTCATTTACCGTTGTAAAAGCCTTGAGCTTTACACATGTAAAGGTAGAAAGATATGGCCCAAATCCCACGAATTTGTGGTGGTTAAAGTTGCATTCAATCAAGAAAATCAAATCACTTAAAAGTAGATCAAACTAGATCTTCACTTTTCCTAGATTGTAGGAAAGTGAATTGATTCCCTCCAACAACCATTCCCACCTTCATTTGAATTCAAATTCAACTTGTAAAAGTCGTGGAACACTCCTAGAGTCTATATAAAGACTTGAAGTCACTTGTACATTACATGGAAGCAATATGCATACACTTGTGACCATCATTGTCTTGTTCCTCCAATATTCTGCATCATCTTCTTCGCCAACAGTAATCTTGCAGAGGCTGCTGCTCTCTCTCCAGAGCTTCAAATTGAGTGCAAGATGACTCATTGGAAAGGTATAAGTTTCTAGTTTACGCCTATAAAGTTTCAAAGCATTTGGTTCAGTAGCGTGGGAGAAATCTGCATTTTTCTGTCTCGGGGTCAATCTCTACGTATTCCTGAAAAATACGAAGTACCACTGGTGAATGTCGCATTCATTCCTATAGCATATTTTGCTTATTCCTTATACTTTTGTGCATTACATACACTAAACCCTATGTGTATCACTCCCATAAAAGGATTTTTTCTAATTGTAATCACGCTGGTCGCTATGGGCATTTGAAGTTCATTGTCTCTTCTATAGATAGTAAGTTTTTTGAGCTAGTCGACCCGCGAACCTATCTGTTTTGTATCGACTCATTCTCCTTGATGCTCCAAAGTACATAGTGTGTTTCTTTGCACTTATCACATGCCTATAAGGTCTATTTGAGTCTCCATAAGCTCAAGGGCTGGTCTTGTGCCGGTTGGCTTGACCAAACGTCATCGCTTCAAAATGCACTTTTCTACCTTCGACAAGCTTCTCCAAGTTCTTTCAAGCCTCACAACTGGAAGTGGCCATAGTAGGCTGCTTCTTGCTCAACCAAGATATACATGAGCTACCAAGCATGAAGCAAAAGTCACTAGTGGACACATGAGTGTCATAGCAACCAGCCAAGTCTGAGTCAAAAAAAGCATGCAAATCTGGCAGTAGTGATCACCCCTTGGGATAAAACAACCCAAGTAGACGAGTACCACTCAAGTACCGAAAGATGCGCTTAACTGCCTGCCAATGCTTGATACCTGGGCAATGCATAAACCTGCTCATCTGTGAGACAACAAACTAAATATCTGGCCGAGTAATGCATAAGTAAATCAGGCATCCAACAGCTTGCTGATAGAGGACAACATCAAATGAATCTCCAACATCATGAAGAGTCAATCGTAAACCTGTCTCTATAGGAGTGGCAATAGGCTTACAGTCTTCAAGGCCAAAATGTTGCAATAATGTGTCAATATATTTTGTTTGACACAAAGCCATTCCACCATCAACTTGCATCAACTGAATGCCCAAATAGTGATGCAAATGCCCCAAATCAGACATCTCAAATGAGGTATGCAAATCAGCAATATGCTTCTCAATAGGACCAGTGAGCAGCATGTCGGCAACATAGACAACAATGATCAGAAGCACATCATTAGCACACTTAACATATAAGGTGCTCTCAGTTGGACTGTTCTCAAAACCATGTGCAATCAGATAGGCATGTATCTTCTCATACCAAGCACGTGGTGCTTGCTTTAAACCATATAATGCCTTCTTTAACCTGCATACCTGGTTTTCATGCCCTTTCTGCACAAAGCCACGGGGCTGAAAAACATACACTTCTTCATGCAAGTCACCATTCAGAAATGCAGTTTTAATGTCCAACTGATGTACATTCCAACCATGATGGGCTGCAAGTGCACAGATGCTCCGAACAGTAGTCATATGACATGTGGGTGCAAAGGTCTCATCAAAATCAATGCCTGTTTCCTATGCATAACCCTTTGCAACAAGCCTAGCCTTATACCTGTCAACTGTACAATCAGGTTTACGCTTCAGCTCGTATACCCACTTAGTACCAATGGCTTTCTTTCCAGGAGGCAAGTCACATAAAGACCAAGTACCATTCTTCATTACAGCATCATATTCAGATTGCATAGTAGCCATCCAATTTTCTGAATTTTGTGCTTCATCAAAAGAAACATGCTCATTATCATCACAGAGACTAGACGAAGCCATAGCATAGCAATCTGATGCAAAGGAGGCACTATGAGAGCCTGAACGAGTACGATATGACAAAGGTGCATCTAATTTGCTGTCACGTAAAGTTTGCACCAGCCATTTTGGCATAGTTTTTGCCTCCTCAATATCAGCTCTCTCATCAACAAGTGCATTATGTAAATCTGCATCAGAATTGGGATGATCTGCATCATCACATGAAACCTACAAAGGTTGAGAAGTTGCCTCATTAGGACCAGTAGTAGACTGTCCACCTGTAAAAAGAGGCATCAAAGTATCATACATGTCTTTGGAGCTAACAGATGTCTCCTCAGTACATGAAAGCAATGGTTGAATAGCATCTTCCACAAAAACAACATCATGGCTAACCAAAATGCGTTGAGTCTATGGATGATACAGACGATAGCCTTTACTTTCAGAACTGTACCCAACAAAAATACATTTTATTGCCTTATCATCCAATTTTCTGCGATGTTGTTCAGGCACTAGTGCATATGCCAAACAACCAAAAACCCGTAGATGAGCAACAGATGGCTTGCGATCATGCCAAGCATCATATGGAGTGATAGACTGTAGTGTTTTAGTGGGACACCTGTTAAGTACATATGCTGCACACATGACAGCCTCAAGCCAGAAACTATGTGGTAAAGCCTGACTCTTGACCATACACCTCGCCATCTCCATGAGTGACCTGTTCTTCGTTCAGCAACTTCATTCCGTTGAGGTGTATACGGCATTGTACACTGGTGTTTTATCCCACATTCAGCGAGAAATGCATTAAAATTAGAAGACATATATTCCCCCCCTCGATTAAAACAGAGGGTGCTCATTTTACATGCTGGCAGATTTTCAGCCAAAACCAAAAACTGTTTGAGGCACAAAAACACTTCGGACTTTGCCTTCAATGGATATACCCATGCATGCCTAGAAAAATCATCAATGAAAGTCACGAAGTAAATATAGTTTCCAAACGAAGATGTCTGCATAGGACCACAAACATCACTATGTACAAGCTGCAATTTCTACGTAGCCCAAACTGAACCATCTTTTGGAAAGGAGGAACGCTGCATTTTGCCCAAAATAGAGCCTTCACATACATGTTTTCTAGGTGCCTCAAGCTTGGGCAAAGAAGACACCATATCAGATTTTTGTAGGTGTAGCAAACTAGAAAAATTCAGATGACCAAAGCGTGCATGCCAAAGCTTTGCATCTGACATAGCCTGTGAATCATGAACTACACATGCCGAATCATTCACAGATCTTTCATAGTCTATGAGCTTATACTGCCCACGACATAAAATGCCAGAAGCAATAATAACATCGCCATTTGACAGATCATGAAATGTACATCTGACAAGATCATAAAGAACTACCATTAGCAGTAGTCAGAATGATCTTACCAACTCCCATAACAAGATAAGAGGAGTTATTGGCGCATTTGATAGTATTCCCTATAGGGGCAGGCTTGAGTGAAGAGAAGAAACTGCGCTGCGAGGTAATATGTTTGGTCGCCCCACTATCAAAGTACCAAACATCTGAGTCCACTGCAGACATGCACTGCTCATGAGAAGATGTGTCAAAACTGCAAATAGTAATAAACACCCATTCTTCTTCCTGCACAAGATTAGCAGACTCTATTTTTGGTGTAGAGGCTTCTGCAACAACCATTCCAGCCTCCTTTTTCTTTGCCTCTTTTGCAGCCAGTTTTTGACAGTTTTTTATGATATGATCGTTCCCTTTATAGTACTTGCAAAACAATTTCTGCTTTTCTGATTTCTTATCATCTTTATCCTGGTTCTTTGAATGTGCAGCATTTGCAAATTTTTGCTTACTAGTAGAAGAGCTCCATTTTCCTTTGCCCTTCTGACTAACCAGGAAAGCTTGATCTGCAACACGCATAATGGACCTGTTCTGCCTGGATTGATCTTCCTGCAATAGAACAAAGACTAACTCCTCAAATGACAAGGCATTTGGATTGCCTTTCATCATCAACCAAAGAGTAGAGGCACAACTCTGATATGAATCAAGAAGACCATTCAGAACGGTCTGCACAAGTGAGCTATCTAGTATAACCTCATCAGCAGAAATCAATTGTTCCTTCAGGTCTTTGATCTTTGTGAGAAAACTGTCCATAGAATCACCTTCATTCATGTGCTCACTCTCCAACTGTTTTTGGAGGTAAGCAACAGGAGCCTCATTCCTAGCCTGGTACAAAGTGGTAAGTGTATCCCAAGCATCCTTTGCTGTTCTGCAAGAGCGAATGTGAGGAATAATAGCACGTTTGATAGACAAAGCTATCAATGCATGTGCTTGAGCATCTCTACCATCCCAACAAATTTGCTCTGCAATAGCTGCAACAGAAACAGAAGCACGAACAGGAATCTGCAGAATATCATCTTCGACACCATCTTCGTGAGCTTCAGCACCTGTATTTGGAGTACCTGTAGTCGCAGGTGTAACAGGACGTCTTTCAACACCCTGCAGAATGTTCCACTGTCCTTTTGCAACCAATACATGTCGCATCATATAAGCCCATAATGGGCAGTTGGTACCATCCAACTTATCCTCAACAACCAACATACGGAATACATCACTGCTTTCAGCCATGGTCGGTGACTAAAATACCTTGATGCAGAAAATTGACTGTATCTCAAAAAGTTGAACAGAACTGCATCAGATCACGGTTAGCAAACGTCACTATCAATATTAACGAGAGACTGGCACAAAAAGATGAAATAGCCTACACAAGCGCTGGGATAGTGCGTTTAGAGGCTGAAACGAGCTCAGATCGCGATTTCAGCACCACAAAGTGAAGCAGTTTTGAAACACCCTGAGTATGCTCACCAAATTTCGTGCAAATCTGAGACTGCAAATGGAGGAGTATTGACGACGCCCTAGATGAAGCAGCGACCTGCTCTGAATTCCACCTTTATACTCGGCTTGAAACCAGTCAACCTTCAAAATGACCTATCAAAATATATAAAAAAACCCATTATTAGGTTCTTTAAAAAATAATCAACTCTATCATAAAAAATAAAAACTTTTTTCTACCTATTTGAATGTACGAAATGAAATTTCGTAGATACCAACAATAGTTCCTACGTAACCAAGTTCGCTATCTATAAGGTTCGTGTCTTTTGAGCTAGCACGTGATAGCTGCTTGAAAGAAGCAACAATACCAAAATCCTCTGTTTTACGTAAAGAATCAATGGCTTTGATTCTAATATGCTGTCCAAAAGCCCACATATTAGTGAACATTCGAGCCTGCAAAATAAATTCAATTAGTAAATAGAAACTAATATACATATATGAAAAACATAAAATATTATTTTAATAAAATTACCTTTCGTTCACAACCTATCATTAACTCTCTTTGCTCATATGAGATTTCTTCATTACTTGCGTTGGCGCGTTGCATTTTATCGAGATTACGTCTATATCTTTTGTTTTTTTGCCTTTTACTTCGGAGATTTTGAAGTTCCTCGTACTCGCTAAGGAATGCTTGCATGCATTCACTATTATATGCTACAAAAGTAGAAACATCATTTTTTTTCTTGAAATGTAAATAACAATGGAACTCCCTTACGTGATAATACCTCATCTGTTATTTTTGAAGAAGACTCATTGGTCCATGCACGTGGAGCTTCTTCATGAACTCTTTCAAGGTACTCACTAACGTAATACATGCATTGTTCAAGCATCCAACCCTTTGCCATGGATCCTTCTGGTTTCGCTTTTTGTCGCACATAACCTTTTAATATTCCCATAAATCGCTTGACCCAAAACATCCATCGAGTGTTGACAACACCTGAAATCTCTATTTCATCTACAAGATGGACTAATAAATGAACATGAATATCAAAAAAATGAAGTAGGAAGTTCTTTCTCCATCAAACATAGTAGCTCTTTGCATTCACGTTTTTTTTGTCGGATCGAGTTTTTGTCAATCTCTTTGGATGTAATCCACCTATACATATCATAAAAACAATTATAAAGAAGTTAATTAAAAAATAAAAGATATCCAATATTCATACATATTAAATATAAAAGTATCATAATTACCTTATAAGTGATCCAAGACGATAGATCACATCTCGTACTCCTTTCGTTGTACATCCATAGTAAACAGGTTTCGAAAAAATGCTCCATATCCTATAGGAGTCTTAATCAATTGAATTCTATTGTTGATAGTATGTATCTCTTTTGTTGTAAGTACCCAAGGAGCAGGTGCATAAGTCGTTTCTTGTCGATGTCTATCAAAAACCGGCCATGACTTTGGTTTGGATTTTTGATCTTTCAAATCATTCCTTGATTCTGTGGTATCTTTTAGTACAAGAAGATGCTGCCATAGTGAATAACCAATATTTTTTAATATATGCATAGGATCAAGAAGATGACATACTTTTAACTCTTTCCAATACTCCAAAGAATACCATATTGATATGTTCTATGCGAGTGCCAATTTTCCTTTACCTCTCTTCACATACTCATTATCTGAATCATCCATTGAAGATTTCTGATTTTGGATCTATCGGAGGTCCATCTGTCCATTTTTTATACCAATCCATAGGCATCATAGGTTTTGGACTCTGACCTGTTTCAAGCTTTCCATTAAAATGTATCGTTTCTCTTTTATATCTTAATGGATAATCATCAGGCAAGAATCGTTGATGTCGAAGATAAATATTTTTGTTGAGATTCTTACTATAGATTGATCTCAACCAATCACCACAATATGGGCAAGCTTTATAACCCTTAGTAGATATTCTTGCATCATGAAAATGATAAAAATATAATTAGATTAAATCATATTTATTTACATGCATATTGAATAAAAAAATTACATCAATACCTGAACAAACACCATATCTTGGAAAATCGTGAATAGTCCAAGCCACAATACCACGAACCGTAATATGTCTTTCATTGATGCTTTTCGCTTGGAGATCCTCAATGAGAGGAGCAAGGTAGATATTCATATCTTTAACTTGTCTTTTTCCTGGGATTAAAAGTGAAAGCATTAAATGTTCCTTTTTAATGCTAAGATATGGTGAAATATTGTAGTTTATGACTACCACTGGCCATGTTGACCATTTACTGGATTTCATGGAGAATGGATTAACCCCATCTAATGCAACTCCTAACTTTAGATTCTGTGGATTTTGTGCAAATTCAGGCCATGTAGAATCAATATGCTGAAAAGCAACACTATCATGAGGAATTCTGATTATTCCATCAGTACTTTTGTGATCATGTCCCCAAGTCAAAAGCTTTGATAATTTGAGGCTTTGAAACATATGTCTAATCCGTGGAGCCAATGGAAAATGTCTCAATATCTTTTTTTAGGATTTTACCTTCTTCGACCTTATATCGAGGAGATTGACATTTGGGACATGTCAAAGAGTCTGCATATTCACCTCTATATAAAATACAATTGTTAGGACATGCATGTATACATTGATAATCTATACCAAGATTGTTGATTATCTTCTTCATTTCATCATGTGAGGTAGGAAGAATATTCTAACTTGGTAAAAACTTTTCAAATAATAACCTGTAAGTTTATAAGAAAAAGATATATTAAAAAAAGTAAATAAATAAATACACACATATATATATATATATATATATATATATATATATATATATATATATATATATATATATATATATATATATATATATATATGCATATAATTTTATATGTGTGTATGCTTATGTGCATCTTTCAAAATAGTCGCGAAAAATTTGATTGTTTTGGATGGCAGGATACGATTGTTTGTTTTGGAGGATATGAAGTATGTACCTTCATTGAATGATTTTTTGATTCTATCATATGTTCAGCTTGAAAGTGTGAGAAACAGGTTTATAATTGCTATTCAAAGAATTTGGCACTATTTATAGGCCATACGATGGTGTCCTGGATGAATCGCATGCATAGAGGTTACTTAAGATAGAGCAACCTGATTATAATGGACTAGTGCCAGTAGGATTCCTGGGGTATGCAGTAAACCTCTTACATGTCAATGATGAGCATCTGAACTTTAGGATACAAAGTGGAAATCATGGTGGCTTGAGAGGATCAATTTTATACAGCTTGTTCAAAGAACTTCAAGTTTATGACACTGAAGTTCTTTGAACAAGCTGTATAAAAATGATCCTCTCAAGCCACCATGATTTCCAGTTTGTATCCTAAAGTTCAGATGCTCATCATTGACATGCAAGAGGTTTATTGTATACCCCAGGAATCTTGCTGGCACTAGTCCATTATAATCAGATTGCTCTATCTTGAGTAACCTCTGTGCATGCGATTCATCGAGGTCACCATTGTATGGCCTATAAACAGTGCCCAATTCTTTGAATAGCAATTATAAATCCGCTTCTCACACTTTCAAACTGAACATATGATATAATCGACAAATCATTCAATGAAGGTACATACTTCATATCCTCCAAAACAAACAATCGTATACTACCATCCAAACAATCAAATTTTTCGCGAATATTTTGAAAGATGCATTAATAGTTTTAAAAGATGCACGGACAAAAAGTGTGCATTCAATTCAAGTTCTTGTTCTTACCTTATCTAAATTAAGAATAAAAACCTGCATTGAGTGGACACTTTTTGTTCGCCCATCCTTTAAAATTATTTTTCCATCCTTCAAAATGTGTGTATATGTGTGTGTATGTTATATGTGTGTACACATTCATGTATATTATGTGTATGTTTATATATGCATGTATTTATATATATATATTTATGCATATATATATAAATAGATAGAAAATTGAAAATTATACCTTCATAGTGTCGAAATAGATACATTAATACTCCATCCAAAACAATTTTGAAGATTGAGAATAAGTAAGCTCGCACTTAGTCGTGACAAACGACTTCCTTCATATACATGCTTTAGACATTCCTGTCGAATATATTTCTCATTTTTAGAAATATCAATGCTCTCACTGTCATTTTGATACCAATGCTCAATAAAATCTGCCATGCCATCAGCTTCATCATTGTCACACAAATCTTGTACTTTATCGTCTTTTGAATATAGATCTTTCAACTTTGCATATTCCACAAGATTACTTTTGCATAGCCTCCTCATGGAAGCTTTTGATAAATGAGGTCTTACTGGTAATTGTGAATGCTGTGGAGGAATATCGTCAACATCATACGTTGGAATCTACACATATAAATAAAATTCATTAGTATTCCATAAATGAATAAAAAGTAAACTTTAAATATAAATTAAGTATATAACTTATTAAATATCAACAGTAATTTGATTTTGTATATGGTTTTTAAATAAAATAATGACATTAATATATATAGAAAATACATACCCAAGTATTATCACGTTGACCAAGTGATGGTGCACGCTCAAAAGTACCATACTCTACCTCATGTTCAATACATTCCAATCGTGGTCTTCGATACGTGCCATAACAAGAGTTACATCAACATATAATATGCTTTTGATAGTAAAATTCATCATAATTCCTATCGGAGGACACATGTGAAGTCGTTGCATAGGTAGGAGGTGGTGGAGTTCCCTCTGATTAATCAGAATCTGCACATAATAAGAAACAAAAAAAAAAGTTATGTATCCATCAAATATATTTAAAATTAAATGTTTGATATACTTACAGTATATAGTCGTTGCACGATGAGGAGACGGTGGTGGAGTTCCATCTGATTGATCAGAATCTACAAATAATGGTATTTGATATTAATAATCTGATAGTACCAGCCTGGAGACGTTTTGGAGGTGTCTTGCTACCTTTTGTGAAGCCTCTGGATCCATAATCAACCACTCTAAGACCGCCTTTAGAGGTATTGTGGGGTCTCAGCCCGGCCTTCTCATTGATCATGGCTGTCAAATCATTCCGCAGGGCCAAATTTTTCGGCTTCTTGGGATCCCCTTGGGGTTTGGCATCTCTATGGAATAGCGGTGGAACTGGGTGCTGGCCAAACTCGAAAACAAGATTAACTATTGGAGAGGTATGCAAATGAAGCTCGCTGGTCGTGCGATGGTTATCAACACATTCCTCCTTTCTTCTACCATTTATTTCCTCTCATGTTGGAGACCGAAAGAGCAAGATCTGTCCAAACTAGATAGTATTTGTAGAAACTTCCTTTGGACGGGCAATCACAATAGAAGGGAGGTGCCTAAAATCAAATGGTCCATCTCCACGAGCCCTAGAGATAGTGGGGTGGGGGGACTTGGTATTCTGGACATTGGGTGCATGGCTAACAAACTGGCAACCAAATGGATGCTTAAGGCTTGGTGCAATGGGGAGGCCTCGTGGGCCAAGTTGATCTTCAGAAACAAGAACGAATTGGCTCTCATGGGTTTCCCAAAGTGGAAGAATCTCGACATCTTAACCTTGTTGTTTTCCCCGATCCCCGTCTTCCCGAAAGGCTCTAATCTCGTGTGCTCCCTATGGAAGAGTTGGAATAAAGTCAAAAGCTACACAAGAATTAGTGAAGACTGGAAGTGGGCAGACGGTATCAGACAAAACGACTCTATCTGGTTTCCGATCCATGGCATCCAGAGTGTGGAATCCTGGAACATTCAAAATGCCAAGAAGTTATGGAACAAAGGCTTCAAAAAATGGAAACATCTCTGGAAACATGACACCAACCGCTGGATCAACTTCGAGGATATTGACCCTTGCGTCAACATTTCGTACGAAGAATGGAACACTTTGCAAAGCAGATGTCTCGCCTGGGATCGACACAAAACTCGCCTTCTCATGGGACATGACACATCGAGCTCGCTTGGTCTCAAATGGCACAATGGAAATAGCCTATCAAAAATCCCGAACATCAAAGAAATGATTGACTATCAGGTTAACCTCAACAAGAAGTGGTGCTTGTCATGGACGCGGCTTCAGTGGGACATGAAATTCATGGCTATCTGGCACCCCCTCGTAGAAATCAAAAAGTCCGTCCTCTTATGGCAAATTCTTCATCATGGAATCTGGACCAACCTTAAGGCTAGCAAACTTTGTGGGATTTCTCCCTGGTGCAAACGCTGTTACTGGTCTATCGAAGATGTCCCACACATCTTCTTTACCTGCCCCAACTCCAACAGACTCTAGCAGATGGTTGGAAAGAAAATTAAACTTCAGAAACATCTCAGTTGGCAGCAAGCCCTACGGGGAGATGCGATCGGCTGCTCCGCGACCCTCTGGAACGCCATCAGAGGGGAGATTCTATGGAAAATTAGACTTCAGAAACATCTCAGTTGGCAGCAAGCCCTACGGGGAGATGCGATCGGCTGCTCCGCGACCCTCTGGAACGCCATCAGAGGGGAGATCCTATGGAAAATATGGCGGGAAAGATGTGGCCTCAACTTCGGTGACTTCCCCAAGGAGTGGTCAATTGAAAAATCATTATTCCTCCTTGGCAAAAGGATTGTTAACTGTAAGAAATCCCCCCCCCCCCCCCTTCACGCATCATCAAGTTCTCCTTTTGATCAATAACAAGCTTAAACCCAAGTGGGCCCCGCATGAGGGTGATGAGAGGGTGATTAACCTTCTTTGTAATGCCATCTAAGCTCTGTAAAAGCTTCCCCTGCTTTGTGGGATTTGGGGGGTCCCGTGGGCACTAGTCCCCTTCTCTTGTACTTTTCTTTCTTTATTTAATTCAAGTCCGGGAGAGTAGGCTAATGCCGAACTTCCTTATATATATAAAAAAAAGTTTCACATATACATATTTACACATACACACATATTCACATATACACATTTACACATACACACATATTCACATATACACAACTACACATTATTGTGGGATAAATGCATGCATTTTGTATGAATGAGTGTATATGCATGCATGTGTGTGTATGCATATATGTGGATATGTATATGTGTGTTTATGTTATATGTATGTATATGTGTATATGTATACATATATGTATGCGTATATGTTTGCATGTATATGTGTATGTGGGTATGTGTATGTGCGTATATGTATGTGGGTATGTGTATGTGTATGTGTGTGTATATATGTGTATGTATTCTGACTTTTTTTTCTGTTTGAGATTAAATTAATAGGAGATATTGTATGGTGGAAAAAAATAAGAGGCGACCTAACATACCACCTGAGACGTGGTAGTTTTTTTGTAGACATGTACGTCTTAAGGATTCATTTCCTCATTAGAAGGTACACAAATTAATAGTTTATATTTATAATTTTTATATATTTTAGTAATTTTTTACATTTAATTTATGTATTTCTTTTCTTAAATAAACAGGCTGCTGCAAAGAAGAGAGTGGAGTCGGGCCACACATCGCACTTAAGCCAAATGGGCCATAATGGTTTTGTAGCTACATTTGTAAGTATGTGTGTTATTGTGAGTATATTTTTTATTTTACTTAAAATGCAATCAACTAATCTTTTTTATTTGTTTCAATGCAGCGGAAAGATTATGGCCGATATCCTACGAAACATGAGATTGAGTATGCTACACATTTTGGATATCGGCATTTAAGCGAGTATATGCGAGATCATCCTGATGCCTTTGTGAGTATTATTAAATTTTATATAATTATTTTATTTTTATGAATGGTTTAATTGTTTTATTTATTTATGTTTGTTATATGTAATACAAGAGTATTATGGAGAGACAGATATAGATGAGGTGGAGAGACAGACATAGGAGGGACGATCTCGATCGTCATAGGGTGATCATGAAGATGAGGATGAGGAAGATCAGGATGATCATGATACTGCTGATGATGATGATGATCATGATGATGATTAGGATTTTAGTTGATTATGACATTGGATTATATGTACTTACATTGATATATATATATATATATATATATATATATATAACTGAAATGAAAAATACATAGATAATAATATATATATATATATATATATATATATATATATATATATATATATATATATATATATATATATATATATATATATATATATATATATTATCTATGTATTTTTCATTTCAGTTATGTTTTGAATTGTGTGTATGGTGTTAAGTAATGAAGATTTTTGTTCTATTGATTGTTATTATTGTTTATATTAAGCATGTGTTTTAATACTTTAATTATATAATTCATTCATATGTGTGTACCTAAGTGTATATGTATGTGTGTGTATATTTATGTATGTGCATGTGTATGTGTGTGTATATGTATGTATGTGCATGTGCATGTGCATGTGTAAGTGTATGTGTGTATAAATATGTGCATGTGCATGTGTATGTGTGTGTATATGTATGTGCATGTATATGTGTAACTCTATGTGTATATGTGTGTATGTGCATGTATATGTGTATATGTAGGTATGTGCATGTGTGTGTGCATGTGTATATGTGTTTTAATACTTTAATTATATAATTCAATCATATGTGTGTACCTAAGTGTATATGTATGTGTGTGTATATGTATGTATGTGCATGTATGTGTGTGTATATGTATGTATGTACGTGTGCGTGTGCATGTGTAAGTGTATATGTGTGTATGAGTATGTGCATGTGCATGTGTATGTGTGTGTATATGTATGTGCATGTATATGTGTAACTCTATGTGTATATGTGTGTATGTGCATGTATATGTGTATATGTAGGTATGTGCATGTGTGTGTGCATGTGTATGTGTTTTAATACTTTAATTATATAATTCATTCATATGTGTACCTAAGTGTATATGTATGTGTGTGTATATGTATGTATGTGCATGTGTGTGTATATGTATGTATGTGCATGTGCATGTGTAAGTGTATATGTGTGTATGAGTATGTGCATGTGCATGTGTATATGTGTGTATATGTGTGTGCATGTATATGTGTAACTCTATGTGTATATGTGTGTATGTGCATGTATATGTGTATATGTAGGTATGTGCATGTGTGTGTGCATGTGTATGTGTGTGTACGTATATGCATATATATGTGTATATATGTCTATAATGTATGTATATGCATGTGTATATGTATTCCACATGCATGTGTATGTGGCTGCATTTCCATTTGCATCCATGTGCATGCATGTGGATGTGCATATACATGTATTTGCATATATGTTAATGTGTGTATATATATATATATATATATATATATATATATATATATATATATATATATATATATATATATATATATATGCAATAATGCATGCATGTAAGTCTTTTTATGTGGTTGTAGAAATGTTTGTGCATATGCATGTGTATATGTGCGTATGTCTAAGTGTATGTGCACATGTATCAGTGTGTATATATGTGTGTGTATGTGCATGTGTATATGTGTATATGTGTGAAAGTGCATCTTCATCATGTATAAGTGTATAAGTGCATATCAATAAGTGTGAGTATGCTATCTAATGAAAATAACACAATTCAAATGATATACAAAGAATAGAAATTGTACTTACAATAGTTAGCCATACTTTTTGCTTGAGTTAGCTTCTTGAATAACCTGCAATAAAAAAAGAGAGAGAGAGAGAGAGAGAGGAGAGAGAGAGAGAGAGAGAGAGAGAGAGAGAATTCAAAGAGAGAAAGATGTAGAAAGAGAGAAACAGAGACAGAGGGAGACAATAAGAGAGAGCTTAGGCAAAACAACAGTTCTGCATATACTTGCTTCAACTCGTAAGCGCAGCGCAATTGCGAACGTTGGAGAGCTCTTCGATCAGATGCGTGAAAATGCTGATCGAAGAGCCTCCAACATTTTAATTTTTTTCCGTCAACAGATCGTCGTGTAAGCGATGGTACGCATCGAGTTGGCGTCGCATAAGCGACATGTTTTGAGCGTCGCTTATGCGATGCCAAAAAGCGTCGCTTATGCGACGTAACAAAGCGTCGCTTATGCGACGCTATTTAAAACCGTCGTGTTAGCGACGATCTATGCGAGCGTCGCAGACCCCGTCGCATCACAAGTCGCAAAAAATGTCGTTTGGTTCGTCGTTTAATCGACGGTGCGCGCGCGACGCTTATTATGACGCATTTTACAATTTTATAGCGACGACATTCTATCGCCTTAACCGTCGCTATACGCCCGTATTCATTATAGTGAGTGCTTTTTAAAGATAAACTAGACGTACCCATGAATCTAATATCCCTATCTATAACTAAGGATGTTGGTAATATGAAGAAATGTTGTTTAAATTGCTCTACTATGTATGGAGCTTCTACCATAACATGTGCACGTATGAAATGAGCCATCTTGCTCAATTTATCTACCATTACAAAGATGAGATCTTGCTTCCTTTGGGTCAGTGTTAACCCCACTATGAAGTACATGGATACACTATGGGAGTTGTACCTTGGAATCTGTACAAGATGTAAAAGACCTTGTGTCCTAACCATTTCTACCTTGTTGATCTGACACATAAAGCACTTTTGAGCATATGTGTGGACAGCTCTCGCTAACTGAAGCTACCAAAATGTTCTAACTAGCTGAAAGGTCTTGTCAATACTAGGATTGACTGCATAAGGAACATCATAGTTATCATGCATGAATTTTCTTCTCAAATCCTAAGAATTTGTCATGCAAATCTTATCTTTCCGTTTAAGTATTCCGCTGTCAAGTCATGGAATATGAGCGCTTATACAATGTATAGTTTTGTGCGTGCCAGTAGATTTGTATTCTCTATACAGAAGCAAGAGCAACATTTGGAACACAGCATTTTTGCCTAGACACAGATTCAAACTGCACAAGCGCAATCAAATTTCACTTCGCAAAGAGAGCAAATTCCGTGGGATTTTTAAAAAGCTGCTTGTGCACATAACCAATTTTACAACAAATTTTAACCGAACAAGTGCTTAGATTACACAAAAACAGAATCGTATTAAGAAAATTCTCATTTTTCATAAGAATCTGCTTGTGCACATGAGCAATTTTACAACAAATTTTAACTGAACAAGTGCTTAGACTACACAAAAACAGAATCGTATTCAGAAAACTCTCATTTTTCATTTGTAAATTGTGTACACGTTCCTCGAGGAACCTGAATTTTTTTTTATTACTGCATTCCATGGATGTTTATGCATGAGAGAGTAATTCAAGTGAGTAATTTACTGTGGAAAGAAATATGTATTTGCGACCTAGATGAACCTTACTACTGGGAAAATTGATATTTTCCATAAGCTTTTATAGAGATGATCTGTGTAGGGATTCCATGTCAATCACAAATCGGTACTTCACATCTGACTTTGCAAGCCGCTCTAAAGCTTTGTTGACATCGTCGATGGAGATCGTCTCAATTGTCGAAGTTATGTTCTTCTCTGCACAAAAGTCCAGCATCTCTTGCGTCTCTTTGAGGCCACCAATCAAGCTTCCACCAACAAGTCTGCGGCCTGCGTTTGAAAATACTCTTAAGTAGACTAATGAAAGACGATAGCGTTTTAGAATGAACAGCATCAATAGTCACAATCTCAATAGGTTAATCACTAGTAAAAAGTAATCAATGAACCCTCCATTGGTTTTTTTTTAATGGAAATTCCATCATTGAGATATCCATGACAGTAGCTTGAATTAATTGAAAGGTACTATATTTTTGGAGAGACTATTAGAATGAGCAATAAAACATACCAATCATTGCATCTATTGTCACAATCTCAATAAGTTAATCAATAGTAAAAAAATAATCAATGAACCATCCACTGCCTTTTTTTCAAATGGAAACTCCATCATTGAGATATCCATGACAGTAGCTTGAATTAATTGAAAGGTACTATATTTTTGGAGAGACTACTAGAATGAGAAATAAAACATACCAAATATTACATCAATCGTCACAATCTCTATAAGTTAAATCACTAGTAAAAAGTAATCAATGAACCATCCACTGCTTTTTCTTGATGGAAATTCCATCATTGAGATCCATGACAGTAGCTGGAATTAATTGAAAGGTACTATATTTTTGGAGAGACTATTAGAATGAGCAATAAAACATACCAAATATTACTTGTCCAGGAGGAAGTTGAAATGGTCTCTCGGGGATCCCCACGAGAACTAATTTTCCATTCACATTGAGTAGATTCAAAAGTGGGTCCAATTCATGAGCTGCTGACACAGTATCGAGGATGTAATCGAGACTCTTAGCAGCCGCCTATGACACAGAACAAGGGTGATTTTGAAGACCGGATACAATACATCAATTTCCTCCTTCGCAGTTACTCAGACATTCATTTCATGCAAAGTTATACATCATTTCATGCAAAGTTATACACATTCTTTACCTGCATTGCCTCAATTTCCTCCTTCCCAGTTACGCAGACATTCATTCCATGCAAAGTTGTACATCATTTCATGCAAACTTGTACACATTGTTTACCTTCATTGCCTCTTTGTCTGAGCTAACAAGGAAGCGTTCAGCTCCAAGAACATCAATAGCTTCTGTCTTCTTCCTGGGAGAGGTGCTGATAATGGTCACCTCAAGGCCAAAAGCTTTGCCGAATTTGACTGCCATGTGCCCAAGTCCACCTAGCCCAACAACCCCAAAGCGCTTGCCCTTTTCTGTCATACCGAAATAACGCATTGGACTGTATGTTGTGACGCCTGCACAAAGCAATGGTGCTGCCCCATCCAACGGCAAGCTTTCAGGAATGCGAAGCACAAACCTAAAAAAAAATCACATGATGACTCAGTAAAGTGGAACCTTAGAATCAACAAGGACGAGAAGTATTGAACTCAAGCTGAAAATTTGAATAAGTTCATATGTCTTACTTCTCCTTTGCTACCATGAATGTCGAATATCCACCGTAGGTTGGTTGCTTCTCTTCATCTAGACTATTGTAAGTCCATACAGCCTTTGTACAATACTGCTCAACGTCCTTGTCACATGCATCGCACTGACCACATGATGATACCATGCATCCAACCCCCACATGATCCCCCACCTTGAATTTTGTAACATCTTTGCCCACTTCTGTAACGATTCCTACGAGTTCATGTCTGGACAATAACACGACATGAGATAAAATCATCTCTCTCTCTCTCTCTCTCTCTCTCTCTCTCTCTCTCTCTCTCTCTCTCACACACACACACACACACACACACACAATTCAACACACGAACTCATAGGTATGGTACATGTCACTCTAACGAAAAATATGGTGAAAAACAAAATGACGAGTTGGAATCTTACCCTGGAACCATGGGAAAGATGGAGCCACCCCATTCGTCACGAATCTGATGCAAGTCAGAGTGACAAATTCCGCAATGGGTGATCTTAAATACGACATCGTTGGGTCCAGCTTTCCTGTGTACAAGGAAGTAAAACACTCAAAATATCACAACAAGAATGATTTCAAAGCGTCATTCGTTGAGAAAATGGACATTGGTGAATTCATTTGACATCACTTTAACACTCTTTCTCTCTCTCTCTCTCTCTCTCTCTCTCTCTCTCTCTCTCTCTCTCTCTCTCTCTCTCTCTCTCACACACACACACACACACTGACGGCCAGTTTAGAGGATATTGAAGGTCGGCTTCAATTTTTCATGAATTGCGCAAACTGACTTTTCTTTAGAAAGAGAGAATAATCGATGGACGAGCGATTTACACAGAATTTGAAAGAGCCAAATCAAAGATATGAATATGTATGCAAGCACTCTCATTAGAAAAGGGATGCGCTTTTCTTGTTTAAGTGTCTTCGATTTGGTGGTTCAATCAGTTATACATTAATGAATTGTATATTTGTGCTGCAATGTTCTGGTCCACCTGTGTGAGACTCCAAACCCCTTATAGCATTCCTCAGTGTAATCTTGAGGTGACTTTGTTGTAAGTGCAGTTGTGTAGAGGAGCTTTAAGGCGACCATCAGCCGACGCATGCATTCACCTCTCGAGCTGCCCCACCGGATGCTTTCTGACTCTATGTTTTGGTATGGGTGAATTACGCTAAACACGTTGTCACAATAGAGAAGCACAACTTTGAATTATGAAGAACGCAGGAACCGAAGCGAATGGAGCATTTTCTTCTATCTTGCATCCTGCGCTGCACTATGATCTTACATGCTCAGTTGCAGGCGTTACACAATCCTTGAAATATACACTACTGAGAAATACGAGATGGAGCAGTTATATTAAAAATAGAACAAAGGCGCCGGTTTGAAAGCAGAACGTATAAAATAGTTGGGAACCTTGTCCCGGCAGCCTTACCGTGTTCTGGAGAACTCGCACTCACACAAAACTCTCTCTCTCTCTCTCTCTCTCTCTCTCTCTCTCTCTGTGGGACGGACATACCTTCGAGTGAAAGTGTGAGGAGCAAGATGACCGGAACTGTCCTGAGCAGCGTAGCCGTGAACTTCAAATTGTGCCATGGCCTCTTGGAAGCTGCACAGACGGATAGTCTCAACGAAGGCACTAACGCAACGCGATGGAAGGAACTCAAGACGTGGCGACTGCGATCGTTCGCTCTCCCTGTACAGTGTCGGTCTCGTTTTATCTCCCAAAACCAATCGATTAGCTGGCGATCGCAAGCTCGATCTTGCTTTAAAAAAAAAACACGCAAGTAGCGAACTAATCCTGCCCCTTGAATTGAGCCGCGAACACGAAAAGCTTGGCTTTCTGACGTAGCTTTGTCGGTTTATTTTTAAAGTTGTGGAAAAAAAAAATAAAAATCAAAGGAAACCACACAATTATGAGAAATGTGTTGGGGAGAGGTCTTCAAAGATTAAATTTAATCGAATTAATTGAGAATCCTTGCTTGATATGGTATGTCGTGCATATAAGTGATGCATAATTGTGGCTTTGAACGCTAATTAAACGGATCAATAACATATACTTTTTGCAATTAAAATTCAATGAATCGAGCCTGTAGTTTTGTGGTTCATTGGATTCATTGTATAATGATTGGGTCCTTTTGCATATTGTACCACTCATTCTACAATTGTTGATTCCATTGAAGTTCAAGTTGAAAAAAGATGAAAAATAATCAAACATATTAAGAATAATATGGAATTGTGATGAATTCATGTTATGGAGCATGCATATTCTCTCGGATATATAATGAAACTGTTGAACTAGTTATGAACTAATATAGAAAGTTTCTTCGAAACCCATTATGAAATTGTCATTAAATATGGAACTTTTTTGGACATTAATCATTAGAACTACTGAATAATTAGAACTATTAAAATATTATAATCATTAGAACTATTGAATAATAGTCTTCGTTTTGGGATATGGTTGTACAAAATTTGTGTGGATATGAAAACTATTCATTACTACATTCAAGAAACTAATTAAATCAAGCCTTATGCTGAGGTGGATATGAGAAAATTTTATGGTATAATGCGCACTCTGCAATGTTTTATATGAAATTTAAGTTGACCATTAAAATGGAAAAAAAAAATCTAAAACCAAATCAAGAATATGGAAAAAATAATGTAAAAATCCTTGGCTAGTGTCAAGGGATACACAATGAATTTATTCAAATCAGATACAATATACCTATCAGTGTTTCCATGTGTTGAAATTCAAGATCCAACTTGCTTATTACACATTCATGGACCTCACCAAATCAAATCAAGGGACTGAAATCAAAAGTTCAACCTCCCAGCCCCCATCTAAGATTCAGATTGAAATTTCTTATCGATCAGTCAGCATTTCGCTTTTAGGTGAAGTCTGATTGATCAACTGCCTCATGCATTTGGGAGTCCACTTTTTCACTTGAATAAAACCACTTGTATGAGTTGGTCTAATTAGTTGCTCTCATGCATCTCACTTGCAAAAGCATTAATTGCTAATGTACCACTTCACAAAGCAAGCCCCCCTACTTAGCTAGTCCACCACTCACTTGCATTTCAAGACTGATTCAACATATCTATGAATTGAGGCATGTCCAGCCTTGAGTTGTTATTGTTAGGCATCCATTTGGATTGATTCGGTTGAATAAACAATTACTAATCCTATCCCAAATTTACTAGCAAAACCACAGAAAGGCATAATTTGAACCCACAAGGGAAGAGAGATGCATGTCTACAGAGAGTCAATTACACACCGGTTCCTCTAAGCCAACAGGGTGCATGTCTTAGGACATCCAAGTTTTCCTCCAACTGTCCCACATATGAACACTTTCCTAAAGTCCATCATTGGATATCACATTGTTTTTAATCAAATGAGGCTTCTTCTCTCACATAATCCCGAAGGTGGCACTTGGAGAAGCTTCTCACAAGACCTTAGGTTCCCGAGAACTAGGATAAATTAAGTGTAAGGGTTGAAACCATTCAAATGAGCGCTCAAAAAATAAAACCCAAGTATTTAAACCATTCAATCGACATATTTTTCAAAGGGGTATTCAATCAAATCTAAGGGTTTCTAAAGTTCTTTTGAACCCTTATACCCATGATTTTTGCCACTTGTAGCCATGCTTATATACTATTCTCATCCCCTTAAAACATTTTTGTCCTACAAAATGTGCGGAAGTATATTATGTGAAGTATTCCCCCATGCACCATACTCAATCATGTTGATAATGGTATTGATCTCTTTTATTGGCCTCTTTACTCAAAAGAGGATAATATCCGAGACTGGGCTCAAAGAGGGGAATTCATGTGTGGTTTTATCCCTCCCCAAATCTTATAAGATAACGGGTTGCACTCGATAGACATTGCAAAGTATGGATGAAATTGATGAGGGTGGACCGGCAAACATCTATTTCCAATTCATTATTTTTTGTATGTGTTATCCGTGCATGCTCGTATGTAGCGGGTGAATTTGAGGTGTCCCTATTCAAATGGATGTCTTGATCCATTTTTTAATGCCAATTGTACATGGACCTAGCAAGCAAAATGGGTGAATCCTCTAATAAGTCCAAGACTTCAAATTCAGTTTGGTTTGAAGGAAAATGAATTTAAGGTCGACCAAGAACATGCGACTTGATGCTCTTACTATGTGTGAATTCTAACCAACATCCACTTATCCTGTTCCTTACTAGATCCTATATGCTTGCTTAGGGAATACGTAGGAAGTGGGTGTGTGAACCCACCCTTAACGTTAGAGGATATGTGGGCTCCCACATGAGTGCAATGTCTCACCCATGTGAGAGGCCACATGGTAGTTTGCCTTATGGGGGGGAGAGAGAGAGAGAGAGAGAGAGAGAGAGAGAGAGAGAGAGATTATACTATGTGGCTATGTGATTGGGAGGAAAGGTTAATAAGTATTCTCCCTGTGGGAATTTTGAAAAGATAGTTAGCAGTGAGTCATCATCATCCGCTAGCTCTAAGCCCACCTCTGACAAAAGAAGAGGAGATCCTTGGGATTACCATATACCACATTGGTAATAGAGCAAGGACAAGTCGCATGTGAACAAACATAGAAGACTTAGCTAAGGACGAACCACCCACATGCATGGACAAGATGGAAGTAGCCGACGTGCACGTAAGGGATGCCACCATAGCTCTTCCCTCACTCCTCACTCGAAGGTGAAAAGATTCTCATTATCTTATTATCATGCTCTATATGTAGTTCCACTTTTGGCACTTTTGTCTCGTATATGGGATATAATTTTTGCAAAAGTGTGTGGTTAAATGTTAGAGGATTTAATGTTTGAATTTAAAGATGTTTCCCACTCACCTTCCTAGAAGCCTACTACTAGAGAGAGGGAACATTGACCATGACATAGAGGTAGTTACTAATTCTAACCCTATTTACAATCCACCTTATAAGCTTAGTTTATCTCAACATTAAGAGACACTACAACATATGAAGGGCATACCGACGCTGCCTATACCAATGGTCACTTCCGACGTCGGTATGAACGTTGGAAAAATCCACTTAAAGATACCGACGGTCAAGTGAACGTCGGTATGACAGTTTAAAATGGATTGTCAGGGTGTCTCACGACCATCGATATAAGCGTCCGTATAAGTGTAGGTATGGGCGTCGGTATGGGCATTGGTATAAGCGTCGGTAATTTACTAGAAGTTAGCGACACCCATACCGAGGCCCATACCGAGGCCATGTTTCAAACATACTGGGAACCCGAGAGCAAAACTCAACATTTTTGCACGTGTTTGAGTACTGGTTGTCTTCTGTCAAACTTGCACGTGCGAACCGAATTGTGACTTGCATTGTCTTGTGCACACATACACACACAGAGCTCTCTCTCTACACACACACACTCTCTCTCTGTTTAGATCTCACATCTTGGTAAGTGGTGCACGTACTCTTAGCCTTTTTCTTTCTGTTTGCTTTAGGTCTTATAATTTCTCTTCTCTTTGATTTTGCAGAAGTTCTTTGGCATCGATTGTTTGGAACTGGACAATAGATGACATACATTATGCTTTGACGACAACGATCCAAAAGAGTGACATACTTTTAAGTGATTGTTTTATTGTCTATTGATAGAGAGAGAAGAGAGAGAAAGAGAGAGAAAGAAAGAGAGAGATGAGAGAGATATAGAGAGAGAAAGAGAGAGAGGGGAGAGAGAGAGAGAGAGAGAGAAGAGAGAGAAAGAGAGATAGACAGATAGAGAGATAAAGAGAGAGAGAGAGTGAGAGATAAAGAGAGATGAAAGAGAGGAAGATAGAGCATACATACACACACACATACACACACACATACACACACACATCTACACATGCATACAGACACATACATGCTTACATACACACACATATACACACATGCATGCACACACACACATACAAATATACACACATGCATACATACACACATGCATGCATACATACACACACATATACACACATGCATGCATACACTCTCACACACACACACACACATGCATACACACATGCATGCACACACACACATGAATGCATACACACACATGCATACATACACACATATACACATATACTCACACATGCATACATAGACACACATACACATATACACACATGCATACATTCACAAACACACATACATACACACATGCACACATATACACACACATAAGCTAGTGTTTTAATTAAATATATAAAATTTTGATTTTAATTTTTTTTGTACATCAAATATATAAAAATAGGATTAGGGTTTTTAGGCTATTTACACATACATACACATATACTTATACACATATACTTATACACATATACTTATACACATATATATATATATATATATATATACACATACACATATATATACACATGCAAACACATACACTTTTTCCCATGTTTTATGCTATTTTTGTATATACAACTATTTTATAGAGTTGATATTATTTTATTATCTCATATGATTTCCATAACAAAATGGTATTTCGTTTAGTACAAGAGAGCTTTGAATAGGGAAAGATTAAAAAGACAATGATGGGGAAAGAAAGGGATATGAAGGGAGAGTATCCAAATATGTGTTTTTGATTCCTATTCCTCTTCCATGCTACAAAGATGAAAATATTTTAATTTTTTTTCTTCAAATATTTGGACAGGGAAGGGAGTTTTTTTTTCACATATTTGGATATGGAAGGGAGCCATTTTTTTTTGCATGAAAGAATGTTAGATGAAGATTGAAGATGATTTTAGAGGTCACATAAACAAGGTGATTTTAGAGGTGATATAAAACCCTCTTGGTCTTCGATGTATCATTTATATTAATTTTCTTCAGATAATTATAGAATACTTGCGTAATCCCCTTATTTCCTACTCACTTTCTCTAGAGTCTATTCATTCTTTTTGTTACCTTGGACCATTTACTCTTGTTATGAGGGCCATTTCACATATACTTACTACTCAAATTTTATGGCTATTGTGAACACTTTTTAGATAATTCTATTTGTCCATATGATGAGATAGACCTTATAAAATGGAAAGTCATTGGCCATGTGCATTGATGCAGTTAGAAGGTCATTCAAAGTTTTTTAGTATTCAAACAACGTTTTGAATGCATTCTCTTATTCATGGGGATACTATTTCCTTCTCTTGTCACTTCATACGAAAAAATAATTATGGAGCCTTCACATCCCAAAAATTAATATTTTAATTTATTTTGTGAATTACTATAGAAACTCTTTGCATCTCATGTTGACCTTAAAGATCATAAAGTAAAGTATTTTCTAGGATCTTCACGAATGTCTCCAATATAACAAGTATAATCTTTTTTTGTTTACAAGACTTCAAAGTAAATAATTTGTACCTCTTTCATTACAACATATGAAGGGCATACCGACGCTGTCTATACTGACAGTTGCTCTCGGTGTCGGTATAAACGTTGGAAAAGGTCACTTAAGGATATCGACAGTCAAGTGACCATCGGTATGACCGTTTTAAAGAGATCGTCAGTGTGTCCCACATCCGCCGGTATAAGTGCCGATATAAGCGTCAGTATGGGCATCAGTATGAGCATCGGTAATTTATTGGAAGTTACCGATGCCCATACCGACGCTTATCCCGAGGCCGTGTTTTAAACATACCGGGAACCCGAGAGCAAAACGTCACTTTTTTGCGTGTGTTTGAGTATTGTTTGTCTTCTGTCGAACTTGCGCGCATGAATCGAATTGCGACCTGCATTGTCTTGTGCACACACACACACAGATCTCTCTCTCTCTCTCTCAGTTTAGATCTCACATCTTGGTAAGTGGTGCACGTATTGTTAGCCTTTGTCTTTCTCTATGCTTTAGGTCTTATAATTTCTCTTCTCTTTGATTTTGCAGAAGTTCTTTGGCGTCGATTGTTTGGAATTCGACGATAGACGACATACATTACGCTTTGATGACAACGATTGTTTGTAAGTGATTGTTTTATTCTCTATTGATAGAGAGAGAAAGAGAGAGGGTGAGAGAGAGAGAGAGAAAGAGAGAGAGAAAAGAGAGAGAGAGAGAGAGAGAGAGAGGGAGAGAGAGATAAAGAGAGAGAGAGTGAGAGATAAAGAATGATGAAAGAAAGGAAGATAGAGATAGGAAAATAGAGCATACATACACACACATAGACATCTACACATTTACACATGTATACATACACACATACATGTACACACATGCATGCTTACATACACACACATATACACACATGCATGCTTACATACACACACATATACACACATGCGTGCATACACACATACAAATATACACACATGCATACATACACACACATGCATACACACATACATACACACATATACACACACATGCATACACACACATGTACACACATGCATACATACACACACATATGTACACACATGCATACATACACACACATGCATACACACACATGCATACACACACATGCATACACACATACATACACACATACATACACACACACACATATACACATATACATACACATACATACACACATATACACACATGCATGCATACATACACACACATACACATATACACACATGCATGCATACGTACACACACATACACATATACACACATGCATACATACACACACACATATATGTACACACATGCATACATACACACATATACACACATTCATGCAAACATACACACACATATACACACATGCATGCATACACTCACATGCACACACACATACATACACACATATTGTAGAGAGGAAGAATAGGACACTTGTTGAAATGATGCATAATATGATGTCCTCAAAGCAACTATCACCTAAACTTTGGTTTGATGGAGTACACACAACAAACCAAATTCTTAAGAGGTCTTCCCCAAACACTTTAAATGTCATTACTCTTTATGAATCTTATTATGGGAAGAAGCCCAATGTGAATTACTTCAAAGTTTCTAGATCTATAGCCTATGTTTACATTGAGAAAAAGGATCGTGATACACTAGATGTCAAAGAAATCAAAGGAGTGTTCATTGCCTATGCAATTGAAAGTAAAGGATATAGGTTCTGCGTACTAGAGATAGGTGATATCCTACTCTCACACAATGCTTACATAGCATAAATTTAGATATATGATAGACATGAAGATATTCTAGAGTTCATCAAGCCAAATGATTATGTATTCCTCAAAATAAATTCTGATGTGTACATTCAGCCTAATAAGGGGTGATCAACCTTCTCAAACCACCAAGGTTTAAGGGAAAGAGAAAGTTGTTGTACCTACACCACCACCATCTACAACTCAATCTTCCCTTATTTTTTCATTACTCCTTGATCTACGAGCTTATGAAGTTTGAGAAATTCCTAAAGCACCTAAAGAAATAGCTGCAGATGAACGAGAGAATGAAACCATCTATATGTCACAATAGAAATACATTGAGAAACTTTTATATAGGTTTGAAATGGCAAATTGTAAACCTATGCATACACCTATGGATGTTAATGTGTCATTATAGGTAGATGTAGAATCAGAAACATTTGATGCCATCTTGTATATTGAAGCAATTGGATGATTGATCTATCTATGTAGTTACAACCACTCATTCGATTTGGAGTTTCTCAAGCATCAAGGTTCATGCACAAACCACTTAAGATCCACAGGAAAGAATTCAAGCGACATATTCATAGACATTAGAAGTTATGCAAACAATTGAACCGTATGTCCCAAAGTTTCAATGTTCTAGAAATCCTTATCTTAGGACTTAGTCAAAATTTGGTAAAAGTAGGCAAAAATAGTATTGCACCATTGGAAATTAATCTTCAAGATCTTTCCAATGATATATAACACTGTACCATTTGGTTCTAAAATGGCCCTTAGAACTTAAACCCTACTTTTTTTTTCATTTGTGCTTTTGGGATCTTTTTGAATTCAAAAGATGAGCGCTTATATAAAAAGCTAGCCCATGATTTTCATATGTGCCTTTTGGCCTTATGCCTTTCTTTTGTAGAGGCATGGGTGCGTTTTTGGAGGATCTTCCACTACTATATATAGAGAACCACTCTTGCGCACAAAATTATCAATCTATAAGCTAGTTTAGCTAAGCTCTTAAATGATGAGCTAGGAGGACTCAAGAATAACTCAAGAAGGACTCAAGGAGAAAGAGTACATGCATATTTGAAGGAGCTTGCGGATATCCAACCTTGTTAATCTTCACACATCATTGTGTGCATGATAATTCTAGAGAGTTGTAGCTTTTACTTTAGGGTTTCTACTTGTGTTGCTATCATCCAAAGCCCTTGCCTATTACTTCAACACTAGAAGGAACCATTGTTGCTACTCTACATCAAAGGAGACCTAATTTTAGTTATGGGTTGGCTATCTTGACTATTTGGAATATACTTTATCCTTATTTTTTCATATATCACCTCACATTTTATACATCTTAGGCATCTTTTCACTCAACATTTGTAATCAGCACCCTTAGATTCCACCTACATTCTATCTTTGTATCATACAAATATATTGTAATTGACAATTTTCATAATTAGTGGCTCTATTAGAATTAATATGCTACACTTTCATAATTATATTCTTATCTCTATATTTTCATTTATCTATCTTCATTAGGTTAAGGTGTGTGATGTTCTAAGTTCAAGTGTTGTAAGATCCTTGATTTAACTTGGGATTGATTTATTGGGCCTACCACACTTCGAAAAATACACACATACATACATACATACATACATACATACATACATACATACATACATACATAAATACATATATGTACATATGTACATATTGTTGGAAGTCTGTGTCACTCTAGCACAATGGAAATACCATTGTGGTGAAGAACCACCTCATAAATGTCAAACTCTTGAGACATGAGGGTGATATGGTGATCATGACCGATAAGAGTGAATAGGTGAGTGAGTGATAAGCACTAGGAAGTGCACACAAGGCAAGAATAAGAGTGGAAAAATGGAATCTTCTATTCATAAGCTCAAGTTAAAAGAAAGCTCTCACAATTCTCAAATCTTATACAAGATAACCTCTAGAATGAGTTCTCTCTATATTTTTATAGTTTTTGACTAGCTATTTGCCTGTTTCAAACCTAGTCTCTGACTCTGACCTGGTTAAAAGATAGGTTCCTGAGCTATTTTGATGGCTCAAATGAGCTCCAAAAATTATGAAATTTCAAACGTAGGCTTTAATAAAACTCCTCAAGCTTGAGGAATCATTAGCTTGCACAAAATGGAATTGAAAGTTCCAAAAACAATTATATACAATGAGTGTAGTAATGAAAATCCTTGTTTTATACAAATAAAGTTTTGAAATTTTATTGATGTCTTATTATCTACTTGTTCTCCTCTGATTTCCTTGTCTACTTAAGCCCATTTCTTAGCCTTGTCCTTCTCTTTGGCATTCTTCCTCAAGCTTCATTGTTTGCTTAGGATGCCTTGGCCTCTTCTACTACTAGTTGGCTTGCATAGTAGATTGGATGGTCCAACATTTTCTCATCAGCTTGACGGAGCACAAGACTCACTACCATATGGGATGCTACCAAGATGGGCGCATACATTAGCTTATCCTTTATATTTTTGAAAGTTGTTTGGAAAGCCATGGTCCATTGATATTGGTAGTGTTTTCTCCACTTTGTCTTCATCTATTGAAATTTCTTCCTCAGAGATCACATGTTCGAAGAGCAATCCCCTCCTTACTCCAAATTTACATTTTTCAAGATTCAATGCAATTTATCTCTCAATTCTTCTTTTTAAGATTGCTTCCATTCGGAGAGTCATATTGCTCTTGTCTCCTTGGATGGAAAAATGGTCAAGAAAGATTTCCATTCAATCTTGTAGATAATCTTGGTATGCCACTATCATAGCCCATTGAAATAAGGCAGGTGTTTTACACAACCCAAATGGCATGTTGTAGTATGTAGATGTTACTTACTCAATGGTAAAAGTGGTTTTTAGATGATCTTCTTCATAGATCCAGTCTTGATTATATCCACTAAAGCCATCCAAAAAAGAAGAGTAAAGCTTACGAACAGGTTTCTATCCAAAAAATATATAAATTCTACCTGTAGCAGTTTGGTAAGTTGAGGCCGATGAGTGTATGTCCATGTGAAGGCTATGTTGTACCTTTTTAGAAACACTTTTATATTCTCTCTTATGTACTTGTTCAATTTGGTTCCCAAATTAAAAAACATATCAAGGGCTACTTACCATTTTTTGATGTTCTCCTGTCTCAAGTCTTTCTCACATCTAGAAACATGCACAATTGGACAATGCTCTTCAATTGTACATGTTTTATTAATCATCAAATCATGAGCCTTTTCTTTTTCTATGGGACTCAACTTCTTCAATTCAAATCTAGCAAGAATCTCTTGTACGTTTTGTTCTTTCCTTGTCACCATTGTTGGATCTTGATGTTTTTTTTTGGATTTCTACTTCTAGCATCAAAATTCTGTCTTTCAACCTTTCTATTTCTGATGTTGTTGTAGATGCAAGCTTGAATTCCCTTTTTACACTTCCTAGATCAAAAAAGTCATTGGTTTTAGTCTTTATCGCCTCAAGATTCATTATATAGCATTCAAACTGGCTAGTACTTATCAACCACGTGAGTAGATCTTGATCACAACCATCCTTATACGATGGGGGTTCACATACTCCTCCATTGCATTGCTTTTTTTCCCTAAGTAGTTTTAAATTGTAACTATCTTTAAGCAAATCCTTACATTATACTGTATTTAAGCAGAATCATGCTCAAACTCTCTAATGAGGTTCTTTCTTTCTTGCCATTATTTCCACTTCAGTGGTTAGTATCAACTTCTTGATAGTTGTGTTGGAAGAGACTTGAATTTGCACATGATTTTATTTAGGACCAATGGTGATAAACCCCATGCATAGATTTGGCTTGAACCAGCCATGTCCTTCCTAGCAATATGGAAAAGGGTGGGCTCAGCAGTCCTTAGTCTGACTATTAGATAGTCTATAGAAAATTTAAATCCCCCAACAATCACTTATATTCTTCAAAATTCCTTGCCCATTTGACTTGAGTTCGATCGGCCATGCATAAAAACATCGGTGTATCCTCCGATTGGGTAACCCCAAGAACTTTTATCATATGTTGTTTCATTAAGTTCACTAGTGTTCCATTGTCCAACTAGGAACCTTGAATTACATAACCCTTGATTTCCATTGTCACCATATGGGCGCTTAAATCAATTTGGGTAGTAGTGCTTTGGATCACGCCTTGGGCCTCTTTCTCATTCTTCTTTTTTCCTCGAGATATTCGGGGTTTCCTTATATATTCATTATAAAATTGCATCCTACATATGAAGGAGCATTTCAATAATGTACCAAGATCCAACGTCACTTCTATCTTGGCCAATCGTCGTTGAACATCAATTTCTTCCCCATTTTGCTTTTATTTTTGGGCTCTTCGTATTTCTAACCTTCCTGGGAATGGAGGAACACCGACTATGAATTTTCTCATAATTGGAGGTAAGACTTCCTCTTCACCTCCCTCCTCCAATATGCCTTGTCCAAATGTCTCCACTTTCGACTTGGAAATCGGCATTATGGACGTGGGGGGATCACTCTGAAAATGATGTTGTATTCCATCGTCTGAAAAGTTTTAAGCATCGGACAAGTGAACGGGCCTGGCACCCATGGGACCCCCTGTGTTCCCACAAAGCAGGGGAAGAATGTACAGAGCTAGAGGGTTTTACAAAGGAGGTTGATAACCCCTTCGTCCCCCCTCATGTGGGGCCCACTTGGATTTAATCTTGTTGTTCTCGAGGGAAAACACTCTATCGTGCCTAAAAGTTGGGGACTTCTTGCAATTGGATATTTGTTTGCCAAGAACGAAAAGAGATTTCTCGATAGACCTTTCTTTAGGGGGTTTTCCAATATTGGAGGTGCATTGTTATCTCCATATCTTCCAGAGGGTCTCACCTCTAAAAGCTGGGGGACTTCTTGGAATTGGATATTTTTTTGCCAAGGAGGAAAAGAGATTTCTCACTAGACCATTCTTTAGGGGGTTTTCCAATATTGGAGGCACATTGTTCTCTCCATATCTTCCAGAGGGTCTCACCTCTTATAGCATTCCACAACGATGAGGAGCAACCAATCGTCTTGCCTAGAAGCACTTGCTTCCAATTGATATGTTCCTATACAACAAGATTTTCTCAAGAATTTGCCACATCGAGATAGATTTGGGCATGAGAGGAAAATGTGTCCCAAGTCTTCAACACCACGATGGCAACTCTTACACCATGGAGGAGCCCCACAAATTTTGCTAGCCTTTACGTTGGTCCAGATAATTCGACGGAGGATTTGCCACATAAGCACTGACTTTTTTTTCCCGATGAGGGGGTGCTAGAGAGACATGAACTTAAGATCCCAACGCAAGCCCATCCAAGTAAGGCATCACTTCTTATTAAGCATGATATGATATTCCAAATTCTCCTTGATTCTAGGAATTTTGTTTAGGCTAGTACCATTGTGCCATTTGAGACCTTCGTGGTGGGGAGGGTCTTGACCGATGAGGAGGCACGAGTGTTCCCAAGCAATGCATCTACTCTACAAAAGCATCCATTTGACGTTCACTCTAATTTCTAGATCGATATCCTCAAATCTAATCAATTGGCCAATTTCCTAATTCCAGAGGTGTGTCTAATATCGAAAACCCTTGTTCCAGAGCTTTTTAGATTTTTGAAGGTTCCAGGACTCCACGTCCTTGATGTCCTTCACAGGGAACCAAATAGAATCATTATGTCTGATTCTCCTCGCTTATTTCCAATCTTCAATGATTTTGATGAACTATTTGACCTTGTTCCAACTCTTCCACAGAGAGCAAACTAGACTCGAGCCTTTAGGAGACACTGGAAGTGGGGAGAACAGAAGGGTGAAAAGGTCGAGGTCCTTCCAACTTGAATGACCCACAAGCATAAGAGCACTCTTGTTCGTGAAGATAAGCATGGCCCAAGAGGCCTCACTGTTGCACCAAGTTTTGATGAGCCATTTAGCAGCCAACTTGTTTGCCATGCCTTGAATGTCCAGAATGCCCAAACCCCATTGAGCCTTTTGGCTAATACAAGTAGTCCATTTAATTTTGGGGACAACACTTTTGTTGGGGTCATCCGTCCAAAGAAAGTTTCTACAGATTCTTTCCAATTTGATAATCTCTTGCTCCTTCGGTCTCCAAGATGAGAGGAAATAAATAGTCAATGAGATAATGAATGTATTAATTACCATGGCGTGCCCAGCTAGGTTGATCTGCATATCTTTCAAGTAGGCCAGATTGTTATGAAGCTTAGAGAGGACCCAATTCCATTGTTGGTCCATCGAAATGCCAAATCCCATTGGAATACCTAATAGGCGAAAGACTTGTCTCCTAGCAATCATTTGATAGGCTTGGTCAAATAGTAATTGGGGTGAAAGTCCAATGATGGCTCTGAAAGTGGTTTTAGAGTGGTTTATTTTGGATCTTGAAGCCGGTGTATGTCTGTATTGACTCGATTGGTTATGTGGTTCACATCATGTGCACATCGGTCAATTAAATAGTACAAGACATGCACGTTTTAAGGTACTAATGATCTTTTGAGAGCAACTTTTTCAGATCACTTTGAGTCCTTTGACACGCCACCTTAGTACAAGAAGTAAAACTGTTTATCCTAATTAATTGTTTTTGTCAAAGTGATTATCCTAGTGAACTTTTTTGTAGTACAAAAAGTCATTAATTGTCTCTCTTGTAATGCGGATGCTAAGGGATTGGACAATATTTAGTACGAAAAGTTTGATTTTCCTCTTCCTATGATTATATATTAGCCTCTCTTCCATCAACGTCTGCATCAGCGTCTTATATATTAGCCTCTCTTATATCAACGTCTGCCTGATTTAAGGTACTAATAATCATTTGAGAGCAACTTCTCCAAATCATTTTATGTAGTACAGAAAAATCATTGATTGTCTTTCTTTGTAATGCGGATGCTAAGGGATTGGACACTATTTAATATGAAAAGGTTGATTTTCTTCTTCCTATGATTTTACGTTAGCCTCTTTCTTCTGTGTTTGTCCATATGATGCCATGAGTACGACATTGGAGAGTTGTGTGAACAATCTTCATAGATGGACGTAGAGATGTGTGTGTCCTCTTGCAAGTACATGAGCCAAATCAAATCTTACTTTCTTTTATTCGGTTGTCAATTTCTTTGAATGGAGTTCTCATCAAAACGCGTCCAAAATATTATTCTATTCTTTTGTGTGAAAATCGGTAAGGTGGCTACTTTCCATATTCATATACACTTTTTGGGGACTGACTTGAGGGTTTTTCTTATGTAAGTGCATTTGTATCATTTATCCGCTACCAAAGAACCTATGCAATGGAATTCTAGTACTTCTATCATGTTTTAATTCATGTATGCATACATAGATATGTATATATATATATATATATATATATATATATATATATATATATATATATATATATATATATATGTGTATGTATGGGTGGATGTATCTATCTATCTACACACACACACACACACACACACATATATATATATATATATATATATATATATATATATATATATGTATGTATGGGTGGATGTATCTATCTATCTACACACATATATATATATATATATATATATATATATATATATATATATATATATATATATATATATATATATATATATATATATATATATATATGTGTATGGGTGGATGTATCTATCTATCTATATATATATATATATATATATATATATATATATATATATATATATATATATATATTGAATGATTTTCTTAAGTCGGATGTTCTTTTTAGAGGTGGACTGTTCTTTTATGGGTGAAATGAGTTTTTGAAAGTTGTTGTATGGGTTATGTGCCCTTTTCATGTTTGAGTGCCTTTTTTTTATGGCTTGTGTGCCCTTATTTTGTAATGGCGCGGATGCTTTATATTTTTTTTCTAAGTTTCTAAGTTATACACACACACACATACATATATATATATATGTATATATATATATATATATATATATATATATATATATATATATATATATATATATATATATATATATATATATATATATACACACACACATACATATATATATATATATATATATATATATATATATATATATATATATATATATATATATATATATATATATATATATATATATATAAGTATATATATATATAAGTGTGTGTGTGTAGCTACTTTACATATGTACAGCCATACATATATACATTCCTATATCAATACATACATACATACATACATTCCTATATCAATACATACATTCCTATGTCCATACATACATACATATAAACATACATACATGCATGCATACATACATACATACATACATACATACAAAGATAAATGTCGGGAAACAATGTCAAAATGTCCCGAATATCCAACGTTCTAGAAGTCTTTATTTTACAAATTAGTCAAAATTTGGGCAAAAATGGGCAAAAATATTATTGCACCATGGCAAATTACTCTTCAACAGATGTCCAACGATATATAACATTATACCATTTGCTTCTAGAATGGCCCTCAAAAGTTAAACCCTAGATTTTCTTCTTAATATGCTTTTGGGATGCTTCTCAACTTGAAAGCTAAGTGGCTTGAATAAAAAGCTAGCGCATGATTTTTGGATGTGATTTTGGGCCTTGTGTATTGCAGTTTTAGAGGCATGGGTGTTGTTTTGGAGGCATGAGTGATTGTTTGGAGGATCTTTTGCTACTATGTATATTTATATAGAGAACCACTCTTGCCCACAAAATTATCAATCAGTAAGCTAGTCTAGCTAAGCTATTGGGTGATGAGCTAGGAGAACTCAAGAAGAACTCCAAAAGGGCTCAAGGAGAAAGAGTACAGTAAATGAAGGAGTTTGTAGATAGAAAAACTTGTTCTTCTTCACACATTATGGTGTGAATGCTTATTTTGGAGAGTTGGAGCTTCTACTTTAGGGCTTCTACTTGTGTTGCTTAGACTAGGCCCTTGCTTATTACTTCAACACTAGGATGAACCATTGTTGCTACATTACATCAAAGAAGACGTAATTGTAGGTCTCACTTTGCTATCTTGACTATTTGAATAGTCTTTATCCTTATTTTTGCATATATTCACTCACAGTTTTACCTATTAGGCACATTTTCACTCAATTGTTTTAACTATACCCTTAGATTTAGGCCACATTATGTCTTTGTATCATGCATACATATTGTATTTGACATTTGTTTCATTAGTGTGTAGTAGCATTAAGATATTGCACTTTCATAATTATCTTCTTATCTCTCAATTGTCATTTATCTTTCTTGATCAAGTTAAGGTGTGTAATGTAGTAAGGTTAAGTTTTGGAAGATCGTAGACTAACATGTGATTGATTTATTGTGCCTACCACACTTCCAACATTTGGTATTAGAGTATAGTTGACATACATCCTTAACTGAGATGAGTGACTATAGAGATAAACTTGATAGAGAATATAAATTAGATGGAATGTCTAATTATCCAATGTGGAGTTCTATAATGATGAATTTGTTGGTTTCCAAAGACTTGTGGAACATTGTCAATTATAAATAGCCTAGAGCAAGACAAGCACAATAAGATGTGGCTTCTTCATCCAAGTGGGTTGCTACTCCAATTTTTGCCCAGCTGACTGAAATGGAAGAATCAAAGACTATATCTTTATCCACAAATAGAAGGAGATGGATGGAGATTCACTTTTAGAAGAGAAATTTAGATAGGATTTAGGAAATCTAGAAGAAATCTTATTTATTGCTATGGGAGTCAAGAGGCATATTATTCCACAAATCAAGTCATGTAGAACTTCTCATCAATATTGGTTGGAATTTCCAAGTGGAATCACTTAAAATGATGCACTATACACAGAGCAATCAATTTAGCAATCAAATCATTACCCGTGATTTTTTAGGACATCTGCAGAGTTTGACTAGTGGGTACTTTGATGCGCTTTTGTCCAAATCTATTGATTTGGAGAAAAGCACGTCGAGACTTAGAGCTGATTCCAACAAGCTATAGAATGTTGAAAATGGTGAAGAAATGACTGAGATATGAGCAGTACAAAATGATTGTTCTGAGTAACTATGATAGAGAAACCATAGATGAAAAATATAGATCTATTGTATTAGAAGACAATGTTGTACAATATCATTGGCTTGATAAACAATGCCTAATGATAATGAGTAGTGTAGGCTATGATGTGAGCCTCACTCTCTTACAAAGTAATCAGAAAGAGCTCAGAGTTTAAGTGATCAATCCACGAGTTTTTTTCAATCATCTTTTAAAGATGAGTCATTTGAATTTTGAATTTGAATTCTTCATTGGCTCTCACTAAAAGTGATCCTCTTATCTAGGAGATATTCTCTCCAAATAAAGTCGTGGCTTTTCATCTAACAAACTCCACGCGTTTAGTGGTGGTTACAATTATTCTTCCAAGTCGAATAGACTTTTACAAGTGGTAAAAGGTAAAAGCTTTCATAGTAATGGTTCCCATGGAACTTCAATTGTACATAAACTTTAGCCAAATGTGTAGGCTTGGTATTTGCACCAACAGCTCCCCCTCAAGCCAAACATCTTGGCTTGATCTTCTTCTTCAATCTTCTTGAATGTCCTACAATCCAATCAAAGACTTAAACCTGCAAAGTTTTGTACCATCTAATGCTTTAGTCAATAAGTCTGCACATTGCATATTAGTTGATATGTATGCCAACTGAATTTCTTTGCTCTATAGCTTCTCTCTCACATAATGATAGTGAACCTCTATATGCTTGGTCCTAGCATGATAAATAGGATCTGTTGCAAGACGTAGTGAGCTTGTATTATCTCCAAAGATCATTGGAGATGTAGTATGCAAACCTAAATATGTATATAACAATCTAATCCATATGCCCTCTTGAGTAGCATTGGCTAATCCTCTATACTCTGCCTCTGTAGAAGACAAAGCAACAGTAGGTTTCTTCTTTGAAGACCATGATATAGGTTTGTCACCTGCAAAAGATAGGTAACCTGAGGTACTCCTTCTATCATCTTTGCAACCTGCCCAATCTGCATCTGAATATATTTTGATGTTCAAATATTAGGTATAGGGAAAGTA